>JAJNNQ010000009.1:35325000-37725000 GCA_027886175.1 Phylloscopus collybita | reverse complement strand
GGCCGGCCCTGGCATGTGAGCGGGCAGGGCCGCGGGCGCTGCCGGCCCCTCACGGCCCCGCCGCCGGCTCTGCGCGCATTTCCCGGCCGGCAGGCACACACACGCACACCCGGAGCGCGCCTCCGCCTTGGCTGCCGGCATGAGACTCCAGCTGCTGCTCTGCATCGTGCTGGTGCTCCTGGCCAGCCTCCTCCCAGCCTACGGACAGCGGCCAGGTAGGCGATGCCTCAGCGTGATGCTTGTGCCGGGGTGGGAGCCGGGGCTTCGTGCCTGCCCTGGGCACCTCCGGCGTGCTCGTCTCACCCCGTCCCACACGCGGTTTGTGACCTCCGGGACCGGTTTGGAGCTGGCGCATCCATCTGCGCGCTTCATCCTTACTTCTAGCGGCAGCGGGAGGGGATGCCTCGCCTATCCCAGGAGTCTGGCAGCTTCGGGGAGGCGTGAGGGGGCTGTGTAGTGGTGGTGGTGGTGGTGTAAAGACGACGGGGACAGGGATAAATAGGGACTCAAGGTGGACAACTGTTGCAGACTTGCTACCGGGCAGCGGCGGCGGCACGGGAGGGCACGGCCACGGGCACCGGCAGCCCCGGGGAGCGCCGGGGCCGGCCCGTCCCGGGGACAGGCACCACCGGCGGCCTCCCTCACGCCCCGCTTCCCTCCCTCTCCCCCTCTCTCCGCAGCCAACCTGGCCCTGCGCAGGAAGCTCCACCGGCACGGCTGCTCGCACCGGCGCTGCATGCCGCTCCACTCCAGGGTGCCCTTCCCCTGAGCCCCGGCGGAGCGTGGCCAGGTAAATCCGCGCCTGTGGGCCGGGCCCGCGGGGCCGCAGCGAGCACCTTTGGGAATTCACGGCTGCCTTTGGAGCAGTGCGCGAGGCGCCATCGCAGCCGGGCTCCCCTCCTTTGGGCTGGGCACGGGGCTCTGGAGTTGCGCTCGGCGGCGCGGTCGCTGCCCCGGGGCTGGGGCGCGGGTCCTGTCGCCTCCTGCCCCCTTCCAGGCCACCCCCTGCCCCCGCCAAATGCCTTCGTGAGGCAGTGAGAAACAACTGAGCCCGCTCATCGGGCCGAACGCTGCCCTCCGAGGCTGTTGGCACAGCTGCGGGGCAAAGAGCGTCGTTAGTGCAGAGGCTGGACAAAGGGCACTGGCAAGGATGCTCCGGGGCTGCAAGCGCTGACACTTCCCCCGTGCTGGATGCAGGGCAGTCACCTCACCCTGCCCGTCAGTAACATGAAGGTAGCAGCACTTACCCACTTCAAAGGGGACTGTAATTCTTAATCATTGTCAGCAAAAGACTTTCAGCTCCTTGGATGAAAGGCTATACAAGTGCAAAACATGAATGCTTTATAGCTGATGAGGGCAGATACATTCAAATACTAAGTGACTGCAGAAGCACACAGGTAGCATATGCTAATACCGTAGGCATCAAAAGGAATCCAGGCCCTCTTTGCAATTGAAGAATGAATAAAACATGCAGTCGTAGCAACTTTGAAACTCATTATATATTAAAATAAAGTTGTAGCCCCAGGCATGACAGCATCCTAAATAGATGGTGGCAGAATCTGCATTCTGTGGAGCCAAGATGTTTGGATTTGCTGGTGGTTAACTAAGTGGTTAACAGTGAAAAGGAGACTAAAGTAAAACTTTTAACAACCCTATACCAAGAATCTTGTCAATACATAAAAGAAGAACCTATAGCACTCCCAAAACAGCCATGCAGAAGGGTACCATACTCTATAGTGCTGGCCTATAAACACGTGGAATGTGCATATGGGATGGTAAACGGGCAAGTTTGTGAGGCTGAAATAAAAGATTGCCATATCTTAAAGTGAATCTCAGATGGGCTGCATACTGAGTGGCAGAATTGAGATGCAAGTAGAGAGAAGGACATGCCAGAAGGATGCTTGACTACTGAATGCCTCACTGCTACATTTAAACAAGAGACAGCTTAAATGATATTCCATCATCAGTTTAAGCATGAACTTTAAAAGATAAGCAATTGGGTAGATTCACTTAGAAGATAGAGACTGAATGGACAGAGGGAGAGAAGAATTTAGGCTCAGTGGCTTCGTGAATCAATTCTAAGTGATTTGCCTCAGTTCCTAAGAAGAGTACATTTAACCCCCTTCCATTCAGTATCCATGTCTGGAAATTATGTAGAAAGCATCTACATTTTCTGTAATGTGCTCTGAAGTCTCATATAATAAACACATTTTGCTTGAGACTGCAGTAGCTGCATTATACTTGTTCACTTATACTGGAATTCCTTTCCCCGCGGAATATCAAGATAAAGGGTATTTTCAGTGTTATCACCTTTTCTTTGGGGAACTGATTTCTTGTAACAAAAGTCAGCGACCAAACAAAACAGTGTACTTACTTATTCTCAATACATTTTGTAGACATAGAGCTAAAAAATCCTTCTGCTGTATAAAACTATTTAGAACTCAGTAAACCTCTACTAGGGTGTAAGGGGAGACAGGCACCTGAACTAACTCTCTTAACTTCACTCATTGTGGGTGCTATCCTTTATCTTAAGTAGGATTTACCACCAACGTTTACATTCCCTTCTAGTTTTAGTCCAAATTCAGCAAATATTTACATGCCTGGGTTACTTGACTCACATGAGTAATCTTACTGATCTCAGTGGAGTTGTACATATGGATAAAGTCATTTGCAGATGCAAACAGGATGCACCCTTAAGCCTGAATTTCAGCTAGTGGTTGGAAACTTGAGTATAGCAGCCTCTTGCAGCACTTGAAATGAGAAGATTGAATTTGATTTTTCATCAGTTCCATACACAAAACATGGGACAAAAAAACCCACAGAAAATGTTATATTAGCAGCCTTCTTGCTTTTGTCTTTTTTTCTCCAACTTTGTAGCTGAAATTTCCAAATTAAGAAATATCATTCCAAATTTCATCCATGTGTTTCATAAATAATGTATTCTATTTTGTATGAGACTTATTTAGACTACTAAATCTCTCATTAATATTTCTGCCCTTTTCTTCTTTTTCCTCCCAGCAACTTCATACTGGAATTTTCGGTGTTTTAAAGGGGCAACAGTTGAACCAATAAGAGAAGTTTGTCAAAAGTCCAGATCAACAACAGCTGACCTGACAGCCACCACAGTCCCATCTTCAGCAGTCCTGTCTGCCACATTCTACTGGACCTGGACTAAAGGCCCCTGTCTGACACCCTAAGAAGTGTGTGGGGGGGGAAGAGTGATGATGGGGGACGATGTATGTGAACTTACCTGGTTGAATCGTTCCCTGCAAATTATTGGGCTCTCACA
This sequence comes from Phylloscopus collybita, assembly GCA_027886175.1. Lineage (NCBI taxonomy): Eukaryota > Metazoa > Chordata > Aves > Passeriformes > Phylloscopidae > Phylloscopus > Phylloscopus collybita. The sequence continues at coordinate 37,721,711 of JAJNNQ010000009.1, read as the reverse complement.
ATAACTAGTGAAAGATCAAATCAAACATCAGCTACCTGAGCTAGATTTCCAGGGGCAATAAGAAGGAAGGATCTGTCCAAGGGCACTCCTGATGGTATATAATGTTCAGACTGAGTGAGATTGAAAGTGCTGTTGACAGCACAGTTCAGGCTGTGTATAGGACGATGTTTAGGATGAAATAGTATCAGACTCCAGCAAGGAATTGTGAGTCCATTTTTTGTTTATACTTTTATATATTAATAATATATACATCTGTGTTTTAACATCTAACATTACATCTTTATGGAATTACCTTAATAACATAGAATGCATTACTGTAATAGTACCAAAGTCAGCACCACACTAGTGGTCCTACTGGCTTCATGTATAGTAAGCATAGTAAGAGTTTACAATATAAGAAAGCAAAGAGAGTGTTATCCCTCATTCTATAGATAGAGAATAAAGCACACAGAGATAAGAGATTAGCCAAGGGTCATGCAGAACTGATAACTCAGATCTCTCAAGCCAGGCCTTAAGGTCAAGCCCATCCTCCTGTCTAATGAGCTGTTACTGCAAAGCCTATCATTTGTTTTCTTAAACTGGGCTGCCAAACCAGACAGTTGAAAAAGGCTTGAAAATTCAGTACTACAGAGCTATTTGCTTAATAGTAGTTTTCCTAAAATACCCACTACAGTATTATAAATAGGGCATAAAAATAGACCATTGAAAAGAAACCTTTGTTTGGTCAGAGCCCACTATTCCTGTAATTTAAATGAATGGGATATTTGAACATGGCACTACAATGAATGAGGACTTCAAACAGAAAACAGGCTGTTCTTTTCAGCACTGGAGGTCAAGAATACATTGAGCTTTTAGTCTGAGTTTTGTTCTTAAAAATACATGCTTCACATCTGCCTTTTATATCAGCAGAAATTACCTACCTACATGTAAAAGAAAATGTGGTAGCCCTTTCATTAGCATAAGTAAAGCAACCTGAAAATAAAGCATACCCAGATTTTTAAGTTATTGCACTAGACTTGAAATGTCAACATTTTTTACAAAATATATGAAGGACGACCAAAGATCAGAAGTGTTCTGGTTTAAATCTAGTATTACAATTTTTTTCATACAACATATAGTTTCTAATTAATGAAAGAACAGCAATCAAAAAAACTGGATGGCTGAAACTTTCTCATCAGTGTGCATATGTAGCCCCTTATTACTAAGAACTTGAAATCTTACTTGAATTAATACTGGCATAGTTTACCAGGAGTTACAAATTTCTCTACCTGAAAAAAAAAATTAGGTGTAACATCAAACCCAGTTCTGGAGTTGTGTAAAACCATCATAAAAAGATGGTCAAACCAACCCAAATCAACAAGCAGTCCTTCCTGCAGGTAAACCTTTGGGGTCTTGAAAGAAAAAGCAATTTCCCAGAGAGGCATTCTACCACTTATATATGTATTTTTAAAATTATTTATTTAACTTGGCTTTGATATGTATCCTTGGCTATCTCTGTTTCGAGCTACGGCTAAAGAGTGTGGGATAGAGAGAAAGGTGAAGAGTAGCTACTGAACAGTTATGTCTTATGAATGAGTATATGGATCTATTATGGCACTGGATCTTTTATATAACCACAATTATTCAATTAACTTTGATAAACTCCTAAAAAATACATAATCTATCAGAAAGCTATAAATGCATGTTCCTTCACAGAAGTAAAAATAAAAAACACCCTAGGAAGCTCTCTGTCAGTCTACAAAACTATTCTAAATATCTGTTGTTTGAAGGTATTCTGGTATCATAAAATCTGCTTTGAAAAAGGCATTGATCAGGAACTTTGGCAGATATGTTTATCAACTAGCTGGTTGATTGTATATTTTGTAAAAAGATATATGCATTTCAAATAATATCCTATTTGAAATAAATTTTGTACACTCCTTAAAGTCTGTATTCTTCAGATGTCAAAGGCAATGTATCTAAAGAAAATTGAGAACAAACTTTGTATGTGGATTCATATAGAATCAGTGTCTGAAAATTTTTTACTCAATTTCCAACACAAATAAGTGATAGTTAATCATGGAAAAAATTTCCTGACATTTTCTGTCTTTCTAAAAAATACAAAATTCTGATTGAAGTCAGATTTGCATTTGACTTGGTTGAAACTGTTTCCATTTGATGTGCATAAGGCTGGTGGTAAGAAGGGCTCTGCATGATAACAAAGTGATCACATCTATAACCGGGAAGCATTTGGACAGGGTGCTGCAACAGCCAGACTGACTGAGCTCTCCCTGTGCATGTACCAGTGTACTCTTGAAGGCAGCCTGCACAAGTACAAACCTCTGTCTACTCCAAGTCAGATTTGATTTTTGCATGGATGCAATCTAACAAGGCTTGATCCCAAGACAGATTAAGACCTCAAATTCTGGAAGGCAAAACATGAGTTTCTAAAACATCAAATTAACTCCTTGTCCTGAACATAGTTGTAATATAGGAAAGATGAAAACTTAATTTCAAAGTACGTTTCATTAAGTCCTGTAACAGCAGGTCAGCAGGAAACTGAGGTAAATTCAAGGCTTTGGTGAGAAACAGCAGTTTAGCATGTTCCCAAAGGATAATAAACAATTCACCTCTTCCCTTTCCAGTATGGAAAAAAGGAAATGATAGGAGAATAAAGACTGGAAATATTTCCCTTACGCCACATACATATGCTATAAATATCTCAGTGTCTACACAAAGCCAAATTTTGCTAATGGTCACAAAAGATTTTTATTGACATCAATCAAACATTAGTATGGCAAATAAGTTTCAAATGTTTATTAGGATACAATTAGCCTACTGATCTCTCACTACTTGCTCTTCTACTGGCCTTGCTCTTTCTTGTTAGTGAAATACCTGTGCAAAGCAGGAAACACTTCAACAGCACAAACAGGGCAACATGGCTTTTAGGAAGAAAGCCTAAAAGCCTAACTCATTCCAAGGCTGAAGCTGCTTTTCCACATCTCGAGTTACCTTTTCAGACTGTTGTCTGCCCAAGCCTCTGGTCCTTGCTGCAACCTTGTTTTTTAGATTGACTCCCACAGGCTTAACTCCATGCTAGTTACTTACATGTTAGGGTAAAACCTTAAAGCAGGAAAATCCTGTTAAAATCTTTTACAATCAATGATTCCCCTTGCAGACTGAAATACTGAAGTGTTTATACAGACTGTGAGTAATTCAGAAAGACAAACCAGAAATACCGACTGAGAGTTTTCCCTCATGTAAGATGAACATTCACAAGAGATCATCACATCTGTTTTTTCATGTGTACAGAATATTTAGCACATGTGAACATTTTTCAGGCAACTCAATATATTCCATAGATGGTATAAAATATTTCTTTTCTCAGACCTAAAAAACATAATATTGGTTTTCTACAGAAATAAAAAGCCACTGGGGTAGCACTAAAAAATAAAGAAGAGGATAAAACAGCAATACATTATTTTAATTTTATTTTTTATTTTAAGGTACAGTTGTAAACATGTATTAGGAAACATTCCTTCACTTTCGTTATCTTCTTGCTGCCCCAGCTGCAGTCTGGCAGATCTTACCAAGGTCTGCAAATAGCGATTCATTTCAGCTCCTGTAGTTACATAAAGATTACCACTTCAGCTGTTCAGAATAACAGGTTCATGGGTTTGCCACACCTCACCAGATCAGGGCTGAGTTGGTTGTTAGCAAAGCACTGCTTTGCAGCAGAGCACATGCAAACCCCTGTGCTCACAAAGCAGTACCTTTCTCCCCTCCAAAACTTGGACCCAATGCTCCAGTGCTTACTGCGTGCACAGCACAGCATGGATTTCACTTCAGACAGTCCAGTCCAGGCCCTGAGCAGCTGCTGACACTGCAGGGTCAGACACCCAGGCTGCAACAGTGTGCGGACAGCACCAGCCACCCCAGCACCCAAGCTCGCAGCAGCAGAGAGGTGTCAGATAAGCAGGATACAGCAGAACCAGAACAAGTGGGACTCACTGCTCAATTTAGCACTCTGGCATGTCAGACACAGCAAAGCTACAGCTGAGGTTCATCTGCTTTGCACGGCAGCAGCCATTTACCCCTTTCATGTGGCCTTCCAGGCACCTGATGGCACGCAGCGCCCCTGAGCAGCACTGCAGCCAGCTTCTGCAGAGCACTGAGCTCAGCCACGGGCCAGGAGAGGCAGGAACCCAGGCCCACGGAACCCAGCAACACCACGCCATGCACTGGGGCAGGCAGCACAGGGAACCAGGGCTGGGAACTATTTCTGCCTCCAAACAAGGCTGGGCTTGGCCCATCTGCTGCAGACAAGGGCCCCGGGGCTGCCACACACAGCAGCAGCTCCTACTTGACAATTCACTGTAGCTCCACCATGGCCAGAGGTTCAGGTGTTCAGGGTGAGAAGCAAAGATTACCAGCTTCTGGTCTGAGCCCATACTAATGTGAAAAGTCTCCACTGCGCCCCAAGAAAAATCTTAAAGATACTAAGAAAACAAGAGAGTTGGGAGTAAGGGAGTCTTCTGCCCTTAAAATGGGTAACATTTTAAGGGCAGATGTACATGTGTGCACACTGCAAGCCATACTTGCTTTTCTTTCCAGCTACCATGTTCCACAGAAAGCAACACTACTGGTTAATCCAGGGTTTACCTTGAGCAGTCAGAGAGGAGAAGAGGAAGGTTTGAGTAATGACCTCAAAACAAAGGAAAGCTGTTCTGCTACAATATGCAGCCTCCTTCTCAACGTTGGAAGAAACACAAGTGGCAGGGGAAGGCTAAAGCATGATGGAAAAAAACATTACCCAGAAAGGGGAATAAAACTAAACTTAAAGCTTTAAAACAAGAGCACAGCTATCCTTGTTTGGCTAGTTTTACGTACCAACACTGCTGGGAGAACTTCAGCAGAAAAATCTGCAGATTGCCTGTTGGAACTAGATGTACATGAGCTTGGAAATAACAGAATTCACACTCTTCCTTGGTTGCATTTATTGTGCATAAACTTCACAGTCACATTTTACTGCTTTTCATAGAAATTATATAAATTGACATACACAATCACATCAAAACCTGAGTTCTAAAAACAAATAACTTTATTCCTTACATGTATACTATAAAATTCTGGCTGCATTTCCAAGAAACAACAGCTAAGGAGAACAGTCTAGTGTTGGATAGCAGCAAAACCTCCAATATTTATTGTTTTCCCTTGAATGAGACAAGCCCCATGTTTGTTGCACACTAAACTGTCTAGGTACTTCTAAAGTTGTGCCCAAACACCAAAGTAAGATGAATTCATTTTCCTTTCTTATATTCAACTACAAGACCACTCCTCTTGAGAGTCTTCTTCCCAGTTTTGATAAGTGATCACCCTATCTCCACAGAAGTATTGGCTTCTAAAATAATTCTTTGTCTACACTGGTAGACAAAACAGTACCCAGAACAAAATGTTTCTTTCACCAGCCTTAATTCACCATGAATTAAAACCAAGAATTCTTGTTTCTTCAACTTCTAAAAGACCTTTCTGTCTCCTGATGTTTTCCACTTTCCCACATACACCATTTCAGCTTTTGAATCAAGATGCTGACTTTTTTGGAGGGCCAAAGTGAAGAGCAAATATGTATATAACAGGCATTTTTGACAGTATACTTAAAAGCATTAAACAGAAGTTAGTTACCAGACCAATGGAAAAGCTTACACCCAAGTATTTTTGCTTTGTTAGTTCAGTTGGCAGAGTAGGAGTCTTGTTACTAACAAACTCCTAGTAATGGTATAGTCATCAGCCCTGACAATCAGTTTTAAGGATAAAACTCTTAAGAGTTTTAAAGCCACAATTCTGAACAATTGCTTATCACAGCATGGTTTTGTACCACAAATTTGTATGTGAGATTTACAGTTTTAGGGCACCCACCACTTTTTTATAATGCTAAATTGGCTGCCAAATTTCTTCACTTACCTGACAAAGGAGAAAAGGAGACATCTAGAAAACAAGTATGTGTATTGGACTAATGAAGTACACCACCTCTATCCCTGGAAGTAAAGGGAATCAGTGACAGAACACGTCCAGTCTCAGCTTCAGCAACAGAAACTGCATATACATCCCTTGGAAAGTCAGATTTTTCTAGAGAACAAAGTTGTATTCCAGAAATATAAAATACTTTGGTAGCCTGAAGCTTAAAGGTTACACAGCAGTACAAAATAATAGCAACAACTGGGCAAAGTTAAACCATGAACTCAGGTCCAACTTTAACTTATGAGGAATTAAAAATCCTTGAAGCTGCAGGACTTTTTTCAGAACTGATGATTTGAAGAGAGCCAGAGTGTCCAGTTGTAATAGGTATGCAGGGCTAATCCTTCTAGCTCAACTTCTATTTCAAAACGTGAAAGGTGATTGAAGAGTCACATCCGTACAAATCAGTCTGGATATTACATTACTTCACGTTCCCCTCCAGAGCTCCAGCAGCAGTTTTCCAAATGCTGTTAAGTTTTGATCTGCTGAGATGTTAACGCCAACAGTCTCTTGCTGAGCAGTGCATTGTGTCGCTGAAGATACTCTATTACATCTCCTTGCTTCTCAACTATCTCTTCTAAGCTGGAATTTTCCCTTGAAGTAACAAAAGTAAATATGGGTTTCAGTAAGTGACAGCAGCCTTCTAATATGTGAAACGTCAGGGCTAATTAACACAAACAGTTGCTTCCTTTAGTTTCACTTTTGCTGAGATCAACTAATTTTTGAGGGAAGAGGCAATCTGCAACACCTATATGTCTAACTCTCTTTTGCATGAGAAGGTAGGAAGAGAAAGTTTGGCTGAACTTTGTGTCATGTATACACAACTGAGTTACGTATTGCCTGCTAGACAGTTACAGAATGAGGATCTTACTGCTTAAGAAACCAAGACAGACAACGTGCTAGAATTGTAGTAAGAACGATGGAACTTTTCCCACACGCATAAGGAAACTTGTTTTGAGCAGGCATAATATTGTTCAGCTGTGGAAGATCATAAGCTGTTTAAGACAGAAGTCTCTTGATTAACCTGGAGTAGCATACATTATAGGCTACTACATACAGCAATATCTGTCACATACCATGGCAGCACCAGTACCAAAAAGTTGTGCTATTTCAGATCTCATGTACAACCTCATGTACAACTAGCCTCTCCCCTTAAAATATATCCAGCTTTCAGATATCTCTCATTTTACCTCTAATAGTAACATTGTAACATTTAAATAAAGCTCACTTAATTGAGGAAAAAAAAAGTACAGAATTTTGTCAAATCTAATTAGGAATTTTTAAGATACAGCAAGATGAAATACCAATGCCTGAGTGTAGTCTACTCCTTCCTTACATACTATTTCTTCTCAGCTGACTTGGGAATCTGCTCTCTTAGTACACTTAGCATCTTAGAGATGAGAAAGTTGTTCCTCAGCCTTACAGCATTTTGTAGAGGAACACTGCCCAATTCATAGTTCTTTGAAAGCGCTGAGAAGGATATTGAGTGGAAAAAGCTTAGGTCCAATCAAAAACCTACTGTAGCTAAACTGAGAAAAGTAAAGAACACAAGTTTTGTAAACAGAAAATTTGCAGCCTTAACCAGTAACGTGCAATACCAACTTAAGGCTCTCATTAAGCTTAGATTGCAGAGGTCATGATATTCAAAAAACATTCTTATAACAAGGTCAACTGAAGGGCTGACAGGATTCACTTTTCAATAGATGTTAACTCCCAAGGGAAAGAGAGTCAGAATTGTATAGAGCTAAATTAAAATAACGGTTTTGCAATCAGTTCTCACAGGAAGTTTGCACTCTTTAATCAAAAATAAGCAGAGTCTTTTCCTCAGCTGGTCATTGTTGCAGACACATTCCCTGGGCATTTGAGAATTTCTCAGGGGAGAAGATGAATGAGAAAGGAATGAGGTCCACCATACAATCACCATGGTTTTTATATCAAAATGGAAGTCAGGCATGGTATCAAAATTCAAGGCAACCCTAAATCCTTCCTGTATCCTGGTCTTCTACTTCCAAGTTCCATAAAAGCATGTGCATGCTGCATTTGTGATACCAGGGGAAGTCCCAAAGTATTAGTCATCTTTGGTTACTCAACCTTTCATGAAGGCAGCACATACAGAAGCAAGTCATAGTACATTAGAAAATCTCTAATTCAATTCTTATACAGATATCCATGTTACTTTCAATTATTAGTTTTTATTAACTCATGCCAGACTGATTTCAGCAACTGGAAAATGTTGGAGCAGTTGGCAGGTACACAAAGAACAAATGAAAAGTAAGTCTTAGCATCTGGGACAGTTTCAGTTACTGTTTGACAACTACTGTCACCGAGACCTTCCGTACTCCCTAAGTGTCCTCCACACCTTAAAAGCTCCTTCCCAAACTCAAAATGCATTCCAAATCCATTGCTAGAATTTCATGCCCAACTGCTGGCACAGAACAGAGCTACTAAGTTTTCTTCTTGGCTATCAACTGTCCACAACATATCTCCTTCCCTGAAAAAACTGGCTGAGGCAGCTAGGCTTCTGTAGGCCTACTGTAATTAACAGTGTAAGACAACAGTATCTTTCCTCAAACTCCATATAAAATTAACTAAACCAGATTAAGCTCAGTTATTTATATTAAAGATTCATGTAACCAGCCATAAATGGTCAAATCACCTCCACCCTTATGTATCATAGCAAATTGTCATTTATTACAGAGAAAGTACAAGACTGCATCTCATCTGTGCATTTTAAATGGGAGGCGTATGCATAACTCTTTCTGAGCTGTTATTTCCACCTCTGGTTTAGCTGATAGGGTTAAGACTGCGTGGAAGTTTACAGGAAATTATGCAATTCCATTCATGTTACCTACATACCATGGCTGAATATGGCACAAAATGAACACAGAATTCTTACCTGAATCCAACTTCTGAGGTAATGTGACTAGGGTAGGCATACATCTTTTCTTCTTCAATTATGTCAGGTCTTGGCTTGGCACGATTGAAGTTGCTTATTTTCACTGCAAGAAAGCTTTATAAATTAGTTGGAAAGTGAGGGGAATAAAAAGCTTTAACAACAGAGTCCAAGTTATAAAAATCTATAACAGATGATCCTAAGACTACCTTAGGATAGGAGATGGAATGACAATAAAAGAATCTGAGAAATGGGAAAGCAAAAGAATCTATTTCTACTCATTCCTGTAATTGCTTTGATTATAAGTCAGTGATAGTTTGGCAAGTTGATTTATTCACTGGTTCACTTCTTCTATTCCCCTCAATCCTGCTGCTCAAAAAACCTTCAAGGGGAAGCTTGAACATACTGCTTAACATCTGCAAAACTTAATCTGACACCTAAGAGAGGGTGAAACCTAAGTTGCCTTTTACAGGGTTTCAAGATTCAGCCTCTAAGTTCAGGCAAAACTAAGCACCATGCCATAAAAAATTGTAAGACGTCTTGTACTGGTAGCTGATTTAGAACTTCCAGCTTAAGCTCTTCAGTAAGTACTAGTTTAACTAGACCAGTTGCAGTGAAGCAGCAGCTTGTTTGCCTGCTCAGACTAGGGCAGACTCACTACAGAAAGCCATTGTGAACCTAGCAGTCTTGGCTATCAAACCCAGAAATCAGTCCTGGGCACCTGTGAATAAAGATTCGGGCTAAATTTAACAGATGTAGCATGGGGATGGGTGGGAAAAGTTGTAGGCACCCTCTGCATTATTTCGAAAAGGAAGCTGAAAATATTTAAAGCCATTCAATGTCAGATCCTGATTCAGAGAAAATATCAAAATATCCAGAGTATGCATTTGGGACTCTGCAGTTAGGGCTGCTTGTGAAACAATACATCTAATGACACAAAAAACATTACAGTGCAGCTCTGTGAGAAATCCACACTACTGCAACAGAGGAGGAGTGTCCTTACAAGTCAGTACTGTGATGGGGTTTATTACAGGCCACCCTGCTAAAACAATGCTAAGACCCTCCAGAGGTTAACTACAAGTTAGGCTCAAAGGTTAGTTATTTCTATGATGGTATTTCTCTACAAATAAAACCACAAAGGAATGGATGCGGAATTCTCAACATGTGCTCTTTGTGGGAATGTTGGTCTTTTATTCAAGTGATATTAGAAGTATGTGAGAAAGTAATTAAATACATATATTTAGTAAGTCTTTTAAAGCTTTACTCCCTATCCTAGCAGTAAAAAACTTAGAATAGTATGCTGACATTTAGAGCTGTCTGTATCATACTTCATTCCATGCACTTTTACCTCACTCCAACGATTTATATAAGTCAAGTCTATTATAGGTCAATCACAGCAATTCCTTGTAGATTTCTGAATCTCTGCCTCTGCATCCTACAGCTATATACACACACTGCTGCATGGAGATAATCTTAAGGAAGGCAGTAGTCCTTCACAGGACATTATCTATCATACAATTCATAAACGGCTCCAAGAAGCAAGAGGAAGTATCTAGAACCACAGTCAGGTATTCCTGATTTCCGTGACAGAATTATTTAACAGAAAATAAGTCAGGTACATGAACATTCTACAGCTAAGCATTTATGTCTCATTCTAATAGTTAAATAATTATTTCACTGTGAAGAAACAATATGTGAACTGGTGCTGCCTTCTCTCCAAAACTAGGAATAACATGCTAATACAAAAAAGGGTGGGCCAGTAGTTTTAGTGTAAATTTACCTTAGTCTCCCCATTGTTGCTCAGCTGATGCTATCTTAGCAGTATCTACTAAGTGCTTGCCTTGAAGAGGGGAATTCTAAAACTCAGCCAAGGGCTGCCCTTAGAACTGTCCCATTAAAGAAACTTCATGCTTCCACCCAGTCACCTACTCTGCTCTGTCTGAGAGAAAAAAACTCATCTGAAAGTCAGTATTACTATAGATTCTCAGGGTATTTTCAAAATCGGCCAAATACATTTGTTTTGTCTCAATACTGACTTAATTTGATATTAAAACATTGAAAACCCACCACTACAGATAAGACAGACATGCAAGCAGTCTCTCAGCTTACCTCAACAAGCATTGGGAGGGAAAACAAGATAAGAAATTACACTACCCACTGGAAAAAGCAAGCTAGGATGACTGGAAGTCTTCCTCATCCTGCAGCAGGTGCCCATAGAATTTAACCCTACTTTTGCACACCTAACGTTAGAGAATGAATTTTACATTGCTTTGGGGCTGCTCAGGAGAATAGATAGCTGTTGGTAGAACATGTTGCCTTACTCCTTCCTACCAATACAACTCTTCCCCTTCATTCCAGGATTCACTGGACCCTTCTTCAAGCCTCTTTGAGCTGGAAAGCATAACACTAAACCCCACAACTTCCTTGTATACATCAGTTAATGAATCCGAAGGTCATAGGAATTGTCATAGTACAAGTCAGGAAACAATACCCTTTTGGTGACAAATAAGCAGAAAAATAGTTTAAGAGTTCTTACAGAAGTACAGGCTCAGACCTTACTACTATGCAGGTCATCTTTCTTGCACTTATCCTTTTTGGTCAAGGTAAGTCACACAATGTAGCTCTTTGAGCTCCAGCAGGCCTGAGGGCTGGAAGTAGCATTTCTCTGGAATTCCTGACATTCTATTAAAGTTTTACAATTTATCTCTTATTTCCGAGTTTCCCAGGAAAGTAAGCATGCGTATGCAAAGAAGGGATGATCTCCAGCATTCTTGGAATAGTTTTCTAGGACTGCCATGATCACATTCCCTCTTCACTGCCTCCATTCTTTCAGGGGACAGTCAGTCTACTTGAGCCATGCTGGGCCATTGAGGGGAAAGCCTGACAAGCCTGCAGCATTCAGACTTCTGCACACTTGTAAGACAAAGGCACAGTTTAGGGCTGGGACCTTATTTCTTGGTGCATTTTTGATGCTGTTGCAGGAGAGTCGAGAACAGGTTTTATTTCCTAGATGAAAAAGCTACTTGTCAGTATTTCTCTGCGTGCCATTGCATTACTATGGATACACCGAAGTTTTCTTTGAAGCATTTATCAACATTTTAGATAGTTTTGTGAAGTTTAAAGGCAAGTTTTATCAAGTCTTCCTAAGCTACACCAAACCTAAAGCAGACAACTACAAACCAACAGAGATAGCACGAAGCAAAGCCTCACAGTTTTATAAAGCACTACTGTGTTTTGATATGATCACAGATTCCAAAACCCATGCATCTCTTAAATATTCATTAGAAGGAATCTTCCATTTTAGTGTCAAAGAGAAACTGAAGCCTTTGGGGTGGGACCAAGGAAAGAGGAAGAGGCTTCACAAGGCATAATCACAGGATGAGGTATGCAAACCCCACACATAAATCCCAGAAGCAGTTCTGACTAAGCCAGCCAGCTCTTACTGCTTCACAGCTTGGGGTGCATGCATTTGAGAAACACTGATAAACAGACAAACTTGTTCACAGGACACTTTTTGAAACAATCAGGCATTTATTGCCACTTCACTGGATTAACAGCTTTGAGATAACACAGAGTTTTCATTTAGCAGCCCTTGGAACCAAATCAAGCCTGACAACCTTTTCCAATTTGTTTTGCATTTGCCTTAGTTCTCCTTCTACAAGTACAGAATCGTTTTGTATTTATAAGGATAGTTAAATGCCTTGAGGTATGCCAATTGAACTACTTTGAGGGCAAACAAAACAGTTGAGTAGCAGCTATAACAAATGTCACACAAGAAGGCAAAGCTTGCCTCTCTCACCTGTGTAAATCACTAAGCATGTCAGGGAACTAATCATCTCCAGGCTCAGGACTCCCAGGATAAGATACAGGTACACTTTGCTGGGATCAGGAAAGGAATGCTGCACTGACAGAATCAAGAGCAGGGCCGTATTACCTAGAAAACAAATGTTGTATTTTACAGATTTACTAATTTTATTAGCTACTAAAAATAAATTAATACTTTCTCATCCCTCGTATCTGCATTAGGCTGCAACACTTCAGTAATGCTTTTCCAATTCCCACTACACTTGCCCCTTCAGCTCTTTTCCTTAACGTGCAAGCTTATACCTGCTGGTAGCAAAATGACGTTTCATTTCAGCATATGCCTGTAATGGTAGACAATTATGAGTTTTCTCATAGAGTCTTCTGACTTAAAAAACAGGAGTGGAAGAAACACATTAGAAAGACCTAAAATAGGTACATGGGCTTAAACAGTTTCTGGTTTTGTTGATGCTATCCATCTTACCCATTCTTTCAATTTCTATGAGATCACATCAGTCAGCTGAAAATGAGGAAGTATTTTCCTTCAAGCAGTGGATTTAAAATATATTTAAAGGAGGTTAACAGAGCAAAAAAACCTAAAACCAAAACCAAAGCTAAACATCTTCCTTTCAAAGCCTACTTGCATAGCCTTCTACTTGCTCAGCTATTACCTTAATACTTGGACATTACTGAAAATTTAATTGAAATTAGTACAATTAGTCAAGGAGAAAAAATACCGAGTTACAGGCATAAAAATCTTTTCTGATACTGAGTGTGAAGTGCTCTCTTCCTTCCCGTAAAAACGTTATAACCAGTGTCTAGATAAAGAACTAAGTTTATAAAGACCACTAATGTAGCTAGGGACTGTGCAGTTCTCTTTCCTACTGTGTCAGTCTAGCGAAGGACATGGTATCAGCAGTCATTACCTTGGCAGGAAGCCGGCAGTAATGGAAGAACTACCCCCTGAACAGCTGATCAAAATTCTACTGCACACACCTGATTGCATCTGAACATTCACAAATGCCCAGAGTTTGTCTAGTAGGGGAAACGTGGACTCCACCTAAGACTGAAAGCAGGGCTCAGTATTGCCGATTACACTGCAACAGTCAGAAACAATCCTTTTACATCATTAGGCCTCCTGTAGCCTGCTTTTGTCACTGCACTCCAAACACATCTTCAGAGCTCTATCTAGTGGCCAGACCCTGAAGTGCTGCACATTTATCAAGCTGACTAGTTCTCTTAGGGACTGTGAGGAAAGAAAGCTAGGTTTTTATATAGAACTGGACGATTTCACTTATTAATTCTGGTGAAAAAAAAATCTACTCCAGGAGGGAGGTGGGATTATAGGAGGCAAAAATACCGCAAAAGCCATAGCCCTTCCCTTTTCCACTGCTATTTGTGGGAAAAATCCCCTTAAGTTAGATGGATTTCAGATTTGAAAGTAGTTTGTAGAAAAGCTTTACCAGTTAATTGCACCATCACTTTACAGCTAAGCTTGCAAGAGATGTAACTTAAAAATATACTTAAATCACTCCTATACAGCACCTTTTGTCCACAGGAAGTAGAAAAATGCAGTCAGATATAGAGCTGAATGTTACAGATCCTCAGTACAGGTCAGAAAATTGCTTGTTTCACTGAATTCAGAGAGCTGTTGGGCAACAAGAGATTCATCTGTTTCTATGTGGATTGCTGAGCTTGAAAATAGAAGAGCAGCACACTTCCTGGAAGGACTGGCAGTGTTACCACACATCCAACCAGACAAAGGAATATGCAAATCAAGATCACTAGCCATCAAACACAGATTTTGCTGACTGAGTACTTCATGGCTGAAGACTAAATGCTAATGACTAAATATTTTACTCAACCTCACAGTTGTGAGAAATTCTTCACTACAAACAGTTCCTTACAACCTGCATCTGGCAGACCAGAAAGATCAGTACAGAGGTTTATCTGACTAAAGTATAATTTTTAAGTGCTCGCAGGCAAGTTTGCGAAAGTTCATAATATATAATATACAACTAAGTCTTTTATTGTGTCACAGTTTAAAGCTTTAGATGGAAAAAAAAAAAAAAACCAACAAAAACAAACCCAAGTTCACCTGTGGCATGTATCAGCAGTGGAAGCCTTTTCAGATGCCTTGTTGATCGGTATATGGAGAAGTAACCTCTTTTTCTGACTCTGCTGTGGTGGTGCTGGACATATCGTTCAAAAAAGACATGCAGAACCCACAGAACTACTTTTGCAATTATTATGACAGTCTGCACTTTAAGTGGGTGAGTGTAGTTTCCAGGGCACTTATCTTGGTTTGGATTGGGGTAAGAACAAAACATAGCTGCTAAAAATGCTAGAACAACAAAAGCAACCTGGAAGAGAAAAGAAGAGAGAAAAATCTTTAAAGTCAACATCTAGCTATATATGAAAAAGAACCTGAAACACAAAACCAGGATTATGCAGTTAATTCATTATGTATTACTTTCTGAATTGATTTTATTAGATTTGAGGTAACATATAAAACATTAAACATTTACTACAGCAACTACATGTCACTCTGGGAACATACAGATGACTGAAATTGCTAAGAAAACTGACTTCCAGGAGGATAACTGGTCTCCAGCAGAACAGAGCTGATAATTGTCATCCTTCTAAGAATTTCTACTAAATCAGTTTCACCATTCCTCAGGTCTTCATAGTGAATTTATTTCATTCTGGACCCTCCTTACTATGCCTTTTAACTTTAAGGAAAACTTGATTTATGCTTGTATAAAAGAGAAATCACATCTTTTTTAGACTCATTCAATTACACTTAATGCTGCTCTGTGGAACAGGCTCTTACTGGTACAGTCTCTGTTTCCTTAAATTGACATTTCCTAAGTGAAAATCAACTGAAGTGAACTAAGTGAAAGTCACTGAAGATCATCTCCAGGTTAACATTAGAAAAGTGAATCCTCATAGTAACTTAAAGTGAATTATTAACACTAGGTAGGCATCTTTGCCAATTGGTAATCATTCTTTAGTATATTTACCATCAGACTTTTCCATTTTACCTCTGTCAGAAAAACCACACAGATTGTCAGCCAGATTGCATACTTGCTTATCCTTTCAGACTACTGCCATTATGCCATAACTCTTCCTGTCTTCTAGACTTCTCTCCAAATTCTCAGCATCAGCAGTGAATATCTTTTGGCCAATTAGAAAGCAAAGCTGTAGATGCATATTATCTGTGGTATATGTATATGTACACACAGGGCTTTCTTAATATTTACAGAGTGTTGTCACAGAAAATATTTTCTCTGCTCTGTTCATTCAGTGAACAAGAACAACATTATACTTTCTCATCCTAGTTCATTCTGCCGAACAGGAGTGTTTTTAAAACAGAACTGTAACGAAAAACAACTCCTACCAATAAAGAAATAAATGGAGAGCTACTAATAGACAAACATAAAAAAATCAATTTGCCTCAAGTCTACAAATGAGTTCTAACACACTTAGCTTAAAAAAAAAAGGTGTCAGGTGTTCTGCATGTCATAACTGACAGAAACAGCACATCAGAACTAAAAACAGAGGAAAATACCCAATTTTCATTTGCTGCCTTTGTTTCCATACTTACTTCTATGAGTATTTAAGATCCTACCACCCCCTTTCCACCCTCTTGAACTTATATTCCCTATTTTTGTACTTTCTCAAGCAACACTCTTCACAGAAATTAACTTTTCAGAACCACTTAATAACTCTTGAGACAAACTGCCTTTAGCTTGCTCTGGTTGTCACCAGAGTTCAGTAACTGGGGAGAGAGCAAGAAAGCGGAATAATTTTCACACAACTGTCTATACCTAAAAAAGACATAACAGAAGACAGATAGGATAGAAGGTGGAAGGAAAGAAACCCAAACCAAAAGAGGACTGTACTCCACATTACCCATAAAACCATTACTTCAAATACAAATACCATATTATCTTGAGATAGGTTAAGTTGCTAGATTAAGTAGTTAAGTAAGAGGTAAGTTTATCATTTGTTTAACCTATTATTTTACCACCTCCTTTTCTTACAAACCTAAGAGTAATTCAGCTAATTTATTTGATTTATTTACTGTTTGGTTTGCCATTTTACAATAGTGATACAATTAGTTCTACTCCTTCCAGGTGTTAGGAATGCATTTCAGTACAGAAAATGGCTATACTAAAGTGGAAGAAGGAATGACCTGCTAGTCATTGCTAGTAGTCTAAACTACTCTACTAAACTACTACAGCTGTGTATACAAGAGGAAACAGGAAGCTGGCATTTAGAGTGGTATTTATTAAATTTGTTTTGCTTGCATTGTTGGGCAGTTGAATCATAAGTGTTTCACCCCCCACATATTTTTATGTACAAAAAGTTATTCTTATAAAGAGTAGTATTTAAGTTCAATTTTGTGTATGTGTACACACAGAGAGGATTAAGGAAAGACAGGATTAATATAAAGAAATTATTTCTAGCCTGTACGCTTCACATTGCTCTCCAGCCTCTGATGGGAAGCCTTCAGAAAAGCAAGGCTTGGCAAAAGACACTCAAAAACCCAATCCCACCACAGTCCAGCATATCCTACCCACCTTCCAGAATTGCATGTAACCAGGCAGCTGCACCACAGCAGCTATTTTGCTACATAACTCCATTTCTTGGCACAGGAAAGTGGAGAAGAAATAGTCCAAGTTACATACAAATTGCTTTAGAGATGCATTACAGCTCTACTGCATAATACTATGATTGCTTCACTTCTCCAGGACATGTACCCCTTTGGCAGGCTGTGCATCAGAAGCCAAGCTGGCCTCTCTCCACACTCCACTAAATTAACACACATTTGCAGAAGCACAAGGGAAGGAAATCCAATGAGCTTGTTTTCCCCACTATCCCTTCAGTGAGAGAGACAGTGCCACTCAAGGTAGCAACGCCAATGCTGTTTTGCCAACAGAATGGATACTTCTCCATTGTGCTCCAAGGACCAACTGGTCGCTGAAGCAGGTTCAGCAACAGCAATGTTGCTGTGAAAATGTGTGTTGGCAGATGCCACAGAAGTTTTCCCATTTCACCTAGCCACACTTCTCTACATTTGCAGGAGAGAAGAAAAGGTGGGAGGAGAACAGGCAGCAGTTTCCTAGGATCTGGGTGACTGACATTTGGCTGCATTAGTTATGCTAGTAGATTGCAAAGCCCCAAGGTTTGACAGAAAAATAGTCACTGCTCTATTACCAATAGCAGACTTCAGGTGCCTTCTGTAAGGGAATGGCACAGAGTTCTTCTGGTAGGGGAAGGAAATAAGGCTGGATGCATGTTTTCCATTGGGAATTTTGGTAGCCTACTCAGCAGAACTGCAGAGGTCTTTTGTAAGTCTACTTGACAGCCAGAGGGGCATTTCTTGATACCACTACAAGGCTGACAAAACACCTACTCCTAAAGTTAGAAGGCTAAAGCACATTGAACAACTTCACGCAGCTGCCCAAAGAGACACCTTACAGGTTGGTATATACTTTTAAAGTCCTGGCAGGGAGCATGTTTTCAAGAGCACTGGATTTTTGTTTGAGATCAACTGAAGCTCTAAAATAGCTCACGTCACTACAGAATCGTAGAATCTAAGTTGGAAAACACCCTTAAGATCACCAAGTCCACACTTCACTTAAAGCTACCATGTCCACCACTAACCCCTGTCCCTAAAAGACATGAAAGTGCCATTTCAGTCAGATCTTAGGCTCAGAGCTCTTCAGCCTTCCTTCTTCATATCTGGTTGCCACATACAAGCAACAACAAGCTTATCAAGGAAAAACTCACTACTAGGCAGGACTCTCTCTGCTTCTGTCTACCAGTCCCCATAAATGCCTAGATACCGTGCAGTATTTGTGCTTCTTGCTCTTAAGTGAGCAAACTTCCAGAAGTGAGATCAGGAAGTAGCATTTGGATTAATTTCTCTCTCCATCCACTACCATACAACACCGCCTAAGCATGTCCAGTTTTACTTGTTTAATTAGCGTCTCTTTGAAATGAGGTTTGCTCTCAGAAGGCATGGCATCAAAATCATCTCAGCCCTCTATAACTAGTATAGCACTTCTATGGCAATAATATTGCTTTCAAAGTACATTTCCAACAGTGTAGAAGAACTAATATTTAAAATGTTCTTCCTCCTAACAAGATGTGTCACAGCACCAACAACCAGAATGAGAAGGCAGCAAGTATCTGATAGCATACACACTATCAAAATTTATTGGCAATGGGGACCTCACTGCTTTGGAAGAACAGCCAGTGCATGCAATTCACTGTCATATCATCAGAATTCTGTCACATGAACAGTGGATTCTCAAGGATTCAGAAGACAGATAGCAGGTTTTCTTAGGAAAATCATTCTTCTTAAACTTACATGTATTAGCAACAGGAAATTGGCAAGGAGTACTGCTGGGATAGCATGAAATCTTGGCCTCAGCTGCGAATGCAATGTATGAGATGAAATGAGTGGTGCATCCAGCAGAGGATCATCTTCCAAACTCTGTGTTATTTCCAAGGAACCCTGGAACAGAAGGGGAGGGCAAACAATAGCAACAGGTAAGCTCTAAAAGTAAAGTACAAAGGTTTAGGAATTTTCTGTTGGAAACAGATCCTTAAAGAACCTTCAACCCAAACCATTCTCTGATCACAGAATCAATAGTGGGGCAGCTCACATCTCCCACAAACACAGCAATTCTCCTTAAGACAATATCCTTTGTCTCATGGGAACAAATGATTCACCCTTTCTGCAATACCATGAGGGATCAGGGCACTCCTTCACAGAAGCTTTATCAGAGCTTTGACCATGCTACTTTCTCACAAGACTGGCTACAGTCCATCTTTGCATCCTAAAATACAGCTAGTATTAGGAAGCACTAGATGACATAATCTCTTCAAATAGATTTTATTACAGACAGCATGGAGAGGAGGGGAATTAAAGCATGGGATATGATGACCCCATGCAGTCAATCTGACATAAAGAAAATCCAGTAAGTGTCCTTCCTAACTGGAGCAAACACCGATTTCATTAAGATGAGCCAAAACCACAGCTGTCAAAAGCCAAAATGCCTTAAATCCAGACTTGTTTGGCGCTGTTGCTGAGCACAGGTTAAAGCCTTAGCCTCTTGGCTCCCTGATTTACTTCCAGCATGTGACTGCTTCCACAGCAGCTCATCGCCAGGAGAAAGGGGAGGGCAGGCAGGAACAAGCCACACCAGCAAGCCTTGCCCACGCAGGCTTCCAGCTGGGGCGGGGAGAAACATTCAAACACAACAACGCCGTGGTCATGCCAGCGAACAGCACATAATCCAGAGATGGCACAGACAGGATCCGCCTGTCACGTAAAATAACCCAGAAAACCTGAAGGAGACACACGAGCAGCCCCGACTAGAGGCTAATAACCTCGATCAAAAACAAGCCCAGGCCCAAATGCCTCGGGGATATTTCAAGCCCGGCTGGGGGGGGGCAGCGCGGGCAGCGAGGGGCCGCGGCGGCCTCCTCACTTCGGAGAGCGCCACTGGGGAGGCGCCTCGGCCGGCGGCGGCCCCCGGAAGAGGCAGATTAAGCCTCAGACGCCCGGGACGGAAAACAGCCAGGAAGAGGCGGAAGGAAGAGACGGCACGGAACACGAGGCGCTCGCCCGGCGGCGCCCACCCTCAGCGGCAGCCCGGCCCCTCGCCCGGGCGGGGTCCCCGCGGCCACGGCCCCGCTCCCACCCGCCGCGCTCACGTTGTCCAGGTCCTGCCGCCGCCTCCCCGCCGTCAGCGCCATCTCCGCCTCCCGCCACAGCCGCCCCGGCGGCGTTTAATGGGTGCCCCCGGCGCGGCCCGGCCGCCACGGGCTGGCCGCGGGCAGCGCCACCGCCCCTCCCCGCCCCGCCCCGCCAGCAGCGCCCCCGGCCGCCATTGGGCCCGCGCCGCGCCAGCACCGCCCCGAGGCGCGGCCCTGCCGGCGGAGGGGCCGGGGCTGAGTCCGAGCCTCAGCCCGAGCTCCCGTCCCACCGCCCCGAACAAGGCCGTGCCCGCAGCCCGCCCTGCGCTGCCTTGCTGTCCCCTGGCCGTGCTCGGTGCGGTTCTCTCGGCAGCCCGCGATTGAATTCAAAACGGAGACTGCTTACAGCAGGCTCCGGGCTGGTGTCCCTGAGGGGCCATGCCTGGGGAGGCAGCGCAGGGAGGGGAAAGTACCCCAGCAGCAGATGGTTGGCCAAAGTGTGGGGTAGAGGCAGCGTCGTGTTGGTGGCAGCTTGCAGTGCAGAGCATTCTCTTACCTCCAAATGGTCTTGCAGAGACTTCTTGAGGAAAGGATGAAGTCTGTGCAGCTAGTAACTGTTTCCAGTAGATCTGGTTGCCCCTTCAGATCACGAAAATTTTAGTATTCATGAGGCACTTTATACATTTTCTAAGATATTTCTGGCCCTGCTATATATTTTGTGAAGGAGCATGCTTTCTTTAAAACGTGTGCTTGCTAATTTCATTTTCTGGCCCTTTGTGATCGCACTGAGACACACTGTGGCTACTCACAGAGTCCAGACTACACCCCTATGGGTCTCTGCCTTATTGACATTGACACCCCCGTGTATTCTGGATGTTCTTCAACCACTTAGTCGTGCTCAGTTATCATTTGTTAATTTTTGTTAGCCTCTCTGACATTTTTCAGCTATAGCCTCTCTGAAATGAGAAGGATCTGAATGACACACTGTTCAAGCACGTGCAAAGTATGAATGTCCAAAGCATCATACTTATTATCTGCTATGTGCTCTGTTCATCTGCTAATGTTTCTTAACCCTCTGTTTGTTCTACATGATCATCCCTTAACCTTCAGCTAAGGCTAGTGAGGACTCTGAAGAGGAACAAAGCTGTAACGGGGCTCTGAAAGACAAGTAAGATTGTATCCTCTGCAGGTTGGAATTGTTCTACGAGTTACTTTTTAAGAAAAGCCAGAACTGTCACCCTGAACAGCTGCAGTGGCTTTGTCTCTCTTGAAAGCATGTTGAAGGGGTGAAAATTGTTCTGGAGGTATGAACTTCTTCAGAGAAGTTCCAAGTTTATCATATCCGTTTCTGTCACTTTTCTTGGCTATCTCTTTCTAGAAAAAAATATTCAACTGAAACCTCCCACCTAGAGTATTTACATTCATCACTTGCATTCATTTGTTCTTGTTTAATACAGATACGCACATTTAATGAACTGGAAAACTATCTTAAATTAAAAAGAAGCTTGAAACTTGCTGGTTTGACTCAGATAAAGTCTAGCTCCTGTGATAAGAGCCTGCTCTGTTCCAGTTTCTCAGCCTAAATGTTCCTTTTCCCTCCTCCTTATTGTGCTTTCTCGGTTTTTTTTCATTCCTGACAAGATCACATATCCTACTGATCAGGAAGAAGATGACAAAAGTTTTCATTAACAGTGTAGGGAGGTCACAATCTGCATACATATATGCAGTGTGTGGGGGACATGCCATTAGACAAGGGCTTAAGATAAAAGAACAAATTCTTTTAACTGTAATTTTAAAATCCTAAAGTCCCTGTAAGTTTATGTTTATCAGCACTCATTTGAATAGCTATAGTTTTATATATAATTGTAAACCTTGTTTCTACTGAATGGAAAATAAAGAGTTCTCAATGGATTACTGAAGAGCACAGTTAGGGGAAAAATTACAAGTTTAAATATTTGAAGTGCATAAATACTTACTGCATCCAACACCAGTTAACATATTTAGAAGTATGGGATTGCCAGTTTCAACTGGTTTACATAAAACATGTACCTAATCTTTATAGTAGTAGTCCACTCTTGTTCTTACTAGATGACTCAATCTTTGTTGCAGTTTTGATATATCATTTTAATTACTAGATTCACAGTATATTTTATAGTGAGAAGTTTTAGTGATGTAGATAGGTTTTAATAAAGTAACATTCTCTTCTGCTTAATTCCTTTTCCATCAAATTTTGCAGACATTGTCATTTTTGTGTACACAAACGAAAGTCTGACTTCTGAAGGATGATCTAATGCTGGGCAGTCTAAAACAGATAAAGATGTGGCCTGTTCTTAAATTATTTCCACTGCAACTCCATCAGTAATGACAAAGATACCTGATAAGGGTAAGATAAAAAGATGTGGTGTGGCCCAACAATGCTATGCTGCCCTTAGGGAAAGCTCTACTTAAACATTAAATACACAGGAGTAAATGCTCTGTGTAGGCACTACCTTTGCCATATCAGTAATAATTACAATATTTAGGGACTAGCTGTCACAATTGTATCCTCACAAAGAGGCATAATATCTACTTTTCTTCCTCTAAGTTTCATTTAAAATTTGGCATGAATGGAAACGGGATTGGGCTCACAAACTTTTTCACATTCAGATATAAGATATAATTATCATTACTGTTTCTTTTTTATACTACAAGTACAATTAGTACTTAAACTGTATGCAGCTCTATGTAAAGAATACAGAGTATGGAGTTGTGACAGATTCCAGCACCTCTTAAAAAGGTAAAAATAACAGTAGAAAATTTTACTTGCATGAATTGGTTGTAATAATCCTGAAAGCCATACTGTCGTAAGTGCAGTCTATGTTCTAGCCTCATATTACAGATACTTCAGAAGTACTCATTTTATTTCAAGCTCCTGTAAAATTTTTAAATCCTGTGGAGGTTAAAAAACCAGTTCACTGCTGAATATGTTTAATACAAAAGAACCTTTCACTCCATGTATAGTTTCAGATTTTCACATCATGTAAATGTCAACTTTTTGTGTTGTTGAGCAGCACGGGGCTATTTATGCATGGTAATCATGTAATCAAAAACTGCCACTTGCTATGCAGATTTTGCTTCCTAAGTAAAACGCCCATTAAAAATTCTGTCGCCTTTAAATGCAGGCTATTGAAAAGAGAAGAGTGTTACATTGGTGTTGATAAAAACTCTTTCAGTCTTCCACTGATTAATACACAAATTTGAATGCTGGAGGCTTAGTGGGGCCATAGGTTACTCCAGCTAATCTATTAGTACAAATTATTTGGCAAAATGTATTACATGTCCATAATGAAGTCCAGAGATAGGACTGATGAAAATGGGTAGATAATATGGCTGTAGAGAGAGGATTCGGACTGCTTTATGCAAATGAGACAAAGAGAAATAATAGCAAAGAGAAAAGGTGTGAAAAACAGAATGGGCACTCTTGATTACTTTAAAAATTTTTACTGATTTCCCAGATATATTAAAAAGCAAATAAATTGAGGTTAAAGAAAGGATACAACTTTTTAATTTCGTATCTAGTTTTAGGAATATACACTAGAAGTATAAAAGTTCAGAATTGGGTATCACAATGTATCTTACTTTAAATGGTTTAGCACTTAAGCAAATGCCTAATTTGCAGGGTGAAAAGTACTCCCTCTCAGAGTAATTTTCTTTTTTTCACTTCCTTCTGATTTTTCAAAATCACATTTCTGTTTACATGCTGTTATAAAGCTGTCACAATATGACAAGCATTTATTTGAACTATATAAAGGGAAACACAAAAATTGGTTGATTTTTTCCCTGTCAGTTTTCTGAATAGTTTGTCTGAAAACCTTAAAATGAACTGGTAAAGAACTAGTTTGTATAAACTAACTTTTTAGGCTGTATGCTTAAATATTAACATTCCTACAAATATTCTTCTGAATATTTAAAGCTCTGAACCCACCTATTTTTTTACCTCATTATATTACTCAAGATCCCAATGTTGTTTTGCATAGAAGTGTTGGCAAGGGGCTGTCCTTGATACCAGTGAAAATTCCACTCCAGCAACACTGTAATAAACTACTCATTCTCTGAGTACCTGCTTGCACCAGAATTATGAGACTAAACCTTTTAATATCTTTATCTTTTCAAACCAAGACATTGATCTAAATTTCCCTTTAATTTGTTTTTCAGTTTGCTATGAGTCCAGTTTTAATAGACACTCTGCATAGCTACAAGTACTGATCCTAAGCTGTTTTATTAAACAATAAGTTTGTAATACTTCTAGTCTTTCTTACACACACAGAAAAGGTGATTCCAAATGAAGATTAACTCAATTTCTGGAACAGCAGCATGATATGCTTTTCAGTTTTTATGAACAACCTCTGCAAAATTATGTGCAGTAACTAGACCTATGTGATTGTTATTGCTATGCCCCCCTGAATATAACATTTTAATATTTTAATGTCTTTGATTTCACTGCCTCTTTGTACAACAAAAAAAGCCTGTACAATGTGTGAGGTATATCCCACTTGCTTTTCCCCAGTCTACAGCATTTTTCATTTTCACTGAATGTCCCCTCAAGTGATGCAGACTCTGTCTCTTCTGTCTTGTTTATATGCATATGAAACAGTAAATACTCAGATTGATTCCTTTAGCATACTATGTCACTTTTCACAGTATAAATTGCTCCCAATTACTGTTCTTAGGTAAGCTCACAATGAGCATGACTAGAGGAAACTGATGATTTTAACTGTTGGTTTGCAATAGGCCAATCCTGGATACCTAGAACTACCTGAAGGAGTCCATCTCTCTGTCTCCTCGTGCATTCAGGAAACACTAGATGGCAGTACACCAGTTGTTTAAACGTAATTTTAATTAATGAGCTGTAAACGTTTTCTTCTGAGAAAGGGGCGTGTTGGCTGATTGACCTGGTTAGGACTATCTGACAATATTGCTGTTAGAGTGGGAAACATGATGGAGGAAAAGTACACAGACTTCGATGGGCTTGTGTGTAATAGGTACCTCACACTTATTATCGATGAAGAAAATGACTTTTGCTTCATTTTTCAAGAAAACAATGTTTTGACAAGTTAAACGAGTATGACAGGACAGAACAATAAACAAAAGTCTTTTCTATACTCTTATAAAGTAAAATAATCGGGAAAAATCCCCAATGACTGCTTATGATGTATTGTTTGCTAAAACCTAAATGTTCCAAAAAAGTCCATTTTTTCTTCTGGTGTAGGCTGTACACAAAAATGGTGCATAACTTATTTCAGTAATGTATAATTCTGTGTTAAGCACATTCTGTGTAAAGCTTTGCACATTGCTGATTGGGGTGGTCCATCTTTTCCCAAGACATCTTGCTACAGGTTTCTGCTGCTCCCTTTGCATCATGTCTAAGTGGTAACATGGCTACAAGGTGAAATTTGATAATCTTTGATGGGCTTTCTTCTGGTTTTGTGAATGGAACCCACTCAGTATAGAGGCCTGACTGCCTTATCCAGTGTACAGGAAGCAGCACAAGTTTGCAGGTATGAGAGCAGGAGTCAGTCCACCTCCTTCACAGTCATCTCAGGAATACACTGTATGTGAAATCCAAACCTTTGCAGCACTGGGCCTTAGATCTACTCAGTAGATATCTACGATATCTACTTTGCATCTTCGTAGTTTGCAGTACAAATATGAATCATGGCTATGACCTACATTTGCTTTCATTCGTAACTCTTACTTCAGCTAGCACTTCCTTTTGGAAGCTGTAATCTAGAAGGAACACAGCACTGACGACAGGGACCTGGCTTCTCTATCAAGTAGAATTCAAAAGTGTCATACCATTTGCTTTTAGTGTGGCCCTTCTTTTCCAGAAATAGGATCAGAGTACGTAAAGTCTGTTTACTAGACTGTGTCATATCAAGTCCTTTCGGAAATTACACTATATCTGGTTTTGAACACTGAAAAAACAGTTCATAGTTAATAATTTTCATCATCATTATAAGGTCTATGAATTTTACAGAATAAATCTTATCTCTTCACCTATTTTCATTAACTGTGTGTCATTCTTAGTGCTCCAGCAATTGTTCACACAGAAGAATAAATGCTAGAAAAGACTAAGTATTTTAATCCAGCTTAATTGTATTTAACTGATTTTGGTCGCAGTACAGTTTCTCTTTGATAGCAGCTGCTTTGCTATTCCTTATTTCACAATCCCAATTTACATGTTTTATTTTTTTCTCTCTCTGCCTACTCTCCTGTACATATTCCTCTGCAATCTGGTCCCTTTCTCAGTCTGCTGCATGCACTTTCTTGCATTTCCTTTTCACATTACTTTCCAATGTAATTCTTCTCAACTACATTCATGTCCTTAGCTCAATGGTTCTCTGAAACTTTAAATATTCCATACTTCTGAAGTGAGAAAAAGGAGTCTCTTCCACTAGAGAGAGGCTTTTTAAGATTAGGCAATGTTGATATTAGTGCTAGTGTCTTAGACAAAAGAATGTAGTAGTAGCTAGTGTCTGTGTTGAATTCAAATCCTGTCATGAATTCCACAAAGGTCCTTGTGGTTCTGTTTAGATACAGGGGCCTGGGTTGCATAAAGTTCTGCTGCTGGATGGCTATGTTAATGAGGTTGAAATGCATGGGAAAAAAAATGCATGTGTACCCTCACGTATTTCAGATAAATGCATACGTATCTTTACACAGATTCTGTACATCATTTACTCACAACTCAATTCTGTAAGATACAAAAATAACGGATAATCTAAAAGCTAATGAAGTGAAGAAGCACATTGTTTTTCTGTTTGAAGCAATAGGAGTACAGGGAGGTACTTAAGTATTCAATTCTAGAGCCCTTCCTTTCCTCTTCCCTGCTCATGAAAAGAATCCCAGCCTCAGCAGTATGTCCTCATAAGCATTCCACCCAAATCCTTCAGAAGTTATGATTTCTAATATCTTAAATAAGAGCAAATGTTCTTACCACCTTAGTTTTTGCCCTTTTTGGAGATGTCTTCCTAACCTATATTTGTCAATTAAAAATAAGTATACTTATATATACTTAGATATGAATAAGTATATATGAATAAGTATACTGATATATGAACTTATATCAGTGTCCTCTGTAGCTAAACCTAAACCAGATTTCTACTAACATGACTACATCTGCATAGAGCATGATCCTTTAAACATGCTAATAAAATACCACATAGGTATACAGTCACATCAACTTTTACCAGATTAGTTATTCTATTTGTAGGACTGTGTAACTCATGGGACTACCTTGTTAGCAAGCAGAGCTCTGCTAGAATAACTTCATTTTCACTGGCTGGATTTTCACTGATGGATAATATCAGGGTTTCTGTATCAGTAAAATATTTTTAGTGTCAATAGATCTGAAGAACCATGTGATCCTAAGTAAGTGTTGGTCATATTCCTTTGTAACTCACTAAAACAAGTGGAAAAAAGCTAAGAGTTATGACAGGGACAGCCTGAAACATGACAGGGAATTTTCTCAGTAAATGCAGTAATTTGGATTGCTGCAGCATAAACAAAAATGACAGCTGTTTCATCATAGATAAGATACATAGCCCATTTCCTTTCAAAATTATATACATACACCCACAGACATACGTAAATAAGTTTTTTCTCTGAAAGTTCTTTTCTAAGAAGAAATTGGATCAAGCAGAATCCCATAAAAATCTAGACATTATATTTAAAGGATGTATTTTCTCATGGTTAGAGATTCGAGTTGTTTTGCCATAACCACGTAATGTATTTTGGATTAAGTAGTTTTTGCTTTGATTCCTCTTGAAATTACTGAATTACAAAGATATGATTTTCAGGGAAAAAAATATAGCACCTTGCCCTCTTTCTTTCTTTCTGATGCCCTGCATCACAGAAGTTAACTAAACTAATGTTGAACATTTGGCTCTGAAGCCAAAACAACACTGCAAGAAAATGAGAGAAATCAGTTTGGAAATACTTAATGTTTAGTTAAGAATAAATGTTTGTGCTGGTTTTGTTTGGGGTAGAGTTAATTTTCTTCACAGCGATTGGCATGGGGCTGTTTTGGATTTGTGCTGAACAGAGTTGATAACATAGAGATGTTCTTGTTATTGCTTACACAGAGCCAAGGCCATTTCTGCTTTTCGTACAGCCAGGCTGGCGAAGAAGTTGAGGGTGCAAGGGAGATTGGGAGGAAACACAGCCAGGACAGATGACCCCAGCTGACCAAAGGGACATTCCAACACCTTGTGACATTATGGTCAGTGTATAAAATGGGGGGAAGAAGGAGAAAGGGGAGGATATTTGGAGTGATGGTGTTTGTTTGCCCAAGTAACCCTTACATGTGATGGGGCCTTGCTCTCCTGGAGGATGAGTCGAGGCCCTGCTCTCCTGGATGGCTGAACACCTGCCTGCCCATTGGAAGCAGTGAATTAATTCCTTGATTTGCTCTGCCTTTGTGTACAGCTTCTGCTTTCCCTGTTAAACTGTCTTAATCTCAACCTACAAATTCTCTTTTAGCCTTCTGATCTCATCTCCAATCCTACTGTTGGGGGAGTGAGCGAGTGGCTGCCTGGGGCTTGGCTGCTGGCTGGAGTTAAATCACAACAACAACACTGCTGAACAGTTCTGCCATGTTAGCATAGAGCAGAATCTGCAGAATCTGCAGCTGCCTACCTACTTGCAGGATCTATATGTGAAGAGTGTACAAAGCCTCTCAGCTTCCATACTAGCTCACAAGTTTACAATGGTCTCATGTGAACCCTTAAACACAACACAGTAGAATTCACTTAGGTCTTACAAAGTAGGATTCACTTAGGATCAGAAGAAGTTGGGACCCTTGTCTTACAAAGTGATGTGTTCAGGAGTCTACTCTAAATTATAGAAACCTGGAAGTGTGATGTGACAGTCATCATCTACTCTCGGATCTACCCAGGACACATCTGTTTATGAACTCAGACCTCGGTCATGCTATGCTAGAAGGAGCCAGCTAAATTTTAAACCTCTGTTTCAGAGAGCATTATTTTTGGCTGGCTCCTTTGAAGCAGACTTCCCTGCAAGTAGGCTTTGTTGTGTATTTAAATCTTTAGCAAGTACCTTGTCTTCTCCAATACAACCCAGAGGCAAATCTAGTTGTCTCTCGAGAAGAGACAAATTCAGTAGTTACAAAGCACAGACTTCGTAAAAACAGGCACTGCCAATTGTGATTATTTAATTTAGAAAAATCTCCAGTGGTAACCCATTGAAAAAATTTTGAAGTGTTCCCAAATCAAACATCACTTTAGTGAAGGAGAATTGGTAAACTGAGAAAACTGAAATGGCATTTTCCAAGTGAGGAGTTATTATTGGAGATTAGCGAAAATGAAAATAACAGATTAAAATACATTTAGTTTTAACAGCCAGTGATTTTATTAGAAACACCGGTGGAGGCTTTCAATATCCATCTATAAAAGGATTCAACAAAAATACACCTGCCATTTTGCTTTGTGTCTTACTTGAAATATGCTGCCCTCAAATTCTTCTCACTCTTGGAAAAATAGTGTTGGTCAGTTAGTAGCAGATTTATTAGTTTAGAGATACTATTCCAATTTAAAATCTTTTACTCCAGTGAAGAAGATTCTTAATTTTACAATCAGATTTAAATACCTGAATTGTGTTCAGCCTGCTAAACCCATTTTCCACTACATAATCTTCAAAGATTTGGAAGTAATTTCCAGAGGTTTAAATACCTCTCCAGTGCCCCAAGTCAGAAGTTACTAAATGTAGTATTCTTGATCATTGCTTGAATTAGTGTTGTTTACAAAGACATGTTTTAAACAGATCCCTGTTCGTTTTTCTTTTTGTCATTTTGCAACACAGAGGCTACTTCAGTAAATATTAAAACACAACTCAAGTACTTAATGATCAACTTCAGCAACGTTTGCAAAACACAGGACCCCAGCTGTTTTGAGCGGCAGTGTTCCTGCTGGACTTGATTAAAAAAAAAAAAACCACAAACAAAAAAAACCCTCGATGAGATCCAACAGGTCATAGGGAACTAGTCTGTTCAACTCGTCCCGATGCGCTTTCGCCCTTCTCTTCGGCCTCTGCTCGAGCACAAACCACCTGCATGAGCTGGTGTCGGGCCAGCTCCTTGCCTGGCCTGTCAAGAAGATGCCCATGTCCCTTATGGCGTGCACCTGCTGGTGGATTTTCTCACTGAGGAGACCTGGGACCGTTTTGGCTTTTTTTTTTTTTTTTTCTTTTTTTTTCCCCGCCGTGGGACAGAGCACCTGTGTGTCCCCACGCGAGCTCCCCAAGCCATCCTCGCTGGTGCTGAGGACACCCTGACCCGGGCGCTCCGCGGGACGTGTCGCTGTGCAGGGCAGCTCCGGATGTCGCGCTCTGGCCCTGTCCTGAGCCACCGATTTCCTGGAAAACGAGAGACGCGCACTTGGGCGCTAGACCCTGGCTCATCCCACTCGGAGGCCATGCTTCTTTCAGCAAGGGCAGCGACGTCTCAGCCTCCTCTTCCTAAAGTGGCTGGGCCGAGGCTGTCCCAGCTCCAGGGCGGAGGGCTGCGGCGACGCGACCCTGCCCACCGCGGCCACCGGAGCGCGGGCAGCACCGCAGGAGGGACCTCACCGCCCGGGCCCCGCCGCGCCTGCGCACAGCGGCCCGTCCCCGCCGCGCCCTCCCGCGGGCGGGCACCCGGAAGCGGCAGCGCCGGCGGCTCCCGGCGGTGGCGGGGGCTCGGCCGGGCGGGCGCAGCCGCTCCCCGCACCCCGCACCAGCGGCGGGGCAGCGCAGCTGGCATGGTGCTGGCGGCAGCTCGCCGCGCCCGCGTTGCACGGAGGAAGCCTGAGCGGAGCCGCGATGGAGATGCTGCTGCCGCCCGTGTGAGTGCGGCGGCTGCGGCTGCGGCGGGGCGGGCGGGGAGGCAGCCGGGCGCTCGGAGCCGCGGTGCGGTGCGGAGCGCTGTGCGGTCCGTGGGCTGGGGCGGCGGGGCGGACCCGGCCGCGCGGCAGCGAGCGGAGGTGCCGCGGCGCTCCGCAGCCCGCCGGGCCCGCCGGGCCCCTCGGCACCGGGGGCAGCGGTGACCGCGGACGGGGGCGCTCGGAACCGGCCGCGGGACAGCGCCGATGGGAGGGTCGCGTCGGCGACCTGGTGGCGGAACCGGTGCTCGGCGGGCCGGCGCTCCCCTGGCCGGCACGGCCGTCCGGCGCTCGGAGATGCCCGGTTGTGCCGCTGCGGGTGCCGGCCGCAGCACCGTGTGGCTGGGGCAGCGGGCGCGGGGCTCCCGCGGGCGGGCAGCGCTGCCGGCACCCCCGCCCCTCGCCTTCCCGTGTGCCTTCCAGCTTGTGGGGACAGGCGGGCTTTTTCTCCCTCCTCCCCCTCACTCCTTCTGCTTCCTCCATATGTGGTCCCAAATTACTCCTTGTTTGACTCAGCAGTCGTGCTTATCTCACTCCCGGTTTTCTGGTTATTTAGTTAGTATCTTTTTTAGTGGCGGTGCCCAGGCAATGCACTCCAGGCAACCATCTCCGGCTGCGCCTCAGCTGGCCTCCTGAGTCCTTTCACAGGCTCCGGTTCAGTGCAACTTCATCCTGTGCCTTCGGCAGGTAGATTTCAGGTACTTGAGAACAAACCGAGGGAAACCGGCTGCAGACAGCTCTGACCCAGCTGGTGAAATGGTAAGAGAGACCTCAGTACTTCAGGCAGACTGGCACTTCCCAAAACATAAGGCATATGATTGATGGTTTTGTAGGGCTCATTACCTTAAAACAAAGTCACCCTTTGTGACAAACTAATGAAACTTCAGCAAATTACTTTACGCTTCATGGAAACTCCTCTATCTAATCCAGGTTGTTTGGACAACTCGATCACTTTTTTTTTCCCTTGTATAGCTGTATTTGATGTGTACATAGCCTGTGTATATATATGCAGATAAATAGACATCAGTATTTGATACATTGCTTTGGGATGTAGAAAGTTGCAGTAAAAGTGAAACCTGTCTTGGACTTGATAGGCTAGTGGTGTAATTAAAAGCTGGGTCTCTTCTGTATAGGTCTTTGGTGTTTTGAATATTTTCTGCAATCATTGATTTCTGTCTATAATTTTTTGGAATTCTGATCACAATGTATGTCATGTAATGTACAAAAGTAACCCTCAGTCTAAAGGAGTTTGCTAAAATAGAATGTAATTTTTTTTTTACCTCTATGAAGTAGCATATGCATGTGCTGAATAGAATTTAACTTGTTTAAGGGTTTTTTTTTTTTGGTTGATGCAGAATTCCTGTTATTTGTTCTTTTTCAGTAAAGTGTGATTTTCAAAATTGATCGTGAAACTTTTAGTTCATATCAGTTTCATGGTACACTGTAGTAAGTTGGTAGTAGAGTTCTGTGGATGGATGTTACTACTTAGTTTTATGGAGATGTTTTACATTCCTTTGTTTCTTAGTGCAGTTTTGTATTGCTTTGCTCCAAAATTTTGTAGCTAGTCTTGGGATAATGAAAAATAAAGTCAGCTACTTGCCTTTGCACTATTGTAGTGCACGGAACTTAGAGTTCTAGGTTAAAATCTTAAATTGTTGAATTTTTCTTTTAAGCTTTGTTAAACATGCCCAATTAAAAAGTTTCAGGTGTAGTAGAAGAGAGGTTGCAATTATGTGAGTCACTGAATATGTTAGTTTGACTGTGCTTACCTAATGCTAGTAAGGTTGAATTTTCATTTGAAATCAGATCGTTGATGTACCAGGGCTTGTGGCCCTACCAACTGACTTCAGTGCATTTGCTTATTTCCAGCTTAGAGGTTGAGGATTACAGTTACAGTACCATAGAATAAAGCATCACTGATGCTAAGTATTTTCTAAGTGCTACAGCAACACCGTTTGCTTTTTAAGAACAACGTTGTGACTGTAAACAGGAGACTCATTGACTTGGTTTGGCATGAAAAGTCTGCTTGCTGTTTGGACAGTCTGAGTGACTGAGGAATGTATATCATAATTTTTCTGCACAAGTTAGTGTTTGTAGAATTTGGGTATGTCTTACAGAAAGAGTTAATTATAACTAGTGGTAATGATTTTTCACACTGCCTAGTTCTTCTCTTGCTATTTGGAGTGGGGCTTTGGGAGTAAGAAAAATTAAGAGGCTGGTCACTTACGCACATTATGGTTTTCAAAACATTGAGTGAATCTACAAAGCTACACAATTTTACTGTCACCCATCTCTTATGCAGCTAGGGAAAGCCTGGATAATTACAGTAGTCCTGTGGTCTTCTTGTCAGAGGAGAACTAGGACCTGTGTGAAACAGTAACTGAGGTCCTGGTAGAAGTGTTGAGAGGAGCTCTTACCTGACAGGCAGTGGAGGCATTAAGAAACTGGGGTGATGGTTGCAGCACTCTGCCATTGATCTGTATGGGCACTAGGTGAAAAGTTCCCAAAACTCTTAATTCTGCCCTCACTTTGGACCTTATTGGAAATGTTTTAGAAAATTTTTCCGCTAAATAATATTCACAAAATCAGAAAACATCTTCATGTTATCTTTAGTGGAGATTATTGTTAGCCTCTGTCAATGTCACTAGTATTTGTCACCAACTTACTATTTCCATGGCTCATGGCTTCATTTCAACAGCCAATTTCTGTTTCCCAAACTTAGTGTAGTGGTCTGAGTGTCTCCCAGAATTATCCGCTCTTTTTCCTGCTGTGAGATAGGATCAGGGGAAAAGCAAAGCAGGCTCAAACTTAGTAGGTATAAAGATAGGTTTATTAACAAACACTAAAAGAAGAGAATGAGAATCAAATGCAACCTTCAAAACACTTCTCCTCCCCCACAACTGTTCACTTTCCCACTGACAACATACAGAGACAAAACCTGTGATTTTCAGTCAGTTTCACCACTTTAAAATAGTCCTTCATCAGTTCTTAGGGAGAGGAGTCTCTCTTAGAACTTCCATGGAACCATCGCCACAAGAAAACAGTTCTCTGGTGTCTCCCATGTCATGAATCTGCAGCCGCCCGGGGAATTCTGCAAGCCATGATGTCCCTCCCATTTAGCAGCTTTCCCCACAACTGCATATGGGCCCTATCAGCTTTTTTTAAGGGTTTAGGGATGACTATTATATAAAACAGAGGTTCTCTTCATCTATCTCCAAAATCATTGTCATCACAAGAGACAGAGGTCTTCTTTTCCCTGGGGGCAGAGGGCGTCTCTTTACCACAATCTTCCTCCGTTCAAAATTCTCTATTGGATCGCAGCTAAATCAGTCCACGGCTATTACTAGGGCTTTGCATCCCCCTAAAAAGCATTCTATAAGTTACTTATTCTATAAGTTATTTTAGTCCATTCTCCATGGCCTCACAAGAGAAGTCCAGCCCAAACTAGGCAACTCCTCAATCATCCTCCAGCCTAGGACTTTTCCTCTCTCTTCACTGACTTCATTTCATGATGTGTCTCTTTACGTCTCATTTGCTCTGTCCTTGCTCAGAGAAGGGTTAGTGCTTTGTAAGTCCCATCTGTCAAGGAGAGACTTGCCTGGGCCTGTAGATGGTCCTGTGATCTCTGCTGGGCAGCAGCCCTCTGGCTGCACGGCTGTTGGATTTCAAAGCCGTGCCGATGGTGCGAGGTCAGAGCAGCCCAGGGAAACGGTGGTCAGGGATCTCAGCGGCCAGGACAGGCTGATGGACACTTCCCCCACCCCTCGCTGGGATCAGGGATGGGCCTGGCCCAGCTCGAGCCCAGAGCTGCTATCAAAGGCCTGGCAGACACCTCCCCTTACCCGGCAGCCCGGGGCAGAGCTGCCGGGTCTGTCTTACCCCTTCAAATCCCACAAGAAAGAGACCTTTTCCTGGGATTCTTCTGATTTTTAACCTGTGTCGCCCGGTGGCGTATCCTTGTATTTAACTGGTTAACCTGGTTCTCAGTTTCAAAACCAGTCACTAATCGGTTTTTGCTATCCATGCTAAACCAGCACACACGGGAATTCTACCTGTTCCTCTACACCTTTGGCAATAGGGAAACCAAAATTTCTTAGAGTAAAGAAGTTTCAAGTGCAAATTTTCTCCTTCTCCCCAAGATGAAGGTGAACAAAATAAGAAGTGACAGCAGTGGAGATTAGACAGAAATATTAACTTTATTTTTTTCCTCTTTCTTTCCAGATGTACCAAACTTTGCCATCAGAAGCCCTTGGATCTGAAAGATGATAACACCGAAATTCACTGTCCTATTACAGTAAATCCATGGCACATGAAGAAAGCTTTTAAAGTTATGAATGAATTAAGAAGGTATTACTTCACTGTATACACCTGCCTGGAGTCCATAGTTCATTTTTACTTTCATTTGCATTTGTTAAGTTAATAATAATAGTTTGTTTATTAAGAGCATGCAAATTCAGAAGTGTAGTTGAGGAGAAGGCATAAATATACAATGAAGTGATAGCTGAATGATAGCCATGTGATGTGATGATAGCAGTAATGTATGCAGTATGCTTTTGCACCTTGTAAGTTAGTCAAAACTAGTTTTATGAGACTTGAAAAATACTTACAGGTTGTACTTAAGGAGTTACAGCTACTGATCCTCTCTTGTACATAGCTGATCCTGGATAGATTAAAAGTGACTCTGGTTGAGCCTTAGGCTCTTTGTGTGCCTGTTGTTGATTTTCGTGGTAGGCTGTGAACCAGAAAAATGTTAGAATTTTCTAGTCTGGGTACTTAGGTCACAGTATAAACTGACTGACGGTACATTTTCTTAGTTATCGTTTGCTTGCCCCCTGGAAGAAATCGATGAACTCCCAAATCAAATGTTGAAAATAACTTTTCTCAACAAAGTTTTCTAAGACTTTGAGGGATAATACCATCAGTTTCAGTGAAACTGGGAGGCTGGTGCTGATGGTGTTCTTAGCATCCATATTGATTTATATTTTACATATGAGTAGGTGAAGTGATGTTGAATACTGTGACAGCTGGTAATTAGAGCTCACAACTGAGCTCTGGAAATCAGGACTCACAGCTATCACTGATAGTAATTTAGGGCTATAACTTACAGCAACAGTGGAGAAATTAAATAAATAAAAATATTTCTCTAGCAGAGACAGTACTAGAGGCTGTGAAAATCCTGTAGTTCTTTGTTATTTCCCATATAAAATTAAAAATTGGAGAGGCTTCACGGAAAAGAAACACAGCAACTAACTGATAGCCTTTTCAAGTATGCCTCTGCCTTTGGCCTTTGCTGTTCCATATAGGTAAATCTTTAAAACTCTGTGCTGGTTAGACTGACACTTGTTGCTTCACCTAAGTTATGCCCTTGGCTTTTTTGAGTGTCCCAGTAACCGTATTCAGTGTCTCAAGGGGCATAATAGAGCCTGGCTAGAGCCAGTAGCAATGACTTCCTGAGGATGAGCAAGAGTTTACATGAAGAAAGTTGTCCAGAATTAATTTTAACAATAGTTTTGGAAGTCAGAAACCTTACCTGCATTTTGCAGTATTGCAAGTAAAAGGTTCACCGTCTTCCAGCAGAGTGCATTTTTGAAGCCCATGGATTATTTTCAGAATATACTTTAGTTTCCATGGTTACCTAAATTCAAATTGCTGTAGAAGCAATTTGAGC
The DNA here is from genome assembly GCA_027886175.1 of Phylloscopus collybita. Taxonomy (NCBI): domain Eukaryota; kingdom Metazoa; phylum Chordata; class Aves; order Passeriformes; family Phylloscopidae; genus Phylloscopus; species Phylloscopus collybita. Next base: position 37,684,726 of record JAJNNQ010000009.1, on the reverse strand, counting down.
AATTTTGCCTTGCATGTATAAATACTTAAAGTTTGAACAGGAGCTGTGCCATATAACCTTAACTAGTTCTCATTTAATAAGGTAGTTGATGCAACAATATTTACAATTTAAGCTGAGTACAGCTTTTAAGGTGGTAAGTGGTAATTAAATAAAATTACAAACATTTCTGGTTGCATTTGTTTGAAATAATAAACAGAAAATGTTTCAGACTTCATTGCTCTAAACAAAGATCTAATGTTAATCCATTAAATTATATTTTTGATTTAGAAACAAGTTTAAAAATGTATTGAATCTCAGTGCTTTTCATTAGTGTAGCACAAACAGATATTTGCCAGAGGTATACTCTCCAGGAAGTGAATAGCTAGTGAAAAAGTCATTTGCTTAAGCATCTAAAATACATTTGGTTTTGAATGCTTAAGTCTGTGTATTTATGTTAAATTTTTGGCCTCTGTCAAGTTGTCTGGCTCTAGTAGCTTGTTAATGAGTTTTTATATGCCTTCAGATTTTGACGAATTTTTGCAGTTTTGCAATTTTTTCGTCCTTTGTATTTTTTGTCATTTCATTGCTCACCATTGTCAGAGATCAGAGTCAATCCTCGCACACCATCACCTCAACGCTAAGTAGAAAGCTTATTAGGATAGCTAATTAGTTCTTGGCATGTGACAAAATGACACTCTGATACCTATCTTTTCTATTTATTATAATTTGCTTTTATCACAATGGAATTTGATGTTACCTATATTTATTAAAGTTCTCCTTCTTACAAACAAGACTTTACCAAAACCTTTTGAAGATGGGGCTAATGAGCTTTCTCTGTATGAAGCAATGAAGAATAGCCTGCAAGCTGCTAAACAGTTGCTCAGTTATTCTTAAATGCATGCTTTCTTACCCCCTTTTTCCCATTTTCTATACCATGGTGGTATATCCCCCACACTTCTGTTCATTCAGCCACACTATATAAGGAAATTGGTACAATACCATTTCAGAACACCACCTTTTCTAAAATAAATTGATGCGCCCTCATGAAATGAAGGTGCTGAGTTGCTGTGGAAGCCACACAATGCTTGCACATGATTAAGTGTTTAAGCTCGTTTCTTCAGTAGTTTCTTTAGCTAGTCAGTTCTGTAGTAGTGCAGAGCATATTCATTCACCTGATGCAGTTCCAGACTAGAGGTGTTACTATGTCTATGTATGTGCAATGTAATTGGTTAACCCTAATCCTGCATTGATGTAATTCTGTTGCTTCTGGCTTCATTGTTATCTTTAGTATTTCTGTGCAACTAAGTATAAAACTTTTTGTTCCCATTGCCAGGATGATAAAAGCAGGTGTCTGATAAAAGCTGGGTATCCGATGCCCTTTTATGTGTCGCTTTCTGTTTCCATTTTTTAAATAATAAATGTAATGGTTGTTTCAAGATCCTCTGAATTGTGTGTTTCATCTGGTACAGTCATTACCTTACATTGTACATATTATTTGTTAATAATATGCAATATTGCAAGCTAAACTTATGAGCTTTACATAGTTGCTGTAGGTATTAAAAGCTGAAAGCAGAAAGATAATGTTATGCCAGGATTGCAGTATGGCTCCAAAGGTTAGTTGTAGTCACCAAAATTTTTGGTGTGTGACCTCTTCAAAGCCACCTTACTTGAGTCTGGGCTCATAAAAATTGGATGGTTGCACAATTGAGAGATCACAGAGCTTTCTTTTGGACTGAGGTGAATATCTGAGCAGTTCAGCTGCGAGCTGTAGTTCTGTCCAAGCAAAATGCAGCTACTTGCCTGATTTTGCTACAACTCAGTGTGGTAGTTGCAAACTATCTAAAATCTTTCATGTGTATCTAGTTCCATCCCTAAGGAGTATGTTCTGTTAAGTCATACTTTTCCCTCTTCCCTCTGTTGTTGTGGCTCTGGGTTTTGTGGATTTCATACTACGTCCACAGGGACAGTACTAGCATGAGCAGGAAATAAAAGGTGACTGTAACTATGGCTATTTAGATGCTGTGAAGCTGCAGCCTTTTGGTGTTGTGGTGTGTATTCTTTTTTTTTTCCCCCCTCTCCTCTTTCAGTCTAAAAAGTTGGATTATGAGGAATACACGTTACAGGTTTGAGTGGAAGAGATACAGCCAGTAGCTGTAAACTGCGTTAGAAACACGTGTTGGGAATGGTTATAAATGAGATGTTACATTATTGCAACTGAGCAGGGAGGCAATATGTTACAGTCATAAAGGACAAGAATGCAAATGGATGTAATGAAGATACAAAGTCAGTCAAGATCTGAAGTTAACCATAATGAATTCTAAACTGCTCAGACTGGAAAACGTAATTGCTGTTGTATGCATGGGCTGAATATGAAAAAATGCTTGGAAAACGGTAAATATAGAGAAGATTGAGTAGTGGATTTGAACAATTAAGTAGGCATGAATTTCAGTGTAATGTGACAGGCATCTCAGTTGACGTTTAGATTCTTTGTTGTCTGTAAAGCCTTGTTTCTTATGTAATTTTTTTTGTGCTTATGTATATTAAATTCTGTTTTTTCTATCATAGTTGTTCAAAGGGGCCCAGACTTCCAGAGAGAATGTTTATAAATTGGGCTAATACAAATTATGTTTATTCAATGCAGAAAACTTCTATGCAATGAATCACAATTCAGTTGTTTGATTTTTAGATAGTTTTGTGTACCCAAGCACTATCCGTGATGTGATTGAGTAAGAACCATGTGGTTGTGTAACACATTTAAAAACAATGCTTCATCAACATTGTCTGCCTCTTTTGGTGGCATGGGAAAAGAAATTGTCTGTGATATCATATATACTTTCCTGTTGTAGTTCACTTATGTGAAATTGCCTTCTCTGATATTTCTAAATAGTCAAAACTTGCTGTGTGATGTGACGATAGTAGCTGAAGACATGGAAATTGCAGCGCATAGAGTTGTGTTAGCCGCCTGCAGCCCCTACTTCCATGCCATGTTTACAGGTACCAAACCTTTCAATACTTACTATGTTGTAATCCAGCCTAACTGTATAAAGAATAAAATTTCATTACTTTTGCTTTTTAGGATCTAACTTGATTTTTAGATAAGCCGATAGGATCATTTGGGATTCTTAATATTTCTCTTTTTTTTTGCAGTCTTAAGGACATACTGTCAACTTAGCCTTTGTTAGCATGATGAATGCTTTAAAAAGTCTCCTTAATTAAAAAGCAAATTAGATGTTAAGTAAGCCAGCAACAGACAAGTTGTTATACCCTTTAAGCCTTTAGTAATCTCACTTGTCCAAAAGAAGGTTAAAATAACTTCCATGTGAATTTTGGAGTAAATTATGTCCTTTAACAACAACGGCTGCTACATTCTTCAGCCCATGAGTGCTCTAGGCTGTTACTAGATATGAAAGCTTTCTGTGGCTTAGGCAGCCTATAGCTGGAGTGTATGTTTCAATATTTTTAGGGTAATTCTCCATGACATATGTACTCTGCATCATTGCCACTACTTTTCTGTACAGGCTTGGTTCTACTTCTGCTCACTCCATGCTGGCCAAGTTACTGCTTTACTGCTAGAGCAGGAATGCTGAGGGCTTGCAAGACTAAGATAGGTTCGGGTTCATAGGAGCCTCCAGCTAAAATTCCTGTGCTGTGGGTTTAATTCCATCATGGTTATAAATCACATTGAAATAATGGGAAATTCAGTGCCAAAGCAAGAATGCTACTAAATGCATGTTAAAATTAACTTCTGAGCTTTTGTCTGTTCCTCCTAAAATCTTGTGCCAGTTTTGTAGTTAATGTCAACTGTCTGAAATTAAAAGACTTCTCTGTAATCCATTGCTTCTGACCACCAGCTCAGATGGAGGTAGAAATGTGACTCTTGGCCTGCCCATATACAAACAAATTGGTGTTTTAATAATTTTAATTGTATGCAACAAGATGGATGAAATTTGAAATACTGTTGTGTTCTGGGCAAGCAGCTCTGATCATTCTTGATTTTATAGGCAAATGTTTTGACATGATCAAAGATAGAAGTGGAGTAACTTCTACAACAATGCTTTAAAGCTGCTCGTAAAATTAAATATCTCCTCCTCAAGCAGTTCTCTGAGTTTGATTGAGACAAACATTCTGGGTGACTGATAAATTCCTTCTTAATTGTTACTGCTGTCTATAAAATTAGAATAGAAAAAGCTGCTTCCACAGTTCCTTTTTATCACCTTAGTAGCAGAGAAATGCAAGCTTCTTATGTTAGTTCTGTATTAAAGATTAACTGTTGTTGACTATCACATTGAAAATACTCTTTATTCAGAGTATAGCTTTTATTATGTTTTCTGTGATTAAGACATTTCTGCTTGCCCTGACTGCCCTTTCTGTGAAGAAGTTTATTACCTGTTCAGAGTGCCAGTGCAGCAGCAGTGTCTGTAGCTGCTGTCCAGATAGAATTACTGAAATCTTCTCTTTCTTTGCTTCAGTCCCTGTTACAATTTTTCACTTGTTTTATGTTTTTAAATGTAGGTGTTCTTTAGCCCCAGTGGTGCAGGAGGTGGGAATGCTTACTTGAATAATGAATGTGAAGTGTATAACTAATATATTTGTGATGAGGTTTGTGTAGTTGGGTGAGCCAAATAGGTGGAGGCTTAAGTAGAATTCAGCTGTGGCTTTAAGAGTTAGCAGATTTTATACTAGGCTTATAGGTGGCTTACAGCATGGCCCAGCTGTGGTATTGATACATTTCAGCCATTCCCCACACAAAAAATCCTGAATTTCATTGTGATTGTTCTCTCCATGAAACCAGGAATCCACACTTCTTAGGTGAATTTTTCTCATCCACTAATCTGCAAGTTCAAATAAGCAAATTTGATCCCTTACCCAGCCACAACCAAACAGAGAGGTATAAGTGTCTTCTTCCATCCAGAATGAAACACGGACAGAAAAGACAGGAAAAAAAAATTGCACTCTTATGCTTTAGGGTTACTTCTTGATTAGAAATTAGAAGCTTATATTTAGACATGTGTTTGCAGATTGATTCCATCATTCTCTGAGTCACTAAATATTACTGCAGTCCGGGCTGGGATATGGCATTAACTAGGTTCAAACTCTGTCTGGTTTTTGTTTTTTTCCCCTTTTCCATATTTGTACGTGTAATGGTAGTTCTATTTTATCAGGAAAGAAAAAGTTACTGTCTTTTAAAGTTACAAAATATAGTAAGTTAGTAACAATTATCCAGTGAGGAGAGGGGGGAAGAACGTCTCAACTATTTAATTTATGTTAATATTAATATTTCTTTCTTCTTATACAGTGGAATTATTTAGAAATATTATTTAAATCTACTTAGATATTTAGAGGAATTGATTATAAAACATCAGAGGAGGGACTCTTTAGTGGCTCTAGGGCCTCACTTCAGACAAGGGTGACTCTAGCTTAATTTTCTTTTCTGCAATGGCAGTTATCCTTAGGGATTTACCTGCTCTTTTCACTTCCATTCTCCATTTGTGAGATTCTTGGGTAAAAAATAAAAAGGAAGGAAAAAGCCTTTTTTGCATTACTTTGTGAGGTGCCATGTAAGCTTTTTAGGTGGCCCTTTTAGTATCTTCAACTCAGCTGGTGCTTTGCTGCTGCTGCTTGGGAGGTTGGATCAGCTCAGTGCTTTCTTTCTGTTCACAATGTGCTTTCCTGCCATTAAGAGCTATGGAGAGATGGTGGTGCTGCTTCCCAGTCATAAACTGAGTTCTTCAGCAGGTTGAATTCTAGACTGAGACTGCCTGCTGAGTACATCTCTGGTTTCCTTTATATGATCTATCAAACAGATATAAGTTGATCTAGAGTTGTGGTAAGATTTCATGTCTGGTTCACATGACAGTTGGAAGCAAGTATTTTTGGGGTTATTTTTGTTGGGTGTTTTTTGTTGTTGCTGTTTAGCTGTGGGGTGTTTTGTTTTGGTTGTTTTTGTTTTTTTTTTCTTGTTTAGAGTTTTTTATTTTTATATTCTGGGCTTGGCTTTTAAACAGAAGAGGTGCCTATCCATGACTCTTAAAAGCCTTGACACAAAATCTGAAAACAAATCTAATGTGCTTTCAGAATATCAAAATCTGCTCTCCCACACACACAATTTTCCCAGAGGACCACCTCCACAGCAGCTTGCATAATAAATAAGTTGTAGCTTACATGCTCTGAAGATCAATAGGTTTAATCTGTGTCACACTAGAAGTAGAAACTTGGAATACAGGGCCCTGCAGGGAATGTGCTGGAGTCATCCTTCAAAGGTGTGGGGGAATGTTTCAGAAGTGCAGGTGAAAGGAGAAAGTTCTGTGGGGGCTGGATTTTGCTGGTTTTTATGTGGGTAGATGGTCTTTTGAACTTCTTGCCACTTAAAGGGTTGATTTGCAATGCCATTCTTTACCCTTCAGGTCAAAAAAAGGTATGGTACCATGAATAATGGTAGCAGATTTCTCAGTGATGATTCCCTTTGCTGAAAGCACTGGGTAAAATGCATTGTTTGACACTAACCCTAGAAACCAGAGCGTAAAAAACAATGAAAATGTGTATGACTTCATAAGAAAATATCAGCAATGGTTAGCATGTTCTTGTTCACTTCTCTGTCTTGTCTGCTTTTCTTGTTGTATACATTAAATTTATTATATCACCAATACCCTTTTCTCTAGATGCCTATGCCTAAGGGAAAGGAATTATATCTGACATAGAAGAATAAGAAACTAATGTATTCAGAGATTGGGATATACTCTTTCAAAGTCAAATTTTATGTATCTTTCAACACAATTTTTGTAGTTCATGTTCTGTTTCTCAGTGAAAGTCAGTGCAAGAGGGTTTAAAGGTCTGAGATGACCTGATCTGGAAGTCATGAAGAAGGTTATAGTCATTACTTCAAAATATATATTTGGATAATTATTTGAGCCATAAAGAAAATATTGCACTCTGAGAAACATCATGTTTTGGAAGGTGGATATTATTTTGCAGGCCTTTCTATGAAGATGGGTTGTGGCATATGGCCAACATGTCAGCCTCCGCAAAATGAGATCCAACAAGTCCCTTGCTTACCATTTTGTCTTAGCTTGAGTTTGAGCTGTTAAATTGGATCTGTAAAAGAGGTGAAATCGCTAAGGGAATAATAAGTAGCAGGCAAAGAAATATGTTTGTTAATTCTTCTGTGGGGATATAACTTTTCTTATTTAAATAAATTTATTCCAGACCTTGTGTGGTATGCTCCTTCAATTAAGAAGTTAATAAAGCCAGAGTATTTTAATATCTTGCTTTCTCAGCAAAATCTTTTTATGTGCATTTGAAGTGTCTTATTTAGGTCTGATAACAATATTTTCCTGATACTGTACACTAGAAAAAAATGGGTCACCTGCACTAAAAGTATTAACCCAGGTTGCATTTGCATGATGGTAACAACAAAATCTTCCTTCCTCACTGGAGGAAGGAAGGAAGGAAAGAAATTAAATTATATGTATTGAAGTTTTTTCTACTGTCACGACTGTTCATGCACAAAATTTCTGCTCCTATTTAACTTCTACCTTCGTGCTGTATTTCTATCTTATTTACTTGACTAATAAACTGTGTTTGTAGGTGAGATGAGTGAAAGCCGAGCAAAAAAAGTTCGAATAAAGGAAGTTGATGGCTGGACTCTAAGGATGCTTATTGATTATATTTACACTGCTGAAATTCAAGTGACAGAAGAAAATGTGCAGGTAAGAGTGAGAATATTTTCTGCAACAAATGAGATGCAATGTGCAGAGTCACTTATTTTGTCATTGTGGTTCAACTCTGACATGGGAAATCTCATCTGTAAACTGGAATTTTTTCAGACCTTGTGCTTACAAAGCAAGTAGTCATGCTGTTTAAATTCTGTGCCAAATTCAAAGACAATTCAAATAAATGAAGAGTTAGTTGACTTTATTGGGCTTTGCAACCTTAAACCTTAAAATAGATCTACTCTGCCTAAAATTAATGCTGTCAGGCACCTCTGTACCACCCCTTCTCTAATATTTAAGTGAAATTTACATAAGCAACATAGATTAATTCCTAAATGTGAAACCATGTTGTCCAGTTAAGCTGTTCTGTTTATTTTTTCCCTGTTAGCCTGCACACTAAAGTACTTTTTCCTGCTCAGTCTCTGTAACTTGCCAGTGACCAGCTGTGCAGAAATTTTAGCTACTGCTTTTTTTTTTTTAATCTAATCAACCAATATTCATTATGAAGCTTTCATGAACTTACTAGCACACAGAGTAGTAGTAAGTTTTTCCAATTGGATGTACCTTAAGATGAAGCTTCAATTAGAATAAAACAAACACAAGCTTAGAAAACATAGCCTCCTGCATTTAATATTTTCTAAATGCAGATGGACAGAGTAGATTTTCCTTTCAGTATCTTTTGAGATTTATTGTAGAAGTTTGATTACTTTAAAACTAGTTGCATAAGGGGTGATATATTTAATTCACATGTTTTTCTTTGTACTCCTCTACTCTTCTTTCTACTCTTGCCCAGTGCCATATAACTGGTTATTAGAAGTTATTTTGCTGCTTTACCAGGGTGCAAAACTATGTTGCTGTATTTGGCATTGAAAACTTCTCTTAAAATTATGTATTCTGAAATTAATTGCTTTCACTGGACATTAGGCTGAAATTAATGGCATTTTATTGGCTGCTGAATCTGCTGGGGATGCTGCTTGTTTTAGCCGTGCTTGATTGAATACTTCCTGAAATGGGAATGCTGCCATCTTGAAACAAAATATCCTGCTACTAAGACGTCCATGTCTTAAGTCATATCATAAGTAATTTAATTCTGCAAGACTAATTTCCTGTCTTTCTTAATGGCTTGTTTCTCAAGAATCTTTGTTTTTAAGGAATTGTTCTGGTCTGATGATGAATGTACATAGTGAAAAAACCGACTGAAATTCTGTTGTATTTTACCAATCCGGTGGTTGCCCAAATCTCTGTATCGCTGTGGAAGACCTTCAGCAAATCCAGAGCTGTCAGAGATTCCTTAACAGACCTCTTGCTGTTTGATCATTCTGGCTTTTCATCCTTAAAGCAGAATATTGTGTCTTGCTGACAGAGCTTAATGGCCCTAATCTTGTTCATTCGATCCATAACATTGGAGTGGACTTAACAGGCAGTCCTACTGTATTTTTGGCTGTAGGTGCTGCCTAGGAGGAGGCATTATCACCCATCCTTGGCAATCCTCCTCGCACAGGAGTTGTTGAAGGCCAGGAATCCACTGGTTTAATGCACATGGCTCTGATAAGGCTTTAATTTTCATGGCTCCAGGTTATCTGGCTGAAGATAGATATCTGATGATGGTGGGGTTGTTAGTATAAATAATATGGCTTGGTGAGTGATATTACAAGTTTGTGGTTACTTGAAGTAAGTCAGGCTTCTAAATTGGGTTTTGATTTTTTTCCAATATAGTTGCACTTTATTGGTGATGGTGAATATACTTGTAATATGACTGTATTGATTGTAAACTTATTCTTACTTTGTCACTTCATCCTTTTTGATTATTATTACTAAATGTGTAGAGTTTATTTGCATTACAGCAGAAACAAACATTATGGATAAAAATAAATATGCTGATGCAAATTCTTTTCCTTAAGCCTGAAAGCCAAGATGGGAAAACTGTTACTGTGACTTTCTGGAAATCTAGAAACCTAGTGCAGATTGTCAGGCCTTAGATAAAAATGTGTTCTCTCCATAAACATGTTGCATGCTATTGAGATTAATTCTAACTCTTAATTTCTTGTCTGTATGACCTAGAAGATATTGTGAAATTTTGGTAGTGGTTAGGAATTTATCTTGTAGGAATAGAGATGCGTGAAAACCTAAGATGCCATTTTATATTTGGATTAACATATTGAACTGGAGCGTCAGCTTCTAGGTAGCTGCTTATGATTCTTCTGATACCCTTTATGGGATTTCAGGTGTGTCATTCCATCTCTTTAGTTTATACATAGTAAGAATAGGTATTGAATTAATTTCTAATATGCAATACAATATTTGAAGAAGATGTGCAAGCTTCATGTTTAAGTAATGTAGAATTGCTAAGTAGTTCTTGGTTTTAAAATAGCTGCATTGTATATTTATGAAAACTAATTATAAAGGAATACATAATCGTAGCCAAGCTCAGTGGTCTTTCTCAAGGGGCAGGTTAATTCTGAGCTTCTTTCCTTAGAATCTTACTTGATCTAGATATGGACAGGCGATTGCTTCCTGACGGTGCTTTTGCAGCTTCTCAGTGAGAACTGTCCGGTTTTTTCTCCCCACTGTCCTGTTCTCACACTGTTTTGCACAGGTGTGGAGGTAGAAAAATCTGGTGTAAGTCCGTGATTGAGGAGAAAACCTCATTCATTTAGCCCATAAACTATCAACACAGGAGGCCCTCATCACTGGATGTTATCACTACATTAGTTAAATACAAAAGAACATTTGTTCTTTTCTTCAGTTCTTGGTTCAATAGGTTCACCCCAGCCTGCAACAATAAGACAGCTGGTATATGAATGTGTACATTCTTTTAGTGTTTGTCCTTCATTTAGAGCAAGTTATTTTATAATTCATCTCTAGTGGCACTCTCTTTGCATAATGCCATACCAGTGTTTCTGATGTATTTACATATTAAGTCACATTTTTCTGCATTCTTAACTCTCTGCTTTTCTCTCTCTTTTTTTTTTTTTTTTTTTTTTTTTTAGGAATGAAAATTAAATGTCAGACTTGGTGCAATATCTCATCCTTCATATTTTAAGAAGGGAATATCCAGGTTAATGTTTTCAGAAGGCAAATCAACTTTCTTGCATATCAAATTTTCTTGATATCCATATAGGTATTAACTACATGCAGTGCACAATGTGGGAGAGTTGGTTACTATAAGAAGCTCATGCGTGAGTAACTCTCCCACGCTATGCGTATGCATTGCAGCCCCTTTTTAGTCAGCTGTACACCTCGGGGCTCTCCTGAGCACAAATATACTGGGGGAGAATTTCCTGCAGTTGTTGGCAGACTGTGGATTTATTATGGGCTTCAGAGGTCAGCCTGCTGATACAGGTTGAGTGGAATGTGATTTGAATGAACACAAGTTAGGCAATTGGGTTTCTTTCTGATTCCCTGCTACAGGTCTCTGTTCCTTTAATTGTGCTGATACAACTATTTACTGGACTGTTTTGTAAAGCAGATCACTAAACTCAGAAAAACATCTGACAGCATAACACTCTGTATCTCCACTTCCACCTCACATGGGTTTTGGGGGCATTTTTGAGCTATTCTTACTTTGGATCACAGCCCTGTCAGCTGTTTTCACCCAATGCTTGGCGTTAGTGTATTGAAGTGTAGGAATATACACCGATGTTGGGAGTGGATGTTTCCCTGCAGCCTGGGGCAGGCATTACATGTAGCTTCACTTTACTGCTACTGCTGTCTTGCTTTTGAACAGGATGAGTGCATGAGAGATAGGAGATGAGAAGATCACAAAAAATTCTCTTTTTAAATTTGTATAATTCTGTCCTGGCATATTTTTCCACTTAACGAATTTTGTTAGGTGCAACAAACATGAAGTCCAGAATCCTGAATAGAGTAGTTTTCAAGAAGTATAATTTTTTCCTGCTCATTTTCTGAAATTATTCAAGAACAACATTTACATAGTAATAAGCATATTATCAACAGTAATATGTATGAGTTTTTTCTTTGTAACTATTACTGTTCACGCAGATTGCCATAAAAAGTACAACAGAGACGCTTCTATTTGTATGGTGTCATGGGGTGTGGGCATAAGAGTTGACAGCACATTTGATTTAAGGTGCTGTCAAAACAAGGTCCGAAAAAGCAGCTGATTTCCCCAGAAATCCTCAAAAAAGAAGATTCTAATGTTGTCCCAGCTATTTACTAAGGCAGACGTTCTACAGTACCATGTTTGGTAGTATGGGCTTTGACTATTCATGCCGCACCTCATCACCTCTAGCTGATCAGCGTTGCAGGGTTCTTGGATCCTGAAAAATGCTCAAGGTTGAAAATGAGCCTGTACTTCATACCAAAACCCAGAGAAGTCCCACAGCTTAAGAAAATAGATGTGTGCTTTTTAAGATGGTCAGGTTCTGAAAGATATTTGTGGCATGACCTACAAGCATTGGGTCATGCCATAAGTTGAACAGAGGGTATGCTAAAGGAGCATGATGAAGAGGGAATGTGATGTTACAGGGAATAGCACAAAAGAAAATTGCTCCTGAGCTCTGTAAAGTGAAACGGTGACTGAATGTCTCTAGGCTTGGCAGAACATATTTAACAATGGAAACTGGATGATGATCCTTAGGTGGTTTATTCCAGTTGCTTTAATAGTTTTTTCTAGTTCAAAAAAGTCAGGTAGTATCTAACTTAAATGTGCCTGGTCTGTATTAGACTAATTAATAGTATTTTCTTCTGTCATCTTGTAAAGCGACTTGTTGCTGTTTTGCTGCAATATTCTTATGTATTGAATGACTGTGCTTATTCATATACTTTAATTTTTTTCTTTTAGGCTAAACATCATAGACTGTTCTTTGGACACAGTAGTTTTTACATCTTTTACCATTCTTCTTGCTCTTTCCATTTTATCTGTATCTACATAATTGACATGCAATGGCCAAATTGGTCCATTAAGGCCTTGTTACTGCAGACAAGACTCAAACTACTGTCTTGTGAATAAAAAATGTTTTATTCTTTATGTCATTAATTTTCTGGTAACAAGGCATTGATTCTAGTAGTCACTATATGTTTGTGCTGGTAGGGATAATGGGAACATGAAAGTAGTCATCAAACAGTGGGGGAAAGAAGTTGTGGCACCTCTTCTTTTTGGTAAAAGCTATTCTGAGGGATTTGTTGTTTTAAGCATTTGTGCTTATTAGCATAAGACTTCTATAGGACCAAAACTGCAACCAGTGGAAGTCATTATCTGATTTAATAGTAGTAGAGTGTCTTTCATTAAGTTTAGTGGGCAAGACTTCAGGTTCACACCAGGAATTTTCTATTAGGAAGAGATGCTAATTTGCAAGTGTGTTTCCAGAGTACAACCACATGTTAAAATTTGTTTTAATAAAAAAATGTAAAGAAATGAATTATTTTTATTTTGGAGAAATGTTTAGTTATATTTTAAAATGCACCAATAACAGAAAAAACAGCTTACTGAAAATCTTGTAAAATTATATCTGGGTTAGGGGTGGAAGGGCAGGAAAGAAGCAAGATATGTACAAGTCATTTTAAAACTGAAAGAAAAATGTAGAATAGAGCATTACACAAAATAGAATGCAAAATAATGAGCTGTCCAGACTTGTGTATGTTGAGGAGGGCAAAAACCCCCAACAAACCAGCAAGGAGTAGATATTAATTTCAATAAAATGTAGTAGAGCTATGTATGATCAATAAGATGAAGTCCATTCAAACATAGGGTCTACATTTACTATGCCTGATCTTCACTGGATACTAATTTAAAGACAAAAATAAAATTCTGTGCAGCATGAAACATTCCTTATTTGCTCTTCTGCTAAGCAGTAGAATAAACTCAGATAAAAGTATTCAGAATGAATTGTTGTATTGTAATTAGAATTGGTGTGGTTATGATGGACTCTGTGCAGTTTTATGTGGGTAGGATGTGAAATAACCTATTTAGGGGCTACCAGTTTATTCTGAAACTTGTATTACCAGGATGTCAGATTTGGTAATGGGAGTTGTTTTTTCCTCACACCTGTGTATCATGATGGTCCCAGATTCTCTCCTTTGGTACTCTTTCTACTAAGGGTCAGGTACACCAGTTCACAGGAGTTTAATTAAAAAGAGAGTTCAGGATCATGATGGAATATTCATTTTAACAACTTACCATTGCACATCAACTGAACAACAGCAGCCAGTTGTGTGTGCTTTTAGCTTGAAGAAAATACAGAATGACTTAATATAAGCCAGTTTACAAGACTGATCTCTTTACTTAATATTTGCCACAGTCTTTGAGCACTTATCAAATTAATAGAGCTTATATTCCAGTAATCTTCAGAGCCATACTATCTTTGTATCTGAGCTGAGAGTCAAAATACTCCTAGGAATATTGTGATACTTGTCGAGCTTTATCCTTGGAAACAAATGATGTATATGAACAGTTGACTGAACTAAGTGTCTTTATATGAGTTAGCAAGATTGTGATGTGTGAGGGGCATAAAGCATGTGTTGCCACGATTTGTGCCTGCCATGTTTTGGTTTTAGGAAATTCTGTTCCCAGGGACCGAAACTGGTAAACAAGGTCACTCTCTGTAAACTATCTTGTTTTCCACGTGCTTTCCCAGAGGAGGGACTTCGCATGGTGGTCTCTGTGAGTGACCAATGGTTCCAGGGGTCCCACCTCTAAGGTGGGCACATTTGTAAAAGGTATAAAAGAGGTTTGGAAAACAAACCTGCGGCTCCTTCTCAGGAGTCCACAGCAGCCTTCTGATGACTCTGCATCTCCTCCTTTGTGTCCCACAGTGACAAGAATGTGTTTGGGAACTAGTTTCATTTTAGATGTCTAACTTGGAATGTTTTTCTAGAGTTTATGAGGCCTGCCAATAAAGTATATCTTCAAGCACTACAGAACTTCTCTTTTCCCTTATTGGATCAAAAATATGTCCCTCTGTTTCAAAGGGGTATATCCAAAGGGGTATATTTTCCTTATGAATATAGGAAGTTTTCTGTGTTAATTGGGGTAGATTTTTCCTTTTTAAAATCCAAGGCTGACTTTACAAAGGTTCTTTACAAATGTGTGATTGGGCATTGTAAGAGGAGGGAGTTGAATTCAGTCCTTGAACAGAGACATGCATTCTGTGTCCTGGAAGTGTGCCTGCTGCTGTGTAAGTGGGTGGAAGAGATAAAAGAAATATTTATTCAACTGAACTGAATCCTGTGAAGCTTTTACTGAATCTTATAATGCAGTAGGTTCTGTTTCAAATATAAAATACATATTTTATATATGAAACTGGTTTGGGAGAAGGTCGTGCTGAAATTGCTTCTATGGGAATTGGCCGTTCTCCTTCAGATAAACTAAGAAAGAGATGTGTAGAAAAAAATGCCCTAAAAGGGGCAGGAAGGGAGTAAATCTGATCCTGATGCATTGATAGAGGTGCCTCTAGCCACCTCTTCTTTAAAATCCTTTTGGTAATTAGGGAAAGTGAAACAGCTTAAATAGAAGTATATCCTGAGAAGAGCGGGTGCTGGTAGGCTGGATCTAGGCAATTACGTCCCTATTGGTCATGATTAGCACCTTGTGTGGCACCAAGATGCTTAACACAGGTCCAGTACGTCCCTAGTCGCTCACTCTACTAAAATGCAGGGCTCCTAAAGAAGAGTTTATTCTAAATTACAGCAATTGCTGAATGGTTTTCAAATAGATGATGTTCTAGGCAGTGCAGTTTGGTGATACAAATGGGTCATGATGGCAGTTTTTCTAGCTAGAAGCAATCACAGCATTCTAGCAGATGCAAGTAACTTAATAAAACTGTTACTGCTGTACTACAGGTTAATCAGGTTGGCATCTCTGAAGTTTGCTGACTGGTTGTTGATAAAGGCCTTTTATTTACTTGCATTTGCCTCTGTTTACTAACCATGGTTTCCTGATGAAGTCATTGTTTTATTATTAATTAATTGAATAGAATTTTGAGGTATGTTTTAAGCCATGGGTTGTCATTATGGCTGTCCCTGTCCTGTCCCCCCCGTCCCCACTGGTTCTTTTTACAGATTTCTTCTTGCATTTCCACAGTGCCTAGATAGTCACTCCATCTTGGCTTAGCTTCCAAAGTCTTTCCTGCAGTATGTGACTGCTTACATGTTAGGTGCTAGAAACAGAGTATTGGACTATGTGAGTATTCCTCTGAGCTGATTTATTGGTAAAGTCTGCATGCTTCTAAAGAACAATGCAGTTAGGTCAGATAATACCAATCCTATTGAAGAGAACAGTGATACTTTATTGTGGTTTTTTTTCTAGAAATTTCTCTTTTTTTTTTAAGTAAATGAGTGTAAGTTGTTTCTCTTTCTGTTCCTAAAAAAGTGAAGCAGGATTGCACTGATTTCCCTGTCAATAGCTGCAGTAGATTTTTTCAAGAAATGAAAATGGCTTTGACTTTACCTTAGTTTGTTGATAGCATCTTTAGAGGTGAAATCTGTGAATTTCTATTTCCTGTGACTTAAAATTAACTTGACAGAAACTCTCAGCAAAGTGCCTCAGTGCAGCACATGTTCTTTTAGACAGACTGGTAGACCAAATCTTTATTAAAAGATTTCTGTACAGCTGTCTTTTAAGCTGCTCATATAGTTTTATTTTTCTGAGCTGATACTGAATTCTGATTCCCAAATAATCTCTTAAAAAATTTTGGACAGATTTGGCTTCCTGCCTTCAACATATCATGAGTAAGGTGCTAATTGTTGAGCCCTGAGGTGACAGCTTACAATCTTGCTTATTTCTAAGATAATTAAAGTATTTGTTCCCTTATCTTCCATATCCTGGCTTTTCCCAGACTCAGATTAATCTTGAAACCACCATATTTCTGCCATCATATTTCATTTTACCATCACTTTTTGCTTTGCCTTAATGAAAACCTAAAACATTCTGTCCATAAACGCACTTCTTTCTTTCTTAAGAGGTTTCAGGCAACTGCACAAGTTCTTGAAAGCATTTTCTGTTTCAAAAAATGTTTTATGTAATCGAGCTATTTGAGTGTCAAAAACTATTGGTGGTTGGAGATCTTATTTCCCTGACACAGATATTATTAAAGTTTTAGGAGGAGATGGAGTTCTTTATTGGATCATCTTATAGAGCCTTAAAAATAAACAAACCTTTGGCCTTTCTGCTCATCTCCATTGTGGCTGCTGTGGCATAGAGACTAAATAATAAAAGCTTTGGCAATTTCTGAAGTTGTATTCAGAGTCATTCAGGTTAAAATGCTTTATAAAACTGGCTCATCCTAATGAGTTTATGATTAAAACAGGATTAACTGACGTTTTAAAATTCTGATGTGTGTTGAAAGTACATGGTAATCCAAATTTTCACTTTTATTCTTTTATGACAGCACAGTTCTAATAATATTAGGGGCTTGCTGACACTGCAGAGAGGTACTTAAATCCAAGGTGACATGAGTTTCATTACAAACCCTATTCATAGAAACATGTTTAGCTCTTACTGGGCAAGCATTTAATGTTGGACTAAACAGCCTTATAGTGTGCTCTTTGGTTGTGTGCTGAAAGACTACCACTGTGTTTTGCTATTGCATGTATTTTATACTTAAGGCTTCAAGGAACCATCTGGTTACCTCCTTTTGACCTATTTTTGTATTTATGACAACAGCTTTGAGGATTTTAATAATATGAGGGCACAACTAATATGTGGCATAGCTGGAGGAGAGACAGTGGCACACTCCTTGATTTTATATGCATTGTAAGACATGTCAGGCAACAGTAAATGATCTCATTTTTTCCAGTGAAATAATCCTAGTAGGCATTCTTCATTTGCTTATATGTGCCTGCCTGTCAGCAGAACGAGTGTAGGAGGGAAGGGAAAAGAGGAGCACAATTTTTTTACAGGTGTATTTTATTACAAATGTAAGCTTCATTAATTTGCACTTTAAATGTAAGCTTCACCTAAGAGATGCTGACTGGAAAATTTAATATTTTTTTTCTCTGGCAATTTTAAATGCATTAAGAATGTATTTTTTTCTATTTTTTTTTTTCATAGCATATCTTTTGTGGTTTTAGCTATTGTATATGTGCAAAGTAGAACTGTCTGGGTTTTGGGGAAACATTATTATTGCGTGCACTGCAGAATAGCTATGGTTGCTATGTTGTCACTCCCCTATGTTTGTTTTTAACTGAGGAACTGTGTTTTTGATGTGGCTAAGATGTATTCCAAAGCCTCACACTTACTTGATAGATGTTTGATGCTCTCTTAAAGGACTTCTGTTTCTGATCTGGCTTGCTTGGTGGGTATGTGACAGGAGGAAATCACACTGTGTGCTCAGTGTGAGGAAAGCATTAAGGGTTGCTGAAACTGGTAGCCTGATAACAACTAGGTGGCTGCAGCTCCATATCTCCAAGCTCCAGCCTGGTAGTGAAGCTGAGCGTGTGTTTGCAGTAGGTACATGCACGATCACATGTGTACAGAACACTCTGCCAGCCCTTCAGATCAGTGCAGGCAGAAACACTCACCTGATGTCTTGATTCTTGAGCTGGGCTCTCTTCCTAAAGAGTCTCTTGGACATGTCTATTCAAGATCTTTGGTATTTGTGTTTTGTATTGTTAAGACAAACTGAATAAGTACAATTCATACTGCTTCATTTAGGGATAAAATTCTCTCCTATGTCCTCCCCTGGATTATAGAGGATGGTGAAGTTCATGAGGTAAGTAGCAAAAGGAATTTGCAGAGAAAGCAGTTGCTGTGTCTGTACAGCTGTGGTTAAGGCGGAGGGAAAAATGGTGGCAGGACCACCAGAACCAGGAGAAGCAGATGTTGCACAAATATGGCAAGTATTCTCTCCTGAGGTATGCACATTTTTATGTTCCTGCCTTTTTTTTCCTTTTCTTTCTGCAGATATCTTACTGCAATTTCTCTCTGTCCTCCATCCTAAAAATGATGCTTTTTAATTTTTCTTTTGACTGGCTGGATGGGGAACTTTTTTCATACAGAAAATTGAATAGGCAGAAGAGTGTGAGCCTTGTAAGAATGAAAAGATGAACCTGGATGGACATTTGAACTGTTGTGCCCTGGCTTATGGGTGCTAAAGAGCAATATATAAGGGAGAAGCAGAACTGAGAATAAGGACCAGAGAGAAAAATAACCTAAAATATGGATCAAAAGGTATGAGGAGTGAATTAAAATTGTCCCAAGGCTGTAAAAGACTGTCTTGGACTATCAAGTGCCAGTGTGTGTAGGAGGCAGAGAGTCATATTTCTTCCAGAGAGAGACTCTTGTCTTGTGGACTGAATCACAGATTTCCCGTCTCAAAATCTCTGTACCTTCAGAAGATGTTTGGGTGTTCTGGTTTTTGTGTTGTGGTTTTTATTTTTTTTTTTTTTTAATTTTTTTTAAATTTTTTTTTTTTTTTGGTGGGAGGGGGAATGTGGGTTGAGGTTTATGAAACCACTTGTTTCTGCTTATTTGGAAGAGACTTGTGGGCAAAGGCGGTGAAGAGGCTTGTAGCTTGGCTATGTCAGCATGGTCTAAACAAGAGCCAAGGAATGAATCAGAAACTCTTGGAGGAGGTGATGGGGTGAGAGAGAAGTGGGGTTGAGGCAGGAGTGTGTTGCAGAAGAGATACTGATCTGTAATCCTGCACTTCAGAAGCATGTGATTCTGATTACTGTGGGAGGTGAATGGGAAGTCACCGAGGGATTTAAACAGGCATGTTTAATTTAAATGATAAAAAGAATAAAACACTTTTACTCAGCACTGCAGCTCTAAATATAACATCTGTTCGTTTCCTGCATATTGTTTCTTTAATGAGTGATTTAGGAGAACTCATGGGCTGTTAGAGCCATGCAGGAGAAAGGTGCCAAAAACTAATTCAGGTAGAAAGTTCCAGTTATGCCAACGGACTGTACAAGGTGCATCCTCTTACAGATTTAGGGTAGGCTTAGAGAGAGGGTCAAAAGATGAAGGGCAAAAGCAAGTGAATAAAAACATACAATCACTAGAGTAAATAGGATTTTATAGACATATTTATAAAAACAGTGCTTGCATACCCACAGAAAAGAAACTTTTAAAGTGAGGTGGCTGAGACTGTATGAAAATGTTACGTTCTCTAGCTGGCTGTTCCTTGGAATTTCAGCTCATGTTTTAGTAAATCATCACAGTGACAAAATAGTAATTCACCTGTGCATTATAGAGACTAAGTATTTGGTCTTTGTTAGTGGCAGGTGAGAATAAGGAAAGTTCAAACTTCCCATATGTTTCAGAATTCTATTAATTCTATTCTATAGTAGTGCATAGCTACTGAAAACCTCCTGTAATTCTTAGTGTGGTCCAGAAATAACCATATCAAAGGCTTTTGAAAGTCAAGTTAGTTATAGTCCCTCCTAAATTGTCACATGATGAGCAATAAATAGATCAAAAATCCCTTGGGAGGAAAGGAACAAATAGAAATAAATAGTTAGGGTTTTGCTGTATCAAAGTGATTGTAATGTGTCACAGGCTTCCAAAGGACCTATTTCCTTTAGTTTTGAAAAGTAGGTAGAGAAGATGTAGGTGATGAACTGGTTTAAGTATTTTTTTCAAGATCAGACAAAAATAGAAAATCT
Organism: Phylloscopus collybita; assembly: GCA_027886175.1. Lineage (NCBI taxonomy): Eukaryota > Metazoa > Chordata > Aves > Passeriformes > Phylloscopidae > Phylloscopus > Phylloscopus collybita. Next base: position 37,664,471 of record JAJNNQ010000009.1, on the reverse strand, counting down.
CACTGCTTTCTAGCTAAGCTAGATGTCAGGCTATCATGATCGCAGACCAAAATTAATGTTGTAAAGTGTAAAGTAATGCATAAAAAGAAAAAAAATTGAATTACTCCTACGTATTGCTATGTTTTACATTAACAGCTTTTCCTAGTATAGGATAACATACTGTAGTCACCTTAGAAAAACTTCTGCTATTGTAAAATAGTGTCTTTAAAACAAAGCATGGAAAATGGCACAGCAGTATCTGTACGTCATGGTATAAATCTGCATTATCACCTGGAATGCTGTTGGATGGTCTAAAATATGACAGGAATAGCATGCTTTGGGGAGAGGCTTAAAGCCATTAAAGGCATGAGAAGCTATCATTTGAGAGAGGAAGAGAATTCAGGCCTTTTCTAGGTTGACTGTGAGTTGGCTAAAATAGGACTCTTATTTTTCTTCCAGTGTCTATTTATTTCAAAGACTCTATATACACTTTTCAAGGGTAAAAGGGTGAGTTACTAATTTATGCTGAAAGATAACAAGCTTTTCTTTAGAATACCTAAAGAGAAGTACACAAAAACATATATGTACATCCATGTAGTTGTTATTATGTTTAAGGTGACTGCCTAAATGAATAACAACAAACACATTGCTGCAGAATGCATGAGTGCAGCTGCCTAAGATGCCCAAGGTGATCAGTGCTGCTTTCTAGCTGTGCTGGTTGGTTTGGAAATGATTACCTGTGGACCTTGGAAATGATACCTGTGTTGCCATTAGATAGACAGTATTTCAAAGCATTAGCAAAGATTAGATGCAAAGCAGGTATTTTCACCTCTTGAAGTTCACCTCCCTAGTTAGGTGAGATCATATGAGGTCCAGATCTGGGTTGAGTTCACCTGTTCTAATCTTCTCCATCCTAGGTTTCTGTTTCCCCTTTTCCTCAGAAGAGGGGAAGACAGGGGAGAAGGGATGGTGCTGATGGAAGCAGAGCAGTGCTGTGAAGCTTCATTTCAGTAAATACTGGGTTTAACCACATACTGGGTTAAAGGACATAACAGATTCTGTCTCGAACCAGGTGCCAAAATTGACTAGACTGGAGGAGATCCTTAGATGGTTGTAGTGGAGCTAGACAAAAACTGCTCTAACAAAGGCAAAATTTTTGCCATTTTCTTCTGTAGAAGGAAACTGAGATTTCTCTTTTTTTCTCGTGCAGGTGACTAGGGAGACGTGTTGGTTTTCCATTTTAGAAGGCCTGGATTTTACCTATTATTTGAACATTTTTCTGGAAAAATGTGAAGTTCTAGACTAGCCTGTAAAATTATTTTAACTCTTTGTTTTATGGGCCAGCTGCAATTGGGATTCCATTGAGAGGTATTACAGCAACAAGCTTTAAGTCTGGTATGGCCTAAAAGAGTTTACAGGCTTGAATAGACTATTTGTCCAGAGAGCTTATGGCTGCTCTATCCCTGAAAGTGTTTAAGGCCGGGTTGGATGGGGCTATGAGCAACTGGGTCTAACAGAAGGTGTCCCTGCTTACAGCAGCGGGGCTAGAACTAGGTGAGCTTAAAGGTCTCTTTCAACCCAGGCCATTCTATGATTAAAAAAAAAAAAAAAAAAAAAGGAAAAAAGAAAGAGTATCAGATATGATGACCATTGGGTGGATCAGAAATAATCAGGACTGACATCACAAGTTTTGTGATTCTAAAACCTGATGCCTTCATCTCGCTTTGCTAGGATGTGGTTGCCCTTTAGCTAAACATTAATAATGCAGGTATGTAAAACTGCTGTTTCAGACCAAAAGTTTGTACAACTTTTCTGAATCTTTAAATTCATCACACTGCTAGGTAGTGCTAGATATGCTTCTAGGTCAAGCTGGATGAAAGCAGCTACTTCTGTCTCAGCTACGACCTTTCCTTTAGGCATGCATCCATGCCTCTTTTTCTTTGTATGACCATAAAGCTACCTGCAGCAAAACCTGAACAGTAGCCCTTGCCAACTTGAAGTGCAGAGGTTGTTTGCTCAAATGAGTGCATGTGTGCTTGTCCACCTCCCTGTAAAATCCAAGGTGCTTATTATGAGTAAATTAAGTCACTTGAAGAGACACCACGGTTGACCTCTCTTGTAAGTAGGTTTAGGATATGCTGCGACACATAAGATGAGGTTTTGGAAGTTGCATAAAGGCTTCCTTGAAAATGTTTCTATTTTCTTGATATTGGTTGTGCCTCAAATCATGAAGTGTATGTACTAAATCTGCATCTGCAAGGAAAAACCAAATGTGAAGCTATAGATGCTATTTACTTTGGGAATTTTGGCTCTATGTACCTGATTTTTTAAAGCACAACATCTAGATTAAAACATTTATAAATTTGTCACTAAGCCTAATGCTCTTTTTCTGAGGAAATCCTCTGTGACATTTCTAGAATATAATTATGATCTGTTGTAGGAAACTGAATGTTAAGTAAAAAATTATCTTAATAAACTACAAAAACATAATTATGGTAAAAGCTTGAAGTAATCAAATGTGTTTTGAGTCCACTGAAGGACCATTTACTGCATATTAGATGTCATAATTTTTGTATTGAAGATAAGCACCATGCACAGAAATCATTTCTACTTCATGCTATTTCTGTTGTCCTTAGTTCTTGGGTTTGTATTACTTCAAGACTTAGTAGTATGGATGCATCTTCTTTGCCAGACAATGAAATAACAGAGCAAGCAAAGGCTCACAATCTGCTGTCCCAGTTAGCTGCTCTTTGTTTCCTGCCTAGGTTTAGGATTTTGCAAATGGCCTTTCAAGCCCCCTCGTTTAAATTGCCAGAAAATGCTCGGTTATACTAGAAGAACAAACCTTGTTTGTCACAATGCAGTCTGTAACATACAAAAAACTCCAGCAAACCAACTATTCTTTCCTTCCCCTCTCCGCACTACTTCAAAGGTTTTTTGTATATACTTTAGGAAACAGCAAATGAATATTTTTAGTTTTTTGTCAACCCTTTAAATCTTCAGTTTTAGGCAATCTTTTGAGAATGTTTCTATCATACTAATCTTTGGTATAGCCAAAGTGATTGTATGTGTCAGTGGGCCTGAGCTGAGGGTGGTCTGGTGCTGGAGGTTGAGATGCTGCAGTTCATTCCCATGGCTGAAGCTGACTGAAGGCTCAGAGCATCAGCTGATGCAGCGATTCTTTATGTGGGTCAGCCTTTACAGGCAGAAAGCAGACCATGTAGTGTGAGTTATGTTATCCTGCCTACTTAATCTTCTCAGCTTCTTCTAATCCTTTTGCAGGGTAGCTATGTATATGATTTGACTGGGTAGCACTTCTGCTGCCATAATTAAAGAACAAATTGTCCAGTTCCTGAATGACACAATATCAGAAGTAGTTTTGTTCAGACTCAAGTTAGTCTTGTTTAAATTATGCTGTCCCTAAGAAAACATGGTGGTGTTTTTATGCGGCTGTGTAATCTTCTGAAAACTGAATTAATTAAAGTATGATGAAGGATTCTGAGCTTTCATTTTAGATTACTTGCTATACACGTACTTAAATTCAGTGGCCAAACTTCAAATCAAGAACCTTGCTTCTATAAAATCAAAATGTCTACAATTTTTTTCACTGAAAGAAAAATCTAAAATTCCAACTAAAATTATTTTAGGTTCATAATGTTTTACTCCAGGTGAGAGAATGTTTCATTTCTAATGCCAGTATCTTTTAAGAGAAGAAAAGGATATGAAAGACTAAGCTTCTGACTGTTAACAAGAATAACCATCAGACTAGGAAATTAATCTGTCTCTCTTATGTGAAAGCTTCTGCCAAAATGCACTTCCATGTGTTTGTTAAGGCACTGTTCTGGTAGAGAAGATGTAGGAGAACCATGAAGCCAAGTAAAACTGCATGATTCTTCCTTGTAGACCAGATGGATATCCCTCATTATAGTGTTTTACTTAAGTGACTCTTCTGTAATTTCATGCACTTCATGAATCTTGTTTCTGCACTTCAGCAACCACTAACTGCATCCCAAATCCCTCGAAAGACTTCATGCCAACCCCCTTCAAAAAATCTCAACAGAAAGAAAAGAAAGAAAACAACAGAAAACCCACCTTTGTACCTGATGTTTTTATTAATAATTAGTAGTTTGTTCAGACTAACCTTCTAAGGTGCTGTCTCTTCAAAATCTGGTTTTTGAGCAAATTGGTTACTTCCTATCAACTGCATGTCACTAACTGAAGTGGACTCTTAAGTACAGATTATGATGCACATTAAAAAGCGGATATGTAAAACAGTTCCTTTTTCCATATCCTCCATTTTAATCTGGTATATTGATTTCCAAGTTGGGAGCTGCTTAGTATTTTGTAGATCATGTCAATAATTTAAAATGTTCATGATTATTTATAATTTTCTACTGAAGTGCTGCTGTACCAATTTGTATCTTGTACAAGGGGAATGTGAAGGAATAGGACTGTTTTGTGATCTGATTCCTTCCTGTGATACTATGAAACTGCCACCTGCACCTGGTTTTCATGGGGTTCATTAAGCTAAATGAAAAATTAATACATCCATTTCTTCATTGTGCAATAGCCTTGAGGATGTTAAGATATCCAGCAGGTATACTTCATAGGCTACATGACATCATGTTCTAAACTTGCAGCTCATGCACATCTTTAATTCCAGTGCAGCCTCTAATTTTTGTATTTTAACACTGGAACACCACACTTAACATGCACATGTTGTTTGTACAGAAATTCAAGCAGGGTTGAATTTTCCAAAATTGAAACTTCCACATTTTATCCCACAGATGCCTTAAAATATTTGTGTCTATTTTAGTGTTTTTGTATGCATACTCCCAAACAGCATAATTTCAATGCCGTGCTGAATGATTTTACTAGAATTTAGACTACGCTTCAGTTACAAACCACAGTTTTAATTACAGCACAGATGCATGTAGATGAGAAGGAAAAATAAGATAATTTGGATTATATTTAACCACTCTGTTAATTTCCTTCTTCCCCATACTATGATAATGTGAACAGCAAATGAAGAAGCTTAGTTTGCTGAAATGGTTATTTAAAACTTAGAAATAAATGTTAAACCTTAATCTATTTCCTCAGGATATTTTTATTACAGGCATTAACATAACTGCTGTTCTCTGAAATTTACTTCATTTTAATGTTGTAACTGAAAATATGCAATATCTCTGATTAGCAAGGATGTAACTTGCTGATGTAACTGTGCTTCTATGTTGTATGGTAGTGTGTTTGGATTCTCATGCATCTGCATTTCTACATTAGTATCTTTCCTAATGTTACAGATCTGTTTTCTTTCCTCTCAATGCAGTAAAGAATGGAATTTTCTATTTCAGACAGCACGTTATTCAATTCTCTTGGCATACACTGCTCTGATTTTTTGCTTGAAAAGTACTTCAGTGATCTGAGGAATTTGGGGTTTGTTTATGTTGGGGGATCTTATTTTTAAAAGCTTCAATATGATCTTTCACTCTTTTCCTATTGACATTATGCTGATGTTAATGTGGTTTTGGTGGCTACCAATTTGAATTTGGACAAATATTCCTGGCAGAAATTTTAAGATGATTACAAGAAATTTGAAAGTAATAGAGAAGAAAATATTGTCTTCAGCATCTTATATGTCAGGTATCACAATATGGTCTGTCTAAGAGAACCTCACGGTTCAAAAAGGGGTGCAAAGAGGACAGCCTGGTTGGCTATAAAATTACTGGATCAAATTGATTTAAATTAACAGGCAGAAAGCTTTGATTAATTTAAATTTTACTTTTCATTGAGCTTTTTAAAAGCACATTGAGAGGCCTGTTCACTGAATTTTTAATATCTCCCAGAACTGGAGATTCTGCAGCTGGTTGGCACAACCTGTTCTGGGGCTTAACCACCCTCACTTAAAAAACACCCAACAAAACTCAACACAACACAAATCAGAAAAAGCAAACTAACTCCTTTTTTTCCAGTCAGATTTTATAATGTTCTTACTTTTCCTTGTCCTATGGCTGTGCATCTTCAAGAACAGTCTGGCTCACTCTTCTCTACTTTCACACAAGGTAGCTGTGAACTGTAATAAGGTCTCTCTTTTTTTCTTTTATGGCTGAACAAACAGTTTTCTTAGCTTCTCTTTGTAATATCACATGCTCCAGCCCTCTGATTATCCTGGTGGTTCCTTCCACTGGACTTGTTCCCCCGTTCTCAGCTAGCAGGGCACTAAAACCTGGTGTGTTCAAGAAGTGGTATCAGACAAGGGGCTGTGCCTGTCAGGTCATCTAGCAGCCCTCAGGTGGGATGAACACGCTTGTCTGGTATGGAGGCACTCCAAGGCAGCTGCCCTGACTAGCTTCTTCTGGATAGTCCTTGAGGGGGATTTAATGTTTGCCATGAAATTTACTGTTGTGAAGATACTTGGTACTACATAGTGTTATGTTTTGATTTAGTAGAGACATACTGCAGTATGCTGAAATCACAACACAAGCATGACACAGCAGCTGCAATATACATTTGGATAACTGTACATAAATGATTCCCATTACTGATCTATATGTGCCCACTGTCAGGATGGTGCACATCTCCAGTTCACCAGGAAGGAATATGTGGGCTTTAGCCATCTCAAGCCATTTGCTCTCTTGAGAACTCCTGTTGGTTTTTCGGTGGGACTGAGTCACATCACATATGTACTTCTCCCCCTACTGGCCTGGCTAGCTGGGGGAGACCTTATATGCTAGTAGTTATTTTAGAAAAGGCTGTTTGCACAATCTGATGACTTACTGGTACAGCTATATAGCTAAAGGAAAAGTCACCCTCCAGTCCCCCTTATCTGGAGACAAGTTTGACTTTCTTTATGCCACTGGATGCATATTCTTGTATTTCTTCCCTGAGTTCGTCACCCTTGCCCATTTCCTCTGAGCCTTCTTTCTTTGTAGAGGTTTGTTCATCAGTCAGGCAGGCTGTATCTCTTTGGGACTGTTGTAAATGTGCTCCTGGTGGGCCTGTGAGCACCTGGAGAGGGGCCTGCCTGTACCAGCTGCTCCTCAGTTCCCAGCTCAACACACGTTTTGGTCATGTGAGGTGAATGTGCCCAGCTGCACAAAGATGAACAGAGTCATAATGCTGTCAGGTAAAAAGGGAGGGAGAAAAGCTGCAGGTATCATTAGTACCCTCAGCCCCTGACATACTCCTGGCAGGTACCTGAAGGGCCACAAGAGAGGGCAGCAGCCTCTTTTACAGATTGATGATCTAGTTGAGTTGTTGTGAAAGGCTTGAATCTACTTCAGTGAAAACATGGCCTCAAGTTCCAGGCCTCAAGTGGATCCCTCCTGACTATGCAGGTGACATTGCAGGTGGATTTTAAAACAAATACTTGCACCTGGTCACAGTCTTTTTGTCTCAGTATTTGGCATGATGGGTGCACAGAGCTTTGGGGATAGGCATGTCACTGCAGGAAGGAGAACCAAAAGGAAATAACAAGGGAAGAGTATTCATAGGCTCGTTAAGGGTTAAATCATTTGCTCTAGGAAATCTAGCAGTCATTCCAAGATTCATCACCTCAATTTTGATACAAAGAAATAGAATACTTAATTTCTTAATTGCTATCTGTAATAGTAATCTGTTCAGTTTTCTTTGATTATATATAAAAAAAAAACAACTAGCCATGATGAGAACATATTTTCATAGAACAAGAAATCAAGGATTTTTTTTTCACCTCTGCATTTCTTGCAGTACAAAGCAGTATGCGCATTACAGCATGTTTGATCTTTAAAGGAAGTTATGATACCCTCTGCTGGCTATTTTTGGAAATAAAGCTGAGCTATAACTGACCAATTTAGAGTCAGCAGCAGTTAAACTTAATCTGTACTGCAGTTTTAATGTAGTCTTTTTCTTTTCTTTTCTTTTTTTTCTTATGGGTTTGCGAGGAGTTTGGATTGTTTGGGTATTTTTTTCCTCTTTAGTTCTGCCCCTGGCTTCAGCAGAGTAAATATGACTGTGATGGAACTGTATTTTTGAATGCAGGTTGTTATGGCTTTCAGACCAACAGTTCTATAGGTACAAATGAAAATAGCTAGATGTTATCACAGCTCTTGTTGCCTAGTAACCAAAGCCCAATGTGTAATTCAGCGAGATAAATTTGATGCACTTTGCCTCTCTTTTTCTTTTTAGCAGGAGAATATAAAATACGTTTAGACTTGAATGTTTTGTTTTCTGATAACTAAAATGTATTGAAATCTCTAACTTTGCAAGCACAATTACAGTGATCTCAGAACTGATGTAAATTTCCCATAATGAAGAGTGATCTGGTTCTTGTAACATTCCTTTACTGTTCATATAAATAAGCTAGGGTAGCTGTGAATACAAATATTAAATTATTTTCTCCATGCCATTCTCAAATTTCATATTTTCATTTTGTATTCTGCTTTGATGATGATTTTACATATTTTTCTACTGGATCCATTTATGTGGTCAAGGATTGTTCTCAGAGTTATTTGCTCAAGTATACTGATAATATGCCTAAAATGATCTAGGACTGTTCTTGAATTAATTACTGAATTTGTGAGCAGGTATGAAATGTTTGCTTCATTGGGACAAGTTGTGTAAATAAATACTTGTAGTAGATTTCTAGCATTGATTTTTGTTTTGTAAGTTAATGATTATATCTTGTCATAGAATTAATTATCAAATGAATTTTTCTACTCATTGTTATAACTATTCATGCTGTGTTCTGGTAATATAAATTGTATTAATCACATTACCTTAACATTTACATAAACATATACTAAAATAAAACTATTTCACTATACTCTTTCAACCTTGTAATTAATAACCTTTAAGCTTACTAAAGTTGTTTTGAATCGTGGGACACTGACTTTTACACTTATTACATCTTTTCCACTTACTTTGTTAGACTTATTGAATATTTTCAAGAATTATCTAAGATTTAAATTAATTTTTAAGTATTTTGCTTAGCAATAGTCGGTGTATCTCAGTGCAATCACATTTGTGTCTTCATTTCTCTTTCATTAACAGTTGATATTCACATCAAACTCTTGTTAAATGTTTGATCCTTCATTTTTCCTGTCTATATTGCCTGCCTGACAATATTGAATTTTCCTGTCTATTTCCTGGCAGACAATCTTGAATTATCATTCTTCCAAAAAGGTCACAGTGGGGAAGCTGAACTCTGTCCTTACTGGAATCTCTTGCATAAAGATGCCCTTTTTGATGCTAACAAAAAAATGTTACAGTGTCCAGTGTTTGCATGCAAATAAGATTTACGTATTCTATCATGGTCTAGAGAATTTTCTTTTAAAAATATCAGACATTGAAGGCTTGGAAATGAGATTATGAAATGCTGGAAAATGTAAGAAGGGAACTTGTGAATGAATATTGGGAAGAGTGTAAATAAAGCGTGAGTTACAGTTTGTGCAATGACTTCCCCAGTGAACACAATGGTAGAGATGTTGCTTGTTTTTCTAAATGGTATCTGTAGGGAGGTAAAATCATGCTTGTGTTGGGTTTTAACTTCTTCAGTTGCAGAATGCTGAAATCTTCCTCTTTGTTTTAGTCTTGTTTTTTTAATGGTTTGTTTTCTTAATATCGATAATATTCTTGTATAACATCAGAATTGAAGCTGTTGCTTCAATTAACCAGCTGTTGCTTCTCCTTTCAGGTGCTGCTCCCAGCAGCTGGTCTCTTGCAACTGCAGGATGTGAAGAGGACTTGCTGTGAATTTTTGGAATCCCAGCTTCATCCTATCAACTGCCTGGGGATTCGTGCTTTTGCTGACATGCATGCATGCACAGATCTCTTGAGCAAGGCCAACACATATGCAGGCAAGTTATCATTAGTAGAGCACACAGCTTGGTATCTCTGTGTGGGTGGGTTCCATGCCACCCAACCCCACCCAGAGGAACCTGAGTTTTATCCAGGCTGTTGCAGATCTGTATCTCCTGATGAAAACTACATTTGATCTGAATGTCTTCAGGAGAAATAGAATGTGCTGGCTGGCCCATAGTTATATTTAGGAATGATGCAGCATCTTCACGGACTGTTCTGACTGCAGAGTCCAAGCCATTTCTAATCCAGAAAGAAGCTAGTTTCCTGCTTAAAATTTTGCATTGTCACTTAGGGGAGGAAATCAGAAAAGAAGAATTAGAATTCTGAAACTGACACAAGTCAAAGTATGTAGAAATTACGTGGGGGAAGAAATAAGAAAAAGGCATTGGGAGGAGGGGTAGCCCCTGCACTGCACTAGTGAAGAAGCTAGAAATGTAATGTTGAGCATTATATTATCAACCTATCTTCTGAAAATCCTGCTCATCTAGCTAAAGACTTAAAATTTCCTACTATAAAAAGTACCTGTAGCCTCATCCACTTGAATCTTGTATTTCATCTGTCTCTCCAGCTCTCCTATTTTCATGCTTGGTACTAACCTTGTCTTTCCTCCATAATCAAACCACCTTCCATTTCTGTCAAAGTGCTTCCCTTATTGTCATCATATTCTTGGAGTACTGCTGGCCTGTATGACAAGCTGCCAGCTCAACTCCTGTTGTGTGTTTGCTCTGTCTGTGGGATGGATTTTAAAGCAGTGCACACTCTGTTCTTACTCTCAAGATAAATATTCTGTGTATAATCAGGGTGCACAGTCGGGTCCACTCTCTGCTCTGTCTGCCTCCTCCTAGCACTGTCAGGCTTAGAACAAGAGCAAAACAAAAAAGAGAATTAAAAATTAAATGTCCTGGTAAGGCTGTAGAAAAAAATATGTACAACTGCATAACTTTCCTAAAATGTACAGCGACCAATTAGCATAATTAACAATTAGTAGAGAGTTAATATTGAAGATTTTCCTGAAATAAAGCACTAAGTGCTTCAACTCAGGTCCAAATAATAGGCTTTTTATTGCCTTGAATAAATTTAGACCTCAGAAAGGCAAGGATTTTGATGAATGCTTTCAGTTGTCTTCATTCCTAGAAATTCTATTTTGTGGTATAGGTTTTTTTTTTTTAACTTACAGATTATAGTATTTCTCTCAAGAATGATTGATATATCAATTAAAAAATTCAAAAGCTTTTCAGATTGTTTTTGAGAGTACTAGCTTTTGTAAAGCCTACATGACTAAATGACTGTGATATTTCTATTCAGACATCTATACAAAAGGTTTTAATTAAATCCTTTTGTCTTTGAATAATACAACATTAAATCCAAAAACTATTACATTTTTGACCTTTTGTGCAATAGGAAGCAAGACATACATCTATTAACTAGAATTAATGTTCAGATATTTAATGTTTTAGGGAACACGTTTTGATACAGCTGTTGCTTTATTTTGAGTTTTAAATTATTTTTTCCAAGTTCTGTTCTGACTGGGCCTTAGTTACTTCTAAACTAAACTTCTAAACTACTTCACTGTCTTCTAAACAATCTTGTTGAGTTTAGTAGTTGAAGCTTATATTTGTATAGATTACTTTCTAGAGATACAAATTGTAAGGCCCTGGCATGACCTTGAGTGCAGTATTGGTTAAATGTGTTTTGAGAACACAGGAACTGTGTCCACCTCTTAACTCTTCTTCCCTGGATCATTTTGTTCAGGCATCCATTGCTGTGCTCAGAGAGTGTCTGCAAGCAGAACACAGACAAGTGAAAAGAGAAGGGAAGCTATTTATTGGTCCTGGTTGGGACATGCAGGGTACTAGGCTGAACACCAGAATGCTCAGTACTCCTGAGGAAAGGATCCAGGGAGGAAGCGTTGGCCTTCATTTCTCCTTGGAATTGTCTGATCATCAGTCTTGCTGAATTTCTGTCTGCTGACTCCCTGATTTCCTTTCATACAGTTCTGTACCTTTTCAGGTCAATGCTTTTCCTCTTGAATTTTCAGGCTACTTACTGCCTGTATCTCAGCCATCATAGCTTCCTTTTTTCCCCCGTTCTTATCTCAAATGGCTCTTAGTATTTTGTCACAGCTTTCTTAAAACTGAAAAAAAAATTTCTCAAAAGTCTGAGCCAAAAATACATGGCTGTGCCATTTCAGAGTTAAGCTTTGCATCACAGGCAGCTTAACTCCCAGAGCACACATTTTGGGATTAAGGCTCCAGAAATTAGAATGAGTACAGAAAAGGATTATTAGATTGAAAAAAGCAGTGAAAATATTTCCCTGCTAGAGAAAATGAAAAGTATTTTGTTTTGTAACTTTTCTCAGTCTTTATTTTGTTACACTTGCTATTTTAGATTTAGAAAAAAGAGGCAGCAAGACAGTTCTGCTAGTGGACAATGATAATATTAAAACAAATGGATGCCAATAGATCAGAAGTTATTAGAAAAGTGAAACTCTAGAACTTCCTTCCAGTGTGAATGAAAATGCAACTTCCATTAAAATTGGAGCTTCATATTCCTGTGGTGGATTGTCCTTTGCAGCAGAGAGCAAGATTTCTATGAGAGACATTTATATGCACCTGTGATCTGAAAATAGTGGACAATTGATACAGGTTACTTGGCATGAGCTTGTGTTGCAATTGAACTTGGAGATGCCACCTGTTCTCGTGATGTTCCAGAAAGCAATCCTGTGCTGGGTTTTGTTACACTTGCACAATCAGAGACCCTGTACAGCTGCGGCCTCTCATCCTTCTTTTGTGAGGATTCCTAGGAAGAGTATGTGGCATGAGCATTGCTAGTCTGTCCCCAGTTTTGGTCTGGGATATGTCTATGTAGTGTTAAAGGATGTTCACCAAATAACAATTTTTCCTGAGAAAGCAGTGCATTATAATAGGTGTTGTAATGTTATGTACAACCTGAAGATAAATTGGTAAACCTTTACATGAAAAGGGGTGTGCCATCTTGGACTAGAGAGACCCTTGCTCAGTGCTTATATCCTGACACATTTCTTAGTTTTAACCAAAGAATAATAATGTATTTCACCCACTGCATAGGGCAGTATGGGCATTGGAAACTCTGGGAGACCTGTGGCAGAGGTGTCCTTTGAGGCTTGGCACAGTGAACCTTTTTGGCTTTTAGCACTGTGCTGAGATGTTGAAGGCTCTCTTGTTAAGGAATCCTGGTGTGTTTTCTAGTGTGATGCAGGGATTGTTGCATTGTATTTGACTGTGGCATAACAGCATTCTTGATTCTGGTGCTCTTAGTCTAAAACTTGGGCCCTGGCAAGACTTGGAGGTGTGCATGTCTTCTGTAGATGTTCTTGTGTACATCTGTATGCCTGGCATGGAAAGGATGGAGTTGTCAGAATCATTCCTATGATTCTATTCCGAGTAGCAACGTCTGTTGCTACGCTGCTGTTGCCTTGGCTGTTGTGAATTTCATGGTGTTCTAAAAAACAGTTATTTAAGCATAAAATTGACACATAAATCAGATTTTTTTTTAAAAAAATGTGATTCTGCAGTTTTAGCTTCTGCTGGTTCTCCAGTTGGCAGAGCTTGTGTCTATCCCTGTGCAACAAAGCTGGAGTTCCTGTTTGATCAGTGCCTTAAAATAGGCTAATAGCAAAGGTCTTTTGTCCCAAGCAAAAAAAAAAATTAAAAATAAATCTCACTGTGACATTGTGAATTAATCCATAAATGTTTAAGGCATAAAATATACTGTGCAGGTTTCAGATGTAGCTTTCCTTCCTATGTAATTGAAAAATATAAAGTTAATGGCAATATCAGTATAGCCAGACTTGTGTGCCTTTTGGATAGAAGAGGCATTGAGTGCTTTTTGCTGCATGTGTGTATATCATACATAGCTCCAGACTCAGAACAACAAATACTAAAAGGCAATACAAATACAACTCCTATTTTCTTTCTATGGTCTTCACGCTGGCATTATTTATTGTACCTCCAGACATTTTTGTTACCAGCTCCTTTCATGTTGTTCAAGTCTTCCTTTTTGTTTGCCACCCTACTGGCACAGGGCAGACAAGGACAGATCTTTAGCTATTCAGATAGAAATTGACTCAGTTGCAAAAATGTGAAAATCTGTTTCTCATATGCAATTGGAACAGATATTTTAGAAACAACCTAAAATGGATTTTTTTTTCTTTTTCAAAGACAGAGTTTAATCTTGATAATAAAGAAAGAACACTGTACTTGCTTAGGAAGTGGGAATTTAGAAGCCAAGCCTCTGAAGTTCTAAGCCAGCTTGTTTCCAGGCTGCCAGACTCTGGAGCCAGCTGGCTTCAATTCTGGGTAAAGAGGCAAGAAATGGGGCATGATTCCAGTACAAATTTGTCAAAGTTGCATACTGTGTGGAAAATTCTGATCTGGGAAAAAATAATTATTTTATTCTCTCATGGAAACTTCCATCTGGGTAGTTCTCTCTTTTCTTCTCTAAGAGATATTCATAAAGAAAGAAGTATGCTCCTTAATGCAATAAATAAAAAACAAGATAATTTGAGATTTTACAGGGGACACTTGCATGAAATACTTAATCATTTAGGCATAAGTTTCATCATGTTTGATGTTAATATCTCCAGAGTATTCAAGCTTTCAGGATGGCAGCAGTAATATGAGGTAATAAAAATCCCAACCCAGAAGGCAAAAAAATCCACACACCTCCAGTACTCTTTTTCATCATTACTGGGAAAAGAGGATCTAAGTGTGATTTCTTAAAATTTTAGTACTGAATCATGTTATTTCAAAGATGCCTATATCCTTCTTGCTAAAAGGATGCAAAAAGCATTTCATAAGCATAATTTTTATATATAATGAGGCCTTCTGTCTTCAACACTTGAACCAGCATTACCTAAATTGCCATTGGTGGATTTAATTGATTTTACATTTCCTTTTTCTTTTTCAGTTTTTAATTATTTTAAATAATCCATGTAGCTGTAATTGCAATTGGCCTCTGCCCAAATGTTATCTATCAATCGGTAACGATGGTCTCCTAGACAACAAGCAGTCTGATTCTTATGAGACAAGTTATTTCACCTTACCTCTTTTTTGATGACTAAAATTTATGTAGATATCTCCTCTATTTCTGTTTGGTCTGTAATTCATTCACCTTAGGATCTGTAGCTGTTGATGGAGTAGGTTGGTTTAGTGTCTCTCCTTTTTTTCACTCCTCTTGACCATGGGCTATGTTTTATGCTTTAAGAGGCTGACATCCAGTAAAGCAATTTTTGTTTGAGCACTGTTGTTTTTTGGATTCTCTTCTATAGTTCTTATGTCTAACATGAAAACAGGAGACAGCCTCACATTCATTGTATTACTTGAAAATTCTCAACTTGCACCTCTCCTGGTTTAGAGGGTGGATCTCTTCTTACGTAGTGCATGACATAAATCTAAATCAACTTTTAAAAAGCAAGGCTTTTGTATGTGAGTCTATAGAATCAACCAGGTATTTCTAATTCATGAAATATATCCTGTTGGCTGTGATCCACTGTTGCATTGTATTTCTCAAGGAAAGATGAACAGTGCTTGAAAACTTGTTTGAGATTTGGATATGTGTTGCTTCCCCTTTCTGCTTGCTTCTGAACTCAGCTTCTCAGTACAGTCAGGCGTACTGGTTTGTGTCACTGTCATCTGAAATTTGGAGTTTATCGTAAAAATAATCTATACAAATTACCTTTCTCAATTTCTATTTGCAAACAATAAAACTCATCAGATACTTAGCCTGAGAAATTGATTACTTGAAAAGAAAACAGATACAAGATGATTTGTACAGTGGAAAAGTGATGGAGGTGTTATAAAAATCAATAGTATTTCTTCTTATCCTTTCTTTCCCATTGCCTAGAGTACTGCAGAAAATAACTACCTGTCTGTTGTAAGAGAATGCTGCAGAATTGGAGGGACTTGTACCAATGATGATTGCATCTAAAATAGCTGTTTCCCTGTACCCTGCAAAGTTGAACTGAAAAATTAGACTTCTTAGACTTAAGCACTCAGCATTATTCAACCTTCTTTAACAGCTTAGACAGTGTTCTCAAGTATGGAGTCTTAGTTACAGTAGAGTGATTGAAAAGGCTAGAAAATGTTCTTTGGATTGAGTATATTTGCTAGCCTCCTTTTGTTTATTCTAATTTTGAGAGAATTTCTAAGTCCTTAGTAACAGTTATCCCTTCTAACTTCTGTTAAGAATAGCAGAAGAAGAGGAAAAATAATTTAAATGAATGGAACTGGTTTTTAAGCAAAAGAATGCCATAAAAACAATTTTAAGGAGGGGAGGGGACAACTGAATAACTGAATGACAACTTGGAAACATTAGGTTTTTTCAGTTTTATTTAAGTTGAGTTTTAAAAAAATAGGAAAAACTGCATATCTTCTGCACATTGTAGGGATTGCAATATACAATATTTTATGATCTTGGAGAAGCTCTGAGAGATGCAACAGGACTTGTATGACATTGCTGGCTGGTTATAAAGAATCAACAATTGTTCATGTCAAACTATAAATTTAAAACATGCTTGTCAACAGCATACAGATTATGCAGATTCTGGAGTCTTTTCTGTATTTTTGTGTACAAATTTAGCCAAATGAGACAGGTAATTCTCAAGGACAAGTACTGAGATGAAGCAAGCATCTGAAAATTGCTTTTGGTATAATTTGTCATAATATTTCAGTTAAAGAATCTTTAAATATAAAAGCTATTTGTGACATCAAGCTTTAACCTATAGAAGAGGTTTTAGGTCAATGTATTGCTTCTAGGTAGGGTAAAATAGCATGCATATTGAATCATTTTCCTCTGTTTTCCCCTGCTGCTTTAATGCTTGTTATAGATGTGGAGATGTGTTGCAGTCTATGTTAGCGTATTTCTGTTCCTCCAAACAGAACAGCACTTTTCCGATGTCGTACTTAGTGAAGAATACCTCAATCTTGGTGTAGAGCAGGTGTGCAGTCTGATATCCAGTGACAAACTCACAATTGCCTCAGAGGAGAAGGTAAAACAATCTGTATCCCATTATTCTTTTTATCCTTTTACGTGAAGGAGTGAGCTTGCTACTACTGCTCCTACTGATCTGGTGCACTTTTTTTGGATCTGTTCTGTGTTTCCTTAGTGCAATTAGGCCGGTATCATGCTCAAGTTTGAAGGACTTTTCCCAAAAGCGTTGTCAGTCTGATGAAAATTAGTCTCAACTCTTAAAAATCCTAAAATGATATTAAATCATGTTACTCTTTGTTCCTTTTGTCTTTGGGGGGAAAAAAACAAACAACAACAAAAACAGAAACAAAACCACCACCACCAACAAAACACAACAACAAACCAGAACCACCACCACTGCCAAAAAACAGCAAAACCAAAACTACATTAAATGGAAATGCCTTCTCACCCTCAAGCAGAACAAGCAGAACACATGCTGAGTCACATCCACAGGAGTGTGGTTTACCAAGGGATACATAATTCCAAGTTTGAAGAGCAATTACATGCCATTTACTAACTTTAACATCAGCAGTCTCTCAAAGGTATTGCTGGTGTATATGTGAGCTGTTTAACCTAACTGAACACATGTGGGTTGCACAGGAGATGACATGGCAGCTTGGTATTACCTAACCAGAGTTTAATGTGTGTTGGCTCACCTTTACCCTAGATCTCAATCTTTTAAAGCCATTTTTGAAACACTGTTCTTCAGTGAGCCCAGGCCGTCTCTGTAAACCTCTAATGGTTTTCAGGTTGTGGATGTATTCATTTTGAGCTTTTTAAATTCAGTTATGATCTGTTTAAAGTATGTTGGTTTTCTGTTTTCCGAGAAGTTTATAAT
Organism: Phylloscopus collybita; assembly: GCA_027886175.1. NCBI lineage: Eukaryota > Metazoa > Chordata > Aves > Passeriformes > Phylloscopidae > Phylloscopus > Phylloscopus collybita. Next base: position 37,646,809 of record JAJNNQ010000009.1, on the reverse strand, counting down.
TGTACTCAAATAAGGCTAAATTCTGTTCAAAAGCATGTTTGAATACTCATTTATTTGTACAGTTAAGCAGTGTTTCATGTTAAAACCTTTTTGAAACTTTGAATCTAAGAACTATCTGCTTAAACAGCAACTTACAAAGCTGTGTTGTTGTTCCTGAAGGTCTGGATCTATCACTTAAATACAAGTGATACTGCTTTTGTGGAGTATAATTGAGGTTTTAATGCTCTAGTGAATGATGAGCTAATGTGCAATGGAGGCAAAACCAGTCTTGGGATCCTTGTCCTGCTAAGACTCAGTGATAAGTTATTTGAATAGTGATGTGGCAAGTCAGTTCTCTAAGGAAGGAAGTACCAGGACTGTAATATTCCTGTTGTTGTGTTGTTTGTTTGCCTAGTTTTCAATATCAGTGGAGTCACTGCATTTTGTCAATGTAGCACAGCTATCCTTGAAACACTAGTAGAGGAGTAGATATAAAAAGACACCAGATGATGCACCTTCATAATTTTGGCGTTGATAAATACTGAAATAATGGGAGCTGTAACCACTGTCATCTGTTCTTATGTTAGGAGTTTTAGAATAAGTTAAACTATTTTTGGAGGCACACTGATGTTTTCAATGCTTATGAGCTTGTAAGTCAAGGAACTTGATTTGTTTGTTTTCTGGAAGGTATTTGAAGCAGTGATAGCCTGGGTAAACCATGACAAAGATGTAAGGCAGGAGTTAATGGCACGTCTGATGGAGCATGTTCGGCTGCCTTTGCTTTCCCGGGAGTATTTAGTTCAGGTAAGCAAAAAGGAATACTAATTATTCTGCATGTGAATATTTCTGTTCGGTATTTTAATGTCAGATAGATAATTTTAAAGTTGAACAACAGTGTCATTAGTATGTCAGTGACAGTAAAAGTAAACAAACAGCCACTATCACATACTCATGTGCACATACACACCCCGAAGTGAGGGATTGCCAGGTAGACCATGCTTTATGTAAGTAATTAATCTGTTTGGCTGACTGCATGTCATACCACACCAGGAATCTGAACAATGTAATTCGCTGAGATCAGGTTAGGTTTCGTTTGTAATGCCATCTTTTGGTAAAGCATTTGTTCTCATAAGTGTATTTTCAACTCCAGAATTATATCTGTTGTTTAAGCTGATTAGGAATTAATGACAAAGGAAACATTCTTTTATCTGTTTCAGATAAAATACATCTTTTCAAATTTTATAAGCTCATTTGGAAATCTGGTTTTGTGATACAAATCTCCAATTTGTGTGGGTTGTTTTGGGTGGGATTTGGGGATTTTTTTGCTGTTGTGTTCTGTTGTGGTTTTTATTGTTGCAGGGTGGCTTACTAGTTTGTTAAATTTTTCTCTGCTACTCCCACCTTAAAATATTCTATACTGTCTGTTTTAAAAAATCAAGAAATGTGCCCAGTTGCAAGAAAAGTGATTTACCTTGCCTGTCACTGTTTCTTCCACTTGCTACTTAACAATCAGCAAATATTTTTTTTTTAGTGACTGCACATTTCCAACACAAATTTGTGTCCTACTGGTTAAATTATAATCTTAAAAATTAGATTAATCTGCATTTGTGTGATAGATCATAGGCTTTATTACACTTTGGATTGTGATTTCTGTTTTACTTCCTTAACATGCTCAGACCTTGTTAAACTTCTATTAATAAACAGAGAGTTGAAGAGGAAATACTGGTTAAGAACAGCAGTGCTTGTAAAGATTTCCTCATTGAAGCTATGAAGTATCACTTGCTACCAACCGAGCAGCGGGCATTGATGAAAACCACACGGACAAAACTGAGAACACCTGCCAGCCTTCCAAAAGTAAGACTCTTGTTTTTCCTATGTATTTACTATTTCAAACTGCATTTCAAAAACTTTCATGAAAGCATAACTGTGTCTTGGGGTATTCCTGTAAAAAATTTGTACCAGAAGTATTTATCGTAAAAATATAACAAGTGATTACCTTTACACTCCATCCTACCTATGATACAGATATTTTAACCTCTCATCTACACAGAGAATCACCACTACCTGCCCTCCCAGAAAACATTTTTCAGTGCTTCAGCTTTTGAGAAATATAGTGATGGAGAAGTAAGCCTGTTAAAAAAAACAAAAAAAAACAACCAACAAGGAGAAAACCACAAACAAACAAACAAATCCAGCAAACACAACAACAAAACAAACAAAAAAAACCAAACAAAAAACCCAAAACAAAGAATGACTGAATCTTCTGTGTTGAGATTTTTTATTTAATCTTTAATTCATTTTAGCAAATAAAACCCCATTAGATACTTTCTTCTTTACAATGAAGTAAAGAGGTTTTCTCCTAGTATTGTTGTGAAAATGGCCATAATGGAATAGGAGATTCAATTCATTGGATTTAGCACATTTTTCTTAGAAGAACAAGATAAGGCTGTTATGCGATGGATGGTCACAGTTTCATTACACATCATAGATGGTGAATTCTTGGACCTGAGATCACAGTAGGATATAAACGTACAGCAGGGTCTCCCTCTTTCATAGGAGCTTTGCTAAGATTCTGATTTCTTCCTGCTCTTCTACCCTTGTTATTTCCTCTGGACAAAATAACTACAAATTAAATTTGTTTAAAAAGATACCTAACAATTTTGCCTGGTTCGCAAGACTCAAATTTCTATAGGAGAGCCATCCATTAATTATTTCTCGTACAAAGACTTGGTTTATTTTTTAACACTTTTTTGATCTTTCAGGTGCTCTTATATATGCAAGTAACTAACAGTTGTTATTATCTCCCTGTTAGTTGATGATGGTGGTTGGGGGACAGGCACCAAAGGCAATTCGCAGTGTTGAATGCTATGATTTTAAAGAAGAACGCTGGCATCAGGTAGCTGAATTGCCTTCCAGAAGATGTAGAGCAGGTAAGGATGCCTAATTTTTTGTTGTGGTGGGTAATGCCTCAGAATTTAGGCATTGTGTGTTCTCTGGAACAGTACTTGAGATATATATCTAAGAAGGGCTAAACCTTGACTTCACTATCATTTGAATTACATGCTAATCTGGAATGATACAACTTTGATCAATTGTGCCTAATTTGTGCTTCAGTTTGCAATCTGTAGGATAAACTGCTTTATTACCTCCCACAGAAACAAGGGATCAATAAATTTAAATATTAATGCATTGTAATAATGACTGTTCAAATACCCTAATATTATTAAATGATATAAACAATGTGAAGAAGTGATCATCCACTATTAAACATGAACATGTGTTCTTAAAGCAGCTGAGCGATTTAAGCAAGAAGAAATTCATCAAGCATGGTATTCAGGAATGTGCACTGTTAGTAGCAAAAAGTGTCAGAAATTCTACAGCTCAATCTGAATGAAGTGTGGTTCTAGGGAACTGTCAAAAGCACAACAAATGTAGTGAATACTGTAATTTGTGTCAAGTATCTGCATACTTAGGACAGTGGAGACTACAGTTAATTGGCAGAGAGACTGAAACACTCATCTTTCCTCCCCATTTCCCTTCTCTAGGAATGGTGTACATGGGAGGCATGGTTTATGCTGTTGGTGGTTTCAATGGCTCTTTGAGAGTTCGTACAGTAGATTCCTATGATCCAGTGAAGGACCAGTGGACAAGTGTTGCTAACATGCAAGACAGGAGAAGCACACTGGGAGCAGCTGTATTAAATGGGCTTCTTTACGCTGTGGGAGGATTTGATGGGAGTACAGGTATGTTTGCCTTAGACACTTCTGAATAGCTTTGACTACTCTTAACACAGTTGTATCAAATTTTGATGCCTCTTTTTGCTGGTACTTGTGATGAAACCAAGCATGAGGGTAGCCTGGCGTCTTGTGATGTGGAATGTGCTTAAGTGGTCACATCCCCCTACTTGAACAGTGGACTGTTTCCTCCTGAGAGATCAGGCTTAAAGACTAGTGAACTTTTGGCAAGTTCCTTCTATAGTCAGAGTCCTTAACTTCTGGAAGATATGAGAGAAAAATTATCTGGTCTGTTTTGTCCTGTTTGCGTAGGAAATTTATTTCTGCGTTTTCATGTAGTGTAAATAAGATTATAAACAGCTTTTTCTGACTTATGAGAAGGCTTTAGACATACTCTGTTCATTCTCTACTTATATGCATTAGACAATTAGTACAGAAGTGATCTTTTTGCTGAATAACTATTATAGAAGCATATGTAGGAGAAAGCATGTGACTTAATTAAAAAGAAAGGAAAAAATCCAGGGAAGAATTTTTCACAGCTCCACAAAGGTTTCCAGTAATTTGCCCATTTTCAGACATAAGGAATGTGCTGACTGTAATTGCCTATCTAAAGGACAAAAAGTTGTGCTTTTTGTCCAGTATTTAACAATCCTTAAAATGATATAATTTGAATTTTCAGGTCTGAAGAGTTTCCCGAAAGCTTGATGGTATGTTGCACCTAGATTTATAGAGAACATGTTATATTGTTTTCATAGGTTTGTCATCAGTCGAAGTTTACAACTTAAAGACTAACGAGTGGTTTCATGTAGCTCCAATGAACACAAGAAGAAGTAGTGTTGGTGTAGGTGTTGTTGGAGGTAAGTTGACAAATGGCATCAAAAATAACGGAGGGAAATGCAATCATTTAACCTACTAGTTTTTCTTCCTTTTGAAAACATACTTCAGATTTATGTTTTTTTGCTCAACCTTGTAATTCAAATGGTATGAACAATACGTAATCACTCTACTTGGATTTGACCAGTTTTTAGTATAGTAGTTTCAAACTTTTTCAGAGCTTCAGCTGTGCCTGAGGCCAGCTGAGGAAAACCTTGCTAAGCTCTAGGTTATGTATGTCAGCAGAGTGAGAAAGCTGACGTGATGACCTTATCATTTGGTCTTTAGTGATGTAGCACTCTTGTATTGTCAGCTCTGTTATCTGTGACTGACCTTGCTGGCAGCACGCTGGGGACAATCCCAAGGGCAGTGCCAGGAAAACTGCTGACTTTTCAGTCAGCTTGGTGGTGAATAGCCTGGATGTCACTTGCACAATGGAGGCCTGGCCTGGCTCTTGGATCTTAGAAGAGTTTTAGGGATGTGTGTTTAAACTGCATAGGAACCAGTGCTGTTTCTCTGAAAATCTGAAAATGCAGACTGTACAAGTGATTTTCTTCTAAATTTCTGATATTTCTAGGAAGCCTATTTGTGAGCTTCCGCTATTGAACATACTTGAAATAGCTTGCTTTTGAGTAATGCCTATATTAAAAACCTTACCTTTGTATTTCAACTAGGCAATTTAAAATCTTCTGACTTGCATTGTTGTTGCTGGGTGCCTTTTAAATCCTAAAAATGACAAGAGCTGTGGCATGCCAACGTAAACCGTTTACAGTATAGAATCTCAGTAAGTGATTGACAGGTGCTGATTAGGAGCTAATTGGAGAGCGATGCCTTCCTCTGTGCCAACCCCTGTGTGTGCATTAGCAGCTGGCAGGCTCCTTTGGTTCCCCCCCCCAGGGAAGCTGTATGCTGTTGGTGGCTACGACGGAGCGTCACGGCAGTGCCTTAGTTCAGTAGAATGCTATGATGCCAATTCCAATGAGTGGAGCTATGTCGCAGAAATGAGCACGAGGCGGAGCGGAGCAGGTGAGTGGACAAGGATCAGCTGTCCTTGCAAAGATGAAAATTCGTCAGTAAAAAAAATGTATCGAAAAATATGAAAGGTAAGCTCAAGTCTGAATCTAATGGAATGTGCTAGTCCTAGATGGCTGATACACAGCAGGTTCAACAACGAAACTGTTCCACAGAGTAAGATTCAGTGTGTTAAGAATAAATATCTCTTTGTTTTTTCATGCTTTCATATTCCTCCTCTTCCCACAAATTCTGATGGTTTTTAACACACAGACTAATACTCCTGGATTGTAATAATCACTATCCCTTCAATTCTTAAGTATCAAAATCTATACAGCAAGGATGAAAAAACGTCTTTTCTACTGAGATCTCTTTGCCAGTTAGGGCTGATTATTCTAACAGTGTTTTCAGGTTGACTTTATGTGTGAACTCTGACTAGGTTTCCACCTCTTTGGAGGACTTGTTCTGCATTCTGATTCACTGCAGGAAATTTTGTCCTTGTTCATTCCTAAGTTTGTATTACTGGTTTCATCCTATTACTTCCACTTATGTACCCTTTATTTCACCTTCAGTAATTCTTCTCATTACCTGGTGTTTACATCCTCTGTACATGTACAGCCTCCCACATGTTATCCTTCCTTATCATTTAGCCAAGGTATATCCATTTAATTCTGTATAATCTTAAAAAACCCTTCTTTTTTTTTTTTTTTTAATTTGTGGATTTCTTTTTTCCTTCTTGCAATTCTGAGTGTGTATATTTCTCTTTAAAGACATCTTCAAAAGTGCCTGTGGTAGTCCACTTTTGTTTAATGAAATTATGCTTCCACAGCTCCAAATTGACTTTAGCATTTTCAATATCTATTAATATTATGGACTTGAATCTCATTTACTGTTCACTGTCCTCTATTTGTCTTTTGGTATTTCAGGTTTTTTCAACTCGCAGAAGTTGTTTTATTTCTCTAGATGCGTTCCCATGGACTTTTTCAAGTCAAATTCCATGATAGTATTTTCTACATTTATTTTTTAGTAGTTAAGTCACTTTTTTTGCCAAGTACTTAACGGTGGTTTTTAGCAACACCCTTCAAGTATCTACTGGTGATTGCCTTAATGTGCTTCGTAATGGGAAGAGATATTGCTACAAATAAATCTGAACGGACTTCTAGTATGCTCAGTATATGATTAATAATTATCCAAACTTCTCATCTTACCTTCCATTATTCTTTGTTAACTCTGAACAGTTTTTACCTGTATAATAATATTTAAATTAAGTTCAAATGATTTCAATAGAAATCTATCAAAGTACTGAATTTGATACTAAAATTAAGATAATCTGTGATACTTCCATCATATCCGTACAAGATCAGCCAGCTGATAACTCTTGTTACTAAAAGTCATGTTTCAATTGTATTTCTAAAATAAAACTATGATGTTAATGAAGGAAACGTGATACACTGTACCTCAAGAAAACACAATTATCTTGTGAAACTTCTAGTAACTCAGTCTGTGCTTCTTGGAAGTAAATTCTGGATTAAAAACTGGACAGAGTTGCAGTAAGGGTACTGGAAAATATTCCTGTCTAATATCGGCAAGTTTTGAGGAAAATATTTATATAAAATGGGAAAGTTACAAGTATCATTATAAAGACAAATAGTGTTGGTGGGTTGTGACAAAGTTGCATTTTGCAGTCTGCCTGCACACACATTTTGTTTCAGCGTTTGGGTTTATTTTTTGATACTCTGTTTTTGCAAACTGTTGTGCTTGTAGCCTATTTATACAGTAGATGTTTTCAGATTTTTTTTTTAATGTTGAATTTCTTCTACAAGTCTGAAATTTAGTTCCTTAAGTATACTAACTACTGGGATCTCCCTGCCCCTCTCCTCTCTTCCCTTGTCCCCATGTTTGCTTACTCAACTCTCTTCTGCCTTTTACCTGGTTCACTGATTTAAAAAAAAAAAAAAAAGGAGAGGAAAACTAAATGTAGACAGTTATTTCAGATTCATATAATTGAGTAAAATAATCAGCATGCTTCTGTGCCACTCTGTTAAATACATGAAAAATTATATTTTTGCATGGTGGAGGAGTGGTGGTAACGTGAAAATTGTGACTGTTGATCGAGCTTGGCTGTAGAGGCCAAATAGCCAAACCCACCAGAACTGCTTCAACTGGCAATCAGTCCTGGTGGTGTTATGGGGGCTAACTAAAGAGAATTTTGTTCCTGTGTGAAACTTTTGGATGTCTGGTCATCTCAAAGAACTTAAGCTCATCTCTTCTGTTCCTACTGCTTCAGCTTCACTCAAAAGCAACTTTTCAGAGGTTAACCCTCAGTTACTCTTCTTTAGTACTCACTGCTTCTCAGTTGATCAATACGGGGACAGATCTGTTTCCAGCAACATATTGGGAGGAGGAACTTCAGATCCAGATATAGGCCATTTGGGAGGGCTGAGAGATATAAGACAGGGTCCTGAAAAATGGGCAGGAAAGAAAAATAACAAAGAAAGGAGAACTCAGAAGACGGCAACAAGAGGATACAGACGGAAGGAGCAAGAAATAAGGTAGGACCTGGAAACTGGGTGTGGGATTAAGGGAAAATGAAGCACCATGGAGGAACGGAGGACATTATTAAAAATTAAGGAGCTATGAAAGAAAAAAGTGGCAATGTGGCAGACAGAAATCTCTACACACTGAATAGGAAGGCCAGTAATTCTATTGAAAGCGTGGGTGGGGGGGATTTATATGACCTCTCATATTTAAACTGAAAATCATAGCCCTCCTTCTAGCTCTGTAATGTTTAATTCTACAAAAGATGAATGTTGTACTATCCTAATGAAGTGTGATCATAGTGGGAGAAAGAAAAGTTGTCATACTATACTGTGGCATGATAGCTAGAAATAATAGCAATTAAAGGAGAATTAAATTAACTGGAAAGGATTTGGGGAAATGCTAGTAGTGAATATCATGATAAAGCACTAAATAGCATGATTTATAAGAGTGTCCTATTAAGAAGCTATTTTTCAGATTTACAGTACCAATTAGCTTCCATGTTTCCTTCCTCTCTTCTTTTAATTATTAAAATCAGTCTCTTTAATAGGAAAATTTAGTCATTTCAGCAGGAGTCATTTCTCTCCATGTATAGAAATGGCTCTTAAATACAAATTTAGTGATACTTTTTAAAGATATTTCGATATTTCAGCTGGTTATTAAGGTCTCGGGGCTCTCTTTTTTTTTTTCTTTTTTTCTTTTTTTTTTTTTTTTTTTTTTGACTTCCAATATTTTTTTCTATGAGGGACTTATCTGATTTTTTGCATTCATATTTGTTGTTTCCCCTTAAAAAGATTTTAAGTGGTTCCCTTTCCATGGAATACTTTATGAGCTATATTTGCAAATCTGTATCTCTGTTTTGAGTTTTATAGTCTTAAATGTGGCATATATTCAATTTTCCAGTATACTTTCATAGAAGTGCTTTTTTAGTTGTCTTTATGGTCCATCACTCAGAAGTTCTAATGCAAAAATCTCCTATGTTTCTGAAATTTATTATGTTTGGGTTCTAATAATGCATCATAAAGGGAGGAATAAATAAACAGGCCTTTCTTTCTTTCTGCTTCCCCCATTTCCATCTTTTCAGTATGTGCAGCCCAAATAGCAAGTAGATAGAACTAGCTTTACTCACTCCTTCATTCCAAGCTCACAGATTGATAAACTTTTGTTGTAAAGTGAAGGAGACTTTAGGATTAAAGGACACCCTTGAATATCCTTTTGGATATTTTGATAACTGAAGCTTGCTTCAAAGACGCTTGGTGTTCTTCAAATCCCAGAGAAGGTACTCACTGCTAACTGTTTACTTCTGTTCCATCTGTTTACAAGGTATTCCAACACTTCAGTGGAAACATCCCTATTGTATAATGTCTATCCATTCAGCTTTTATCCTCTGTACTGCGCAGTTTTTACTTTCTGAAAGTTCACTTACACTTTACCATCTTGTCAGATTTCTGTTATGCTGGCTGAGCACATTGTCTCATTTACTGTCACTTCTAATTAGTCCTAAATTTCAACAAGCCTCATTTTCCTGCACGTCATTTTTCGTCCAAAATTTTCTAAATCTTCTGTTGCAGAACAGCTCTGGTCTTTGTATGCTGCGATATGGTAGATGGGCACGCAAGGCATTTTATCAGTGTCTTGCTGTAGTTACTGTCTCTCTGCTTTAATGCATCCTGACCCAAATGTTTTCTGAAATAGTTTCCAACATTAACTTAATGAAGGATTTATGTTAGCTGAACATATTCGTTGTTTCTCCTTTGTATCATTCAAATAGTTCTCTGGTTCATTCTGTGTATTTTCATATGTTTGCAGGTGTTGGTGTGTTAAACAATTTATTGTATGCAGTAGGTGGCCATGATGGTCCTTTAGTAAGAAAAAGTGTTGAAGTGTTTGACCCCATTGCCAGTACTTGGAAGCAGGTTGCAGACATGAACATGTGCAGAAGGAATGCAGGTATGTGCAACAATGACTAAAATTGTGCCAATGTCGATTGTGAACAGCATGTGTCTGGATTTCTGCTGTGTTCATAAAAAACATGCTTTTTGGGGGGGGTTGTAAGTCGATTACTAATTTTCATTCTGGTTTCCTGCTTTTAGGTGTTTGTGCTGTAAATGGTCTCTTGTATGTAGTTGGAGGAGATGACGGTTCCTGTAATTTATCAACAGTGGAGTATTATAATCCAACAACTGATAAATGGACGGTCGTGTCATCTTGTATGAGTACAGGAAGGAGCTATGCAGGTAAGGCATGTAGATATTTTTAATAGACTTTTTAAAGTATAACATTTGACAAAGCATCCAAACTGAGTCTTGTCTGAGGTAAAACTGAAGATAATAAAATGGGTAGGAAGAATCTGATGGTACATTTTGAATTTTGAATGATGACTTCAAATAATTATTCACTACAAGGAAAAAAAAAAGGGATTAAAGTGTATTCCAAAAGGATTTAGCACATAAGTGGTGAGTCAGAAAGATGATTCTGGTATGACCAGTTCGTTTTTTTTTTTTAACAAGAAATGTATATCTCAATCTAAGGGTCCAATTCTGAAGTTCTTTGGGCTTTGATATTTCTGGAATCTTTTCCTTCAATAACTGCAGTTTCTCAAATGAGTTATTTAAGTGAATGTTAAGGATATATTTCACTGATAGCAAAATTAAATTTGATTAGTGGCAGGTTTTTTCAAGTCACTGAAACTTTCAGAACTTTGCACTGGTTCAGACAGCTTTGTGTCAAAGAGAAATTTGGGAAATGGGGAAAAATATGTACATTGTTTCTCGTGCACAGTTAAGTGCTAATTGCAATGTGTCATATTAATTTTTTCTTTTCTTGATTAAAAAAAATATTGCCTAAAGATTTATCCCTTTTTCCCCCCCTCCCTCTAGGTGTTACAGTTATTGACAAACCGTTATGATCAGTGAAGGGATTTTCAACTTGATTATGCACTAGAAGCAGTCTTCAGCAAGTGTACTTGAAGTGACTGAGTATCTAAGCACTTCTCTACTTGTAGCTGCACCTTGAGTCACAGTTGAAGATGTGACTGTCTACAATTACAGATGACAGATGACGAAGATTACTCTAGGTAGAAGCAGTGTGTAGGATTATTCTGCAGTTGAGCAGAAGCTGATTGAACTTTTGAAGTCTGGTGGACCACTTTTTTTATTGCAAGGTCTTCAAAAAAAAAACCCCAACACTTTCATAAGGACCGACTTCTGTCAGTCATGACTGAGAAACGGATTGTGAGTGAAGAATGGTGTGTATTCTGGTGAAAGTAAATTTTTGTCTTATTTTTTCCAGAGACTAATAAATATATTTAAGGAAATGAACTGTCAATCTTCATTGTAGGTATTGAATCCCACCTCAGTAATTCAAACTGGCATGGGGTAAATTTGTTTCCTTTTATAAAATTTTTGTTACATAACTATACTATGTGCATATGTTTGTGTGAGCATAAGTTGCTCTCTATTGAAACTCTTCAAAAACTGATTTTACTATTTATAATTTGGCACAGTACTTTGAATATGTCGGTACTATGTTGTAAAACAGAGATGTATTTTTTGATATGTAACAATGCTTAACACTAATTCCCGCTGAAGGAGATCAGAGATGGTATCACTTCTTGAGCAGGTGTAATTTCAGTATCTTTTTAATAAAATGTTGTCTGCACTTATGGGTTTTTTTTTCCCCTGTTCAATTTTGGTCACATTTAGGTGTTACTTCTTTTTTACCTTTTTATCCAAAAGGTGATTTGGCATGAAAATAACTGAAAATTTGTAGTGAATGTATGCAATTGCATTGAACTTGCATGGTACAAAGGCCTATTTATGCTTGTAACCTCAGCTTCTATTAGCCAATATCTGAATATACTGTATATGGCCATGCTTATAAAGCAGCACATTTTTATTTGTTCTTGGATGGCCTCCTTTTAACATGACCAAAGTTACTGTCATATTTGAGACATTTTCTTCAAATAAAAGTTTGTACATTGTTTCCTAATGCAAACAGGTCGCTTAAAACTTGTGTTTCTCAATACAAGTCTCAAACCAAATAATCAGTGAAACAATCTGGGGTGGGGGGAAGGAGCAGGGAGAAGCTCGTGTTCCAAAGGGCTGAATACCAACGAATTGAGAATGACTGAGGTTTAGGAAACAGGCGTGTGAACATCACTGTTTCGCCGCGGGTCTGTTTCCGAAAGCGGTGGTTGTCCATGGGTGCAGGAATGGCCACCGCTGGCTTCAGAAAGCATCTGAGCTGTGACACTGCTGACAGCGCTGGTGCCCCAATTCCATCTGCTCTGTGACGCACGGCGGGGCGAGGCAGGGGCTTTGAACGGGAATCTTCTATTTGAGTTGTATACTTTCACCCGCATGACACCAACCCGTGAATGCGGCTGAGAGCCGCTGCTGCCATGACAACACCGCCGCCTATGTAGCCCAATCTTTTCCTTAACGCGGGAGCAAGGAGCGGGCGCAGGCACCTGCAGGGGTGACACCGCAGCCGCGCCGCTCCTGCAGGCCAGCGCTTTGAGCGCGGCGGCGGGAGGCTGCGGGCAGCGGGTCCCGGTCCCGGCGGCGGCCGCGCTCCCCGGGCCGCTCCCGGAGCCGCTGCCGCGCCCGGGCGGGCCCCGCGGGGGCGGGGGTGCGGGCGGTGCGCGCGGGCCCCGCCCCGTGGCGTCGTGCGCGTCATCCGGCCGTGCTCCCGCCCCATTGGCCACGCGCCGGGGTCTCACTATCCTCACTCCACCCCTCCAGCCAATGGCCGCGCCGGAGTCGCCGCGGCCGCCCCGCCCCCCGCCCGCCTGACCCTGCGCCGCTGCCGCCCGCCGGCCAATGGGGCCGCGCCGGGCGGGGCCGCGGTGGCGGCCAATAGGCGGCGCGCGGTGGCGCGGGCGGCCCGGCGGGTGTTGTTGTGCGCGCGGAGCCGCCGCCTCAGCAGCAGCAGCAGCAGCAGCAGCCGCCAGGTGAGGGGCGAGGGGTGAGGGCGGGGGCGGCCCAGCCTGCCGGTACCGGTGCAGGGCTGCAGGTGCCGGGGTGCGGGCTCCCCGGGGGAGCCCATCTCTCCCCGCGCGTGGGTGGCGTGTGCCGGCATGTATCCGCCGCCTGGCAGGGCCGGGCGGGACGGAGGAGCCCAGGTGCAGCCCGGCCGCTGGCTCCTCGGCTCCCGGCGGCGTGTTCGGGGGTGACGGCGGTGCTTAAGCTGCCTTGCGCGTCTGTCCGCCCAGGAGCTCGGGCTGTGAGCTGCCTCGGCGTCTGCTGTGATGCTTTTGCTGTTAGTAAGATGCTGTTGCTAAGAGAGAAAAACGATAGCTAATGTTGGATGCTGGCTTGGTATGCTGCTCAATATGTGAGGGTAATTACACATTGTAATGGGCTGCCCAGGGTGGTGATGGAGTCACTCTCCCCGGAGGTGTTAAGGAAAGACTGGATGTGGCACTTGGTGCCGTGGTCTAGTTAATAAGGTGGTGATGGGTCATAGGTTATAGGTGGGTCATAGTCATAGGATCTCTTTTGCAACTTGTGATTCCGTGGTTTGTGTCGGATTTAGCCTAAGGGTACCAGCTGGGGACGGGCCGGTGTCCACTGGCCTGTGAGTTGGAAACACATGTTTGAGAGTGGATGATAGACCTGTTGAAGGGGTCCAGAGGAGGGCTCTGGAAATGGTCAGAGGACGCATCACCGACAGGGAGAGGCTGGAAGAGTTTGGGTTGTGCAGCCTGGAGAAGAGAAGGTTCAAGGGACACCAACCATACTGTGGTACATAAAGGGGGCTTTTTGCTAAGGCTTGTAGTGACAAAACACAGGGCTTTAGTGTTCTTAAACTAAAAATGGATAGGTTTAGATTTGGCATAAGAATGATATTTTTTTACAATGAGAGTGCTGAGACACTGGAACAGATGGAGCAGAAAAGTTGTGTATGTCCCATCCCTGGAAGTGTTTGAAGGCCAGGTGGGATGGTGCTTTGAGCCACTTGGTGTAGAGAAAAATGTCCCTGTCCATCCCAAGAGGGTTGGACTGTGAATGATATTCAAAGGTCCCTTCCAAGCCAAACCAGCAAGGAGCCGAATGTGTGGAAATGGCATGAGTTCAGAGCACCTGCAGGAGTGCAGTCTCTGTGGTTTTGGGAGCTGTGAGGAAAAGTCCATTTCTTAGAAAAAGGTGGATTTCCTCAAGCTAGTTGCAGTGTTTATGTAATTTGCAGAGATTTTGGTTCACAGCCATGAGAAAAATGGGACTGGATAATCAAGAGATCACACTTAATTCATCTGTTAAATCTTTTTTAAACCTTCCCATTCCTCTTTTACTATAGAATTCAATTATTCTGCAAAAGCCTTGAAATAAATTTGGCTAGTAACTAACATTTCTTTATCCTTTTGCTCCCTTGACATAATCTCAAAAACCTAGGAGCTGATTGCCTCTCAAATTGGCTTGCCTCAAACCAGTCTAAAACTTTGTTCTTTTAGGCTATTCTGTATGAAGAGAATCTGTTCTTTCCTGTCCTTTCTCAACTTTTACTTTAAAACTAGGTAATGATTCTATTATGTAATTTTTTTCTCTGAAGATTAACTTCTGTTTATTGAATTTTTCTTAAAATTTGCAGGTTACTTACAGACAGCTACAGAAGAACTGTAATTGTGATGTTTTATGATTGAACCATGGCCATGAATGACAGCGTTAATATCTTGAACTCTGCTTATCTGGCAGTGGAATATATAGACTCTTTCCTACCTGACAATCCCCTGCAGCAACCATTTAAAAATGCCTGGAATTACATGCTGGATAACTACACAAAGTTCCAGATTGCAACGTGGGGGTCACTTCTAGTTCATGAAGTTTCATACTTTTTGCTCTGTGTACCAGGATTTATCTTTCAGTTTATACCATACATGCAGAAGTATAAAATTCAACAGGTAAGAGAAAGTTATGAAGTGTACACTGACTTGTCTTTGAACATATCAGGCAGAGCATATAATCACAGTATCCTGGTTCTCAATGTATATGGTTCCATTTCATCTGTCACTTGGACGTCCTGGAAACAACAAAGTAAAATTACTCTGTGTATGAGGAGAGAAAGAGAAGCGGGTTTTAAGAAAGAAAAGGAGTTGTTTTTTTTCCTGTGGAAGGGTTATGCTTTTCCCCATGGTGCTATAGAAAGGAAAGGGTATGTCAGTCTTACTAACAGTAAAGTTTTATATACATAGTTTTTATATCAGCAGGGGGAGGTGAATAGAATTCTGGCATCTGGTGTTAGAGGTGTGTCCTAGTAGTAGTGTGCTTATTTAACAGCAGTGCTCTTCTTCGAAATGCACATCCTCTTGAAAGGATTTTGAAATATTTTGACAATGAAGAAGGCCTGGGATGGATTGCACGCTCCTAATTTGAGGCAAAGGCACATCCAGTATCTAAAGATTATTGTTTTCTCCTAGTTCATTGCAATTTGAGTTAGAAATTAATAACACCAGCTTCTGAATTTATTGCAGTAACTGGTAGAATGTCTCTCTGCAAAATCTGAATGTTTTCACAGTAATTTCCTCACAAGCTTGTATCTGCAGCCTCTCTTTGTATTATTTTAGCAGTGGAAATGCATTCTGTGGTGTGAAGAAGGAAAGCAAACTTGGATTGTGTTAAACTGTTGAGTATGAAATGTTCCCGCTAACTATAAACACTGAAAAAACAAATAGCTTGGAGGTGACTGACAAGACAGCTTATCTTAAAACACTAGCCTAGAAGAATAAGGTTTTGATAAAACTGAATCCAATCCCATGTTATTTGTGTTGCCTGAGTTAATCTGTATTACTGGAAGGCATGTTATCTGTCTTCCAAGGTGAAATTAAACTGACTCCAAATAAATTTTTGGAGCACTTTGCTTGCATGCAATAGAAACATGTAATATAATCAATTCTTTTTGCTTCATTTTAGGATAAACCAGAAACATGGGAAAAACAGTGGAAGTGTTTCAAAACCCTCCTCTTCAATCACTTCTTCATTCAGCTTCCCCTGATTTGTGGTACCTATTACTTCACAGAGTACTTTAACATCCCGTATGGCTGGGAAGAGATGCCGAGATGGTGCGTAGATTTTTCTGATATGGTGATGCTGAGTTACATACATACAGCTGGAGGCAGAATATTTAACAATTAGTGTTGTCAGCTCTAATAGGCAATAATTTCTTGGCAGTGTAAACCATGTTTGTTAAGCATCCTTCATTTGATGCTTAGCTGCTGTAAGAGCTGATTAGAATTTTCTAAATTTTTTTAAATCCCCAAGATGTTCTAATCTTTAGTAGAGAAGGAGGATTAGGAGGGAGTTTATGAAAGCAAAACATGATTCCTGGTGGGGTGGGTTAAATGTTGGACTTTCTGGGGGTTTTATTTATCTATTTTTTTTTATTTCTCCTAAGTGTCTCTACTTTCCACCTTGTTTTATATCACAGCAGTAGAGTGTTCCTCAAAGGAGAGAATGTACCACCTTCACAGTCTTCTTTTCTTGCCCTGAGCTGATGGGCTTTTGAACAAAGCTGGATTAGCTATAAGTGCCCCCTTCTGCCCCACCAACAGTAGTTTTTTATCACAGAAGGTCAACTTTCTTGGAGAGCTGTTTGCTCTCTGGTGTAGATGGCTGATGGCAGCTCTATGTTTTTTATCAAGGCCTTATGCAGTCTGTGGTTGTTCTCTGTAAACTGCCTTTGTAATGTTGAAATGACAGCTTGTTATACGAACTGTGAGTTAACCTGACACTAACTGAAGTGAGTTCATGTGCTAACTCACTTCAGCATATCAGCAGCTGAGCTGATAAGCACCACGGCTTTTTTACCTGGTAGTTAATATTTTTGCCATGTTAAAAAAGTAGCACACTGCTATTCAGTCAGTAATTGCTATAAACATTTCTGACCATTATTAGCATATAAACTATTTTGTCTTTCAGGAACATATGTCTGCTAGTATCTTCTATAACTAATAGATCTTCTGCTTTTTAAAGGTATGTTCTGGTTGCCCAGTGTTTCGGATGTGCAGTGATTGAGGATGCCTGGCACTATTTTCTGCACAGATTGCTGCATCACAAGAGAATATACAAGTATATCCATAAGGTTCACCATGAGTTTGTTGTATGTATTACTTGATTCTTTAATAATAACTTTTAGTATATATTTCATAAAACTTATTTAAATATCTGATGTGAAAGACCTAAGAATTTTGCATTCCTTTAACACTGTGGTTAGATGCCTTTTCTTGGGCACTTTGTCAAGAACAGTCATCCATTTTGTTTCTGAAAACACTTCCTGTAATTTGATTTCATTTCAGTGAAGTGAAAGATCACACTCTTGCTAAAGTTTGATCTTATCTGTGAGCAAGGTGAAGTGGACTTTTAAAAACCCACATATAGGTCTCATTGCTAGGGGAAGGGAAAGAGTAGATGTCTGGATTTGGTTGTTCATCAGCTCCCCACCACATGGGCTGTGGGGCATATGAATCCCCAGAACGTGGTCAGGCAGGCAGCTCTTGCACAACCCGGGTGTGTGCATCATGTACGTGATTCAAGGGAGGGATTACAGCTCTGGATGAGAGCCTCTGGAATTAGCATAGCCCATTGTGCAATTCAAACACACAAATATATCAAGAGCACGCATTTTGGGTGGTTCTTCATTTAGTGGTGTTGGAGCTGGCATTGAGCACCAGGCAGTGAAGCACTTCTTGGCTGGAGCCAGGTAGGTTCCAGCAGTGCTTGCACTTTGTAGATGATTTTGCTGTGTTTAGGTGGCACTGCCTGTGGAGCCCAGGAGTCAGTGCTATGTGTTTCTGTGCTGCTTTGTATAACTTAGACTATGCCAAAAGTGCTGTGTCAGGGATGCTTTATGCCTGCTGCCAACAATAGAGGAGCTTGGTATGGATTGATGCATGCAGATGTACAGGACATCTGCAGCAGCAGCTGCTCTCTTCCTCTTGTTCTTGGCAGCCCCTCAGGTCTCTAGCTGGGGCAGCTTTTGGCCATTATTCTTGAGAGTGGTTAGCACTTCTCACAGAAGTGATCTGTAGCCTAATGGCTGTTTCCCTAAGACTTTTCCTGACAGTAAAAAGAGATGTTTTTAAAGTATCCCTTAAGACAAAGTGGACTTCATTTTTTTCTGACGATCTTATTTGTAACCTTCAGCGTTAGGTTAAGATTTTTTAAACTGTTCTCTGTGTATGATGTCCTATGATTGTAAACTCTTTGGAATGTCTTTTTTTTTTTTTTTGCTAAATCAAATTATTATTTTGATAATGAATTTCTAAGTCAGTCCTGGTTCTGAGAATTTTTTGGCTTCCTTCTTTCTTCTGCTTCCAAGACTGGATGTATAGCAAAGCTGATAGGAGCTTGTCAAACACTTTTAATATTCCTGAAATAACGCTTTGACCTGGGGTGATGGTAAGCCTAAATAAAAGTTTTCAATTTTTCAACTAGTAGTGAAGTGCTTGGAATTACTAATAGAGTGATAATCCTTGTGATCTTGGAATACTGTTTTTTCCAGAGAGGAGCTAAATACGTGTTTTATGGCCCTTGCTCAATCATGCCATTCCCTTTGCCCACAGCACTGTTCCATTTGTCCTGTTGTAGTCTTATGGGATAATGGGAAAGGGAGAGTATTGCAAATATACATATACATAAAACTGAAAATGGTGACTGTTCCCTGTCTTGTTACCTCTTTCTAGTCTCCATTTGGAATGCAAGCAGAATATGCACATCCTCTGGAAACACTCATCCTTGGAGCTGGCTTTTTTATTGGAATTGTTGTTTTCTGTAACCATGTGGTTCTTCTGTGGGCATGGGTGATCTGTCGCTTGATGGAAACCATTGATGTACACAGGTAAGATGCTCATTGCTTCTTAATAATTTTTTTTTTCTCTTGTCCTACATCTGTCTCAAACTCAGCTGTCTGTCACTGAGATGTAGTTTTTATTTTGCACTAAAATGCTTTTCTGTGTCTTACAAAGAATGAGACAACCTGGGGAGTTACCATTCTTTTCTGTTTTGAGGTAGTGTTAGCAGCAGGTCTTGCTGATTAAGAGAGTGTGGATTATCAGCTCAAGCATCTCAAGGAGATGCCTAGGCACCTCATTAGGATGTCTGGCTATTGATATTGGTTATGCAAGTGATCTTATGCATATTGGAACACCAAAAATCAATTACAAAAGGTGATATTCTAGCCAAGAGTTCTTTCTGTTTAATATTTTGTCAGACTATTTTCTTGCTCAAGAGAAACTTTAAGGTGTGTGAGCACTGACTCTCTTTAAAACAAACGTATAAATTCCTTTGTGTATTTGTTTATTTATTTATTGTGAATAAAAAGGACAAGACTTCTTGTCTCTGTAGTAGAACTGACTTACTTCAAATTTGGCTCCAAAATTTTAGGGCAAATCCCAGTGGGCTTAGTTTAGTTCACCTACAAATGAGTGAGCTTTTCTTTCCTGTGTTGAAGGGGCAGGGGACACTAAGAGTTTGTTTTTGAAATGATAGTATTAACACTTGACCTTGTATTTGTAAATTTATTATGAAGCAGATGGTGTCTTATTGCAAGTTGAGTGTCAGGTGTTTCAGTGGAGCATAAGCTACCAGTAAATTCATGGTATAAAGCATTCCAGGTTTAGTCATGTTCTGCTTGTAGACTTCCCAAAGTATGCATTGTGACATACCATAAACTCATTGATACAAAATACGAATTTCCTCCTATAATTACCATTTTAGTTTGTTCTCCACATGAGGGCTTTATAATGGATTGCCTTGCGCTCTCCCCACTAGGTGGTGGTAAGAGGCTTTCCAGTACTACGAAGCAAAGGCATTGGAATCCCTTTAGAGCACACTGTTCTGCTTTTAATCTTACTTTAATCATATATTTGGATTTTAAATATTTGAAGAACCTGCAGTAAGCTGAAAATAAAAGCACACAATGATTGTTGATTTGAGATGTTCTCTGATGAGCTGCTGTGCTGATGGCTGTAGCTTGCACTTAATGTTACTTCTTCCTCCTTCCTGAAGTCACTGGTAGTTAAAGCAGCTAAGACAGCAGGAAGGCAGCCACTGTGATTTTTTTAAGTTACCTGCTTAATTTTTTTTTTGTATTGCCTAGTAAACTGAGCTGAAAAGCAAGTGCCAAGGCCATTGTGGGATAATTTACAGAATCACTTGGCTAGGAGTGGAGGGAACTTGTTTCCATGTTAAGCTAATATCATTGTGGTTACCTTAAGACCTTAGAATACTATAAAATATTTTTCTTTCATAAAAATGACAAGTTAGTGTCTATATTTTGTAGTTTATTTCTCAGAAAAATCCTTACCCTAGTTGTTTTTCTTTTTTTTTTTTCCTGCCCTGTAGTGGCTACGATGTCCCGCTGAACCCTCTTCATTTGGTGCCTTTCTATGCTGGGGCCCGTTTCCATGATTTCCATCACATGAACTTTATTGGCAACTACGCCTCGACCTTCACGTGGTGGGACAGACTCTTTGGTACAGACTCTCAATTCATTGCCTATCAAGAAAAGGAGAAGAAGAAACAAGGCATAACAAAGAAGAAGGCTAACTAAATTTCCAGTGTAAAAGTCAACTTTTGCTTTTCTGTAAAGCAAAATAGTGATTGAGTGTTTAGCATAAATCTTGTTCCCTGGCTACTTAAGAGGTAGGGAAAAACAGCCAATTGAACTGCAGTATCTTTCTAATGGGAATGTTTTCTATTTTATACATAAGTACTGCATATATTTTAACTACAGATTTAAAGATGATGGAAAAAACCAGAGATGACTTGTGTCTATCTTTTTTTTTTTTTTTTTTTTTTTTTTTTTTTTTGAGAAGAAAAAAACCAGTTTTATCTATAATGTTGCCCATTTTTGGATCCAGGTAGAATTATGTATGTACAATGAAGTTGGTCTTAGTTTTTTTTAAATATATATTCTTAAATTTATAATATCAAATAGCAGAGGTTATTAACTAGCATCAGCACTGTATTATTTAAATATTGGGTAAAAGTTGCTTAAAACCAAAATGACTGTTACTAGGAAGCTTGGACAGTTCTTTTGCACACTGGATAATGTGAACTGCTAATAACAATACCTGGCTAAACATGAATTATCAGAGACATTCCTGATCTAGATTTATTATTTTAGATTACAGGTAAAAAGAATAGAAGTTATTATTTGAAGACACTGTTTTTTGCTGCTCTCTTGAAGTTGGGCTGTCAGTGTACTTAGCATTTACATTACATTATTCTCTATGTGTTGTAATTTGCTGATCTGATTTGTTGCTATATTTGCACTTGTGACTGATGAAATAAACGTGGTTTGGTTTGCTGCGTGTATTATACTTTTCATGTGCTTTTAGACACAAAGCTGTGATAAAACCATAGAGGATACAGGGTCTTACTCTTCGTCTCTTTAATGAAGAAGCTTTATTTGTTAGGAGGGTTTGCAGCAGTGCCATCTGTTAAACTACTTTCAGAGGCAGCAGTAAGAAATGAAAACAATATATAAATTCTGCTGGTTTTTGTTTTGAAGGACTTGGATACATAACTGCTCAATGTAGCAACATCTTTTGGGGTGACTGCATTGTCAGGCTACAGCTAGATCAAGGTAGAATCTTAAAATCCACTGCTTGAGTTGCACTAGTAACAGAAGCAGTAGTCTAATATTTTTGAATCTACTATAAGTATTTGTCTGTTGTACAGGAAATAATGAAGTATTATTATAATTATTATAAACTTATTAAAATAAGTGAAGTATTTGAGAAAGGCTTAAACCCTTAAAGAATTTCCACTTTGTACTGTCACCTTAGCTGCTCTTCAGACTTCAAACAGCACTTCATCTACGTGACAAGTCCCTTAGAGGACTTCACAGTGTTTTGCTTACTCAAGACCACGCATGAATTTTAGTGCTGCTTCACATGCAATCTGGTATAATTGTCAAAACAGAGAATCCAGTGGAAGTGCAGATGAGATCAGGCTTCTAACAAAGAGTAAGGTGTTAATGACAATGCAGAATGACTCAAATATTACTTGAGATCTGGAAGTAGTTCAGATTCCTCTTCCGTATGTGTTTTATAGAAGCTTTTACTTCTTTATCTGTATCCCTGTTGAAATTCACTATTTTTCCCCTTCCCTCTGAAAAGAAGTGAAAAAATATATATTTGACTGTGGCAGGTGAACAGAAGCTGACTCCCCTGTATTGTTCAGTTTTTAGCAGGGACTGGTACTTAAGCCTTGCTGAATCCATATGCCCTGCCCGCCTGAACTCTGCATGGTGGAAGCAACCTCTTTAATCAGATTTCAAAGATGGCCATTATCCTCTGCTTTGTCAACTCCCACTCCCATCCTGCAGCTGCAGCATACTTTGCTTTATTTGACTGAAGCATTAGCCTAAAAATACAAGGAGCTTTCAGAGCTTCAGCTTTTCCCTGTGAACATCCTTCTATTCAGTTGTTCTCAGCCTGCTGGCTTAATGCCTCTGCTCACAGTGCTGCAAAATTATGCACAACTGGGAGCCACTTGCCTAAATGTTCCAGTAAAGGTATTTGTAAAAGCTTGGTGGCTCCCTAGCTATTGGAAAGCTGAAGCAGAGTGCTAAAAACGTGATGGGATTGACTTACAAAGTTGTAAAGTATATTCCATTCTTCAAAAGGTTTAAAAATAAAGAATGCAATTTTAACACACTATCATCTGGGGAAGTGTGCATGGGGTTTTTTCCGACCTTTTAAAATTAGTTGAATCCATGTTTTCTGACAGCCATTGCTATTTTAGTTTTTTGGGTCATTTTATGTTCATCCTTAGTGTACAGTGTGATCACATCGTTGCTTTTGATCTTTTTTCTTTAACAAATCCCTAGAGAATTATGCAAGCTGTGCTTTATAAATTTATTTTTTGCGGGAAAAAAAATGTGCCTGCTGGACCTCTCAGCACAGGAACTTGCATTTGAAAACCACAGGCTTGTTTTCTTCAGAAATCACATGGCCCTGCATTTTGCCACCAACCCACCACTTTTTCAGATGTAGGACCCTGAATTTGTTGCTGAATGTGATGCTGGCGAGTAAATGACTTACCTCATTACTTTGTGTCTTTTATGCAAATGAAGAATTGTGATAAGAAATTCCATTTTTTAGATTTTATGCGCTCATTTAATTCCCCCTCTCCCCCGCCTCCATATTTTGAGAGAGACTATAGAGTATGTACAGATCTGAAAACAAAGAGATTTTTGTGCAATAGTTAAAAAGATAAACCTATGGGTTAACAGTTTTTGGTCTTCACAATGCATAACAAAACCTTACACAATCAGTTGTCCTTTATCTTCAACAAGGATACAGATTTAACTCTTAAATATGGTAGGACGGGAATAAGTGGGGAAGGAACATTTTCCACTACAATATCTTTTTCTGAAAGTCCAGTTTAGTTGAATTAAGGCTCATCTGTGGGAAATAACTTTGTACTGTCCCTTAGGATATGACAAGAATTAAGTCCTATGCAAACCATTAATTTCTTGGAGTTAATGTCAAAAAACCCCAAGGAAACTTGAAAAGTATGATAAACTATAACAATTAGGATTGCAAAATAATCAACTGCTTTTGGCAGCTGATGTGAAATACAAAATAAAGTGATTTATTTTACACTACTAGCACAACATGCCAGAAAATGTTAATATTGATTGATATTATGATTGTAAGATTATATGACTTCATTTATTTTCCTCACAGAGTTATGCAGCATGTTTTATGATAAGTTTTTTTTAAACTGTGATATGTTTCTAAATTTTTAATGTTCATTTTTGTTGACAAAAAGTACATTTTTGAAAGTTTCATTATGGCTACTGATAGTTATTGCTAACTACAGTGTCTGGTTAATTGCCTCCATTCTTCAGTTATGGCTGCCTCTCCTGCTCTGGCAGCTGCACCCCTCTGGCACATTTTTTCATTCAAACCTGTAGCTGGCAGGTCCAGGGAGAAGGCAACTTCGTGTCATTAGTTCTTGCTATAATTTTCTGACTGTGAAGGTAGTAAACACAGGAGTGAAATCACTTTTCAATTTATTTTTCATCAGCTCACCAGATTGTATTGTCCTCCAGGGTAAGGCATTCCCTCTGTTTCTCAAATCACTTCTGTGGCTTGTCTGAATTCTCAGTCTTGTTTCAGCTGTAGATACCAGAACAGCGTGTCCAGGCTGTTCTCTCTAAGACCACCTGGTGATATTATCACACTCCCACCTAATCATTATCCTTCTGTCTAGGCATTGCACTGGAAAATACAGTCATTACCCATCTTTAGTGATCTCTCGATGCTTCTGGCAATGCTGCTTGCCAGACTGTCATCTGTGTTTTACATTTCTTGCTCTTAAGTGTAATTCACAATTTGCTGCTCTAAAATATTTAAATGTGCTTGACTTACCAAGTAAATCACATTCCAGGGCTCCTATATTCTTATTATTCACCATTCTTTGTCATCCACACATTTTAATCAGTTATGATTCACATTTATGTAATCACTGAATAAATTAGCCCTTGGACTTGAAATACCAGTGCCTGTGGAAGACCAGGAGATTGCTCCTGTAAGATCATGATTCACCACATTTAAAAGCCTTATCAGCCAGTTTTTCGAACCCTCACAATGATCCTGCATGGCAGTTTCTGGGTGCGAGTGCTTGGCACCATAGCCAGGCTATAGCATCTCTCAGAAAACGGCGTTCCAGTCTGATATCCAGCACCTAGCATCACCCCAGGAGCAGTTGGTTATTACTGCTGCAAACTTCAGCAAGAGACAGCAATAAGTCACTGCTATCTGTGTGGGTCCAAATGTCAAATACATTTTATATGAAATTTAAGATGCAGGCTATAGAGTATTAATGTAGAATTGTTCCATATATAGGATACTCACCACCCAACAAGAGAGCAGTTCTAAATACCTGATAGGGTGTGGTTTCAGTAACATGTGAGTCATCTAACATATGGAGGCAATAAAATATTTAGTCTTGCAGTAACTAATTTGGAAGGTGGGTGTGTTTTTTCCCCTCTCCCTTTCTGTAACCTCCTGCATAAATGACTTGTCTGTGTTTTTATTATTAATTTTTTTTGTTGTTGGTGATACTTCTTTTGCCCTGCCTTGCATTAATCACCTTCTCAAGGTACTGGAAAAGCCTCAACTTCCTATATCCCAACCCTGTTTTGCAAATCTATCCAAGAAATAGAGCCACTGAGTTGTGCAAGGCATTTTGAAGGTTGGTAATAGAAGCTTCTGTCTTGAAGACACAGCTTCAAGTGACCTCAGCTATCAGGTGTAGTATATGGGAATATAACCAGCACTCTGGTAAGTTTGTCAAATCTTCTTACAGTTATCTCTATCTCCTTACCTGGTTTGTCAACTCTGGGATCAACTGTTGTCTCTTTTAAATTGATTGGAGTTATTTTATTCCTAGCATTAAAACCTCTTTCCAAATAGAAACCAGAGAAGTTTAGTGTTTCCATAGTGTACGCATTAGCAGTAGTTTGTTATTAATAATCATCATGGAGTGTTTTTAGGATTTCTGATGTTCCATATTAGAACATACTTCAGTTGTTTGTAATGATCATAGATTTAGGGTTATCTTTCTGAATAATGAAAGAAAATAATTGCCTTAGCCTTTTTGTCTTGTCAAACAAATAAGAAAATGTGCCAAGATTTTTAAGTCTTGTAAGCAAAATTGTGTGCGTATGAGTTTATTTTGGAAAATATATTTATGTGCTTCCTGGTGAATAATGATTTGCTGAAAAAGACAAATTCAGGCAAGTCAAAAGTATTGGAAAACTTGAATCAGCAAATTCTGTTTGGCCAAAGGAATGAAATAATCCGTAAATATGAGTGCTATATGTATTTTTTGTGTACATGTAGATTTGTCTATAAGTACTTTTTGAAATGTTAATTTTTTTTGTAATTATTTTGTAATTTGTGTCTGTTGACAAAATACAACTTACTATTTGCTGCATCATATTCAGATATAAGAGACATGTAAAGCAGATTTAAAGTCTTCTGATCAGTAGGTTTCCTGGAGCACTTGAGCTCCACTCACTGTTCTTGTTAGTATTATCTGCTTACAAGGCCATGCCCAGGTACCTGGTTATGCTTATAGGCTGGGGATGCCCTTGGGGTTGGAACATTCCTCTGAGACCGAGGCAAGTGCCAAAACGTCTTCCATGTTACAAGGAAATTTGGCCTTTGAAGATAATTATCCTTGAACTATGGAAAATAGGAGGAAGGATTAGATACAAAGGAAGACATCAATTTATTCCTCCCACTAAGTTCTGCATATGCTGCTATGCTGTCTGAGAATTTAAACATTGCTTTTAGATCCCTTATTAAAAATAAACTAGTATGCATGAGCTCAAATATTTGATCATATATAAACCACCCTGCTTTACACAGGATATTAAAGTTTTTTTATAAGTACATATTATCCTAAGTTTTTTGAGAGTGGAGTGAATAAGTATGAAAACAAAAGTAAATCCATCCAGATCTAGGTGTGAGACTGTTATGTAGTGGAATAATAATTCACTGCTTGAGGAGATGACAATAAATAGATATTTTCCCAGCCTACTTGTATCTTTTAGTGATGTATTTTGGTCAATAAAGTGAAAAATAAGCCAATGACAGTTGCTACAAAGAACAAAAGGGAGGCTGTTTGGACCAAAAAGTTCTCCCAGAAAACGATAATGTAATCAGCATCAGTAGATTTGTTTATTTTGTATCCTGAGCACAAGGTAAAGTGTCACAGTCGGTATGGCAGTCAATACACGTGGCAGTAGTCAACATGGACACTGTGCTTGCACTCAAGGTGCTTCCTTAGAATCATCAGAAGGCTTCAAGTATCAGCGTCTTGTTATTCAAAAACTCTCCTGTACCTTTTTTCTGTAACTCCTAAGAGCAGCTCCACACAGCTCTGACTCTCTCCTTCAGCTCTGGCACAGCCACCTAACCCTGTCTGTCCTATGTACAGCAGCTTACCTTTTCTGTCCCTTGCACGACCTCCTGTCCCTACATCTTCTCAGCATGGCAAGCAGACTCCAACTGCAGTCCCTACCAGTTCACTCGCTTTTTATCCTGCCCATGGCTGTGAGGGCAAGGCTGTTTCTACTCTGAGATAATCAACACAGGTGTAAGATACCAGAGGGGAGACTGCCCTCAGCAGTATCTTCTTTTGTCTCCCCACAGAAGACTGATGAAGAAAACAAGGAATATTTAGCCTGTGATGAGTGTAGCCAATACTGCAAAGAATGTGAACCTTTTGAATGTTAGGTCAGCTACCATTACTTGCAGCTCCATTCGGAGCCCTGAGAGGGCTGCACATGTTGCACATAGTTCCAAAGCAGTGTGATGTCATAAACAAATTCTCTTAATGTAGTCCAATTAATGCTGTTAGGAAGGGGAGAAGTCAAGAGAGACCCTTTGTGATCCTAAATTCAAACAGTGATCTTGGTCAGAGAAAACACCATGTCAAGGAGTCTTGCAAAACACTTGGTGCAAATTAGTGTTGTGATAACCTCAGAGTTAATGGGATGTGCTATGACAGGCATCTCCAAAAGTTTTCTAACAGTAGGAATGAAGAGTTGAAGGCTCCAAAAAGTGCTCTGAAGGTTCCTTTGCATGTGTTTACCTACTTGTAAGCCTGGAATTAAATTGGGCAGGGCAGCTTGTGAACCCAGTTGGCTTTGGAACACAGTGAGAACTGGAAGGGCTGAACTTTGGTTCTTGCTATGAAGAAACACATCAAATAATTCAGGACTGACATTCAGGGCCCTGGAAGGTAACAAGTACAGGTAAATAGAGACAGGTATTGAAGTATTTATGTGTAGTAGTTGTACATTCAGGTCTGTGTTTCAGATGCTGAATCACTTTCTGCGTGGTACATCACCAAATGTCAGTGAAAACATTCTCCTAGAAGAGATTGTGTCCATTATCACCTTTTTGAAGTAGACACCCACAGATTAGGAAAATATCCATAATATCAGCAAAGATTATTAAAAAGTCTTCCTGATAATTGATTCAATATTAATTGTGGATAGAAGGAGGTGTTATACTGGCTCACCCTTTTAAATTAGAAGATAAGAATAAACATGCATTAAATTATCGAGGACAAATTTCTGTTTGTAAAAGGATGAATTGGATGTGTACTTCTCAAAATTTTGAACCTTTCAACTTTTTCCAGCAAGTCTTTGTGTCCTAGTAAAAAAAAAAAAAAAAAAAAAAAAAAAAAAAAAAAAAAAAGACATGCAAGCGAAAAAGATCCCCAAAGCCCAAATCAACAACCCGATATGGAAGCTGCTCTTTAGCATTTAGCCTTTTGCTTTTAGAACTCGTCCTTTACAGGCTGTTTCAACGTAACCTAAGCAGCTATGCCTGTGACGACAAGTTGAAAAGAACACGGCTTCAGAAGTCTTGTAGTATCTGTGGTCTCGAAGAAACTGATTTATTAATATATGGTGCATGGTTCTTCACATGAGCATTTGCTTTGAACAGATTGGGGCGTGCTCTCTAAGTACGGTCAGTACCAGAAACTAAGTCTTGCTTTATCCTTTCGTTTCTATGATGCAGCAAAGACACCTTATAAATGAGGAGCAAAGCAACCTTACAAGATGACGGTTTACAGTTTTCCCTGTCAATCAAATGCATTTGTGTTGCCCTGCAACAGCACTGAATCATTCATGGAGCACTCTGTTACTTCACGTTTGCGGCAGCGGGTTAACCCGCCGGGACCGAGTAAAATGATGAGGCGGTGCGGAAAACGCGCACCCAGATCCTCGCAGGGTTTTTTTTCGCAGCTGGTCGATGACAACAGCTCGAGCGGCTCTCGCCCGCATCGTGCGGCCGCGGCGCCCGCCCTCCGCGGGAGCGCTCGGGCCGCGGATCGGGGCGGAGCGGCCGCTCCCGCCCCGCCCCGCCGCCCCCCGGCTCCCTCCCGCTCCCTGCTTCCCTCCCTCGCTCGCTGGGTGCCGCCGGCGCTGGCGGAGCAGCAGGCGGGCGGGATGGCGGCGCGGGTGCTGCTGCTGGCGCTGTGCGCGGTGCTCGCTGCCTGCCGGGCCGCGGCGGAGCCGGCGGCGGGGGCCGCTAGCCGGCGGCGGCGGCTGAGCTCCGAGGAGGGCATCTCCTTCGAGTACCACCGCTACGCCGAGCTGCGGGAGGCGCTGGTGGCCGTGTGGCTGCAGTGCCCCGCCATCAGCAGGATCTACACGGTGGGGCGCAGCGCCGAGGGCCGGGAGCTCCTGGTCATCGAGATCTCGGACCGCCCCGGCGAGCACGAACCCGGTAAGGGGGGCGCTGCCCGCGGGGCCGCTGCGCACCTGGGCCAGGTAACGGCGGCGGGCGCGGCCGCTGTCCCTGCGGCACCGCCACCGGCACCGCCACCGGCACCGGCACCGGCTGGCAGCGAGCGCCCGCAGCCGGCGCGGAGCGGCTCGGTGCCGCTGCCGGGGCATTTAGCGCCCGTTGCCGCAAGAAACGCCTGGGTTCCGGGCGGGCGCCCGGCGCGGGTTCGCTGGCAGGGCAGGCGCTGGCCGCCCGTGCCCGCACCGACCGCAGCGCCCGGGCAGCGGCGTGAGGCGGGAGCGTGCCCGCGGGAGCGCCGTGTCACGGCCGGGCTCTCCCCGGGGATGTGTCACCGCCGGGCTCTCCCCGGGGATGTGTCACCCACCGCGGCGCGCTGCGGGCACCGCCACCCCTGCCTCGGCATACGTGGTTGCGTGTGCTTAGAGTTTGGGACTTCTTTATCAGAGGGAATGCGATTGATGCCGTGCACTTGTGTTACACCTACGATTGTGTCTGTTTCATTGTTTCCGCTTTTAGAATCGATGGTGTCGCTAGTGTCTGTATGTGAAAGGGCTTATCCGTGAGAGCTGCTTGGTACCTTTGGCCCAGCCATCAGCCTCCTGCAGTCGTGTCCTCACATCTCCCTCGCTGGGTTACAGCATAGGTCTGGAAGCCCGTGACTTTTTAGGTGGAGGTGTGGCTTCTGTGACTCTCCAGGGATTAGGCCAATACAATTAGTGCTTAATATTCTGCTTTATGACCTGAATATAACCTTGCTTTGTATCCTCAAGAGACTTAATGTTGGGGCTACGGACAGAACTTGGAGGTTTTAGGATATTGGATGTAAGGGGGGTGTAAGAGGAAGGCAGGTAGGAAAGTATTGTCTTGGAATGAAAATGTAGGGAATGCAGTGCAATTTGAAAAATTTCTTTGTGGTGTGTTGCCATCTTAATAAGAGGGGGCGAGGATCCCGAAGCTAAGAACGAATGAATCTATTGCCACTGTGTAATTTGCACACTAGAATGGTAACAGTTGTTACTGAGATTTTACCTTGCTGCCAGGGAATAGTCGCTATAGCTCTCGAGATTTATGTGACTGTTGTGTGAAGCCCCCTGAAAGGGAGAAAAAGAGCAGCATACTGTGCTGTGCAGTCTGAAATGGGGCTGTGCCTCTTCCTGGAGACACGCTTCTCTTGGTGTCAGTGGTGTGAGAAAGGGTTTGTCATTGAGCCCAAGCTAAAGGGAATCCAGCAGTATATGAATAACAAATGGCACAAAAGAAAAAAATCCTATGGATTGCATCCACATACAAGCTATAGACAGTGTCAAACATTTCCTGGAACGTGCTCGGCCCCTTACTAAGGGAGCCCTATAGACAAAAATGCCACATGTTGCAATGTCCAAATCACGTGTCAGGGAATGTGATGAGTCCTGGCAATCTTTAGTGGTGGATGCTGAAAATGCTGGTTTTTGAAGGGGATTAACCAGGGTTTGAACCAAAGCAAATTCATTGTTTTATTTCAATCCTCACTTTCATTCTGTGATGTTCTGAACATTTCTCAAAAAGTGGAGAGCTACTCCTCTCTGCAGTGGCGCATGGGAGAAACTCAGGATCTTTTTGGGAAGGGCAGCAAGACAGACCTCATGCACAGTTACCCTTGCACTCCTTAGAAAGAATTGTAAAAGCATTGATACCACCACCCCTGCTTCTTTATTACAGAGCCTAAGCACCTACATATTGTGCCAGTGGTTGCATTAGAGGCGTTTTCTTCTTAAAAATGTGCCCTTTCTTCTACTGTGTAGTAAAAGGTACCACTGTTTATTTTTCTATGGGAGCTTTTTTAAGCTGTGCAGTAGAAGAAGTGGAGCCTTGTACCTGCCTTGGCAGGAAATGTGAGTCTGATTCTGCTCATACCTGAAGGGGGAACCCTGCTCACTCTGAGCATCCGTGCTTGATTCCCAGGGCAACAACCAGAATAAGGATATTTTGTGTGGTACATCTTGCAGGATCAGAATCTGATTTATCATCATCTACTATTATTAAAAAATGTTGGAATCAAAGACAGAGATATATACATACATATAGTTACTTTTAATTTTTCCTAGACAGCCAAAATGTTGCAAGTTCTGAACATAATTTATTCCTGCAAGATATCCCGAGTGTCACAGGGTTTATTTTTTAAATATAGGGAAGTATGAACAAAATATATGCTGTGGTTCATAGATTTATAGTCTATAGAGAGCTCATGCTTCTAGAAGGCTGATGAGTACACAGGGGTGATACCTGAATCATCTAGTGAACAGCTGTGAAACAAAAAAAAATGTTTGTGTTCACTCAGCGAGCAAGTTGGTGACAAAATAGATCAGAAAAGTGTCAGCAGAGCATCAGTAAAGACTCTTTGTACTGAGTAAAGAGGCTTTGTACTGAGTAAATCAAATACTGCATATGCATGCAACCATTGCATAATCATATGTATTGCATGGCTGTGTAGCCTTGTGTGAATGCATTTGATTGTATGCAAGCATATAAACTTCAATTTCAGAGTGTCAGCTATTTTTTAAAGTCAATTTGTAATATATGTGCAATGTTTGAAAAAAATTGCTTGAGAGAAATAGGAAAACTTCAGAAATGTGCTTTAGATCTCCAAGGCAACTGGAAAAAATCCCCAGTGAATGAAAAACTGAAACAAATCATAAAGTCCTCATTTTTTCCTGGGGTAAATATTCATTAGGAGGATTTTCTTAAAGGCCTGATACTGCATTGGACGTCAGAATGACTTCACATGAGCTAGCATCGTTTCTTGCATAATCATACCAAGTGTCTTTGCAAGTCTTGGAAACTCAAATTAGTCACTTGGGTGCTGTGAGCTGAGCCTTCACTGAGCTCTTCCTGGGGACATGATAAATGCCAGAAGCGTGAGACTGCCTAAAGCTTCTGATGCTACATTAAACACTAAGAGAATGTGCCTGCACCACACTACCTGTGCTTCAACTGTGCTTCATGCCAAGCAGAGTTTGGGCTAATATTTGTAATTTTGTGCATTTTGTGTTTGTTTTTTAAATGTTTGTTTGTTTGTTTTGTTGTTTTTTGTATTTTCTTAGATTTTTTTGAGGCATTTATTGTGGCAACAGTTTCTTTAGGCTGATACTGCACTTGTTTGGCAGATCAGAGCCGGCAATCATGGATGGAAAAGAAGCCCTTGAATAGGGAAAAGCACAAGCCAGAGATGAAGGCATTTGAACTTTATCAAGTTTTACACCAAGGCAGAAAACCTCACTTTGAGGTCCTTGCTGAGGTCAAGGCAGTGAAGGTGGAGGAAGACTTGAATGAGACTGTGTCAGGGGTTGCATGAATGCAGACTGGAAGCAATCAAAATGTTTTGGAGCAGCTTTGATTATGTGAGAAAATACAGTTTTCTCCCTGTGCTCACCAAAAATTGGCAAAGTTGACAGAAGGCAGTGGATGGCAAGGTCAGATAAAATGAGGAGAAAGGGACTGTGGGAAGCTGATGGTGGACCAGGGGAAAACAAGGCATTTGATGGTAAAGCACAGATTTTTTATTTTTTTTTTTCCTCTGGGACAAACTAAGGAATGCTTTATCTTGGTTCATGTGCAGGAGAATACTGACTACTCTTCAGAGGGGAAATAAGCTATTGCTGTGGATATCTGTTGTTCTGTTGAACAGAATGTTAATAATTTTATTGTTCATCTTTTTCCCACAAGCTTCTTTAAAAATACTTCAAGTAGAGAGAAATGATTAATTTGTAGTTGAGTGAGACAACTGATTTTCTAGAAGACAACATAGTTTGCAGTTTCAGACAACAAAGCATCATGAAGTGGTGAGGCAGGAGCACACTGTGTGTGAATTAGCAGTGCAGCTGTGACTTGAAACATTAGCCGGGCCCTCTGGGTGTGACTTCAGTCAATTTTATGAGGTGCAACTCAGCTACAATAATCCTTAGACCCATCACTTTATCAAAGACTCCACTTGGCAGGGTGAGGAAATGAGTTGGGTTGGTCACTGCTGGCACAGAGCCTAAATAAGCTTCTCGGCTTCCCAATTTGCAGCTCCTGTACTAGCCCCTCCAAAGCCCCCAGGTGTGAGGCTCTCAGTTTCTCACACCCCAGCCATGCAGTGCTAGAACCATTTCCTGCTTAAAAAAAAAAAAAATAAAATTTAGAGGGTGACTAAGAGAGAAGTGAAAATCATGGCTCTGTATTGATGAATGGAGAAATCCAAGATCTGCCTGCTAATACAAGCAGGTTTTTATTCTGTCAGTGAAGTGCTCCCATATTCAGCTGTGGCACCAGCCATGTGAGGTGGTACTTTCAGTGGTAAGAATTGAATAAGTAAAGCTGAGGGATTTACAGGAATTAAAAATTGTTTCTCATGATGTCTTTGTCACTGTTACACAAAACCCATTGTAAAATATTTCTTGATTTATTGTAATCTAAATGACTCCACAGCCATTTAAAGGAACCATGAGCAAGTGCTGCTCTTTTTCAAAAGAGAGCAGGAAGAAGAATGAGCAAACATGTAGGGGGCTGCTGAGGTTTCAGCATGGGCAGGGATCAGCTGTGCTGCTGTAGGTGGCAGTCTGAGTGGGCTGCCCTGCTTCAGGTGAGTGGGTGCGGTGCTGGGGTTGGTGGCAGGGTGTTGGGTCACTGGTGATGTCAGAAAGCACACAGCTTTCTCTTGGTTGTGGTGATGTCATCAGAATCAGCTGTTCTAACCTCATCATCTACAGTTAATTGCACTTGATTTTCTGAATCTTTCTTTTCCTTGCACTCCAAATCTGCACATAAAAAACTTATGAGCTCTTTGATTGGACCTGTTGATCTTTCCCATATTTGCAAAGCATTAATACAAATTGCATATGGCAAGAGCTTGTTATTAAATCTAGATACTAGAGAGCAAGCCTAATTTGTGTGCTTGAGGTTTCAGCAAACATCATTTTTTAGCTAGGGCCACTCATATAGTGTTCCCTTTTTGAAGGGAGGTGATGAAGGGTCCAGGGCTGGTTGCTGGTAAATGTGCTTGCACTTTGTTCACACTCAACCAGCTGCACTGCATAAAGGTTGGGGCTGTAAGTAGGTCGGTGTCAGCAGAACACTTTGTATCAGGAATACAGGAGATGCTGTGCTGACCGTGTTGTGCTTTCACCCTTTCTGTCAGCTGTGGTTTAGCTGTTCTCCTGGCTTAGGTTTGCAATCCTCTTTAAAGGTGAGCTGCTGTCTGGGCACCTGCAGCACCAGATGAGCGGGAGCAGGGCAGCTGCTGGTGTCTCTATAGGGATGGATAGAAAAGACAGAGTAAAACATGGTTGGACTTAGTCCTCATGTAGCCTTCTGCATTTGGAATTTTTCTTTCCTTTGTGCCTCAGGGAACAGATTTTCTTTCAGAGCTTGTGAGGATGTTCTGGCTTTCTCATCAAACACTGTCACTGACTTGCCTGATGGGAGTGCAGATCTGGGGAGGGCTGTACCTCCTGCATTCTACACAAGGCTGAGAAGCTGTAATTATGTTTCCAGCAAAAGCCCTTATGGGGTTTTGTGCCGGATGGGGTATCCCCTTGAAGTTACCCAGCCAGGATTTGTCCTGGGGTGGTTTCTGGCAGGGCGATTTTAATGCTGCCTGCATTCGGAGTGGGATGTTCAATGTCCTTCCCAGACTGTGCAGGGTGTGCAGGTCTCGGGAGGGCTGTAGAGCAGCATGAAGATGGCTGCATGTACGTGCTGAGTGAATATTTTAGCCTTTTAGATTTTTCTTCCTTTATTTTATCTTTCTTAAATAATATTTCTTTAACAGTTCTGATTTCATCTTATCTCAGTTCTCATGTTCAGCTAAAAATAGAGGTGTAGAATACAGAGGGAAAAATGTCTCACAGAACTGCTGCAAATCAAGGAGAGGCAGACACGTTTACAGATCGCATTCGCAGCTAGTTGTTCATGCCATTCACGTTCCCATTGAAGTCAATGGAAATTCCCAGGAAGTGTGGTTAGGCAGCTGTGCTAGGCAGTCTGCAGTGTTCTGGAGAGATACAAAGCTCTCACTCCAAATCGCTTCATTGACTGAGGTATTTAAAGACTTCCCTTTTTGTTAGAACATTTGAAAAAGTGTTAATAGAGGCTGTTGCTACCTGAGGAAGCACAGTGACTACTGCAGCTACTGCATCTCACCAGTTTATCTTTTGTTTACTGGAATAACACAAATGGTAAACAAGCTGGGGTAAAAAGGTCTGTAATCATTAAGAATAAACATGACTCTACAGAAGGCAGTTGTTTTACTTTTCAGGCTTAAAATGAGTCTGAGTAGGCAGAATATTCAGTGTTTGCTGATCTGACCCTGACTGCTTTTGGCAATCCCACTCCTTTTGAAAGAGCTGATTACTTTAATTTCTTTCAAAGAGAAGAGTTGTCATCACCTCCCACACCTTCAGAATACCTTAACAGTTCCCAAAGAAAACAGAAGTGGGGGCCTGTTTTGTCATTGTCTTGGCTTAAGATGATGTTATTAGGGTGACAATAATGCAAACTCCAGAGAATTCGTGAGTAGTCTATGAAGCATAAGTATATCCCAAGATTTTGTGACATGTATTGTTAAAGCCAGTAAGTTGTAGTTGTGTGATTTATCAAAAATTACCTCATTATTTAAATAATTTTAAAAATGTTTTTCAGGAGTAACTTTATTATTCTGTAATTTAGTAATCAATATCTCAAGCCTTTAAATTACACGGGGGGTGAAAAACCACAAGAGAGGTCTTCCAATTTCAGAATAAACACAAATTTTTGGTTGTAACAGTGGAGTTGCTGCTAGGCTCAGCTGATAATTTAGTATTAAAACTTGTTTGGAATTAGTTTTGTGTTCATTACATCTAATTTCTGTTTTCAGAGATGGCATGTAATTTAGAAGCCTGCATACTGGGCATGCATATTCATGCTGTAATCCCCCTTTTCCTGGTCAGCAGGAGCACCTCTTGGCTACCCTTCAGTGCCCTCTGAAAGCATCTGTTTTATCTACCGACTGTAAGAGGAGCTAACATTGGGTGGGCTTCTGACTTAGGAATGTGTGCAAGAGCTTATGATTAAGATCTGGTGAATCCCAGCCTTCCTGTATCATCGTCTAATGTGCCTTGTTGTGCTTTATGTGCTATCTTTGCAAAACATACACTTTATTAATCCTGTCTGAGTTTTTTTCAGCAGATTAATTTATTTTGTTAAATCCTCTTACCTATTTTAATTCATGTTCCTCCTAAGAAAAAAACAAATCAAAACAAAAACATCATGTCACATCTTTTTTTGGTCTACATTTTCTTTTTAAACAAAAGTCTCAGGTATGTATTACCATAAAGTTTTGCTGGTTTGTTTTCTTGGTTTTTCCTCCCCCCGTCCAGTTGAATTGGGAGTTAAACTGTGAAGTCTAGTAAGTCAATTCTCTTAAAATTTTGTGGAATCAAAGAAAAGTGAAAACCACAGTATGTACTTTAAAGGCTTCTGGGTAAGGTAATTGAAATGATTGCTAGGGTTACAAGGAGCAGAGTGAAGGGTGTAAACTTCATTTTGGAATAAGGTGCACATCAAAAACCAGCATTCAATTAATTCAGTGGGAATGAGATCTTCTATATGAAGGTTATTTTCTAGTATGCCGGGGATAAAGACATCAAGGGTCTGTGTAGTAAAAAGGCTGGTGAAAAATCTTTGAGTAAACCGGTGTCAGAATAGGCAGGTTTGGCCTGCTGGGGGACAGGAAACGGAGCTCTTTTGTCTGCCATACATCAGCTTGTATCATCTCAGGATAAGGGTGAAAGCTGGTGGTGTGGGAGTGGGTTAGGAGCTCTGCAGAACAGCTGTGCTGAAAGTGACCCAGTCCCAGCTTCACATGCTGAGGGTTTGGATTTTGGAATGGAAGTTCTGCCGCACTGCGAACAAACGACCGTATGTGCCAAGGTGCAAGAGCTGCCCCTGGCAGTGAAGTTGTTGCCCTCTCTTGCTGCTTTTAGGGGCACTGCTGGGGAAAAGGACACTAGACTGAAGGTGAGGTCTTGGTCCATGGTGCCCTTCCCTTTGAAGTGGAGGCTTCCTGCAGGGTGCCAGTGCTGTGCTAGCTGAATTGGCATTGGTCACATCTTCCTGTCACAGCAGGTATTGTCAAAGGGCTGTGAGGTTTGGGTCAATATGAAGCCATATGTTAGAGATGTGTCTGTGTACCTACAATGGCCAGGTAAGAGAGAATCTTGAATCATAAACCTGTGGCTGGCAGTTCAAAGGCAGCAAACATTTGTTTTTAATTAATTTCCAAAGCGAGATTTATAAGTGCATAAAGCTAGTAGCTGCTTCCTGGGAGTTGCTCATACTGAATTATGAGCAAAACCTCACATCCTTGTTTGCTTGCAGATAAAGTCCCACAGAGACAGCTGTTCTTTGCATGGAGCTGCACATGGCCGTGGAGTGTGAGCTGCCTGATTTGTGATCAAAGATAGTGTTCTGGCTGCAGAGCCTGCCCAAAGCAAGAACAACCTGAATGCCATTTTGAGTACTTATGCTGCCATGTGGATTTGTCTTAAAGCCAAATGGAAAGAGTTGTTTGATCAGGGGAGACATCAGACTGGCCAAAGTTTATTGAACTGTTCTCTAGGCAAAGACATCCTTGCTAGTCTAATGATCTGGTGGGTGTCTAGAAAGTATGGCCCAGACGTTTGTCATATTAGTTCTCCAAACAAAAGAGAAATCATACAGTGTTTTGCTATGAGAAATACAGCTAAGAGTTCAAAGATACAAAGTGAAAGGACAGTGAGACGTTTCAAAGGTTAAAACTTCCTGCATAGTTGTTTTTCCCATACCACATTAGAGATATTTGGATAATACATGTGTGAATTACCACATGCTCATCTCCTGACATTTCTGGCTGCAAAACATTAATTTGAAATTTATTTTTGGGTCCCTCAAACACAGCATCACTGCCCTTCAGTTATACATTGTTGTCCTTCAGCATTATGAGTGGTGCCTTCCTTGCACACTGATCATTGAAAATGAGCCTTTTTTTCCTGTTTTTTGGAAATGTTTTTGTGGTTTTGGCAGCATTTTGGCTAATTGCCCAAAAGCACAGTTCTAGGACTGTAAGAAAAATTAGGGTGAGTCTAAGACATAAATAGAGACTTTTTACACACCTGAAAAATGGCACTTCAGAGGAAGCCTTGTGACTATGGTAAACTGACTCTCCATGTCAGATCTTCACCTGGTAAGACTAGACCATGCTCAAATTTTTCCTCCCACCCAACTGCTCAGCATCCACAAATCAAACTGAAGTCAGTGGGAGCTGTACATCTGAATTTAAGCAGGATGTGTACCCTGAAAAAAAGAAAGCTAAACGTGACTCTGGTTTTGTAATAGCCTGCACTTAAAAAAATGAGTGGCCCAAGTTTATGCTGTTCTGGATGAAATGTCTTCCTTATCTTTGGTGACGTCAGTACATAGAGGGATGGAGAGGAAAAAAAAAGCTGTGGGGTTGGGAGCTGGGCTTTCACATGCTTAAATTTAAAACATTGCCATTGTAAGAAGTTGTTTCATAGAGAGGAAAAGCTATTTTGTGGTAAAGGATGGCTGGCTGCTTTCCTGACTCTGCTTTTTGTGGAATGTTTTGTGTTTTTGGGTAAGAACACCCTTTCCCTGTGACTCAGATTCTCCTCTCCATGCCTGGGTTCTCAGCTTCCATGCTAGGTTTACCAGTGGCTGTGCCATGTACCTGCTGTAGAGGTTCATGTGGTTCAGCATTTGATCTGCCTTTAAGAGGCAGTTCCTACCTGCTTCCTGTCAGATTTTTCCTAGTAGCAAATAGCCCAAATATTTGTGTTGACTGAGCTATGCTAATGGACATATGGTGAGGAGTCCTCAAGAGTTTCTCTCCCTGTTTGCCTGCTGCAGATACACAGTTTTTTGTTTTGTTTAAAAATCTGCCTTCACAGCAGATAAATATGAAGAAGGAACCAATTCCTTTTCTTCTGGTGCTGATAGGGGGAGTCACAACAGAGACATCAATATTTGCAAGGTTTCCACGTGTTGCAGTTAAGGGAACAAATCCACACTCAAAATAAATACTGCTAACCTTCAGTGAAAATCTTTCAGTACAAATCTTTAGTGGAAAAGCCTATAAATAAACAGAAACAGGGGAGCATCTGTTCCTTGATACTCCATGAAGCAGCTGATAAAAATAAAATCTGTATTGTAACAGTAGCCAATACAAGACAAAAAAGTACCTGACAATGGAAACACCTCCTGAATAAAGAAGTTTAGGAGCCAAGAAGCTCATCTGACTTGAAAATTGAAGAATTGTCTGAAATAGATGTTGCCATGGAGACAGATAGGATTAGCAGCCCGAGACTGATTTCATTGGTCTGCTGCTAGCACAAGTTGCTTGTTTGAGTAGCATTAATATGTTGTCTCATGCTGCTTTATATGCTGAGACCATCTGGCATGAGTGGTATTTAAAGGTGCAGTTCTGTTACGGAGGGAGTTGGCCAACGTGGTTTGATTTATGTTGTAAGACAAGCTACAAGAGTTACGGGGTCTTTGAAAAGCTGTCTTGTGCACAAAAATATTCTGAAAAATCACAGCTCATAGAGAGATGAAGTGGGGCTTTGGGAAGCAGCACGAGGAGTTTCAGAAGTTTGCTTTATACTCAGTCAGCACATATTTGAAATATTCTCTGCACAAATACACACTTTTGCGTGTTTCTTCAGGTGTGAATGTGAAGGCAGCCACACTTTTTCAAAAACAAGCCTTTTCACTGCAAAGCTGCTTGGGAACTGCAGCTCCACCGCCTTGAACCAACACAGGATCATATTGTTTATTAAGGAAAAGTATGTTGTAATGGAGCAATGTTAAATGAAAAAATTAAGGTCCAACCAAACAGAGTCCCTTTAGCTTACTTCAGAGTCCATGACTTCAAGAGAAAATATTTTCTTTTGGTTTGACTATATACCTTTGAAGATGTATTTTTTTAGCAAAGGATTTGATAAGAAAGACAGTTTGTAAGGACTAAGATAAACCTTATCTTTGCTCTATTTATACCAATGAGTCTTCATCTGCTTTCCTTAATACCACTCTGGAGGAGGAGTTACCGTCCAAAGGAGCTTATATGACAGTGCTGACATGCCTCAGATGCTTATAAATTTTCACTGTTTTGTACTTTGATAATTATTATCATGATACTTAATTATTCTCAGGACTTTTTCCCCAGACAGTGTTGAATGATTAAAGAGTGACCAAATAAGAGCTAGAAAACATTCCTGTCTGAGTTTGAGTTCCAGTGTGGAGGTTTTTCTGTAGACTGGGCATGGTAAGGAAAGTGGCTAGAAGGAAAACTAGCTGGAGGCTTTGTTCTCCTAAATAGACTTAAAACTGGATGGAATTTGAAGTCAAGTCTCGATAATTATCCGTAAGCTTGATGGGCATTTTTACATTCTCAGCTCACTGATGTTCTGAAACTACTGATGGAAAGCATTTCTAGTGCTGTTCTGCAGGAATGTAACACTTTTCCTCAGGTATAGATGTGGTTGATATTTCTTGGATATTGGTGTGAAGTGTGTTGTACAATAATAAAATGAAACAAGGGCATGGGGTCTGTTCCACAGATCTTTAGGTTTCAAGCTTTTATTCTGGAGCTCTGACTTTGGTGCCAAAACAAATTCTTCATATAATTTTGATTCAAGTGCAGGACCCAAGAAATACATAGCTGTGGATGTCCTCGCTCCTTCAAATAGCTTTAGAATGATTATGTTTGATGCTTAATGTTTTTACAGCTTAGTTCTGTTTTAACAAAATGAATATGGGGCACAGGAAGAAAGCCAAATAACTTGCATTCCCAGCCCACTCCCAGCCCCCAATTCCTAGTTTGCAAGTCGGTTTGCTCCCTGTTTCATTTGCTTCTTTTTAACGCTGTCGTTCAGTTCTCTCTGAAAAAAAGCTTGGGTGCAGTTTTGGGTGTCAGTTCAGCCCAAGACCCACCTCATGGTGATACAGGTGTTACTGCCACAGAGCTGTTTGCTGCTGTTACCCCAAGCAGTCTTCCAGCATTACCTTGTCGTGTCTTGTAGCCTCCCTTGCACATTGCCAACATGTCCAGGGTGTGCCACACACTTCCACAGTGTGCAAAAGTATTAAAATCAGCCTGGGAGGCTGTGATGCTGCCCCTGCATGATTGTGGGCCCTTTGGCCTAGGTAAACCCACAAGTCAGGGCTTCTTAAAGACCCTGTGGGGCCAGGAGCAGCCTTCTCCATCAGGGGGGAGGATCAGGAGGGACTGGCCCTGAGGAGCTGGGTGTAAGCCACCTACACTGCTTGGTGCAGGGGTCTTCTGGGTGCTTGTTGGTTTTCAGTTTTATTACTTGTGCTTAAAAACTTAATTTCTGGAGCTGCTGATTTTGGCATTCCTTCACATTATTTCATTTGATCAGTTCTCCAGATACTGACATTTGACATACCAGTATTTGTAGTCTAGGAATGAACTTTATTTTTTCTTCATTCCATTCATTCCCAGGGATAGAATGCTGCTTCCATTCTTGCTGCACTTCCATAGCATTTAAATGAGCAGACTGCAGCTGATTAAGCTATCCACTGAATATTTCAGTGTGAGAAAAGTTGATAGAACTGAGAAACAATAGCATCTGAAATAGCACCAGTTGTGCTACATAACATTCTACTGAGTTGCAAAGTCTGGTGGCTTGACTGTCTGAAATTGAAATAGTTGCAATGAGGCTTTCTTATCTGGAGCACCCAACACAATTCTTTAAATTTACTATTAATGTGAAGTGGAATGAACACAGATTAATGTGTCATAAGTTTTGTGATATGTTTTACCATTAGCCCTGAAAACTAATATGGAAATGTGCTTTTGAAATGACCAGGCATAGGTGGCTAATGACACATTGTTCTCAAAAGACCACTGTAATAGCACTGTAGATACAATAGATTTGTTTTAACAATAGATTTTCTATATTCAGTGGATTACTAAATATGATTCCATATGATGGGGGCAATTTCAGAAACTTGTAGTTAAAAATAGTTGAATCATCAGAAGGTGGAATGTGTCCTGTATGAGGAATCAATAAAAGGCTCCAAAAATGCTTTGTTTAAATATAAACAGAGCTGTTATTAGAGATATGCTTCCTAAGGTATGTCCGAGGAAATTTGCACCTTTGGATAGCATTCCAGTTCTGCTCCTGCAATCCCAGTGAAATCACAATATGAGGTCAATGTGGAGTACTCAGTTATTTGATCTGAAGACTAGAAGAAGATTTAGTGCCCATGTGTACCTCTGACTTCCTCCTCAAAGTTGCAGAGAGTATTTGTTGTGCCTGTGCCTCAGCCCACCCTCTGGGACCCTGGGGCAGCAGGTCCTGCACAGCTTGTGGCAATGCATGGTAGGGAATCATTCATTTGGTATCTGAGTTGGCCAGACACCACAGAAACTGGAAATATTGTCTGCTGCAGTCCAGTCCATTCTTCATGTTCTCTTTCCTAGGAGCTGAAAGGATTAGGATGATCTAAACAAGAAAAAGTTATTTAGTGTCCTCTCTAATGACTTAGTGGCATTGTCTTCTGCTCATACTCATCCACTCTGTACAGACTGGCCAGCACAGAATATGGTGTCTCTATGAGTTCCTTATTCACTTGGTATCAAAATTTACTGTAAGTAGCTTTAAATATAAATTACAGATCTCATGGTTTTTATTTTTTTTTCCTCCAACATAAAACAGATTGATGTGAGGCCGGACGTTGAGCATCATGCTATTAACTAGAGTCAGGAAGAGAGCTGCATGTTGCAAAGGATAAGTGATCATCCACAGCTGAACAAATTAAAATTTACTTACTGACAGTGCCTGTCATCTGGGAGCACTTCCCAGATTATTTGTATTAAATATATGAACATTGAGCTAGATAGACTGTACCCTATTGCTGGTATAAAAAATGTAGGTCAAAACCTATGCAAGCTTCAAGTTATAATTTAGACTCATTGCACCCTAGAAAGTGGGGAATGGCATGTATATTTTTCTATATCTATATACTTCTATATACTTCTATATACTTCTGTATTTTTATATTCATTTAAAACATTTTTCCTTCCTTTCTTTTTGCTGTTTTTTCTATGGTTTTTTACCCTTTTTTTTTAGTCACTACAGTTGTCTTAAAAGCAGGCTCTCAAAATACAGTAAGGGTGAAATAGAGGAGAGGAAACAGAGAAGACTAAAAAATTGTGGCTTTGCTACAGATTGTATAGACTTTCTGTTTTCTCCAGCCTTAAAGGCTTCATTATAGGGTGTACCAAGATTGTACTGTCTAGAAGGAAGCTGTAGTTGTAATGTACAACAAGAACATGGCACATTAGTCAGCAATCTGTTTATAGCATTGTGGTTTAGAGCAGAAACCCATTCTGTAGGAGATTCAGCAGAATCTCGGGAAAATTGAAGCAGCTGCGGCTGTAAAAGGAAATGTACATTAAAAAGGCCAGGGAGGAATCACAGATAGAGATCCTCCTCTGTTATTTATAGCTCCATCATTAAATGTTCCTTTCAAAGCTTTGAACAGAGATAAAAATCACATTTACATTTAGATACATAAAAGGAATACACACGTGATGACATCAGTGGTTCAGCAGATGGCGAGATGATTGCTGCAGTCCCTTATGAACTGGGATCTGTCATTGCAGCTGTTGTCCACAGGGAAACCTCTGAGCAAAAGAGCAAGGGATTACAAGAGATGGTAAGTGAACAGGGTCTAACCTAGTGTCTAGGAATGGAAG
The DNA here is from genome assembly GCA_027886175.1 of Phylloscopus collybita. NCBI lineage: Eukaryota > Metazoa > Chordata > Aves > Passeriformes > Phylloscopidae > Phylloscopus > Phylloscopus collybita. The sequence continues at coordinate 37,602,612 of JAJNNQ010000009.1, read as the reverse complement.
CAAGCAAAAAAAAAAAATTGTAACAATTTCACCATTAATATTTTTACAAAAAACAGGACTGTGGATCAAACTCCTCCCTGCGATTGCTTAAGGTTAGACATAGGCCCGATTCAGTTCAGACAGCCTGCTTTTCTGTTACTTTCCCCTTGGTTACCCTTGTTACTCTTTGTTGCTTAAAAATACTTTGAAATTAATGCAGAATAATTTCTCTTTGTGTTTACTTGGCGAATTGGGTTGCCCTTGTTTAATATTTGAAGCAGTTTATCAGACATGCATAAGTGCATTTCAAGAAGTGTATGTCGAGAGTTGCTTCTTCCAGCTTTCCCATTAACTGGTTTACAATGATGAATGCACATCTTCCAGGAAATCAGTCAAAATTAAATAGCCTGAAAATATATATGGGATTCAGTTCTGCATGCAGTGAAGTCAATTGAAGCCTTGCCAGTGAGGTCAAGGGATCCAGAGTTTGATATATTGCTTAAATTATTAAGTACTATGAAAGCAAGACTCAAGAGCTGGCTATATGTGTCGTCATAAGCCATTAATAATAATATTAAATAACTTACTGTCAATTAAAACCATGTGATTGTGTGTACATATTCATGTGTCTGTGCACATTTTGTATCAGAAATCTTCCAAAGGGTCCTCATAGAGAGGCAAAATCAAATCTCTCAACTATTGGCTGTAGAGAATCTGTTTCTTGGGCTCTGTAACAGAAGCTCGTCAATGTGGATGTGAAGGTGCACCAATCTGGGGGGTAATTGCTGAGCTGATCTTTAAAGCTCCTGGAAGGCTCAGTAAGGAAAAGTAAAACTAAAAGACTGCAAAGACTTAACTCTAGTCCTTGTCTTAGATAGGAGTCTGCATTAAGACAGATACCTGGAAAACTTTCCAGCCCTTCACATTCATGCAGCAATTACCTTTTCATAAAGCAGTGGTATGAAAATCTGAAAAGAAGTACAGCACCAATGGCTGTGAGATTTTGTCAGTTCTTCTGTTTCATAAACAAATGAATCCCAGACTGTCTGAATATAATATGCAGATACAAATTATACCTGGTCTTGTGTTGAAAGTTGTTTTGTATAGTTAAGTGTGCACAGTAAAAGGTTTAATGGTGGATACAGTATGTGAAGCCCATGCTTTTCCCATTTCTAGTCACACACAGAGAATTGTGAACATTGTGACATGCACAATTGGGACATTTTGCTTTTACTGACGTTATTATCAAAGCTTTCATGATCTTCAGCATGTGCAAAATTGATATTCTGATTTTTTTTCCTATTTGCTTGGCTATCCCTAGTAGCAATTAAAATTTCAGACTACTTCAAAGTCTAGGCTTTTTTGCTAAGCTCTTGGGGAGATCAAAAATCCCCAACAAGTGAAAACCAGACACCAAAATCAAACGAGAAACTCTTTCCAAACTGCTTTTGATTTTTAAAGCTTTGAAAAGCAAAAATATATTTTTAAAATTTCTTTGGATATTGTTCTGTGAAAAATTACCAAAATGGAAAAGAGAAAAAAATCCAAAAAACTAAAGAAACACCAGTCTTGATGGTTGAAATAAAAATTTTTGACTTATTAATTGTCAAAAATCGAAAGTCTGCTGCTTTGTGTTTGTATTCCTTGATTTCCTGGTTCAGTCAAGATGCTGTGGAGTGGTCTTTCCTGCAAAGGTCATAATTCTTCAGTGGCAATGTTTCATTTGAACAAAGATTTTTTTTTTCCCTAATATAATTTGATTAAATTAGTTTTAATAAAAATGAATAAGCTCATAAAATTATGCAATTAGGAATTGTTTGAAATGTGAAGGTATAGGTGAAATTCAAGTCTCACTCTGCCATTCTTACACAATGCATTGAAATTCACCAACTGTTTGCCAAGTCTTTTTTCGGGTGATTTCCTGGCATATATTGACCCATTTTTCAAAACTTGGAGCATTATTACGTGTTACAGGAAAAGATCTTTTGAACTTTTTATCAGCTCTATAAAAAGTTACAGTCCATTCAGGGAAGGTTTCTCAGTCCAGCCTGTTTGCTTGACTTGCAAGAGAGAGGTCAGTATCTGTAACACTGTGGGCACAGTGGTCCTGTCTCACCAGAGGATCAAGGCAAAGCAGAATACCATTGGTAGGTGGCCAAATGAAAGATACCCCAGAAAACAGCGTTTCAAATGTTCACATTAGGCTCAAAAGCTTCAAAGGTCTGCTACGTTCAAGTCAAGAGCTTGCTTTGTCTGCAATTCAGTAATTTCAAAGGGGGAAAACATAAATAACTTTAAAAAGGAAGTGGTCTTAGAGAATGGGAACAAAAATACCAAAGGTAACTTTGTAAAACTTTCTCATGTACTGAAGGGGTAAGAGCAGATAGGTTAGAGGGATATGGTGCATCTTGAATAACTGTTTCATTTGGTTCTCTGCAAATAGAGAAAAGACATGAAAGAATCCAGCTAATGTTAAAGTCTGTGAAAGTTCTTTAGATAAAAAGAAACAGAATTCTCCCAAGAGTGCTGATGTGTTGCTATGTGAACAATTATAGTGTGGTAGCAGAAAATGTTTACCGAGTGCCCACTATTCTAGGAAGGATTTTCTGTAGGCTATATCAAAAGAGAAAGAAGTGTTTTGATGCCAGTTAAAAAGATCTGTCTGTTTTGAGATCTTTTCAGTTGTATTTGCTCTGAAGAACCATGGCAAGCCTATTTACCAAGACTCAAATGGACTCTGAAATCGCACGAGAGTTAGGAAGATCTTCAAGGAAAGTTTCATTCTTTAAAATTATTGATATATGGGTAATTATATGTGTGGAGGACAAATTTATTCAAAAGCAAGGCACAAACCCATCCTTCATAGGGCATCCACTAAATAGATAAAACTGCAGCTGTACCAGAAAATATACTTTGTTTAGTCAAGTGGCCGAATCCAGTGGTAGAGATGAAAATATGTTACCAGGGGTTTTTCTCCCTGTTAAAAGAGCCTGAGGGTGTTGTAACTGGAATTTTTTGGTGCTTATCTGAAGTGCTAGCCTGTGCTTAAACCTGCATTTCCTTCACTGTTGTCACCCACTTAGGCAGGTTAAACTTGTCCATGCTGCTTTCACACCTCCATTGACAAGATTTTCTTGGGGCTCTTCAAATTGAAAGCTAAATAAAGGACCAGGATAAACAACCTACTCATTAAAGGAAACTTCACAAAATTTTTAATGAGGACAGATATGAATTTATTATATTGCCTAATAATCTGGAGGTTGGCACCCTCAGAAAGAAGTGATATTCAACAGTGTGAGACATTCATTCCCAATGGGATTGGAGGTATTGTAATAGTAGTTATTCTGTGAAAAGAGGCAAGGAAAGAAATATTCTATGTTGAAATGATGATGACGTTGTTGTTATTAGGTTTTCCTTGATAATTTTGTGTGAAAAGTGTCTCTAGCTGATATCACAAAGATGAAGTTGATTGTTCTCATTCTTTTTAATACCACTGTGTTAATAAACTCTTAAAATGGATTTTTTTCACACTTCCCTAACAAAATAAATATAATTTTTGAAAGTAGTCAAATTGAAAATTGAATGTAACTATTATGATTTAAAAACATGTTTTCTTTCTTCAAGGAACACTTTGGATATTAGTATAAAACTTAATTATAATTTTAAAGTTCTTTCTCTGTTCTTCACTTCTTTACATTTTTTTTTTTATCACAGCTTTGGAGGGAAATTCCTGACCTTTTCATTTTTCCCATGGAAATGCTGAACTGCATTTGACATGTCAACTCATAAAGTTGTCATAATGTCATAATTATGGTTTCAGACCTGTGTCTCTGTGAAATTTCCTCAGGAACCATGAATCATAAGCAATGTTTGTAGACAGACTCTGGAATTACATTTCACTGATAAGTGGAGCGCAAACAATGAATTAAGAAGTGTAGTTAATTATCAAGAGTTACCATTTTTAGAATGGTCAGAAGAGAAAGAACTGGGCAAATTCCTCATGATTCTAGTAAAAGTAAAATCACAGTATATACGATTTTTGTATTAATTTGACTTTTGAGAATAATCTGTAGTTGAAATGTAATTTTGGTCTGTGTCATGGACCAAAACATCACTGTTAAGGATACTTTTTGCTTAGTTCAAGTTTGTTTCACTTACAAGAAAGATGGATGCTTTGTTCCTGGATAGTAAAGTCAACACAGTATTGGAAGAAATGAGCTGGCTTTTCTATGAACAGTTATGCACTTGCACTGCTTTTCACTGGTCTAAGTGAAAGTAGAAATTGGTTACAAGATATTTTCCAGAGGTAAGAATACTGTGATAATGGATATAATGGAAAAATGTAAGAGAGGAAGGTTAAAAAATGGCTCAGAGGGAGCATTAGGTTTTGAAGCATTGAGCCTGTAGAAGCTAAAATAATGTCATCTTTTGACATGTAAACTTGGACAATGCATGTCCCAGCACTGTGCCAATGCTGCGATGTTCCATCAGTTCCAAGTGCTTGAATAAACAACCCCAGTGTTATGGTCCTCTAGGAAGCCAAGCACTGGTTTTAATTTAGTGTTTGTAAAGGCCATAAAGAATATAAAGGCAGATACATTAATTTGGCAGTAACCCAGGGCACATAGCTGCTGCTGCTGCTGCCTTGGATGTCCAACAGGTCTCCAGTGAATTGGTGCTATTACTGTGCCAAACAGTATTTTTCAGGATGGATGGCAAAGGGTAAGGATTAAGTAGTGGTGAGGTCACACATGGGAACCACTATTCAGTGTGGAATACTTCATCAGAGAGAAAGTAATTAACTGTTTAAACTTAGTAGTCAGGAGATGGTTTAAAAGAAATAGGTGAAGACATGAAGTAAGAAAACAATCATATTAAAAAAAAACCCATGGGAAAAAATCTAGAAGGATTGAAGCTAGAAAGTTAAATTAAGGAAAAAAATATGAACAAATCCCCAGAAATGTTCATTCTCTGCTTGTTCTTAGTCCAGTGCTAGGTGCTGTTGTCTGTGGCATGAGAAGTCAATGAAGATGTCCCCCTCCTCTCCTCTTTGTCCTTATTGCCAGCACAGTAGCTGCAATTTTAGATGACATGGAAACAGCAGGGTGCTAGGGGTGGCTGGTCTGGGCTCATGGTGTCACAGAATGAATGATGAAAAGCTGGTTATTGCCTTGGGGTAAGGACATGGAAACATTAACTTGGTGGCCCAGTGCTGCTGCCTCTGAGTCTGAGCACAGCACCTGGGGGAACTGGTCTGTGTTCCATCTCCAGGGCCACGCAGCACCGAGGCACTGCTTGTCTGAGGGCTGTGGTCTGGGTGGCTCCACATCTGGCACCTTTGTTTCTCAGGCTTCAGGGGAGAGCTCAGGCTGCCAGGTTAACACCTTTTGCCTGTTGTCCTCTCTCTTTCTAGGTCCCTTGTAATGAAAATTTCTTCTCCCTCACCTTTTACTTTAGAGGACCTCCAATTTCTTCAAGGTATTTCTCTGCTGTTCTCAAAAACATTACCTTGAATCATGGAATAGCCTTCTGGGCAAGTGACTGAATTTCAAAGTGTTATTTTCCAGTCACTGCAATGCTGTGAGACTGCTGCCTTTGTTCACTTACAAGCCTTGCAGCAGAACGGAGCCTGTTCCTTTCAGAGGCTGGCATGGTATATTATTTCATATTTCACCTTATTGTCTGCTTAGAGCAGCTTACACTGGTCTTGTACTCTTCTCTATAATTGTCTTTATTGTTTGACCTCTTATGGCAGCTTAGCTCTTAACTCACCCTAAAATCCACAATAACTTTTGTAATATATTTTGATTGGGTGGAAAAACTCAAGAGTGATTATCTTCTGTATTGTATTTTAACCTCAGGAAATCCTGGCCTCCTGTTCCCCAGAATGAAGGACATGTAAGTGCCACAGGAGCACAGCATCGTTTGTATTTCCACTGTGATTTCCAGGGGAAATCTTAGCATGTACTAAGTATTTTTTTTTAATAAACTTCTCTTCTGAGTAAGTAGTTTTAATAAGCCTCTCTGATTTCTAGCATTCTTTAAATTGTAAGGTAAATTAAAAATGCACAAGTGTTTCTGAATAAAGATAAGTGTTTGGAAGTTCTTGGAAAAAAGAGACTTTATTTTAATGCTATACCTTATGTATAGGATATAGGCTTATGAAAATAATTACAATGCCATAGACTTAAAATTTTAAAGGAGAAGAAGTGTTTTTCTATCCAATCTTCAAGCCTGTATGATGAGAAATGAAGTTTTTGTGCACTGGGATGTAAAGTAGGATTTATAGCTGTGCCATGTAAACATTGTCTGGATGCTTTTGGCTTGCTTCATTGCTTTTTGGATAATTTTTCCAATGACAGATCCAGTGGAGAGACTTGAACTTAAAAAGAAGTGGGGTTTAACTTGGTCTGCTATGCAGGATTCTGCTTCCATAATAATGCTTTGAAATTGCCTGCATCAAAGTTTCTGTAAGAAAAAAGTAGCAGTAGGAATTTTTGCCAGCAAAAAGTGTCAGGTTCAGTATCCAGTATCTCCAGGCAGAGAATATTGATGCCAAAGTAAAATCTCAATTTCCTATATTTGACAGAAAAAAATACATCTAACAGAAAATGTGCTCTGAGGGGGATCTGTCATGTGTCTTTAGACCTCTGAAATGCAGTGTCACTGAAACCAGTGTATCTTCAGAGTGCATTATTCATGGAATGCACATGTGTTTTACACGGTGCTCATTAGAACAGTTAGTGGGCTGCTTCTGTGGTCTGCTGCCACCCAGCCTTGGCTGTGCCCATCTGTTTACATCTGTTATTCCTTTATAACTAATCACAGTCTAGGAGTCATAGAGTAATCCCATACCACGGAACTGAATGAGTAAACCCAGCAAACCAAACAAAAACAAAAAGTTTGGCACAGAATAATTTTAAAGAGCAAAAGTCTCTTTCTGTATGAAATAATACAGCCAGGACCACATCAAAGGGAAAAAAAAAGAAACAATAAAAACTAGACAATGTTACTTATCCAGATCTTAAACTTGTTTTGTTCAAATGTCCTTCGGCATTTGAAGTGTGGAGGTTTTGCACTTTGAAACATCTGGGTTTTAACCTACCATTAAAATCTGGGCACTGAAGTTAGAATAAACAGACAAATAAATAAAAGATATTGTGAATCAGTGTGGTGGTCTTTATGCCCGCTCTTCAAACTTACTTCAGGCTACTTCTCTGCTCACTACCAGTAACATGTTTAAATGTAGTATTGTACTGTAGTCTGATCACTTCAGACAATAATCCGTCTTCAATTGGTAGGCAATTTGGCACAGGATTTGGAGTAATGTGGTTTGACATTGTTTTTTCAAATCTCAGAAGTGCTAATATATTTCCGTATTCTCTAGAACTTTGGTTTTTTATGAATTAATGTTTCCAGCCCTTCACAAAAGCCAGAAGTGCTTTATGAGCTTGCATGCTCAAAGAGGAACAATAACATTCTAATCTCTATATCAATAAAGGTGTGAATCTGAACTGTCATAATGCATTTGAATATCAGCATTTACTCTCTTATTGATGAATTTAACAGCCAGATTCACTTTAAAAATAAAATTATTGTGTCATGGACCATTGCCTTTGACAGGTGATTAGATGCTGGCTCTCCAGGCTGCTTACAGTCTCTTACATTGTTCACTTGTGGGGGAAAAAACCCCAACTTTGTCCAGTTACATTTCAGAGCAAAATCTTCTGGCAGAAGGAGGAGACAAAATTTCCATGCAGACATTGTCAGCTTCTCTGTCTTCCTCACTTAACTGCTTATAAAAAATAGCTGTCTTTCACTCCTGTATGTTGATTTAGAACATTCATGGGATTTAAATGAGCCTACACAGGAAGGGCACAATAAAAATGCTTCTCTAGTTTTGTGTAACGTACCTGAAAAATGTTATGTTCCCAAGTTGTGACATCATTTTCACAAAGCTCGTGTTCTCCTTTGTAGGTGTATTTGTGTGACTGTAAACCCAATTCAGCAAACCTAAAATAAAACCATAAGATAGGACATTTCCTTCCTTCATGTAAATAGAAACATGTAGCTATAAAGCCAAATGATAAGCAAATAGGAGCTGAACATCATGCGTCATCCTGCTTTCCCTTGTGTGCATTGATGTGATAGCAACATTACATCTGTTAGGATATTTCTGTAGAGAAAAAGCTCTGTAGTACAGCTGCCCAGCCTTTCAAAAATATCATAAGGCTTAATTTTTTTTTTAGTGGAACCATATTAGCGATATACTCAAGAAAAATTTCAGTGTAATGAGAAGTGAGTGTTGTGTATTTTTTTCTCTGCTACTATTCACTTGCTTTTATACTAACTGTTCAGTGAAGTGATTTCATTTTGCTCAGTCTTGCTTTGCTTACACCATCCTGTCTGTTTCTTCATTTTGAACTGTTCTTTAAAAAAAAAAATGTACTCATATTCCCTTGTCTATTTGAGCTGAATATTGCTTATTTGGCCTGTTTTGGAGGTTTCTTTGAGTCCAAAGGCGTGGAGTATAATTTAGGATTGGTACTTGGTTTTGTTGCTGTTGAAACATTAACAAAGTATTAGTAGATGTTAAAACCTCAGTGTAAGGTTAGTTAAAATATTAATTTGTACTTCTGGTCTATTAATGATGCTTCTGTTGTCTACTGAGCAAATTTTCAAACCACCTTTCTTGCACTCGCTTTTGTGACATCTTAGGTAGCAAACAAATTCCCCACAGCAGTGTCAGAGGCCATGCTTGATATCCTTCCTCAGATCTCTCCTTAATACTTACTTTTGTCACAGCAGTTCTTAAAAGTAAGGGAGGAAAAGGGGTTAATGAGGTCTGAGGTAAGATCATGGCCTGCCCTGTGCTTGCCATATGGCTCTATTCTCTCTTTTTTCCTTTTTTTGCTTAAGTAGCAGATGCTCCGAGAGCAGGTACAATCTTTGTTCAGCAATGGCACAGTGGTGTCTGTCCTTTCCTGGAGGCATTTCCTGGTACACATTTGTGACAATGGTATTAATGCTTGTTTGGGAAGTCTTGCACTGCTGCAGTGGCAGCTTGGAGTAAACCATGGTTAAAATCCAGAATGGCTTTCTGCACTCTGACTGTCCCTTATAACATGCTTGTGTGCATGTCAGCCAGGAGAGACTATCAGCTCTCACTGATGTGTTGGTTTTTTTGGTGTGTGTTTTTGGGGTTTTGGGGGGCTTTTTGGTTGTTTTCTTTAATGTCCATTATTTAGTGATCAGTATAATAAAGTGATTTTTCATATTTCTTTATCAGACTCAAGCCACTTTGCATTAACAAGCAATCTTAGATAGGAACTTCTCTTTTTCCTGGGGAAAAACATCATCGTTTGACTATTTTTGTCTGTAAGACAAAACATGAGATGCTCCTAGCAGGTGTGTGTAATTCATAGGGTCAGAAAGCCTGATAAAGTCTGGTTTCCTACTTTACAGTGTTATCTTCTGGCTTGGTTGTTTGTAAGCTATGCAGCCGTGAAAGAACAACATTTCCATGGGAGTCTGGAAGCTCTTCCTAGTCAGGAAACTCACAGTTCCTGAAATTATCTCTTGGACCTTTTTTTTTTTTTTTTTGACTTAGGTTTGCCCTCATATCCTGCTTCCTTTGACATGTTGAGTTGATTATTTAGATCTAATGGAGCCTTATGAACACTGTAAGATGTGATAACAGCATTGTTCCCAGTGTGAAATCTTTTACAAGCAGATCTTTTGAGTTTGTCACTTTCATGGGGTTGCACTACTAGACTTGCAAATTCAGTGAGGGACAAAAACCTTACCTTGGGATTCTGGAATGCATTTGGCCCCAGCATAGCCTGATTGCTAAGTGCTGCTCTGGTTTCCCTCTGTAAAAAAAAGGGTAATTCGCTAACAGGGGAGAGTTTGAAATAGTTGTCTTAGCATAGCAACAGTGTAACATAGATGTGATTTTTCCTTCTGTCCTCCTTTTTAAGCAAAATCAGGTGGTTAGGCACCAATACCCTGCTACACCCATGTGCCCTTCTGCACACTTTTTCTAGTAGCTTTTCAAATAGTGTCAGGATTCTAAATCTCATATTGCAAGATAGTGTTGTCAAACTGTGTAAAATCTTTTGATTCATACCTGGTTTGAAGAGAAGCTTTCTGTGAAAACAAACCACCTGGAGAATTCTAGCATGAAAAATTAATTTTTCTAGGTACACAACTGCAAGGAAAGCATCTTTGAAAATAAAATAGCTGTTGAATAGGGCCTATATTTTTTTACTCTCAGATAATTTATAAATAGGTGAAAAGCTTTTGCTTAAAAATATATTGTTAAATGTGAATAGAAACCAAATGTGGATAGAAAAATTGCACCCAGAAATGATCTTTTCAGAAATAAAAACTTGATTGAGAATTTACAGGAGTGAGTGGAAAATCTTTTCTCAAAGTTGCTTTTGCTTGAGTCTGTAATGCCTTGTTCTGTCAAATTCCTGAGTGTGTGCTTGATTTAACATTCCAGATGAACTCCTCCAGTGCTAATATGCTGAAGGTATGTATAAGTTTAATGGTTGAAGTTCAACATAAAGGAAAACAAGATAAAACTGAGCTCTCAGTGCAACTTCAGTGTTAGGTTTTGCTATAGCTAAAAGGGAAAATGTCCTTGTTGTATACATAATGAAGAAGAATGGATCCATGGCTAGAATCAGGTCAAATTTCACTAACCCTTCTTCATGTAGGGTTAGTAGTGTGTCTTGGTGAGTTTTATGTGTTGGCTGCTCTTTGCCAAATTTGTCACCTTTTATTAGGTGCAGTTTTTAGTGGTCAGTGTGGTAATCTTCAGTCCCTTTGCCTTCCCGTTTCTGTGTTCCTAAAATCTGAATGCATTGTTTTAGATTAGTTACATTTTGTAACTATTTCTTTTTTCTTTATGGTTTAGCAGACTGCTGGCAAAAATATCCTGAGGCATGCTTTTGGCAGTCATCACCCTGTGATCATAAAAATTAAGACCAGGTTGAAAGAAAAAGTGACGTATATATAAAAAAAGAAGTAGAAAATGCCTATAAAATCAAATACTGGAAAGCTAATATCCAAACAACTTTGTCTTTTAACACAAAAATATAATAATTTCATTAGAAGGATTTTCTTCCAGATGGATTAATTAAGTAAAAATGAGCTACCAAATCATAAGGTGTAACAGGGTTAATAAAAACAGGGAATACTGCGTTGCTTCCCAAAAGGTTTTCTCTCTATCTTGGAATCATGTGGCTTTGATTTTGTTTGTGAACTGTGCCAAATCTGTCTTTTCATATGATTTTGAGTATCTGCAAATGCCATTTCTTTAGTTAAAATTAGAAGTGCTTTAGATCAAAGACAACGTTAGTGAAAAGAAACACGAAAATAATTTTCATGACCTGGGGATGACCTTCTTGTTGCTTGAGTCTCTCAGTGAGGGATGTTCTTGCCTTTTTATGAGATGAATGCATCCACATACAAACACAAAGGTAGAGAGGTGCTTGTATACAGAAAAGATTTTGCAGCCACACTACTCAGTACTGTTCCTCTGTTTGTTGTATTACTATTCTAGAATTAAGAGCTTGATAGATGTGTTTTGGATCAGGCACCACATCATCTCCCTATTTTATTTGCATTACTATTTCCTAGGTTCCCTTTTTTCTTCTTTTAAAGGAGTCTTCCTTCTCAAAGTGCCACAAATGCCTCAAGTGAGCATATTGCTATAAGGCTTCTCAGAAGATGCTTTTTGGCTGTATTATGCTCTCTTCTGTGGGCTAGCTATTTCATGGGCTCTCTAGACATGAATAATGACAGTATGTATGAGAAAAGTAATTTCAAAAATATCAGAATATTTTGAATAAAGGTGCAAAATGTGTGAATCCAGCTTTTAAAATATGCCAAATTTTATTATATCTTTTCATTATACTTTGCCATCCTTCTACACCTGCATAAAATTGAAATAAAATGCAATAAATCTGAAAGGTAGGGCATTGTTTTCCTCCTGGTTTCAGTGCTTTAATATTGGTCTGAATTTCAGAAGTGTGGCAAAATCTCAGCTCCCGGTATTTTATTACACTTACTAAAAAAATGTAAGTGACTACACAGGAATTGTGGTGAAAATGCTCAGACTGATGTCAGACACCACTGATAGAAGTAACAAAAGCCCTTGGGCTTTTATTAGTGAACAAAATTGTCCTTGGATAAGATGTACCTTTTCACTAACATGATGTTTCCTGTGGATTGTCAAAAAGGAGCTTGTCTGATGTACTGCTAGTAACATAAAAGAGAAAGGAAGTTTCAAGTGAGATGAAAGGCACCACAAAAGATGGATTTTCTGTAGCTGCTTTGTGTTGCTCAGAGGAAACAGTAATTAGAGTGCTAGGAATTACTCCTTGGTTACTGACCCTGCTGGTCATTGCCCTTTAACGTCCTTGGCATATTGGAGGCACAGTGGGCATAATGGTAGAACATGGCTATTTTTTTCCCTTTTGTGAGGAACGTGCCTCGTTACTTTGAAGTAGCCTTTCTCTGTACACTTAGAATAAACCCTAGGTAGGTTCACTTTGTACCAAATTTCACAGAGCTCCATTGCCATACATGGGGTTCATTATAAAATAGGTGGTTGCTCAGCTGCTGGTTGACTTTCTGCACTTAGAGAGTGCTGTTCAAGGTCAGGATTGCAATTTCTGCTGTTCTTGACTGAGACCATGTGCACAAGTCCTTTCTGTAAATGCAGGAATGTCTTACTACTCTTTGGAGGGAAGCTCTGATGAAAACTGAGAAAATAAAAAGCATTATCCTTGTTCCCTATATGAGGAGAAATACCTGGTTTTAGGACATTGCAGTGTGTAATCTGAGGAGACCTAAAAGGCATTGCAGATTTTTTGTTAACCATTTCTATCTTATGAAGACTGTTCTGTGCCTCAGCTATACAGCTGTACTGTGCTTTGCAGTGTCAGGGTCAATGTCCATCTGCAATTTTTTTTGTCTGGAGCTCCCTTATTTAAAGGCAAAACATCTCCTGAAAGCCTTCTGGATCCACTCACATCTGCTGTGGAGACAAAGGATTTGTCTGGTTCAGTTATCTCCATCATTACTATTGAGTCATAAAGCTGTTGTATGATTCACTTCTTCCTCTTACGCATGAAGTTTGATTTTATTAGCCTCTGCACCAGCTTAGCTTCCTCTCCTTAAACTATTATACTGTCTTGCTAGGAGTAATAGTTGCTTCTTTTCTGTTCTTTTTAATGTGTAAGATGACATGAGGAGCATTTTCTAAAGGGTATCTATATTTCAAACATATGTGAGTGCTAACAGACAGACCTTCTCCAAACATACAGGTCTGCATTTCTACCTGATTATAAATGAATTATTAAGGTACAATACCCATTTTTATTTAAATTTTTTACATAACATTGAAAATTTCTGGAGCCAATATTGCAACGTTTGGATATGTAGTGTTACTCTACCAGTGTTGATCACTCTCTACCCATTTAACCTTTATTTTTTTCTGCTTTATACTGATTTGATTTAACCACTCCTGTCTGAAGCACAAATACAATGGAGATTTACTGCTGGTTATCGCATAGACTTCTTACCTTAAATGCAGAAACTTGAGAGAGCATTAGCTGCTAAAATCAGGCACTTTCCTGTCAGGGTTTCACAGAGTTTGCCATATTTTTTAAGGCTACAATGTAGATGTATTTTTTCTGGAAACAGCACCCCCGCCCCCCCCGCCCAACATGTGAAATGACAGAACTCTGTTAAAATTTTTTTAGATATCAAAAGCATGATAATAAAATAATTTTTAAGTCTAAAAGAAGCCACCTGGGTATCTATTGGTCTCTGACAATATTGACATAAATCAGGTTGGTTGTGTTCTGGTATAAGTGGTGTCCTTGTTAGTCATCACAAGTCAATTTTTCTTTTTTTTTTTTTTCACATACGTGCAAATTAACAGCATAATTAACTTTTGCACTTTGCCTTTGTCCTTCTGTTGTTTTATAAAAGGTCACCTTATAACACCTTCTGTAACCTCCATGGCCATTAATCAAAGAAGGTAAGATCAGTAAATATTCGGGCTAATCTAAGCAAGGGAAGATGAATATACCAGTGCAAAAGGAACTCTTATTCTGTACCATGCTGTCTACACAAGGGACTTGTTGCAGGGGTACATTTTTGAGGAAATTTTATCCCTTTCCCTCTCTGTTAGCAATGACCAATGCACTTCAGCATCATCTGCCTGAATCACAGATCTGCGGCCCACAGGTTTTTTCACAGTGTCAGATTGTGACAAAACAGCAGTGAAATAAAAGAATGTTCCAGTTACCAATCAAGAAGGAACATCCAGTACCAGGAGCCTTGCTGGAGTAACAAGTGCCACTGTGCCTATGCCTCAGAAAGGCTCCTGGAAATCCAGGAAGCAAATCTGGAGGCTTACCACCAGTTATTTCTTATTTCTTTTAAGCAGAGAAAATATATTCCCCAAGGACCCAAAACGCCCTTGTGACAGAAACTGTGGTACTTTTCAGTCAGAAGCAGCTTTCCTCTATGGAGAGAGCACTGCCAGGAGTTTCACTGGGTGAATGAGCTCTGTGCTTCCCTTGCACGTGCTGGTGCGGCCCAGGGCCCAAGGCAGTGCAGCCCTGAATGCTGCCCAAGCTTGCATTCCTCCTGGGAAATGGCCTTGCAGTAAGTTCTGCAGAATGATGCTACAGAGGTGGAGCCCTGGTCTGATTTAAGTCCCTCAGCTCTTTTCAGATTTGTTTTATGCTCTGGGCACTGCTGGGAAAATCACAGTGTCCATCACTTTCCAGCTTGGAATTTGCTGCCACACAAGCTCATGGCTGCACTTCTGTGCTTTTGGCCACCCATAAGGCAGGAGGAATCATAGGGTGGTTTGGGTTTGAAGGAACCTTAAAGATCATCTGGTTCCAGCTCCCCTGATGTGGGCATGGATCCTTACACTAGACAGGGTGCTCAAAGCCCCATCCAACCTGGCTTTGGACACTTCCAGGAATTCGTCATCCACAGCTTCTCTGGGCAACCTGTTCCAGGGCCTCACCACCCTCACAGTAAAGAGTTTCTTCTAATCTAAACCTACATAGCAATGTTTAATTTGGCCTGTATCATTTACTGGAAAAGAATTATTTACGTGTTTTCATTGACTTTTTCCTTGCTTGTTTCCAGTAATAAGGGAAACCTTACTTTTGTTTTATTAATTATTTCTCCAGCATTCCTGCCCAGTTCTTTGACTTTAGAGCCTCAAATCTAGATATAAATGTTGCAGTTTTTTTCTGATTTTTATTTCTTCTCTTCATGAAATGAGGATGAGGAAAAGCAGAATCTAAATGTGTCTCCTGCTGGCAGCAGGCGTTTGAACTAGTTTAGCTTTGAAATTCCCCTTATATTTGTTACATGCAAAAGGAATGAGATAGCTGAGCTCGGTCCTTTTGAAGTGCTCTGATAACTGGCAAGTACCTTTGTAGCTGAAGTGAAAAAGCTGATTCTAGAGTTTGCTGAAGAGAGAAAGCTTGTTACAGTGAACTTGATAAGGAATCATCATGAATACATGTCTAAATTATGTATCAACTTTCTCATAACTGGGTTTATTTCGATGATAAATTGATAGATTGAAAAAAAAATATCTTTGCTCTATCTGCCAGCCAAAACTTGAGGGATACAGTGAGTGCTTTTGAAATGAAAATTCACTTGTTATAAATGGAAAATCCTCCCCTCCTACTGAGCACAGTGGAAGAGATAAATCTATCACATCCCAGAGGCAGCATCATAGCGGACAGAGAGTTACTCATGACAACTTTGTAGTGTCAGTGTCATTTACAAAGAATGCCAGGGTACTTTTCGGTCCATGTTTTCTCCTAGCAGTGAGAGCAGAAACTGGTAGGCAAAAATTTTGTGCTCTGCCACAGATTGGTAAGAGTGGTTCACAGATGGGTAAGGGTGAAAGCCAATTTTGTGTTTGGTTTCTTAGGAACCTCATCTTCAGTGCTGAGCTAACGATAGTTGCTGCTGTAACACAAAGGGATTCTGTAAATGCAAAGTCCTATTTAGTTTTCTTAGGGCAGGAGAAATGCCATCTGTTATAAAACTAATTTGGTTAAACCAGATGTATATATAGCAAGTTTATTTGTTGCTTCTAAAATTCTGATGATTTTTAAAATCTGCTTTGAACTTGAGAGGCCTTTTTAACACATTTACACAAAACGAGGGGTTTGTGCGTATCACAACACGTTCAATGTTTCACACTGAAATGTGAAACACATTTCAGTGTTTCTTATTAAGTTATAAAAGGGTTTGATTAAATAAATAAACTTATTTTGCTTTACAAGTGATTTGTTGTGATTTACAGAATCATCACCACCAGTACTGGATAGAGCCATCAGTTTGTGTGCAGTAGCACCAATCTAGTAGGCAAAAAATTTGTTGTATTCTGTGGCAAAGCAGGTGGGCTTTTCCCAAAATGCTGCATCCAGTGCTACATTGTGCAACACTTCAGTGTAAGTGCAACATATTGTGGAAAGATCACAGGGATGTACCAGCAAAGAGCTGTAGGTGGGGACTGCAGGAGCTGAGCAGATGCTTTGCCCACTTTTTGTGGGAGTCTGTGCCAAGTCCTGTAGCTGCCGGGGTGAGAGTGGGCTGCTGGAAACCTGGAGAAAGCAGTGAGTCATCCAAAACTTTTGTGGTGGAAATAGCTGTCTTGGGCATGAGGTAATCTGTCTGGAGAATTTAATTTCCAATGCAAGGACACGTAAGATCCTAGTTTGAAGCCCAACTCACAGGCTTTGTACTCAGTAGAATGGAGATTGCACCTTAATTTGTATATGTCAAGGCCACCAGAAACAGCTGCTGCTTGTGAGCTTTCACTCCAAGTTTAATGTGTTGCACAGAATTTATTGTTAACTTTGATTTTAAGCAGTAGTGTTTAAGTAATTATAAAAATTTCCAGAAAGAGGTTGAAACTGATTTTAAATCATAGCTGTTAAAAGTACATGTAGTTTTTTTAAAGCACGAGGTTACCAAAAGATCTTGATTTTCTTTTCATCTTGTTTTCTTCCAGTGTATTTTCCAGCAGTGAATGGCAAGAAAGGGAAATACTAGTTTTTTCAAATATCTTTGGTGTTGACTGTTGACCTGTTTCTGCTTTCGTGTAAGCCACCTGTGAAACTTCCAGTAGTTTCATGTTCAGCAAGGTTGCTGACCAATGCTACCATCTTAGTAAATGTCCCAAATTTACAGAAGGCCTATCCAGTGATTTAGAAACTAATACCGAATTGTGGCTCTGTCTTTCAATGCCATTTTCTCCACAAATTGTGGAGAACAATTTCCTCCATTGAAATGCTGTTATAAGGCATGTTCAAGACTTTTAGTTTACAGGGCATTAGAAATCTAAATTTTTAAATTTGTTCACTTTTCTATCTTGCATCTTCATTTATTCTTTTACTGTCTCTCTTTTTTGGTTGTGGTTTTTTTTTTTTTTTTTTTGTTTTTTTTTTTTTTTTTTCCATATTTGAAGGAGAAACCCATTTTATAATCTTTGGTTTTCCATGTAGCTGATCTCCAGATATTTTTTTTCTCTTCGAAATGCTAATAAAAATTTGCAGTGTAAAAAAGTCTTCAATAACATTTAATGAATTAATTTCTTGCCAGCAGGGTTCTGAGATTTTTTCCTGCCATTTATCTACAAGAGAAGTTTACTGGTTGCCATATTAAAAATGACAAGCAACTGTAAGCAATCAGAAACACTAAATTTGTTATTGCAGGAATGTTGTTGGCTTTTCCATAAGAAATACAGGAAGGCAGAAGGACTCATTTTTAAGGATATTTGAGGCTGCTTTGCAAAAAAAATTCTTACACACTTAAACTTCCCAGGACTTAGTTGTTTTCCTCCCATATGGCTTTCAGTTCCACCCGTGAAATACTGCACATTTTAAGGCTAACTGCTTGGCATGACTAGACCATGGCTAGTGGCACGACATTGCCTTGACTTTTAGGATATCTAATAAGTAGGTGATAAACTTTTTTTTTCCTATGTTTTAGAAAATTACTGTCTGTACTGTACAAATACAGCCTGACCTGAAAATGGCAGTGGTTAGTCACTGTTAATTGGATGACCTGTCTAGCATTGATAATGTACAAGCTGTTCCCAGGAAACTGTGGAAGACCTTTGCTGACAGTAACTGCAGAAGCGAACGGTGACATTTCCAATGTTTGCCAGGCACCAGAAAAGCACCACGTTTTAAAATACCTTTTTCCTCAATCGTTTATCAGGTTGTAATGAATGTGCCCCACACAGTCTGTGGCACACACAGAGTGGTGCCTTCTAAAAGCCATAATGATGTGATGGCTTAGGTTTCACCAGAATTACTATGATATTTATGAACCTGATTGTTGCATTTGATTTCTTATGTTAGAATTCACTAACTCATTCCTTATCACAAACCTCTGTATCTGAGCTGAAAATAGGGGTATACATTTATAAATGCCATATGTTGTTTGGAAGACATACTTTTGCTGCTGTAAATGACAGGCTATCGTTTGTTAAGTTATATCATCAGAAGATTGATAAAATTCATTAAAGAAGAACTTTAAATATTCAGGCAATATAAATGTTCCTTTGTGTTTATTTTATGTTAGACCCTGGGAATCCATGAAAACAATCTTACTTTTTTTAATTTTTTTTTTCTGTGGGGGTCAAATAAATGAGAAAAGGCTGTTATTTTTAATTCAGGCTACTTCTTTAACAACACTCCCAGTTTTGCAGTGGAAGAGAGGCTTTTCTACTGGTTTGAAGACAGTTAAAAGTTCTTCATCGAATTGACATTTACAGAGTCTTTTAATTAAAAAAAAAATTAAAAATTCTATGAGGCAATTGCAGTTACAGAACCTTACGAAGGGTGATTAAGGTCTGCATTAAATGGCTCATGAAGGATTAATGGGAAGAGCAGCTTTTTCTCTAGCTAAGTAGTATGATGGCAACAGGTGACCCAGAGGCTGTTTTCTCCATGGGCTGGGTTGTTTTCCAGAGAAGGCTGAAACTTGTAGAAATGGTGTGGCAGGACATACTCTATGACTAGACCAGGGAAACCATAAAGTGCTAAGGTTGAATGACCTGATTGCTGGCACGCTTGGCTTTTGAGGTATTTGTTAGCTCATGCAGTATAGGAGGAGCAGCAGCAGCAGCTGGTTCTTTCTGGTGCAGTAGTGGGCGTGGAATGCTGGCTGCATTGCACTGATGAAATGAATGAGTTTTCCTAAGGTTTTTGGATATGGTATAAAATTCAGTGCTTATATTGAGCAGAAACCCAGTATTTCTTTCATTGCTGTGCCTAGAATTAAGAAAGTGGTAGGGCTGGGAGCTGACAGAGGTGTGGACCAGGCATACTTGCTCTCTGCAGCTGGAGGGTGGATAGGAGATGGGATTCTTTGCTTCAGAGACAGGGATAAGAAAATGCCCGAGGGAGATAAAATGTAAATACAGAATTTACCTTTTGAAGTGGGTTTGTTATTCAGCTCTCTGTTATCTTTTAATTTTCATTCTTTTTACGTTTGCTTTTAGATACTTTAACTAATCTTTAACTCTTGATTTGCTAGTAAAATTTAGGAGTTGTGCTGACACCTCAGTGCTAAGAGGATTCTTTGAGTACTGGTTTCACATTTTGTGTTATGAGTGTAATTTTTCTTTATCACTCCAGAAACTGTTGTTCTCTTTCACTGGAAATTACTCCCTTGTTTGTGTTGTTGGAAAATACTATTCTCCTGACCCAGTTCTCCGTGACATGATGATTGGTATGTTTGACCTAAGGGAAATGGGGCTGACCTCTTCAATCACTTTTCATAGTAAACACTTTCTATATTTGCAGTGACTCAGTACCTCTCCCTGGCTTATTTGGGATGGGTCATTACTGCTGAAGATACAAAGCTGTACTCTTGGCTGGCTGTGGACCCTCTGTGACTGTTTCCATGAACCCTTCTAAACACTGTTAACGATTGTTTGGGGGGAAGGCCAAGTAATACCCTATGGGAAACATATGTTTCTCTTTACTCATTTGAAGCAGGCCTGTAAAGTTCAAGTGGGTGAGAAAGGTAGGAGATTAATGCACAGGTCTGGGAATCAGGAGAAAATGTTTCTCCTTCCTTAGGTATGTCCTAGGGAAAAGCACAGGTGCAAAATGCAGCTGTGTTCAAATCTATGGGAGTAGCTGTTTTGCCTGTAGCTTGTGAGGCATTTTCCCTGTAAGTAACATGCCAGCGTACATGTGTGTGAGTATTCTGAGTACATGTGATGTGCAGTGCTGCCTATTTCATTATATAGTATCCATCTGTTTTCATGGGGTAGGGTTCATTGCGTGGTCTGATTACTCTTGATGATTAAACCTCTTGCATTCACTGGTATTAGCAGATAGAAAGAAACAGTAAATGGGATCTCAATGCCAAAAGAGGAAATGGAGGGGTTTAGTCACAGTAATGGCACTCTGTCTGTCAGATAAAATGAAAGTTTTTCACTCAAATTAGGAAACTTTTCAACCTGTCTAGCAAAACATTTCAGGGATGAATCCATGTTTGTCAAACCAGCTTAGCTGGAAGGAAAGGAAGCCATGGTATTAATAGCATTGTGTGTGCTAGCATCTTATCACTGGATTAAGGTTAATAAGCACAGACTGAAGGGTCGTAAGTAGATATGGCTGCATGCTTGATTAGCAATTACTTAGGTCTTGTTTGTGTAACATTTTCCCTGGCTTGAATTTGCCCCTTTAATAGTGCTAAAGGCTATCACAAAGTGTGGCTGAAGACTGTCCCCAGCCTATAATTAACCAAATGTTTGATTAAAGCAGTTACAACAGTTAACTGCATTTTAAAATGAAAAGCATAAGGGAAAAGGAGCTTCAGCCTAGAAAATAGCATAGGTCTCATTTTAGTTCCAGGACATCCCTCTTGATCTCATTCAGTTATTTACATGTACACTAAGACCTCTCTGGAATGAGGGCCCAAAATGTAGTTTTTAAAAAGGTAAATCCTTCACTGCTCCATAAGACGTATGTTGTGTGGTTTTAATGTCCATGGTTATGAGAATGAGACTATATAGCAGTTGGGAATATTGGATGTGCTTTTTATACAGAGAATGTATATTGAATATATGTTACACATTTAATATGTGTATTGTATGGCTATGTAATGTGTATAAAATTTATATTAAATATACAGATAATCATTCAATATAGATTATATATATGGACTATTTAAGCATATATTTATTTCTGTCTATTAGAATATCAAACGGAAATTATTGATTTTATGAGTTAGGTTGTTGCACTTGGTTCATAAAGTCTGAGCTGGATATCCAAAACACTTGCTAAGTAAGATTTTTCAGATCACTGTGGTCAACAGGTATTCACTGGCATTGCTTTCATGAAAGAATTGCAGTTTAATGCATGTGTAGTAGAATAAGCTTAACCTAATCTTGGAGAGAACAGTTAAGATAAGAAGCTCTGTTAGTTTATATATTTTACAACTACGTAATCAAGACACACTTTTGTAGTATTGATGCATTAGATCTCAACAGTAGTAATGTTAATGTTGATGCTCAGCATTAATTTGGCACAGTGTTGTCCTCTGTTCTTCTCGCTCTGCCTTTGGCAGACAGCTGAATATTAATTAACATTTGTTAAGTCAGAATTTAGAAAAAGTCCTAAATCTGTTTTTCTGAAGGAGGTTTGAAGCTTCCTGGGAATACCATGGCCAGTTATGTCATAATCATATCCACATCTATAGTCATATCCACATCTCAGGTGTGCTGTGTGATCCAGTCCATGGGTGATTTTTATATGTTGTTCTAAGACATGTTCCTCCTTTTTCCTGCAGGAGAGCCAGAATTTAAATATGTTGGGAATATGCATGGGAATGAAGCTGTTGGAAGGGAGTTACTCATCTTCTTGGCGCAGTACTTGTGTAATGAATACCAGAAAGGAAACGATACTATTATCAACTTGATCCACAGCACACGTATCCATATCATGCCATCTTTGAACCCAGATGGCTTTGAGAAAGCAGCATCCCAGGTTTGTAAAGCTATTTGTGTAAGAATAGCTATCAATGTCTGTCAGTTTTATCATAATGGCTCTTGGACTAAGTTTTACAGATGCATGGACTCCTGGTGGCAATTGTTGAGTGGGACATCAAAACCAAAGTATTTCCTAATAGCACAGTAGGCTTGTTATGTTTAACAAGGAAGACTTTATGCTTGACTTTTCAACAAGTAGCCTTCTCTCCTGTGATTTTAAAATATAATTATGTTTACGTTTCATGCATATTCTTTCATCTAAGTTCCCTGACTGACCTGCTTCTTAAACATGTAACTTCTTAAGCTCATAATAAATGATATTTCAAAAGTGCTAGAAAAGGGAAAGTTTGTTTTCTTTAAGGATATTCCCATGCAAATACACTTAAAAATTATTCGTGTTCACCAGAGCTTGGTCCCAAAACAACAAACACTATGAGCCATCTTAATATTAATAACTTTGATTCTTAATTTCATGTATGAGGTACTTTAATTAAGGTATTAGTCAAGAAAATTTAGTAGGCATTTTAGGGTGATGACTCAGTCAAGAAACATATAATGCATTAATGCACAATTTGCAAATGGAAGTCAAACAGTAACCCTGTTATACTGGGTTCTGCTGAGTATTTTGTTATAAACAAAAATAAGAATTTCCATGCTTACAAGGTATATTTATTTTTTAATTAATATTTAAATATTGAAAGTTCTCATGTGGCTATTTATGATTAAATAAGTCAAACCTTAATAAGATCTTTATTAAGCTGATTTTCATGAAGTCTTTAAAAATATGCACAGACTCTTTATATTCGGTTGTACATCTCCCTCTCGTGGCAGTGAAGCAGAAGCTGTCCTCAGATTGGTATGGCATTTTACTACTTTGAAATCTCTCTCTAGAGGTTCTGTAACATTACTTCAAACTTTTGGTCCTTAGCCAAAGTACACCTGCTTTTATATGGCTGCCTTAAAACTCATATCTGATTTATAATAAGATTTGATTTAGTACTGCTGTTCTAATTTGGAATATCTTGATCCTGTACACAGAGTGTGACAGTAGATTCAATATACCCCAAGATTAAAACCAGTAACCAAACTTAACCTATATTAAAGAGTACTGAAAGCTTACAGAGAGAAGCTAGGGGAAACTATACATTCTGAAAGCATTTCCTCAATGAAAACTAAAACTTACTTTAGAGAATCAGTTTAAAGAAATAATTCTGCAAAAATTCTCATTGCTACCATTTTAGTGAACAAAGCTGACAGACACAATAAAAGATTCAAATAAAGATTAAGATCCTTCTTTACCCTGAAGCTATTTAGAGGAACTTGAAACAAGTGCAAACATTCCCTGTGGCTTCCAGATAAATCTACAGGTGCTGTGACTCTTTCTACAATGAGATCTGTGATTCACAGTCAGGCTATGAGGCAATGGGGAAATGCCAAGTCTTGAGGGAAGACACCACTGCCACTGAAAAATCTGATACTGCTGGTAATTTTACATATCCTTAGTCCGGGTGTGCCATATGACAATAACCTGTCCTGCAAGACCCTCAGTGAAATAGAGATCAGTTTTGTCCCCACAGAGCTCTAGGAAGGAATAGGAATTGACTCAGCTCTTGGTGCCTCAGGAGTTTTTTCTTCCACATGATCCTTTCTTATTCTCAAGCACATGGGAAGTAAACACACTCATAAAAAGCTTGATATGTAATCTCCTGAATCTACTCATCTTCCTTCTCTTTGTGTTCCCTTCCCTCATTTAGCCTGGTGAACTTAAAGACTGGTTTGTTGGTCGAAGCAATGCCCAAGGGATAGATCTAAACCGAAATTTTCCCGATCTTGATAGAATAGTTTATGTTAATGAGAAAGAAGGTGGCCCAAACAACCATCTTCTGAAGAACATGAAAAAAGCTGTGGACCAGAATCCCAAGGTAAGTAGGGGCTGAATGTCAGGTCACTGACATGCCCATCTCTTCCCTTTTATGTAAGCAAAGAGAAGTGACCCCTAAGAGCTGTGTGTATGGTCTTTATTGTTCATATTTTTCTGAATATTTTGTTAAATTTGTTATATTTATCCATCTAATGCTTCTTGAATTTTTTCCTCAAAAGAGATTGCTGTAGTAAACTCCTTTGATCCATCTTAATCCTTAGACAATTCCTCAGTCAAAAGACTTTTTTTTGTATAGTCCTCTCTCTTGATTTTAAGCTGGTTTTCCAAATATTCTGCATTTTTACCATTGCCAGAAATTCACTTGTGTATTGTGCTTAATTATACTGCTAGCTAAATAGCTATTCTCACATACAATACATCCATTTCTGTTAAGTTTAAGCCTTTAATATGCAGCTGTGTATCTGGGGGGATTTTTATCTTCTTGTGTTTACCCTCAGAGGAAGTTCTAGAAAACTGAGTGTTGTGACTGCAGTCCCATAGGACTGTGGCCTTAATAGCTGTGTTCTGTCTTCAAATTCAAAATATTAATAAAGTAATTATACTTTCCATACAGAGAAAAGACAGCACCAACATTTATGTTTAATTATTTTATTTTCCTTTGTTTAAAATTGGGTAGGCCTTTTTATCCATAATGGGAAGAAGTAAAAGATTGAGATTGCTTTTTTTGTGGTCTTATTCTGACATAACTGACACCAGTTTGGGATTTACACTAATCTACTTAATATAATTATAAATCTAATGTAAGGACTGATTTAATTTTCTCTGAAGCCGGAATAAAATTGCTGTTCACTTAACTGTCTTGCACAGTGTATGTAGTAATAATTAAGCTCACTGTATTTAATTGAATGTTTCTACATTGGATTATCAATTTGTAACTGCTGGTAATGCTATTTTGTTGTAGCTTGCTCCTGAAACGAAAGGTGTCATTCACTGGATTATGGATATTCCCTTTGTGCTGTCTGCCAACCTTCATGGAGGAGACCTTGTTGCAAATTATCCTTATGACGAGACTCGGAGTGGTATGTAAATAGAAGTTAACATGAAATAGTAGAAGATAGAAATTTCATTTTATACTTATCTCACTGAGCTAAGTATAAAATGAAATTTCATTTTATACTTATCTCACTAAGATCCACTATATAAACCTTGCAAACAAAACCATAAAAACTGTAAAACCATATAAAATTGAAAAAAAAAGTTATAAATGTTATTTATAGGCATTGCATTGTAATGACTTATTTTATCATGCTAATTATGTGTTTAAAGCTGGTCACTATGACCATGTTTTCCAATTTTGAAGATGATAGTTTGTTTCAGTAGATTTACATGACAAAAATGATGTAATACCTAAGGGAATCATAGTCCCTTAGATACATTAATCAAGGCAACTTAGGTCTTAAATTAGCTGTGGCTGTTTGTACCCTGTTAAATGAAGTGAGAAAGATGTGTCTAGGTTAAGGTTTCTTGCACCTGTAAAAATGAATTTCTGAAAACAGCAGTGTGCTAACAGAAACAACTACCACATTTTCAGTATTGGTCCCTTATAAAAAGGATCACACTGTGGCATAGATGTTATCATAAAGTATACAACAATATTAGTTCAGTTTTTTCTGCTACTATGGGATGAACACATGAATGAAATTTCATGAAATTATATTGTTTGCGATTCTCTTCTTTCAGTTGACTTTATCACAGTTTAATTGCAACTCCTTCTAATATTCAACTATAAAACTCTTCTGAGAGACATCTGTGTTCTTGAACCGTGTGTTGTTCTAAAATAATATCTAAAGCCTAGAATAGCTTAGGTTTTGGGTGCACTTTTCAAGTAGTATTTTCATAAATACTGAGACTGTTGGGATTAGCCACTTGAATGATAGGGCACCAATTGATGAAGTAATGGGGAAATGTTAACATTAAAAAGATAATGCCATATTAACTTGTGATGCCATAGGACACTTACCTGTGTACGTAGTATTTTCAGGCACAGTTCTGCTGGGCAGTGCTAGTGATCTAAGCTGTGAGCCTAGTCACTATGACTGCCCTTTTAATAATCCTTGTTCCTGGAATTTTTTTCCTCCCTAGGCAGTGCCCATGAGTACAGCTCCTGCCCTGATGATGCTATTTTTCAAAGCCTGGCTCGCAGTTATTCTTCTTTTAACCCTGCTATGTCTGATCCAAACAGACCACCGTGTCGTAAAAATGATGATGACAGCAGCTTTGTGGATGGAACAACTAATGGTGGTGCCTGGTACAGTGTCCCAGGAGGTGAGCCCACCCCACAGGAGTCCATGTCACTGGCTATTCTGAGCTTGAGTTATGTTATCCACAACTTTTGGTCTGGTTAAGGCTGATCACTCACCACAGTACATCTATAAAATCCGACAAAGCTCACTGTGATAACTATTAAAATATTCCTTTTTACTGCTTTTTCTACAGTGTTTCTTCAGGCTCCAGGTCACTGCAAACTTAATAATTCTACAGCAGGCAAGTGATAGCTCTGCTATCATGAAATATTAAGGGAGTTTGGGGTGGAGGGGGAGTTGAGAAAAAAGTGAAAAATCCCCTGACAAAGTCTCATTAGAGCAGGCTGCTGATGGTTCATTTGAACCTCAATAACAAAGGCATCCAAGCTGAAGGAAGCAGGGAAGCCTGGTTGCCTGATTTTGCAGTGTTACAGAAAATGGGAATTTGGCCTTGGATTTCAAAGGAAACAAAACCATGAAGATACTTGCATTTGCATCTCCATACTTTGTGTCTTGGTTAGTGCCTGATTCTGTCCCAGGTGCTGTTTGCTGTTTCCCTAGACTGTGCTAAGAGGAGCAGCAGAGCTACTATGGGCATGTCCAGACTAATTTTTCCAGAAGTCCAGAAGAGTAGCCTGAAATGAGACATTTAATTCAAATGAGACATTTCATTCCTTTCTATTAAGAATTTTGATATCTTTGTAAACTGAGCCAAACACATCTTGGCATATCTGAATCTTAGAGTGTTCTGCCTCTGCTAAACGTGTAATGAAAACTGAGCCAAAGATTTCTGAGCCAGCTTGTGTTGGAGTGATTTTTCTGTGCTTTGGCTTTGTTGATATATGCTGGATAACTTTGAACACACACAACTGTTTTATTATTTGCTTTTCTCTTGATATTCAGTTACAGTCTCTGAATGAATTTTAAATTTTTTACCTGAATAGAAATCTCTCAAAGCATTAGACAGCCTAAGTGGTAGCCTGTGCTGGTTTGAAAGCAAAACCAGTGAGACTCCCAGTCAGAGATACAATTTAATAGAAGAAGAAGGGAAAAAAGGTGAAATAAATAGAATGATACAACCTAGCACCCTGTTGGTCAGGGTGTTTGAAGCAGTCCGGGAATCCTCCTGGAGCAGCAGATGTGGTTCCGCTGGAGCAGAGATGATCCAAAGCAGTGATCCCTGTAGAAACGTCCGGTAGCTCGTCTCCTCTGAGAATTCAGTGGATAGAAGCTGCCAGTGGGGTCTCAAACCCTGGATTATATCCAGGTGGGAATGCTTGGCTCCTCCCCCTGGGCAGAGCATCTCACAATAGCATGATTTCATCTTATCAGTCGTGCAAATGGATCCTTGATGGCCCATTAAACAGAGATAACGTTTTCCGGGAATGCATTGTTGGGCTCGTTAACAGAAGATAAGGAGATCCCTGCCCCACCTTGGCTCCAACGGCTCATGGGGATAGAATACATACCTTGGACACAATTTTACATTGTAACCTAGGACATAATCCACCCCTTATTCTATCACCATCTACATCATACACTCTCAGAGATACATACATATACATACGTATATACACAGAATGAAACCCTACACACTAATTTTAGTTCTCACTCAAAATCAAGTCTCCTTGTGGTACACAACGGGTTTCTCCATCTTTTTGCATTACCCACCAAGTGTAACCAGGTCCTTGAGCAAAAACAATCCCA
The DNA here is from genome assembly GCA_027886175.1 of Phylloscopus collybita. Classification (NCBI taxonomy): domain Eukaryota; kingdom Metazoa; phylum Chordata; class Aves; order Passeriformes; family Phylloscopidae; genus Phylloscopus; species Phylloscopus collybita. The sequence continues at coordinate 37,574,660 of JAJNNQ010000009.1, read as the reverse complement.
CGGATGGGTCTGCCTTTGCCTGAGGTGGGATTAATCCAAACAGTCTTTCCTAAAATCCCTTTCAGGTGTACCACAGGGACTTTATCTCCATCCACTGTGTGCAAGGGTTCAGACTGGGCCGGACCAGCTCGATTGATGGAGCCTCGGGTGTTTACCATCCAGGTGGCTTTGGCTAAGTTTATGTCCCAGTTCTTGAAGGTTCCTCCGCCAAGTGCCTTCAGGGTGGTCTTTAATAATCCATTGCACCGTTCAACTTTCCCGGCAGCTGGAGCATGATAAGGGATGTGGTATATCCATTCAATACCATGTTCTTTGGCCCAGGTGTTTATAAGGCCATTCTTAAAATGTGTCCCGTTGTCTGACTCGATTCTCTCTGGGGTGCCGTGTCTCCACAGGACTTGTTTTTCCAGGCCCAGGATGGTGTTCCGGGCAGTGGCATGAGGCACAGGATAGGTCTCCAGCCAACCTGTGGTTGCTTCTACCATGGTCAGTATGTAGCGCTTGCCTTGGCGGGTCTGGGGAAGGGTGATGTAGTCAATTTGCCAGGCTTCCCCATACCTGTACTTCAACCATCGTCCACCGTACCACAGAGGCTTCACCCGCTTGGCCTGTTTGATTGCAGCGCAGGTCTCACAGTCATGGATGACCTGTGAGATGCTGTCCATAGTAAGGTCCACCCCTCGGTCACGGGCCCATCGGTATGTTGCATCTCTTCCCTGATGACCAGAGGCATCATGGGCCCAACGAGCTAGGAATAATTCTCCCTTGTGCTGCCAGTCTAGATCCACCTGTGATACTTTCACCTTGGCAGCTTTGTCTACCTGCTCATTGTTGCGATGTTCCTCATTAGCCCGACTCTTGGGTACATGCGCATCCACGTGTCGAACCTTCACGGTTAGCTTCTCTACTCGGGTAGCAATGTCCTGCCAAATCTCAGCAGCCCAGATGGGTTTCCCTCTGCGCTGCCAGTTGGCCTTTTTCCAGCGATTCAGCCATCCCCACAGGGCATTAGCTACCATCCATGAGTCAGTGTAGAGATAGAGCCTCGGCCACTTCTCCCGTTCAGCAATATCCAAAGCCAGCTGTACAGCTTTAAGCTCTGCCATCTGACTCGATCCACCTTGTCCCTCGGTAGCTTGCGCAACTCGTCGTGTGGGGCTCCATACTGCAGCTTTCCATTTCCTGTCAGTGCCTATAATTCGGCAGGAACCATCAGTGAAGAGGGCATATCGTTTTTCAGTCTCCGGTAGCTCATTATATGGTGGGGCCTCCTCAGCACGTGTCACTTGCTCCTCTTCTTCTTCAGAGGATAAACCAAAAGTCTCACCTTCAGGCCAGTTCGTTATAACTTCCAGAATCCCAGGGCGATTTGGGTTTCCAATACGGGCGCGCTGCGTAATGAGGGCAATCCATTTGCTCCAAGTAGTGTCGGTGGCATGATGCGTGGAAGGTACCTTTCCCTTGAACATCCACCCCAGCACCGGCAGTCGGGGTGCCAGAAGCAGCTGCGTTTCCGTGCCAATTACTTCTGAAGCGGCTTGAACTCCTTCATAGGCAGCCAAGATTTCCTTCTCCGTGGGCGTGTAGTTGGCTTCGGACCCTCTGTAGCTTTGACTCCAGAATCCCAGTGGTCGACCCCGAGTCTCACCAGGCACCTTCTGCCAAAGGCTCCAGGACAGGCCATTGTTCCCGGCTGCTGAGTAGAGCACATTCTTCACATCTGGTCCTGTCCTCACTGGGCCAAGGGCTACCGCATGAGCGATCTCCTGCTTGATCTGGGCAAAGGCTTGCTGCTGTTCAGGGCCCCAGTGGAAATCGTTCTTCTTGCGGGTAACCAGGTAGAGGGGACTCACAATCTGACTGTACTCAGGAATGTGCATTCTCCAAAAGCCTATGGCACCTAGGAAAGCTTGCGTTTCCTTCTTGCTGGTTGGTGGAGACATTGCAGTGATCTTGTTGATTACTTCTGTGGGTATCTGGCGACGTCCATCTTGCCACTTGACTCCCAGGAACTGGATTTCTCGAGCCGGTCCCTTTACCTTACTTCGCTTAATGGCAAAACCAGCTCTCAGTAGAATCTGGATAATCTTCTCTCCTTTCTTGAAAACTTCCACTTCTGTGTTCCCCCACACAATGATGTCATCAATATACTGGAGATGCTCAGGAGCCTCACCCTTTTCCAGTGCAGCCTGGATCAGTCCATGGCAGATGGTGGGACTGTGCTTCCACCCCTGGGGCAATCGGTTCCAGGTGTACTGCACACCCCTCCAGGTGAAAGCAAACTGGGGCCTGCACTCTGCTGCCAAAGGAATGGAGAAGAAAGCATTGGCAATGTCTATGGTCGCGTACCACTTTGCTGCCTTGGACTCCAGCTCGTACTGAAGCTCCAACATGTCTGGCACAGCAGCACTCAGTGGTGGCGTGACTTCATTCAGACCACGATAATCTACAGTCAGTCTCCATTCTCCACTGGACTTACGCACAGGCCAGATGGGGCTGTTGAAGGGTGAACGAGTCTTGCTGACCACCCCTTGGCTCTCCAGTTTACGAATCATCTCATGGATTGGGGTCACAGAGTCTCTGTCGGTGCGGTACTGCCGACGGTGCACTGTTGCTGTGGCAATTGGTACTTGTTGTTCTTCTACTCTCAGCAGTCCCACAGCAAAGGGGTCATCGGAGAGACCAGGCAGGGTATTCAGTTGTCTGATGCCTTCTTTCTCTACAGCAGCTATCCCAAAAGCCCAGCGATATCCTTTCGGGTCTTTGAAATATCCATTTCTGAGAAAATCTATGCCAAGGATGCATGGGGCCTCTGGGCCAGTCACAATGGGGTGTTTTTGCCACCCGTTCCCAGTTAAACTCACTTCGGCCTCCACTACAGTCAGCTGCTGGGATCCTCCTGTCACTCCAGAAATAGAAACAGATTCTGTTCCTACATACCTTGATGGCATCAGAGTACATTGAGAGCCAGTGTCAATCAAAGCCGTGTACTCTTGTGGGTCGGATGTGCCAGGCCATCGGATCCACACAGTCCAATAGATCCGATTGTCCCTTTCCTCTACCTGGCTAGAGGCAGGGCCCCTCTATTCCTGCTCACGATGCACGTTGCTATCTTCCTGTGAATACGTTCCTGAGGTCCCTTCGAGAGGATCAGTCACATCATCATTCCTATACTGTCTGGAGTTCCGTGCACGAGAGACTGGAGCAACATTGACTCTAGATGAACTCCTCGTGGTAGGCGTCCCTCTTTTCAGTTCACGTACCCGGGCTGCTAAGGCGGAGGTGGGTTTTCCATCCCACTTCCTCATGTCTTCTCCATGCTCCCGAAGAAAAGACCAGAGGTTACCTCGTGGAGTGTATGTTCTCTCTCTGGCTGGGGGACGCCTGCTCCTAATGGCAGAGACTCTTGTTGGTTCTGGCGAGACGCGGTAAACTTCTTCCTTCAGTTCTTTTTTCAGTTTCTGATGGCCCTCTTCAATCAAGCTTCGGACTTGCTCAGCCAGCCTTGTTTCCACGGATGAGACATGGGTACGAAACGGGGCAGTGACAGTGTCCTCATAAATTCTTAGTTTGTTGGCCAAGACACCCACCCTGTCCTCACCTGCCCTCCATTGCAGCGTTGCCAGGTAACGGGAGTACATCTCTGGTCCAAGCCGTGCGAATCTCAACCACATCTGTGATGTGCACTGAACTTCATCTGGGCTTTTAGGAAATCTCTCATCCTCTGAGAAAATGATCTCCAGCACGGCCAATTCCCTCAGGCATCGGATACCTTGTTCCATTGTGCTCCACTTTCCTTGGTGCACCTGGAGATCTTCTTTACAAAGGTACCTGTCCTTCACACTTGTCAGCAGTCGCCGCCAGAGGCTGAGAGTTCCTTGGGTCCTTCCAATGCCCTGGTCAATGACCACATCCCGGGACAGAGATCCCAGTTGCCTGGCCTCACTTCCATCCAGAATGGTGTCATTGGCTGCAGCGTCCCAGATGCGGAGCAGCCAGGTCAGGATGGACTCGTTTGGCTGACGGGTGAATTCCCTCCGCAGGTCACGCAGCTCACCCAGGGACAGAGAGCGAGTGATGATCTCTGGCTCTGTCTCCTCTGCTGGGTGCGAAGGTCCTGCTGCATCCTCGTCAGTCACTATGCGGACTGACTTGCTCTTTGATTTCTTCTTCTGAACAGGGGCAACTGCTACCGGTTTAGGCTGTTCCGGTTCAGTGATGGTTTGTATGGGGGTGCTGACGGTGCCTTTGGTTCCTTCCTCCTCTGTGACAGCCTGTGTAGATGTGGATGCTGTTGCTTTGCCTTTGGTTCCTTCCTCCTCTGTGACCGCCTGTGTAGATGTGGATGCTGTTGCTTTGCCTTTGGTTCCTTCCTCCTCTGTGACAGTCTGCGTAGACACGGACACTGTTGCTTTGCTTTCGGCTCCTTCTCCTTCTGCGACAGTCTGTGTGGACATGGATGCTGTTGCTTTGCTTCTTTTCTCTACTGCCTCAAGAAGACGCTGCACTACATCATGTACATCATGTGGTGTTCTGTTTCTAAGCATGGTGCAGGCTGTGCAGAGAAGACAAAACAGCATCAACAACAACATTATGCTGTCCTTGGTATCCAGAGAGAATTCAATATTTTCAAAAACTGCTGTATCAGGCCTGAAAGACTGGAAAAAATTATTCTTTACCCCTCCCCACAGCGGCTGGGTCAGATTGTTGAGGCCCCAAACAAAACATCCTAGACCGGGACAAGCAAACAAAGTTGAGTACACACTCCAAATTATGCTCATTGCCTTGCAGGTTAGCATACAATAGACATAGTAGACCAATAAAGCAATTTTAGTGCTGTACCCTGGTTTACACCAAAGTATTAAGATCTGCAGATAGTGCCCCATGTGCGGAAAGATATAGAGAGCTAGGTACAAGACAAATGTAAGCATGCTGAGCATCATAGCGAACAGGTGTTCTTTTCCACAATACAAAATTGTAATTCTGACTTTTCTCAATACCTCGTGCCCCACGTTGGGCGCCAAAAGATGTGCTGGTTTGAAAGCAAAACCAGTGAGACTCCCAGTCAGAGATACAATTTAATAGAAGAAGAAGGGAAAAAAGGTGAAATAAATAGAATGATACAACCTAGCACCCTGTTGGTCAGGGTGTTTGAAGCAGTCCGGGAATCCTCCTGGAGCAGCAGATGTGGTTCCGCTGGAGCAGAGATGATCCAAAGCAGTGATCCCTGTAGAAACGTCCGGTAGCTCGTCTCCTCTGAGAATTCAGTGGATAGAAGCTGCCAGTGGGGTCTCAAACCCTGGATTATATCCAGGTGGGAATGCTTGGCTCCTCCCCCTGGGCAGAGCATCTCACAATAGCATGATTTCATCTTATCAGTCGTGCAAATGGATCCTTGATGGCCCATTAAACAGAGATAACGTTTTCCGGGAATGCATTGTTGGGCTCGTTAACAGAAGATAAGGAGATCCCTGCCCCACCTTGGCTCCAACGGCTCATGGGGATAGAATACATACCTTGGACACAATTTTACATTGTAACCTAGGACATAGCCTAAATCTGCTTCTCTTACAGCAGAGGTGGTACTAAAAGAAGAAAATATTTAAGCTCCTGTAAAGAAACTAGAAACAGAGCAATGACTGGTAGTGCTCACACAGCCAGTGATCACCAGGGGCTGAGTGTGAAGTAAAATATTGAAATTTCTAAATGTAAATAAAACCCCAAAAAAATCTTTTAGTGAGGCTTTTCAGGCTTTGAATTGGAACCATTAAAACACCTTGAAAATGGAAGATTGCAAAAGCTGAAAAAAGTTAATATAAACAAAATATTGAAAACTTTAGTAGTTAAAATTTGTTTCAATTCAGTTAAAATTTATCTTAATGAAAAATTAAATATTAGCTATGGAAATGTGGATATATTTAACTTCAGGAACTTAACTTAGGCAAATGCTATGAAAAGCAGTTTTTCCATTGTTTTGATGAAATGCTTTGATTCTGATTAAACTGCATATGGCAAAGACACATTTTTCCATTGGAAAAAGTTTTTGGAAAGTCTGATTTCCTCTTTTTGGATCTTACTTTAAGTTACAGTGCTTATTCCCTAAGTGAGGTCTTTCTTTTTCTCATATTTGTACAGATGTTAATAGGCAAGAATCCTAGTGCTAAGCAGGATCTATCATCCTAATATGATGCAGCTAATAAAAAACAGAATTAGGATCCTAAACAATATGCTTAGGACCATACAGATGGAATCTGTTATTGGTTTGGGGCTTTTTTTCAGGTAGAAATCAGCTGGCAAGCTGTGACTTTTGAACAAAACTTCCATGGTAGTGTTTGCTGATTTAAAAAAAACAAATATAATTCAGTAAAAACAGTTCTGCTCTTTCTATGTCTAATGCTAAGGAAAATAACTAAACACTGCTCAGTTCAAGTGAAAATTTTCTGGGAAGTTTTAATCTAAAAAGCTCCATCTGAAAACCAAAATGTGGCAATTAAGTTATTGATGGTATCAGTGATTTTTTGCTATCCATATGGTAGTGAACTCAAAGTTAGCAGCAGCATAAGCTGCTGAAAAGCCATTTATGTTGCATTAGGGAAAGTATTCCACTGTACCTCCTTGCCAGAATTAGGAATATATCAAAAGAAACTCTGAAGGCCTTGTCTCCATTGTGTCTGCTCCTGTTGGAGCTAAGGTGGTACTTCTCTACCTTTGCACCCTTGGGTTCCTTTGGGCTTTTGTCCCCCACTTTCCCCTTTTCCCTTCCTTTCTCTCTTCTACTAGAGATTCCTTTCTGCACCAAACATAGCTCCAGTATCCACTCCTGCCCATTTTCTGTCTCCATTCCTGGTCATCTCCTACATTCAGCCTTTGACAGTACTTTATCAGACCAAGAGCTCTCTGACCTAGGAAGGGATGATTTTTCATTCTAATGAATTGTTATAGGTGCTGTTGCCCTACAGAGCTTATTATGGTGACCCCAGCTGTGCAACATCAATTCTTTGCCCATATAATTGATCCTCAGGGACTTTTACCTTCTGTAAAAGGTGGGCCAGTTGCCACCTTCACTGGTTCTTCAGTCTGCAGGGGTAGTATATGGATGGCTCTCATGTGACTGTGGGTTGCTTTTCATGTCTTTCTGAATACCTGGATTCTTTCAGTAGGAAGGCTGAACTCCTGTGTCAGAGACATCAGGTAACAGTCCTTGGTTCTAACTGGAAGTAAGGAGGAACCCTCCATTGCATTCATGTTCTGTCCTTCCCTTTTGTCTGACCCCAGGATTTCCTCACCAACCTCATTCAAGGTGGCAATTCTTTCTGGCTTTTTGGGTGGAGAGAGTGGATGATGTAGAGGAATATTTGACTCTTGCATCTCTCTTAATTATACTGTCTGTGAGGTTTTTCTCAACATTTCTGTTTGGTAGTTCCATCCTTCTGTGGAGCAGGGGTACAGAGAAAAATTTCCCCCCAAGAGCACCTTTGTGCTAAGTCTGAGGCCAGGATGCTGTTACACTTGTAGTTGTCATCTCTAATTAGTTGATCCATGTAGGTTTTTCAGAGACAGCAAGCAAAGGCAAAGAGGTCATTCTTCTGTGTTCAGGAATGGCTCTTTTAAGCCATCAGACTCTGATAGGAAAAGCAAGTTTGTACATAAAAACCATGTGGTTTTTAACAGAGGCCTTCTCTCTATCACCATGTAATTAATGATTTCACTCATGCACAAGAAAGCCAAACTAAATTTGCACAAACAGCTCTAATTTTGGCATTTCCTTAGCTGTTGACTGTATAACTTTTCAACATCCTTAATGACTTTTTAATGCACCTTTTGTGTGGAGTACCTATCTGGAACTATAAATGAGAAGAACAGATAGTAATCAATTACTATCTAGCCACATGCCTCTTCTGCTTTTTCTGTCATTACAGAGTCACCTGAGTCTAATCAGATTCATGTCATTACAAAAATAGCTTTTGAAAGCAGCTTACATTGCTGTACTATTAGGCTATTGTTTAAATGTCTTTTTTAAATTTTCCAATACTCTCAAATCACCCTTGGCACTCAACTAATTTCCAACTTGGATTACCAGCTTTGGAAGCAGTGTTAGGTGTTTTTAGTGTTTCACTAAACACTAATGTAGGAGGCATTCACAGCCTCCCCATTCAAGTACATCCTGTCCTGCTAAAGGTTACTGTCTTATCTATGTGTAGGAGCTAAACTAACTTAGTGCTGTAGCTTGCAGTCCAAAGTCTTAAGTAATTCTGATGCCTAGATGCCAGGGGCACACTCTGCATTCTGCTTTATTTATGAAGCTTGGTGTTCCTTTATTAAAACCTGAAAAAATTCAATTTTTTCCCCCATATTCTAAGCTTACTTTTGAAAGCACTAACATAAAGACACTGTGGTCCCTCAGTCGCTGGAGTAGTGCAACAGAGAAGTTTCTGTGTTCTCAGCTTCAAAGTTGAACTCATGGTCAGCAATCAAGGGCATTCATTGCTGAATCTCAGTTATATCTGAGGTATCTAAGCCTTTCTGATTTCCTGTTAAAGTGTGAGAAAGTTGGTCCTACACTTTATCACAGTGAGAGGCTTTGGGAGCGTGGTGATGTCCATGCATGTGATACAAGCCACAGATAGGGCACTTTGAGGGCTTGACCGATGGCAGTGAAGTTGCTGCAATATGGAATAAACCTTTAGAAATGTTTTGGTTTTTTGTGTATTGCACCTAATCACCATAGTGAACAGGGAGGTGAAGAGTGCACGGCCCAAATGCCTTCTAGGTTAACTGTGGTGGGCCATAGTTTAGATCTTGGCCAGCTTCACCCCATTCTCTGTCTCAGAGATTCAGATCATCTGCAGTTCAATGATAAAAAAGATGAATTTTCTTGGGAGCAACTCATAAACCTGGGAGATGGCTGAGCCCTGGGAAACAAACTATAGGATACAGGCACTGTGCACAAAACTTGAAAATACATTGCTTCTTTATTCTGTTCTTGAGAAATAGGGCATCCCTGAGTAATACTTTGGGAGGAAAGAGAAATTTTCTGAGAATTGGAACAGTAATGGTCAAGAATTACTGTCACCATAGTAAAATCACATTGTGCCCTTTGGCTCCCTGTTCTCCTCTTTATGCATTCTTTTTTCATTTTGGAAGAAGTACAAAAAGCAACAAAAGCTAGCATCCAGAATAGATGCGTAAGAGTCAGCACTGCTGTCAGGATTTTACTCATGACTCCACTTCTCTCTTGCTGTGTATTGCTGAATGGTCCACCTAAGAGTTCTGCCTGCTGGAACATCAGAGCCATCCCTCCCAGGAGCCTTTGCCTTCTGTGTCCTCATTTTTCCAAAAAAAAAAAAAAAAAAAAAAAATTTAGAAATAATAAGATTCTTTTAGCAATCAGAAAAATCCCTGTGCCTATCAGTAGTTGGGAGTCTTGTTGCCTGGTTGGCAGAAAACAACATTTTCACCCTGATGTGTTGGCAAAATTCCACCTGACTCAGTCTGTTTGCTGTCCTTGGGGTACTCTTTGGGACATGACATTGGCTCTCTGGGCAGTTATGGACCCGTGAATGACACTGGTGCTTAGTAAAGAGACTGCCTCAGGTATCATATGTGGCTTGCATAGGGGAACACAGGGCTGAATGAATTACCTGTCCTAGAAACACTTCTAAATCCCTCAGTGACCTCCATGGGGGTGCTCAAAAAGCTTGATAGCCACTTTCTTTTCAGGCCTCCATTTGAGAATCCACTGACTCTGTTAGCTACACAGACTGGGAAGGCGAGGGATAGTCCTACATCAGCTTCTGCAAAGCATATGCTTTATAAGCCTTCTGGGGATGGCCACTGTGCCTCTCCAGTTGGTTGATCCAGTTACAAAACTGGAAACCTTCTTGGATTGTGGTTGACCAATTTAAGCAAATAGCCAATATACCCATGTACTAAGAGGAGGGTCTCAGAAATGTAAAAGGATGCATATTCTCCACCAAGTTTTTATTCCTAGTGATGATGCCACTATGCTACTTACGTTTTAAAATGTCAATTATTAAAGTTGCATTCATAGTGATGTTTCTCCTCTCTTTCAAAGGCTATCTAATACTGATTTTTCAGAGGCATTGAGTTGAAGAAACCCCATAGAAAAAAATCCATATAAATAAATGTTATAGGAAGTTTGGTGGTGTTGGGTTGGTTTTTTTGTTTGTTTGTTTTTTGTTTGCTTTTTTTTGTGGAGAATATTTGAAATCTATTCAGAAAATTTTGACAAGGAAATGTTTTCCATGTAAAATGTTACTAACATGAAATGTTATCTTTTCAGAAAAAAACCACAATACATTTTTGATCCATCTTTATAAATTTCTTTAAAAGTATCACTTTATTATGTTTCATTTGCTTTATGATTAATTATTATTCTTCTTAGCTTACAAGGTGAGCATCATTTTTTGATTATTTTTTTTCATATGGAAGTATTTTAGCCATAATCTGAAATAATTTTCTTTCCCAAAGAGAAAAAAAGTCATTTATGTGTCAGCTATTCAAAAATGTGTGAGCTAGAAGTATACAGGTCACGTGCAGCATCAAGTAGAAGCACACAGCCTGTCTATCAAGGCTTTTCTAAACTTTCCCTGGGAAGAAAATGTATTTTGGAATTACTTGGTTTCTCTGATTTAAAGCTTCTGAATTCAAAATTAAGCAGATGGAGTGGAGCTGCATCAATTGTATTTATAGCTCTTCTTTACTTAATAGGCCCAGCATTTCATTTGTCTCTTATTTACTTCAGAGTAATGCAAAAGGCATCACTACCTCTCTCTTCTGGCATTGCAGGAATGCAGGATTTCAATTACCTCAGCAGCAACTGCTTTGAAATCACAGTGGAGCTTAGCTGTGAAAAATTCCCGCCTGAAGAAACTCTGAAGGGCTACTGGGAGGACAACAAGAATTCTCTTATAAATTACATTGAGCAGGTAACAGAAGAGGATGGCAGAACTAGAAGTGCATAAACTTTGTGAACATCTAATTCAAAATATCGTATTAATCCAGATGTTGCTTTAATTCTTATTCATCTCTGTGGTGGTAAATCCTGTGTCATATTTCTAAATAAGTGGAAGAAGAGTGGAAAAGAAGGACGAATTTAGAATCCTTCTCACCCTACTTAAGCGGTTGGAGGCATTTAATTTAAATTATTTGTGTTGGGTTCCTCAATGAAAAAAATTACAAATCTCCATAGTCTATGATTGACTCCCCCAGCGCTGGTGTGTGTGCTCAGAGAGATGGATTGCCCTCTGCAGATATTCCAATGTGCGTGCAGACGTGGGATGAATCATTCTGTGGATGTACAGGAACCTGGGCAGCTGGATTAGACCATATAGAATTTCTGAAACCTGAAAATTGTAGTTAAAAATTACAAATATATCTGCTATCATTAGTGGTTGCACGCCTGAGATTGTGAAATGAGAAACACACTTTGTTAGCAGAACCGATCAATTAATACATTAATTTCTTTAAGGACCTAATTAAGCAGAAATGCTTTAGTTAGCCAGAAATCTGAAATATTTGAATATTTGAAGTGTTATACTGTTGTGTTAAAACATTATCTGTAGGCTAAGGAAAAAGCTGTACTTGTCCTGCAGGTTTTTACCCATTCTTCATGGAAATTGTTCAGCTGCTCTGCACAGGGGTTAATTTTCTCTGACTCGTGGAAAGCTATGTTACTGCATTTCAAAATTGCTCATGTATTAGATACTATTTTGCCAACTTCCTTTGCTCCTGCAGAGTTACCAGCTTTATCCTTGAAATTCAGATGGTCTGTTTGGCATTGGATTTTTTCTTCTTGCTGGATAAGATGACCAGCTCCAGCTCCCCTGGGAGTGCTGAGGACAGTGCAAATATGTAATTTCTGATTTTCTAAGGTTTCTCCCACAGTATATATTAGAGGAATCTGAACTAAACTACAGCAGCTGAATGCACCATATGGGTTCATAAAGGGGAACATCAATATCTCAAAATAAAACTTGGGATCCATAAGTCTTTTCAAAGGACATGGAATCTGAGAGAAGCCTGAACTTCACACTGCTTTGCTGCTTTGTTTCCAGGCTCCCAATGAGGTGCATCTCCACATAGGTTCCCAATATCCCCTTGTCTCTAGCACTGAGAGTTCCCTGTTTCTGGACATGAAAAGGCAGTTAATCCTCAGTCTCGTGCTTCTGAGGAGTTTGCTTTAAGATACACTGTCAGGAGTGGTCTCTCTGCACACTGAGATCATATCAGTGCTTTAATTTCATATCTAGTGGGAGCAGACAGATTAGGTACTGCTGGAGCTGTTACCTGAGCATGAAGGAACAAGGACATGACACACCTCTGCCCTTCTCCCACAGTCCAGGAGGGGAGCATTGTGACTCTACACTGTGGTCCCAGCTCACAGAACTGGATGTTTTGAGTGCACAACAGAAAGCTCAAGCATCTCACAGAGGGATTGCCCACTGAAGTCCAAGTGGCTGCATTTACTTTGCTCATGCTTCACCTTTAGGGAATTATGTCATTAGCTCTACATTCTTACAGTTGATAAAGCTTTAAAAAGCAGGTTTCTGTAGGCTGTTCTTTCAAAGCTTTTCCATGAATTCATTAATCCCCAATATGACAAAGATTTGCAAGTCAGTGTTTACATGTATTATGATTTGCTTTGTATTTCTGAGAATTACTTGCATTGAACAGATATATTATAACTGCCTGCTGAATTATTTTTCCTCTTCACTCAGTTCCATTATGATATTTAGTATTTATCATTGATAGTGGTCAGCCTGTAGACTGTGGGGTTCATAACATGCTTTGTTAGATAAATCAGTAGATATTTCATTGCCAAAAAAATCCCATCTTTTCTTAAGCATTTTTTATTTACCATTTGTTGACCTTATTTATTTTAGATTCATCGAGGAGTGAAGGGGTTTGTTAAAGATCTTCAGGGCAATCCAATAGCAAATGCTACAATTTCTGTGGAGGGAATAAGCCACGATGTTACATCAGGTGAGTGTGGTACCCCAGCAGTGCTTCTTGGCTTAGCAACCCGGAGCCATTTCACATCTTTTTAACTGCAGCTGTAAGGGAGCAAAAGTTTGAAGCCAGGATGGTATGTTGTGCCTCAAGAAGCTTTTTGCCTGCAGGATTTCATGAATCTTTCACTTGTATTTTTTTTCTCAGAGTAGCTGAGACTGTGGGGGTTTTTTTTTGTTTGTTTTGTTTTGTTTTTTGTTTTGTTTGCTTGTGTTTTTTTGGGGGGTTTTTTTGTGTGTGTGGTTTTTTTGGTTTTTTGTTTATTTGTTTGTTGGTTGGTTTTTTTTTTTTTTTTTTTTTTACTTTGTGGGTCTCTGGTGTAAATTGGTTTGGGTGCCTCTTGTTTATTAATGCTCTAGTCTGGCTTCTGATTTGTGAAGCAAATAGTGTTTCACAGCTCTGGCAGGATTTAAGGCCCTGTCAACAGTGCTGTTTTTAGTTTGAAGGCTAAATTTTAGTCCAAAAGTCTTATATTTTTCACAATGCAGTCATATCTTTTGGTATGTAAATTCTTGACAGATTTCCAATTTACATAACTTACTTCAGGAAAGATAAATTCTCTCTGCTGTTTACGATCATGTGATTTTTTTTTAGAAGGGTGATTCTAAAAGATTAAAGCATTTTGTTGGCTGGTGTTGACAGAAAATGATGTGTCACCTCTTTAGTGATGTTGTGCTTTGTTCTAGGAATGAGTTCAGAAGGTAGCTGGCACAGTGTGCCAACTTTCAGCCTTCCCTGTACACCTATGCTCTCCTATCCTGAACAACATTTTTTTATTAGCAAAAGATACTGATTAGAAAAACAATAAGTGGATGTCACTGCTCTATGCATGAGCTTATTTTATGGTCATTGTCTCAATGCTATGTCTCACTATACTGTGACAGAAATGAAGAATACTATGGAACAGGACTGGTAGAATGTTCAGTCACCTCTGATTTGTGTTTGCACATCACCTGCAAAGAGAATGCCAGCACTTCTGCCAAAACAGTCTGTGAAAATATTAGTAACCTTCTGTCACTGTAAACAAGAAGGCAAAATGTATAGAGACTGGAAATAAACTTTCAGGCATAATAAAATGGAAGAAACTGTGCAAAGAGGTATTTTGAGGTACAAGAGAAGGAAGTATGTGAGAGAGGAGCTTATGCTTCTATGATACAAAAATTGCATCTAATCATAAATCTTTTCACATCGTTGTGTGTGAGAAGACTGAAAGTCACGTATTGTCAAAACAGGGACAAAAACAAGTACTTGAATATTAGCACAGTCAGAATGAAGGAGAAATATTCTTTGGCTTTTCTCCTGCTTCTTTATTTATGAGTTAAAATTTTGCTTTGTTCCAGTGACAGCAATTAGAATAGATATTGCTGTAGTTCTATGGCAGGTTTTTTTTTTTCCATCCTGTTTTATGAAGAGAAAAATCTGGGAACAACTATAATGACTACTGACAGTCTTTTGACCATGCAAATAGCAGACGTTTAAGTAATATTTCCCTTTGTACACTATGTAGCTGCAGATGTGGTGAAAAAGCATTTAAGGGCATGGCCAAGTCTTCTAAATGGCACTGCTAGCTGAACTTAGGAATAGATTTACAATATTTTCTGGAGGTAGAAGAATTCAAATTACTGGCCTGTGACAAATTAGATAATTGTCTGGTGCAGGGAAGATCTGCAATAATTTTTGTGAAGATGCAATAGGTCATTTCTAGAGAAGATGATGATGAATTTTGATTCTGTGATTGGAAAAGATAATCTGTAGTAACACTGCAGTAGGAGCCTTTCTTTGACCTGAGTGGATCAAGCTTCCATTTCTTTGTTTCTCTGAACCAAATGAAAAAGCCCTTGACAATGCCTGGATACTGAAACATGTCAATAATGATGCTTCAAAGGTGAGGCACATGCAATAGTCTAGGGAATTATGATTTATAGCTTTTTTGGAAAGATTGGAAAGGTAGTCCCACTTATATAAATTTGATAAGAATAAAATTTATTTACATTTGGATTATCAGAATACTGAGGAACGTTAAAAATCCGTATCACATTGTGTTATGGGTTAACACAGTTTGGTTTTTAGTTGAAAAGGAATATGGACTATTGCCCTGTCAGGACTTCGGAATTGTTTTAGAAAGGCCAGGGATTTGTCAGAAGCTAATTTTTAGCTATTGGCTTGTAGTTCAACCACTAAGAAAAGCGGAAGGCGACTTTTGGTAATACTCATATAAATCTTGAGTGTGTCTCAGCTAAGCTCTTTTCTTGCTTGCTTTGGAACAGGTAACAGGGCCGGTCTGGGCTCTTGGCGGCCCGGCCGGGCCCGCCGCTTCGCCCTGCGGGGCAGAGCCAGGCCTGGCCCGCCCGGGTCTCTGAGCCGCTCCCCTTCCTCAGCTGCCAGCGAGGGGGAGGAGAGGCTGCAGCCCCAGATAGCGGCTCGGCAAGGCTCGCCAAGGCTGGTCCCGCAGCCTCACAGACCCCGTTTGGGGCCTGTGGGCGGCCCGGCCGGGCTCTCCTGCCGTAGGGAGCGAGGGGTGAGCGGGAGCCATGCGCGTCCCTGGCTGCTGAGGTTTGTGGCCGCCTGAGCTGCCCCGAGCGCTGGTCGCTCAGTGAGAGCTCTCTCTGTTAGCGCAGTCTTTCTTGAACTCCAACACTGTCAGCCGCAGCTGAGAGAAAGAAGACTTTAGCAAGACTTAATTTTTTTCTTAGTACAGATGAAACTCCTAAAAGCTCTAACTCTTTTCTTAGTAAAAGAAACAGCTAAATTGGAGACATGTAAAAAGACGATATAGAGATCTCAAAGTTAGGAACAGTGACCTCTTAAGTAGAAAAGATGATAAATTGCTTTAATTCTAAGCTGAAAAATCTCTTGTGAGTTGTAGTAACAGACTGTAATATGAATATACTAGAAAAATATTTTAAATTGTAGACAAGATGAATTGAGGAGATGATTTGTAGATTTTTTGAGCAAAAGTATCTGTGATTTACGGAGTAAATATTGAATTAGTGTCTTGGTTTGGAAAAACAGGTATCTGCCAGGGAAAGCTGGAGTTTCCCTTGGAATGGGGAATGTAGACCCCTCACCCCCCCCCCCCCCCCCCGCCAAATTATAATTTTACAATTAAGGGCTTTTCAGGCAAAGATTTGGGAATAGGAATAACAGTTCTTTACTAGGAATACTAACAATACAAATGTAGCAGAAAGACAAAACCACCCAACCACACCAGCAAACAAACAACAATTTTGGAAAACCCTGACAGAGTCAGAGCTACAACCTGACACCCTGTTGGTCAGGGTGTTGGAAGCAGTCTAGAAGTGAGTCCTCCTGGAATGGCAGATGTGGTTCTGGTGGAGTAGAGAATGGTCCTGTAGAATAAGAGTCCAGTGGTGGTGAGAAGGGTCCAGTCATCCTCCAGGAATCGGGTGAAGCCAGATGCATTCTCGTTCCTGTGGCTCAGTTTTATCCAGGTAGAAATAGTTGGCTTCCCCCACTGAGTGGAGCATCTCACAACAGAATGATCTAATGTGGAATGTACTGCTTTGGGGAGGGTGTAGTTTGGGGATGTGTTAGTTTGAGGAGGTGTTAATGGTCCATTAGCAGACAACTATCCCCTTGGAGGGAAGGCTGGTGGTGAAACAGATAAGAAACACTGCCCTACAGTTGGTCCATTGACAAAAGGCACCTGCCCTACTCCTCCCAGAGTAAAGAACAGTGCTTTCAGGAGATGAAAATAGAATACACATTTTTGTTTTCCATAACCCAGGACAATTAGAAACTGTAATCTAGTAATCTCATAAGGTGTCTAAACAAAGAAAGATGAGAAAAAGCCCTTTGTGCCAGTGAAAAAGTAAGAAGATATCTCTGTTCTTTAAGATGAAAAATCCTTTGCCTTTGAGCTGCACATCTTTAAAAAGTAACACCCCAGTGTGAGTCCGTAGCCCATATGTAGTCACAAGAAAAGCTACGTAATAAAAGAAGTCTACAACTGCAAAAGTTCCCAGGCAGGCTGCATTTATGAAAGTTAGAAGCCACAAGCAAACTGATTGTCTTGTAGAAAGTTATCAAAACAAAACAAGAAAAACTTCTCTCTCTCAAAAACTGAATGAAAAACTATTTTATAAGTAATACTGACCTAAAGTACTGAGTTTTGTCTCGTTACATTGTTTGTAAGAAAATTAACATTTTATAGTAAGAGTTGTTTTAAATTTTTCTCTTTTTTTGTTATTTTCTTCTTATTAGTGTGTGTTAATAAAACTGTTTACTTTTAAATTAAACCCGTTTTTCCTTTTCCTCCTAATCCTATCCTACAACAAAAAGACATTAAACCGCTACACTAAATTTAGCAAACAAAATTCAGCAAACATAAAACCACTAGATAATGTGGTATTTCTGCCAAATTATGATATATCACATTGCAAACAGAATCTCAGACACTTAGCAGGGACTTTACGTTGGCTGGGCGGTGCTTCTAAAATAATGTCCCATACTGTCTTTTTCTTTAGTGTGATGGAGAGCCTTCAGCCTCAGCAGGCAAAATCTTTCATGAGGGCTCCAGCATGACTTCAAAATTTAAATAGTTTTTTTGATTACCTGAAAGGAAACAAATATGAGATATATGTATACAGCTTTTACTGAGGGAAGAAAGAAGGAAGAATCCTTTCAGGCAATCAAATAGAAAGAGCTGACAGGAATATGAAAGACTGACATAAGAGCCTTTTTTCTTAGCTGGTTAATTAGTCTTACACATATTTATTTGGATTATTTTCTGCTTCTCTACAGCCAAGGATGGTGATTACTGGAGATTGCTTGTTCCTGGGAATTACAAAGTTACGGCCTCAGCACCAGGCTATCTAGCAATAACTAAAAAAGTGGCTGTGCCCTTCAGCCCCGCTGTTGTGGTAAGTGCTCACATGTGCTGGTTTATCATCTATTATACATTTAAATGGTCCCTTTTTCCCTCGTGGTATACATGTAAGCAGGAGGTGATTTTTCAGAATATTCCAGAACATGCTAGTTTAGAAAGTCTGGAAGTTACTCTTCTACTACTTGATGCACCAGCCACTGAGAGTAATCTCACTGTAAACTCATTTAATCTCTTGGTGTTCTAATTTATAGTAAAAAGACACAAGGGTAATGTTGAGATACTTAAGCATGTTATTGGTACTTGTCTGAACAGCCAATCAGAAGATGATGGAATATCTTTTAATAGCACAACATAAAATGTAAGAGTTGTCGAGGTTTTGATTGAGACGTATTTTTAATTTAATTTGTCAAATGAGTACCTGCTAAGGTTAAAACCATTAGTCAGTTCCATGCAGAAGGGCAGCAGTGGGCCACTGTTTTGCATAGATATTCAGTATGTGAGGTTAATAAGACCTAGACTGCATCTAAGGTTTCAGAAGCATTTTTAATTCACTCTCTGCAAAGATGTGGAGGTATTTAAAATAGATGCTGTGTCACTATTGTGAATCTCCTATGTCACTACTGTGAAATACTTCTTGTTAAGATATACTAAGCTAGCACATTGTATCTACATTAATGAGCCACGTGTTAGGAAAAGCTCCCTGGATCTTTTTGATGGCATAAAATTGAATACATGTTTTGCTATGCTGGGGGTCTGCAGTGCTAGGTGTTAGCTGAGATTAGCTCAGCTGGTTAGAGAATGGAGCTCCTAAGAGTTAGACATGATGACCCTCGTGGGTCCCTTCCAACTCAGAATGTTCTGTGATCTGTGCTGGCAGTATGCTGATGTGTATGATGTGATATGATATGATATGTATGATATGATATGTATGATATGCTGATAAGTATGATACTTTTAATAATATGTTATATGATTTATGTGGCTGGCTATTATTCAATTTTAATTTAATTGGCCCACACTTTTTGAAATTTTTAGTCAAGTCAAATACAAGTGGATAGATGTCTGATTCTTTAGGAAATTTTGCTCACCTGTTTGTATTTAGATAGGTTATTGTACTGATATACTATATTGCACATATTTAAATCAGCTTTGAGGCCCTTTGGAATAAACCCAGCTTCTCTTAAGCCCTATGTTTGTGTTAAGCATCTTCTTTCAACAAATGACTCTTAAAAGCCTAACTATATCTTTATCTTACTGATGTTTTTGATTGTTTCTCTTAATCAGGTTGATTTTGAACTGGAGTCATTGTCTGAAAGAAAAGAAGAGGAAAAAGAAGAGTTGATGGAGTGGTGGAAGATGATGTCAGAAACACTAAATTTTTAAATGACGATTTTGGCTTTACAGCTTTTAATCTATTATATGTTGACTTAGTATAATGTACTGTACTCTATATTCTAGATTTTGTGCACTTCACAATAATTAACTTTGAATTTTTCAGTCATCTTTTGATTAATATGATTACAAATAACTACTAGTCTCCTAGGTAGATAAATAAGTTATTAATTTTCTTTCATATTGTTATAGAAAATTTACTCTTCTATAAAAATCAGAGAAAAATGAATGAATATGCAGCCTGTATGACAGTAAAATCTGTTGTGTATTACTTGCAAGTTCAGAATATGTAGGTTAACACTTGATTTTAAAAAAGAAATATTCTGTAGTCAATTACCGATACTGCCAGGAATATTTGACAGAGCATAGTAGTAGCTCTTTACTGAGTTCTATAATGGATGTTATTGAAAAGATTTATAATAACAGTGTGTGGTGTAATAATGTTTTACAAGGATTAAAATTCAGTATAACACTTTGTATGTCTCTGGTGTTGGAGCTATTTAAATATGTAAGAAACATAAGCTGACTTCATTTTAGTAAGCAGAAAGAATCTGCATAAACTCTTTTATTAAAGATGGCATAGAATGAATTCAGTAAAAAACAGAGCTTTATTCCTTAA
Source organism: Phylloscopus collybita (assembly GCA_027886175.1). Taxonomy (NCBI): domain Eukaryota; kingdom Metazoa; phylum Chordata; class Aves; order Passeriformes; family Phylloscopidae; genus Phylloscopus; species Phylloscopus collybita. Next base: position 37,554,768 of record JAJNNQ010000009.1, on the reverse strand, counting down.
ACAGTTGATAATGATTGAAGATCAGGTTTTAATTATTTCTCATTACCTGTTAAGCAAATTAGAAATTCTGAGTGGAAGAAGAAAAAGAGCTAGTGCATCTCATTTACATGCTGCTTGTGTTTGTTTTACAGCAAGAAAAAAAATAATTTCAGGTGATGTCAGTTTTAATTAAATAATCTTTTCAACAATCTTTACTTTTATCAGTGATGTCTAGATAATCAGCTAAAAGTTCCTTTTTTCACCGAAGGCTATCAAAATATTACAGTTTAGACAATGAACTGGAAATCTACTGAGATTGTATTTTTAGTGTTGCAAGTCAAGAATGAATTTGTTTCAAGCTCTGTTCCTTCTGCTGGCTAGTCTTATCTAAAACTAGAAACAAGACAGAACTTTTTTTCAGTGTGGTGGAATTTTCAAAAAATTGTTGAAGATGATACAAAAGCAGCTTCAATTTAAAAGAATTCTTTTTGGTCCCTTTTTGGTTTTTTATACTTTAGTTAACATGCTGTGGTATTTTGGCTAAGATGAGTGAAATTTGCAGAGCCAAATTTCACGTGGACCATAATAGGTGCAAGTTTGGTATCATTCTTCGGAAAAGACTTCTGGTGTGCTACTTGAGATAAGCTAAGCATCTCATCTGTTTGAAAGCTTACATATATTGCTAGTCTATTTTAATTTGAGATCAGATAATTGATATAGATTTCCTTCCTCCCTTTCTTTAATACCACTCTCTGTGTTTTGATTGGCATATTATTTTAGCTGATGCTCATTCAGAACCAATCAAGAGTACACCATCACACTCCTGCTGTAAGTGAAAAATCACATATTCAGGTGTAGGATCCAAATTTACCTCCTTTGGGTATTTAAAAATTTACTGCAAACACTGTTTTCTGAGAATTTAAAATTCTTTAATAAAAATAGCACTCAAGGTTTGACACACAATAGTAAACTGAACAGCAATGAAAAAGCATAAACTTTCTCTCTCTGATCAAAAGTTTATGATGTAACCTACAGGTCATTTGGGTTGTAGATGTTTAACTCCAAATTTCAGAGGAAATTTGCTTACTGTAAGTCATTATATAGTGATGAGCTTTGACTCTCCATTGCAATGAAAAACCCCAGTGGCAAATTAAGAATCTTATCTGAATGTGACTTAATAACACCTTGTGGCTAGCTGTGGACAAGAGTGTGCATAAAGGATGCCTGGCTACACCAACTTGGGTGTCTATGACAATTTGAAAGGCCAAGATGTAGCACAGAACACATTCTGTGTCTGTAAGTAATGATCTTGTTTTTAACTGAACCAGGTAAAGTTGAAGCAAATGGTATAAAAATGAACTATAACAAGATGTTGCTGTCATGTGGGCAAATGCCTACAGGAGTGTAAACTAATGTAATAAGGCAAGTGTATATTTGTACAGAACACCCTGACCTGCCTCCTCCAAACCTAAGAGTTTCAATCCAAATGACTCTTCTGGATGGTACAATGCCTGTCATGCATCCAGTTTTCTGTGGCATAGTTAGTGCAGACATTACATCAAAGTGATCTCATAACAGGTTTCTAATCCATGCCTGTGTGATGTGTGTGAGATCATCTGTTCTACTGTTTCATACATTTGCGATTAAATGTGGTGTCCCTTAAGTGATCTGTTTGTTGTGCTCTAGATGACTGCTTGCTATTACTGTGTTGAGAACAGGTTAAAGTGATTAAATGTTACAGCACCAGAACCACTGCCACTGTTCTTGCTCTAGGTAAACATCCTTAAGAACAGCATAGCCAGGCCTCTCAATAAATTAAGTCATTATGTAGCTTCCCTAGCTGAGCTGAGCTGTGTTGTAAGACTGTGTATGTTTAATGGAAGATTAAAGTGTTATGTGATGCTGAGCTTTTGGTTAAAAAGGCACATGCTGTACTATTGTACAATAAATCTACAGTTTTATTTAAAATGTAAAATGTGTGAGTAATTTGCAGGTTCAAAATGCGACCTCTTTGGCTGTGCATGTCTGCAAAATACGCCATAAACATCCGCAGTGGGTGCATACGCCAGTTAATGTGATGTTTGAACAGAGAAAGGAGACCAGGATTAGTGCTGATATCCCATTGAGAGCCATCCACAGCCCCTTAACTTTGTGCCAGAATATTCTCCTTTTGGAGTATATGTCTTTCTGAGCACTTCTCCCATGAGGCTTTCAAGTCAAGTAAGGGACAGTAATGAGATGCTCTGTCTCCCTACAGGGTTGGTGGGGACAGGGCATACACTTTTGTGTGTCTCACAGTATTTGCAACTCTTTTTTCAATTTTGATCCTTAGGGTTAGAAAGCACAGTGTGCAGTGTTTGCAGGTCTGTGGTAGTACACATCCCTTATAATTGCTGAGGGGGTCAGGATTATAGAAAAACAGCAGTCAGTCAAATAAAATCACTGCATCTGAATTGTTTCCCAGCTAGGTTGTGATGTTCACATCCATATATATGAATTCAGGTATGGCCTTGGCTACTCCTGAGCTGCTAGTAACATGATTAAAGTGTATATTAAAACTGAGATGGTAGGTTAGAAAGAATTGCTACCAAGTTTCTCTGAGTTTTTTAACAGCTGTAACAGGTGTCTTAGGAGCACTTAGTAACTAGGACATGAAAGGAAGAGGTTTCAGAGAAGATAGATTTAGAGGAGCTTGAATTTAAAGTTAAAAGGTGCATTTCCAATGAGCTGATTTTCTCCTGTATCTGTGTTTAGTTTGACTCATGTCTGTGGAGGCTGTAGAATAGCAGCAGTTTAATGATGGCCTCTCTGAGTTAGAGCCGCTCTCCAGAGCTTCTCAGTAAACCTGCTCCACTGGAGGAGAGCCCTGTTTCCTGCTTGTGGTTAGCTCTGGAAATGCAGGACTGAGAAATGCCTCTGCTGTGCTTGCTTCTGCCTTCCTGAATCTTGCAAAATACTTGTTCTGGTCATCTCCTTGCAGGTATTTTATTCCCTGTGTGTGTTTCTGTTTGTGTAGAGCTATGTCTGTTATGAATAACTTACTGCTTGTTAAACTGGTTTGGTCATTGACACAGATTCTCTTCCATTATTTCTGACTTATATAATTAAACCCAGAAAACAAAAACACACAGGAAATTTTCTGAAATTAATGGCATTAAACCCCCCAAAACAGTGGGTTTGTTTGCCTCCTGGCTTTCAAGGTTTCAAGTGAGCTCGCTTCAAGTTTTTGTTTTTAAAGCCTGCTTTAGGGAGAGAAGTGGATGACAACTGAGAAGTTGATGTAATCCTCTGCATCCAGAGACCAAGGCTTTCAGCGGTATAACAGGTACTGGAATCAGCAGAATAAAAATGAGATACTTAGAAGCAACTGCTATTTGCTTTTATTAACTGTGATGACAAGAGTATATTAATTGAGTTAAATGGCCTCTCAATGCTGATCCTTCTTCATCCCTCCTTGTTTTATCTCTCTGCTTCAGACACTCTATTTCAGCAATGACTTAAACACATCCATGATTAGAGATCATTTATCACAGTGCTACATTTTTCCTACATTAATGGTTAATAATCCATGTTATTTTATCTTGGTTCTCCTTCCATATTCAGTTAAGCCACTACAGATTTTTGTAATCACACATCCCTGTGCACAGTGGAAATTGTCAAAGAGTGAGGCTGAAGAATTTGGCTCCTGCACTGGGAATGTAGAGGGAATTTGACATCTGGAAATGCATTGGAAGCAGTCTGGTGTTGTGAAATAAGTGGATTTTACAGATCTTTTTTCTAATTATTCTTTAGTAAAGGCTGAATAGGTTTATGTGGCTGTGGGATTCTTGGAGTGCAGTATGTCCATGTCTTTAGTGCTAAGGTAAAGATATGCTGGAAAGGTTCCTCTATTACCAGACCTTCAAGCCTAGAATCTGAGTAGTCAGAACTATCTGCTGTCAAGGCTGCTCATTCTGCATTAGCAATAATTGTTTTCCTCTTTTCTACAAGAAAGATGCAGAATAATAAACAAGAAATGAAATCTGCTTTCACAAAGTGCAAAATTGGTTACAGAACTTAAATTGCATTGTGAGACACGAAGTAGAAATAATGGAGATGAGCTGGACCAGTTGCAACCTACAGCTCACTTAAGCCTTTGAACTGCTGCTCAGTGGAAGATAGGAAGGTAAATCTACATGCCTTTTTTGTTACATTCACCCACTGAGAATGTGATCAGGGCCCTAATCTAAAGACAAAACGCTGAGCTAGATGAACATCTCACCTGCCCAGTAGCATGGCAGCAATAGAGGGGTCCACAGTGTCGTAAGACCATGCTGCAATGGGAGATTCTGTAGTTGAGCTTAGCAGAGCATCAGCTCTGCTGTGTGCTGTGGTGCATGTACCAGTATCCAAGGGTGTAGAACCAACATCCTTCCCCCATATTCCAGCACCGCTTGCACAAAAGGTGAATTAAACACATTTCAGAAACTGTGGACAACACTCAAGAGAGGACTTGGCTGCCAAGAACAGTACAAAATCACAATCTGATTTCCCTCCCTTCAGCTCACTAAATAGCCGTTCACGTGGTTTTTCTTGGCTGCTTCCAGTTCTCTCGCAGGGTGTGTCAAAAACTAGCCCAGCCTGGGAAGCTCAAGGATCACTTGTGCCAAGACCCATCAGGAGTGGATTACAGGGCTTTCTGGTGTCTACAAAGATCCCAAGTTTGCACTTAGAATTACAAAATCAAAGAAGGGTTTGTGTTGGAATGACCTCAAAGATCATGTAATTCCAACCCCTCTGCAATGGGCAGGGAACCTTCCACTAGACCAGGTTGCTCCAAGCCACATCCAGCCTGGCTTTGAACACTTCCAGGAGTGGGGCATTCAGAACTTCCTGTCTATTGTCCACACCATAATTAGCACAATTGTGGATTTATTGGGGTGCTGCAGCTTCCTGTTCAGTCAGGTGCCCTGGCATGGCCTGGCATCATGAATCTTCAGGTCTCCAGAACAGGGACCCCACCAGGAGCTTTCTTTTGGCTTGTAGTACACATCCCTTATAACTGGCTTGCGTGCTTGGGTTTCTTCTTTTCTTCTGAGCACAGCTGCTATACTTTCCTGGTGGTGTAGAATGGATGAGCTGTGCCTATGACTGCACCAGAGTGTGGGAGGCACACATTAAGACTTGGAAGCTGGGAATTGTTCCTGGATTCCATAGGTTAGACATGATCAAGACATAGTTTCTGAGAAGTGACTGAAGAAACTCAGATTTGGAAAGGAATATCAGCAAATGTCATACCACCTACTTTTCCTGTCAGATTCAGGTAATATATTTGAAGGTTTATCATGTTACTCATATTTATCCCTGTATATGCATATATCAGCATATCTGCATTGTTTCCTGTGGGGGAGGGAATGCTTTTCAGTTTAAAGAAGTTTTGGATAAAATACAGAAGCAGCTTTCAGAGCAGGAGTACACTGAAAGACAACTGAGTGGCTTGTGCTGCACACCATTTATTATTAATGTGTGTGAAAGGAGGGCATTCACTCCAGTCCCAGTGCTACTAGGTTTCAATAGACATAAATAAAAGTTTTGGAGGTCCGTTCTTGCACATATTTAATGCATAAAATCTTAAGACCCAGAAAGGTCTTACTGCAAAGAAAAGCAATACTGCAAAGTTTATCTTTTGGATTCACTGTGTGCATACATACCTAAGTGTGTGTGGGAGCAAGGGAGCAGGGCAAGAATGTACATCATCCTCCCTAAGCTATTTTAGTCATTTAACTGCCCAGAAATCCTTAAAGGCACCTACTCTGTTTGCCATAACGGGCATGCAGGCTCCTTGTTTTATGAATCGTGTCTAAATTAGACCCCAGCCTGACCCTTGTGTTAGGGGGCTCGGTGCTCCCAGAGGGCAAAGGAGGTGCCCCTGATTTGGGAGAGCTAGGCAGCCACCTCAAGAAAGGGGCTAGGGAAGCCTGGGATCCAGCCAGTGCTTGCAGGAATGTTTTGAAATGCTTAACATACAGCTCTGCTGTAGCCATGGCCATGCCAAACTGTGTGGCTGCCCTGCATTGCCTCTGAGGCACCAGGTGCCTGTCATGCCCTGTGCTGAAGCCTGTAGAGCTGAATCTTTTACTGCATTTTGACCTAAAAATCTTATCACCTCTTTCAGCAGGGCTTTTGCAAAAGAAACTTCTAAAAGGACTGCTTTCTTATGCCTTCCCCTGGAAACTGAAAGACTAAATGAAACTTCTTATTATACCAGGACATGATAAATGCCCTTCAAAATAAATACGGACTCTGTCTTCAGCTTTTTATTCCCACATATATCTGACAGGACTCAGCATCAGATGCTTGTTAGTGTATGTGTAACATGCAAGATGTTAAACATCTGCAAAATCTTCTGATCATTTTTGTAATGTCTGAAAAGTTAGACATAGCTTGCAGGGAATTTCCACTGAAAAGAAACAAAATTTGGAGGACATCCCAAGTTAAGTCATTCAATATTTGTTTGCCAATGCACTGGATGGTATTATAAGATGCCAAGATAAATTGAAATTAACATGAAAAATATGCAGTCATATTGGTTGTGGTTATACATAAGCTGCTGGCACATTATGTTAAGAATTCTCAGATAAATAGTTGCCAGGAAAACAAAGTTCAAATGAAAAAAACCAATAATTACATATAATAGACTTGAACAAGTGGCACAGAAGAATGAAATTTTTATTCAGTGAAATTTTTCTTCAACAAAGCACTTAAATATGGAGATGTATTTACAGATTGTTTCCAAAGTAAATAATTTCAAATCCTGTATTTAAAATTTAAGTAAATTGGAGCCAAGATAAAAATAGAAAATATTATGAATTTCAAAATAAAAATACAACAAATACAATTTTTTAAAAATTAGAAAAATATTGCAATGAATATTTCTGTACCAAAATAATTAATTTATGATAAAGTTTCCTAGATACCTTAGGTGCCTTCGGAAACTGTGGGTTGAAAAGTAATTTTTGAAAAGGGCTATTGAAAGGTAAAGAGTAAAATGTTGAAAAACATACTATTTTGCTTCAACTTGATTCTTGCATTTATAAAAATGAAAAATCAGATTTTTTTATATTTTAGAGTATAATATTTACACTTAAAAGCATTTTTACTTGTTTCATAGTTGTTTTTTTTTTAATGTAGCCACATAATTGAAACCACAGTCTAGCAAAGAAAGACTGAGCTAGATCAAATAGTTGGCAGCTGAAACTAGGCAAACTTAGAAGCAGAACTAATGTTCAGTATTTTCTCAGTGAGGCTAATTTACCTTTGAGATAGTTCATGTAGCTGTGCAGTAGATTTTTCATCATAGTAATTTTTTTAAAGACTCTTGTCCTTTTTAAAAGCTGTTTAAATGTTCTTGTATTCCTTGGCTGAGCTACTTTATTCTTCATGGGCTACGCCCTTTCAGTTGATTGTCCCACCTGCTTTAATTGTTTCCTGAGACTTAAGATAATCACACATCCCTTTGAGCTTCTGCTTCATTAATCTAAGAGCATTTTTGGATTCACTAATTACAGGGTTCTGAAAATTCAGGCTTGGATTCCGTGGGCAGTCTCTGTATGCTGTTAAAAATATCTGGTTATTGATTTTCCATGCTTGCTTTTGAGTTGCTTCCTTTACTATCTGTGATCTGAATGAAGCTGAGTGAGATTTTTTTTAGCTTTGATTCTGAACTGAATTTTCAAACACAACACAACCTGCTGAAGTGTTACAGAAATGTGTTTGATTTTCAGATCAATCAAAGTGCTCTAAAGGGCTTTCTCTCCTCCTTCAGTCTTACGTGTCTCTTGGTTTTCTTGGAATTGCACTATCCTAGAATTTACTAATTAAAGACTGGCTTGCTTGCATGATATTTTTAAAGTTAGCAGCTTCACTCCTATAATATCCAAGGAAATATTTTCTATTGCATGTTTGCATTCCTCAGAAATAGATCTACTTCCATGGGGAGGGATGAGATGTCAAAGCCGTAATTTCTTTTTTCACTCTAAGACCCCCCTGAGATGGATGCTAAAAGACGGATAAGACCTGTGCACTGCAGAAGGTGCTGGTTTCCAAACCAGGAAATATGAAAAAGGTCATGACACGAAGAAATCTATTACCTAAAAGGTGAAACTAAGCTGCTGCTGGTAATAGAAAGTCGTAGACTCACAGAGCATGCACAGCTTTATCGTTTCTGTTGAACAACATCATTATTCTGGGCTTTTAGACAGAAACAGTTGAAGGCAATGAGTTCGTATTCTACCAGATTTTCACTCACGAATTATTCTTCTTGAAGATGGGGCTAGAAAGGTGTGATCATAGAATGTAGTTCAGTTCCTCATATTGTTAAGTCTCTTATATTAGACCAAATTATTCCATTACAACTTAAAATTTCTTTTAGACAAATGGCTGCTTAGGTGGATACTGTGCAAACCATGAAAAAGCACTCACAAAAGGTAAACAAAGACTTTTAAAGGGGTGCAAGGCCCAGCACTTTTCTTGGCATATTACAGTTGAGTGTAGTTGATTCTCATGGCTTTATTTAATTTCTCATTTTGCCTTGCAAGGCATATTTTTCCTCCAAGAGAGGATGACCCATGAAATGACTTTGCTTGACCTACCCTAATCCCCACCACAACAATTTCAATACTTAATAAAATTACTCTTCCAAATAGTTGGAACTGCTGCTTTATTGTTTTATAGTCTTGGATTACGACCTGGATAGTCTTAATCTTAGAATCAAAACCATGCTTGGTAATGAGAGGAAATATCAGGTTAAGCTTCATTAACTGTAGGCGAGCAGCTAAGAACACAAACATCCAGGAGCACGTCCAGTGAAGCTTTGTCTTCCCTACAGCTGGAGCTGAGAACTCCAGGCTGTGTGTTTTTGGAGACCCTGAATGTACAGTGAAGGAAAATAACAATGTCACACCACACTTTTATAGTTTAAGCCACATAAATTTGTGTCCCTTTTCTGGGCACAATTGTACTGGGGACTTTCATACCTGACTAGATAATCAGTGGGGAGGTGGGGAGGCTTCAAAAGGGGATTGTGTTTGATTTACTCTTCTTTACACTTCTCTGTCATCAGCTAGGTAACTAAAACTCCTTAGCAATATTTCCTCTAATATCAGAGTCACAGCTTCTGTTACTTAGATTCTGCCAATCTCAAACATGTATTTTCATTTGAAGTTTTCCACATATTTCTTCTAGATATGATGTTGAAACCTTGAAACTTGATTACACATTGAAGCTTTGGGATACTGAGATTAGGCTGAAAGTCCACAGTGGCCACCAGTGGCACTGCTGTGAGGATGGTAGCAGAGATGTTCCAATATGTACCAGGTGTGAATCTGTGTTCTGTGCAGCCAAGCAGGAACTTGCTGGAATATTTTGAAGTGATAGTTCACGTTTTGCTTGTACCAACAGTATAATTTCTATCTCTGTGTAATGTATATGCCCATAATGATTTGTTTACAGTGAGGTTATGAAGAGGCAACATGAAGAGACACAATGGGAAATAGTTTTGTGGAGATGACAGGCCTTACCCATATAATCTTTCAGCTCTCATCTTTGTTCAAGTTCAAGGAATGTATCTCAATTATTTTCATACTTTTCCAAAGAATGTTTTCCCTGTAGAAAGCTGCTGATCAAAATAACCAAAAAGATAAAAATCAAGTTGTGCAACCATTTCCTGTTACAGATTCTTTTTTCCCCCAAAGTCTTTAATATTTGAAAACCTTCCTTTGAAAAACTAACAAACAAACAAACTAAAGCTACAAACTCCCTTGGAACTTGGATTATAAGTATGTGGAATATCTAATCATAAAATTAAGAACTGTGTAAATCCCTAAGTACCTCTTAATTATTACTTGATGACCAAAACTAAAAGAGGATCTGGATATCTATGCTATTATGTTTCCACCTTGAAATTTTGTGAAGGGAGAAATATGTTGTGTCTCAAACCACTCCTCCTGCTGGGCAGCATCCTGTGCTAGAGAGATGGGACAAATATTTCCAAGCCAGGGTGAGCTGGCTGGGCTGGATGAGATGATTATCCTCCATATCACCCTAATCTAATGTTTTGCAAGTCATCAAATCCAGGTATTTAAGCACCTGTTTGGCCCTTGTCCTAGGTCTCTTTAGGGAGGAGGAGAGACTAAATATGTGCTGAACTGTCTGCCTCCCATTGTGATTAAAAAGAGATAACTGCCAGAGTACATTTTCCACTCTGGTTTTAAAACCATTGCATTCAGTAGAATCACTTTGGATTATAAATTTCATCCTTGGGAGTAGAAAATGACCTTGTGCCCCTTTTCTTTCCACCACAAAGATCCTCTTTCCAGCTTTCCCGTGTTGAGCAAGGACAGATTGGCATGTGCTACTACTGCACATTTCCCTCCCAATTACCCATTTCCTCTCCTCTGTGCATTTTTGGAACAATGTGTCATGTTCTGAAACCTAACATACCTGAAACATTTGGAAACACTGAGTTCTGGACACATCTGGTTATTAGATTCGAGATGGCTGCCCCTCTGTGAATAAAACGCTCACAACTGCCATAGGAAATTCCATTAATTTTTTCCACTCTATGTTAAAATTCTGCCTCCAATATTTTACTGCTTCATTTATTAATAAATAAATTTTACAGTAACCATGAAAAACACTTCAGAAGCTTAAATGAAAATATGTTATTTTTAGGACAAGGATGTAAAATCCTCTTCCAGATGAGAACGTACATCCCCCACAGCTAAATTCAGTGGTAGAGTTTGCCATCCACTGTGGTGAATGCTCAGTGACAGGTTATGGCCTTTGGGAAACAGATCTGTAGATGGGTAGAAATAATGTTTTTCTGTATATTTTTACTGTGAAAATTTGTGTGTGGCCGTATGATTGGCAAACAATTTATTGTAAAGTTATAGTGTGAACAGCTTGAGAAACCTGTTGTTTGATTTCAGCCTACTGATGTTTGACATCAAACTGGGACAAAGAAGGGATCTTAGTACAAGTTTCATCCTTTGTTCTTAGGAATTAGCAGAACAGTGTCTTTAGAAATGTCTTGACTCTCCTCTACTTGCTTAGAATAACATTTTTCCCATGCCAGCAGAGTGTAAATGAGAGGCTGGCTGCTAACTTCAATGCTGAGAAGCCTTGCTAGAACTAGCAAACAAATTGAGGTTCATCAATTGTATGCCATTGAATTCTCGGTGTTATTAGGCTTCTATGAGGAGTAGCTCTTTCTGCTTTGAATTTTAAACACCATGCTATTTCCACTTTGGATAAAAGACACCAACCAACTCATTAAATGTTATTAGAAAATGATCAAGCATCCATTTATATATAATCACTTCTCTTCTATTTATAATACTTTTTCTTCAGTTAACAAAAATTTACTTCTCTTTTTGAAAAATAAAGGAGATACTACACCTCGTTATAAAAAGAATTACCTTCTTTTTACATCTTGCTCTCTGAAGAAAATATCTGTTTATTTTATTAACTCATTATGTAGTAAGCTGGTGATCAGGTAGCAATTTGTAAGTGCTTTTATTTCTGGTAAGTAGGTGAGGAACTAAAGTCCAGTTACAGCAGTGGCAGCTTTTACTAACTGCAAGCCAAATGGCTAAAGATATGTCTGAACTAACTTGGGTGGTGTTGTGCCTACCTATGACAAGTTGTGAATTTAGGGCTGAAATAAGTTTAAGGATAGTGATAGAATGAGTAAAATAGGTGGGGATGGAAGAGGTGTACTAAAATCTTTCACTACTTCTGTATCTATAGATTATTACAGACTTTAATACTAAAGACTTAGCTGAGTTGCTGTCCTATTGAAGAGAATGGAAATATTTACATGGTTGGTGATTGTACAGTATCTGTATCTTGCTGAATTAGTGTTCAACATATTTAGAAAAAAAAAAAAGGAATTATTATCACCCTGGAAGTCTATTTACACTTGCTACCTTTTCTCATGGCCTAATGCCCAACAGCTGTACTAACAAGAGACATTATCAGCCCTAATTGTCCTTCACCTCCCCCCGCTGGAAGGGACCAATCTGCTGACCAAGCCAGTGTAGTGTTTCATTTTAAAGGGCATTGGTTAGCCTAAACAGTGGGGTTTATGCTAACTTGACTCTTTTGGACTGAAATTAATTAGGGTGCTTGCCAACCTCCATCCCTTAGGCCAGCTGCTTATGGGCTCCATGTGTGTTCATATCCTGAAGCACAGTGTAAGTAATATCTGTGGGCCAATAACAAACAAAAACTGAATTTGATAAAGGATATATTTGGAATATTAATTATAGTAACAACAAATATAAGTTGGTAACACAGTGACCAAAAAAAGGCTAGGGTCTATTAAGTGTATTTTTTGTTACTACACCCAGTGCAAACTATAACACCAGTAAAGTGAGCAAACATGTTAACAAGGACAACCAGTAATTTAAGCCCCACAGCTAGCAAAGCAAGAAGGTAAAAACTGGTTTATTTATGCATACATTATTATGTATTAAAATATCTTTATTTATGCATAAAATTAGGCCCTTGCTATATTGTTAAAATGACAAGACACTAAAAAAAAAAAAAAAAAAAAAAAAAAAAGAGCTGTAGCCAGTTCTTGCATAACTTGGTATTTGTACCTGGTATTGGAACTTAAAGGCGCTTCCTCAGTTCCATAATGTGGAAGTTGGATTTTGAAAACAGAGGCCACTTCCTTTTCTGGTAATGGTAAGGATTTTTTCCTTCTCTTTCTTTCCAGTGAAGAACCTGTCTCTCTCTCAGGTGCATCGGCAGATGGGGTGAGTGTGAAACCATTTTTTCTTTCTTTTGCACTCTCTTAAACTGGGATGAGGCTGGAGTGTTCAAAGTGGTGGGGCATTGCTTAGCACTCAGTTGATGCAACACTTCAAGATGGCCAAGCTCCACTTTTACGAGTACCTGAACGTCTCCTGTTCTTAGCCTCTCCTGTACCATAAACAGAATGCCTCACTCATTTGGTCTTAAGTGGATAAGTTGATAACCATAAATCAATTTTTAAAACTGATTATTAGACTGATTTTCCTGAATAGTCTAAAAATTATCTTAATTATCTTTATATTTGCTATGTACATACAACAAGCTGGTTGAAGTTAGTAGTCAAGAAGAAATGGAAAAATCCATAGCATTTAAATCTGATATTTTTCTGTGTTTTAGAATTTAGAAGCCTGATCTCTGCAGCTCTTAATAAAATTCTGTAGAATACTTTGCTAGCTTATCTCTTCACAGGCCAAAAAGTAGGTGATATTCTTTTCCAGTGACCAAAAACCTTTGGTATTTTGTGGTGCAGCTTCTACACAATACAGTCTTGCCCCCATGCAACACAACAGATGCCTCCAGCAGTGTTCACAGCTGGGGAATTCAGCAACCATTACCAAGTAATGCAGGGAAGGATAGTGCTCAAAGATGGGATATGTAACTGCTAACACACAGAGTGGTGAGCTGTGGGAAACACCAGTCTCCCAAACTTTCCCTCTTAGAACAGGGTTGGGAAGCTGTCATGTGTCTGCCTGGAGCAGTGACTCGTGGCTTGGGGTGCGCCGTAGGAACACCCTGCAACTATGGTGTGGAGCAGCCCTTTGCCTGCACAAAGTGGACTCTGCCTCCCTGTGCCATCCAAGGACTTGTCAGTGCAGTTTAGCCACTGTCCTTGTCTCAATAACAGTTTAATTAGTTGCTGAAAGTGGCATCAGAAAGACTGGGATTGTTCCCCTCTCCTCCACCCAGTACTGCCCCAGAGGAGGGCAGTTGTGTTGCTGTCAGGGATGAGAGTCTACATCCCCTCCAAGGGAGGACGGACCATTGAATCCAAATCACCTGTTGCTGCATGAGAACAAATTCCTAAAACTTTCAGCAGTGGGTGTACCTGCCAAAGACACTGAGATTCAGCAAGTGGCTGCTTCTGGTGTAGTGCTTTTTAAAATGGTGCTGAATCTCTCATTAACACCAGTTGCGGGTTTCTTGGGTTTGAGTAGCCTGGAGGAAATCTGTTCTACTTCAAGATAAAATGCACTGAGGAAAGCCAGCTAAGGGGAAAATTCAGGTTCTTTATGTGATGTAAACACCGGGAAACAGCATTACAATATATACTGCATACACTAGATGGCAATGTAATACCTCCATAAAGAGTTTACCCCTAAATTCAATAAGAAGTGCTTTCAGGTAAGTATTATGAGATCTTTCAAAGTAATAGCTTTACCTTAACTCTTTTACAGTGAGCAAATATTCTAACAAGGATTAAAACACAGGACAAATTTAGATCATTAAGAGACCACTGAATTAGTGTCTTGCTTGTACTCGTTCATTTAATACTTTTCAGAAAAGTGTATTTACTCATGACAGAGCTTAACAATGATTTCAGAATGTAAACTCTGTTAGTATGTAGTTTAACCTTTGTTAGGCCTTGCATCTCCTATCCCGGTTTGACCCTAGCTCAAATAGCTTTGAAACATCCTTCCCGTATATTCCCTTCAGAATACTTTAGACATTGCAGATGTTCCCTTTTCATTTCCTCTTTTTTTTGTCTGATGAGCAGAAGCCTGTGTAATAGTTTGATAATGTTTCTGTGATGTAAGGAAACTCTGTTGCATGTATATCTCAGGTTCACCTCTTTCTCAGACTTTGCTGTGCCTTTCTGGATTTAGCTCAGGTGTGGATAAACGTGTAATAGTATTTGGTTTAACATATACTGTTACTGTAGCTTTTCATGTATTTAGGTGATTGCTTCATTCATCTAGAAAAAATGTTGAATATTCAGTAAGTTTTTGTAGTCTAGGGAGAAGCTTTTTCTCAACTGTTTTGTGGGTTAGTTTGCTTGGGGTTTTATTTTGGTTTTTTTTTCAATTGTTACTATTTATTTGTTTCATATACTATTTAAATAAAATGTAAGAGAGATCTGTTCTCCTGATTCTAATTGATTCTTTTGTAGCGCTGCTATCATTAAGACTCAAACAGGGAAATTGTGTGCAGCTTTTGAATGATAACAGAAAAAGTTAATATTGCAATTCTAACATGTTGACCTTTTAATCTAAATTTAGATTCAGTTCATCCCCTTTGCAGCTAGCTTTGTTGTGCAATCATAATTAAATGTTTCTTAGTGAAATTCTTGATGTTATTTTCAGTCAATGAAATATTAGTGAGACATGCCAGGTGGTTTCCTTCAGTGTTTGTGGTGTCTGTGCATGAAGAGCTGCAGGAACAGAAGGCAACTATCAGTAATTCCATATGACCCTCAAGAATCCACTATGTCAAAGATCAGTCTATATCCCAAGTAGCTGCTCAACTTAGTTTTTCAGTTTATTTTCTATCTCCCCATTAATTCTTCTAGTATTTCCCCCCTAGAACAGTCCCCCCTCTCTCTCTGCTTATTACTTCCATTCTATCTACCCACTTGCTTTTTTTACTTACCTTTTGCTTCCCCCATACAGAGGAACATACAGAGAACAGCAACTTATATATTGACTTAAAGGGAATTAACAGCAATATTTAGATTTTTTTTTTAATCCCGTGATGGCTTTGTTTGGTATTACTATTTCTTTATACCTATGCTTTGACCCTGTCACTCATTCAATTGATTGTTTGTTTTCTCAACAGAGAAGATGAATGTAAACATACACATTAAAATACAGAAATATACAACACTGCATTTCATGCATAACTAATCATTGTTTTGTATTTATCCTGACTATCTATACCTGTCACACCATCAAAGAATGGCTTGGGTTGGAAAGGGCCTTAAAGATCATCTAGTTCCAACCCTCCTGCCATGGACAGGGACACCTTCCACTGGACCAGGTTGCTTGAAGCCACATCCAACCTGGCCTTAAATGTTTCCTGGGTTGGGGCATCTTCCTTCTTGTTGTCTGATGTGATGAAGGCTCCTGTGCTATGCTTCCTTCCTTAGCCACTTTTCCAGGAAGGACCTGCTCTTGCAGTTGAGGTTGACAGTGGACCAATCCTTGAGCAGGGGCCTCTATTACAAACCAGAAAGAGTCTGTGTTGTGCTGCAGTATTTCTTGCCTCAGGGCTCTCTTTTAAGGTGAAAGTGAAAACTGAATTAATTCATTAATTTATGGAAAATGCCTTCCCTGGCTTGGTAGTATGGCCTTAGATAAAAGTTGGTTGAAAATTCTCCGTGAAATCCTTTTGGTGTTTTTGATTGCTGAAGGGACCAAAGAATAAATTCCTCCCTTCCCAAAGCTGTGCATATCATAGGGAATCTTTGATTGGAAACATTTTATTACTGTCGTATTGTCAGCAAGTATAAAATACTAATTTTTAAAGCCTATTATGCAAATATTAAAAATATCTCTGCTCTGACCACAGCTGGTTAAATAGTGTATTTTAGCATCTTATTTAATCTATGTTTTGATTTGACTCTTTAACACAAAGTTGTTTGTCCTTTTGGTTTCTGAGTGAGAGATTCCTTTGGGGTTTAATGTTAACAGCCTTGGGTAAAAGATGTCTTCATACCTGCATATAGAGCAGAAGATTACTATGTTAAAGGGATTAATTTTACACAAATAAGTTTTTCACACAACTGAACAGCAGTCTTTGCTTGAGTGTGGAAAAGCAAGGCAACATATGCAAACTGATTGTTTCAATAATTTTGGAGCTATAGTCTTAAGTTGTCAGAATATTCTATATCAGATAAATTTCCTTGCTTTATAAGGTACTGCACAGTTCCAGGTGTTGGAAAAGAGCAGAAGCCATCCCATATGTTATTATATTTTAACATATAAAGAATGTGTATTAGGTAAGGAGGGAAAGGTCAGTGTAATTGGTTTAGCCTCTAGACATAAGTCTTCTATATAACTAATTTTCACAGTTCTTACTAGCAAATTCTGCAGAGTGGTTTTCTTAAGGAAGAGGGGAAAAATTTTCCTTCACTGTTAAACTGATTTGATTCCAGAATTACTGACTTGTTGAGATAAAAAATGAAAACTTGTATGTGTCCCTCTTTGATCAAAAATTCTCAAGATAAATCAAAAGTAAGAAGCCTCTAATAAGTCATGGGTGAATGAAATGCTAAAATAACTGTTTTGCAGGGGAATGTCAGTCCATCTCTGTGGCAATTATAGAATCTCATCCCATTTAGTGCTTTACAATTTACAGCTGAATTTGTGTTTTCATTTTGTTGCTATTTACAGTTCTTTATGTGAAACATAATGTGTCTTTCTTTGTTGTTAAGTTAGATAGACTGCGGTGGATGATTGCAGTAGCATGTATTTTTTTTGTTTAAATTGGATTTACATTGGCCCATCAAGTATTAGGGTTGGTTGGTGATGTATTTTCCTTCTTTTAAGTTCAAAGCCTTCCCCATTTTTTTTATTTTTATAATAAAATTTTTATTTAATAATGAGGTTCTGTTTCCTACAATGAAAATAGTTGTAGAGATAATTCCCACTGCAAATCTGCATCTTTTGTCTAGTTACAATGTTCAGAATTGGACAGCTTTCCTACCTTTGTTTTCTAGATTAAAATGCATTAACTGTGGAGTGAGATAAACAAATCTTGACCAATTCAGCAAGAAATGCCCACAGTACTCTGTTCTGCAGAGCTCTTCAGTTGAGCGGATGCAGCAGCTGACTGAAATTCCTGGAGAGAAAAGCCATATGACTATTACCTTGAAAGAAAGACATGTCCAAAAAAATCTAAGTAGTAATCATTTTCATGTTCACATTTCCAATTATTTGACCTGTGTATTTTGGAAAAAATCTTGCAACCCTTTGTTGAGCAATTGTTTCTTTAAGCATTTGCGTTTGCCTTGACGTCTTGGCTTATTCAGGGAGCCTGCTTTGTGAATGAGCTCATCAAAAGCTATGGGATCTGGAAGCCAGACTTCCATTAAATGTGCCTGAGGATACCACATGGGCTGGGATAAGAAGTATGGGGTTTTTTTGAAGCTTTCTCCAAAATGATTCTTAAAAAAACCCACCTTGTTGAGCCGATGGTGGTAATGGTTATGCTTTCAAAGTGCAAGAGGCTTTCAGGATTATTTTAAATACCTCATTGACAATCTTTGATCTTTATGCCATAAACACTGGAGAGAAAACGTTGAAAGAAAACAAAAAAAATCCTCCTGCCCACCAACACAGAGAAAATACTTTTCTATTTCTTCAGTGTACGCATACATGGCTGTTTTTGGAAGTATAAAATTCTTTAATGTTTTTGTATATGTACTACACGGATATATAGAAACAAAAAATTATTGAAAGTACATCATGCCTATGTTGCACGCTGAATTCCTTCTCCTTCATCCTAAGCAATGGTGGTGTTTATGCTGCACAGAAAGGTAAACTGGCCTTGTTCTGAGGAGGCACAGTCAGCATGCTTGCTAATTCTGTCAGTGGAAGGAAATCAAAATGCAAAGACAAAAGACTAGAGGTTGTAATAATAAACAATAAAATATTAAATATTGCTCAAGTTGTGATGTACTACAGATGAATTAGGTGAAAAGAGCAATTTTTTCTTGCCTGCTTGGTTTTTTTCCTCTCTAAGAAGCCATATTTTGTGTCTGCTGCTAGCTGAAACATCTGTAGGATTATTTGAGAAAAAAAATTGAGAAAAAGAAGAGATAATTTGATAATTTGAGTATTTATAAACTCTAGGTAGTTAAACTACTGTCAGCCTGGTGAAGAAAGAAAAAGTAGTGAGTACCCAAACATTTCTCGTTGCTTTTCAGAACTGTCTTCTGGTATCTTGTACAGATTCATTGCAATAATTAGAGGAGAAAGAAGCAGTTGCTGTTGCAGCCAACTACTGTTGAGAAATGAAACAAAAATCTGGGGAAGATGAAATAAAGGAGGGCACCTTTATTCCCCTCCCTGGGGAAGGGGGCTTGGGTTTAGGAAGAAGTTTCTGGTGAGTGATAAGGGAGTGATATTGCAACTCAAGGAGAAGGAAAAAAATAAGAAAATGTGTGTTTAAGTTGGCAATGGATTATTATATGAGAAGGATGAAGGCTAGGAGATATTTGAGAAGGGAACAGCAGAGATAGTGAGTTTAGGGGAGGAGGAGGTACTAGCTGAGGAGGGAAAACGGAGAGCAGCTTTTCAAGGCAGAGGGAGAACTTGGAATCTTAGACCAATTCAAGATTAGTGGCAGCAGTGTAAGCACAGCTCTGACAAGATGATAAATGGAGGAAGGGGCAGCAGTGTGCTCATTCTGTGTGCTGGGCTCTTCTGGCAAAACTGCCGTGTTGGTTTGTGAAACAAAGCATGGTACAGCATCGACAGTCTGGGGATGGGGAAGTGTCAGCCCCGGTATCCTGATCCCCCAAAGAATGCAGTCAAAATTTTAGCTATAACCTCTGTAAAGGACTGTGTGCGGCAGACAAACTGGGGAGGAAGCCAGGGTGGCATAGCCCTCAGGTAGCAAAGTGCAGAGCTGCCTAATTCAAGAAAACCCATCTTCAGACAGATCTTGTTTGCACTTCAACTGGTTTCTGATGCTGCTCGAAGCTGTATCCTACTGAACTTGAATGGTGTAAGGCAAAAAAAGTGGAAAATCTCCAATTCAGAGTGCTGAGAGAGCATTTACAGGAAGTGGTTAATGGGAGTGCAAGGTCTGGTGATTAAAAAGCTTACTGCAGCCTCCTGTCTTTGATCTTACCATGGTGCTTGTCCCATCGATCATTCCAATTTATTGCCCTATCTATGCACATTTGCTCTTTGTGGGACTATTTACACAGTCTGTCCTCATCAGATTATCAGGTGATTTACTCCCTGTCTACACAAAACCAATTCACAATGGGTGATCCCATTGATGTGCAAGTGGGTTTTATACAATTCAGTTGACACTGAAGTAAATTGCACTGCCATAAACTCACAGGTTTATAGTGTTTGTGTGCAAAAATGTGGATTAAGGGGCTGGCAGAATATCAGTTAGACTGATGTTGATTGCTGTACAGAACAAACCTTCAAAATAAAAAGAAATTTAGGTAAGAAATATTCCGAGTACTATTTTGCAGCATGGTGACCCAGATTAAAACCTACCCTGAAGCAGAGTGTTCCATGGGTTAAACACTTCTAAATCTGAATGTTTTTGAATTGTTAAAAAAAAAATAAATGGGGGCGGGGGTTGGGGGGAGCTAAGAAAGCTGTTTAACATTTGAAGTTGACTTTCCCCCCAACTTATAAATGGGGGAAAATACCTAAAAATATATTCTTTTTTCTATAAAGGAATTATTTGGATGAAACAATAGAGTAAAAACATGGTTCCTACTCTCTGCAACCATGGAATACTACTAACATACTTCTAAATTTCCCAAGAGCTTAAACTACTATTCAATTTTAAACATATTGGTTACTGAAAAGAGTCGAGGCCTAAGAGAGGACTGAAAAGAAGAATTGCTGATAGAAGTAAGATGAGGAAATAAAAAAACCCCACAGAATAACACATGTAGTCACATCAGGGCAGCTGCAGTGAATTTTGCCCCAATCTCGATGTTGGGGAATGAATAGCAGCTCTGGAAGCCGGTGAGTAGTGATGGAGATGGCTGTGGAAAGCATCATCCAAGCAGTAGTATCTCTTTTCTGTCTCTGGTGTGTTTGTGCTACTCAGGAGAAAGTTTTCTTTTCTGCATTTGAGGGAGGTGCTTCCGTACTTTCTTTTTACATCTACCTGGAAATTGAGAAGAATCTCCCTACCTGATTTTCTGTTTGTATGGATATTGCTGTTTAAACCTTGGGCTCTGGTTCAAAGTTACTTTCTGTTTTAAAGCTACTTTGATTGTTTTAATCTTGAGTCTTGTCTTCAAAAGAAGGAGAAATAACAATTAAAAATGAAATATGGAACACTGAAAGCAACAAGGTTGAAGGGCGATTTCTTTGACACATCAGTTCAGGTTACTTTACCAGACACCCCTGATGTCTGGTAAAGCTGATTGAGTCTGTGTTTGGGAATTAATGGTAAAGGTATAAAAAAATCAGCTCCAGTGGTACTATTATGAATTATTCTATGTCATTGCCTCCCTTAGGCAGTGTTCTAACTTCTTATAAAAGCAGGGAGTGAGCTATAGGCATTTAACAGTTGCATTCTGAACTGTGTGTGTTTAGCTAGATTTTGAATGAACATACAGTATTTTGCTCTTTACTTAGTACTGTAGCTGCTCATTTTTCCCCAAGAAAAATATGGGAGGGCAAACCCCCTGCATTTTATAAACTACCAGGAGCAGAAGCCTGGCTTTCACAGAGCAGTCTCCAGCAGGAGAAAATAAATTTTCTGATAATGGCATTGCATTTTGTTTCTGTAGACAGCAAATTCAAAGAACACTTAGAGTAAATATCAAGCCACACAATACGTCTCAGGGGATAGACATTAATTTGAATCCTGAATGATGTATCACTCTAATAAAGTCAAAGTCAGACAGAACTGAATAAAGGATGTCCTTCACCTGCTGCTTGGCCTGTCGCACATTTTGGAGATGAAGTAGTGGATTACATTCACACAGCTAGAGAAAGGTCTTAACAAATGAGAGAATATGCTAAAGGCACAGGGCAGTAGGTCTTGCTTCAATAAGAAACCAACTGTTCCCAAAGTGCTCTTTTTTTTTTCCCCTTCCCCCCATGTTTAATCCGTATTTGAAACTGTTGACCCGAGTGATCATTCCCAAATGATCGTCTTTGCTTCCCCTCTGCTTAGTCATTATTATTCTTAAGCAGAGGCTCTGTGCTTTCCTAAGGCAGTTCCACTTGTTCTGCTTGTCTCAATAGGTGTTTTTAGAAGACATGTGTTTAATTAAGCTCAAGAGGAGTTAAACTAAAAATTCCAGGAAGGGTTTTAACACAAAGAGCGAAGAACTGCTAAAGTTTAAATGTTGAAACATTTTGGCAGAAATAATAAAGTATGTTCATTACATTTGCTAGGAAGGGGAGACTGGAATTCCACACGCTGAACAATTGCAAAGATTTAACACTTGGGTATAAGAACATTTTAGAAATAAATGTATAGGGTGGTGATTTTCCAAGTGGGACTGAAAGTTAAATTAAAATCAGATCAAGATGCATGAAAAGGTATTGCATGCCATTTTAGACTGGTGTTCTGTGATACACTGACATTATTTTGGCAATATGAAAAGTAGCACTTTTATAAGTGAGTTCACACTGCCCTAGTAATTTCAGCCACAGAGCTACAACAACATAACTGGTGAAGAAAGATGAATGTGATTGATTGGATAGAGTGCATGGATTAATAAGTGTCAGAGCAGAGAAAAAAAATGTGCAATGAAGAGAAACGGGGCATGGGAGGAGAAGGAAAACAGGTGTTGTGGCTTACTAGAAGGTTTATGGAATTTGGCACAGAGTATTATCCCATATTTAGTGAAGCTGATGGCAAAGCTCCCATTAACTTTAATCATACAGAATCCAGACATTTCCCAGGGTATCAAAAAAAAAAAAAAAAAAAAGATTGTAGAGGGGTAAAATAATAATGAAAATATGGGAACTTGGACAACAGCAACACTGAACAATACAAGGTTGTCAGGAACCAGCCAACAGGAAACAGTGATTTATTGATAATAATCTTATTCTATCTTATTGACCAACTGAATGCAACTATAAACAAAGGTGGAGTTGCTTTAAAGAATTCCTGTTCTGTCCTCTGCATCTACCAAAGTAAATGTCCAAGTGTTAACTCTTGTGAATTACCATGGCTCAGAACAGTATGTCTGTTATTTGTTGGTTGCCCGTGACGGTTTAGAAAAACTCTCAGTTTTTCTCTGTAGATGCTTCTAGCAATAATGAATGTGAGACAGTAGTCACTTTTTTCTCCTTAGGGAAGAATAGCTCATCAGACAGATGCACACTCTTTTTCTGTTCAGCCTATTTGTGTCCTTAAATTTGGTTAATTCTCTTTTCTCTGAAAATGGTTTTTTAAAGTTGGCAGAAGGACATCTAAACAGAGTTGGTGGGGTTCACTACAACATATCTATTTTGAATGCTACCATTTTAGTAGGAGAATAACTTCAGTTTTCATTCTCAAACCACAGTTCTCTCAGTCTGTTCAGAGAATGTCTTAAGCTGTTCAATTCGCCACATATTGGTGAATATGTCTTCAAGGTGCTTTTAGCCTTTGTACTATGTCTGAGAGTACCTGGCTCTAAATAAACTATGTACATTATGCAGAAGGGAGGAAATCTCAAAAACAGGTTCAAAAGAAGCCAACCTGATCTATACTTAAATTATCACTCTAATAATATTTTTCCAGCAGAAAAATCTGGATCACAGACAAAAATGGAAATAAAAAGTGTTCTGATTAAGAGGTTATGAAACAAGTTGCTTGATGGTATCCTGAGATATGGGACTACTTAAATGAATATTTATTCATTTTACTATGAATAGTGAAGCAAGTGGTGTGATCTTTATTGTTATTATGTAGTATAACCACATTCAGTGGTATATCCCATTTTCTTTATTGGAGTGCATGATTCTGGATTCACTGATCTACGACCAGAAAAGGTCTTGGATTAGATTCCTTCTAATTCAGTTGTCTGCAGTCACAGCACTATGAACTGTTTATAATTATATTTGAGAAGTGCTTGGACATAGGAAGCAAGAATTTTTTACTGAATGGATTTTTAATTCTGAGCAGCAGCTCCCAGAGTTATTTTCATGGTCTGTACCTAGTAGTTTGGACTTAGAATAAGGTCCTTATAATAAAAATAATTTGTGCCATAATAACTTTTTGTTCCAAGTACAGGATGTTTGCATGCAAGGGAGAGTCCAGCTCCATTACTGAATAAATCATTGAGAGGGACTAATGCAGCTGAATTTTCTAGCAGTAATTTCAGGCAACATAACTTTCTGTCACTGGCACCTGGCTTTGCTCTCCATCAGAGCGGTGAAATGCCAGGCCTACTCGATAAATCCTGTTTCAGAATATATGTGGGAAGAACTTTCCTATGCAGCTCAGTTGCTGTCACAGCCAGACACTGCTGTCTGGGATGGCATCAGCAGCCCTGGCCTCCCTCTTCTTTGTCAGAGAGACAGCCATAGGGCTTTCTTGACTGGCTGTTCTTGGTTTGCAGGTCATGCATCAGGCAGAATATCTGCTTTCTCTGGTAGCAGCTCTGGGAGGCACTTGGTGACTGCAGCAGCTGTTTTAAGCAGCAGGTTCTGCTGAGGTCTACCACAACTGAAAGGTTCATGTATAAACACCATAACAAGAATTTGAAGGTTGCAGTTATGGCAACCTTGGCTTTTCAGTAGCATTTCAGTAGAGATCATTTAGTGTTAATTATATTATAATTTTTTCTATCTTAGAACTTGCAGTGTAGTAAAATGACTTGAGCTAGCTTGAGGAGCAAGAATACTGCAGTATTAATCATTACAGAAGTGCATATATTTTGCATTAGTATGTGTTCAGGATCAATGATTATATATGCTTGTCTAACTATAATAGCTACTATCCAATTATTTCTCTGCATCTGAAGAACTGGTACCTTTTGTCTTAGGTATTGAAACTCAAAATTCTTCAGTTACCATCACCTTTAAAACAGGTTAATTACATATATTTCTGTCTTGTTCTATCCTTGGCTTTTACATGCCCATCTACACAAATTCTTTATGTTAAAATGCCTAATATTAGGCATAGATTTTATAGGCTGTTTTCATATAGGGAGATCATGTATTTATGTGACCAAAGAGCAATGAAATCAAAGGACAGATGAAGCTTGTTGAAGCTGTGTTTGCAAAGAGGATGAAGAGCCTTGGGAATGGGAGGATCTGCTGGTAGGCAAGCAGAGCACTGAATTTGTGAGAAAGTGGGCACTGGGATAGAGTAATATCTTGAAGGACAAACCTGTTAACAGAGATTATTATTTTTACATTAATGAAAGCCTTATTCAGTGTTTACTTATTTTGTAAATTTCTCAGAACTTTTCTCTTTTTCCAATTCAATATGAACAACGTAGGTCTATAATTTAGATAGATACATACATCTTTAAGTCTCCTTAAATGCTACTTTTCTGTCTGTTACTTTTGTTAAGAACTTGACCTCATTAATGCTGACAGAGACTTCAGCTAGTTGAGTGTAGGCCAGTGCTGACAAGACACTGATCATGAACTTTTCTGGGATTTGAATGAGGCCTAAATCATGGATCATAAAGGCATGGATCTTATTGCCAGTGTCTGAGATTGTGTGTCTGGATGCCTGATTACAAAGCTGACTGTCCCCAGCATATTCTGTGTTCTAGCACTGGAAAGCTCAGCATGATGAATAAGACAGTTGCAAAATTCTGCAAAATCCAATCAAGTATGGATTATGAGTTTAATTCCATGTTTCATTTTAACTGTGTCCAATTTAAATCTGTAATTTGGTCTGTAGAACTTATGAAAGTTCCTGTGATGAAATATCATTAATCTGCAGCACCCAGAATAGGTATGTGAATATAGGTTTTAATTTAGTGTTGGGAGGAAAAGGCTTTTGAATGTAGTGGAGCAGTGACTTTCATGGGATTTTAAGTAACACTTTAAAGTATTTCTGAATAACTGCTTGACAAAACTGACAAGAGAGTTTGTCTCATTTGAATCTTCTAAAATGTCACTTGGATATCCTTGTCTATATATATGAAACCAAAGTAATTTTCTCTCTCTCTCTAGTAAATAAAAAGGTTAAACATTGACATACCACTCATTTAAAAATGGCTTAATTAAGGTGCTTCTGACATAAAGTGTGTAAGTAATTGGGGACAATGTACTATCTTCTCTTGCTCAGGAACACATTTGAAAATGTGCTGATGGCAAGTGTAACAGTCTGCTCTTTAGAAAGTGCTGCTCAAACACTTTGTCTTGTCTCTACTTCTCCGTTTTGGAGTAAATGTGCTGCTGCTTCTCTGCTTGCTGTAGACATTATTTTGCTGATCATAGTTGAAAAAAGGCATCCAATATCCTAAAATGGCATTAAAGGGTGATACCTGTTGCTCTGAAGTGACAGTAATTGTACCTTGTATTCAAGATTATGGCAGGGCAAACTTGCTCATCAACCTTGATTTCAGGGAACTATTTAAATCTTTAGTATGAATGTCTATAATCCAAAACCATTTTTGGTTTATGTTACCTACAATGCCTCATTTCACCCTGTTGTAAGGAAAAACATGTAAGATCTACATTCAGAGAATTATTTAATGATATTGCAGATAGTTCTGTATGGAATTAGCAGTGTTCATATAAAAATGTTAAATATGAGTCCCTGTGTGTTGTAATTGTGCTCAACTCTGAGCTATTTTTCTTTTGCTGTACAATTAATCTGCTAGTAACTGATATAGGTTTACAAACATGCCTCTCTTTAGAATTATGATTCCTAAAGTCTTCAGTTTAGATGTAGGATCTTTTATTCTAGGAGAAGCCAGTATAGCAGAAAATGCAGTCTTCAAGGGAGTGAAATACACAATTCACAAAAAAGCAGAAGGGAGAAAGCAGTATTATTCTAATCTCAGTATTAAGTACATAAAAAACCAATCTACTGAAACTGAATGACTTGCCTCAATGCAATCCAAATTTTTTTTGTAGTAAAGCCAAGAGGATGATTTTGATTTCCCTAATGCTTAACCCCACCCTTCCTTCACAATATTCATTATTTTAAAGCAATCCCTAAATCCTGTTCCCATCAAGTGAGAACAAAAGAAATCTTTGCATCTTGACAGGGACATGCTATTAGTTTGCAAAGAATGCCCAAAGGTTTGACAGTATAAATCCTGCAATACCTGATAACATATTGATGTGTTCCTTGTCCCCAGGGTCTTTGATACAGGGATTAAGTTTTTTTTTTTTTTTCTATTATTATTATTCTTCTTTTACCTACATGTAGAATGCTATCTATATGTTAAAATGTTCAATCTGCTTACTCATTATTGGCAAGAGAAACAATTTTTGGAACTTCTTCTGGCACATCTCCATTGCTAAATCTGCTGCACATAGCTGTTCTAATGTTTCCTTTTTTCTCCAGAGTAGGCACAGTCACTCTTTGTCCTCTACAGAGCAGATCAGTGCACAGGGAAATCTCATCTCAGCCCCAGAACAACTTGACTCCTGTGGTGTTTCAGTACTTTATTCTGGCCATCTGTGTCTTACTGCTTCAGCAAGTTTCCTCTTAGTATTGTCATTAAGCATTTTCTGCACGCAGACTTTGCACTTGGAAATGAGCAATGTTGTGTTAATCTAATTCTAGTGAATCAGCTAGACTGTGTAAATTTGCAGGGACATGTTGTTCGGACCAGAATACATATTTCCTTCCCCCTCCCCCCATTTCCTATTTTCCTTTCTTTTTTTCTTCTTGATACTAGTCTTCTAGTCACTTTCTATTCAGATATCCGTCCTACTACCCATTACTAGTTAATTTACTCTGAAAAGAAACCCTGACTTCCTCAGGAATATAGTGCCCCTTAATAACTGAAAATTATTCATCAGGCCTTCTTGATTCTAAGACATGATGCAAAGACATTCAGGCAAGAGGAAGAGTTCACAAAGTAGTTCAATTTTTGATGTTGATCTTGGTTTCCTGTCACCTGCTGAATATTATATGCATAATATCCAATGGCGTAAGAATATAAATGTGCTTTTGAAGAAGGTAAGGAAGCTTCTTTTCTAGAGACTTTTCTACTGCCATTCAGCAAAGGTGGTGTTGTTTTTCTCATTAGAGATCTTTAAAATGAAACACGAAAGCAACACAAACCAAAAGAAAAGCCAGCAACACATTTTCTATTAAAAATAAAAGGGGAGCAAGGTTTCATATTTCTAATTAATAGTGAGTAACAATCACATCTGTTAGTGATGAGATGCCTGTTTCATTAGCTATTCTTCACAGCAAACAGATGCTTCCTACCATAAAACATTAAACACCTAAATAGGTGATGAAAAATGAGCAAATATGGCAGTCAGGAAACACAAGGAAAGTTTTTGATCTGCAGTAAAAGTGAGGAAAGATGGAAGTGGGTAGTTCAGTAAAGAAAGCTGACAGCTTCTCCGTAGACCAAAGTATCAACTGGATCAGGCTGACCAGTGCAACTGAGAACAGAGGGCTTTTGGACAAAGTACCTTTATGTTTGCAGTGCTGCAGGGTCCTGGAAATTGCTCCAAGTGCAAGATACACCCACTTCTGGAAAGCCAATGTTCCATCTTCATATTATACAGCATGTTTCCCTCTGTTTATTGGCTTTGAGTTTTACAGAGGGAGCCTTAAAAATTCAGGAACCATAAATCCATTTCTTTTTGGGCTTGTGAAGCCTGGTACAAGGAAAAACACCATAGTGAATGTATTCACACATTTTTTCCTCTTAGCTCTGGGGCACACTGTATTTTGCAGGATGACTGCAGAACAGAACAAGTGGCCCACTGCCACTGCTGCAAGAACAAGTGGAGCCATCCCAGAGATGATGATGAAGATGGTTGCTGTCATACAGCCTTGCTGTCACATGCATGCTCCCAGCAGCTGGCTGGCCTGGCAGCTGTAGTTTTGTGTATTTTTATCACTAGTACAGTTCCAGAAGCTCTTTTTGTATTTATTTATGGAAAAAAGTTTTGTTCTCATCTGTTACCTTTTCTTTTCTTACTGACAGCTGTCCACTGCTCAGTTGCATGAGTAGGTTGGTCAGCTGCATACTTTTTACTTGTCCACTTTTTGTAGACGTGAGTTAATTCAAGTTAAATGTTCACTGGGATTTTTTGACTGACTGTGGTGCACAGATACTGCTTATTTATTGTTGCCCTTTTGTAGCTAGCAGTGACAGAGACCCCTGTGGTAGGGAGCAAACAAATCTTAGCCTTGATTAGTATCTCCAATGTGTAATAGGCTACACAGCTCTACTGGTAGAAATATCTTGCTTAACAAAAAGGGAAATAAATGACATCATGAGAAGGCTGTTCATAATGACCTGCATAAGATTTGCACAGCAGTGTTTTAATCTGAACAAGACTGTCCCTATTAAAAAAAAAAATCCTTTTGGATAAGTAGAAGAACCCTTCCTTATCCCACTACATCCTGGATGAAGACTTTTGTGGATGAAACTTCTTTATAAATTTGTACCTTGAGCATTGTTTGAATCTCCCAGAATAGGAATTGAATTATTTTTTTATTATTTTTCATGTTGTATAAATTTGCTCTTTTTTTTTGCTTTCTTTTTTTTTTTTTTTTTTTTTTAACTCTGAGGATGAATGTAAGTGTTAGAAAACTAAATTTGTGGTAATGGTGCTCCACAGCAGCTGAAAGTCCTTGGGTGAAGGACTCCAACTGCTGGCTTGTGCTGTGGTCTGGCACCTGTGAGCCAAGTGTGGTGAGAGCCTTGGATAATGAGAGAGGTTGATAAATGTAGGATAGTTTGACATCTTTTTTTTTTTCATAACAGCGCAGCAGTTCTGAAAATATACAAATGCATTCTAAATGTTTGGTTCAGGTTGTCAGATTTATTATTCTCTTAGGTTATTGCAGATGGTAAATTCCTTTAAATCTTACTTTTTAATGTTCTCTACATTTGTTTGTAAATTCCTTTACTTTAGGAACATCTGTATTTTGTTTTCCCTTTATTAAAGTTGCATCAGATTTGCTCTCAGAATATCATTATGTGCAGCAGTGCTACCAGATTAAAGAGATTATTATGATTATGAGCTACTCATACATTCAGTTCTGTGCCAGTCTGTGAGCTGGCTGAGTGCATCTGATTTGAAGAATGGCTGTTTTCTACAATATGCAGATGATTAAGGCCTGTAATTAACTAATGATTTATACAGAAATTTGACAAATTTTTTTTGCTCTCATTGTCTACTCCTGACAGAAACCTTTCTGTAGCTACAGAGAAATTTCCGCTCCTGTCTCCTCTAAACTTCAGCTATGAAGCATCCTTTAATTTATAAAAGAGCTTGGCATTCCTCTTTGTAGTGGTGGAGATGGCTGTACAAAATTCATAGCTTAGCATGGAGCATGAGGGGAAATACAAACTTTAAAAGCCACTAGGTCAAAGAAGAGCTTTTTGCAGCTATCCTCCAAGTGCAGCCAGCAGCAGTGGCAGCCGGCCATCCTCTGCAAAGGAGGTAAAGCTATAAACATGGCTCTTGAGGGCAGGACAACCCATCATTTCTGAAGTAACTGTACATGTAACATCTCGTTTAAGTGACAACCTGAAACAATAAGAGTGTTTAGGAACAATGCCTTGTTAAGAGTAAGTGTTGCTGGAGCAAGGGGACTGTAGCCACCCTTGACTTTCTGGCAGCCTGGGAGCCAGTGAGGAAATGCAGATGGAGCCAGTCTGCATCAGCTTCTTCACACTCACTTCAAACAGCAGGAAAATATTGAACAGTGCCAAAGTACAAATGAGCCGCTCTGCATACAATAGGAAAAATCATAGAACACCAAAGACCACCTTAGATGCGAGTTGGAAGGAAAAATGTGTACACACATCTTGCATGTATTGCTGATCTTCTTCCTTTAAATCCCCACTATGAATTTTCCAGGAAAACATGTGACAAACAACAAAGAGAAAGTTCTCTGATTTATGTTCTATTCTAGAATGGAAGAAGAGAATGTTGGAAAGTATTCAGCGTGTTGTTTAAAAGATGGGGGCACATCTCAGGGAATTTAGAGCCCTATCAGTCTCAGATTTAAATCAGTGGCAAACTTCCAAGTGGCTTCACAGAAAGATTCAGCATTGAGAAAACAGACTATGAACATAATTTTTAGCTTATTCTGTCCACCTCCCCTTTTAAATGACTGAAAACATAAACCACATTTAATGCGAATGGTTCTCACTGGTAATATGAAATGCATCCAGTGGTGGTGTAATTATTTTGACAATACCAGAAGCTACACTACCACCCCACTCCACCAAAAAATTATAATAACTATGAGAAACAAGTTTCAACCATTTGAAGTAAAAAAGAAAGCTTGTATCTTGAGTTAGAGGAAACACTGGGAAGAAAAACTGATTATGACAAAACAGATTAAAGGGCAAGAAAACTGAGGTTAAAACCAATGATCACCTGTGAGAATTAAAAATACCTGAAGATGAAATTTCTTGGGGCAAATAAAATCTCTTAAATTGAAGGAGATGTGCTGATTGTTTTCAGTGGCTTTGAATCCAGCTTTATATGGGATTGAAATTATTATGCCAGAATGCCTATAGCAGTAAAGGTGTAAAACTAGGTTTTTGCAAACTGGTGGCCTACTATGTGTGAGGAAGTCATGGGGAAAGTCAAGAAATCAGGAGAAGGGTGTATTTATCCTGCAAGTTGAATTATACTTTATATTTTAGTCTTCAGACTGTTTTGTCACACCTTTGTACTCCTTCAGCATTGACTGAAAAGATATTCATCATTTTTAACAGTTGGGCAAAAATTGAATTCCATCTGTTTCTTCCCCAGAAAGTAATAGGAATGAAGGTCTTAACAAAGAACTCCCCCTTGCTAAACACCACATCAATGCTATTTGTAGTTTTACGTCTGAAATTCTAGCTTAATGTATTTGGGCAAAGAAAAACTGCTTTCCTATGCAGAAGTCCATATGATCAGACAGCAGTGACAGCTGATCATCCAATCTGCTTAAAAACGCACAGCCATTTCTGCTGTGTAACAGCATTTGGACTTTTTACTGGTACACCAAGGCAATTTTAGTAGGATCATAGTTTTATATGGAAAGTTGTGTGAATGAGAATTCCAGATCTCTCTGATGAGCACTTTAATTGTGACGCAGTCATACAGAAATGTCTATAGGTTTATTAAAATGTTTCTCATTCTTTCATAGATTAGACTCTTTCAGGTTTTTCTATCCAGATTTTTTTTTTACATTGTGCTTACTGCTGATCTGCAAGACAAGTGAAAAATAATGTTGTCTGCAAGGACCGAAATGTTAGCATTTGGATGTTGAAGCCCATCTGTCATTACAAACATTATCTAATACAATAGTCAGTTCTACTGCTTGGGTATAGATAGAAGGGTGATACACAAAATAAACCCAGAGAAACTGTAGTCATAGCCATTGAGTACCCACAGCTCTAGTGACCCCTGGGGCCTGGGAACAAGTAGATCTGGGGTGTATCAGAGTAAAGACAAAGGAAATGGGTAGTGAATATTGTAGTAATATATTTTTGTATGTCTGATATAACTGAGGAGAATGTGAGCTGAATCTTAAATGGCGTTGCATTTCTGCCACCTTACATCTGCTTACTCCACTAAGTTATTGAAGCTTATTCTCCAGCTTATGAAGAAATTGGCACAAATTTCAACAGTTTGTTCTGAGTGATCCTAGGAATGGATGTAGAGTCCATAGGTATCTGAAAGCAAGCATTGGCTGTTCCTTTTGACACAGAATCCACCAATGCAGTTCTTATATCCCAGTCATTCCCCAGTCATTGCCAGAGATACACAGCCATCTCTAGGAGCAGCTAACTATGCTGCTAGAGGACACGTTTGTCATTACTACAGATGAAACAGAAACTTGAGCTGAATATAGTTGTTCCTGACTAAAGGAACTAAAAGGTGGAGTCCAAGAGCTCTGCACTATGCTGTTTTATTCTTTTCCTGAGAAAATAATGGGTTGGAAACTATCACGTATTAATGGTTTTCATTATATTTCCTTTCCATGTCCCTCTTATGTGTCCTTTCTGCCTAGTTTATGACTTCACATACAATTACAATCTCAAAGTGCAGGTCACCATGTTCAAAACGTTACACCCGTTTCTGGCAACATCCTCATAAATAGCCTGGAGCATATGCTTCCTGTATCATCCCCCTCTCTTAGGGACAGAGGCTGTTGCTGCTGATAACAAATCAGCTCCTTGGTGATTCATGGGGATTAAAAGCCAATACAACCTGAAACATCTCCCCCAGCCTTACCACTTGATACTGTGTCCTCACTCAGAGCTTCCTAGAGTGGTGTGGTCACCACCTCCTGATGCTTTTTGGCATGGACAAAATCTTCAATGCCCTTGGGTAAAATGACTTTAGTTTTTGGAACAGGATTTTATTTTCTACATCAGTGGTTTTCACTGATTCCATGGAAACTATTTGCAAGACCTTGTCTATTTTTCACTTACATTTACGGGCTATTTGCCACTCAGAATTAGGATTTTTTTTTTCCATTCAAATATTTGGGTTTTTTTTGTTGTTGTGGTTTTTTTTTTTTTCCTTTGTGACTGTATTAAAAAAATCTTTAACAAACTGACTTCTAAAAGTCAGAGAGGTGATCAAAAATAGGCTCTTCTCAAGACTTAGATCCTCTGCTACAGTCTGCTCCTTGGATAAATTGCTCTGGAGATCAAGAGTAGTGAAGGAAAGTGCTGTATTTAGAACATTTGAAGCTCATGGAACATGAAGGGCTCATTGGTTGAGCTAGCAAATGCTTTTTCAGACAGATTTAATATATGTCAGTTCTGCACAGTGTGTTTTGTGGATCCTTTACAGCTGGACAGGATATTACAATAAAAATTTCTTTTAACTTTTGTCAGAATCTCTCACATTTAGGGCAAGCAACCCTTTAAAGCCACCTTTGTTACAACAAGAACTTAATAATGCAAAACAAACCAAATTTCAGCCTAAAACATATTGCAGGTTTGTTTTTCACCTATAAAGCCATATTGTTTAAAACTATGCCCTACTTGCAAAAAGGGAAAAAGAGAAAAAAAAGACCCAAATGAGCAGCTATGAGTTTGACCTTGAAAAGATACAAAACAAAAACAACCCTAACAAAAGAATAATCAGAAAACTATTTTAATACTGTGCTTGAAAACATCCTTTAAGTGCCTCCCCCTTTAGAGTCAACCTAGATATCCAGTTTGAGGCTCTATTCTATCATTAATTATGATTTTCAAGTAGAACTGGTACAATATCCCTGCATTTCTCAGTCAATTTAATGGCATTATCAGCCTCACCTTCTGAAATCCAAAGATCATTTCACAGCATGTTGCCAAGATGGTTTCTATTGAAAACTCTCTCTCTCTCTGTGTATGTATGTATTTTAAAGCAAAGTAGACTGAAAAGTAAAACTTCAGTGAAGGCAGCGTTTGAAGGGTCTGTGGCTAGCTGTTCTGGAATTGCTTGTAGCAATAAAATGTTCCCCTTTTTTGTAGCTGATTTGTCTGGGTTTTTCTCCCATTCTCAAAAGCACATCTGTATAGTTGCCTGCTTACTCTGGATTTGTAAAAGCATGTATTGCAAACTCCAGAAGAAATGGGTGGAGTCTGAAGTTGCGTAGCTTAACCAAAAATGTCTGGTCATCAGTGAATTTGTTGTATCTAAGAAAATGTCTGTGCCTGAGACATAAAGTCACTCTTTGCTGTATCTTTCCATATCCTTTGGATTTGATTTTATTTAAAGATGTCTGTGGAATGGAAGAAAAATTAGAACCAAAAGAGCCCAGGAAATTCAGCACTGAAGTAATTAAGTTTGCTGATAATTGCTATCATATTCTCACTGTTTTGCTGATTAATAAAAAGATCTCAGTGTGTTCAATGGCACAATAAATTTAGCAGATCTAGGAATGACTTTCTGAGCAGGATATGCTAATGTCAGGGTTATTTTCTACCTTTCTGTAATAGTGATCCTACATGCTGCATTATTTTTGGAACGTAGTCTGTTGATAAAAAGCTCAGCAAGTAAGGATGGCCTTTAAAGAAGCCAGGATGATTCTTTTTCCCCTCACATAACAGATTCTGCCTCCCCTTCTAAATCCCAACTCAAAGCAGGCATTCCTGCCCCTTGACGTTAAATAGTGCTACTTCACAAAGAGAGAAGTCACCATCTGATTGGATATGTCATTTTTGGTTTTCTACGGATTATAGGAAACACACATATACGTCTTTGTAATGTATTTTTCCACTGTCTTCTTTGTCTTAACGGTTTTTTGTTCTTTTCTGAGAAGAAAGATGATTTCCTCACACTGGTGCTTCTGGGGCAGGGAATAATAAAGCCTGGAGTGCCCTCCCTTCACTTAATTTAAAAGCAATCTTTTAAGAACCAAAAATAACCAGCAGGCTTTCTGTAGTGCGTTAGTCAAACTACTTGCTTGTTTACTTACTGCCTATTTAAATGCCTTCTCCAATAACTTGCAGTGGGAGGGATTTGAAGCCCTAGCTCAACGTCTACCGAGGTAGCTAGCGGGACAGTGCAGCCTTTTTCCTCCCTCTGTACAGAGAGGAAGAAGAGTGGAGGTGTCTGAGAAGGGCTCCTAGTCCCTGGGCTGTCAGACCAGCAGGGTGTAGCAGGCAGGGGCCACTGACTGGCACAGCCCACGGCTGCGCTGCAAATCATGGTAGGAGGAACCTGGTGTGTGGCTGCTGGGGTGAAATAGGCTCTGTGCAGCAGCCCTGCAGCTTCCTAGTAACTAAGGAGAGTAAGACAGGAAGATTACTTGGCAATTGCCATTCAGTCTGATCCTGAAAGGATCTAATTATGCAAGTTAGTTCAAGCTTTCCACAAGATCCATGAGCACTCAGCACCTCAATGTGTCAGGACCAGAAATGGGAAGAAAAGGGAAATGATTGCTCCTCGTGACTGCCAAATATCTGTATTTGTACAAATCTGGCAGTTAATAAACAGCAAGCTATGTCCTTGTAACAGTTAATAAACTATAAACATTCATTTCAATGTTTTCTAATCTAAATGTGATGATTAGTTTTTAGTTTGTGGTTTTTGTTTTTCTTTTTAAAAAAATGTAACACATTCATTTGTTAAATCTTGATGGAAGTAGAGAACTGTTTCTGCTTATGTCTCTTGGGAAATTGGCCCACCAATTTTCATGTCCTATAAAAGGGGATAGAAGAGAGTTCCCAAGGACTAGACTTGAGCAGATTGTGGCAGTCCATCCCATCCTACTTAATGCAGTTCAGATGTAGGAGTTTCCACCTACTCTTAGAGATAATTAGCTTCTAGTGATTTTCCATCACTAGCATTTTTAATGCTGTGCAATGTCTGTCTGCAGTCAAATGGTTCTGGTGAAGGCACTGACACAGACCATATATACCAGTGTACATGTGCACTAGAATTTTTTTTTCTGTCTCTATTTTGACCTCCCTCCTCCAGAACTGAGTTTCCAGACACACCCAAGTTTACACTGATCCTTAAAAAACCCAAGCAATTATATTTAAAGGAATACAGAAAAGCTGTTCTATTTTTATCTGACTCATTGTCACAGACCGTGGGGGTAATAGGCTTTGAGGAACTGTGATGTGAGTCATTCCAGCAAGAAGATTTGTAATCACAGGCTGTGTATCTTGTTAGTTAATTTGGAGTACAAGAGCAAAGTTTCATCAAAAGTTTGTAGCAGCAAAGTGATTTGTCTCCCTTAGGCACCCAGCTCAGGAGAATCTGAAATTGGAGAAGGTATAAAATACTCAAAGCATTTGTTCACCTCACTATGCTTACTACATAAAGTCACCACTGCATTTGTTACCTTAAATTGATTGTAAAATGTTGCCATTTTGGGATTTCTTTACAATGTTTTCAATATGCTACTTCATATGACTTTAATGCAATTTAATCTCCAGCATCCTTGGATCTAATGATGTGCCTGTATTATATTTTTTGTTAGGATCAAACATATCTTCTCAAAGGGAATTTTCTGGGAATCCTCTCCTTTCACTTTGTTTTGGTTTGTATTTGGGAGTATATGGGTTAGGCTGTGTTGATTGGCCACTGTAAGCACCCCAAAACCCATATAGCTCCATGGCAGGTCCTCTGTCCAGTGTATAGTTATTCTAGTTATTTGGGGTTTTTTTCTGTATGATGAAAGAAAAGGTAAAGCTGCTTTTCCCCACAGCAAGGTTGCTCTTCTGGGCTTGAGGCCAAATATTCCTGCACTTTTTGCTGTCGCTATTCTCCGCCTTTGCGTCTCTTGAGAGGAGATGTTGAAAAATAAGCTGAACACCAGACCAAGCTTTTCTTGAAAAGAAAACCTTCTCAGAGGTTTCTCTAGGTGAATCAGGAGTTCACAAAACCGGGCACGTGTCCTGGGGCAGAGTTCTGTTCTCTGGAATGACTGGGGGTTTAGTCTGGCCAGCTGGTGCACAGCTCCCAATTCACTTAGAGCACCTTCCTTTGTGCAAGGATGGAGGAATGAGGTGTCAAGCTCTGAGCAAGCCAGCGCTGTGCAGCACACAGCGTGCTCTTCCCAGGCAGCGCTGGCTCTGTGTTCAAGCGGCATGGTGACTGCTGCCATGGGAACTGCTGCCATGATGACCAGTGTCCCAACTCTCCTATTATAGCAGCAAGCTATTCCAAATCACAATCACAAATTTGCCTTAATGAGTAGGACAATGTGAGAAAGTTGCTAAGTGAAGTTCTGTTGGTAAATGTGAATGTTTTTTCTTTCAGTGTACATTAAATTAATTTCACCATTTCTATGGGTTTTTTTTAATTTCCATAACATTCAGTTTTGCAAGTAGTCTCCCAAGTATGATGTTAACATCTATCTGAAAATCTGCTGGCAATACCCCTGAAGATTTCTCCCCCAGCTCCTCTGTGAGTCCTCAGTATTGAATCTGAACATTGAGGGTGGTAGGGATGGAAAATAGAGAAGGGAGAATGTGAATATGTAAGAATTGGTAAAATGAACATTGCCAAAGTCCTCTGCAGAATGACAAAGTGAAAAAGCTTGGTAGAAATGAGGAGTGAGAGATTCCTTTTAGTTTTTATCCTTTGTGATACTCCTGCTAATGTCACTCTGAGATATCTTGGGGAAGCCTCTGTGTAATTCAGGACCAGGGGAACTGAGTGACCAGCCACTTCACTGGCTTGCTGTGTGACCTTTAATTGTTTCACTTCTGTGCCACAATATTCTTCCCTCCCTAGAGTTTGTTTAAAAATAAAATTTTATTTAAGGATTTGTGAGCTATAGCTAACATTTGAAAAGGATTTTGCTTCACATAAAAAAGCAATGTAACAGCACCATGACATGACACTTATTACTTGGCTTTACGCAGTTATTATTTTTCCACAAATAGCTTTTTGGCTCAACCAAAAGGAGAGCTGGATGAAAAAGTTCAGTGTCAGCAACTTCATATCCTCTCTATTGCTTTATTTACTTCTTTCTTGAAAAATCTCACTTGTGTTCTTAATTTTACTGGGCACTTGATGATCAGTTTTCTCATCACAGCAAGACAAATTATTCTCTGCAGACATTATTTTCACATTCGTTGGTGGCAGGGGAGGAACCAAGTTGGTTTATCAGATTGGCAGATGTGATCTAGGAGAACTGCAGTTTAACTTCTTAATCTATTTTCCAATTACTGTTTTATGTTTTCTTAACCAGTCTTTTAAAGAGCTGGATTCTGTCTTGTCTTGTTTATTTATAGAATAAGTAAAACTAAGAGAAACAGAATCTGGCATAAGAGACTGCTCTGCTTGGTGCTGCTGTATCAAGCAGTGAGGATGGTACAGTGCTATCAGAGCAGCCCAGAGAGAGGGTGCAGTATCCCATTGCCTCTAGGACACAGAGACACTCTGCAAAAGCCATCGGATGATCTTCAAAGTATCAACAGCAAGGTCATTAAAGACCTGCCAAGTGCAATGACTGTTGGACTGTAGAAAACAAAACACTATTTCAGGACTAATGGAAATTTCCATGAAACAGGCGGGATGTGAAAAAAAGCCCCACACCCACCCAACCCTTCAAAACATTGCAGGTTACAAGGTGAATTTATCAGTAATATTTTGTGGATCAATAGGAAGCTTTCCAGAAAAAGAGTATAAGGTGATGTCACAGTATGTGATGCCTGAAATACAGAACAGAGTTGGGGTTTTTAATGCATAACTATATTTACATATGTATGTCAAGTTTCTACTGCATAGCATATGTCAAGTGTAAATTGGATTGCCTCCTTCATTTCAGATAAGAATTTCATTTATTTAAAATATTGCTGCAGCAAAGAAAAAAAGTAAGAACAAACACAGGGCTTGGTTCTCCAGCAGAAAAAGAGTTTTGTAAACCAATAGTTGTCCTTTGCTTAATGAGAAGCTAAGCAGAATATTTCTGTCTCTGCTGGTCTAAGGGATTCAGAAGCAGTGTGTGGCCAAGGAACGTAAGGAAGAGTGACCTTGGTATCTTGAAATATTTCTTTGTTTTTCTTCTCTGTTTTGGTGAAGCTGTGCTAATTTGGGGAATTTGTCTTATTGTGATCCAAATGATAAATAATGTACTAGCCAAAGCTGCAAAACAAATTAAATACTTTTGAAGTTCAAATTATTTTTAATACAGTTTGGAACATTTTTCTTAGTAGTTTTACCCTAAAGAATAAATCTTGAATATGATTAAGTTGAAAAGCCACTTTAAATCCAGACTCAATAACAGATTGTTTGCTCTACTTACTCTCATCTGTCTTTGTCTTTGGTTGGTTTTTTTGTTGTTGTTTGCTTTGGGTGTCTTGCCTTTTTTTTTATGCTGATCTTTTTTCCTGTTTTCTTCTTTTATCTTACAAATGTATTCCTCTTTCACAATATTCATTCTTTTCTTAATTTCATTTAACCTGGGAACTCTTGAAACGTAACTATTACAATTGCTTTACCTTTTAAACTCTCTTTGAAAAGAATTTATTAATGTGCAACTATGTAGAATATAGAATTATGCCCACAAATCTAATTCTGATTTAAGTGAGAAACTAAATATTTTCTTTTTAACATGATCTAACAGAACAGGAAGAGGTAATTGACATACTGTAAGAGATTCAAGCAGAGGATTTGCTAATACTTGCAATTTGCCTAGCAGAAAAACTGTAGATTTTTTTTTTTATATCAGTGGCATTGGATATTACTCCAGCAGGATCTCTCCTCTCTTGTGACCAGTGACAGGAGTCTAAGAAATGGTGTAGTGCTGAGTCAGGGGAGGTTTAGGTTAGCTATCAGGGGAAGCTTTTCATGCAGAGGCTGGTTGGGCACTGGAACAGCTCCCTAGGGAAGTGGTCACAGTGCCAAGCCTGTCTGAGTTCAAGAAGTGTTGGGACAATGCTCTCAGGCACAGGGTGTGACTCTAGGGGATGGTGCTGTGCAGTTGGACTCAGTGATCCTGATGCATCCCTTCCAACTCAGCATATTCTATGAAAATGATAAAGCTGGTGTCTCCCTTTAAATGGGCTAAACAAGTCATTATTGGTGAGTCAGCTTTGCCTCAATGCATGGAAAAATACTGGAATTAAAAATGAAGCTAAGTATTTGTAGGTACTTTGAAAAAGGAGAGTAACG
This sequence comes from Phylloscopus collybita, assembly GCA_027886175.1. Taxonomy (NCBI): domain Eukaryota; kingdom Metazoa; phylum Chordata; class Aves; order Passeriformes; family Phylloscopidae; genus Phylloscopus; species Phylloscopus collybita. Next base: position 37,514,599 of record JAJNNQ010000009.1, on the reverse strand, counting down.
AAAGGAGGTAAGTTATAGTCAATACAGACCTGTCAAAAATACATTCAATCTGATTAATTTCCATGCAAGACTGGCTGATACCCCTTGTCAGTAGAGGAAAGGTATTAAATATTGTTACATCAGGGCTGTGGATACTTTCATAAGCAAAGGAGATACAGTCTAGACAGGAGATGAATCTTTAGAGGATGAATTCAGACTCAAAGACTGTACTCAGCAGTTTTGTGCAGTCCACTATCAACTCCTTTAATTAGCTATCTGGATAGTAGGTTAGAGAGTGTTCTTATGATCTTGGTAAGTGGCATCCTCCTGGGAGAGTCAGCAAGCCTTTTCAGGCAGGGTTGGACTTTGAGATAAGCACTGGCGTGGGCGGATCATGGTGTTGTCCCTTGGGCACAGGACAGAACTGCTGTCTCTCCAGCAGCCCAGTTTGGCCACCAGTGACCACAGATGAGCCTGGCTCACAGGCTGAGATCTGAGTCACACTGAGATCTGTCAGTGGGGAATGCTGGAGGTGTGACAGGGCACTCGACAGCTTCCACTCAGATGTGGGAGAGCCTTGGAGCTGGTTTTTGGGCCTTGGGACCACTCTTTCTGCAGGGATTGGCTCTTGGAGACAGTCAGTGGCTGAGCAGCTGAAATTTTCAGAACCTGTGAAACTGGGAAAGCACTGATGAATCTAGAGGAGACAAGAAGAATCAGAATAATTAGGTTGGAAGAGACCTCCAGGATCATCAAGTCCAACCCAACCCTAACCTCAACTAAACCTCAACACATCCAGTCTTAAACACATCCAGAGATGGTGAATCCACCACCTCCCCAGGTAGACCATTCAAATTTTTTACTACCCTTTCTGTAAAAACCTTTTTCCCAATATCCAGCCTATATTTCCCTTGGCGCAGCTTGAGACTTTGTACTCTCATTCGGTCAGTGGCTGCCTGGAGAAAGAGACCAACCCCCAGCTGACCACAGCCACATTTCAGGCTGCACCTTAAGTCTTCAAATAAGTAAAATGTTTCCACTAAAGCTGGGTAACACAAGAACAAATTAATTAACTTTCCATGAAAGCTTTCTGTTAGATTTCAGCAAAATGTTATGGCTACTCATAAGGTTAAATAAGTTTTGACATAGATTCTTGGAAAAGGCTTTCATTACTGAGGGCCTGAACAGTCAAGTTAGAGAAGCATCTATTTGCCAGGAACATCTGACATGCACTTTGATCCTGCTTGGTGGAGGTAAAGAGCTCAATGAATGACCTTTTTGTTTCCCCTTCAGCTTTATGTTTTAAGATTTTATGATAAGAAAAAAGATTCCAGATCAAAAAGATAGCTTTATATTTCAGTCAGTGGAGAATGTTCTGAAGAGCCAAAAATCACATTTTGAAAGTAGGCACATGTGAAGTTTATCTGACAAGATCCAAGAAAATTTAAAGATGGGCACATGCAACCTTTAGGAGACCTCTATCTCCTTTTCTCTAACGTGCTAGCAATTAGGGTGACTCTTCTTCTCTGTAATATCATAGAATTCTCTGATTTGTGGAGTGGCTGATGTTTTCCAAAGATCTTTCCCTCCCTCTTCTTCTATAGAAATGGCTCCCTTGGAGGTTTTTGATTAACATGGAATAAAGAAATATTATTTTACTCGTGAGGATATTTTTGCAATACTAGAAATATTCTGAAGACTGTGAACTTTATGGGGGAGTGTTTAGAAACATAGATTCCACCTATTTTCCCACATTTGCTTTGTAATATCAAGTCTGAGTTAAAAAAAACTTGAGCGTTTCCACTGAACATTTTCTCTAGTAAAACCCTATTAAAACCATATTTCTGAAACAAAAATTACAGTATGACCAAAACAGTTGGAATGTTCCCACTAAGGCGTATCTGCACTACTTGATAGTTATTGGCATTTTAGATTTATGAAGGGCCAGCTGCGAGACACTCACAAAACAGAACTTTTGATTTATTTATTATTAATAATAAGCAGAAGTCCGCATTGAAAAACAAATTGCACAATGTGACAAGCTAAGGAAATGAGCAAATTCCTTGTGCCAAACATGTGACTGCACATTTGCATAATGAATTAATTTGCTCATAAATGGTCAGGAAAAGGCCCTTCCCCCATGTACAAAATATTCCATGCTTTGATTTTCTTAAAACTTTGTAGGATGAATAAACATGATGAAGCTGCATTTAAGCATATATCAGAAATCAGTTTTCTTGGTTGCTAGTGATCTGCTGTCAGAAAGCCATCAACTTATCCATGTGATCTTTAGCTTGGAGAAATATACTATTTTTCTTTTTTCAGATATGCATGTCTAATTATTGTATAATTGTTTACAGAACTAGCAGGGGAACTACTGAAATTCATTCGGTTTTTCAAGACAGCTTGCCAGCTCATACACAGATATTGACACCCATCCAGTTTCCCACTCATAGGGAGTTTCCTTTCTGTTTATCAGTGGTATTTACTTCTGCCAAGTATCTACCTGACTCCCTCTTCAGATTTACCTAAAAGTTTAGAAATACTATTTTAATAAATTGTAATTTCAAGTTTCTTTTTTGATGCACCTTTGGTTAGGATGAAAGGTTGTAGCATTTGATAATGTACTTGTAATAGGCTATTTCTGTGCAAGGGAAGATGTTATTGCTGGCAGTGTGATAAAGCAAATAGTTTATTAAATATGTGTAAATCCAGTTCTTTTAGGGAGGAGCCATTTGGAAGACCAAAGCACTCACACATTTCTGGTTTCAGATTTATCTAAGTGTTCTTTTTTTTATTGAAAAAGAAGATACATCTATCTAGTGCAATTCTACCAAATTGCCAAGGGCCCAAACCACATATTATTGAACCTAAAAAATAGATTCCATTGCTTGACTGTAGTTTAAATCCTGAGGCAATATATTAAAAAAAAATCCTCAGCATGTTTACATACCACAATTTATATGAACAATAGAACAGGACTATATATTCAGAACGTCTAGTTTATTAGAATGTGGTGTTTAATATTGTGATATCAGAGAATAATACTATCAATTTATGATTTGAAATTTGATAATTAATAGAAATTGTTGTAGACATGCGTAGGATTTAAAACAGTACTATTTTCTGCAGGAACTTACTCCAAACAGTAATAAGTCTGCTTCCTTACCATTGCTGTCCAATGACATTTTCTTATACTTTTGTTACTCTTCTGGTTGAATTTTAGATTAAAAAGTAGGAGCCATGGTGATATTGCTTGCATTAATGACATGGCTCCCTTTGATGTCAATAAATCCATACCCCATTATCCTTACATTTCTGTTTTAAGTTCCATGGGTATATATGATATTGCATAGGCAGTAAGCTCACATAGCTCTATGCTTGTTAATTATGGAAATGTAAATTTAGAGTACAAAATCAGCTTAGATAGAAAATTTTATAAAATAAAAAAGTGCCTATTTGAAAAAAGTATATTAGAACTACAATCTACAGGACCCTCTTTTCAAAATCATTAATCTAATATGGCTTTCTCCATTTGAAACTGCAATATCAGCAGTAGAGTGAACCAGTGCTCATTCTGAGTCATGTTCAAAACCATTTCAGTTTCAAACCATTTCAAAACCTGTTGAGATCAGTGACCTTTGGCTCACACTCTGCCTCATGCCTATAGGGGTGGAGATACATAAAATAGATGAATATAGATTTGTTGGGCCATCAGGTTAGAAAAACATCATCCTACATGGTTATCAACCAGCTATCAATTTCTCACTTATGTGGTCTTCAAGTCTCTAAAACCCTCATGGATGTGGCATGAAAGATGCAGAGCTTTCCTTTCTGAGTGTTTCAGCAAAATGCTTAAATTGGGTAAAGCTGCAAAATAGTATCTGACAGTTATGAAGCCCAGTTAAAAATATGTATGAATTTTTTTATTGATTTGCATGACAGCAGTCAAGGCTGTTTATTGTAACACAGACAGAAAAGTCAAATTTCATTTAAAAATGAAAGCTGACTCTTCCAGAAAGAAGGTAAAGAAGTAAATTCATCTCTATAGGATACTTTTAGTATGAACTCCTGAAAGTCAAATAAACAGAACAGTCATAAATATCTAGTTTTGCCTGGTTTTCAAAATTTGATGTCCCTGGTTCTTTGGGAAAATGTACCAGGAGTACTCTGGCGAAATTCACGTTCTTATTTCAGGATTCATTTTTAATGTCTTTCTTACAGGCTAAGTCCTTAATGTAAAGTGTTGAACATACTTTCTTTCATCTACCAAACCTCTGAACTTCTTGTTTAACTTTAATGATGAACAAATCAAGATGTCATTTCTGATAGGACTGAGAATTTCCTGACAGCTCACTTGTCTGTCAATAATAAAATCTGATCTTTCTAATGCAGGCCAGATTCTGCACTGTGGATCAAATAAAAATGAAAAGCATGTGATGATGCTGGCTTTTCAAGGATAAAATAATAATCATCGAAATCCTGACAGATATTTATTGCAATAAGCTTTCTTTTCTGAAGCAATATTAATAGTTGCATGAATCAGAGTTATTTCTCTAAAGAAGGATCTGGTCTACTTCCACCTCTCTTGAGATTTTTGGAAAGTTAAACATGCCTCTCTCTTGCTATTTTTCTTCATATCCCTGTCTTGGAAGAAACTGGTCTGTTCTTCTTTCTATGCTAGAAGAAAAAGAATATACTGGGAAGCAGGAAACATCTTAGGTATTTGGAAATGCACCTTTGTAGACTCACTTCATTCTGGGTGAAGAATAGCTTGATGAAAACTACTTGTTTGGACATTATGGTAACCTACTATAAAATAAAATACAATAAAAATACATTCTCAGCTTATATATACTAAAAATATAGTTTAAAAATTCATTCAGATAGGTAACAAAGTGAAAGGAAACCTCACCGTTATGATCTACTTAGTGACAGATCAAACCAAAGAAGATGTCTCAGGAGGTCTGGTTCTCTGCTAGCTGCCTTCTGGCTGTTTTGAGTTGCAATTCTCTTCTATTCTGTGACTGCTTTCCACAGAAGTATCCCACTCTCTGTGAAATGTGCTTGCTTTTATAAGCAAATTCTTTCTTAGAGCCTTCCAGGGATTCCATTCACATCCAGATTTTGTTTTGTGTTTATCTCTAAATTTTTGGTGGAAGGTTTTGATATATTTCCCAATAAATTTCTAGGAGTCTGTCCTTCCTTTGTATGTAGAAGTCAGGTCTGCAGACCTGTCTTTGTCCTATGTATTTGACTAGCTTGCAGGTGGCTGTGATTGGAAGGTAGGCCTGATGATCTCTCCAGTATCTGAAGGTATCCTCTCTTTCAAGGAAACACTGATGTGAGAGGCTTTGGTTGGTTACTGGAATCATTCAGACAGGACTTTCACTTTGCTATCATCTCAGTTGTGGTTACAGCTTTTTGCATGGATATAAAACAGATCCACAAAATAGTTTAGGTTAAGAGTGAACTCCTCAAGGTCTCATTATTCAACAGCATAATTTCTTTATTAAGTATGTATGTTCAGTGCAAGGGGCCTCCATCCTCTGAAATTTGTAATTGAAAACCTATAAATTGTAAAAAATACTTCATATACACATCTAGGTGAGGTTAATGTATACAACCACAACATGCTGTTAATTGAACCTAAACATATCAGTAATTAAACATTACAGGATTATAATGTGTGTGAGGCAAATACAGTTAAAATCTATATTGGAAAAAATATTCTTGGAAAATATTGTTTGCAAGTAAATCAAATGATTACCTCTGTGCTGTAAATCTAAGATCTCTGAATATACAAGAGACCCCATATCAAATAAATATGCATAAAATATAAATATCATTAGGTTCTTATTCATTTAGTTATTTTCTGTTTGTTTTTGAGCATAAATGGACCTTTCATCTGGATACATAAATAAGAGGAAGAATGAAATCAATATGATTAAGTTGGTTTTTGTCTGTTTTTGGGCATCAATGGACCTTTCATCTGTATATATAAATAAGAGGAAGAACGAAATCAATATGCTGATAAGAAATCCCCTGTCAAATTGCTTTCAGAGCCTGGATAAGCTTTCTACATTGCTTTGGTGTAGATGGGAGGGGTGTTTGTTTGTTTGTTTTGGTTTGGGGTGGCTTTCTTTTTTTTTTTTTTTCCCCCAGGTACACCCACATATCTAGTTCTGTCTAGCTTCCAAATCTTGTGCAGGCTCAGAATAACGGCAAATCTATGCACATCCAATATTCTTGCTTTTGCCTCAACAGAAAAGAGCTAATGGTGCTGACAGTCTTTGAAAAAGCTTTCCAGTTAGCCCAATATGGAATAAATTATCCTGAAAAAGAGGTAGGTGTCTTTTCCAGCTATGCTGTTATTGTAGCACATTCCATCAACAGTACCTATAAGTGTTTAATAATACATTACAGCATTACAGGCTAATGGGGGATGCTACCTTCATTACAGAAAACTGGTACATTGTATCTCCTTTTTTTTTCCCTAAGACATTAGTCCTCAAAGCAGGAACTATGAATTTTCTATTGCAGCTTCAAAAAATTGAGCCATTAACAAATAAAAAAAAAATTAGTGTAAAATGTGTGTGCAATTTCCTTAGGAACCAATTTAGGAAGAAAAAGGAACATAGCATTTTGTTCCATTTTCTTTACAAGGGTACTAGCTGTGACTTATTTTTCAAGAGGTTCTTAAGCATGTGTCTCACTTTAATTCAGTAAATGTCTATAGATGCTGATATGACTTCTCATGTATGAGCCTGACACACACATGTGCTAAGGGATGCTCTTTTGCCATAAAAGGAGAAAAAAAAAAATCTCATTTGTCTTGTTTCTTCTTCCCTGTTTTATGTCTTTTTTGCAAATGTCCTTGACTTTTTATCCTCTTCCTCACAGATTTGAATTCTTATGCTCTTCTCTTCTGGTACTTATCAATCCATTTGTTTCTCCAGACAGGTCATCGCACACATGTTGGTGATCAGAGATATCAGATGCAAGACCAATTTGGCCAATATCTATTACCTCATTCATGTCTACAACCCTCCTGTGTTGCTGCCTCTTCAGCAGTGCTGACATCCTTGTTTGTAGAGTTGTGTAGTGAAACACCTCGGGGTGAAAAAGGTTTAATAGGTGTTATTTAATAAATTCTGTTCTGAGGTTACTCATCTGGCTCACTGTGCAGGCTCAGCTATGGCTGGTGTGCACAGCTGAGTCACAGTTAACTGCAGTTAAGCACTACAGAGCACTGGAAACAGAAGGGCAGTCGTGGCAAGGGTCAGGGCTATCACTGGGCAATGCTTAAGATGGTATTTCTGACAGTGCTTCATATCTCAGATAAGGCCTGAGGACAACACTGCTATAAGAAATGAACACAGCCTGATTTCCAGATGAGAAGTTGAAAAGTCTGTGGGACAACTAATGATGTAACTTGGGACAGCTTGACCCCTTCGATTTAGGAGGAAACTGCCTGTACAGCAGTCAAAATTCAAAAGGCTGTGTCTACTGATGATCATAAATGGTTTAAGAATATTATTAAATTCATAGGAATGCAATCTATAAACAGTTGAGTTTGCTTGCTTATAACATCTTTAAACTTTTGCCTATAAAAAATTGAGATGCATGCTGTACTTACAAAACACTTTTTGAGATTCCATGTAAAGTCAAGCCTTGATACTGTGATTCCAAGCTACAGAATTGTATTGGGAAATCTGGAGGGCTGTCAGAGATATTGTAGGTCTCATGCAAGGGGACACTATCATGTTATGTGACTCTTTAAACATGAAGATTTTGTTCCTACTCTCTTTGTACTTTTTTTCTGATGATAATGCTGAGTCCTCTGTATGTGCTTAAAGGGATTCACCTGAAGCTTTTGCTAGTAGTACTGTCTGCACTGGAGCAAGGCGGAAATTTCTTAAGTCCAACGTTTTAGAGTGAAACTCCCCAGATAGTTATATAAAAAAATATAAAATGGATTGTTACTGCTAAGAGTCAGAAACTTTTCCCACCAAATGTACGATAATTTTTTTTAACAGAAGAGGAATTTTATTATTTGTATGTTATCAACAAAACAATTATTTTCAAACTTGTATTTAGTTTGGATGTTTAGAAAGGAAAACAAACTGGATCAAGTATTTATTCTGGCTAATTTTCAGCTAACATCATTCTCTATACTTTTTTAAATAAGAAAAAGATTTTTGTAGATACTGCGTTTTGTGTTTTTAAGTGCTCTTGGCAGGAAGGATAGGTATAGAAAAGACATTCTGCGTGGAGCTGTTTGCTCTCAGATTTTTCTCTCATTTACTCTCAAGAGTTAGGTATACAGATTGGGAGTGCAAAAAGAATAGAAGGAAGTAAAGCAAAACCCCCAACAGACACACAACAAAAATGCCCTAACGAGATTGTTTGTGGGGATTGTAAATCATGTGACTGACTGTGACTAGCACGGAGCTATTGTTCTTTATCAGTTAGTGGATGGAAAACATTTAATTTCCACTTATCTAACATTGCTTTACTTTTGGCTTGCAACCCCGACTGTGGCTATACTTGACAAGATTAAAACTCACCTGAGTAATTACAGCCTATTAGCAGGGCTGAAAGGGCAATGAGAAGGAGAGAGATTTGGAGAAATAAAAAGCATCAGTTGTGTTTGAGCACCAAGAAGGGATGGCAAACTGCAGTAAATTTACAGTGAAATTGGAGTATAGTCAGGAAGATGAGGATAATATTCTTTCTCTTTTCTCTTATCTAGGATGAATATAATTCCTTTTTCCCAGTTGCTTTTTTCTTGATTTTAGGAAATTCTTTTTTGTTGCACAAATCTCCACAGAAATATTGAATACCTTATATCAGCTAATTTAATTTCAAAAATAATTACCCTGAATGGTATTATACACTAGTATATGCCATACTCCTACATTGCAAGTAACTGGAACACCTAAGACCTCAGAGCAAGAGAAGTCAGTATTTTCCAATGTCAAATATGAAAACCTTGGTTCTTTGGTATTTTGGTAAAAGGGGCTTTGAGTGTTTTTGATTGATTTGGCCTTCTTTCCTATGAAACCCAACTCTGGGAGTAATACTGAATTAGGAATGAATGACTGTGATGGCTGACATTAGTAGAAGAAAACGGAAATGGATAATGTGGAGGTATTTTTTTAAGGTTCCTGTTGCTATGGTTCTATATTATTATCACACAAAGAGAATCATCACAGTGCAGAGCTAGCTTTGGTTCTGTGTCTCTATTGCAGTTGGGTTCTATTGTTTGTAGATTAGTGACCCTAATAACTGCAAACACAGAGCAGGTTCCCCAAGGTGCCCAGTCCTTTTGGCATGCAGAAAAGGTGGCTCCTCTCATCAGTAAGCTCTAATTATATCCAAGTGGTAGGGGAAAAAGTCTGCTAGCTGAAATGCATAGAGCTTCAAAAAACAGAATAGAAGATTTTAACTCTGTAATGAATCAATTTTAAAATTACCATATTTGAGATTTTCAAATTTAGAACAAAATTTTGTCCTGTCTTTGGTTTTATGAAGAGCTCTGTTTCTACCAAATGTATCTGCATACTTTCTCCTGAAGAACATAAATTTACTTCAATAAGCTAGCTATAACTTAATAGCAAAATGTATCCATTTCCCCACAGCATTTCTAATTTTTCCCATTGTCCTAAAATTGCCAAAAATTTACATCATATAGGTGATGTATCCGTTACATACATATAGGTGATGATATTAAGGACACAAAGTATTTCTGTAGTGTTGTGATTTACTTATCCATTCTACTATTTCTGTAGCTCAGTATTATACTGCTTATTCTTCCTGATGGCAAATGCATTCATTTATTATTTACTTGGGATGGTGGTTTACAGCAAGGATGCATGAAATTGAAAAGATTGACATCTGAGGGAGGACTAGCTGTACCCATTTGACCATCAGCCTGGAAATTACTTGAGTTGTTTATAATTTCTTGAAATACTTGGGAAAAATTCTGTTCAACCTTACTTCTTATTATTTTGTTGAAAAATAGTGCCAAACCAAACAAACTACTTTTGACTAGCAACAAAAAAGAGCGATGAATGAAAAATAGGAAAAGGCAAGGAAATATAACTGGAGAGCTGGAAGCAAAGAGCTGGAAAAGCTGGAACAGAAGCAGTCTCTGAATGTTCTTGTGAAATTCTCTCAGTTCCAGCTTTCCACCCAGATACTTAGCAGAAATGTGATCACATTGTATTTGCTAAGACATATGCTTGCTATTTTCCCTCATCCTTTTTATCTGCCTAACTGTTGATAGGAAGTACAACCTCTGTACTTGGTGCTAAAGTGAAGTTGCAGATCTAAGCTGATACTGTTTAGTTTGGTGCTGATGGCTGGCTTCCATTTCCCCCAATGAGAGTTCTCACTGTTCTGATAAATTAGAGTTGTTGCCAATGGACCTTTTCCTTCCCTTTCTTCAGCACTGCAATCCAGCTGTCTACTGAGTACAAGGAAAATAGCTGACTGCCCAAGGTTAGAGCAAGGACATCTTTCTCTTGCTGGAAAGCTGACAGTGAGCACAGAATAACTCTGCCTGAAGAAAGGGACTTGCCCAAAACACTCCTATTAAAAAATCTTTTCATTCCACTTGACATACACGCATCTACTGGTGGTAGCTATTGAATAACTAAATCCAAGGCAACCATTTAAAATCAAATTAACTCTAGTGGAAAAGCAAAATTTTCCTGAAATTTTTGACATTGCTTTAAGGCATGTGCTTGTCTTTACCTGCAGGCTGTTAGACACCATTTTGTTTCAGGAAAGAGTTTCTGTTTAAGATGTGCATAATCAAGTATCTTCTATATAATTTGTATGTCATCTTACAGACAAATCTGAGATTGATGCTGTTGAAATAATTCTGAAGTTTGATTCCCTGCCTATCATCTAGTCTGTACTCAGCTGGAAGACCTTGTCATGAAAGGTCAAACCTCAGTGTACCAGAAATTCAGTTTAACACTGACTAGCCATACTATTAGACACAGAACTCTAAAACTTCAGTACCTCAAGGCACTGACAAGTATCTCGTGAGTTGTAAGAAAGTCTGTAAAAATAATTATTTAAGTAGGAAAGAAAATTAAAAGGTCACTTTATACTTGTCTGGGGTTATTCCTATCAGTGTTATTTTCTGGATCCTGAGCACTTGCTCTAGGTAATGTCAATCCTAGAGTTTTGTCAAGAAAGTGGTAAATATCCTTTAAATGTCAGAGCAATCAAGAGTCAAAGGAAAGACTCCAGCTGATTCCTCACAGAGCTGAAAGTAAGAATAGCCTCTCTTTGTGCTACTGGTTCAGCTGTACCCTGCTGCTGGTCAGCTTAATGTAAGTTTTGAGCTTCATTGATCTGCAGGCAGGACTTTTTGCTGAAGATGAAGAGAGCCAAGAAAGATTGACTTTCCAACATTGTCATAAAGTTTTCTGGCATGAGACATATGGAAGCAAGTTGCTTTAAAATTGTTAGTTCTGTTAACGACCTTCCAATGAGTTTTTGGTCTGAGATTTAAAACATCTGCCAGAGCCCAACCACAAGTGTTCACAATCTCACACGACATTTTCAGTTCTCTTAATAAAAATGCCAAAACGAAATAACATTTTAGCTTAACTTCACTACTGTAATATGCAAAAAGCAGGTGAAAATTCAAAAAGGGAAAAGCATAAATGGAAATAAAACATTTTTAGCATGGGATTCAAAAATGTCATTAGTGAAAAAAAGGTATTACTATGGAAATAAGGCCAGAGCAATTCTGCTGGGTTGTTGGTGTTTTTTGTTTTTTTTTTTTTTTTTTTTTTTTTTTTTTTTTTGTGGGTGGTTTTTTTTTGGTGGCTTAGCATGAGGTTGATTTAAAGATTAGCCTCCACATCAAATTGAAATTTGACCCTAAACTTATTCTTGAACTGATGTCTGTGGTATTTACTTGGTAGTGCTACACCTGAATTCAATTCCAAGTGACACAATAGTTGTAAAGGTGCTCCTGAAAATACAGTATTTGAAAGGTAATTCAAAAATTTAGAAAGTAAATCAAAATAGCAGACCAGTATAATTTTCTGTGTGATTGAATTATTCTCAGACTACACCTTGCTGAATTTGAAGGATGATGAAGGTGATGATGGAAGACTGGCTGCTACCTTTACATTGAGCAATAATTGCTTCTTTTGCAGACTCAATTCTAGCCTTATAGGACTTCAGATTCTTGTCAGAGGGTAAAACACTAACCTATGTGTCTCACACAGAACTGACATTTACTCATATTTTTAAATCAAAGCTGATTGTTCAAAAATCTCTAAACAGTGCTCAATACACAGGGATCATGTTATGAACAAGCTTTCTGCCAGGAAAGTACTGGTTTTTCTCATGCTCTTGACATTATCTGGGACTGACTCTGCATTGGGGATATATTTCCCTTACCTCAGTTCAATTTCTATTAAGAATTAAAAAATTGTTAAGTGTCTTTATCCTCCAGTTTCAGTGAACTGTGGGCTAAGCACTTACAGTTCTAACGCTTGCATAGACGCTGTTGGATCATACTCAGCTTTCCTTCTAATTTTAAGTAGTAAATCCAAAAAAAATGCCACACAGTACAACCCTTATAATTAAAAGGGAGTTCCTGTTGTATCTCATTATCATATTTTGAGTTTTTAAAAGCTAAGCCAGTTTAAGTCAGATGAGGTTAAAGACTGAACTCCTCTATCAGAAGAGCTGTGACTGCACAGTAGGATGCTCTAAATTTGCCCTATAGCTATCTCTTTCCACTTAAATTACCTGCCAGCAGATACATGCAATTCACATTTGTTACCATGAAAATGTGAATAAATCTCAAGTATTGCTTTATTTCCATCCCTTACTTGAGGCTCAGCAAGCATATCATATTGTCACATGCCACTTTTCCTGACCTTGTATCCTGGAGAACTTTGAACATTTTAAGCATGAATGATGCATAGCAAGAACTCGGTCAGCCAAGAATCAAATGTTTCTGAAAATAAAACTGTTATGGACAGTGAATTATCTTCATTTAGTGCCATTGCTACTGATCTCCTGTAAACCAGCTGTTGCCAGTTTTACATGATCAAAGTTTTCTGAAGAATGAGCATGCTAATAGAGTTGAACACATAGGAAAATTATTAGGTATACTATTTTTCAGAAATGCAATTAAAAGTAATTGTAATGAATCCTTAGATCATGACAGAGGCAAAAAATACTAGTGAGTCTGGCTGCTGACACTGAGTTGTGACCCATGAACAGATACATCTGGCCTTGAATGTGGGTAACCAACTTAAAACTTGAATTGCAATTTAAGAATTTAAAAACTGTTCAGGTAATTTCTGTCTCCTAGAGAAGTAATAAGAAACCTTTCTTATTATAATAATAAGAAAACGTTTAGCATTTTAAATGCAAAAATCACAAAGGAAAAAATTTCTTGTCTGTTTTCTACTGGTAAGAGAAGAACTCTTTCCTCAAATGGGAAAAGCCCAGTGCAAAGAACATGTTGAAGTGATTATGATTTTAGCCATTTCTTCCTGCAGCCTTCTTAAAAATTGAAGTGCTTAGTATGTAGTAGTGTTGCTGTTATATATATCTTCTCAACAGGATTAATTATTATAGGATAATAGAATCATTTAGATTGGAAGAGACCACTAACATGGTCAAGTCCAACAGTTAATTGATGTGAAATGTAAATTTTTTACATTTTTTTTTTACATTTTTTTTAAATTTTTACAAATTTAAATTCTTATTGCTAGAAACCATAAACATATTAGGCTTATGTAACTACAGAATTTCATTGCAGAAACAGCAAATACATTCAAGAAATGTTTGTTTTTTTGGGCAGTGAATGCAAGTTAATTTACAGCAAAATATGACTCAAAGTCAGTGTGATTTGTTCATCTAATTAATTTAGTATCTTATTAGAAAGGTACAATTCTAGACAAAGAAAGGTATACTTTTGATACCTTTTTATACCTTTATATTTTCATATGAATTTAAGCATATGAAGTTCCTTAAGAAACCCAAGACTGTAAAAAAGAGCCAGTTACTCAGTGGTGTATTTTGTGTTTCTTATCTTTGTTCAGTACAAGACAGTAAAAGAGCTTATGAAATGTCTTTCTCATTTTTAAGTCTCAGACACTGTATAAAAAGTAGAACAATCGAACATGTTGGAACTTAGATTTTGGCAAGTCAGCTGATTTTTACTTGAAAAAGAATTGCATTTAGATTTGACCTTATACGCTGGTTTACTTAAAAAACATAGCATTATTTATATACTTTGTCATGTAAAGAAATCCAGTATTTATCAAAGGCATCTGTATGGATAAATTCAGAAATTTTATTATTATGACTGTTCACAGAAAGCCCAAGTCAAAAACGTTAAATGAGTTTGTGCTTCCTCTTCAAATACCTTTTCCAAAGCTTTTTATGGTGGTCATGCAGCTTTACTCTGGACCTTAAGGCTGCTGCTCATGCCTTAGTTTTATTTAGCTCCTTCAAAAGAAGTGAGGGGAGAAGAATCAGACTTTTCTGCTGAGAGTATAGGCTTTTTTCATCTTGCTACCTTTCACAGAACTCACAGGAAGAATCCAAGCTGGTGAGGGAAAGCTGCTTTTGAAATTTCTGGGTAACATCTCCTGTGTTGTCTATCTCATTCTTTCATCCCAGGCACTTTTATTTTCAACATGAATAACTGTCGCAATAAATAATCTTCACAGGTATCAGAGAGCATTATTTGCTCTGTTGAATCCTCTCAATGATCTTGACTCAAATATCAACAGCTCTTCACAGAGGGGGGAAAACCTTTTCATTCCCAAACCAGGGAAACAATTTTGCTGGTATAGCAATCAAGCCAGCTTTGTTACAGAAAAGAATGCAGTTCTTCCGTAGCTATGTTGGAAAAAAAAAAATTACAAGTAATTTCTGCTGTCATTCTTGTGGCTGTGGTTTCTTTTCCATGGTTCTGTTTCAATCTCTGTGACCCTGCAGCTGCTTCAGCCATGTTGCTTCATCTCAGCAATGGGGCCTTAGCATTTTTTTCCTTTATGCTGTGAAGACCGTGACCCATTGACTTGTTATGATTTTTAAAAGCTCTCCGTAGAGTTTCATCCAGTTGTTCACATCTGGAAAGTAGAAACATAACTGCCTGAATTTTTTTTTTTTTTTCCAGTGGGGGGAATGAGGAGGGGAGGAGAGGTAAAGGAAAGGATCCGGATTTGGATTTTAATTACTTCTACTTCTTGCTGAACTAGCTTTATTGATTTGTAAAAATTGAACCTACATAGAAAGAGAGGCCCAGTTTTATTCTTCAGATGGTCAAAATCTAACTTTACTGTTAAAAAATCTTCATAGGAACATGTAATTATATGTCTGCCAGCTAAAGAAAATGCTTCCCTATTAAAACATGCCTTCATCCAGATTAAATGTAATTTTTTCAGGTTACTAGGGGTTTCTGTTAGTGGGAATAGGCTTTACATGTGATTGCATTCCAATCAGTCATATTCTTCTGTCTTACTCAGAATGGATTCAGACAGGTATCAGGAAAAAAAAAGCTTTGATATTTGTGGAGGGGGCTTTATTGATTGCTTGTTTATTTTTTTCTTTTTTTTTTTTTTTTTTTTTTTTTTGGTGGTGGTTCTAGTTTTAAATATTTTTAAAAAAAAATCATTCATTCATCTAGCACTTTTCCAACCTGTTCTCTAAACCCAGCACACATTTCTTGTGAGGGAGAATTAGTTGCAGTGGGAGCTGCTGACCTGAACAGCAAACTCACATACTTTACATTCTGAATGTTTTCATTGTGCTAATTTGAATATAAGACTTTCAAATGCATGGCTGCTTATCTGTGTGTAGCAGTACATGACACCACCATATACTTCTCCAAGTATTACAAAAACCAGAAACTAGAGAGGAAAATGGTTAACAAAGGAAAAATCTTTGTTTACTAATGCCATCTGTAAGCTGAAGCAACCTATAAACCTACAATGTTGACAAAAGTTTATTTATTACTGGGCAGTCAGTGAAACTAGTAATGATCTGGGCAGTAGTTTTCTTACTGAAGCAGTAAGAAAATTAGGTGCTTTTACTGGCAAGAAACCTGGAGCACTAGGGAATCATACAACGAGATCTGGGAAATTTAACATTTTCTTGGTAGCGTAGAGGTGGTGGAGTTAGTCTGGGAAAGTGCAAGTCAGCATAAACCTTTCTAGTGAAAGAAAAATTTGTGCTACAACATAGAGATTAGTGGCCCTACACGGCCTGAACTGTGTATATTTACAAGAAGAGACAGCTGCAGTGATGGTATTCGTTTCTGTATAGTTAAATGTGGTGATAGCTACATGAATACATTTGGTTCTGAATGCCAGGAAAGCAGAAGAATGGTGAAGAAATACCTTAACAAGTAAAGGGAATGGTGAAATCTAGGGGTATTTGTAGACACAGCTAGGTGTCAGATAAAGTAAGATCCGTACAGCTGCATGAAGAATGCCACAGCAAAAGAGAATATCTCTTCTCTTATACTATTGAAATTTTTGTCATCAGGTTCATTGTGAATTTTCCTCGTCACCCTAATTCTATGAATTAGTTGTGGCATTTCTTAGCAATAATAAAGTGGCATAACTTAAAGAAGACAAAATAAACTGAAGGAAAAAGGCAATATTTCAAAGGTTTTGGTAAATGAATAAATGCAGCCGTTACAAGCACCTTTGAACAACTGGATGTGCATTAAGTAAATCGAGCTGGTTTTCTTTGTATATTTTGGCAATTTAATAATTGCCATAACTTCACAAGTCAGTCTTCTTGACTTTTACACTTTTGAGGTAAGATTGCTCAGCATATTTTTGACTTGATGGTCTATATAACAAGTTCTGACCCTGAAATCCTCTATGCATTTTATATTGTAGGTATACTAAAATGATTCATTTTGAAATATAATGCTTAAACACTGATCAATGTGTCATAATAGCTGATTCTAACTCTTTCTATTAAACCAGTTCTACATATATTTCACTAATTCTTAATATTTTATAATCTGATTATTTCCTTTTCCTCTCTTATTAATAAATTCATTCTGAAGATAAGAAAACCTATGGATAACTTGGAGTTGCTCTTAGAAGAAAAAAGGTACTATATAAAACCTATTTTATGGGCCAGACACCTTGATCATATGCAGATTGTGTCTGAGCTATAAATAAGGAAATATTTAAGTTCACTCTTTATTCAGGAAATCCAAATCTTTTTGCTATAAAGGGGGAAAATTTTTGAAAAGAAAGTT
Organism: Phylloscopus collybita; assembly: GCA_027886175.1. Lineage (NCBI taxonomy): Eukaryota > Metazoa > Chordata > Aves > Passeriformes > Phylloscopidae > Phylloscopus > Phylloscopus collybita. Next base: position 37,497,336 of record JAJNNQ010000009.1, on the reverse strand, counting down.
AGAGTAAATGGAAGGAAATTAAAGGCCAAAGGGGTTTTTTTAGATATATATTTTTCTCTTGCTTGTAAAACAGATGTGGATAAATTTCATATCAAGCAGTTTGTTCTATATGTCAACATTGCTAGGTATTAATATTTAATCTATTTGAACAAGAAAAGCTCAGAAATTATATTTCTAACCTGGCATTTCAAAATCATATAAGGTTTTTGTAGATATTTTTGTTCTGGCACCGTTCACCTTTTCAAAAGTACTGTAGCTGCATAAGCATGAGAAGTATAAGGAAAATATTTTCATTTCCTTTAAAAGGTATCAATAAAAAGTGGGTTATGGATACATCTTAGCAAGTTTGAATTATGCTTGAATATATCTTAGTGGGAGGGAATATGGATTAATTTGAGAACACAACATTTCTCAAGGGTATCATCGGTTATTTTTAGACCGTGGTTTTATTAATGGGAAATTTGCTGAGTGAAGATTTTTGACAGAGGTTATATAGAACAGTGAAAGGGACCCCTATCCATTTACCAGTGGTGTAAGTAGCAGCGTCAGTTTTTTTGGATTGATTTGTTTTGTGTTTTTTTATTTTTTTCTTCACTGGCTGGATCAGCTCTTATTTGTGGTATGTAGAGTAATGCTATAAAACTACAGGTGTGGTCAGAGGTGTCTCTGAAATGTCAGATGGTTTTTATTCAGATAGGAATAAATTTCTGAGTATTAAAGGTAGAAGTATTTCCCCTAGAGCCAAGTTTGTGAATAGCCATTGTATCCTTAGTGGTTTGAATACTTTAAACTGAAGGAAATGAAAAACACTATCAGAATTTGATGTCTTGGTTTAGCAGTACTTTTTCATAACAGCAAATTCAGGTTTAGTAAATTCATTTCATGGAAATCACCCACATCATGTCTGAGTCAGGAGGATAAGAGTGAGCTGTGCTGCTCATTGCAAAATCTGTTAATTTGCTTTGTGTGCGTTTGTAGCACAAGCAACACAAGTTTGGCATCATATTTGTGATATGATCATGAGCAATTCTGCTTATTTCAGGCAGGTCCAGGCTATTAGTCTCTAAATAGACAAGGGCATTGAAATTTCTTTGGTATAGAGTTAGGGAAATTCAGTTGTCTGGGAAAACATTTTGTGCTGCATTTGGTTTTGCTAAAAAGTGGGAAGGAGTGGCCAATTCTAAAGGGAAAGGGTGTGTATTCTTTTATCCAGGATTGTAATTTAAAAAAAATAAATTATAAAGGAGTAAGTAAAAAAATGTTTTATTCAAGACATAATTGTAAAGTTAAATAATAAATTCTAATATAAAGTCTATAAAAGCAAGCACATGTCAGAGATGCAGTCCTACAGATGAAAACTGTTATCACTGAAGAGAACAAAACTGAAATAATTGTTGCTAGTATTATGGCAGGTTTTTGCCCTTTTGGAGTTTCTAAAATAAAGGCTTGTACAACAACTTTTTGTATAAAACTCTAACCACACTGTAAAAGATGTTGATGGCTTACACTGACCTTTTCATCTCACACATGTTACAACCGTGATTTAGATGAATAAACTCCGATATAGTATCTGAGTGAATAATAGTGGAAGTGGCCAGAAAGACAGCGGCTTGAACCATCAGCGGGACTTATGTCTTTCTGTCACTTTTCAAGGAAAATAGATTTTGATTTTGAGCTTGTCACAGCTCCTTCAGAATGGTCCAGCTTGCTTTAAAAACCAAAGAGCTTTACTGTAAAAGTATTACATTGTCTTTACCGGTTTTCTATCAGTTTCGTGGTTCCTAGATTTTTAACTATGAGGTTTAGGATTGGCAAGGTCTGGGGAATGGTTCATTTTCCTTTGTTTGGTTTTAAATAAAATCTCCTGGTTTGACTACACACTTCCTGGAGATGTTTGGAAAATACTAATCACTATTGCAACATGGCAACTAACAGGCCAACAGGAGGAAACCCTCTGGTGTGAGGACCCTGCAGCCAGAGAATGTGCTGAGCAGTACCTGGACCTCTTCTCTGGCTGGGAATGGAAGTGCTCCTGCAGCACAGAAACAGGGGGAATATTCCTTTTAATAGATGGGAGAACTTGCAGGAAACAAAATGACATCTGCGTCTTTTCGGTACTGCTGTTGCATATACAACAGTTGACAGTCCTCCAAAAAAGTGAAGCAAATGTTTCAGAAGTCTCACTGTAAATTTTATCTGCTCATTTATGGATGGAACATGAATTAAATGAAGCGAGTCCTTTCAGTCTGCGGTTTTCCCATGACTAGATAAATAACAATAAAAGAATTAAAAGCAGTGTTGCCCTGGGGACAGTAAGTCTCTCAAGATTACTAGTTTGTATTTTTACTGTGTCAGCAAGGATGTAGATTTGTAAATATCCCAGACTACCCAAAAGGGCAATAAGTTATTCCCCTTTTGTTGTTTTCTTACGTAATATACTTCCTTATTTTCATAGAGGAGGAAATATAATGCTGAGAACCAGTGCTAGAAGTTGCCTACTCAGAGTCTTTCTCATAAATATGAGTGAGTCAGAAGTTGCCAATTTGTCCAGGAAAAGCTATGTAACACCAGCACACAGAGATGAAAGAAATATATTTTCTTAAGGATGCCTTGTACTACAAGAGTTTTAAAGGCTGATTAATTATAAAGGTCAGAAGTTAATCTTTGTTTTCAAGATAAAAACTCTGCTTTGGGAAGAAACTTGAGTCATTTACTGTCAGCAGTGAATGCTTGGATTACATTAGTTTATAGTTTATATTCTGCCATACATTGTTGTGGAAAATACCTCTGAAGTGCTGTTATATTGAAATGACAGTGTCATAGGAAAGCATGTGTAACAAAATCTGTGCTAAAGGATGTGGGTATCATTCTGGAGTCATTAAAGTCAAAAGAGTTCCACTGTTAATCTCAGTCAAGGTATGATTTTCACCCACCCCATCTCTAGACCACTGCCAGTCTTAAAATGACAGATTGGGCTGTTGTTTCCAGTGGAGTCTTTCTCAATTTATAGCTAAATTCCTTCTTTGTGGGTCTTCTTTCTGCCATCATGTTAGTATCCAGGAATCTTTTCAACCCACTGGCTGCTGAGATGCTTCTCTAGTGCTTTTGGGACTCTGTGGACTCTGTTTCGTTGCCTAAACTTCCCTATTTAGTGCCACATGGACTGCTGTGATGTATGTGAAGCATTTGTGCAAGAGATATAGAAGGAAGGTTAAAAAATATATGAGAATTTAGTTCAATGGATCCTCAGTTACACCATGGCTAGTTTATAAGGATATTAAAACACCATCCCACAAAAAAAAATACAATTCCAGAAAAGCCTTTGTATTTTATTCTTTTTCTGATTTAGCATCTTTGAAGTACTTGTTTTGAAAGTATAATTTGCTTTTAAAATGAACTAATGAACTAATTATTGCAAATAAAAATGGGTCTTGAATTCTATACGTAGTATTGAAGTTACAGAAGAAAAATTCTTTTTTATTTTTTAAAAATAATTTTTAATTTTTTAAAAAATGAACTTCAAAAAGTATTCACTTTGTTTCAGTCTGACCACATCTCCCACACTGTATTCTTGCCTGAAGTAATATAAATTCACCCTTTTTTCAGCCCTTGACTTTCCCACAAAAATACTATTGCTGGATTTCTCTTGGAGTGAGCCTCTTACAACTTCTTCAATCTGAAGGGGTAGTAGGGTTAAAACACTCTGTTTTCCTTTGCATCTTGTCAAGTTTGAAGGCCATAGTTTGAGCAGGAGCATTGCCCCATGGTAATGTCAGAGCTCCCAATCCTACCCAGTCTTATAACACTGATCTGGGCCTCTGGCAAGGAGATGTGGATTCCAGGGCCTGCCAGGTTGTTCAATAATAAAACCAAATCCTCAAGATGTATTGAAGGTCTCATCTTCAACATTAGCTCCCACTCAGCTCTGAGTGCTTGGGCTTTAACTTGATGGGATGAGTCCTCTTGTCAGGAAGTGAATGACATGCCAGAATAGGTCTGCTCTGGATAATGGCATTTCCTCACATTTTATGGCCTTGGTGTGAAGTTCTGATGCCTTTTAGTAATAATTTTGCCTTCAACTGAACAGACTCTAGATTTGGTCTTATTTTTTTGTCTTGAAACTGGAGCTATGTCAGGTTTTCTGTATTGTTCATATAGAAACTTTTATCAGCCCTTTGCCAAGATAAATAATTCTCCTAGGGAACATAAATTGAAATGTTTTCATCTCATCTGACTCTAAACGATCTACTGATCTGTTTATCTAATCAGCCTGTTTTCTTTCTTATCTATTATGTTGACATTTAAATTTTCATTTATTATGTGACAGATTAAACTTAAACAGCTTCCCTGTAACACTTCAGTGTTCTCTCAAACTTCCCTCTCTGTCTCTAACCTACAAGAGATGTTTCAACAGTGGACTTTAAAATTATCCCGGACTGACTTATATTATTTTTTTAATTCAAACTTCAGTTTTCAAAACTAATGCCCATTTAGAGGGAATTCTCTCTCTAGTAAATATCTCTAAAAACTCAAGTTACATTTTGAACACTGCTTCCAACTGGTGATACTATTTTGTAGAAGTGCCAGCATTATTAAATATTGTACCCAGGTATTTGTATTTAAAATCGGTCTCCTCATTAGTTTTACTTGCAAAAATCAGAAATAAAGCACTCAATTCAGTCTTGTGGGGTGACACAAATTTATAGATTCACACAAAAAGCAACAAAAACCAAAACAAAAAGCAGAAAAGTTTACAGTAAAAACATTGTTTTCTCAGTGTAGTTTTACTACACATTATTCATACTTTGTCAACTTAGTTAATGGGCATCAACTGAGGAGACCTGTCCAACAGATAACAATTGTTCCTATTGTCTGTTTCTTACTGTGTGGGGTTTTTTACTTATTAGGTTAGACATGCTAGGTTCCTGCTTTCTGCCTGCTTTGCTGTGCCCTGTGTGAGTGACCTGTAGGATTGTCCCTACAGGTTAGTAGGGACACTAAGCACAGTTTAATCCTTCTGAAGTGTGAGAATCCCATTGTACTCGAAAATTTTCTGACTTTGTGGCCTTTTTTCTGATTTTATTTTTCTGAGGAAGTAAAATACCTTCATGAGAAAAGGATAGTTCTGTGATTGAGATGGTGTACTGTAAACCACTGTGATTTGTCTAACATCTGTAACGTGTTCTTGCATCATCCTCAGCCAAATTTGTTAGGGTTGTTTGTTTTTCGTTTGGTTTTTTGGTTTTGATTTTTTATTAAGGTGTAGATCTTCTGATTAGATAGAGAAAAGGTAAGGGCTTTATATCCTTTTTTCCCCCACAGTTTTCTATGACACCTCTATAGGATTCTGTATATCCTGCCTCCTAGTCCCTCAGAAAAGGGGGAATCAACTCACTGAGGCAGTGGTAGAAAAAGAATGAGTCTCCAGCACAATTTAACTGAGAAAACTTTATTCGTGCGTGAAATAGTTCAGTCACGGCCTGGATATTGGCATCTGTGTTTACTGTTCTTACTGTGCCTGTATATTTTTTCTGTATAAAAGGGACTAAGTATTATATGCAGGATTCATGCTAGTAAAAAATCATGAGATGAAAGATGCCATGGAGCTAAAAATTGTTTTGAGTATATTTGAGTCGTGATTTTTATTTTTTTCCCTCCTTGGATATGGCTGAATTTCCCTACTAGACTGAAACTAGGTCAATGAGCAGATAATTTATTCACATAACTACAAGTATTTTTTAGAGTTGTTGGTTTCACTGTTTTTCTTGTTGATCATGACATATATTACTAAGCTTTTGATATGTTCAGCCAATTTCCGTTGGCTACTAGATTTGCACAGTTATGTACTATGTGTCTAGAAAAGAAGGAGCAGGCCTTGCAAGGTGCTGTATGGTGTAAAGTTTCCTTGACACCAGTAAAGTTCAGCATTTTCATTGCCTCCCAGGACTGTAATGGAATACATGAAAATATTTTATTGCTGTATTTTAATATTTATGGCTTTGCCTTTCATGCAATGGGATTTGAAACCACACTACAAAGCGACAATGAAATGTGAAAACTTTCAAGAGGTAGATTTTTGATTTGAAGGCACTGTAGTGAAGGCATTCCTGTTGAAAAAAAGTGGTAATGGACTCCAATTAGTATCTGGGCTGCAGGGAAGAAACAGAATTATTCTTCTGAATCCAGAATACTCATAAAAAATATACAGTCTAAAGAATTTTTATTGGTTGGTGGCCACAAACTTCATTTTTCCCTGGATCAGACCTATGCTGGCTTTTTGGTATTTTTTCTTAATACCCTTTAACAGTTCAGCTTAATCTAATTTTGATGTTTAATATTCCTTTGTTTAAATAGTATCTCATTTTAAGAAAAATATTTTAAAGGGCATAATTGCACCCCCAGGTTTACATTAACATCTTGTGAAATAAGATACATGTTAAATTAGTACTGGTCAGAAATTAACTATTACCATGTTTCTTTATGTTTAACTGCTAAAATGGTGAAACTCAAGAAAATATCTAACTTCCTCCTTTTCTTAACAACACAGAATTTGTAACACTTTCAGCCAACCTGATGCCATTTCAACAAAAACTGAAGTACAATGTCTATTGCAATTAGTAGCAGATTGAAATAATCTCTTGTAGAAGAGCTACTCATGAAAGCAGATTCCATCTTCAAAAGCACTGAATCAAATCCCCTTCTGTCCAGTATTTCTTCCTGGAATCTCACTGCACCCTATGATAAAACTCCAAAGACTGAGATATCATATGAAGTTTTTTGCCTGGTCACTTTACCCTAGGGCCACTAAGTTATCCACTAGCTTATTTGTTACTGGCTATATATTTACATTAAGAGCAGAGCACAAAATCAGAACAGTTTGGATTGGAAGGGACCTTTAAAGGTCCAAGACACCTGAAGTGAGCAGGGCCATCTTCAGCTATATCAGGTTGCCCAGAGCACTGTCCAGACTGACCTTGAATGTTTCCAGGGATGGGCATCTACCACATCTCTGGGCAACCTATTCCCATGTTTCACCACCTCACCGTAGAAAAATTTATTCGTTATACCTATCCTAAAACAGCCCATCTGCGTTTTAAAATTATCCCTTGTCCTATTTTGGCAGACCTTGCTAGAAATTTTGTCCCCTTAGTATTTTATCCAGCTACTGACGAAACCTTACTTGCCAAACCTGACTTCTCTCCTTCCCCTTCTTCCGATCCCCTAAACTAGCATAATGTTTTTCCAGGATGTTAGAAAATATTTCTGTTATTGGAGAAGAGTTTTGGTGTATAATCAAAACCAAATAGAAAATATTGAAACTACTTTAACTTTGTCCAACAGATGTTCAAATTTTTGGCTTGGAATTACAAAGGAACTTAGGTGCCATTCACAAGGTGAGGCATAGGACATATGTTTATATCCTTTAAACTCTTTGGCAGTATACAGACCAAAGTAGATACCTGAATACAAGTGTGAGGAAGATGTTCCAATTTCCAGATTTTAGAGTAATAAGACATTGCTATTTCTTCTGTTAGTAGTAGTCCTCCACTATGCAGTGATTTAGAATTTGAATTTACTTTCTGAGAATATTATCTTTCAATATTCTAACTGCTTCAATTCAAACCTGAGTTAATGATGAACACTGTACCCTTTCCACAGGCTATGTTGCTTGAGAAAGAGGTATTATCCTGCCATTTATCCTCTCCTGATTTTTCTGGGAGAGTGAATCACGCTAATCTATTTCTTTGTATGCTCACTTCAAGATAGAAAGATCATGCAGTCTGGCATCTCTTTTGTATATACACTAAATACACTCAATACTTTCCTTATACATTGTGGGAAAAGTAGATGACTTATAAGGAAATTTTTTTGCAAATTTCTATGAAATAAGTACTTTCAAATAAACTTGTGTTATTTTTGGTCTCATGTACGTGACATTATGTTTCGAAGGGGAGAAAGAAAGGTAATAGCAAACTCACTGTGTTGTGCAAACCAGACCTTTTAAAAATGCAGAACAATAGTAGAGGGATCCTATGCTTTTTATTTGAGCTTATGGAAGAGGTCAATATTTATAAAGTGGAATAAATGCTCCACTGGCAAGGACAATTATCCCTTATTTTTGTCTTCCCTTGTTTTGTTAACTGGTATCGGTCCTTGAAGGTGCATCTTTAATAACTTCTCCACAGGAGCTCAGTGTGGTTCACAAGCAATTTAGCACTGCAATATTTCAGTGAGAGCTGCAATTGATGAGTGGGAATGATGTTCAAAGAGACCTGGCATAATCCCTAAAGAATTGTGTGTCATATTCTGGCATGAGATGCAGGCCTCTCAAACCCAGCCCTGCTCCGTATCCACAGATAAAGGAACAGACAAGAGGAGAGTAGGTGTTATAACACATTTAGGGTTAGGGTCTGTAGAACACAGAAGGTTATATGTCAGAGTAAAGTGTAATTTTGGGGTGTTTTTAACACTTTGACTTACAGTATTAGCATTTTAGAATCATTCAATGTGACTAATATTTTATTCTGCATTCTAATTTACAATTTCCTATCAGTCTCCTGACAAAGGCATGTTTAGAACTTATTTCTTTAGCTGAGAAGCGTAAGCAGGTACTTAAATCTTGTACTGACACAGAAGTATGGAAGGGTATTAATGTTTTAGAGATAAAAATCACTGAATTCTTTCATCTCTATCTGATTTGCTCAATAGAACACGTCACACAGGCCAAAATACTACTTTTCTTCATTACCTTTATGAAGTGACTTCTCACTTTAAAAAAAACCCCAAAACAACACTGCTCTTGTTTTAAGTATTACTGACTCAAACAAATGTATGAAAATGGAATTGTCACAAATACTCTCCTGCTAAACAGACTATGCTCTTTGTGAGTTCAAAGGCTAAACTATTGCCAGCATGAAATTTAAACTTGTCTCTGCTAAACATCTGTTCTCTCAGAGTTACCAGTGATGTGTCCCTTTGACCTGTTTCATTTGAACTTTGCTGGAAATGAATTTTCAAACTACTAAATCTAGCTTCAGGGTGTGAAACACTACTGGGTGATGATAGGTAACTGGATAGTGAACTCACAAGGGGCATGAGAGTACCGGAGCTCATATGTTCTCAAATGAAAGAACAAAAAGTGTTAGGTTTGCAAGTTAGGGATGGGTGAGGGTGGAGTTTCTCTTTATTCTAAAGAAAGTGCAGATTTTGCAAAGTGTTTGTTTTATGACAGTTAATTTTTATATCAATGGGTGAAGTTTTTTTAATGCGTCATGTACTAATATAAAGTGATGATAACACAGAAACATATCGGGTGGATGAAACATTCTTATTTATAGCAGGCAAATAAACCTCTCTGAGCAGACTTTTTGACCAGAACAAGCATGGACCTATTCTGCTATTGTAGGACTTGTAACATTCAAAAATCCTTAGGGCTCCTGGATGGTCTGACCTGGGAGAGGGTAATCCTCATCCACCAGCTACTTGGCAGCTCATCAGTTACTGTGTACTGGTGGAAAGAGCAGAGTGTGGGATAGACTATGTGATATACACACACTCGTCTTGGAAAGATGTTGTTCTGCTGCTTTTATTTCTATGTGAAAGAGGCAGGATTTGCCTCTATGCTGATGAAATCTGCTTGTAAAATCATTCTTAGTAGAACCATCCAGTTCTACCAATGAAATAGATTTCTCCCGTATTTTCTGAAACTTGGGAAAACTCATCAGCCTTGGATTTCCCCAAGGTTATTGTAATTGTGTCAAGTTCTCCCTCTTGGTAACAGTCCTACCTACACCATGGGCTTGCTTGTGCTTTGAAAGAGACAACCTATCTGCTATATGAGTTTGCAATCTTGTTTCCATCTGAAATGACTTGTGTTAGTTATTTTTTTGCCTGATAATGATTGCCAGTCTTCTGCTGGGAATGCATTACCCGTGTGTTTCTGTGTAGATGTAGGTTCTTAAGCAAAGTGTGTATTGCTCCACAGGGAGCCAGACGTCTTCAAAGCCCCTAAATATAAATGGCACTGGCTAGGCTGTCGTTGCAGACCATCCTTGGTAACTTTGACAGCACATGGCTTTTAAAACTTCTTTATCGTGGACATTAATTGAAACACTCCAGCCCTTCTGCAAAGAAAATTACCTCAAGCACTAAGCAGAGACCAACATTTAGTGTGTCCTGCCCTACTTTCCTCAGCAGCCTCTGCGCAGGTCTGGAATTAGCACTGTTGGAGTGCTAGTCCTCCTGGACACCAGGGCCAAGTTAATAGTTCACAGGGAGTTTTTCAGAACACAAAAGTAGACACCCCTTCTCTGTCTCTGGGCTTTCTCTGCAGCAGCTGCTGTTCATAAGAAATTCCTGTGTTCTTGGAGGTCGAGCAAGCATTACAGGTGGTGGATGGATCTCTCTGGAGGGATGTGCACAGGAGCGCAGTTGAAACATGACCCCTCCATTACAACACCTCCTGTCTGAGAGTCTAAAAGTAATCCCTTTCCAATCTTATTTTCAAACATGCAGCCAATGTGTGAGCTGGCCAATGAGCTGCCAGTTTATGTTTCTCTTCAACTGGATCCTTACATCTAAGAAAAGAAAATCAAAACCCACCTAATTTTATGAGAAATCAAGACAATCTTTGAACACACTTCTTTCCTACTGAAGTTATCGGGACAAATATAAGGTAGAAGGAAGGTGCTCATATAAGAGCAAATATTGAACATAAGTCATATTTCCCTTTCCCTTTCTCTAAAGCTGCTAATGAGAAATACCTGCTAAGCTGCCCTGATGTTACATTCAGATATATAGGATTTGTTCTATATCCATAGTTGATAAATGTTGTATTCTGAGGTTTAGGATCTAGAAACCTAGTGTCCTAGGAGAAGTGCAGGTTTCTGGAACACAACAGAAGCAACAAATCACAGGAAACTGTGGCTCTGCAGTAGAAGATGATAGAGCTTATGAGGAAAAACAAACAAATAAGGTAGGCATATGTGGCAATCTATACACATTCACAACACCTGACCTTGTCAAACTGTGATCACTTTAGTGGAAAACTTGCTGAAATGAAAACTAATTTGAAACTTCAGTTAGATGTGTGTGATATTGCACCTTTAAAAGATGAATATTTACTCTTTTGTTAGTTGATTAGTCTTTTAATGTGCTTTCAGCGCATCAGAAGGGGCATAGTAATGGTTTCTAGCCCTACTCAAGCTGTTATTATTGGCATATTCTTTCACCAGTACATAATAATTTTGGCAACCAGAGTGCGGCCAATAGTGATTCTGGCTGATGGGTGTAAAAAAAAGTTCATTGGCTAGCTAAATCCTGTCAAAATTTCCTTCACACATAATTTGGCTGGTAGGGTTTTAAAAATTGTTCTGTAATAATTCTTTTCGCACTGAGTCATGCATGACTCTTGTGTTATTTAGAATCAAAACCAAGTTATTTGGGATCTGAAATATCCCAAATATGATCCTGATTCAACTTGTATTTGTACCTCCACCGGTCTGATGATGATGATGATGATTATTATTATTATTATTATTATTATTTAAATTTTATAGATACAAGTTTTGGTTTTGATTGAAATTTGATTGTCTAAAATCCACTCCCAGGAAGAAGGAGTAATACTGGTTATCCTATTCTTTGTTTTTTCTTCTTTAAAACAGCACTCAAAGTAGTTGTTAAAATCAAATGCAAAACCTTAGTAAATTTAGTTTCCAAGTCAATGAGGAGGCCATTCATAGAAAAGTGTTAGTCAAATGGAAGTTATGAGAGGAAAGTTTTATCATTGTAGTACCTTCCCTCATAAGGGACAACACCACACGGTGAAAAGCAGCATCTTTTTGTACAAAAAGCAAGAAATACACCCTGTCCCTCCCTGGTTCCTGTGGTCTCAGAGCAGCAGTGGAGACCCTTATCTGCACCTCAGCAGGGCCAGGACTGAGCAGTGCTTGCCTTCAGTGAGCTGACCAGGACAGTGAGAGCTCAAGGATGTGTTTGAGGTGTGTATCTTCAGGTCCTGCTCCCTGCAGAGGCTGACAAGGCTCTTGTGGGAGAGCCCAGGGAGTCTCTGGAAGCCTCATTTTATAAGCACAGGCTCCAGCCTTATTGGCTCTGGTGCTTTTGGCCATCAGCCTCCACATAAATTGTTTCAGAGGAGTGGAATGACAGGAAGGTGGCTTTCTACCAACTGAAAAACGTATTTTCTGATTCGGTGGTGGAATACCCAGACAGCTCTGTCTTCCAGGCCCTGATGGAAGGATTGACATATGGATCTCTAGCCTCCACACAAATGCTCATAGATTATGACAAGGTTCCTCTCACCACAGGAACTCTTGGAAATTTTGAGCTGTACCCCACTGCTGACTGAGATCCCTTGGCCTGCATGTGGCTTTCAGCTTCAGACTTGCACCAGCATGGTTGAAGTAGTCTGTGTGTGTCAGCTCTGCTGATGTCTTCTCATTTTGCAACTTGGAAATGTTTCTAGAAGGAAACCTGTAGATGCAGGTAGGGCCTGCTGTGCAGGATTCTGGTCTCCAGCAGTCATCACACATAGTGTGTGCGAGGGGAAGGAGCCTGGTGGATGGCTCTTTTGCTTATGCTCTGTTGCACAGGGACACAGAGGGCGCAGCATGTTCTAAGACATGCTGGCATGCTGATTTTGGGCAGGCTGGAGAGAAAGAAATTGCAGCAGGTTGTGTTGACACCTTCTGTATGTTTAGGATACCAGCACGTACAATCCTCTTGTTAGAACCTGCATTTCCTTAATGTGCTACCTCTGTATTTCCCCTTAGAGGGAGTCCAGACAAAAAGGAATAGAAACACATTGAGTGCCTATGGAGATGGGCAAACAATGCCACTCTACTGTGGCAGTGTAAATGCAGCTCAAATCTACCACAGCAGTTCAACAAACGTAGGCACAGGCAGCAGCTGAACAGTGGTTCAGGTCAGCACTTTCAGGATTCTGCCTAGTTCTTCTTGTTTTGCATCAGATGCTTAGGAAAATTTCATAGTTATGAGTTTACTGAACTGATTTTACTGAACAAACTGAAACAAATATCATGGAAATCAGCCTGAGAATAATTTGGTCTCCCAGCATAAGCACAGCAGTTTAGCAATGCCAGTGGGGAGTCAGACAGAGGTAGCTGGCTGTCGTATGTGCCATGCAGGAACACCAGAATACACTCCCGGTACCAAAAAGGCTCCGAGGATCTCCCATCATACAGCATCGTGCAGTGCAGAGATACTCAAGGTATCTAGGCTAGGGCAGGCAGTCCTACTTCCAATGCTTAGTAAATCTGTCCCTCTATGTTTTGACCAGTGCAAAAGTGCTTAAAATGCTGTAAGTCTTTCGGGGTTTATTGAAACAGTTAATTTTATAAAGTGTGTTCATTGAAGGCAGGTTTTGCTGTCATCGCTACAGATGTAGTTCTCATCAGTACATCACCGAAGGTTGCTCTTGGGAATCGTATCTAAATGCTTTGTCCTTGCACTCCTAAACAGAGAGGCACGAGGTTTCAAAACCCCTCATTCATATCTTAATGTCTTTAGACTCTTTGCTACCACATTTTTAATGATTTCACCTATAAAATGTGAACATTCTGTGACACTTTCTGTATTTGTGTATTCACAGGCTTTGGATGCTCTTGGAGCTAACTTTGTACTTCAGCATCCAATCCATTTATATATAATATAAAAATATATATTTCACAGTCTTATTTTTCTTCATCAGAAGCATCTAGCTACTGCTTGAGGCATTTATAAATTATTCATAGAAGCACAAACAAAATTATATTAGATCAATATTCACAAACTAGCAAGGTTTCAAATAACATGTAGGCATTTTACTCCAAGTTATTAAAGTCTGTTCAGGTTTTGAAAGGACTATTACTTTTAAATTCTTATAAATCTGTGGGAAATGATAATATTGATCCTTTTATTTTTGTCTTGCTGCACATTCAGTTTGTATCCTACAGAGTGCACTGTATAACTTTTTCTGAAGTAAACAGGACAGGATCATCTATACAGAAAAGAGCTATTATATATTGCTCATACAAAATAGCTTTGTAGTTGGACAACAATTAAAAATAAAACGTGCATTGAACCAATCTCATATTTGTGTTCCTACACACTGTCAAGAATCCCTAAGAAATGTGCTTATCAAGAATTGACACAGTATTATGCAAACATTGACTTTTTATTGCAACTTCAATCTGGATTTATGCCTGAAAACCTCGGCTATATTGTTATTTTGAGTAATGAGAAGCATTTATAATGCACTGAAGCATGAACAAATTTTGAAGGCAACTTTTATATCTCTCTGAGGTCTTTAGCATGCTGGGAGCCTGCAGCTGAAATCTTCCTGGCCCAAGGATTTCTACGACAGCTACATTTCAGATTTTTTAACATATGAATTAGGGATTGTTTTGGTTTTCTTTTTTCGCTATTGGGACGTAGGTTAAGCACTCCCAGTTATTTTGAGAACGGCCTAGGATTCTAGGTTAATTCAGATCCAGAATCACAGTTTCCTGAATTATACACATATGCACAAAAAATCCTTCTCAAACAGAATTGTGGAATAAGATGTTGACGTTTCACCCGGAGTAGAAGGCCCAAGATTTTGTTTTGAGGAAATAAAGACTTTTTTTTTTCAGCTGCTTTTGCAAGATTTTGAGAAAACAGGACCAGTACAGGAAGGGTTTGAACAATGGTCCTTACGAAGCACTTTTGATATTAGAGAGCCCATTTAATGAGAAGTTTTGAAGCCCCAAAGCTAGAAACTTCTTTTCAGACTTTGGAGTCTTGAGTAATTTGCCAGGGGATTGAGGAGGTAATCTAGAAGGACACCAGGTACTTTTATGATCAGACCTGTCTGTTTTTCACAGGAATTTCATTGGAAAGACATATTCCTGGGAGGTAGCTAATTTTCAAGGAACTGGCATTTTTGTTTAGAGCAACATTCTGTTAGAAAATGTAGAGCTGTCAACACCAGGTTTTGCTGCTGTGCTTAGAAGTGGCTGGTGAAGGTCCCAACATTTCTGTGTAGGGAATGTTACTGTTTTCCTTTGCAGAATGAGTTAAGCACTGCCACAGAGAAAATCTTCAGTCTCCTTTACAGCAGCCTGCTGGGACATCTGAGTCTCCTCTCTAGCTCACACTCATGCATTTGGAAAACACAATTTCCCTCACATCTGCTACAGGGAAGACAAGCATGTTGTTAGGCATTTAACTCATCATTTGATAAATGTTTGAGCAGAAGAGGTGGATAACTGCTTACTCTTCCTCTTCCAATCTGTACAAACAGTTCTAGAGATGCTGATGGCTCTGTGCCCTATAGCAATAATTGGTTTTTAATTCAAATCTGCTGTACAAATGAGGGAAAGTGTTGTCCTCCTTTAATAGAGTTCTCATTTCTAATGACAGAATTCTGGACAGAAAGAAAAAGTAGTGTTGCTTCAGTTTGGGTCTGGACTGGAAAGATAGAAAAGTCTTTTGCTTTTCTTGGTAATTCTTTTATCAGCTCATTTGATAAGTGTAAATGCTTTTTTGCTCAACACAGCTTTACTTAATACCTTGACAAATTGAAATTATTTACACCAAAAATTTTGTATGTTACTCGGCCTTTAAGGTAGGACACATATTTTTTTTTGTTTATACACACTTGGGTACTTGTGATGTTCAAACAAAAAATAATGCATCTATAATGGTATGCAAGTGACACATTCCTATGTGGTGTCACAGCAGATGAAGTGTCAAAATTCCCTGAGCTCTCTTTTGAACAAATCCCAGTATAAACCCTTCATTGCAGAGTAGATCAGTTACAAACTGAGGTTCTATATTATATTCCTATAAAAAAGGTGGTGTGGGTTTCAGCACTGGAAATTCAAATGCCTGGCAGATGGACTGTGCTCAGTTTCCAAGCCAAAGCATGGATATTTTCTTAATTGCCAGTAGTGCAACTGAGGCAGGTGCCTAAAATTGAGGAAGAATCATAAAAGTGCTGCCCTTACAATAAAAGTAGGGAATATTTAATGTACAACTAGAAGAAAAAAAGATTATTTGTGTTGGAGTTAAGGAAACATTATTTGATCTTCTTTCATCTTATAATTAGTTAAGCAAATGAGAACTAAAATTCAAATGGTGAAGCAGTCAAGAAGTCAGTTTGATCAGCTACCTAACTGACTAGTATCTTCTCCACAGATGAGCACTGCATTTTGACACTGATGTAGACAAAATTTTCAATTTTGCTGGTGTGTGTGGTTGGTTTTCATAGCAACTCAGGAATATTTTCCTGATAGGAACAGATAAGGAATAATTCAGGCTAAATTAGGTGTAGTTGAGAAAGTAACTGTATTTTTTTCATGGAATAGTATAGGCTTATTTTTTTTTTAATAAATACCACTTAAAATACCACTTTTAAGCTTATCTTTAATGGGAAACTACAGTAGAATGTACATAATTTTTTTTAAAGCCCTGTGTTTTCAGTTTTAAATTTTGTTTTCCCTTTCTTTCCTTGTTAAAAGAAGAAGGAATTACGTCATCTGGGACTGTTGTGTATGCGTTGCCTTTTATTTTGACTTTTCAAATCTTTGCCAAGCTTAGAAAAATAATTATGGGAAAAAACCCCACTTTTGAAACTTTGCCATTGTGTACTGGAAGTATGCAGAGATTTTGAAAAGACAAAGGGAAGAGGAGAATATGAACATTATTCATTTTATTTGTAGCTAGTATCAAAGCAAAGGGAGTATGACACAAATTTAGAAGTCTAATGTTTAAACATTTGTGTTTCCAGTGTTTTTTAATTTAATGCAAACCATTTGAGAAACAGTACCTAGCTTTAAAATTTTAAGTATTTTCTAAATAATTTTGCAATAACTTAAGGAGCTGTAAATGAACAGGAATCATTTTAATGTCATAAGGCATGACATTAACTTGGTCACCTTGCCATTGTTGTCAGGTTCAATTCTTCAAAGACCAGAAAGTACTCAGCAGTGACCACTTAGTAAAGTAGCTTCATTTATATCAATTAAATTATAGAAATTTACCCCAGCTGCTGATCTGACCTACATTTACTGCCTGTCACTAGCAGCTATGAACAGGTTTTATTCTTGTTACCACTGAAGAACCTCACAGTAAAATTAAATCTGTTGTAACTTAGAACACCCAAGAAATTAAATTACTCTCGTGATGGAAAACTTAGCTGAGTAATGTCTCATGAGCCATGAAATAAATTATGTTTGGCTTCATAGCAAGACACAACAAAGAGATAAATAATTGAGATTTATTTCTGCCAGACAGTCTCAAAAATTCTGAAGACAATCTTTTTTTTTTCTGACAGGAGAAGACCACAAGGAACTGTGTAACTTGTCCACGTCTCTTTTTAAGCAACCTATTAATGTGGTGTACTGACACTTGATACAGCTTTTGAAGTGGTGTTAGCTGCTTAGTTGGGATGAGAAAAGATTTTTCAGTGTCTTATTTTGCTTCACAAAATGCAAATTATTTTCTCTGAGGAATCAGGGACTTCTGTGTTTTGTTTATCATGAAGTTATTTTGCTCGTTTAGTCTGGCGATTTTTTTTTTTTTAGTTTTGTTTCTAAAGCTACCTCATACTTAATCTTAAGAAAATTCTGTCCACAGTTAGGTATTGCAATGTAGAATATTAGAAATGTAGCATATTATTAGGAACTTGGATAGCAAGTGAATGTGTGGTGATAAATACTGGCCACTTATGTTGTGCTTAGTTTTGGCTAGAAAAAAGCAAGACATTCAGAAACGAAAATGCCACTGACATTTTTGCCCTTTCCACTTGATTAAGACATATGGATCAAAAGTTGAAGGCAGCCATGGAAAATGACAACATCTTTCACAGAATCTCAATACAAGTAAGCCTTATGTCTTCCTGCAGAATTCACCAGGGCCATCTTCCCATGCAGAGCTAGCTCCACTAGAGTGCAAAAGCTGTATTCTGTGTGCTTTAACTCCACCCCACACTGAAGAAGTCCCTGAGTACAGTATTCTTTGGCTGTCATTCACTATCCAGAAGCCAAATCATCTGTGTTTGTGTAACTTGGTAAAAGAGAATTTTTAAAGTCTATTCAGTTTAAGGGAGCTTCTGCTTCTAGGTCAGACAGACAATAACTCTTTTCTTTACTATAAAGCCTTACATGCTGGATCAGTAATTCTAGGCCATCTGAACAGTAATATCTGAACATTATGGTATCATTTATGTATTCCCAAGGAACTAAAATGATTGCTTGAAGAATGTTTTTCAGGCAGTTTTTCCCTGAATACTTCTCCCTTGAAAATTTGAGGCCACATAAATGAATTGCACATGTAAAGTCTCAGATTCACATGTCAGCTTATCTCAGCAAGCACTTAAATCTCAGTTCACTATCCAACAATCAGTACACAAATGTAAGAATTTATTTGTTAGTGCAGATGTCTCAGAAAAAAAGTGTGCCTACCTATTTGAAAAAACACAACTGTTTTTGCACTGACTTTCTGTAAGTAATAAACATGTATATAACTATTCCAACAGTAAATTGCTGGCACTTCTATATTAAATATTCATGTTTAATGCAACTCAAGTGTTTATATCTTGCATGAATAGATGGTTATCTCTCCCAGTCAGAAATGTCTGGGCTACTCTTGCTCTATATTGGCGAGGAGTTTCCAACTCCTAACAAATTCCAGTTTTTTAATCTGTTATGCCCCACCATGCCAGTCTGACATGTGATCAGGTTAGGAAGTATAAAACCAAGACTTAAAAGGTGATAAGAAGACAACTGTATCCATGTTATTGAAAAAGATTTTCCGTGGATTATATTTCACCTAGCCTTAAAATCTGCCTCTTCCTGAGCAATGAACAACAGAGCTTCTGGATTTTAAGGCTGTAAGCAACCCTGATAACTCAGAGCTGTGTTTTCAGTTAAATGGAGATCGATCAGCTGTTGGTATTTAAATCACATCTCACATTTGGCTGCTAAAGAATGGGCACCCAAAAGGTCACTAGAAAATAAGAAAAATTGATTCTGAAAGATCCACCATCAATGTCTAGGGGAAAAAAAACCCCAACAAACAAGCATCTTGGACCTTGCAGTCTTTTTGAGAGATGCGATTTTCATCAAAATTTTGTTCAGATGGTTTTAGATTGAACTGGATGGGTACCATGATTTTTCTAATTTCTGCTAAAAATTAGCCAGAAGCTCCCAGAAAACTTGGTTTTGAAAACACTTAGCATGAATGGTCTTCCCTAAAGCAAAGTTGTTATGCACTCTGGCTATCCAACTATCTGCAGTAATAGTTCCATTAGACTGGAATTCTTGTGTTTTCTATCTCTGTAAACTTTTCAATGGGCAGCAGGAAGTCCTGAAATCTTTCACTTCAAGTCTCATTCAAGGAAAATTTGCAGCACATCCATTGTCAAGCAAGATTTCTTACCCATCAGAGATACAGAGTTCCAGCCTAGTCCTGGACTTTTCAAATTCTGAAACCTAGCTTTGCAGTAGATAGCCTCAAGTGAAACAATCTGTAAAAAAATCAAAGAAGAAAAGCAGGGAGGAAGGAATGTCTGGGCTGCTCAAGAGTCAGAGCCCAAGAGTAGCCTGAGCCATGATTTTCTTGGGGCATGCCCTGAATCCAGTGTCCCTTAATTCTTCAGAGTAAAACACTTTAGTCCTGGAAGTTGTTGGGGTTTTTAGGATTGGTTGGGGTTTTTTTTGGTTATTTTGTTGGTTTTTAAAATTGTTCTTCATTTTTCTCCTCTGGGAAAATTTTCAACTACTCTCTGAGTAGTAAATTAAATTAAGGTGTTTAGGGTATTACTAGAAGACACTTTTCCTTTGATATTCTCTAAATGTTAATTTTCTGTGAATTGGTGTCCACAAGGGTGTTACCAAATGCTTGAGGCCACTCAGAAGGATGGAAAAGAGTTAATCACTGACTTATAAGCAGCAGTCACCCAGGTACTAGTGATCACATTTCATGAAAATCAGTTTATGTATTTGGAATTTAAAAAGTAATAGTTTCCCAAAATTGTATGCCTTGTTGCTGTAAGTGACAAGGACCACAAATTCAAAAGAGAAAATATTAATGGAAACTCAAATAACCCATAAGCCCAAAAAGACACAGGTTGTGCCAGGCAGAAAATAGTTTGATTGTAAGAAAGTGTTAGAACAGTACTGTAAAATAGAACACAAAGCTAACAAGTATTCTGATGAATTAAAATAATCAATGCCAATGAATATAACTTAGAAGTTTAAAAATGTGTTTGGCTAACAAGAAACTCAAACCCAGGTTCATACCAAGACAATCAGAAAACATTTAAAAGACAAAGAAAAAAAAAAGCAGGAGTTCAATTTCTAGATGCAGGTGTAAAAATCAAGGATCATCAATCCAAAATATAGTCAATAGTTATTCCTATTCTGTATTTGGAACTAAGCTTCAGGTATCAAAAAATTATAGAATAGAATTACATTTTAAAATAATTACTTCTTGTGGGAAAGAGGAGAATAAAACAGTATCTGTTTCCCGCAATACCCTCTCCATCTCTCAGTCAACAACTAAGTAACTAACCCTCAAAAACATTAAAAGAGCTCATGGAGTCATACGAGAAACCAGTAATGTTTGTTGAGGGCTTTTTTTTGCAAACCTTATAAATTAGTAGACTGTTATATGGTTTATCCTTTAGTCTAGTGCCAGATTCTATGTATCTATTTCTTTTTTAGGAGAAGTTATTCTAAGGAAATTTTATTGAGAACTAAAAAACGTACTTATTTTATGGTTATATTTATCCCATCCATTGAGGGATATTGTTCCACATGGTTGAGGGACTAATGAGTTGGATAGGTCAGTTTCATGAGCTTCTCTGTACTTGATCATCTTTCAATAATTTTCATATTAAGTTATTTTTCTGTTCTTGGATAATTTTAGGGGTGAGGAGTGGGGGAGTTTAATTTATTTGGTCCAAAGCTGGAGAATTTCCTACATCATTTCAGAACTGAGACATTGATTTCTATTGGCCAGTGGACTGTAACTAGTCAGCAGATGTCAGATCACAAACCCCTAATAAAAGATGTGGAAGTGCTAAATTGGCTGAGATTGAGATGAAGTCACTGTATTTAATTGAAGCTTTGCCATAACATCCTTAAAGTCTGTGATCAAACATATCCCAATGCATTATACAGCTGCTCAAATATATCACTGCTCAGACAGCAGTATGTTTTTATTGGATTCAGCCCATGCGAATACCCTTTCTAGGGGTAGCATTTTACACAAATTATATTAATTTCTTCCATGAGTTGTTAGGCTGGAAGTGAAGTCTCCTGTAGAAGAAATAAATATGATCTAAGATCACTAGTCCTATTTCTTGCATTTCAGTCAGGAAAAAAAAAAAAAATGTTTATTGCATCACTGAATAAAATAAAACAGCTTTAGAAATATCCATGTCACAGGAGTCTCCTCTCCATTTTCTGGGCATTTCAGCCAGAATTATCTCTGCTATTTTGTGCTTAGGTCCTGACCTTCCTATGTTTTATAATAAAAGGATGTTCCTGCCATTGAGTCTCTATTCAGCATGAACTACTGCTAAAACTTATTTCTACTGTAAAAGGTTTTTTTTCATGCCTGCCTGCCATGTCTTTTTGAGCCAGAGATGTACTCTATAATCCCTCATGTCTCATGCTTTATCATCAGAAATAAAACTGAAATAGCTCTTCACCTAATTTTGTCTGATAAATTTCCCTGTATTTGGCTGAGGTAAAGAAATGGCAAGATTTAGGTGAGGACATTATATCGAAAAACCTAAGCTGGTAAAGCCTTTTTATTCAGTTGTTAAAAGATTATGAAGAGCTCTTTTCATGGTGACTATAAGAATGAAATTGGACAATGGGAGTGCCATGAGCTGGTAGGGAGAAGACCTCAAAGTGGCTGTCATGGTAGAGAAGCAACCTAAATAGAATATTCTCCCTTGCTTGTAAAGGTTCACTGGGGACGGTAATGCAGTGCAGGCAGCTGCGTGCCATGCACAGCTTTGGCTGGCTGTGTGTGGAGCCTGGGAATGTGATGGACCCATGGCCACCAGCCTCTTACCCACAGTGGAGCTCTGGGTTTTGTGGGTGTCTTGAAAACTGCTGCTTGCCCAAGTAGGGTGTGTGATTGGTTATGATTTTGGAATGATTCCAAGGCACCTTGAAGGTGAACTCACACGTAATTGTCATTTCTGTGTTGTGTCAGTCACGTTTTATACAGTATGGTGTTAAGTGCCACTGCTTCATCACAGGTAAGGCATAGAAAGTTGTAGAAGAAAACTAATATCTGAAGGAGGATTAATGGGAAATGCTTACAGGAATTCTGTTGCTGGAGACATCATGTTTAGGAATTATATTCTGAATATGGATAAAATATAGGTGCAGGAGACTTGCCTGAGCATGGCCAGACTCCTAAGTCAGAAATTTACCTGTAAACAGAAAGATTGCCAGCATGGATGTGCCTGTGATCTGCACTTAGGACTGGACAATGGGAAAACTGAAGGCAGTAATGCCTTTTCCAACTGTAGGAGGAGATATGTACTCTTCCACAACAAAACTACTGTAAAGCATTTTGCTGCAGACAGGATTCTTATCAAATGCTAGATAGGACTTCAGACATAATTTGCTTTCATAAAAGTGTGCTCAAACAAGCAAATACTACTTTTTTTAAAGGCTGGAAGGACACCAACACAAGAAAAAGTTTGGTTGATTATTTAAAAAAGAAGTTATTTTATTATCTTAGCTACCACTGGAGAATGTAGCAAGTGGTACAATTTAGCTGGTTTAATATTTCACTTTGAGAACTTTCCAACAGAGTCCCTTCCTGCCCAATGCATTCAGCTGAGGTTCCCCTGGGTTTTTTGATTCATAGTTACAATTGCTTCTCTGACGTGTGTCGTGTCCCTGGCCATAGGAAGCTTTGGCAATAACAAGCCCAATTCCTTCTGAAGCCCATGAGGTATCCACTCAAGTTGAGAGCTGGGTTTTACTCCTGAACTGTAGAAGAACAAAATGTTCCCCCTATAGTGCGGCTGAGAACGCATCATGTCTTGAATCTTTGTCTTATAACCAGAAACTGTCTTTGCAGCTTGCTGTGAATATGTTAATATGGCACAGGCACGGAATTGCCAAGACTTTGTGTGCTATCATTGCTGCTTAGCTTTGATGGTTTTACACACATTATTACTTCAACAATTTTATCTTCTGTATTTGCCCTTGAATTTGACACTAATGTATACAACATTTGTTGTGGCTTTTTGTCCCAGGTGGGGAAAATTTTTGTTAGAGAACAGGGAAAAAACACCACAATTTCTTAAAAAAAATATAACTTGGCTTTGATCCAGTCAAAAAACTCACCAACAACAAAAAGCTGCTGTCATTATTAGCAAACCCAAGGGGACCATTAAATTGTCACCGATGCCCAGATGAAAACATTTGCTTTACACTCAAGTTGTTATTTTAAATCAGTATAAAATTTAAATTTAAATAAGCTGTGTCTGGAAAAACTTGATGAACTGATGTTTTATTTAGATATTCTTTATCTCTCACTGAATAGAGATACTCCCTATAAATTATACTTATGGAAAATAGTTTATTTTGTCTCTAAGCTCTTTTGCATTTAGGACGTAGAATAAAATCAGTGGCAGATCTGCAAAATACCTGTTGCACCAGGACTGCGGTTCATTTTCTACCAGGCTACCAATCAGTACTTTCAGGTTTTAAAAACACATTTCTAACTTTAAAAAGGGGATTAAGCCATTATAAATAATTTAATGAAGTCATTAGACTTTCCACTTAGCATTGAGAACTCAACATTGTGCTTCTGAGAAAGTGACCTCGATATAAATTGGACCAAAAAGAACCAGAAGGAGAAATTCTCTTGAAACAAAATGCATAAAGTAGGGAATTTCTTTCTTGCAAAGCCAATTGCAACAAAGCCCCTAAAACAGGCTAATGAAGTTCGCTAGATGAAAAAAACCCAAACCAGAAAATCCCCCCAACCACTACAATAACTAACCATTAAGCATAGAATACCAAGAATGTTTTCATTACTAATTGCTTGCCTTTTACCTGTAGAATATATATACCTTTCTGCATTCTTTGCCTACAGCATCTCAGTTTTTGCTCATTTTCTATAAACTCTCAGGCTGCTATTTGCACATAATGATTTTTAGAACATCTTTTCTTCCATGGGCAGTTTCTCCCAGTTGTGCTCTTCTGTCATTCTGATGGTCTCAAGGACTCTGCACACATGTTCCTATCCAATGAAATTTTTTCCTCAGAAATTTCTTTCAGCCTGTTATCACGACAAGCTTAACTAGAAGGATGGGCAGGCAAGGGATTTCATTTTATCGCTTTGTTAACATCCATCAAACATCCAGTCTAGGCTATAGAAGATTTTTCTACTTTTCTATTTTTCCTCTTTCTCTGTTTTTCCCTTGAAATTTGTAGGACTCTGCACTAGAATCCTAACATTGATCACAGATGTATTCAACAGCAGTCATGGGCAAGGCTGGTGAGTAGTGTTCAATTAGATGCCCATTACGAAACTACTAGTGGGGTTTTGTGTTTCATTACAGAAGTTGAGTCTCTGTGTTGGAACCAAAGATCAGCTAGGTAGAAGTGAGAGATTTTGTCTAAAGGGCCTCAACATTTTAGATGTTTAGCTCTTGTTTTATCTAATACCATATAAAACGGTAATTCCTATAAGAGATGACAAGTTTTAATTAAATTACAACATATTCCTGAGTGAAAATTCATTATTTAAGTGATTTTCCAAGAAAAACTGCAGGCTTTAGAATGTAGGTCAGAAAATGCTAAGTTTTTCTCTTCTGGTAGATTGATATGGAAGGGCAATTGTAACAGAAAGGTCTTATCTTGCTCCTGCCTCAGGGACTTATTCTTGTTGCCTTGCCTTGGAGACGGATGTGGTTAAGAATGTCCTATTTTATGAGCTCAGACCTTCTCCCAGTTTCAGGAGACAGTTTGTTATTATGAAAACTGGTAAAGAATGCACATTGTTTTTCAACATGTAGAGCTCTACTGGAAAATAATTCAGCCATCATAGATCATTATTTTACATGATGTCACATTTCCAGGGAGAATTCCATGATACTTGGTACATCTTTTTAAGTGCTTGGGCTTGTAAGTGGTGAAGATATTTTACATAGTACACATTGTATGTGTTATTTCTTGGAAAGCAAAATTAAGTCTCCTTTGTTCTGGTTGAATCACCTGTTCCTAAATTCCAACAAGATTTTTTGAGGAAAAGTGATTTTCCTCAAAAAGTCTTGTTTGAAATTACCACTTAATGAATTAATAAATCTTGAGACAACATAGATAAATCCTGCCTTTTTTTTAAAATAACTTATATATCTAGTGTGATTTTCCAAAGGAAACTGAGCCCAAATGTAAAACATCCATGTTCTGCATGATTGTTTTTCATTACTGCCTCTGATGGCTGGATGGGATTTTTCTTTTGGTGATTACTACAGCCAACATATGAAATGAATCTTTTCAAATAAACAAGTGGCTATTGTTATATTCAAATTCTTGTGTGGTCAAACCCTTCTCCTGAACAAACTTTGTTTAAATTTCTGTCACTTTTTTATGTGCATTATGAGCATTGGATCTCTGCAGGGCTATCTTTGATGAAAAACTAAAAACAACCCTTGAGTCTTATTTTGAATCATGGAACCATTTCACACGAGTTAGATCTCTTTTTCTAAGCAAATATTTACTACAAATACATGTTACAACAACTCTTGTGAATATAAATGTGTTTTGGATAACTATACTTTCATTTGGGTAGAGTTAAACCACATTTTATAAGTGAAACAAACTGTGCCAGTAGTAAAGGCACAACATTCAGTCAGCAGACCTGGGCCTGTATAAGTGTTTTTAAAAGGCACCTGCTAAGTTAAGATCCACTTCTCCTGTTGCCTCTGACCAATCCAGATCTGTGAGTAAAAATTGCTAGCTTAAACTTTGGCTTACAATAGTTCACACTGCATTGTTTGGCTACTGCAAAAATTAACTATGCAACATCTGACAGTTTCTTAGTCTAATCACATTTATTAGCCAGAAGGTAGAGGTCTACCAGCAGCTTTCTAGACATACTTCTCAGTTGCTTTATAACAAAGATGGTGGTGAGCACTAAAGCTGACAAACTGTCTTCAAGAAATCAATTTTTTTCTTTTTTTTTTTCTTTTTTTTTTTTTTACTGTTATCCAGTTGTTTAGTTAAAGCATAAAGAGCTGGCTTATAAATAGTTTCTAATATATATTACACTTCTGTAACTCTTAGGCTTTTATATGTGGGGTTTTTTAAAGCCAGGTATTAAATTAATATTGAGCTGAACATCAGCCCTTCCATGCAAGGGTCCTTGTACTGCAAAAGCTTTCAGAAGTTATCCAGCTTGCAAGAGGGAGTTCACAGGGCACTGAGAAGTTAGCAGGGTTGTTTGATGTTCTGTCAGAACATCTGGGTTTTGCACCAACATAACACTGTCATATGGAAGCAGTACGTTTCCTTAAACGGGGTTTTGGCTTTGTTTTAGGGAATGCTTGTTACAGAATTTATAGAGGATAGTAAACATAAAAGGTCTTTACTCTAAAGCTTAGTATAAAAACTTCTGTATGGTTTATTTCACTGTGTCAAGTTATTTTCTCAAGTGCTTTTAAAACAACAACATTGTGATTCTCTGCATTCAGATGTAAATTAGAATTTTTTTAGAAATCATTGACTGGCAAAGCTGTAGATTGTCCACTGAGTTTTTCCATTTGTAATTAGAAGGTCTTAGGAGTGGGTTTTTTTCAAAAGTCATGCAAAATAGTCATCAGAGCATGGTCAGAAGATAAGTTTTCTCAGTGACCTAGACATGCTGTTACAGTAGGTAGAATCATTATATTGTAACTTAAGGCATGTTGCCCAAATTGAAATCTAAAGCCAGACTACAAGAACAAGTGAACAAAGAAATAATTAAGAAATTCTAATGCAAGTTTGCTGGCAGATTCCTTTTTCTGAAATCAAACTGAATGGCACTTTTTTACTTTGTCTCTTTTTTTCATCTTTCTCCCTGCCATCTAACTATAATGAGCTTGTACATATAAATAGATGTACTAATTCAGGTCTGCTCTCCCCTAGATAGTGTCATGGGTTTTAGGGCTATCCCTGAAGGTAGGAAAGGTTGCTCTCTTCACCTTTCTCTAGCTCAGAGAAAAGAATGAAATAAAAAGTTACTGTTCTTAGTGAGCAATGGAATATTTTAGAGGCAATCTATATCAGTCCTGCAGTATTGCTCATGTATACAGGAAAGTGGACACTTAAAAGCCATTTGAGGCTGAAAACTAGAGTTCAGGATAATCAACCAGTGAAGGTGGCAAAACCTGACTCTCATTTAGAGCAGGGAGAGGTTGTCCAGCTTCTTGATTTCATTTATAGGCATCTGGTTTTCATCTTTAAATTTCTTCTTTTATTTTTAAAAACAAGTTTTAAATACCACCTTTGGTCTGTGTAGGTGGAAGGTTCTGGATTGCATTTGTTAGGATCTTACACCATTTTTTGCCTGTCTGGGGAAAAAAAAAAAGGCCTTTTTCTGTTTGTTTGTTTGTTTGAAGCTGACCTATGATGTTTTCAGTTTTCTGCCCAAACACTATAATAGAAGTCCTTTCCAGACTTGCCCCACAGCCCCAGCCCTCTTTGTGTAATTTTATAGCAGAACAGAAGTGTGAGCCAGTTTGCTTGGACCATATTCCCATGGACAGCTTGCTATTTTTCAAGTATCTTCACATCAAACAAAACCAGGAACAAAAGAAAGATATTTTTTCTCTTTTAATTCCAACAAAGACAGAAGAAGGGCAAATGAAATTCGTGTGTGTTGAAGAGCAAAAACTGGTGGGAGAGGAAAATAGTCCTCCAAGTTGGCATAGATTAGAAACAAGGTATTTTAACAAAAATATAGTTTCTTTAAGCTTCTTGCTGACTTGAATCTGAGCTTAAGCAAGGCTCAAGGTCTTGCTGAAGAAACTTTTTTTTTTGCATTGTCTGTGACAACAGAAAACAGCAGTATTTATGACAAGGAATTATTATTGAGATAACTCATCATTTTAAATGTAAGAGAGGAAGTAAATCATGGTCATATGTATCTTTTGTCTTGCTCGGAATTATCCCTATCATGTTGGAAGTTTTTATTCGGAAGTCTGTGTTGACTCTCATGATTAGGGCCAGGAATCCTAGAGCTGACAGGAAAGTGACCTATAAATAATGGCCCATGATGGACTTGTCATATAGTCACTAAATGAAATATTCTAGGACCTGTTTCCTTTGTCTTGTTTCTCAGTTTCCGTCTTGTTTAAGTTTATTTCTTTTGACATATCCCGCTAGCTATCTGGTAAGGGGGGGCTCTCTTTGTGTTGTAAATGTATTCCAACTTCACTAGAAAGGTATCACTGAAAATATTACTGGAATTTTTGTGAACAAGAACTTCACTTGAATACAATTGGATATACAGATTTCCAAGCCAATAATAAACAAGATTTTTTTTTTTTAAGTAAAGGTTTATAATTACATGGATATGAATATTTCATAAAATAGGATTAGAAGGATTGGCTTATAAAGTAGAGTGAATTCTGGATTTTTGAGCAAATGAAAATGTTACAGTTTAGTAACAATATAAATGTACAACACATCAAATACACTACAATAATAATAATCTGCATGCATTCTCTTACTACTATGCAGTAGTAATAGCTATAGAAAATCATCGAGTTCATGACACCAGCCCATTTACACTCTCTGAGCTGATAAAAAATACCAATTTTTCAGCAAGGAATGAATTATTTTATTTCATTTACTGAAAAGTGTGCATCATGTGATAACATCACGTAGCAGATGCGCTCTGACTTTGCATCCCATCTTTTGGAATGATAACTTGTGTGGTAATTCCTCAAATGGCAACAACCTGATGCATTCCTCGATGCTACTAATTGATAGATGCAAAAAGGATCTGTGCTAAATATGTCCTCAAAAAGGGGATGTTCCTATTATTGGAATGGAGAAAGATGTTAGGAGAGAGGAATCCTAGCACCTGTCTAATCCATGTGAATTTTACCTTTGAATTCACTGGATCCAGGGTTTCACCCCAAGCAGTTCAGCTGTCCCTTGTTTACTCATGAGTACTGAGGCAAGCAGGAGCACCCATGGCAAATGTGCTGGGTTAACAGGCTTTCAGCAAGCCTGCCAGGAGGGAACTCCCCTTGCAACACAGTTCAGCAAGTGTTGCACACATCCCACTGGCAGCTGACAATGCTTAAAAGTCTACAATAGAACACTGCTTGAAAGCAGAACCATAAATCTGGGGTTTGGGCCACCTATATTTCTGCAAAACTTGCAGAAAATTTATGTTGGCAAATAAATTAGGCTGCGCTTAATGAAATGTAGTAACTCAGTTGTTTTGAGCTTTGTTTTGGTTTATAAGATTATGAAATCTACAAAAAAGATGGTATGACAGCAAGACCATCATTGTTGTGCCTGCTAGTCTCACCTTCCCTCCCTTTTGGAGTCGAGGTGATTTACTACAGGAACAGGAATAATAAAAATGGCTAAGTGGCTTAGTAGACCAGATACTTCTGCTCAAGATTATGCTTGGTTGATGGAATAAATCACAGTATTTGGGGTTTTTTTTTCCCACTTGAACCTAGAGGATAACTTTTATCTCACTTATAATTCAACCCACTGTGCTTGAGTAACTCAATACAAACACTGCTCATACCGAGACCAAAGTTTTAAGTCTACATCATTTTTTGTTGATCTAGAGTAGAAAACATGCAGTAATCTGTGTCATGACCATTACTTGTAACATCTATGGGACAATTAGAGTGACTAACATAGATCTTTGAGGACTACTCTTATATGCAAGCTGTACTTATGGTTTAATTTTCTTTATCAAGGTTGTGCCTCTGCTCATTAAAATGTCACTTCTTGTCCAAGCTGGAAATGATGTTTTTCCACTGCAGAGCTGCAGTTCTTCTGCTCATCTGTATAGTCACATACTGACCACAAAAAACAAGGAATCATAGTTCATAACTGGAGATGGAGCTATTCCACTCCTACTTCCCTTTTGCTTAGTAAGCTTCAACAACTGAGATACAGCAATAGATGGAGATAGGCATGCTTGCAACAGTGCTAGTAATAAAAGCCCTACAAATAGAAAAAATCAACTTGCTGTTTCTTTTCTTCTTTAATCAGCTCTACAAAACAGTCTTGGAGAAACAAAAGCAAAGTACAATAGTTGAAAAAAAGTCGACAGAAACATAAGGTAGCTGATATAAACAGAGTGGCCTTAAATGTGTACAATAAGCAAAACAATGGTTTCATACTTGTACTGCAAGAGTTTGCTTTAATGGCCATTAGATGAAGTCAGCTACATTTCAGTCAAACTCTCCATAGTGGGCCCTATTTACATACTCATTTTCACTAAAAAGAGTGTAGATTATGATTATTATGATCTGAATGGACTGAATAACATATTAGTATTCCAAAAAATACTAATATTGAAACAAGTTATGATCACTCTGTGATGGCAGAAGATTGAATGCACACAAATATTCCCAATGCACCAAGTGTGTCCTTTCAGATTGTTCAGGTACCACCTGGGGAACTAAAGGAGCCCACTGCATTCGTTACCTATTTTTTGACTCCTCATCCCTTTGTAAAACAAACCTCTTCACAATATGACAACCAGCTTGGTATAGTGAAAACATCCTAAATGTATATCTTCTTATCCAGGCAGCTAGGTATTATTAAGAATATATAATAAATACATAATGAGTATTATGAATTAAGAGCCTATAACAAAATAAATCATTGCATGCATAATTTGATCTGTAAAAAGCCTTTTACCTAAACAAAAATCGGTGGAAATAAGGCCTTTGGATTTATCAATGTTTGCCTAGTTAAGAAGATTTAAATTTGTTGAAGCTTAGTCTCTTTAGCTTTCAGGATAATGGCAAGCAATTAATTTTATTTTAGGATATTTCTATAAGCTCAGGATCTCAAAGTTATATAGGCATTGTATAGGTTTGTTGTCTGTCGATTTGTAAATAGCACATTTTGTTTTCTTTTCCAAGTGATGGCTGGCCATTTATTTCCTCACTTGCTCATCTGCATTTTTAACTTTTTATAAAAGGATTCAAAAAATCCATTTTGTATGCTTAGTTAGGAAATCTGAGATCCTGAACCATTTCTCAGACTCCTTGAAATGCATTTAAAATCACATCTGGTAAGCTGTTCGATGTGAGTAGCACACCAGAAACATGTAGATTTTCAATGATGCAGGAAATAGTTTTGATTTCTTGGTCTTAGCATTTCACAGTTTGTTTATTTCAGCAGCAAACTTGTGTTTGCAAAAAACTTTCTTTTCCAGATGTGGGTTTCAAGGTGGTATCAGCACAAAAGATTTGAAATGCTGTGTCTTTTTAGCGAGACGATTTTAACGGATGATTTTCTGATTAACTTCCAGCACTTGCTTTTGCATAATTCTTCGGTTCTAATATACTTGAATGAATAGTAGCCTGTGGAGTAAAGTCAAATAAACACACATTTCAAACAAGAGCAGGGGGAAGTGTAATTTTCTACGCAGTAACAGGCTGACCATATATTCAGAAGAGGTATTTGGCAGCAGTGTGATTCAATAACTTATGAATAGCCACTTCCTGCTGGTTTACTACACCCCCTGCACAGGGCTGCATCAAGGACCTGCAAAGTCTACAATTGCAAATGGGACCTAAATTCCAGGGTTGTAGGAGTCCAATATTTGACATCAGCAGGAGAACTACAAAGCTAGCAATGGCCAAGGAAGAAACAGAACTCTAATCAAGACTGAATTAATGTTGACGTGATGATTTGAAACCCAACATGAAAAATGAAACAATAGCAGATCTGGCCCTATATGGTCTGATATTGCCACCCAGCCTGACTTGCTGGTGACAGCTTGTAATTTATTGCACCCGCATGCCTGATTGCTGTCATTGTGCCAGAGGGTTGATACTCCTGAACTCTGAAGGGGGAAGGAGAGTAGATCATATCTGAATATAAACCAGCAAATGAAAATTTCTGTAGCAGAAGCTTGTTTACCATCTCTTCAGGTAAGCAGCTGGAGGTTGCTGAGTATGAATTTCATATAGATCATACAATGCTATTAATACTAGGCATTTTTTTCTGTAAATCTATACAATGACACTGAGCATTTTTTCTCTACCTTATGGCTTTAGAAACCAAAATGTACAAGACCATGGAGAGATTTTGCATGAAAACGCAGTTTGATTTCCAATTCCCTCTTGTGGCAGAAACCCAAGTCCACGCAGGGCTTGATCTAGAGAAAAACCAAAACAAAATAAAACCACTGGAAAATCTTCCAGGGATTACAATTGGATTTGAAACAGACCACAAGCCAGCTGCATTAGAGAGGGATAACAGCCCTTTCTATGCCCTCTAGCTAATGGCCAAAGCAAAACAGTGCAACAGTCACAGCTTCAGACAGCTATGATTTAAGTCCAAGGAGTTATCTTCCATTGATTTTCTTCCTTTCCACACTCACTGAATCAAAGATTCACTGAATCAGAATGGTCGGAGGGACCACCATGGCTTATCTGGTCCAGCATTGCAGAGAGTAAAGCAACAGCACAGAACTATGTGCCTGGAGACTGACTGCATTGAAACAAACATCTCATTAAAATTTGTATTACCAGTTGTACTCCTTGTATTTCTCTATTTTAAGACAGTACCCAATGGAGCTGTTGTTTTGGCTCTCATCACTTTCTAGTTTAGCGTAAGGCCATCTCCAATCCTCAGGCACTGTTAGAAGTACTTTCCTTCAAAACAAACTGCCATGAAATCACTTCTATGTCTACAGGTTTAAGAGCATCAGCACTGTGCTGCTGACATTTTAGGCTTTGGCAATACAATAAAACAATTACATTAGGTGGGGTTTCCCTTCTACTTTAGAGATCTTGAGCACAACTTCTTCCATCCTGACAGCAGCTACTTGACATTCAAAGCATACTAGGGGCAGATAATGTACTAAGAACAATGAAGAATTCATCCAAAAACATTTTGGAAAAGCAGTGAATAACAGGCTTTAATTACTTCAACCACACTAGACAAAAATTTTCCTAAATCTACTAAATCTAGATTCAGCCACCCCCTAGCCAGTTGTTTCAAGATTACAGGACCAAGCCCCTTAGTACTGGGCCCTCTATTTATATTTTTACAGTTGTACATGGTTCACTTCACCTGTTAGTTTCTTTATGTCCAGACATGTAATAGAATCCCAACTGACATGGCATACAGTCACTTTAGAATTGAGTAAGATACACTGAAATCAGGGAGGCATTTGAGAACATGCTATTAAGACATGACAGTAGAGAAAGTCAAACTAAGAAAATACTATAAAAATGGTTTTCTTGCGTTTATTTTCAAATTCTTTGTAATGGTTTGATTGCTTTATCTCCCATCATGGCTCATAAGAATGACATCTGTTCTTACTGATAACCTGCAAACTGCACATCTGCTATCAGAATTTTATATCAGATACCTTCTGTCTTCATCATGGCGTACTTGTTTATATACTTACGGTGCTATGCTTGTTTTTGAATATGTAAGCTCTTTGAAGCAGATATTTTTAGAAGATCTTGACTGGATCTTTTTATAAGACCTGGCGCTGGACTTCAGGTCTACTCTCTCTGTCTAATTGTATCTACATTAGTATGTGTGTGTGTTTGTAAATATATACAATAAATTTATAAGCAAGTTGCTGAAGCTGAGTTGTAAGAAAATAAAAGTGAAATTAATTTAAGTTAGTTTTGCATCCTTAAGTTGGTCTGACTTTGAGCATACGTGGGGCTTAAAGCCTGTGTCCTATTGAAATCTGACTGTTCTTCATCTACAGCAGGTGGTTCAAACAAAAAACAATCCTTAGTGTACTTTAGCTTTGGGCTGTCTATTTCCAGAGAGATCCATAAACTTTGCAAAACAGATGGCTATATTGACAGCTTGCCAGAAGCCTAGGGACCACACTTATTCTAAATAAAAACATGAACAAAATCACTATTTATTTCTACTCATGACACATCTAAGTAACTGAATTAAACTGAACTGCTGCTGTTTAAACCCATCAGTGATGAGTTTTATTGTAAAAAGCTGGGGGTAAGTGGTGATGACAGTCCTAGTTTAAGGTCTTTTCAGGTAGTATCTTGGAAAACCCTTTCTT
The DNA here is from genome assembly GCA_027886175.1 of Phylloscopus collybita. Taxonomy (NCBI): domain Eukaryota; kingdom Metazoa; phylum Chordata; class Aves; order Passeriformes; family Phylloscopidae; genus Phylloscopus; species Phylloscopus collybita. The sequence continues at coordinate 37,463,040 of JAJNNQ010000009.1, read as the reverse complement.
GATAAATAAATAAATGAAAAGGGACCTTAGTAGAAACCATTTAATCAAGCATGCTGGCAATGCGTGCTTCGGTTCTCTGAAGGGAGGAAATAGGATTTCCTGGCGTGGTGTGCCAATGTGAAATGCATTACATGCTACGGAGGGAGCTCCTGGCCCACCCAGTGCCAGGAGGCTCATTTAACAGTTTTGCTAACATGGTTTTCAGTGTAAGATACCCTGCTTCTCTAGCTCATTAACCTCTGCTGCATTCTGAATACATGGGATACAGGGAAAAGTGTGCTGCAGGCACTGGTGTATACCAGCTATGTCTGAGATCAACAGCTCAGTGAGAGTCTAGCAAAAAATAGAGGATGCAATCAGCAACCCTTGCTTTCTGTAGCTTTCTGCTGACATTCAGATGTAGAAAGTTTTTTTGATTTCATCTTCAACCTTTGAGCTCTCCATCCAACCTTGAATATCACCAGGAAGAAATGCTACCTAAGTCTGAGAGGAGTATACATCAGAACATAACATACTGTAGCTGCAGTTCTTAGCAGGTTTTTAAGCAGCTGCTGAAACTGAAGGAATCAAATGTCTATCAAACAAATGCAGCAATACAGACCAAAAAGTTTTGTGCTAGTAGGAGGCTGAGTACACTTTGTATCATACATTTTACTCCTTCTGCTTTCCCTCTTGTTCAAACAGCAGGACTTCAAGGCAAACAGCCAAGATGGATTCAGCCCTTTGCTGAGGCTGATTCCACAAGCCTGACATCCTTCCACAGGCGCTAGGCTATGTCTTTGCAGAGTACAGCTTGATTGACACTTCAGTGTGATGACTCATAAACTCAATATTTGGATGCTATGTTTACCAGTTGCACAAAAAAATGAAGATTCCCTGCTAATGTCTTCTGAGCTGCATGAAGTGCAGCCTGATGCAGAGCTAACCTTAGGAGCTGGCAGTAGAGGTTTCTGGTTAGTTTACTAGGCAAGGAAGGGATCTGTCTGTAGGGTGAAGTTTGGGGCTCCTGTGCAAAATACTGTTGGGAGAGGGGATCTTTATTGAGTTCTTTCTTTAACTTTAAAATCCATGTGTAGAGATTTATCTTTTAATGACTGATGGGATTTGCAAGGATTCCCATTGCTGTCATGCTGGACATACATGCAGTCATGGCAGGCTAAAGCACTCTTGGCTGCAGGGATGGAGTTGATGATAAGCACCTGCTTTTCCAGTGTACCACACCGCTCAGAGAGGTGTTTTTTCCCCTCAGTCTCAATATTACAAATGGTTCTCCAAAAGATTGAGATAACAAATCTCTTAGCAGTCCTCTTTTTAGGTGGGTGCCTGAGCCTGCATTAGAGAAGCCTTATTACTGTGTTGCCAAGAACTGATTGGGCTGGGAGTTATCTACCAGATTTTACAACTACTATCTAGTAGATAATAATTCCTGTCACAAGTGCTGTGACCCCTTAGCTCCCATTGCCCTTTAAGCTCTATAAGTTTTATTGTTGAGGGATTTCCAGCCCATCTCTATTCATTACCCTGGAAACATAAACAGAAGCATTACTGAAAATGTCTAATAATGAATTTAGCCTAAGCAGCCTGCTGGGAGGTAGAGGAACATTATTATCCCCATTTTACAGTTGAAGAATAAGTTGCAGAGTTCAAAGCTGCCCACCAGATCTCCTTCTGCCAACTCTGTTCTGTCTGTATGACTAGGCCATTAACTTGAATTCCTGACCACTAATATAACAGCATCAATGGCAAGATAGGTGGTCTCTCATGTAATCAGATAGGAAGCCTTTGAGGCTCACTCTAAATTAAAAACAAGAGTTTAAATCCTGCCCATAAACTTGCCAGCATTCACTACAGGTTTCAGCAGCATCACTTTAATAGTGTCTCTCTCTGTGTAACACTGCTTATTAGAAGGTAGAATGCAGCTGCTGGTGCTTAAGTAAGTATATCATCTCTAGATGCAGCTTCCTTGCAAATCCCAGAGCAACAGTTTAACGTGACTGAGAGCCACGTCTCTCTCACTCTTTCACAACAGAGATGGAAAAGTCATGGGTACCTCAGTTTTCCATGTAACTACAGCTATGCTTATTTTAAGCATTGAGAAATCAAGGCATTGGCTTTCAAAAAAGGAGATTTTAAACAGATTCAGTTCACTAAACCCCTCCATGTTTTGTGTGAGAAGGGTTCATGTTTTTAAGTATTTCTCCAAGAACAAAAGGACTTGAGGTTGAATGGAGATAGGAGAAACTATTTGTATAATCTCTTGAATCCTATTCCATGGATTTCAGCAAACCAGAACAATTCTGGTGAAGTTGCAGGATATGGAAAAATCTCTCTTGCAAGCGCCTTAAACTCTGAGGTGATTGTCACAGAAAAGCAGATGTTGCCAGTGGCATAGAAATTAAGAAAATATCTCATATCATATGGGAGAATAGAACAAATAGAAGTCCCATTTTAGCTGAAACTCTTTGGCAAATTTTAAGTCAAGTGAGGCAAGTTCAAAGAAAGCTTGATTCCATATGCTTGAGCAATAAATGCTACTCAGAAGGAAAATACTAGAGGAAATGTTATTTTGTACAGTTTTAGTCTGTGTAATACTTTTCTGTTGGCTAAGGCAGATTAAAAAAAAACAACTATGAAGTTATAATAATGTAGTCTGGGTAAGGAAACAATGTGGAATGTGGAAGAGACATTTTGAAAGGATTGAAAAGAAAAATCTGATTTGAAGCCTGTGCCCGTGTGAAAGGAACTAGCAAAGGACTCAAAACATAAAACTGAACTATATGGAACCAGATTTCAGCGTGACAACCAACACCAGTTACGGAAGCCAAAGATCTGCAAAAAGAAACAAAATGGATGCAGTTTGTAAGTTTGAACATTTGGGTAATGTTCACCATGAACAAAAAGGACAATTATACTCAGAGAAATGTTTTGTAGCTCCAAGGTGCAGTTTCAGTGAAAGATGAGTGGAATTTCCTATAAAATAGAGGCTTTAGTGTGACAGTGAAATGCAAGAAAACCCTCAGATGATACACAGGTAGATTAAAACTCAGGACAAAAGCAGGAACACTGCCACTAGAGGAGTACATGAACCACTTATGATTAGGTATTAGCTTAGAAAAGACATGCAGGAATATGCTAATGATAGATTATGATTTTATGGACTTCTAATCCAACCTTGCACATCCAAGGTTGGATTAGAAGTCCATAAAACCTTTGATCTCACAGAAAGAGGGCCTGCATTAGAGTTAAAGACAAATGTGGAGAGAGAAGAGCCTTTGACAATGTTTTCTTAGAAAGAGAGAGAAGAATCAAGAAGAGAACAGAAGTATTCAAGCTTTCCATTCATTAAGTCATTGGGGGGAAAAAAATTATAAAAACATTCATAAAAAAGAGGAACATTTCTGAGAAGGAATGACACTGAGGATAAGGCCAATGCCACTTAAGCGTGTATGCTTGATAAACCTGCAGAATTCTGGTTGGTACTAATTGAAGAAACAAGATCCATGCTTGGGCATGCGTTATGTACTAGATTTTTTGGATTTTCACTGTTGCTTGAACAATGAGGTGTTTCAAAGGGATTCACAGAAAAAAATAAATTTCAAGGCACTAGGAAAACAGTTTCTCAGTGACAGGAAAACAAAGTAAAGTGGTATAAAGAGGGATTATATTCCTTCAAATTTGGAAGGAATTTGAGCTGCTGCATAAACAATAAATCCAGGGTGCACTTATTAAAAAAAATTTCAACTTGCATTGTATGGGTAAAGCTGACAGAAGGCAGGAGTTCTGTGGCTATCTAAAAAGGTTCAGTGAAAAACTATACAAAAAAACCCTGAAAAAAAGTGCTTGCTCAAAAGAGTAACCTGAATGTGCTATTTGGAATAGATATCCAGAGTACATGAGAAACAATTCTTAATAAACAGTTTGAGAGATGACAGTTAATTAAGCTGCAGCCAGGAAGGATGTGGAATAATGGCATAATGAACCTTATTCTATTACACTTATGCTGTCAGCTAGGTCCAGGAAAAAGGCTTAAAATGGAAGGCACAGAGAAAGCCTTAGGAAACATGAAACTTGTCCCAAGCTATTCCTTGCTGAATCAATGTGTCTTGGGGTTTGTACACAAGTGTTAGGATAGCTTATTGCAGCTGTGGGCTTGCCTGTGAAGAAAACCACTGGTTAGGCCAAGTATTTATTCAAACTGTGCTTCTTTAAAAATCTTGATTACTGTGCTTGGGGGATTTGAACTCCTGCTTAGGAGCTAGAGCAGAGATGGAGTGGATGGGGGCAGGACTGAAACATTGGAACAATGAGACAACTATTTTGTTTTCCTTTAGAGTAATTTACCAAATTCCTATACACTGTAAGTGGGGCAGTATTTTTCTTCAGCTTTCTGGTGACGTAGCAAAAATGTGCCAGGATTGTGCTAGGCCTCAAATGGACCTAGGAGCAGCTGGGCTATATTTGTAACCCATATTTGGTTTATGGGCAAACCCTTCTCAGGGGTAAAGGACTCCTTCTAGACAGGCACATCCTACCTGAAGTACCAGCTTCTGCTGTTTCAGCATTTGGAGGGCATAACTATTTCTAGTGTTACAGTCCTAAGAGATACCCTGGAGAAATAAGGTGCTGAGCTAGAGATGGGTTGCTAGTTAGAAAAGTCAAGGAAGTGTTGTCATTTCATGTGCTTTCAGAGCAGTACACCTTATGTATAAATTCCATATTAATGACACGAAATGTGAGGAAGTTGATGGCACTGCTTGGAGCCAGAAGTGCTGTTTTTGCTCCTTCATGGCAACATTTACACCAGTCTAGTGAATAAATGTTCATTGAAATATTAGAAACTTACCACAGTGGCTCAGTGTCTCCATCACTCTATGCCAAATTCGGGGTAATAGTTGGTAGCAATGTCTTTACCTAACAACCCTGCTGCCAGGTTCTCTAGTGGGAGCTTTTTTTCAGTCCCTGTGGCATGAGCTCTTTAAATCTACTTTAAAGCTATAAATACTAAGACATACATGTGTCCAGGTTGGGTAGGGCCCTGTTTAAGTGCCTCACTAGATGGCCAGTCACTTGGACAAACAAGAGTGCTGTTTTCTGTAAAGAACAAGGACACCTGTAGCCACTAAATCACCAGCACAGGTCAAAGCAAGATCCCCTCCTCCAAAGCTGAGCACCGAATCCTCATCATCATCGTCCACTTTCAGAGCATTTATTTTGGCTTCTCTTATCCAATTGCTTATCCAAGTTACTCTTTCATGTTCCATAAATCTAATTGCTATAAAACCAGCAACTAGATTTATGGATTTCAGCTTTTCTTGCTGAAATTTTCAATATATTAGATCCCAACTGATTAGTTATTTGGGATGAACAAAACTACACCTTCCTGGTAAATTAACCATTTGTCAAAGTTACCTGCCAGATCTAGCTGTGAATGTCTTACTCATGCTTTCAGTGACAAAGGCAATAATCATGATCTCTACCACATTGCTCCTCATGAGGCAAAGGCCCTTACTCATGTTGTGTGGTACTCACAGCGTGGCTTGCAAAGCTATTTCCGTGAAAGCTGTGTCTAGCAATAATCTCCTTCAAGCATTTGCAATCTAAAAGGACAAACAAACCCCAAAAGTGGAGAATGCCAGTCTTTATTTGCACTCCACTGTAGAAGCTATAAGCCTCTGATTATAGTTATAAGCTGTTCATCTGTAAGCCTGCTGATAGCAGGGAGCTTGGTGCACTGTGGAAGCTGAGCTAGGAGAAATGACGATGCACACTGGCAGATGACACACAGTGAAAGGAATGGAAAGCTCAGGGGAGGAAATTATGACAGATGGAGTCAAGAGCAGAGCTGAGAATCTGACACTTGAGGAAAAGCCTAAATGAATTGTGAAAGTCTCCTACAGTAAAGGAGGCAGCTGTCTTGTGTTGTCCATCTAATCTTCCATCTCCTAGAGCAAAAGATCCTTAATGAATGTTGCCAGGCTTGTTCTCCTTGTCTTGCATGTAGAACACGTTGTGTAGAACAACACTCATAAAATGGAATCTATCCAATATTTCTCTTTCTGAATGCCCTGTGTCAGTCTTCCTCAGATTTCCTTTGGTCTTCCTCTGGGGAAAGTTGTATATTTGCCAACCACACCACCACCATCATAGCACAGCTATACACATAGGTTAGGTCCACCAGTATCTCTTACAGTTTTTAGATGGGAATTTAAAAAAAAAAAATCAAACCATTGATAATGCATATTCTGTCCTTCCTAATAGCCTCAAGATATCCTATTTCCAAAACAGCAATGCCAGCTAAAACTTGACTTTGGATAAATCATTTACAGGACTACAGCTGGGCCACATAAAATATTCACCTCACTCATTTGATAGAGTGATTAAAGAAGAGTGATTTAAGATAATTTTCATTCAGGTGTGGGTACTCTTCACAATATTGATTCAACTGCTTTATATGCTGGTAACTGGGTATTCCTGCTGTTGTCAAGTCAGAATGTTTGCAACAATGCATATGATATTCTAAAACCTAGTAGGTTATTAAAAAGAGATAAAGTACTGTCTGAAACCTCATAAGAGAAATATACTGTGTGTTCATGTTAGTAAATATTAGTCTGAATTACGTCTAAACTCTTAGTGTCTAGCTCAAAATGGGGGGAGAATGATCTTAAATGTAAATGCAAATAGAGCTGCCTACAGTAAGTGGCTTTCTCTGAGCTTAGAAAATTCACCTCTTTCTTTTTTAAAAAATTTAAATAGGAAAAAAAGCTCTTGACTGGGTCTGGATTTATTGAATTACTTATTTGGTGATGACATAACATATATTATTAATACAGATTTTAATTTTATGCATCCAATTTATTGCTGCTCAGTCTCCTGTCTCGACCATGCCCACACAGTTTAGATATATTGAGGGTATAAAAGTAAAAATACTGTGTGTCAGAGGTTGTCATCTCCAATTTATTTCTTACGCAGATAGGTAGGTAGCAAGTTTTATGAGTGAACAGCACATTAATTTGTTGTCTTTGGTACTTGGAAACCCCCACATAATACATATATTTAGCATTGATGCCACTTTTCATTAAGACCCCCAGGGTCACAAAAGGCTATGGTAACTCTGAACACACGTGATAGAACCTTTAAATGAATAGCAGAAAGTAAAATTCTATATACTTTCAATTCTTTTTACAAGTCTACTTGTATTAAGAGAAGGGTTGGCCAGAAAACAAGAATTCTATTTGCAAAACTATTTGAGGTTTAAAATATACAGCAATTTTGCTGTGGAACATTCACATGACTTTTTAGAATTTCTTATAGGTATTGATTCATTCTGACATAATTCATTTCTTGAGTAGAAAACTTTTCTTAGACTGTGGGTGATTTTGTACTCAAGGTTTCTTTCCTCTAGTGTATAGTGGTTTTTTTCTATCTGTCTTAATATTGGTATTTAATAGAAAAATACATAACATGGATAAGATGGTGCGGTTCTTACAGAACAGAAAACATTGAGCCAAGTAGAAGATGGAGTCTGAAGCCTGAGTCTTCCAGAATCCCTTCAAGTGATCAGGCTATTAATTACTTTGATTTTGGCCAGCTAGTTCATTCTGAACTGAAAAAAAATAAATAGCCGATAGTGCTGACATAGAAACCTGCATGATTATTTGATAAATTGTCAATACTCTAAGAATTTTTAATGCTCTTGCACAACCTGGGGGTAGTTGTGCTCTGAAATCACCACTAAGCAAGATTTAAGAATTTGTTAGGGTTTTAATTTTTTTTTTTTTTAAATCAGTGTGTTTTCTCTCTTGTTTAACCCGCCTTGAAAAATAAAGAGGACATAATTCTTGTCCAAGAACAAGACTTGTAACTACCACAATTCAAAATCAGAAATTAGATTAAACTATGCTTCTAAAGTCAGTAAGAAAGCACATCACCCAAGGCTTATAAAATCTTTCCCTTCCTTGCTACACTCAATAAGGATTTCTTTCTAATTATTGGCTGGTGTAAGTTTATTGCTGAGTGTGTGAGGAAAGAAAGGAACTACTTAGAAATTACAAACTGCATTAAATTTATAATTTATAAATCCTTTTAAACACACGGTAATCATTCAGTATCCAAAGTGCTGATTCTTCTGGAAAGTTCTCTCCCTCAAAGAAAAAATAAAAAATAATACTATTAGTCCTTAATTGTGGGTGTGGAATAGTTTGCAGTTCTGGCTCTGACCTGAACTCCATTACACCTAGTGATACTCATGCACTGACATATGGATACACCCTCACATCAGCATCCTATTTCTATTTGGCCCAGTTAACTCTTAGAAAAACAAATATTTCCAAACCAGCATAATTTTCTTTGGTTCTGGCATGAAATAACTGAGCCACAGCATCTGATGATGTGGAAGTGCTCTGCTTTCCCTGCCTTGCCCATGTCAAGCGTCAGTCTTCCACATGTTTTCGTGACACAGTCTTGTAGGAGTCAGCAGAGTGCTGTATAGACTTTGGCCCAAACAGCTGGATGACTGACTGAATCTGCTCACTGACTTCAAATCACATGTTATCAGTGAAACCTTTGCTGCTGTGTTTCCTTTCATTGTGTCCTTAAGCTGACCATTTCCTGCTCATGTCCTTTAAGCAGAGAATATGCAGAAGATCAGGGTCAGCCTCAACGCTGCAAACGCTTCACTTATGGTTTGGGAAGATAAAAGTGTTATTTTAATAGGGTTTGAACAAACATAAAAGTTGCCTACACTCCTTTTTTTCCTAATCAGCCACAAAGAACTGATCATAAAAATTGCCTACATCATCAATTTTTAGCCAATATTCAACCAATTTTTTAAGTGTGGTGGGTAGTTGCAGCTGGATAAGTGCAAGCTACTGCAATCTGGTGGAGAAACCAGAATGTTTTTAATGACCCTACACCATAACCTAAGCCAAGTAAATATACGGATTCACCCCGGGAAGATAAATTATTGCCTGGAAAAATGCCAAAGCATTTTAAATTGTAACTCCAATATGTCTCTCTTGGAACCATAGTAGGGTGTCTGGGATACAAAGTTATTTTCCAAAACTTTATGTAACTTCATAATTCATTATGAGGTTTGTTGTTTTTTTTTTTTTTTCCTTTCTCATCCAGCACACATATACATATGCTTAATTTCAACAAAAAAAGTTTGCTATAAATAGCCACGTGAAAATCTTCTGCTATAACACCATGGCAGGGAAATTACCTTAGTTGTGATCATCAGTAACATTCAAGATTTCAAATTAGAGCTGCAGCAGGTGTCAGGGGGCTACTTGTCACCACAGCTTGGAAATGTGACAAATCATCAGAGCTAGTTGGATGTCCTAGGCTGTTATTAGCCATCTGTTTGGAGCTCTGGGAGGGTCAGCTGCCTGGACTTGACCAATGCCACCCCTCAATTATAGAATTTACAGTTTCAGCCAATTTAGAGCTGAAATTGTTTACTGTTTATAAAAGCAAGATGCATCACATGGTTCTGGGCAGGTTTGTTTCTGGGATTTTGTGGAAACTGGTACACAATTTAGGATTCAACTGCCCAAGTCTCCCCTGGGCCAAAGTGGGTGTGAGTCTGTGCCTCTGTGCCTGCTCTGGGTACCTTCTCTTCTGGCATGTCAGGACTTTCAGCTGGGCAGGAGAAGTTACTCTTTGCCTGTCTATGTTCACTGTATGTCATCTTCACAGCAACCAGACACAGGGTTACTCTTGCAAAGTCCCTCCTCAGCTCCTGGTGCTTGCAAGAGCTCCTTTGTTCCTGTAATAGTTCCCAGAGAAGTCACTCTCTCCTCTGAAATTTGAAAGTTCATTGGCTAAAAAAGGTTAAACTACTGTTGTGTCCCATTCTTTTAGCAGAATATTAAAGTTTCATCATGGTCCTACCATTTCCAAGACCAAGTAAATACTTGAAAACAGAATAGAATGAACTGTATTTTGATACCTCTAGCAGGCTTTCCTTTTTTTCTCTGAAACATATTTGCAAACAGTAGCTAATTGGAGGCACTCTGCAAGCCAAAGGAAGTTGTGATGAGGTTAAACAAAAGTACATTATTTTATTGTATTGTATACTTTGTTAGCTATCTAAAATATTTTATGATATTCATCAAAATAGAAGGATATTAATAATTCTGCTTATTTAGAAGAATCTTAGTGTCCTAACACGTCTGAAGAAATTAATGGCACACTTAAAATCCTGAAAAATTTTATAAATGATATTTTACTGTGCTAGAAGAGAAAAAAATAAAATTCAGTATAGTTGAATCTTGCTTTCAGTGCTATTAGTTTTCTATTTGGGAAGAAGCATGGGCAATGAAAATGGTCTAATAAATTTTACCTTCTTCTATTGCTTATAATATAATTTGCCCATTAAATAATAAAAAATGGACAGGAACATGTACTGTGTCTTGGAATGGTAGTCAAACTCTGACAGCTCTGCCATAATTGGCCTGCACCATCAGTTTAGTGTAGCTATCATGAACTGAGTCTTCAGTATCACCTCCTCTTTCTGTGATTATAGCCTCCAGAGTTCTGCCAGGGTATACAAATGCAATATGAATTGACATGTGCCCCATAATTTTGTTGGAAGATGAGGCAAGAGAAAGCTCTTCTGTTCAGGAATTGTGTAGGACACATTGCTAGAACAAGCCTGGATCTCTCCTTCTGCTTGTACTATAGTGCACCTCTGGACATCAGAGCCATAAAATCTTTAGAAATCTATAAAACAACAGTTTGTTTGTTTTGTTTATGATATGTATCAAAACATAACACGGACTTAATTCTGACTACAAGAGAGCATAGTTCCACCAAGAGTTTCTGCTAAGGTCATGCAATAAATCATGAGTGGCTTGCACAGTTTAAAGAATATTAAACTATCATTCAAGAGCCTTAACTAAAGTTACCAAGGTTTTACTTCTACAGTGAATGGATTAGACTTACATTGTGTGTACATGTGTGCCTCTGCACGTGCCTTACCCATCTCTCAGTGCAATTCCTGGGTTTGTGAAACTATATGCAAGATTTGGTGATCCTTTCTTTAGGGCTTCGAACAAAGATTTCTTTGAAGTGGAATTTTTTTTCCCTCACAGAAGTTTTACTTATTTCCCACCTTTCCAGCTTCTTCAGCATTCACAGAAACAGGTGTTGGGAAATTTCCATTAGCCCCACACTTACTTGTTCTGTGGTAACAGAGTATGACTACTGTGTTATCATGCATCAAGACAGCCAGGTTTTCCTTGGATGCTAAGGAGAGCAAATGCAGCTTTGCATTTGCAAAAAAAATCTGTTGATGAATTTTTCAAAAAACTTTAGGAAACTTTAGGAAAAATCAGTTGCAAAAGAAGATTAGGGACAGGAAGAGGGCTAACAGTTTTAGACTGAAAGAGGGTAGGTTTAAATTAGATGTTAAGAGGGAATTCTTCTCTGTGAGGGTGGTGAGGCACCAGGACAGGCTGCCCAGAGAAGCTGTGGATGGCCCATCCCTGGCAGTGTTTAAGGCAAGGCTGGATGGAGCTCTGAGAAACTCATCTACTGAGCCATACCCCTGGCCATGGCAGAGGGGTTTGGAACTAGATGGTCTTTAAGGTCTCTTCCAACCCCAACCATTCTGTGATTTTATGAATCTAGGATAAGGTTCTCAACAAATTTATATAATTTTGTATGAATATGTTCTACAGCTTTTTACTAATACATGAAGATTAATTATAGCTTACACCTCAAATATTTTGTCTTATCTAGGTACTCTCATCTATACCAAATAGTAATGGAGATGTATATAAAGCACATAGTATTCAGAGTTTATGCCTATACATCTTGGATCTTCCCAGGGAAAAAAAGGAGGGAAGAATTTTATAAGAAGTGTGTATCAGATAAGAAACAATAAATTAATTTTCACTTGTATGACACTTGCTAAGAAGTTGAGATTGAATTTGTCTACATAATCTGCCTGTGTGACTTTCATATACATTTACAAAAATTTCCTAAATTTTAGAAAAGCTTAGTTCTGTGGAGAGGAGACAAGTAATAGGTGTGTCACACAAAAGACATAACTTGTTTAGCTTCACTGGGTATTATGGTTTATGTATTTGTTAATTCACAGGCTTTCATGGGCCTGCACTCACTTAAAATCAGCATGATTGATCAGAACTGTAATTGGATGGATTTTTTCTTGATTTTTAAACTAAGAATACAAAGTCATTTTTTTCTATTGTTCTATTAGTGCTGTTCATATGCTGAGGAGTCTTTTATACTGTAAAGAATCCCAAGAAGTGGAAAACACTTCCAGGGAAAGAGAAAATTAATATATAAGAACAGAGGTGGGAGAGAAGTTCATCTTGTGTTTGTGTGTGTGTGTATGTTTGTTAAACTCAGTGTCTTTCATTTAAAACTGTAAACTAAAGAAATGGTTTCTCTTTTTTGTTATGCAATAAATAGAAGTTTGTCTGGTTTTGAAGATCTGGTTAGTAAAGGATTTTGAATTATTTGGAGCAAGGAGTGTCCAAAGTTGTCTTTTGTCTGTGGAAGGATAACTAATTTGTAATACACTTTCCTCTCAAAGGGAGCAGATTTATATTTCCTAGTAATAGTGGAATGTCTAGACCACAGAATGAGTCTTAAAAACCCTGTTTTGAAGAAATCTCTGCCAATACTGGATTGTCACAGCAATGTTTCTCTTTCCTTCTGTTTTTCATGTATTATTTGGGAGGACCACACAGCATAGGAAGCAGTGGTGTACCATAACTGCCACTGAAATAACTGCAGTCTGAGAAACCGTGATCACAAGGAAATGCAAGATATTCGGGTTGGAATTACTGAGGATTTACACCCCAAAAGCTGCAGAAATATTTATGTTTGTTTGCATTTTAGTAAAAGTGGGTTTCCAGTTTCTGCTGTGATCCAGTATTTTAACTGCATGGATACTCATAGGATGCTACCAGTCACTGGCTATGCAAACAAAAATGTTATCCAAACACAGCCAGTTAAGTACCTGTTACTTCTTGTTTCTTTAATTTGCAAAAACCATAGCTTGATCTGCTAGGAGTCCATAAATATAAATACCAAATTTTAAGGCTTTTACTCCGAGTTGGAGTTTTTAGAGAGTAAAAACAAATTTTGTTATAAAACTTGGCAATACTGTTCCAAGTCTAAGTGTGGGATACTTTTCTGGAGAACAGCTAAATTTCATAATTAAAAACAATAAAGACCCCATCAATCAAATTCAGCATACTAGAAATCAATGAAGAATGGAATTATAACAGCATCAGACCGTGCCAACAGTGTTAAGCACTAATTGGCCTAATTTTTATGTTGTGACATTAATTACAACTTGGCTGTGTCTGTCACGTTGGGCTGAACAAATACTAAACATGGCATGAATATGAAATATCTGCTACGAACTTATTTGGCTTTTCATTATTTTTAAGTTTACAGGAATATAAAAATCAAGAGCAGCAGCTCACATTTCATAATTGCATTCTCTGCTTCAAGTAAGTTCCACATTGAATGTTTCAAAGTTTATTAACATCTGTCAATAATTTGTACTCTAAATTTTGACCACAGTGAAATAAAATAAATCAGTGAACAAAGTAAATAATACAGATGTCTCCATGTGGTGACTATGCTTAGAAGGATATTTACATATGAATAGGTCAGTCTTTATGCAAAAACATACCTTGAACTGCACAAATTATTCACAAGTGCATTTTATGAATTGAACCTCATTACTCCAAATGATACTGATCCAAAGACACTTCACATTGCATTTTGCTTCCATACCCCTCTGTATACATACACATAAAAATCGTCATATTTAGCAATTTCATATGGCAATTAAGACTTTAAGTGTTGGCAGCGCTTCAGGTCAATGTATATTTCAGAGCTACGTGTGTTGTGCTACTCTTACATGATGGGGAAGCAATTTCAGTCCTGGATGTCTGTCTCTTCATGAATTTGAGCTGAGGCATTCTCTTTATGCAAACACACACTCTTTTATTCCCCTTTTGTAGCTTAATTACACACCACAGTCTTCTCCCTAAATATCTAATTTCACTGAAATTGTTAGTAATTCTATCATGACATATGCAGATATATTGGGGAAAATACAGTGAATGTTTGGAATGTCCTTGTTAGTGAACTGGAAAACTGATGTCAACTGTATCTTTTGAAAAGTGTGAATTGTGAGTTTAAAGTGTAAAAAGGGTGGTTTAAATTGTCTAGTTAATTCAAGTCCCTTGAACCAGTTCCAGTCATCTTGTAATTTTTAAAATCTTTGCTAAGATTAAAAGGTTTTCATTAAGAAATGCACTGGGCGATTTTTGCTTAAGCTGTCTATAGCAGCAGCTGCTTTTCCTGTATGAATTATCTGCAAAGACAGACACATTTGGGAGCCTTCAACAGAGGAGAAAACATATTACTTGCTATAGTGGCAAGTTTTCCATTTCACGATGCAGCACCACTTAAGGGTCATCCTGTCCCCTTCCAGAGACCTGTTTGCACAAGAATTGTTTAATGTAAAATAATAGGACAGGGAATTCTGTTCTCCTGCCTTGTCTGAGTGCAGTGTAGCAGATGAAGTAAGAGTGCACTGGGGGACTTAGATGACTCTCTCTGGAGACAGAAAGTAATCTCCGGACCAGTTATGAATTGTAGGCCACAAACTACTGAACAAAGGATGTATTTGAGCTGTTCATTTCAGCCAAGATTTAAGATTTCTCTCTGTTTCAGCTTACTCTTTGCTGCCTAATATTTGTGGTCAGTGACCAGATGACTGAAGAAGGAAAATCAGAGGTTTGAGAAAGCCCTAATGAACATTCCTAGGCGTGAGCCTTTGTACAAGTACTCATGAGACTTCTTGTTTTCCTCAAGCATTCTGGCTAAAAAAAATACTCACATGTTTTCTGAAAATAAATACAAAAGGTCATAAATACCACTGAGGTGAATTCATGGTTTAATGTAATACATATCTGAGTACTTGCTTTGCAGTATTCACCCATGTCTGAATAGTAACAAGGGAACTCTTGGAATGCAAATGTTCTTTATCAGCTGGGAAACAGCAACAAAATACATATTATACACTGAATCATGCCTCTAGGTCTGGATCTGCCACACATGCAAAAACACAGAATAAAAGTAAAATTGTGGAAGTAGAATTTCATCGTGCCTGGGAAAGGCTGAAGTAAAACAACATTAAAAGTAAATCACATTTAAACTGTGCAAAAAACTGCTGTATAGACTGCTAAATGCTACTGAGGGACTCGATGTGTTACAGCTGCAGATGTTGATTTGTAATAATAGGCCATGCAAATGTTCTTCTAGGGACAAATACACTATAGAACTAAAATATGACTACAGTTAAAAAAAAAAAAGTATTCTATATTACCATTATTTGTTTATGGTAGAAGCCTCAAATCTGCAAGGGAAGTCATTGGAGAGGTATTCTTAACCTAACGTTGCTGATGTATGCAATCTTAGAAAATGATCTTCAGAAATGTTAATTTTAATAGAACTACTGCTATTCATTAGTTTCTATGTATATTTTAAACGATTCATCACAGTCCTGCAAGCAGAGCAAGCAAATAGGAGCCCTGGGGACTTACTGGACCTCACTGACTGAACAGTGAACACCCAGTTTTTCTTCATTCTGTCAGATGTTTTGTACAGAGTGCTGGGCTGCTTCTAAAAATTAAACAAAATTTACTTACTTGTTTCAGAAAGCTTGGATTTTTGAAATCAACTTACATTTTGTAACAGGCTATTAATAAATGAATATATTACCCTTTAAATGCTTTTATCTATAAATGAGTATTCTTTTCTTCTCATTTTAAAAGAGAAATGAAAACGTAGCGTTTGCTCAAATGAACTGACTTGGTTTACAGAGGTCCAGAATGACTGTTGTTCTTGTATCCTTTATAAATGAGAAGTTCACAAGATTCTTTTAAAGAAATTTTTATGAAAACAGAGCAAATTAAAACCTGTAGAAAATATTTGACATTATGCACAAAATCGGCAATTTCATACCATGATGTGACAGTAAGGGTGCTATGCACAGAAATTATTATTCTCTGAAAAAAAATCTGTTGTTGAATTTTTCAAAAACTGACACTTTATGACATTCTTTCATCTGTAGTAAAATATTGGTCATCACGGATGCATCTTCTGAATCTTTCCTTAAAATTTCTATTGAGTTGGAAAAACTGAAAGTTAAAATCATCAGGGTGACAGGGCAAAAATGATTTACATCTTGTATTCAGATAAGAGCAAAATAATCATTTCCCTTTGACATTCTTGCCATTTTTTGTTACTTTACTTATAGCATGGGACAATTCTTATTTGAAAACCCTTTTAACACTACTTAGTATGTCCTTCAACGCATGCACTATTGATATCAGAAGTTCATTGTTTTAGAAACTTTTTATTAGGATTCATAGCCTTTGAACTTTGTATTGTTATCTGCCAAAACAAAATGACAATCAAATAATTCTGCCACCCCTTTTTTTCTGTCCTTCCACTTTTTTTCAACTTCCTTGCTTTTCATTATTACTGTTACTCTGAAATGAGATTATCACAGTGGAACATAAACAAAAGATTAGGTATCTCATCTGGATTAGCTTCATGGCCTCTCTCCTTTTCACCCCCAAAAGCTCGATGACCTGCTAAAATATGATATCAGCTGCGTTTTCTTTGGCCAGCTTGGTTCACTTGACTTGACACTAGCAAGATCAAACTACTGCAGACTGTCAGCATAAGGGATATCCTTTGAAAAACAGAAGTTTTTCTTCTTTAGGGTTAGACTTTTTTCCTAACTCCTTTCTCCTTTGTATTTTGGATTCCCCTTCCCATCTTTACAGAATGAAAATAAGTCTTTGTATAGCTACAGTCACGCTCGCAGTGCCACTCTATAAAACAGCAATTATATATTGAACATTCCAGCAGAAATGGAAAATCTACTTCAAAGATAAAAAGCAAGTAATTTTTTCCTCTATCTTAAAATTCAGGTCTCAAAATTAAGAAAATTTTGCTTTTCAGTTTGCAGATGTTTAAGCAACTGAAATATAACTCCTGAAAATTATGCTGGTTTCATAATTACTTTCTTATAAACTTCATTGTAGAAAGGAAGGAACTAAATAATTTTGAAATATTAGCCTAGTAATAAAGATAAAAATATGAGCATGGAAAAACTCTTCTCAATGGAAGACAAGACTGTTCTTTACTGGGTGAAAATGTGTAATTGCATGACACTGTCTGTCTGTACATGCACATTCAGAAAAAAATGTTTGCATGGTTAATGATTACAAAAGTACAGTAAAGTTCTGTCCTTTCATCAAGCATAGCATCTTATCCCCTTACAGACACATGTCTGAATATTCCATTTGGTCCTGAGGGCATCATGAATGCTGACCAGGGTATGGTTTTCCATTTGATTCATTCACTCTGCTGGTGCAATTGCTCTGATATCAAAGGATTTTAGGGAACAGCTTAGCTTATGAAAGCTGACTATGATGAAGGTTTTCAAACC
This sequence comes from Phylloscopus collybita, assembly GCA_027886175.1. Lineage (NCBI taxonomy): Eukaryota > Metazoa > Chordata > Aves > Passeriformes > Phylloscopidae > Phylloscopus > Phylloscopus collybita. The sequence continues at coordinate 37,445,522 of JAJNNQ010000009.1, read as the reverse complement.
TCTTCCACAAGTCTTGTGGAAGGAGAGTAATTATGACCGAGTAATTTCTTTTTCTTAATTAATCTGGAAATGAAACTGTGTGCCTATAGAGCTTGGAACTCTATAAATGGTAAAATAAGAGTCCTGATGAAATCAAGATAGCACTGCAGTTAACAAATTCAGGGCTGAAAGAATCCAAATTATAAATGGAGGTTGAATGGCTTTTGCTGCTCCAGGCAATTCACATAGATTTCATGTAAGCTGCATAGATTGAGCAGGAACCCAATGGCATTACTGAAAATTGAATATTTTTGGTTGAGCTTTCCTGGGTGAATGCAGAAACTGATTTCTATATAGTGCTATTTTCATTGTTCTGAAAGATACACCGGCTTCTTCTGTATGCTTTGATACTGTATGGGAGACTGAGTTGGATGCAAAAGGAAGACCTGCATATAAACATGTAGCCTGAGAAGTTCAGCAGGGTATCAAAGAATAAATTGACCCACCAATAAGTAAGGGGTATGCATCTGATAGCTGTGATGTCTATAAAATCTCTTCAGTGAACTGTGTATGACACTATTGTGTAATGGTTATGAAATACTCAAGTTCTAGCCTTTGGAAATGTTATATTTTACTGAAAAAATACTTCAAAATAGCAGTTATTTTAGATTAGTAGATAGCAAGATAGATGGAAACAATATTGCTATAAAAGAAATTTTAATCACAGAAATAGAATACAAAGAACTGCAATATACATATATGTGTGTGTGTGTGTATATATATATATATATAAGAAAACATGTAGATACTATCTGGACTTCTACATCCTGTGTTGTGCAACTCCAGAGACAATGTTATATGATCCCAGTTTTTGCTTATAAAAATTTTAAATTTTAGAAGACTTTTAAATTTTATAATGATATTTCCCAAAGATATTTGTACTTAGGTATGAGGCTTGGTGATTGTAGGTGTAAGTGTTGTATTTTACAGGATATAAAATCACAGTGAATTGCAATCAGTGAGAAGTTCCAACTTTTGAGTGCTTTTCTGCATCACTGTTCTAACAGTGTCACTTTGTGACAAGTCTCTATGCATATGAGGAAAGAAAAAAAAACGGGTAAAAGCTAATAGTTACTGGGTCTGCCAAAAACCCCAGTTAACAAGTGCCCAGTTAACAAGTCTCAAAGCCACAGCATTACCAGGCAGACATCAGTGGTCATCTGGCAAATGTCTTGGGCTGTGCCCCTTTTTTCTATCTCCTGATCCTTCCCCTGTAGCCCCATTCACAGGGTCCATTTCCATCCAGCTCCTGTGGACCACTAGCTTTGCTTCACGGTCACGTACACTTTCTTAGCAATCCCCAGTCTTGTGCCTATTTTCCCCCTTGCCTGCCTTTGGGTTGTGCCCTTGACTCGCTCTTCTGGGGTGTGTGGACTTGCTCCTTTAACCTCTGACAGCGACCTTGTTCTGCCTTCCCACTCAGTGTTTCACCTCAGCTGTCTGTGCAGGTGGTGTCAGACCCTTCGGTGCCCTGGGAGCAGCCCACAGGGCTACCTGGTTATGGCCTGCTGGAAAAAGCTCTCCGTGAATGCCAAAACTAACCTTGAGCTCACGCCTCAGTGGCTCACTCTGACAATGACAGAAGACTTTACACAGATAACTAACACCTGATGGGAGCCCCACAGAATAACTTTCCATTTATTTTTCTCAAATAAAACAAGAAAACCAAAACAAATTTGCTGTGTTTCATCAAAGTTGGTGCACAGCCTGACTACAGAAAGGAGTTGGAGTCAGACACTCCACTCTGCTCAGCATTGAGAGTCCTCACGTTGCCCAGGCAGATGGAATATGTGCTTCTCTGCACAATATGTCTTTGTGAGAAGGAATTTCCATCATTATAAATGCAATTTAAAATGCATTTTCATATTAAATTTGTTGCCAAAAGTTGTATTAGAGATGTTTGTTTCCTTTCATGCAGGCTTTCCAAACACGTCTTGCTCATTTTGAGATAACCAATACTGGCTGTGAACTGCTAGTGTATAATGGACTTGCATTTTGCTATCATATCATTACAGCTAATACAATAAACATTGAAGTGGCTCAGTTTGATTACAGTACGCTGCATGCACACAACCCAACACTTTCAGGGAATAATATATTTTTAAGAGATTCTGTCTATTCAGTTATCCTCTGAAGAGGCAGGCTACTGAGCCAACGACTGCTAACATAATGTATTTTTTTTTAGGATGTATTTTATTTTATGGCCTAGTGAGTAGCATCCCTCTCCACAGGTGTGGTGGAGGGTTGGAACTTGATGATCTCTAAGGTCCCATCCAAGTCAGGCCATTCTGTGATTCTATATGTTTCTATACATACAAATTAGTCTCTATAAAGTTACAGCAAAGTGCAGAGAAACAGAGTGACTGGTAATAGGGATAGCAAATCTCCCTGTTGTAGGCTACTGCTTCTTAATCTGGTCCTGGAAATGAACTTCAAGAGGAGAAAATCCCTGCTGTGAGTCAGCAGCTATGGTGTGACAGTCACATATACCTTTCCAGGACAGTTGGACTTGTACTACAGTTGTACAAGATCTAAAGAAGGTAATATTTTAATCATTAACATGTTAATTTTGGAAACTTTGGAATTAAATCAAAATGAGAGTCACACCTTCATTTCTGTTGCGCATGTGAAATGAAGGCCTGGCATAATTTGGTCAGCAGTTGAATCCTAGAGTAACTCAGTCAAAATATTAATTTGGAGTCTTTATGAAGAGTATTATGAATTATTATAAGTTCAGACTTGGGGAAAAATTTTCACTTAATTGCTTTTGAGTAGTAAAACCTAAAGCTCACACAATAAACAATCACAAACACAGAGGTCACTTTCACTTAGTTCTTTGGATAAACTACTAGAGTTGAGGTCTTAGCTTCAAGAAATTTTTGATTACAGATAATACAGACTGGTGATCAGATACTCAACATGTTTCTCCACATGACAAAATGCAGGCCATAATCTACATAACTTTTGAGATAGCAGCATCTGTGAAAGTGATCCTCTACAAACTAAAAATAATAAAACCTTATTCACTTATGTGGAGAATTGTAAACAGTGAGAAAAACTGACAGAGGTATAAACATGGTTGGGGGTTTGATCTGTAGGGAATTCTCTAATGTAGGGAGCAGGGGCTATTCATAAATATAATTGTAAAAAAAAATTGTATCTGTTGTGGACACATGATATTCTGTTCTCTTTTAAAACTTGATTGGAGCTGAGTTTTCATCTTCACTTGACTAGAAAAGATACTGTGATAAGAAAAAAATTTACCCTTCCTTATATCTCCGGTATTCTGAGATACTTGGAGAATAACCACTGTGGTTCACAGGAAAAAAAAGTAAGATAGAAAAAAGAAATCAAGTTTTTTATTTGTCTTTGATTTCTGTGGGACTGAGTCCTTAAAACGAGCCTCCTCACAGCCATTCTTGGAAAAGGAGGAGGAGAAAAAGGAGTAACCATGCCACTGGTGTCCTCCTAATTAACAAATCTAGCAAGGGCCCCAAGTGGTTTGTTGACTGGCCTGGCTGCTGATCACCCTAGAAGTAATCAACCCCTATCCTTCTCCCCTTTTCAGCCAAGTCTGTTATTGTCACAGAAATCAATGCTGAAGACACAATTTGTGAAATATGATTCTGTCACAAAGGCAGATATTTCCTTTGTTCCGTTCAGCCACTGTTAACTTGATACATTTAATTTATTCTCTATTAAATGAATGGAACATACAAAAGGATTAGCTTCCTGGATGGTAGTTATGCCAGACTCTGATGAAGCCTCTTATTTTCCAAAACTACCTTAAAGATGAGCAGGTTCTGTGGCTTTTGGATTAATTAGACATATATATAAAAGGTCAGTTTTTTGACCTTTATGAATTCATGGCATTTTGATAATGTAAGTAGATAAAGGGAAGGAAGAGAATCTCATTTGAAGTAAAATTACTTTCAATAAACATGATAGGGTTTATAAAACATTGTACTTACTAAGCATGAAGTAATCAAAATGATAAATAGATATTTGGCATGCAGTTTCCCCTTCTTTTCAAGTTCTCAAATTTCATATGCAAAACTGATATAACTGTAAAATTGTGGATTAAGAAGAGAAATGTTTCTGATGCAAAACACTTTCAAGAATGACTGTAAAAATTATACTCATACAGTCATGAGTAGTATCACAATTTATGCAATAATTAGCACAAGTTTTAATTATATTCCAGATGCTTTTAAGCACAGTCTTAGTATCCTCCAGTTACATGGACTTGTAAAATGACTTTTTAAACTATAAGATGAAATAAGCTTTCTCATTTCTTGCTGTCCTTTACTATGCCCATAGGTGAAAGGGAATATATATTTGTCCTTATGATAATTTTCATTTCTTAGCCATATGGATACTCCAAAGCCTTCATTGCAGGCAGATCTGGCCTGTTGCTGCATGCTGGAGAGAGCCTCCTGTCTAAACCCTTTTCCCCTTGAGCACATCATTGTGTCAGCTGTGCAACTGTTCAAAACTGGTGCTTGGCCTCAATGTGCTTCCTTTTTTTTCTTTGTCATCCTTGAACGTGTTTCTGAGGAAAATTCAGTTACCAGCAATACAACTTCACTTGCACCATGCTACCAGATCTCATCCTTAGTAGCTCATTTGCTTGTTTTGCCTGGAAGAAGCTGGTGGAGGGATAACAATGGGTTGTAAAAAGCCAATTTCCTGCTCTTGGTGCTCTTGACTGTCCGACTCTGGTCTCTCGTGTCAGGCTGTACCCCTGCAGGCCCTAGAGCACCCCTTGCCAGGCAGGGCAGTGAAGATGTTCTTGTTTCAGAGCTGTAAGAATATTTATAGTTCTATTTACTGGACAGGTTTTCTGCTAAAAGTTTTGCTGCATTTAGAACAGCTAAAAAAAGTAGGCAAGTTTAATTTAGCTACAAGGAGCATATATTACCTGAGGATGTTTTCCTGCGCTGGTTTCTGATCATAAGAGAAAAGCCAATGAGGATGAGTACATAGTTTTGAAAGAGCTGGAGTCATTCTTGCCTTCAATATAGCACCATTTTTTAATGGGATTTTTTTCATCTGTATTACAGAATCTTTATAATTAGAGACAGTTTTTTTAATGTTTAAAAGAAGTGGGAAAAGTTCAGAGGAAGAAGCAAATACCTCTTAAAGCTCTTCTCTGCAGAAGGTAGGAAAAGACAGGGTCATGATTTGGAAATCTGAAAAAAAATCTGTGCATGCAGAGCTAAAAATTAAGGAGTATTATAAAATATTTGTCAAAGATTTTAAAGAGTTGACTGTTCTGATACTGAACATGCATGCATGCTTTGAAAGTAGGGATTCGTTACTTGAAATTTTTTTTCTCAGTATCACTCCCTCTAATAGGTCTAAAAGAGATAACTTCAAGAACTGCCATTTTGAAATTAGACAAGGGGAAATAATTTTGCCAAGAAGTTTTCCATTTCTAAGTGCTAGTGTCTCAGCTGAAAGCATGGCCAGTCTCATTGTGGTCAGCCTTGTAGCCAGCCTTATTTCACTTTCTTTCCCATTTCCTTTCTATTGTGGAAGAACACAATAGAAACTTCACAAAGAGGAAAATACTTGCAGTATTTAGGGTGGACCAAATGCTAATACAAAGACCAAAGAGGACATTCATCCAAATAGCAAGATATAAAAATTATATCTTAACTAAAAATAACTATGCTTGTCCTAGATGTACCATGTAGGTAGTCTATGCTAATTCTTTTCCCAAGTTATTCATTATAAATCATCACAGATATTCTAAAAATATTTGAAAAACTAAAATGTGGCAGGCTGCTGTTTGTGATACTATTTCAACCTCTACTCTTCTTTCCCCTTTTTTCCCACGTTTCCTTTTCCTTTTTTATTACTTTCATAACAGATTGCACCCAGGCACCAAACACTGGAAAAATATTTTCCCAGAAGCAATAATGTAAGACGTGGGCTGAAAGCCTCCTTTGCTCAGCAGCTTTGCTAACTGTTTTCCAGATGCTTTTGCTCAGTCTAATCAAGGTGTTTGGGTAATTTGGAAACTACAGTTTCCTAGAGGTAGATGACTGCAACAACTGGCTGAAGATGTTTTGCTAAACTGCTTAGTATTTTCAAGGTATTTAGTTCTTAAAACTAAACCCCAAATTATTCAGGACCATAACCATATTAATCAACTATGGAATTAATTTGCTGATTCTAAAGAATGCATGGGTATTGAACACTTTGATAAAGGGCACTCTTTTGGGACATGCTTTAGGTTTTGGTACTACAATGCCTTGCTCAGTCTTTACTCCTTATGTGTGTGTGTTAGCCTCTAATGGAGCATGAAATCTCACTGAGTGTATGAGTAAGTCATGAGGATTCCATCACACGTAACAAAGGCAGGGCTCCTTGCTGCAAGGATACAGTACAACAGCAGTGTAGAAAGGAGACATGGATATTATTTGGTACAGAGTCAGGGTAGCTGCAGGGAACGCTGAGTTATTTAGGTCATAAGAAGAACAATAGTATTTCTATAGGTAAACAAGAACTTCATCTCTTTCCAGCTAATGACAGAATTATTTTGATGCACAGGAAATGTTTATATGGGGAGATTATAACCACAATCAGTCTTACCTATTCATGTACATTCCTATAAATTTTGCTCATTTGTTGGTGAACCGCTGAACGGTCCCATTGTAGTTACCATTCTGTGAAAGACGTGTGAGTTAATTAGAACAAGCTTTGTAAGCCTCAGCTCCTATTGCTGTAATCCAAACAGCAAAAAATACTGGCTTTAGAAGTAAGAGTGAGCCAACATTTCAATAATTTATTTTTTGTTCTTTCTCTTCTCCCTGTAAAGAAGGTGTATGTCTTTCTGGTTCCCTGTGTATTTTGACAAGGATCTTAGGAAAAAAAACTGTGTAAATAAATATCTTTTTAGAAGAAACCATAGGGAGCCCATCAACATATCCTTCAGCACCCCAATGCAGAAGAATGGTATATCTGCTACCTGAATGGTAGATCTGCTGCCAGCAGGCACTGATTTTTACTCCCTACTTCAAAACATTTTCACCATTTTTCCCTTTTGTTTAATTTTGTTGCCTTTGCAAACCAGTAAAAATTAAAAATAATTTAAAATATAATCTTGACCAATACAATAACGTGCAAAACAATATCAAATTTTAAGACTTGCATTCAAATAAAAGCTGAAACATTCAGGAATTGAGTGTTAACTAGGTATAGATCACTAAGTGAAAAGGAAAAGGACTTTAGGAGAGCAGCTGTTTTTGGTCTAATTTCTACATATTTTTCACAATTTACAGGAAATATTTTATCGGTTTGTTTGTTTGTTTTTTTTCTGTAAGAATTTTGTAGGTGGGCAGCTGACAAATGGATAGAGGAAAAGGAGCTGTTGAGCTCATGCAGTGTCAGAACTGAGTTTACTCGTCTGCTAAACCACTATGAGCTCATTATAGAGCACAGGCCAAAGCAGTGTCAAAGCTATGGTATAATTTAAGAACAAATGTAGAAGGAAGATGTGAAATACATAGAAATTGAACACTGAGGTTCAATAAATGCTGAAAATTAACTGTCTTTTAATTAAAGACAGAGAATAAAATGTGCCAGAGATTTGACAAAATGTACAGCTGGAAAAGCACTAAAATGAAAACAATTTCTTTAGTATCTCAGGTTTAATACTTGGCATAGGTTTTGTAAATTAACTTTCAAAAGTCAAGAGGTGTAGATTAAATTTAAAAAGCATTTGTTTGGTGGATGTAAATATAGTGAGAGAGGTCAATAAACCTTTTTCTCAATGTGAGTGCATTATCAGGCAAACTTATATTGCCTCATGCTGTGGTAGGAAAGCAGATAAGGCCTTTGCCATCTGTTCTGAAGGTCCTGAGTTTAATTCTCCATGGGAGTTAGTACATGATGCTGGTAGGAGGGGAGGTATTCATTTGGGAAACTGTTTATCTTTCCTTTGGAGAAAAAACATTTTAAAAATAATATTGTTTTAATCAGAAGAGATTTCAACTAATTTCTCTGCTTTTTTGAGGTTTACAGTGAACTTTAGGTAAACAATTATTGTAGGAAATAAATTACTATAGGAGACAGGGATATTTATCAAAAGTGGACTTTTATTTTATGTTTTAAAAGCAATGTATAAATATCCTGTTTGTATTATATCCATGTTCACAAATTTTGCATGTGTGCAACTTTCTAGACCTTAAGGTTGTCATGATGATTCAACTCCATCCACACAAAATTAATAATATTCTGATGTCTGAAAGAGAAAGAGAAAACTGGTGATATACAGCAATTGGTCTCTTTTATTTTCTTGTTTTACTTTTTTCCCAAGTTGCAAACAAATTTTCAGCCTGTTGGTCAGAAGATGAACTCTTTGCTTCTGGTACTTTTCTTCCAAATGACAAACAAATGCAGGACACTCACCTCATCGAGTCTTTTCTTTCTTATCCTTCCCTACCAAAGACTTTTTAAACAGATGATCATAGATGTCAGTCATACAGAGCTACCACCTGCTGACTTCTTCAGGTCATATGAGGGTTCACTTAAAGCTGTGCCAAAGACCCTGCTTTCTATTGTATTTCCACCTTTATCATTGTGTGCACAGACGTATCTTTATGAAATATATGCATGTGGGAAAGATTTTGCATACAGGTGCAAAGCATTGGCTCTGGCTGGATGTTTCAAAGGCTTTTTTAGAACAATGTCCTTTTACAGCCAAAGTTAACAAAGCCAGAAAGCCTCATTAACATAAAGTGAATTTATAACTGAGTTTGTAACAACTGGTTCTCTCTACTGTGCTGTCTCAGGGTTTCATGACTTTTGCTTTTGGGATTGATTGGGGGGAAGTGGTAATGGTATATGAGCTTATAAGTGATTCTGTCTCACATATTGATCTTCTCTGACTAGACATGTTCAAAAGAGAGGCAGGAAAATGATGTGGAGAGGTTCTTGGAGGAACAGGAGATGCAGTTGAGAAGTTACACAGCTGTTTTGTTCAAGCTGGGAACACAGAGATCAAAGGAGTTCTGCACTATTAAATGGGCTCTCTGGAGAGAGGGAAAGAGACAGTGGGGATAAAGGGATGCAAATAGGAATTATGAGTCTGCTGTTCTTGCTGATGAGGCAGATGTGAGATATGGATGTAGAACCCAGGGGGTGCAACATAAAGCAATTGCAGTGTTTCCCCAGCTTACTTGGGGAATAGTAAGACATGGGGAAGGATAGGAATAGGTACTGGGCTGTTTTAAAATTCTTTTTTCTTGGAGATACTTCTAATTATGCTTTGATCCAAGGAGGCTGCCAGGTACCAGTGGCATAGCTCCTACAGGGACCAGAAGCTATAAGCCAACACCTCAGTTCCAGCAGTGAGTGGTGGGAGCTGTCTGCAGGTACAGCTTTGCTTTAGGGTGGATGGCTTCACAATCACACCCTGAGGGAAGTGACAGCTCTGCTTATGAGGCAGGGAAAGTGAAGTTATTTTGCATTGGTCTCTAACGGCACTAGGGAGCTTTTCTTTCAGGAGGCAGTGAGATAACATTGCTGAAGAGAGACTCAGAATGGGAGATTAAAAATCTCACATTGTATATACATAGGTAGCAATCTTCTCTCCTTATACTACATTTCTCATTAAGAAGTTCTGTCTATTTTCTAGGTTTCGTGTGTACAGACTGGCTGAAAATCATTACTTTAACAAGATAATAAAACGCTCTTGGAATTACTTTTCCAGGTGTGTTTTAAATAAAGCAACTTTTTATTATTATTTCTACTGGTTCTGATCATAAATAAGGTGTAATAGTTTGGTGACTGTAATAATATTCAGCTTCACAAATTTACACAAAGGTTTGTTTCCACTAGAAGAAAAGGTACAGATCCTTACAGTTAAAAGGCATAAATTGAAATAAAGGACCAATGACCTTATAGTACAACAGCAGGATCTGTTCTTGTAATCAGAAATTACTTTGAATAGAAAGACCTTTCAGAAGCCAAAAAACCATAATTTTTTTGGTTCCTATCTGGGTTTAAAGTCATGGGATTTATAATTCTAACTTATTTAAGTGCTTATAAAAATGTTGCCCTTGTGTATTAAAAAATGCAACAAAGGGCCAAATACACTCAAAGTTTAGATATGCCCCTAAGTTTCTTTGATTTCAAGGCAAATTGAGAGCCTAGAGGCTTATGGAAATTCATTTAAACATCTAGTTCAGCTCAAAACCTGAAGCCCAAGTTTTGGATTTGTGACATAACTCTATATAGAATTAATGTAAACATTGTGGATCTGGACCACTGGACAGTTTCACCTCTATAACATTAATCCCTGGTCAATGTTAAACATGGTTTATTTTGAGATGACACAAATATTACTGCTACTGGGACTTTTTTTTCAAGAAAAATTGCCTTTTACTTTTTTTCAGGGTAATTAAGTGATTTTTTTAAGTTAACAGGATAAACAACACGATAGTATTACTCAAAATTACTTAAAAATAGGTAAGTAATTTTCAATTTTTAAAACATTTTCCATAATTAGGCTTTGAACCTGGATCACTTCTGTTATGTGCTCTGCCAGTACGGAACTTCATGAATTAAATAAATAGCAATAATTTAATTTGAAATATATTTCAATATAGTATTACTGGAACATGAGATTAAAAAGCTATAATGTAATTTGTGTAATTCAAGAAAAAAAGAATTACTTACATTAGATGGCCAAGCACCTGTTCTTACATTGCTTGTCCTTGTTCAGCTCAGGGAAGCAAAGAATAAGGCAGAAGAAAGAAGCTGTGCTGATTGTGTGTAGTGTACCTGTGTGGGCACACATTTGGAGATACGCTCATAAATGGATTTATTTACACTTTCTTCCATGGCTGGTGAGTGTGGAAGCAGGATGTGTTGTAACTAAACAATACTACAGCTGCCTCAAGGTGAGATGAGTGGACTGACTGTGAAGTATGGATGTGGAAATTTTCATATTAAAATTTCTTTAGAAATTACTTTGAATAAGAAAACAAATAGTGATTGCAAGAACCTTTGCTGATCAATTTTAGGGCAGGTTTTTCTGAAATAGATATCATCAGTTATTATTCTTATATTCAAACTCATAAATTGGATAATATTAATACATCATAAATACAGCAAATATTTCCAGTTATATGAAATTTTCTGAAACATCCAAATTGTTTTGACTGCACACATAAGAAAGCTGCCTTGAGATACTCAAGAAAGAGGTGGTTCTCCTGTATGTCTGAGTGCTAGCCTGCCTACTTTAAGGTACAAGAAAAGAGCCCAGATTCCTCTCTCAGCCTGGTAAGAAGAAAGTTTTTCCACCTTCCAAGCAACTGCCTTAAGCCTGGGGCTTCCAGGCATTTTGAAATGGAGATCTCCTGGGAAGATATCAGACTGATGGAAGGAATGATCCTATAGCTGTTTTATAGTATGAATAATACCTTATAAAAATGAAGCATCTTATCTGTTTCAGTTCTCTGTGTTTGGATTGACGTCAGACCATTTGTCCTTCTGCTCCCTAGCTCATCTTGCATGACCTTTTGAATAACAGCAAAAGAATATTGGTACTGCTCCAGTTTTCTGACGTTGACTCAAGTTATTAAAAAGTCTCAGAAAATAAAAACAATCAGTTGAAATCCTCTCAGATTCTCTTCTGGGAGTCTTACGTGGAATTTAAAAATATTTAACTCTAGATAGCATAAGGTTTTTCTACATATTCTGTAGTAACTAGTCCACTATGAAAAAGATCATTCTTCCTTAAATGTGGAGTATCTCATCCTTCTTCCCAGACAGAAAACAGCAGTGCACAAAATAAGCCTTTCAATTATCTGCACTAGATATTTTTGCTTTAGTCATTGCCAAATACATATACTGCCTTGATCTTCTCAGTTTCCTTTATCAATTTTGCCTAGGTCATTCATTTTGTTGTAAATGTGGTACTTTCCCAATCACGGTGGAGTAGCTGTGTGCGGAGGAATGGAAACTTCCTGATAACCTGATGGTTGCAGTATCCTGCTGGGAGAGAGGGGCCTTTTTCCAAGTCAGTGTGAGCGAGCACGTGAGCTGCGAGTAACCTTTGGCTCTCAGATACAGCCAGAGCCATTTCCGGACGCGCTGGTGAGCCCTCTCCCCAGCTAACCTCTGCCCAAGTCCCAGCATGTAGAGCAGAAGGCCCAACAGAGGGGTTTTGGCTGGCAAATCACTGTGATATTTGAAGCTGAACCCTCCTTCCTTCTGATGGTCGTTGGCAAGATGTTGCCTGACATGAATACTGGTGGAGTTGGGCTTTGGCCTTCCCAGATTCTCTCCCGCAGCCTGCCCTCCCACTCAGTGCGTGTGCCCTTCTCATGCAATGGCACCAATATGTTTATAGTTAACTTCCTCCGTGCTATTCTATTTTATACAATGACTCAGTGAAGAGTTTTGAATTTACTGGAAGTAGTGCACACATTTCATCATGCTCTTTGCTGGAGAGGATGGTCAGCACGTTCAGGTCTTCACCCGTGCTCAAACCAAAGAGAAGAAAAAATCTCGATCCATGTTTTCCTTGTGAACTCTGGCTGCTATTGACTACTGTGCAGATGAAATGCGTCCTAGTTTCAGCCTCTTTATCCAAATCACTTTATTTTTCTCCTTCTTATGGCAACACAATAAAACTAAGGCAGGAAATACCTGAAATAAGAGAAGAATGAGTACACATCATACAAGACCCCAAAAAACGTATTGTAGTGTTTGCAGAGCTAACAGCAATTTTGATGGTCTTCTAGAAACACACATCAATAGTATATGATAAAGCTAGAGATAGGGTTTCATTTGATTAGATCAGTAAGTGCTTTGAAAGCATGGAAGAGACATTAAATGAATGTACTTCTATTATACAGCTGGCTTTATAAAATGGCTTTGTAGTTTATTGGTCTGTGACATGTGGCCCACTTCTGGCACTTTCTTTAGATGTTCCAGGGATCTGTACTCCCTGATACTTATCAAGTATCCTCATGTATTAATGACAGTTTGTGTTGTTTTAGGGTGGAGCAGATTGAGGAGAGGACCACAACCAGGGCTTTTGACAGCTTGTGTTAAATAGAAGGAACAAGTCCAGAAAAAGATAGTTGTTGGATATGAAATAAAAGTCATCAAAAGAAACCTTATACAATAAGATTTTAGAGATTCACAGTTAGAGACCTAAATGGACAAAACTGCAAAACTCTCTGGCCTTATCAGTCACAGAACTGTATTATGGAAGTTGTGTCAGCATAAAATTCTGCCAGAAAAAAAAAAAAAAAAAAGAGCTCAAATCTACTATGTATCGTTGAGCTGTTTTATTTTCGGGTTTGATGCTAGGATTAATTGCAAGTTTGGAACTCTATTATTCTCTTTTTATTGCTTGACACAATGAAGGGTCGAGGTGTTTCCACTGAAAATTTCTGATGTCTAGTTGCTAGGATACTGCCTTTTTCCAAGTTTTTTATCAAGTAAAATGGAACATAATGCTGGTGGTTTTTTTATTCTAACATAGATTTTGCGTCAAAACACAGCCATGAAAACTGGTGAAGATTTGTTTAAATCTTGTTTTTTTATGGCATTGCTGAAGCTTTCTTAGTTGTTCAAACTCAGGATCTGAACACAAAGCAATTTCTACATTTTAGTCAAAATTGAGTGGTTTGTTGCTATTTATATTTGGCAGACTACACTTCAATATCTGAGACACAATTTGATCTATTCTGTTTTACGTACTAGAATTTTCTGTATCTCAAATGTGCACTGTATATGTCCCAGAGTCACATTTCAAAATTTAGTAAGTATTGGCTGATCTCAGAAGAAGGAGTTTACATTTTGTGTACATTTAAAATATATTGATAATATTAAAGAAAATAGTTTAATAAATTTAAATGCATAAGACAAGTTGAAGTGGTGAATTAAGTGTTTTTGTAACTATCAAAATATATATAAACAAGCATGACCATAACATAAAATCTCACAGGCTTAAAGATACGTCAAGAGAGTAGAATCTGAAAATCACAGAATGGATGGGGTAGGAAGGGCCCTTAAAGATCACCTCATTTCAACACCCCCTGCCACGGACAGGGACACCTTCCACTATCCCAGGTTGCTCAAAACCCCATCCAAGCTGGCCTTGGACACGAGTGGAGCATCCACTCTTCTTTGCTTCTTTGGGCAACCTGTTCCAGTGCCTCACCATCTCCAGTAAAAATACCTTCTTTCATTTTAAAACTCTTGCCCCTTATGTTGTCACTGCAGGCCCTGGTAAAAGTCACCATCTGTCACAAAATCTCCATAAGCCTTTTCTTCTCCAGGCTAAGCAACTCCATCTCTCTCAGCTTTTCTTCACAGGAGAGGTGTGTGTGCTCCAGTCCTCTCTGATCATATTTGTGGCCCTCCTCTGGAATTGTTATTAACAAGGGAATGTTATTTTCTTCCAAGCCCTCCACCCCATTTCATTCTGATTCATTCATCACTGTGTTCTCTGTTTTCTGCATAATTAAATGTTTGAACAGTTTCAATATTGTATTTAATTTGAGTTAGTGTGAGTGCTTTCTAACTAGAATTATAGTTCAGTTACTTCAAAATTCTCCTAAGAACAGCCTCTGCTCCAGAAAGAGGACCACAAAACCAGCAGTTCTTTAGATGTTTTAGTCCTGCTTTGTATCATCACAACAACCTTCTAGTAAAACCAGCAGTGACGAAGCTGATCATTCTTGCTCTAGGCCAAATCTTGGCCGCTCCAAATCTGCTACACCACATTAATGAACTCACCTCAGATGCTGAATGTTTTTGAAAAGTCTGTATAAAGGGTTCCATTTAGCACTGGTCAAATGAATTACTAAATGCATATTTATGTATTTTGATCATCTGCTCACTTAGAAAGCCCAGAGTGCTTTGCTCTGTATCTTGGGCTTTAGTGAAAATATATAGAAATATGTTACCAGATTGGAAACAGTCCACTGGAATAATGAAGATATGTAAAAATGCTATGATAAGCATACTTATCTAACCAGCATAATTTATTTTATGTAAGCAGTCAAATCCTGCATCTCTAGCAGCTTGTTTTAACAACTTAATTAAGGTTGGATTTTCCAGCACTTGGATAGCTGTCCAAGTACAAGCATATAAGTCATGACACCACTTTGTTCACTCTGTGGTCTGTAAAGCATTTAGACCATGCTAGCAGGGAACCGTGTCTAAGCTTGTAAATCCTGCTTGGATCTGCTTCATAGAGAGATTGAGAGGGTCAGCTTCTGAATCTCTGAAGAATTTTTGGACAATAAAATCTTGTGTGGTGCTTGGTCAGAGAGTGAGCAAACTAATTCATGACTGCCTGCATCCAACTGTACTGGGAGAGATCAGCGAGTAACAGCAGGGGTGAAGCCAGCAGAGTACCCCAGTGCTATACCCATTACTCTAAGATGATGTGTATCAACTGTGTTGCTGGATGCAATTTCTTGTTGTAGCAGGTGAACATAGATGTTTTGGTGTAACTGCTTGATTCTCACAATGTATCCATACTGCTCCAAACGCTCAGTGCATCTGAAGTCCAGTGTTGCATGGCATCAACAAGCCCAGTGAAGTTCTTCCACACTGAGAGTTTCCTGTCTGCTCTGCCAGCAGTTTTTGGTTCCTAAACAGGGAAAAAGGAAACAGAACACAACTGAGACTATGACCTGCTACCTTTTGTGTCAGAAATTATCCAATATAGGATGGTGCCTTCTGGTGTGAAACCTTAAAAAAGGTGCTCTGGCAAAAAGTCATGAAACAGCACCCCAATATGCCCTAAGGTTCAACTGAATATGGAACATTTTTTCACCATTTTTGTCACGCTGCTTTATTGTGTTGCTGTGCTACTCACCACTTGTTCTTCACCCTAGAAAAACTTAGAAATGATTCTTAGAAGTGGAGTTCCAAGCACATGTGATGGAAAAACCTCCAGGAGTGAGGAGCAAAAGTTTTTACATCCTTTATGCTCCATTGGCTCTTATTTCCAACATTAATGAGTTCAACTAGAGTTGAGGAACTTGTTCAGCACTGTAGTCTCCAGAAGTTTACATTTCAACAAACATAAAATATGAACAAAGGGGAAAAAAGAACAGAGAAAGGAAGGATATGGTTTCAAACAAATGAAGCCAATAGAAGTCAAAATATAACTAAAGAAAGAGAGGAAAAGTAAATCCTTTAAATAAGCGATATTAGCCACAAAGCCACAAATGAATACGGGGGAAAAAAGAACAAATGGGAAATATTCACAGAAGCTCATGCCCTCCTCTGGAGGCTGCAAACTACTGAACATGCTGAGGCTCTGAAGACCCTTCTATTCCTAGTTTTAACCCCAGCACTGAACATAACTTTCCTCATGCCCTGAGTGCACTGATAGGCCTTAGGGTCCCTGAGCAGCCTCACCTGGGATCCCCACCCACACACCCTCTGCCTACTGACCCCGGGGCTCCATTAAAGCTCAGACCTGAGACTACAGTCCCTTCTAGAGCTGTGCTGGGTCTATCTGTCAGTCTGTCCATCCCTGCTTCCCTTGCTGGACCTTGAACTTGCATTGCAGGTAGTATGCTGCTTGTCTATCCCTTCTGTTTCCTGCTGCAGCCTTAAGTCTTGTGTCCCTACTGAAATGCCTGGATGGGCCCTGTTCCCAGTGCTGTCTTCTGCCCATGGTGTTGGTGTGCTGTGGGACTGTGCCAGGCCTGTGCTGGGACTGCCCTGGGCTCCTGGTGCTGCAGAGCAGCGCTGCCTGTGCTGCTGCAGAGCACCAAGCGCTGGAGGACTGCTGTGCTGAGATAGAAAACATGAGGTGTGAGCATCTGCAATGCTTCTCTGCAGCTTCAAAACAAAGGGCCTTCCAGATCTAGAATTTCAGGGAAGAGGGATGTTTTTTTCAAAATAATCTCTTGCTTTGGGATGGCTGTCAGGGCTTGCTGAAGATCCAGCTCCCGGGAACTGTCAAAGAATAAGGAATGCCTGAGTTTCAGGCTCTCAGCTTCCAAATGAGCTGTAGATGAACCAGAGACTTGTGCTGAGGGAGGGGAGAATGGCATCCACTTTAGCAGAGATTCAGAAACTTAATGCCTTTAAATTAGAATTCCTACAAAAAGTTAAATTTCCTTCGGAATGGAATGGCCATTCTGTGTCCAGCTTGAATAGCACTCAGAAGAGAAATGACAGAGAACCAGGTCTGGTAAGCCTGGGGAACATGAAGAGACTCATCAGCATCCTTCTGGAGTAAGCAAGCCTGTGACCTGGTGGGAATCAGAAGGCAGGATTTGAAAATAATTTAATCTTCCAGAATTACATTAAAATTGAAACATCTCTGGAAAACATATAAACATTAATGGATAGACAAATTGAGAATAGAATGTTCAACAAAAGGAGCAAGGTTGCTGTTTTCCACTCCAGTTGAATCCACTGGTAATTCTCCTTGCATACTATTAAGCAGTAGTTGGTATGGTTTCATGTGGCTTTTTTTTTTTTTTTTTTGGTTATTTTAAAATGTTTTTGCTCATAATTATTAGTTTAGAAAGCAAAAACCTTTTAATCACTCAAGAGTTAAGAAATAGAATTAAGACTGCTGAGGCCATTATAGTTCAATCCCTGTGTACATTATGAGATAGTCTTTAATTACATGATCTCATCCTTTGTTTTCCCACAGGAATGCCTCATTCAGTGTGCAGGATGAACAGTGCTTGGAATTAGTCAGCACAACACAGTGAAAGAGTCTGTTGTTTGCAAGACTCATCTCAGTTTTGTTGAGGAAGTTGGGATATGTGTTTCGAATGAGTTGGGATGTCAAGAAAAGAAAAGATGGTCTTGTAGCTGAGGAAACTGTGTGTTGCCCTGGAGAATAAGTTTCTGTCACTGTTTTTGCCAAAGCAAAACACCTAATTTCCTGGGAAATCTGAGGGCTCCTCATTCTGTACTACCAGTACGAAACAGCATTGAATCCAGTGATTACAACTCATTCTTGCACTTTAGGGAAAATGCAGTGTGCAATCACGTTAAAAGTTGTTTTGCAAGGGAGTCATATAAAGGTATCTTGTGCTTTCAGTACACCATATTCTAGACTCATTATAGCTACTTGAAGTATTAATAACAGCTATCTGTATACATATATCTAACATTTAGCCAACTGTTAAATAGAAAAATTAGAAAAAGTCACTCGGAGTAAGTTAGTCTTTGGTATATATGGATATGAAGTAGTAGTGCAAACTACCCAACATATTAATTACAGGTTTCCTAATTTATTATGACAATGTGCATTTATTTTTGACACTCAGTTCGATATCTTACTACAGTAGCTGCAAACTCTTTGTGAAGGACTTGGGTTTTTTTTACAATATTTTGAAATAATCTAGTTTATTTTCATTGTAAGGGATTCTTTTAAGATTACAAACAAAATGAAAGTGGTGTACCAGCTTTCAAGAATTCAGTTTGCATCTGGTCTAACCTCCATGCGTCTCACTGTGATTACCCTTTCCATTTCAACACCTTTTAGACATCAGTTTAGCCAAGGCTACAATTATATGGTTCAGAATTATTTTTTCCTCCTTCTAGAACAAAGTAGAAGTAATCCAGTTGGCCTCTGTTCCTGTGTAACTAGGTTTTACTTAGGAAGGGCCTAATCAATGAAAAGTAGGATCCACATTGCACTTAGAAGTTACACTGCAAGCTCTGGTCTGCTCAGACGAATTATTGCTAAAATGTGAAAATGATTTTTCTTCAAATAATAGTATCATAAGATCAAAAAAAGTTCTTTTCTCCTTATCTCTGACATCTTAAAACTCTGTTCCTTTCAGCAATACAAACAGGATTTCTGTGTCATAGCTCACAAAGGGATACCCACCTTTCTAAGATATTATTGGTTTCTAGTTCTCAGGCTTTGAAGTAACTGAACTGAAAACCATTTTATTGTTTTACAGTGGAAAATCAACCTGAGATTTCCAAAATTTTATTCTTATTTTCTAACTGATTGATTACTTAACAAGTACTCCCATTATCTCTTCACCTATTCCGTGACAAAATGTAATGTACATGGCAAAACATTACTAATCTAAAAATATTTCCTTGCATGTGAGCATTTCTCCAATTTGTCATTACTCTGCATTTTTAACAGTTTTTTTTAAAGTATTTAAATGTTTAAATCCTTTTAAAATTTTTTTAGTAAGAATTTGGATTTCGGATATACAGCAAACAATAAAGGAAAAGGTAAGAAAAAGTGAGATCAATTTGATGGTTCTGCTGGATTCTAATATATTTTAAAGTCATAAAAGGTTATCTTGCTTTTAAAGTAGTTATTCATCATGGAAGCTAGGCAAAATCATAAACTTGTATCGGATGTTTTTACTTAAGTTTTTTATCTACAGCAATCAACCTTAGTTCAGGATAATAAAGACTGAGCTTTATGAGAATATTCCAGGGTTGAGGAGGGTCCGGATGTGGCTGTGATTGTGAGCATGGAAGTGTGTGTACTCAGCACAGAGGGAGAGAGGAATATCTCTGACACTGCAGCACAAGCAGCATGAGCCACAGAGGAGTCAATCCAGCTGAGTAAGTGAGGCTTCCAGCCAGGGGTGTTCTCAACAAAGCAAAGCTCTGCTGGGTGCCACGTTGTAAGATGTAGCTTGAATCAGACTTCTCCAAAACAAGGATATTGGATTTAGAGGGTAGAGAATGACTTTGAGAAGGCCAGTTAAGTCATAGAGCTTATTCCAATGATTTCCTGCTTATGTAAAAAAAGCTGTGAATCTTCCAATAGTCTTCTGAATCTTATGTCAGAATCAAATTACAGCCTGAAAAAAAAGAAAAGGGGGAGGAGGGGAGGGGTGCATTTTTACCTCATCTTCAGCTTCTCTTATTAAGAGTAATAGCTATGGGCCATTTCCAAATGGTCAGAGCCATCTGTTTCCTTAAAACTGTCTTTGGATGAACTCTGAGAAGTGTTACTTTGATTTTTCCTATATCCTGTATCAACTATAGCAATCTGATGTAATTCAGGTGGAGGCTGGTATTTCTAAATCTGTCACGACAATGGCACCGTGTTGAAATAAATAAATTAAAAAATAATAGTTAACCTTTTTGGCCCATTGTTATCCAGAGGGATGTACAAATGCAGATACTGTGACAGATCAGGTGACATCAGCTTTTCCTTAACACTAATATTAGTACCTAGCCTGGGGATATAGAAAGTTCTGTGCAATTCATTGCCTTCTTTCTGAATGATCAAATCTCTTTGTATGAGAAGGGCTATAAATACTCTCTTTGTTTATTCTGCGGCCCAAGGGCAAATCTGTGACAGAGACAAGATTCTGCAGCCACAGAGTTATAGAAAACTCAGCATTCTACTGTGCCATTAATAGGAGCTTCTAAGTACTTTTGAGATGACCTAAAAATAAGTCAGTGTAGCTCTACAGTTTTATGGACAAATTTATTAGGGACACAGTGGGAATCGGCTAGAGAAAACAAATATGTAAACAAATCTTTAGAAGCAACATTTTCTAAAGGGTGTGTGTTATGGAAATACATAGGTGAAACTTGCACTTAAATGCCCAATATGAAATCCTCATCTAAATTAAATTCCCTAATTCAGAAATGTTGGTTGTGAGCCAGCCAGTGATGAGAAGTCTCTGTGATCAAGGTGCATTTCACTTGTAGTGAAGAAGGATAATTCCAGTCTAAATAGATTCTGAGACTACCACCGCAAAAACCCCACAAACTCTCATCTGTTCCATTTCACTTAGACCATCTGAGACTGCCCACAGTCAATGGCTCCAAGTAGCAGCTGACTTTATCAATACAAAAAGGTACAGCACAAGGTCCAAACCTGTAATGCAATGAAATATTGGGCTACTCAGGCCTCCCAGGGACACAGATTCCATCACACTCTTAGACCAAGCAGACAGGTCATATGTTCTCTTTTGAACTCCCTTTGAAAAGTAGATGGGATTTCTTCCTTTATTATTCCTTTTGGGCAGATGTATCAGACTCTCTGTACCAGATTTAATGTCATTGTTGAGCAGTTTGTAGGCTTTTTTCTCTTGTGTTGATTTTTTCTTCTGTAGTTAATTTGTTTTCCACTACTCTTATAGGAAGGTAACATATTCCTTCAAATAATTTTGAAGTGCTCTCTTAACAGCCTTTTGGAAAAGAGGCTCTCCGTTCCTTTGATAAAAAGAATGGGATATGTGCACCATTTCAAGTAATGTTCACATATACTTGAGCTTGTTATAATGTCATCGATGTTTCTTTTTTTTTTTTTTTAATTGAAAATATCTTGCCTCATAGATGCTTGGATTGTGCTTCTCTTTCATGGGTAAAAGAGGTTGATAATAATTTTGTTTGACTATTTAATTAATATCATTCTTCAATCACTCTTTATGCCTGAGATCCCAGAAACAATTCTTGTTGTTATGCTTTATTTATGACCTTGTACTTTGCACAATTCATTTTCATCCAATTACTATTACTTTGGTTTCCAAGGTCATTCACTTATAGTATGGTAGTACAATTCTCTTCTGCGTGGATAATTCATCTCAATAACGTATTATCAGCAGATCTCAGCGGTAGATTCTCTTTTGTATGATAAGTTTATGAATGAAAGTATCAAATAATACTTGCCCTATAGTGGCTTTCTGAGAATTCCACTAGAAAATCAAAATAACTTTTTTGGGTCCAGTTTACCATCTGTGTAAAGAAGGTAGACTCACAATTTATATAGCATCTATTTAGCTGAATTGTTGTTCCCTGCAACATTTGAGAAATATTTGCAAAGCTTACACAAACCTTGCATTTACATCTATATGGTTGATATTTATTTGAAAAACTACTACAATAAAAAAAGTTTTAAAACTTCAAATGGGTGCCTAGGAAAACAATGTAGGTTTTTGCTGTACGTTTACCTTGGTTGCATGTATGCAATACAGTAGTGAATCTTTTAGTCTGACATAGGTAGTAGAAGACAAACTGGCAGCCTAAAAGCTGTCTTTCATGTGGAAAATGACAATTCTGCGTGTCTTCTTTCTTTGAGAAGAAAAAAATACAATTCTCTACAACAACATAAAGCAATGCTGACACCTACAGAGAATGTATGTAAATATCAACTTACAATTTACATTTTTGCGGGAATTTCCAGAATTACTTGGTTAAAGAACAAATGACTTATAGGAAGCTTTTAAAACAATTCAGAAAAAATATAGATCTTTATTTTCTACCTAGATCAGTCTTCAGGAAATAAGACACATAAAACTGGACATAAACTATATGCTTTAAAAATTATATCATTTACTTTTAGCAATGTACATTTCCAACTGCATAAAAATAATTTTGAAGGAATGGATTGGTGCAGCAGTGAAGGACCCAATAGCCTTGAACCAAGCCATCACTTTGGTGATGAACGTTGCTGCACAGAATCAGGTTACTGCCTCTGACAGACTGTTTGCCCTCCCCTCTGTCAGTGTGACACAGCAGGATTATATTGGTGCTTGGAGGGCTTGCAGCCTCTCCGCTCAGCCAAACAGTTCTACAAAAACTTCTGTGTAGTAGGTTGCCCATATGTGGGGCAAAGTTAAAGAAAAATTAGCCCAGCAGATGGAGGAGACATTTTGTAGAAGAGACACAGCTCTTTTACTGACGATTTGTTCACTAATGTAATATTATGGGTTATGCAAGCTGTGATATTCACCATTTTGCTGCAGAAAGGTGAACTTCTTTCTTTCCTTTGAAGTATATAATAGATAGGTGTTTTAAATACATAAAAGAAGTATAACTAACAATGAATTCTCCACACTAGTCATCTTCTCAGAGGCAATTTATAGCCTTGACTGTATGTTGCTTAAAGTGGTGATTTAGCAGTGAGCAATGGATAGGAGGCACTAAACCACGTAAAAGAAACTTTGGAAAAATAGGAGATGGCAGTTGCAGGCTTGTCTAACATTCATATTATCCATGCTCCCATTATGCAAACCTCTGGGAAAATTTCAAACATCTGTGAGAATTTCAACTCTCAAAGAGAACTCTCAGAAGTTCAAGGTAGGCTTTTAAATCTGAACTGCTGAAAATCTTTAACTTTTGGTTGTAAGCAGACGGAAACTTCTAGGAAGGCTGACTAGAAGACTTGAATTGGAGTTTAGTGGGTTTTAGAAAGCTATGAATCAGAAGACAATTGTATTCATGAAAGGCAAGCCATAATTATTTTGATGTAAAAGACTGAATACCGCCCCCCCCTCCCCTCCCCCCCCCCCCCCCATTCTAGGCCTCTACTGCTTTTTTGGAAATGAATATATCACAAGAGATTAATAGGTGTCTTTCAAAACCAGGTGCATTTCATATCCTGGAATCTTTTAATCTTACAGATAACAGTGCTTCCCAGTAAGACTGTCAAGATCTTTCCACTGAAAAATTGATATTGTGTGTACTATGGTTTCTATTGTGTTAATGTTCTGGCATGTTTCTTTTTAGCATTAGGTAGAATTGTTTGCATGTTTTATTTGTTAATTGTAGGAATCAAAACAGCAGACTCCCGCCTTTCCTGCCATAGCTGTGTGTACAGTATGTCTCTGTACAGAAACCAGTTTGATATTTACCACTGTCTGTATCTTCAAGCACACATTCTGATGCACGCATACCAACTTAATCTTAGCTGAGGGAACTGAACCAATTCAAGAAATACCCTTTCCTCTTCAATAATTGCATGTTTACGTTGTCAGCTTTTAATTCATGTATGTGTTTAGAACAGAACCAATCATTGTTTGAAACTCCATTGTTCTGGTGGATCTGAGCATGATGACAGCAGCAAAAAGCTTAGCTTGCAGATTTGCATGCTGTGAGACTAACTTCTCACCAAGGTTTTCCTAGCACCAGCGGGCAAACAAGTACGTTTCCCTACTGATCGTCGCTATTTGCAAAGGCTTAGGCCTTACATGCGGATAATTAAGTGGAAGTGGAGCCGGCAATTTTCTTTCTTTCTTGGAGTGCTACGTAGAAGATGAGTGCTGTCTCTCGCCTCTCCCTCCACCGCCTTGAGAGTTTACAGCAGCTTTTTGTGAAGTTGCAACACAATCAACGCATTGTTCCGAAGCAACCAAAGGCAAGGCGCTATGATGTTTTTATAGTGGCTCTCAGTCAGTTAACGGGGGAAGCGGAAATCCCACGGGAGATGTTCTGCCCGCGACCTGGAAATGGCCGGTGCCTGGCGGGAGGCCGGCGGCGCTGGCGGCCCGGCCGGGGGCAGGGGTGGCCCCGGCTCTCACTAGGGGTCGCAGGATGCCAAAAAATCACCGCTTGCTCGCAGGGAGGGCAGGGATGCCACCACAAGTCTGCACCTTACCTCCAGTGGCATCGCCTGCAAGCTGGGGGCGATTCCTGGGAAAACAGGCACAAGTGTCGGGACGGTGTCGGGGCCGTGCGCTGCCCTCTCTCCGGCTGGTCGCTTGCTAAAACCGAGCTTTGCTCAGGGCAAGAGACTTTAGTCTGGGAAGACGAGCCCATCTACTTATTAACAACTACATCTGGTGGGTAATCTGTAAAAAAAAAAAAAAAAGGCCTGTCGCTGGTACAGGTGAGATTATGTTTGTTGCAGACCTTAACCTGGATATTAACAGACTTGGTCAGAGAGTGTTTTCTACATTGTGCTCATTAAGGGCTCACTGTAGAAAATTAAGAATAAATTTTATTTATAAGTACCAGTCTCTTCTTTCACACAGAATCCTTGCTTGTGGTGTTTTATCACTTCTCTGGCTTCTACTTGATTAATTCACTTATGTGTACACTGTCTGAAGAACTAATGTAGGCTACTTCAACATGATTCCTTCTCAATGTTCTGATACTAAAATATAATCACAGATTGGGTTTCAAAAGAGAGCTTCCTCATCTAGTTTGCCACTGCTTTTTAAATCAAACCTCGGAACATGTTCCTATATCTTTTATTTCCCAAACAAACAGATTTTTTCTTCCTGTAGTGACACTGAGGATGGAAGTTACAGAAAGAAATGTAACAAGTGAATACAACCAAAGATCCAAATTTACTGATGGAGATGATTGGCAAACTGATCTGTTCATTAAAGTAAATGGAACTTGGACAGGGCTAGAGAACTCGTTACAAACACATCAAGCAGCTGTATTAAAAATCAAATGAAATATGGAGATATAAAAACCTGTATTCAATAGTTTGACATTTGACACTGAAGAAATAATTACTTATAAAGATAAAAATGAACTGACAGTATCAATTTCTATAGAGAGTTGAGTGACAAAGTAATGGGTTTCAGCATATTTGTGACAGGTTACAGGAACAGAATACAGAGAGAAGAAAACAGGTTTAAAAGGGAGGAAAAGTAGTAGTAGGAGAGTTTCTCCCAAAATGAAGGCTGCTTGTTTGGCTCTGGTATATGAAGGTAGGGGTTTTTTAGATGTTGGAAATTAAGTGCAGTTTTTATATGGTAGATGCAATTCTTTAACAAATAAATCGCACGTGTACACACATTTAAAAAAAAGCTTACCTGTTGGGCAGTTCTACCTAATAATAAACAGGAATACAAATGTACACCTTGATTCTCATGCTTCATACTTGAAGATTCTGAGTTGTTCATATATTCAATGTTTTAAGCCTGTACTCATAAAGTAAGGTCTTCAGTGACTAATCTGACAAAGGCATTCCTGCCAGCACATGGGAAACACAAACCTAGATGTCTGGAGAATGTATAATAAATCCGACTCTTCAGAAAATCCTCACATCCTCACTGCTTTTGCAGTGAGAATGGATTCTATTAAATGCAACACAGAACTGTGCATGCACAAGTGGTGCCTGGGACCTCTTTCACCCTTTTCTTGGAAAGATAAAAATTTTATGTAAATGCTGGTTTCAGATTCTGAAATTTATTTTGGAATTGCTTTGGTCTCAGAGTTTAGTTTGGGTCCTTTATATTAAGTATTCATATATATGTGCCCTTAACTGACAATAGCTATTTCTAGTCAGTCATCTGTGACATCTCTAGTATTGCAAAATATATAGCTTTGAGGTGAGGGGACAAAAAATGAATTGCAAGAGCTTAGTACTCTAATCATGCTGAAGGAAAATTGTACTAAAATGGCTGCAAGTTAAGCTCAAATTGTAAAACCTATGTGTATTCCATATATATGTGTGTAATTACTGTGAAATATGTATTATTTACAGCAAATATTGATTGGGCCTGCACAGAACTATCACCTTGGTGAGTGAAAGAGCATTCAGCTTTAGAATACAATATAATCCCTGAATTCTCCACAGAGGTTATTAATTATTGCTGCATGGTGCATCAGTGCCTTCTTTCAAAAGAAGCTCTTGCTGGAAACTGTTCTATTGTAGTAAAGAAGAATTGACAATAAGCAGAGTGCAAATAATTTTGGATAGGGCTGGATAATGTGGATGCAATTAAATTAGTTTTGCCATAGGCATTTATGATGTTTTTACACTGAAGATAAGAAAAATGTGCCAAATAAGACACATTAGGTATGTGAGGATTTTTTTTTTTTGGTAGTTGCACCATAAAATTCAGCAGATATGTTACTGTCTGTATTAATGAGAAATAGATGTTAGTGTTGAAAAAGGTAAAAGTTCTCTGCTGTTTGGAGAACTTTTATAAGTATTACCACAGCTAAAACTATGCTGATAACTACAGGACAATATTTCTGTCATTGATAGTGCTTGTATCATAGTTTCATGCTACTTCCTGTAAGACAATTGCCATTCTTCTTCCCTGGCGCTGGTGATAGACCTTATTTATTATTTTCAGTGAGCCAGAGCTAGAGGAATACATTGTATCTATGTAGATAACCAATTAGGGCAAGGTTCCTCTATTTGCTTTGATTCCTTACCTCCAGTGTCGGTGTTACATGTTTTCTGCCATAAGTGCCAGAGACACAATAAATGATAAATCACAATGTAAACTAAACCAGAGGTTCTTCATCTGCATGACATGTGGCTCAAAACAGTGACTCCTGTTAGTCAAGGTGCTGAGCTGCTTTGTCTTCTAGAAATGAATGGAAGATCAAAATGCTCAGCAGTCACTCAAGATCAGGCTCATTAGAGGCTTTCTTCTGTCAAAAATCATCCACTGACTCCCAGCTATGTGACAGTATGCTGAACACTGGAGGCTAAGATTAACCCTGTACACCTAGTCAGTCTAATAACAAGTGTCACTTCTGAGTCTAACAGCAACATTTGTTCATAGAAGAACAGGTCTGAGAGTAGTAATATCATTTTTATATTTCATTACACTTACATTATCATAGAATAGCCAAAGAAACTATGTTCACCAGTTGCCAGTGTCTAGAATGATGACTAATAAGTGACCCCGATCAACTCTGATACAAGTCAAACACAAATTTGCTGTCAGCTTTGACAAGGAGCAGCATCTTACAAAGTTGAGAATTGGATCCTGAATGATTTATCAACTTGTAAACATAAACTGCAAACCAAACAGCTTTTAGCTATTGTTTTGGGGGGTAAGGGGTGCTGTTTTTTGGGTGGTCGGGTGGAGTGTTGGTTTTGTTTGTTTTGGGTTTTGTTTGTTTGTTTGTTTATGTTAGATAATAAAGTAAAGCAAACTTTACTGTAAAGTAACTTGATTTACTTTAAAGTAAAGTAAATCAAGTTGACAAACATTTAGATGCCAGTTTTTCATCTGGCAACCTCTAGCTATCTTCTCAAGAACTGCAAGCTAAGCTTTGCTAAGCTCAAAGCTCATAGACTTTGTTTTTTTAATTAAGAGAAGGTCAGGATGCCTCCTAATACTTGGAATGCAGCTGTTTTCGGGCAAGTGAATATTTAATATGACCTCTTATACTAACCTCCTATTCCTTCTAGCTTTGAACATTGCTTTAACAATTAAGCTCCTCTGGCCCTGTGTTTAAATAGCTGTCCACAGCTACTGCAAATTGATTTATTGCTTGATGAGAATCAGGGATGCTGAGCAAACACAGAACAGTTTCTAATTTAAGTAGTGCACCAGTGGTTTTGTTGTTGTTGCTTGATTACTTGTTTTAACATCAGTATATGTTATCAATGTGGTTTTGCTCTCTGCAGCTTTTAGAGGAATAAAAATGGAGAGAACACAAACCATGTTATAAACACATTCTGGTTGGGTATCGAATATTAAATTTTCTTGACATTCTCTGTTGGTAGATATTGTTTAAGCTGCTTATACACCTTTGCTTAATTGTGAAGATTTGGCATGATATTTTCCATGCTACTGTCAGCTATGAGCTGATTTTCAGTTTTCATTTCTTCATTGATCTTTCTTTCAGAATGTCTTTCAGAATGTTTCAGAATGTTAAATTATCGAAGTACTTCAAAATGAAACAGGGATATATGTAAGTTTGATTCTAATAAAAATCACAGCAGTGTTTTTGGAAGGGGCTTCAGTATGCTCAGCCTGTAGGAAATGTAGGAAATGTAAATCTTTAGCAGAATAGAAAGAAGGAGAATATCCATCCTTATGTAAAGAGATGTATCCTTTTTTTTCGTGTTAACATTGGTATGGACTTACACATGACCACAGCCAGCCTTGAATAGATGCAGTTTCAGCAGCTCTCTTACCCGAGTGTGCCACCTGCATGTGATCATTTGGAGCAGTTCCTTGCTTGGATCTGTAACTTAATTGAGAAGAAGCCGTCATTTCAGATGCTTAATCCACCTCAGCAATACCTGTGGGATGGTGAGGGGAAGGTTGTCTCACTTGAATAGACAGGGAGGAAGAATTGATCTTGCAGCATGGTAGAGCCAGCACGAAGCTCCTGAGAAAGAATGTGGGGTGTGATCAGGAGAAATCAGCAATGGGAATGATAGACGTATTTTGGGACAACAAAATTTTTCACGTGAGGAAACTGTGCCTGAGAAGTAAGAATGAAGAGGTAGATGGAAGGTAGCAAATAAGCAAAAAAAAAACCTGCCTGAACAGCACTGTAGGGACTGGAGCAAAGACTTTTGGTTTGCAACTGGGAAATGTGGTCAAGGAACAAGACCAGCTTTGTGGTGCACACCTGGAGTAAAGAACAGGCAAGGAGGGTGGATGTCAACACACCTAAAAGTTAAACCAGATGAGAAGATAGAAGAGAAAGATCAACTAGGTAAAGGGAGTGAAAACACAACAATAGCAATAAAAACAACAACAAAAGAACCCTGCACAGCTAAAGATGAATCTGAGTGAGAAGTCCCAGAATGAGATTAAAGAAAAGTGCAACTAGGGCAGCTGGAACTGGGATGAGAATCAAACACTTGCATTAACTAGATAAGAAAAACAAAAGTGGGATCAGCCAAGACTGAAGAGAGAATGAAGACAGGTTTGAAATCACAAGCCGAGATAAGGCAAAGCATGGACACGGGAGGCAAGCAGATGGGAGTGTGCTATTTAAAAACACCCTCTCCCAGAGTTTGGAAGGGATCCCAAGATTCTCTCTTCTGCCATGAAATCCAGTGGTGAAGAGAGACACGTCTTTTCAAATGCTGGGCCAAACACAGCATGACATATTCATGCTAACAGGTATTGTGTTGAGGAGCAGAAGATTCAAAGCAGTGTATGAATTATGTGGGTATCATTAATGATGGGGCTGTTGCTGGCAGGAGTCTGGCTGTGTTTATTCTAGAAACTGAAGAAAGCATTGAAGGAAAAGAATTATGGGAAGACAAGCGGTGTCAAAAGTCTTGAGAGAGCTGAACACTTTGAAATTTGTGTCTTAGTTCTTGTCTCTGCCACAGAATTCCTTGATAGAGCTGGTTCAAGGCTTTTAAATTACACTTCTTGATAATTTGCTTCTCATTTTCAGATGCTTGAAAACTCCAGGGTTTGATTAGAGATAGTTAGTCAATGACTAAAATTACTACAACTGAAAGCAGTGGGAACCAGGCCTTGAAGAAATAAGCTTTTCTATAGTGCCAAGTCCTGACAGGTCAAAAAAATATCAAACCAGGTAATCTATAACTGTTTCCCAAATGTAATATTCATATCCTGTCACAATATCCCCTCATCTGAGAGGTGTATTATAAAATGAAAGTAGTTAATATTTTTGACACCCATGAATACTGTAGCAACAAGCTCCATAAAATGCCCATGAGGAAATTAATAACTCTATGCAGGATAGGATCTGAATAAATGCATAATGAATAAAGGATGGGGCATGCTTTCAAAAGGAAAACAGAAAACATAACATTGAAGGGCTTTTTGTTAATTAAGCACAGAGGTTTGTAGGGAAAAATTGTATGTGAACATGTAATGAGCAACTTTCATAATATATGAGTACACGTAGGAGAGAAGGGGGAAACATGGTTTCTCTGGTAAGCCCACTGCTGTTAAGATCATGAGTGTTTGATTTTTAACTTCAAAAGTTTAATTTTAGTTTATATGGTTCATTCATATGAACTAAATTCATTCATAGGGTTATGTTTGTATATATGCATATTGGTTACTGTAGACACTTTATTTGTCACAATGTGCTTTCAGCTTCAGTTTTTCCCTACAGAATGACCTCTTGGGGAATGGGAAAATACTTAAACATAACCACAGCTGTTTCAGAAGTGCTCTAGAGTGCTCTAGGTACCTCAGAGAGAATATATTTATCAGGAGATAGAGCAGGAAGGTAACCAGCTTCTTCAGAACTTCTCTGTTGTAGCCTCCTGAAAAGTCCCACGAGTCCTGGTCCCAAGGAGCTGACCCACCATAGTCTTCAGCCTTCAAAGCCTTAGGCATGTGCTGAGCTTGATGTTTGTGAATAAGCCCATTGTGTCCACCCACCTAAAAATCCACATTAGATGGAGGCCTAAGTAGCAGACAGATAGCCAAAGAATGAGGAGGAGGTGTGAGCAATGATGTTTCATATGTATTTTTTTTAGTTCTGTGATTGTGTTTGTCTTTCGTACATACTTGTCCTTTTTTAAAAGTTGGTGGGGTTTTTTTTTTTTTTTTCTTTTTTTTTTTTTTTTGTTCTGGATGTTTCGTTTTTGTGTAGGAAGAGCTGAAAAGCCTCCAGCTTTCTGGATTAAATAATAATAATAATAATAATAAATAAAAATACCACCATAACTTCTAACATAACTATATTTACCATTATCTCTGCCCCTGTAATATACCCACAAATCAGGAAATTTAAAAGAAAAGAGAAAATGGCTTTGTTGTTGCTGTTGTTGTGTTCCTTTGGTTGGTTTTCTTCCAGCTTAAGCATTCTGTCTTCCTGGCTATGTATTCGTTTCTTTGGAAACGGCTGTAGGATGGATTTTTGATTGACTGTGTTGTCAGATGGATTATCAGAGTTGTGAGCTTTTTGGAATGGTAGACATGAATGTGTGATAAGGGAAAAATATTTTTTACTTAAAATATTTCAAAAATTTGCATCATGAAAGGAGCTAGGTTGAATAATTAACAGGTTACTTAGGGAAAAAAAGTTTTTTTTTAATGTGGAACAGTTTGGTTACTAGGAAAAAATTCTTTTAATATAAAGAAAGCTTTTTAATAATGTGACTGATGGGAATATTAATACCTAAGCAATGTAGAATAGTTTCTGCAGAGCTGCAATGCATATTTTAATGAGTAATTCTAATGTGTAGCTGCTCTGGGTTACAAGCAGAAAACAGCTTTTACCCTGACACACACACACATTTGTTACAGCACTCATGTGCCCAGATTTCTGCATGACTCCCATCTAGCGTTTCTGAGTTTGTTTCCTGTCTTAGTCAGGGCTCTGCAAGGCCAGCTGTCCTCTAGGCTTTGAGTGCTTGGTGCTGCTCTGCCTGTGCTGGGGATGCTGAGGTCGGGGGCAGATTGAGGCTGAAGGTGACGTCAGTGCCTACCTTGCTGGGAGAGTTAATCTCCCGCTGCTGAGGCTCCAATAATCTCCTCACTTGGGAGACTGGCATGTTGAGGATTGCATGTTGCACGTTCCTCTTCTCGGGCTGTAAAGCAATCAGCAAAATCAGTGTTTCTAAAGCTCTGTTGACAAACATGTGCTCGCTAGACGGAGATTGTTTCTTTTCGGGGTGGAGGTGCAAAGGCACAGGAAAGAAAATTAACTTCTTAAAGGTGTGTATATATGAAGCAAAAGCAAGCAAAGTAACAAATCCAGCTTGGGGGGGGTCCACTTTTTCAAATGAGCATGTAATTAATAACACAGCAAAATAAGCTGCCTCCTTTGCAGACATAAAAAATAACAGAAACCATATTTCAGACTGGATCAGGTTGGTTTCTTTGGCAAAACACAGCCCACCAAACCATGGCACTGCGAGCACAGGTAATCATCAGCCCTGACACTGCTCTGAGGGACTGACAGAAAGGGTCTCTGATAACTTCCTTAGAGTCAGTTCCAAGTGCCTGAGGTGGCCAGTCATAGAAAGTATATTGCGGAAGAGGGAAAAAGAGCAGGCCACAAGCTTCTCAGGCTTTCCTTTCATCTGATCTGTAGTGCTTTTTGAGGGCTTTATGACACACAGCAAACTGAGCTGCTGGGACAAAGATTGCCTAGTGAGGGCTGCACCTTTTCAGTAGCAGCTACCCATTCCTTGGCTTTCAAGTTTGGACCAACAAGACTGAGTTAGGAGCAATGCGGACACAGCCCGGATGCCAAAAATATAAGGAAGCACATGGATGCTTCAAAGACACTGATGCTACTCGGTGCCAGACTTCTTAACGTTGTTAAACTCCTGTCAGCTCTGTTTTGACCGACCTTTCCAGTTTTAGCGTTACGACCTGCCGAGGGTGCCTATCTATAGCAGCACCAACCCTTGGCTCGCAGGACGGCAGCGGCAGACGCTGGGTGCCCGGCTCGGCACTACAGCTTTCATCATTCGAAGGGAGCCTTCGCACCTTGCCCCTCGAATTTTGGGGGCAGCTAAGTCTTGACAGCGGCGATAGGAAGTTGTGCCCCCTGCCTCCCTCGACAGCTGCGATAGCAAAGTGTGCCCAGCCGGAGTTTGCCAAGTGCTTTCGGCGGGCCCCCCGCGGCACCTGGAGCCAAGGGGCGCGCCGCCGGCGCTGCCCGCGCTCCCGGCACAGCCAGGGGAACGGACTGTCTCCGGATTTCCACCTCTGCCACAGAGGGAAGGCTACCGGGAAGTGCTGTGGGGAGAGCCAGCTTGTGCGGGGCTCGGATGTGAGAGAAAGCCACAGCCACCTCTCCGCGGCAGCTCTTTCAAAAGTCCGCGTTAAATGTGACACCCCGGCGAAATGAGAACAGAAGAAACACCCCTCTACCCGCCCCTCGTCGTCCCCCCCGCCCTTTTCCATGGAAACTCGTAAAAGGAGGAGGAGTAGAGTTTGCTACGGAAAAGTCTCACCTTGGTCTGAAACAGTTTCAGGCGTTTCTGCAGGATCGGAGCTGCCCGTCTCGGGGGAGGGGAGGAGGCAGGCAGGGAGATCTCTAGCTACCTATATATGTGTTGGTTTTTTTTTTTTTCCCCCGCTTGATCTTATTTTATTCCAGCAGCACGTATCTCCACCCCTCCTCCCCCTCCCTCTCCAGGTTGATCGGCTGAAATGAGGCTTTGCGCGCTGATCCCTTCTCGGGCTTTAAAACAAAACCCGGCCCCGCGCAGCCGGCGGCAGCTCGGGGCGCCTCGGCGCTGAAGCGCGGCGGGGCCGGGCGAGGCGAGGCAGGACACCGCGGAGCGGGGCGGTGGCTCCCGCGGAAGCTTCGCTTGGAAAATAAACCTCTACCACTTTCCTGGAGATCCACGTGAGAGCAGGAAAGCCCGACTGCAAGATCTCTGCGCTGCTGCTGCATGCTGCATTTTTACTTTTTGTTTGCCTTATTTTTTGTTCTGTTTGTTTGTTTGTTCTTACTTTCATTTTGGAACCGGTTCCCAGCTGCTTGGCTGAACTTCTGGAGACCAGTGGACCTTTTATAATGCCTTCTTCTGTTTTAAACAAACTGTGGGCTCTTAAACTTTTCTCTTTCCCCCTCCCCCTCGCTCCTTAACCCCCACCCTTCAGCTCATGGGGCTAACACTGCAAAGCAGCAGCAGCAGAGGGGGAAATATACAGACACTGATTTATTTTCCCGTCTCCTAAATTGTAGTTAATTCTTCTCATCGTCCTCCTCATCACCCATTTTCTCGCGCTTTTTTTGGCTGCCGGGTGTCGATCTGTGCATTGTTTTATCTGATCTCGATCCTTTTGTTGTTGTTGTTTAAATGCCATGCACTGCTTATCTAGAGAGAAAGCTATATGGAGATAGAGGCGTATAGTGAATGCGCGTGTGTTTCCATAAGACACACTATCAAGGGAGCAGATCAGAAGCAGCCCGGATCCTGACCCTGACTGTATGAATAAGTAAGCAGGATGCTGACGACTGTGTGTTAGTTGCCTGTAAGGTTTTCGTAAGTTAAAGGGGGACGGAGGAGGGGGGACAGGCCAGAGACAGAGTTTAGAGTAAGTGTTTGTGCAGAGGGGGGCGAAGCTCTGACACTTCGCTCCTTCCAGCATAGCTGCTGCCTCCCATCAGTGGAGCTCCGCGGTTTGCTGTAGTGCACCCCACCTCCCCCTCCCTTCTCCCCGCTCCCTTCTCCCCGCTCCCTTTTCTTTCCTTCCTTCTTTTTTTTTTTTTCTCCTTTTTATTTCCCCCCCCCCTTTTCTTTCTGTTTTCCCCTCTCCCCGAGGTAGTTTGCTGATGTGCAGCCCGGATCAATCTTCTGGCAGCATCAGCGGGACCGGGGTCGGCGGCGCGGCGGGCGCGCAGCAGGGCGCGGGCCGGGCGCGGAGCGGGACGCGGGCAGCAGCCGCCGCCGCCGCCTCCTCCTCCGCGGGAAGTTTGGCTGGGGTTTGACAGAGGCGAGGGGAAGCCCTGACAGACAGGATCTCCCGGCCTGAGTCCACCCCCTGTGCCCACCCACACACCCAGCGACTTTTCCCCGGCGCGGGGGCAGGGGGGGCAGCGACGCTCATGCTCCTCACTCTGTGTCGTACCCGTCTGACTGGGGCTACCTAGGGAGCACCGTCTCTTGGAAGAGCCTCCAGGTGGAGAAGGAAAAAAATACCAACCTCTCCCGAAACCTATGGTTTCTCCATCCCTTACCCTCCTTTCCCAAGCCGGCGTGGACAGCAGAGCCGGCCGCCTAGTTCACCCTCGCCCTGCTCGCCACCTCTCCGCCCGAGGGAGGAAGATGCTTTGCTGGAGGATGGCACTGTGGCTGGCCGGGTGGACTGTCTGCGGGAAGCCTTCTTCCTGCTCTGGCCTTGATTATGACTACACTTACGATTTCACTGAAGAGGATAAAGCCGAGGCGATAGATTATAAGGATCCTTGCAAAGCCGGTAAGTGACTTCCACGTCTAATGCAGCTCCCCGCCCCCTCCCCAGATGGTGACTTTGTCTCGGCTTTATTTACGCGGGGTGCGTGAGGGGGGAGTCCCGGGCTCACCTGCTCCCTCCCGGAGCCCCACGACCAGCCCCCTCAGCTGGGGAAGGTACCCGGGACCTGCTTTGCTGGGACTTCCCACTTACTTCCCTGCGGTCTCCGGCTGGGCTGGGAGAGGGGCGCGGCGGGCAGGGCAGGGCAGGGCAGGGCAGGGCTGGCCCGGCCGCGTCCTGCCGGCCGAGCAGCCCCCGGGTCACGGCGCCGCCGGAGCCGCGGAAGTTGCAGAGAGCTTTTCGGCGGGGCCCGAAGGTGTCGAGGCGGGACCGTGACCCGCAGCACCAGCCGGGAACACGGAGCGGCCGCGCAGGGCTCCGCCGGAGGGTGGCGGCTTCTCCCGGGGCCCTGCCCGCCCCCGCGGCGGGAGCGGGTGCCGTCTCCGCCTCCCCTTCGCCTTTTTCCACCCCAACCTGTCGCTCCCCGGCCGGGCAGCCCTTCCCGTGGCCAGGGCGAGCCCTCGGCGCCGGCCGCCCCATGGATGTGGGTGCGGGCAGTGCGGCTCCCGGGCGGGAGGGTGACTGTGCCCGGCTTCCAGCCGCGCGTCCCGCGCTCGGAGCGCCGCTGCTGCGTGCTGCGGGATGCTGGTGTTCCACAGCGGGTGCGGGGTGGTGTTCCACAGCGTGCTGCGGGGTGGTGTTTCACAGCGTGTGCGGGGTGGTGTTCCACAGCGGGTGCGGGGTGGTGTTCCACAGCGGGTGCGGGGTGGTGTTCCACAGCGTGCTGCGGGATGCTGTTCCACAGCGTGCTGCGGGATGCTGTTCCACAGCGTGCTGCGGGATGGTGTTCCACA
Source organism: Phylloscopus collybita (assembly GCA_027886175.1). NCBI lineage: Eukaryota > Metazoa > Chordata > Aves > Passeriformes > Phylloscopidae > Phylloscopus > Phylloscopus collybita. Next base: position 37,409,317 of record JAJNNQ010000009.1, on the reverse strand, counting down.
GCGGGTGCGGGATGCTGGTGTTCCACAGCGGGTGCGGGATGCTGGTGTTCCACAGCGTGTGCGGGATGCTGGTGTTCCACAGCGGGTGCGGGATGCTGTTCCACAGCGGGTGCGGGATGCTGGTGTTCCACAGCGGGTGCGGGATGCTGTTCCACAGCGGGTGCGGGGGTGCCTCCTGCCTGCCCGCTGCCTGACAGACCCCTTTCTACGCTGTGCGGGAAGAGCTGAGTTACAGCCTCTCCTCACTTTGTACGGTGGTTTTCTGCTGATTTAGGACTGCAGCCTCTTTAATGCCAGTTACAATTCTTCATCCATTAAAGTTACCAGTAGCTAGAACTGACCTCGGGAACCGGGTTCACTGGTATTTCAGTAGACAAATGTATCTCGGTGATGCTTTTTTATCCTCCCCAAGGTGTTATCAACAACAGTGGTTGTCCGTTCCCAACAGCTCTGTTGTTAAACAAGTGCTCAAGTTTTCTAGCAGCCTCCTTTGCATTAATCAGTTATTTTATATTCTGAAAACTAGTTCAGCCAAAGGTTGTGTTCACTATATCTGTGTGGTTTTCTTTAATTTATTGAAGAGAATGTGGTGTACATGTATGCCAAATATGCAGACACTCTGTTTTGCTAATCACGAAAATATTTTGTTCCTAAGTGTGAATTGCTAGGTCTGACTTGCTTACAACTGAAGTTGCAAGTTCAAGTTCAAAAAGAACAGAAGCATTATTTGTATATATCTGTATATATTTGTTTTATTGCAAACAAAACATTATTTTTTTCCTCAATTAGTGTTCACAAATAAGTATAAGTAACTGGTCATTGTTAACCTGAACTCTTTTTTTCTGGTCTGTAATTCTTCAAGATTCATATGCATCATTTTATATAATGAGAAATGCATATTTACTCTCAGTTTGCTGTGGGATTCTTGTTTCATAGTGGGAATAATTAGCAATTATAATTCATGATACTAAGTGTTTTGAGGTTATGCATGAGAGAAAGACAACAGTAGGAGACTGCAATTTGATCTGCATTGCCAATTCTCTGCCATCACTTTGTTTTGCCTGGAGAAAGAAGCATTTGTTTGGAAAATTTGGCCCATGGAAACATTTTATTGAAGTTCTTACTTGTGCTGCTTCACACACAAGTATAGGGATCTTAGGTACTAATGGGACGAGAGATAGGTAGGTATCTGAAGAGTTACCTGATGTAGCTCCTCTTAGTCTTAAAAGCTGTTACTTTGCAGTTCTCTATCCAGTAAAAAAAAAGAGCAACACACCTTTTTTCTTGTTTGTGTCTTACTGTGTGGTAGTTCTTCAGGAATAAAAATGCACCTCACTGCTGCAAACTGGGTGTGTACTATGTACCCATCATTTTCAATAAAAAATTGAAAGCTCTATATATACCAGTGAAACTGATCCTCCAAGAAGATTTCCCAATTCACTTTTCCTGCTAGACCTTCCTTAAAGGCTCCATTAATCTCAGCTTGTAAAGTACTGGTGCCTGATCAAAGATGCTGGGAGTAGCGGGTGCTCAGCCTCTTTTAGCAGCATAACCCGAGTGTGTGCTCTCCCCAGGTCAGCTCTTATCGTCTGGGGTGGCTTTTGGACTCCCAGGAGTGAATTTACTGATCTCTGCCACTAGGATGGGTTCCACATCCTATGATGTGAGGTCCTATGGAAGGCTTTGCACTCAGGGGTGTGAGACGTTCACACTCAAATTTGTGTGCCACTATGCGCAAGGTAACAGGATAAAATGAGAGAATTCTTGCTGAGGTAACACTCGAGGTATGCAAGTTTTGTAGATATAATTAACACCTGCTTTTACTGCATCTTGAGGGCCTGCAGCTGAGGCTGGTTTGTTTTTTTGTTGTTGTTTTTTTGACCACTTGGGTCAATGCTCTGTTAGGAATCAGATAAAAGTGAATTTCTGCAACTTTAGCAAACACCCCAAGTCATTTATGGTTTTACCTAGTGATATGCTTCAAAAACTCCAGTGATACCCATGCAAATTTTAGACATGCTAGAATAATTTCACCTACCCCCAAATATGCTGATGTAAGATAGTTTCACCTGTATTTTAGAAGTTATCTGCATTCAAACTTTCTCTGGTGAGTAGTTTTTACTGCATAGACTGCGTTCCTAATCTTGTGACAGAAAGCACTGTACATGAGGCATCAGATCCATAGTTAGATGAAGTTATAATTCTATCTATTTATAGATACCTACCTCTATTGAACAAATGTTGTTTTGATAGGTCTTTTTCTCCCTATTTTATTGTGAAAAATCTGAAAAAAAATTATCAGAAATGTGTGACAGCATCTGAGGGGTTATTTATGGGTATTCTGTGGGATTTTTTATGGGTACTATGTGTGTATTTTAACATTTTCACAAGGAAGGGATCATTTTAGTGAATGTGCCTAGAACCACACTGTTGCTTTGACTAAAAATTCCCAGGAGCAGCACAGTGCGGGATGCTATGGAGGCTGAGAAGTATGTTTTCTTACAATATTTCCAGTTTTGTGAAAAATCTACAGATTACAGGTGTCTGTAGAACTTGGAGGTGTTTCTGGAACTGATGTTGCCATTTGCATGTAAAACTAAGCAGCTATTTTATGCAACAACCCCAAAGTACAGTCTCAGTAGTGAAGCCAGCACAATGGGAGCCCTGGAGTTTCAGGGAAGAAAAGGGCCTGGAGAAATGTTGTGATGCTGCTGGGGAGACGACCATTGGAAGGAAGCTGTTGACATTCTGCAGAAGAACTTGATAAGCTGTGTGGTTTCCCGTGGGTTTGCCTGCAGACCTTTAACCTGTGTGTGAATTTTGGGTCATGCTACTCCTCCTTGTAACAAGAATCCTGGCACACTGTAACAGCGGGATGTGATGTAACACAGTTTCTGTGCCTCTGATGTCTCGAATATTTCCTTGGGTCTCTCTGCAGGATATTGCCCTCAGTGTTTACCATTGTGAGTTCAAGTGTAAGGCATTCTTAGTTCATCTTCAAGATCTAATTTGCCAGAAGATGTGAAACTGGGAACGCCATACTCTAAATCTAAGGACATAGACTAGCATTTGTATAATCAGATATCGCTCCAAAGAAGAAAATGCTGAGTTAGATTTCAAGGCGTGTCATCAGAATTTCAGATTGCAGCATGCACCTGTGGATTCCTGAAGTTTTTCCTTTTTTTCCATTCTTGCCACAGTTTATGACGTATCCAGGATATCTGTTGAGAAACATAGAAAGTGAGATGGCTAGAAAAATAATTTCCCATCCTTATAATACTTGTTCATAGCCTGCACTTAGTTGATACTCAAGGTGTTTTGAAGGCTTTTGTTTTCTTTTCTTAACTTTGTTTTCCTAAAACAAAACAAAGCAAATGAAAAAAAGAGGGTGTACTCTGGTGTGGTCTCCCAATTAAAATACCATTAACTGTGGGAGATTAGGCAAGAAGTCTTAGTTTTGTTATGCAGCCACAGCACTGAGGTCTGTTTCAGCCTCTGGACAGCTGGCTGTCTTCAGATAAGTCTCTTTTAACATTTCTTCTGTGAGGTATTTCACTTCCTAAAACAAGTGTTAAAGGTTTGGGGAATAAGCTTGAAGCTGAATTCCTTGGGCTATTATTTTTTCCCTTTTGTGGGCCTGGATATATATATATATTTATTTATTTTTTACCAGAAATTTTGTCTTGCACTAGAGGAATTCTCCAAATGAAAATGTCATTGAAACTTTTACAGTTTTCACTGCAGTTAGTTTGGATTACTCCCCCTGCCAAAACCCACTTAACTGGGATTTTTCCCTTTCAAATGATGCATGATTTACTTTTTTTTTCCTTCCCATCAGTGAAGCTAGATAAAAATAAAAATAAAAAATATTAAAGACAAGCAATTAAATTTAAAGCTTTATACCTTGAATGTTCTTTAGCATGCAGTTATTTGACTAAGAACAAATTCTGTATGCATGCATGCATGCCTGCTGGAGAATTAGAGAAAATTAAGGTAGACTGTCCTCATGTGTCCATTTCTCCCTCCTGTGAGAACCTAAGGAACTTGTTTGTTTATTTTTCACCTTTATAAATAATAATAAAAAGTTTGGATTGTCTGTAGCAGGGAAATTAGTATTTCACACATCACTGAAGTATCAAACCTAGAAATGTATTTCATTTGTAAAATAGCTGAAAAGATTGATGGTAAATGTTGAGTACAGTTATTACACAGTCATCTGTAACTGCAGTCTAACTATTGTTTCCTGATGTTGTAGGAGCAGCTTTCTATACTGCAACATTTTTATTTTTGTTTCCCTCTTGTGCACTGGGACGTGTGTTCCATTGTAAGCACTCTAATTGTGCATTCTGGTAATAGGAAAATTCGTAAAACCTCTGATTATATATTTTGAATCTGTTGCATAATTTAGGTAATCAAGATCTTCCATATTTATAGTTCAGTCATGTAGTAGACTCTTAAAGCTATATTGTGCAGTCTGTACTAATATAGAGGTTGTGCTGCTAATATCACTTGCCAGATTGACAGAGCTGTGACTGTTCATGTAGTAAATGCATAGTGTAGGCAGCTGAAACAGAAACAAGCTTTTCTGAATAGTCTTCCCAACTGGTTTCCATCTTGCTGTGGATAAACTTATAGGGTTAATCAAACTACTGATAAATTTAGCTTTTAAATATTTCTTTCCCCTCCAGAATTCTCCACTATTACTTTATCTTTTATGACCTTAAATCTTAACACCTTTGAAAGAGATTTGTGAGAACATAAAATTGTTTTTCTCCTCAGCTTCATGGAAAAGATTAATTCAATATGAAACTCTGGCAAAACGACATCAAATGAATACGTTTTATGTTCTAGCTTTGTGAATATCCTTCCACCAAAGGCTCAATTTCATGTCCAGACCACTTTCCATAGGCGTCTGTTTCTGAATATATATCCAGTGAGTCAAATGAGGAGCAGTATTACATCACTGCAAAACGAGTCTAATTGACAAATCTAATTGAGCTTGGAATCAAGTCCCCGAGGCAAACTCTGAAACATTCCCCACACCTGGATGTCTGCCTTATGTCATTCTGATTGCCCCTCTGGACAATAGGGTTCATAGGCTTATGACATAATTTCATTCACTTCTTTTTGGAGAGAAAGCCATGTCTGTGGTACATGGTAGTGACAGAAGGTCTGTAAAATGGAAGAGCTGTAAGATCGGAGAGTCAACTTCTGGTTTTCTCAAGCATAATGGACCTTGTGGACTGGAAGACTTCTTTTTTGCCTTCCTGGATGCATTATAGTGGCCTAAATTTTATATCAGTGAATGAACAATGGAAGAAATCTCTAGTCTTTGTTTAGACGAGATGTTTTTATCCTTAAACTGAAATAGTTTTTTATAGTCTGGCTTCCAACTTCGGAAAAATATTATGGTATATATTTTTTGGTTTTAATATGTGTCTATAGAAAAGATGTATTCTAAGAGTAGTATTACAGAGCAAAACTAAATTTTGGCCTTTCAGAGCTTTCAGTTATGAAATAAGCAGCATTTCATAGGGTTTTTCAGACTTTTCTCAGCTTCTTCAGGATCATTCTAATCTGCTTGTTTCAGTCATTATTGAATGCAGTCCATACCCCCCATTCTTAACCAGAAGCAACCTCTCTCCACCTCCCTACTACATCTCTTCAGAGTAACAGAACTGAAAGTGTGACTAGAGAAATCTTTGGGTATTTTTAGTTCTGTCTTGTCAGGATATTTTTCTTGGCTGAGAGCTAATGGCCAATCTGTTAATGTGTTTTAATGCATATTCATTCTTTGTGTCTGCTGTGTTATCTTCTACTTCTTTTCCTATAATTTCTTTCATTGTTACTATGACAAGTTCCCTTGCTTCTGGATTCCCCCTTCACTGAATGCACCTTTTACTTGCTTTTCAGCTTCTCCTGAAAAGTGGTGCCTGACCGGTCTTCTGCTCCTCCCTGTTTTCTTTCCTTGATGTGCTATTCTCTTGCTTACAATTATCAGTTGTTCCCTCCAAATATAACTTCTAGCTCATCATCAGGCTTTCTGTAAGACTGTCCTCTAGTGCTTTGAGAGCTCTGTAGCAAAGAAACTGAGCACCTGTGCGCACAGCTGGAAATGAGGAGGAGGAGACAGATGAGTGGGCTGTGTGTGACCAGCATGTTCTCAGAGGCCTCGTGCTGGATGCTCAGTGGGCTGCAATGATCTGCTAAGCACTGCACAGCCAATCCTGAAATATCCAGCTACAAATGTTATACAGAAAACACATACATGAACCTTCTTTCTCTGTTGGACTCAGGTACCTAAATGTCAAGATTTGATGTCAAGACAGTCCCTTGGTGATCAACAGGAATAGGACTGCTCTAAGTGCTGGAAGTGTAAAGGTTGTATAAATAGTACTGCGGCAGAACAGGTTGAGCTGGGAAGTGTGAAGGCGGAGGCTGTGCTGTGGACATGTGTGGAGTGCCGGTGTGTGACCCATGTGAGTGAGTGCTCCTGCAGGCTGCTAAGGAGGCAGCTCCCACTCAGACAGATACTCTCAGATGGCTTTTTGGGGAGAGTTTTGCCCGTTTGATTTGCAAGTGCAAATGTTGAGTGACTATAAGTGAGTGTCAGATGTTTTGAAAATATTTGAACACAGATAGCTCTTACAGAGCAATAATGCTCCAAAATATAGGTTTGTGGGTTTGCTCTTCAATATTACAGAACTGAGATTGTGAAGACCAAAATGCTAAATAATCAATATTATTCTAAAATAACTCCTATTTTTTTTCTTGAGGTGTGTGAAATATGATGCCTAATAGGATATGCAGTGTTTATTAAACCAGATTGTTTGCTATATATACTTTAATGATAAAAAGATCCATCAATAATTGACTAGAATTGATTTTGAAATGTTTTCCTTCATTGTGATGGTTATAAGTGATGCCTGATCAGGAAATAATCAGCAAAATCAGGACATAAAATAGCAAAGGAAGGATGTTTATTTTAAAATTAATTTTCCGTGCATTTAAATCTGACTTTGGAAATTCTCTGTCTTTCTGTCCTCATGAATTTCACATCTTTTCCTACAGAAACTGAGTCTCACACATTGCTGCATTTGAAAGGTGCCAGTACCTCTCCAGCCACATTGTGATTCTTGGATATTGTAAACTGTACGGTGGAACTTAAGTATCAGCTCTCATAAGAAGTGAGGGGACAAGGACATCAGCTGGGGAGGTTGTATGAAAATAGCTGCACGGATGGATTACATTGTTCTCATGCTGGTAGAAGCAGTTAAATATATTCCTAATAACAAGGTTAATTGTTATTAAACAAAACCAAATCCATTTTATTGGTGTCTGATGTTTTAATAGGTGTTAGTTAGGTACATTCATGCTGTCATGGGCATTGTAGCACTATAGATCTCCAACACTTTTCCACTTTCCCAGAAGCGTATAAAGAATTTTGCTTAGGGCACAGTGATTGTCCTAAGAGTGGCAAACAGGCAGAGCTTCTGATGTTTCCAGATGATGTATTCAGATAAGCAAAGAAGAATTTCAGAATGGCTCTTATATAATATCAAGATTCATTTAAACAGTTTACTTGCAGAGCGAATTATATTTGCTTTCATGAGAAGTAGTTTTAGAACAACTCTGCGGGTGTGAGAACATGACGATGAACTGCCCAATTTCTCCATCTGGTAAAATGTCCTTATATTTATAACAAATTTGCATACATCTTCTTTTTCACTTGTACTTGCTTTTTTCCCTTACTCAACATTACTCTTACACTCGTGCTCTTACTTCAGCATTATTTGTAGGCAGGTTATGCCACACTACTTTACAACTGTTTCCATACTTATAATTCTCTACTTCATCCCTTGTATAATGTATAGGCAAATGGATAAATTAGGTATATTGTGTTCTGGCAATCTGCTTAGCCCTTTTCTAATGAAGAGCGTAGTGTGTTTCCATGAAAAATTGCACCACATTGAAGGCATGTTACCCATGTTTTATGATCTTCATTTTAGTACCAGGATCTTTATATGTCCATCAGCCCATCCTTTTGTCATAATATGAACTACTCAGTCTTTAACTATGGAACTCCTCAAGACCATTGATTCAGGACTGAATTGTGGAATCCTTTTTCTGTTGTTACTGGTATGTCATAATTGCATTATGTTCTGATAACTTACAGAGATTACTCTCTTATGCTTGGAAAAGAAATTGTTAAAAAAAACCCCAAAATAAGCCCTTAAACAAAAAATATTAATTCAGCCTGTAAATTGCTAAGGAACCAGGTTTGCATGGGTACTTAATTCCCCCAAGATTACATTATTGGAAAAACTGTCTAATGAAAACAGGGTAAAAAGATGTTCAAGTTAGCAAAGAGAAAATGAAAGAGAAGGAACATGATAAACATGAACAATTTCAGAAATTATACCAGAAGATAAAATAGAAGATATTTGTTTCTAGTTCCATTAGTCTGTTAAATTCTGAAGTGGAAAATTCAGAACAGAGACTAGGAGATGTGGGGATTTTATGCAACTTCTTTTTAGATTTAAAACTGCTAAAGAATTCTGTGGAGTCAGTATTTGGATATATGATATGACATTTACATAGGTAGCAGGGGTGTCCGGAGGGCTGATATTTAGTAATGGTAACAATAATGATTTTCAAGTGGATAAATACCTCAGGCTTCAGGGTTCAAGCCAGTATTTAGTGGCTTGAAACAAGGATGAACCCCAATATGTGGCAAGATTATCCCTGTCTACCTACTGCAAATTCTTGTTTCTTTCTGTGAAGCAGCTGGTGGTGACTGCTGTCAAAGACAGGACCTTGGATATGATCCAGTGTTGCAGTTCCTTTGTTCCTCAACCCTCCCTAAGTGCTATTTCAAAAACTCGTGTCTTGTAGCATGCCTAAAAGATAAATGCAATTTAGCTATTTTGGGATGTGAATGAATTGCAAAGCTCAATATCACTGACCAACTATAGCTGATGAAAATGAATGTATGCAAGCATACAAGAAGAGAACTGCATTTACCTATGTTTATAGATTGTCAGTATGGGTCCAGTGGAGCACTTGTACACATTTATCTATAAACCACATGTATGCACACGCTCACCTCATTACCTGAGGAGCTACCATTGAAGCATAGATGCCTATAGAGGCTCTTTAAAGTCGTGTATAGATTGTGAGGGTGCTTTTCATCTTTTTGCTTTTCCCCCCCCTTAAAAATGCCAAGGTAACTTGTGTGTAAATCTGACCTAGACACCATTGGGCTCAGTGGGAGTGTTTCCAGTTGCTTTAGAAATAATGTTTATAGGTGAGTAAGTAATAAGCAGAGCTGACTAATTTACTTCTGTGTACTTGGGCTATGGCTTACTTGTATGCATGTGCTCACATGCTTTGCAGGCACATGAATGAAGGCAGTTGGATTTTTGCCCCATTTTCTGCAGTTGTCATCACTAACACAAGAGTATCGTGAAATCTTGCATTCAGTGACCCTGTGATTACAGGTTCTTTCTTGCTGGACTGGGGTGTGAAAAAAATCCAGCAGCTTGAAGAGCATCTGATTTTCTCTTTTTTCCCCTTATGAGAAGCTGCAGGATAAGACTGGATTTTGATTACTGCAACAATTTCTCAAACTTTAGAGATAGGTTTCTTCTTGTCATAGCTGAATACTCTATTAATTGGTCAGTCTGGTAAATGGCTAAAAATGCTGATGAACATGATAGTTGCATATACAGTTCCTTATCTGTATAATTTCAAGAAATGTAAAGTCAAAGATAACAAGACATTTGTTACAAAATACAGCAGGCATGGGAAACTGGTGTCAATCATGTACCATTAGGTAAAGCTTGACAAGCCCTGAATGTTTCTTCAGTGGTTTGCAATTAGAGAATTATATACGTGTTCTAATCCAGAGGCTGCTAGAAGCTAAAGAGATCTTGAAAAACCAGAAGGAACAGGTGTACTAATATCCCCATTTATTTAGTAAATTGAAGGGTTAGTAAATGGCAAAATAAGAAAGGAGCAGAAAATATATTTTTTTTCCCCACAGCTATTTGTAGTTTGGATGGATTGGAAAAGCTCTAGATTGCTGTCTAGAACTAAGTAACTTTACAGTATAGTCTAACTCTGTGCAAATCTTGCATTTAACCACATAGTTTGTTACTTTTGTGTTTTGAAAACATCTGTTTTCCTTCTGATGTTGTTTCTTCAGTGCATTGAACTGAAATCATGGCCAGAGTGAGAACTGCAGGTGATAAATGAGTCTAGATTTGACTGAGGATTCTTGTTGAAGAAAATTCTTGGCCTTAGTTATGGAGTTTTCTGGAGTTATTTGGTAAGGGAAAGAAGTAAGAAAAAAATATTTCCCCTTCATGAAAAGATTCACTTTCTACAGTTTTTTGATCCTTGGATCACTGAATTGCAGGAGCGGTAGACAGCAGAGAGTGTAGGAGAGGGGTTTCCTGGGTTTTTTTTTTTCCATTTTTTAATCTGCATTCATGAAACCCTTTCACACATGAAATACAGGTGAAAATACAGAAACCTTAGTCCAAGCCTTTTGGATGTTTTAATTCATAACACCTTTAATTTGGAAGAAGCTGAATTAAATATGAATTGTTGTGCTGATGGATCACAGTCAGTGTGTCTACAGAAGTGAAGCCTGAGTAAAGAGAATTTATAACATACGCTTCCTTTTGCATTATGGAAGAGAGCCAAGCACAAAGATGCCTCCTAGATCAGTAATGTGTTTATGGAGATATAGAGATCCTTTAGCTAAAGCTAAAATGTTAGAGAGAAATACAAGTTGTTCCATGGTGCTTTAAATCAAAAATGTGGAGATCCAACTCAAGTCATGACAATCTTTATCAACTTGGGCAAAATTAATTTTTCTTGGCTGTTTTTTGAGATTTTTAATAATGTGTCTTAGATTTGTTTGGTATATGGTATAGCATTCCATCACATAGAATGTATTTTTACTGATTCGTTGATCTAGACGTTCTATGTTCAAGTTTGTATAAGAAATCAAATAATTTCCTGAATTACTTACACTTACAATGAAGCCATTCCAAATATTTTGTTTGTCTTTCCTAATTATGAACAAGGTCAGACTAAGTAACAGCCATAAAGAAAAAATCTACAAAAATGAACATAAATAGTAATCCTTAATTACTATTTAACTACATAATCTTAAAGAAGAAGAAAAATTATTTGACCCCTGTTTTCTGATCACATAATCTGGCTTGACTTCATTGACCTAAAATATCTTAGGTTTTATCAGTGGATAAATGTTTTTCTCCTTCCAACAAGCAGATGATATGTCATCAAAATCAGGGAAGACCTAGATAAGATTTTGGGTGCACTTGCAAGTGCTAATGAAAAAAGTTAACATTCCCATTCTTTGTGTGATTCCTCAGTTGTGACTCCTTTTATGCTGTACTGATATGGAAATAAATCCTTTGGGCAGCTGGCTGTCCATTGGAAAGGAGCACGTGCAAGATTTGCTCCTGCACTAATGGAGCTAGGGCACAGCCAAACACACACTGCATCTTTTCTTCCTGCCCTCTTCAGAGTCTCTTCTGGATTTAGTTTCCCTTCCTGCTTGTTGCCTGAGGAGTCACAGAGAATGGGTTATTTGCCAGGCAAAGTCAGGTAATCAGGTAAAACTGAGATGGAAATGATAGGTGAATTATTCTCTACTGAGCCCTCTGCAACCATAGATGATTTCCAGCAAAAATTTCTGTGAGGGTTTTTTCTTTTCTGAAGATCAAACTGCTCTCTGTAGTTTATCTACTGCTAAAGTAGTGACTTTTAACTAATGATAATGATTCATTGCTTTTTGACACTGCTGTGGATTGTTCGGTAGCTCTTACACCTGGTAAATTGCCTCGACTTAAAAAGATTTTGTTTCAGGAAGGTTGTTCCCTTTTTCTTTCTGTTAGATTGGTCTAAGAAAAGGTAGCTACCTTCCTTGCAAACTTTGAATTTCATCTCTTTGGACTATTGTAGCTAAAATAGCACTGCCTGGTATCCTGCCATGGGCTACAGCAGATGCAACAGGTGGGATGTGGAAGAATCTGCAGCAATGTGTTACAGACCCTGGGTTGTGTTAGCTGGGCCATGATGTGCACTGTACAGCAGGCAGCTGTGCTTTGGGCAGGGACTCACAGCAGCCAACGAAGGTGTTTTGTATGGGGGGTTCTTTTCTTTTATGGTAGAGTAGTATTTTCATTTTTTATCTGACTTTTGTGTCCTGACAGATTTATGTATGAATACTAAATGCTTTACGCTCATGTGCTGCAACATATAAGGCTGAATTCTTCACTCAGGCTGTACTTCCTCTCAGGATTTCTTGTTACTTCTAAGGAGATGAATGGCATGGTGGCATTCACCTTGATGAAGTCAGAATTTAAAGTTGAAGAAAAATTTTCTTTAGGTTTACTTTACTGAAACTTACTGGAGCTGTATTTTCTTTCAATAATCCATTACAGTAGAGTCAAGAGATAACTGGATAATTAGAGTGTAACTGGGTTTTTTTTGTGTTTTGTTATATATATATAGGCACTCATTGCAATGGGAGAAACTTTTTGAAGCGCCATTATGGTAGAAAAATTCCCAAGCATAATCAGCTGTCTTAAAACAAACAAATAGTTGTTGTTAATACACAGTAAGAAGCAGATAATCCATGTAGTTTGACCAGGCTCTTTGAACTGGGTGCAAAGAAAACCTAATTTTAAAAACTTTTGTTGTTCCCCCTTTACAGTAGGAAATTATATGGAGAGAAGATGTTGTAGCAAGGGAGACATAGAGGAACTGTTCTGTGCTGCGAGCCAAAGGACATCATTAGGAACACTCCTATTATCTGGAAGCCTGACTTCCTGTCTCAGTTTCCTCGTGGGTCTCAATGAATGGCAGAAGAAATGGAACACTTTCCTGCTTGGCCAAAAACTCTGCTAAATGACTCCTTTGGCTGCATGCCACACCGTGCTCCGGAACAAATCCTGCAGCTCCCCCCTGAGTCTGGAGGGTACTTGCTGTGCTTCCTTGGGGCTGGTGGAGTGAATTTTAGAAAGCCCGGGCATATGGTAATGCTTCAGGTGTCCTTCTGTACATCTTGAAAAGTTCTTTTTGTGATAGAGACTAAGAGATGCGTTGACATCTTATTAATGTCAGCTTCCATGGGAGATTAAAGAACTGCAATTATGTTAGGATTTTCATATTTGGTAAATGATTTTACTACAACGAAAATAGCGTAGCATGCCTTGTAAAATGTACCAGAAATGTGTAAAATAAGATGCTTTTATATATGCATTCAACTAAATAACTAATTTTCTGGGTTCTTCCACATAGTTTTAGCACATAAACTAGTGTTTATGTGCTAAAGTTATAAATATACTTTTATTGGAAAGTATAAGAATAAGGTAATAAAGATTTTTGTATATAGAATAAAACAAATTTCAGACATCTTATTGAGTGCAGTAAAGGATGCATCTGTCATCTCTATACATAGAGAGGAGTTTAAGTAAATTTTTCTTTTTTTATTTCTGGTCTTTGTTACATTTCTTTAACATACATATTAGCCCCCAAAACTTTCAGTGTCTCTTCTTAGCTCTGATTTTAATTAATGCTGCAGCACCAAACTTTTGATTCAGTTGTTACTGTCAGTTTCTATACTTTCTATTTTAACTACATTTGGCAAGTAAGAACCTCACAGCTGACTCAAAGGAAACTTGGCGAAATATACACCATTTCCCAATAGCCTTTCTCTATAATAGAAGATATATGGGACAGTGTTTAATAATTTTGTCTTGTTTTGCATCCAAGAAGAAAAATATTCTTAATTCTCTTGAGCAGGGAAATGCTTACCATAGTGTTCTGTATGTGTCATCTTTCAAGGGTGACAAACAGCTGTCCAGCTGGAAATGTTGGGCATACTTGGAAAAAGTACAGAAAATACTTAATGCCACTGTATATTTCAACAAGAAAGTATTGATCAGGTTCTGGTTTGTTCAGTTTGCCTTTTTTTTTTGTTTTGTTTTGTTTTGTTTGTTTGTTTGTTTGTTTGTTTTGTCTTGGGTTTTTTTTTCCCCTGCTAGTTTGTCTCATACTTATTACTGTGTGTTCCTTGTTCAGGCTTTCCTGAATTTCAATGCAAATTTACTCTGCATGACTTCCGTGGTGTACCAGCACCGAGGGTGATGTGAAACAATGCTTCTGCCACTGGAACAGCTGTCAGCTTCATCTGTGGGGATGCAATTGTGCCATACAGGCTTCATGCTGAGGTCGCTGCGTTTTTTTTTTTTTTCCAAGTAAGCACAACTGCTGGATTATGCTCATCATGCCAACCCATCTGTAGTCTGTCTTCAGACTTCTTTGTATAGATGGCTAAATGCTTTCTAACATTTCTTTCTAATGCCCTTGGCTGACAATCACTGCTGCCAACCTTGATACCTGTGCATTCTGAGACTTGGCACTAGTGGAGGCATGTCTCTCCATTGGCTGCTGGAGGAAAGGAGAAACTTCTTTTTTTTCTATGGCAGTTTATAGATACTAAGGTCATGATTTTGAAAGCTGAAAGTTGGGAGATCTCATTTATTCCCATTGCTTCCCCTTCCTGAGCAGCAATACAACCTTGTCGTTTCTTTTGCACCTAAGAGTTCTCTCCTTGATGTCCTTTTCCCATCTCCTCCTGATTCAGAGGAAGAAGGAGAGAATTCTGTCCCTGTCCAATTTTCAGAGAGTCACATCACTGGTAAGATGCCACCAAAAGTTCCTCATCCTTTGCACTCGTGGCACAAAATGTAAGATTTCAACTAACACAGTGGAAAAATGTTGATATGTATTGTTAACATGGGTATATTTCAGTGTCTGTAGTTAAGAATATCTGGTTATTTTAAAAAGGTGTCATATACTTACACATAATAAATGAAAAAAAAACCCAAACAAACCTCACCCTCCTTAATAAGAGGATATTTTTGAGCTCTAAGGAGAGAGAACACTAAAAGTACAGAAAGCAGTGTAAATACATATTTCCAAGTTCTTTTGATTCTGTATTTATTTTAATTCACCGTATTTTTATTTTTGTTCAAGAGGAACTCTTCTCACCTTCTGTGGTCTAAATGAATTCCTATAGTTAAATGTAGATGTCCTTTCTGAAAAAAAATTATATGCCAGCAACTACTACTCTCCTTCTAACAGGACATAATTTGTCTCAATTATTTATGTTATTTTCATCCTGACTTTTGAAGTAAGGATTTGGCTCCAGTATTGAAGGTTTACCTTTTAAGGACTCAGGTGTATTTATATTTTACCACTACTGCATATCATCATATTATTTAGCTTGTTTTCACTATGTAATATTTGTCTAAGGATTTCATATCACATCTATATCTATATCCCAGAGAGATTTTCTTTCCTGGGTTTGTTGTGTTTTACTTTTTTTTTTTTTTTTTTCTCAGTTCCCTGAAATAAAGTTTGCACTTTAGGAAGAGTTTCTTCCTGATGTTTTTCTGAGGATAATATGGGAGAAATTAGGTCTTTAGCAGATAAATGGTACTGCAATTTTGTGATAGGGAGAAGTGTTTCTTTATGTAGACTGGCCTATGGATTGATTTGGTGTGGATATAGCTGGTAATAAAATGCAATATTTGTGCACCCAGTGACGTGACTGTGAGGAAAGCTTGCCAGTGCATCATAGGATTGTAGGTATAAACTGAGTTAAAAATATTCCCGAAGAGGACTGCCTGAAGTAGATTGTTAAAGTTTGCCCTGTCTAGATCTGTCAAGTTTCTGTTCAACAGCAAAGCTAGAAGAGTAGTAAGAAACTGAGTAGTTCTAAAATTCTTATTCCAGTTGTTGCTTATATAAATGACGTGTTTTAATTCTTGCATATTTGGGTAACTGTGGCAGTTTGAATTTGTTTAGATCATCAACTTAGACTTGAGATACTTATTGTACTAAAACATTAGCAAGTCTTGGTTATAAAATGCCTGTTTCATTTGTGCTGTCAAGATGAACATAATGTGGTTACAAAGCAAGACTTCACTCTCAGTCAGCTCCATAAGGTCGATTAAACTGAGGGTGCTGGAACATCTAGCTGTAGTATATGTTGACACAGAAACAGTTTGATAGATCAACTGTAACTTGAAGAAGTGCATGAACTTGGGTTTTAATTGTGATGGTTTAATGTAATTTGGTAACATAGATGAAAAATGGGAACTTGCTGTCATTATGTGTTCTAGGTAAAATCTTACGGAAGGCTTTGCCAGCCACTTCACTGGTGTACAGAACAGACTAATGTTAAATTTAAAGGAGTAAAATCTGTATGGGGGTCACTTTGTATTTGAAGATGACTTGCTTTAAAAGCTTACTGATTTATGCAGTATGCAGATTTTTTCTGGAAACAAATTATGTCTTTGTTTCAAACCATTTACTATACTTGCAGAAACATTTGTGGTATAGGAGCTCATGTTATAACAAAACAAGCCATTCCAAAGTGAACTGCAACTACTGGTGAAAATGTTGATAAAGGTAGCAAGGACATAAATTACTTGGTCACCAGAATACATTGTTTCAAGTCTGTTTTTCATGAAGAGAAAATAAAGTCTCTCTAATGAGTAGCTGTACCACCTAACATTTCTCCTGTTGCTTAAAGGCTGAGTTTTGTCTGTAGTTAGTCAGTGGGCATTGCCTTAACATCCACTGGCAAATCTGTCTTGGAACTCTCTTACATTAATAGTTTTGATGAGATGGAGTTGATTGCAAGGGAAAAATAAGCGGTCACTCACATGTCATCCAAACATAAGACATGTTCATCTAGTAATAATAATAACAATAACAATAATAATAATAATCATAATAAAAATTACTCTTGAGCTGATGCATTGATGGACTATTTTGTGGAAGAATGAATGCAAATTCTCCACTGAAGTGCAGTATACATCTGCCTTCCAAACCACATTTTCATTTATCAGTAGTGCCCAATTATCTGTCCAAAATGGTAATAGCCCGTTCAGATTTTGCAGGTGTTTGACATGCATTAATTTTTGGTTTGATTTTTTCCAAAGCACACTGCTTATGCTTATGCACACATTGTCAAGGACAACCTCTTTTAACTGTGTATACAGTATTACACTGACTATATATACATTTTTGGCTTTTGCTCTAAAGGGATAGAGAACCATGTTAATAAGGTCACTTTCAGCAAACCCTCGTGTACACAGAGGTGTTGAATATTCACTTTGGACTGCTCAAAAACCATCCTCACCATCTGAGCCTCTTAATATTGTGTGCAGTTTTGATCATCACAATATAAGAAAGACATTAAGCTACTATAGAGCATCCAAAGGAGAGCAACAAATGTGGTGAAGGGCCTTGTGGGGAAACTGTGTGAGGAGCAGCTGAGGTCACTTGGTCTGTTCAGCCTGGAGGAGACTGAGGGGAGAGCTCACTGCAGTTACAACTTCCTCATGAGGGGAGGGCCAGGCACTGATCTCTTCTCTTGGTGACCGGTGATAGACCCGAGGGGATGGTCTGAAGTTGTGTCAGGGTAGGTTTAGGTTGATTTAGGAAAAGGTGTCTCACCTAGAGGGTGGTTGGCACTGGAACAGGCTCCCCAAGGAAATGGTAACAGCATCAAGCCTGGACAGTGGTCTCAGATACATGGTGTGGTTTTTAGGGTGTTCCTGTGCAGCACCAAGAGTTGGACTTAGTCTTTTACGTGTCCCTCCCAACTCTGATTCTGCAAAAAGCACTTTCAGTTGTGTTATGTCAAGCAATGTAACCAGTGAAACAGCTGGCTGTTTCTGAGTCATACCTGCCATTGAGGTCGTGCTCTCAGATCTAGCTGTGTAGTTCTTGGCTTTCAGCAGCAGTGAGCAATGTGCCTGTGCTGCCTGCTGCCAGTGCCCAATGAACATACTCACTCTCTGGGGACTCCAATTCCCTGATAGACAGAGGTTAAGATGGAGCAAGAAGAAATCACCATATATCTGAGGCTTCATGGGGACTCTGAAGGTTTGGCACTGTGGGAAGCAGTTCCTGTTGCTCAGCCTGTTAAAACTCGAGCACGGAAAAAGTGGTGTGGCCTAAGGAACAGGCTGGGATGAGCTGTAGAAAGGTGAGAAGCTGGATGGAAGAGGGAAAATGAAGTGGTGCCTTTGCTGTGCAGTTGCTGGGTAATTCCTAGAAAAGCTAGAATTCATAATAGCCCACACATATAAATCGTTCCACACACAGCTGATCACTATTTTTGCACATTAGGGACAGGTTTTGATACAAATAACATATTCTAAAGCATACGGGTCCCTCTCTATGGTTTAATCACTTTTCCACATAGTTTTATGTTCAAACTTGAGTGTTACGGCTCTTCACTTTCAAAGACATTTTGTCTTCCAGACTGGTCCTCCTCCTTTTCCACTCAGGACAATATGTAGTTTTGTTGTTGACAAAAAATAAACTTTTTTTTTTTTTTTTTTTTTTATTAATAAAATGCTCTTGTCTGTGTACAGAGCCTTTTTAGGTTTGTCTGTTAAAATACTTAAAAGAGGTCTTTAATGAATTCCAGGATTTCTGTCTCCTCGTCTTTTAGGGAGATATTGCTGGAGCACAGTCTTCTAAATTTGCTTTTGGTGAACGAAAATTTGGAAAATTTTTTTTTTCTTTGTTTCTTTTCTAGTTAGACACATTCATTCCTGAACAGTCTCTGAAAGCTTTTATTGCTCTCTCTGTGATTGCCATCACAGACATCCTTCCCAGGAGTGCACCTCACGGAGTCAGACTGTTGTGCACCAGTAGTCTGGAACCAGGCATCACCTTTCAGTTTTCCCAAGATGCTGTTTTTTTAATGGAAACAGCAACAATAAAAGCCTGAACCCTGACTTCTGAATAATCAGGTAAAGTTTCTTTGGTGTAGGTCTGACCTTTGCCTTCCATCAGCACAAAAAACACCCCAATAAGCAATAACAGAAAAATAACTTTCATCTCATAAACCACATTCACCTTTGTGAAACAGAATTGCTGTAGCATCTCCCATTTAGCCAGTATTGTTTTTGTTTTCCAGTGGACTTCCCTTCTAGAGCTTGCAAGTTATAAAGTTGTCTCTGGTTTGGTTCAATACATTTAGAAAAGTTCCTATTATGTTTTCCTTTTATTGTTTATACTGGCTGGAAGAATAAAACTAAAACTTTTATCTCAGGTTGGAGCATAATTTGGTGTGATTGCTCAGCTTCTGATCTCACTACCAAAAATGTCTTCTTTTAGGAGGTGATAAAAATATTTGGCTCTGTTTCACCTCAGTCACTCTTGGCAGTTCTTCATCTGCTCTTCTGGGGTTTCCATCTGCTCTTTTATTCTGCAGTTTCTTCTTCAGGCTTCAATTCAGCAGCAGCAATTGCAAATAAGTGAAAACATCACTGATTTTTCTGAGGATATGGGGTTGGATGCAGGTGCTATTCTGCATCTCTGTCAGAATCTTCCAGGATTTTATCTTATTGCTAAAAGGGAGAATATGGCAATTCCCTGAGGTTTTGGATATTCCTTTGTTCTTCCTCCCTCACAGGTGTCCAAAGATTTAACCTAGAGCTGTACACATTACTTAAAACTGAAACCAACAAATCTATGAAGTTAAATAGTTTACAGGGGCTAAGGATAATATTTTTTTTTATCTAATGAACTTTTCAAATTAAGGTCCTGTTAGTTACAGAAAAATGTATACGAATGCATGTGAAATTTGATTTAATAAAAAGCTTTTAAATTTTTTTCCCCAGTAACTTATACTTGTTCTGTCATTTAAGCACTTTTAACTAAAAAAAAAAAAAAAAAAATCACAACTCATAATAGGGATTATTGATGCTGAATAATCATTTGCTCTCAAGTGATTAAGCTGCTAACCAGCACTCTACATTATATTAAAGAGCAAAAATCACATGTATACATGACTGTCTGCTTACTTACATATTTCACTTTCAAATGTGTTTGCCATTTTACAGCAGGGTTTTTTACCTCTTATGCATGGATTTTTTTTTTTTTAATTTTACAGAAAGCACAATCAAAGTTTCCTTGATCATCTAGCTGGTGAAAATGTAATTGTAGTTGAGTAGTGTTGGTGTACCAAAAGGCATATCATTATAGCAAACTCCTATATTCGTTACTCGTAGGAGACAGCTTGTCTGACTTAATGTAAAGCTTAATCAGAAGGTTTAGAAGGGGAAGTACAGAAGAAAAAAGACCTTAGTAGTGAATACATGCATAATGAATTGATTCATTCAGTGGTTTCCTTGTATTTTTTTTTTCACTTGTTCTTGCAGTGTACATTTTGTCATACTGAGAATTCAATTAATAGTAGGGGAAAAAAAATAATAGTCATGTGTGAGCCTAGCACTGGCATTTATGATAACCTCCTATTGAGGTAGCAGGTTTTTTTTCCTATAGAATGCTGACAATTTATTATGTAAAACCTTTTAATAACACTAACAATGAAAAAGATTATTGAACAAAAAAGTAGTTTAATAAAAATCTCTACATTATCCTTGCATTATGCATATATGCATATATGCATTACTGAAGCATGCCTTCTATGCAAACTCTTGGTTTCTTTTCAAACAACTGTTTAATATATTCCACTAGTACTTTTTGCTGTCTCAGAACTACTGTGTAAACTAGAGATATTTACAATAGAAGTGTATATGACAGATTTTTTTTTTTTTGTTTAAATTTTATCTTCCTTTTACTTTCAAAAATAACCATGGTTTGATCACTTTTCCACATAGTTTTATGTTCAAACTTGAGTGTTACAGCTCCTCACTTTCCAGGACATTTTGTCTTCCACACTGGTTTAGAAGTGTTTTTCTTTGACCATTAAATAAGTCAGGATAATTCAGCTGCCTGTACTGGAGAGGAAGTATAGGGAGCCTAAAACATCTTCTAAACTTATAAAAATAAGTGAATTTAGTGATGTGTGTTAGCAAATCAGCTATTCATGGTGTTTTCAGGCACAGTGATGTGATTGTGGTAGACAAAGCCAGGAGGAGAAATGCTGCACTGACTCATCTTTCATTCCTTCCCCCCAGATCTTCCTAAGTCAGCTTTTAGCACTTCCTACCAACTCTGTCAGTTGAAGGCAGGTGGATATTTCTTTCCCACTGAACCTGGGGCAGCTGCTGGAAGAAACAGGAGTGCAACTGGGAGCATTACATCAGCACTCAATAGAGTTTGCAGACCTGAATAGTTACTGCTGTGAGCCTCTTAGCCAGTGCAATCTTCTGTCTTTCTCTCTCTAGTGCACCTTGCTGACTAAAGTATACTTTCTCTCTTCTATCCATTTCAAAGTGTAAGAAGGCACCTGGTATATGGAGTCTGTCTGGGAAGCTGCCTCTGTTATTTTTTCCAAAAACAGAAGGGGAGCGTTGATTCTTCCTTTATCACAGGGGAAACTTGTTCCCTGCTTTAAGCCCTGAGGTTTTAAATTAAACTTGGCAAGACTCAATGAGCCCTTAGTCACAAAAATCTGTTACATGCCCCTACTACATCATCTGTGTTCAGAAGTGACCTGGTTTCCACACAGTTGGTCCTGCAATAAACAGATTAATGCAGGCAGGTGCTTACTATTACTGCCTGTTAAGTCCTGAAAAACTCCTTCCTGCTGATGTCCCCATCCCTAAGGGCTGGTGGATGATCTCTTGCCTGCATGGCTATGAGGAACTGCCAGCAGGTAGGGAGATCATTATAGGGGGGATCTTTCCCATGATGGTGGCAGGGAAGAAGGAATGAAACAAAAAAGATTCTTTTCCTTTCTTGATTTTGGAGAATCTATGGAAGTGGCAGGTTTTTGGAGTTTCTGAAGAGTCAGGATCCTGAAGAAATATTTGTGGGTCAGGAATATGTTTTTGAGGAAGGCAGTTGTATAAAGGCTGACTGGCTTGTAGGGGGTGAAACAATACAAGGAGTGTGGTGAGGCAGAAGCTCTGGTCAGAAGCCTGTTTCTTACTTCACTTCTAGTCTTAGCTGAAAATCTTGGGAGAAATTTTACTGCTGGCTTCTATACAGCCAGAATTTGTCCTTTCGTTTTACTTGTAACTAATGAATAATCCTAAAAACTTCTGTTCTGACATAGTATAAAAACTTATGGTGGTCAGCTGTTTGTCACATACTGGGTGTCACTGTGTGTAACATCCAGTGTCACCCAGTGTCATACAATGTCACACATCACTGTAACATACTGGGTGTCACTGGATTGCAGTGTAAATCATTATAGGTATACTATAATTTTAGGTAATACTGCCTAAAATACATTGTGAGGCAGGTGGTTATGTGTGTCAGTGGAGTTGTTTGGGGTTTCTTTTGGTCATTTTAACTAACTTTGTGGTCAGACAGCTGCTACTTATAACTTCACAGTTATGTCTGACTTGAGTCCAAGAAATTCAGTGTAGTGGATGAAAGAACAATTTTGAGAAGGTGATTGCTGAGATGAGATTTGGAGGCTCAAAGGGAGAACAACAGCTCCCTGTGGCTCTGTTTTTTGCTGTGAAGTACACTGTCTACAATCTTACCCTAATTATTTATTCTACCTTATTCATGCCATTACAGGGATAAAATTAGGACCTTTTAAAAATGGTTTTGTTTCCATAACACCTGAGGGCCTCAAATGAAATGTATCTTGCACTCCAGCTGGAAAAATGATCTCTTGCAAACTCTCCCCAGGAAAATTCTATATTTGTATAGATGGATGTTTGGCCTGGAAGATCATCTTTGGTGACTCAGCGCATATGCCAATATGTTGCTATTGACAAAAATGGAAATTCTGGCTAGAATATTTTTTCCAGGGACTCTGTGTGATTTGACCTTATAAGCTCAAATTATATTTATTGTTTTTGTGGCAGTATTCCAACACTGGTTCTAAGTAGGAAACAAAATTTCCATGAAAGATGTCAGTTATTGTTTACTTTATTCCAGAAATTCCCAGTTCCACTGCTGTCTGAAAATACAGGGTGATGCTGTCTAAGATGCTCAGGTTTGTGAAATAGAGCAGAACTGTTTTACAAATCATGTTGATCTTGTGGGCAGGTGTAGTGGCTGAAAAGCATAAAGGAAAAGACAAGTTTCTCAGTATGTTTCCATGAAACTGATGTTACTAGTTTTTCCATTGGTTTAAATGGAGCTCACAAATGCTGTGGTTTTGTGCTTTTGTATGTTTTGTCTCTTTAGAAAGATGCATTATGCAAGTTGCAGTGTAGGGTTTGGATACTTTCCTTGCTGTTCTTCTGTAAGTGGGATATTTATCCAATATTCTTGAAATCACTGTGAGCGCTCAAAGCACTTACTTTCATCCTAGTTTCTCAGAACCCCCTCCTCCCAGTCTTCCTTAGCTTTAGGACCAGCTTTTCACAATGAAGAAACCCCCTTTTAACAACACAAAATGTTGTCACAAAAGAAAACAAAATGCAAATATATGAAATCAGGTGTGAAAGCAAGAAAATCTTACTGCCCATCCCCTTGGCCCACTGAAGGCATGACATGCTGCTTATCTGTAGAGCACCTTGCCCATCTGTGGGAAGTGATCAGGTCAAATAAGTAAGTAGTAATCCAGACTCTGGAGTTTTTTACTCTGGCAGTAAATTAAATGAGAATTTGCTCATGTAAAAAGCTAAATGAATATTTCAGAGCAGTAATGAGGTGATGGAAAATACCCAAATATGCTAGTACTGAAGAGCTGTAGAAGATCAGTGCCAAACCCTGGTTCAAACTGAACGCCCACAACCACAGCTGACACCAGAGGTGGGTGTGGAGTTCAGGGAAGAGCCAAAAATGAACTGGGATTTTACCTCCATCAAAAGAACTGTAGTTTGCCCATGTGCAAATCACACAGGAGGCAATGAAACCTCTACTAGCTTTTGAAAAATCTTTTTGCAGAAGTTTGTTGATTGCCTCATCTGTAAGGGATAGTCTACAGAAAGCAAGATTTTCCAGTCACACCACGAAGGTATTGGTGGTATGGTATGGTATCTCTGACCTCTCTCAGTTGATGTAGGATAAGTGGCAAAGAAGGAAAACCTGGAAAAAATTATGTCAAGTTCTTTGTTAATGCTGTCCATTGTCACAGGTAGCTTCATTTTTGAGTTGGCTACATCTTCCCTTCCTCTGATGCAGCTCCATTCTAGAAATGAAGACAAGTGAGGCAGCCATGACACACAGAAAACACTTTACATGTTTCATGGATTAATACTTTAGAAGAAAAATGTGAGGCTTTTGCCTAGGTTTTTTTAAATGTTCAGTTTTCATGTCGAGCCAGGTAAAGTATGGCTCTGTACTAGGGGAAACTGTTTTGCCTCTGAAAATCTGCTGGGAAGTGAAAGAGAAGCAGGAATGTGCTCTGATAAGAATTATCATGATCTGATACAGCAAGAAGGATTGGAATTTGTGCCCATTACCTTGTGCAGGAGCTAAACTGCATTCTATGTATGTCTTCACACTTAAATCAGTGTTCTATTTCCTATGTGAAGAAAGGAGTTTCCCCTCTGCTGTTAGGCATTCTATATGGTTTTTTATTGATTACCAAGGAAGGTGAGGTGAAAGGGGAAAAATTAAAAACACGAGAAAAATCTGTGAGGA
The DNA here is from genome assembly GCA_027886175.1 of Phylloscopus collybita. Taxonomy (NCBI): domain Eukaryota; kingdom Metazoa; phylum Chordata; class Aves; order Passeriformes; family Phylloscopidae; genus Phylloscopus; species Phylloscopus collybita. The sequence continues at coordinate 37,384,720 of JAJNNQ010000009.1, read as the reverse complement.
AATGGTTACAGGGAAAAAGGGGAGCAAAAGATCTTACTTTTTATCTTTATTGATCTGAATGAAAAAAATCAGGCAAGTGAATAGAACAGTAAGGGAGAAACCAATAGATTGAAAAACCCACCTTTCATATTTAACACAAATATAAAATCTGAAGAAGCTATTAAAATAATTGGGAAGGAGGTTATAGGGCAGCCTGAAAGCAAACCAATGTGAGATTCAAATTCCTAAGAATCTTGAAAAGAAGGTGTGTATGGAGGTCTTACAAGCCACCCTGGGTTGTCCGGCAGCTGGTGAGAATAGAGTTAAGTGTTGCAGGAGCAGAGGGGAAGCCACAGCTGCATGCCCTGGGCACAAGGGCTGTCAAGCACCTGTCAGCGAAGGAAGTGAGGTGGGGCCCTGCCTCACTGAATTATGGTTTTCTCCCAAGGCATTATAACAGGAGCATGTGCACTGTCATCCACACAGGCTTCTATTATACATAAAAAGGCAAGTGCTGCTGGAGAAAAGTTCATTATGCAGATTGCTTGTAAGTGAAATTTCCTTTCACAAAGGTTTCCTTTTGTTTTGCTTATGCATAGACTGTGGTAAATGAAATCCCTTTTGCCAAATGTAAGTTATTTTCTGAGTAATGCCTTTATTTTCTTTTTCTGTGTTTTTGTCATGTGGTGCTGCATAGATTTTGGGGAAAAAAAATATATTAGCCTATCCAGCCTTGGCTTGCCTAAGTTATAACGTTTTAGTTCAATGTAGTGGCATAATAAGTATCCACTTCTTCTCCTTCTACAGACAGAATAGTTAAAAAAATCTCTTCTTCGTTGTCATGCAAATACAACTATCCTAAGAGCTGTTAGCATAGGGCAAGCTGGTTAGGAGGGGGTAATCAAACAAACCCTTGTGTACCTAATTTGCAGCTGGGTTTGGATTCCTGGTCCATCAAGCTTCTCTCACTATCTTTGAAGCCCCCTTTCGAGGGGCTGCAGTAACACAAAGGCCTTGTGTACACAAGAAAAGTGTAGTGATTAAATCACTTAAGTTTAGAGATCAGTTTAAACAAGGCATTGTCTTCTTTAGACATTCTTTCTTCAGTTTAAGAGCACCTCACGCTAATGTTTCCAAGTTAAATCAACATAAAACATTCTTAAAGCAAAGAACTCCAGCAAACCTGGTGTGTAAACACCATTAATTAGTCAAATCAGTTGCTAAAAACAATGGTCTCAGATACAATTGAGGGTTCTTCTATGAAGTTTCTTCTCCTTAATGCTTTATTGAAAACACAGTAGGAAATTATGGATTAAGATAGGTTTGTTAGCTTCACCTTGATAGAACAAGTAAGGATAGATCTGGCATGAAAGAAGAGATGCCAGCCCACCTCCCCCTTACCTGTCCGTGGTGCCAAGTGCTGAATCTTTCTTTGTGCATTTATCTACTAAGGGCCTCTGTAGAGGATGATGGGAAGACAAAACATCTTAGAAGTTAATGACAATGATAATAAAATGGTTGCCACTTTAATGGCTTTAGATGATTACACAGCAGCACTGTGTAATCAAATGTTATTTGAGCTTCCATAGTTTGGAAATTTATTATTTTTTCCTAATGTGAAGCAGTAGGTCATTAATAGTGACATCACAGTGGCATCATACATAGCTTATTTTCTGATGGGGAAGATTTTTCTGAAGTAGGATTTTTGAAGAAATATGCTTATTTTCGTCTACCTACCTGAATTAAAAAGTGTCTCTTACCAAGTATGTATGAAGAGTTGCATTTTTTAATGTCTAATTTACCACAAGCATTTAGTTTTATGAAGGTTTGTTTGTTTTTGTTTTTGTTTTTTTTTGTGTGTGTGTGTGTGTTTTTGTTTTGTTTTGTGGGGGTTTTTTTTTGTTTTGGTTTTGTTTTGTTTTGGTTTTTTTTAGAACAGATGAGCAATAAAACACATATTGAAAATCCATTGGTGTGATTTGTGAGCTAGGATTCTCAGCTGAGCTTTGTAGTATTTGGTTATATACCTGCTTACCATTTAGGACATACAGAGTTTTTTCTCTGGATAAGCCAAGAGAAATACTGACTGAATGCTAAGATTGAGGTGACCTGATCTGGTGGATTGAAAAGCAAGGTAACATAGATAGTGATTCCACTGAAATTTAAATTAGTTTGGTTTTGGATCAAATTAAATGCTTTGTGAAGAGTGCATCTCAGAATTGAGATATTTTGAAAGCGTGCTGACTAAACACTGATCTGAGCTTCTGTTTAAGGTGTCTGATTTCTTTCAGCAGTGCTTCCATGTGGAATGAGAGGAAATCTGAATAAGGCCGAGTGTGTGAAATGCTAACGAGGCTGAATTAGTTATGCAAACTCAAAGAAAGATTGGAGAAAGCAGCTGAAATATTTAGTTATTGAAGCAACTCATTATAAAAACTCTAAGTATGTGCTTTAAGTTAAATCTGTTATTCTGTAGGTATGGGAAAGAAGTCTAATTCTTTTAAATACATGGGTGCTTTCAGTAAGCCCCTTAATTTTTACAGTGAAGACTTTTGTTTGTCAAACACTTTTTGATCCAGTTTAGCTGACAAAACAGAAGCTTTTGCTGTGAGTAAGGGCCTGGTGAGATAAGATGTTTCAAAAGTTTCTGTTCCTAACCACTTTAAATGAAGTTCATAGTTGTATGTTTGCTAAGCTTGTGCTTGTGACCGCTCTCCCACTTGCTCTGCAGCTGTAGTCAAATTATCTGAGCAGCTAAGGTGGGCCTGGCGAGTGCTTTTACATTGAAGTGGTAGGCGTGGTCAGGTTCCTCTGACTTTCTAAGCCTGTTATCAATGAAGATAAGCAGATTTTTGTCTTGTGGGCACTTAGCTAAAGTCAATAAACAAAGCTTCTGTTGACATCCTTGGCCAGTTCCACTGGATGTTCTTGTAACTGGATATTTGCAGGATCACAATTTATCTCAGTACTTAAGTTGGATGTGCAGTGTTTGGTTCGAAGAGGGATTACACATCCCTCTCTGCATTGTGTTTCTCAGATCAAGCTTGAAGTCATCTTCGTTTTGGAACCACTGATTAACAGCTTGTGGAATAAATTTCTGCAGTTAGCGGGAATGTAAAGTAAATATTTACATGACCAAAGTTTTAATTTGAGCTTTGTAGGTGTAACATTTGTGCTTTATAGCTATATATAGAGCTGAATCTATTTGTATATTTGGGGGATAAAAATAAAACCAGTTTATTTTAGTATGTGCAAGTTTCACCCTTGTAATTCGGATTTTTTTTTTCCCTTGGTTGGGTTGTTTGTTTGTTTGGGTTTTTTGGTTTTTGTGGGGTTTTTTTTGGTTTTGTTTTTTTTTTTTTTAGAACAAACTAGACAAAGTTGTTATTGTCAAATGGGTTGTAAGGTAACTACTAATCATAGAATCTTAAAATATCTTGGATTAGAATGGACCTTAAAGATCACATAGTTTCAAATGTCCTGCTACAGGTAGGAATGTCACCCATTAGTTCAAGTTGCTCAGGAACCAATCTAACTAAATTAAAGGATGAATATTAAATTAAAAATATGAAACTGGAAATGGTTGTAAAATTGTATATCTTTCAAATGTCACTGAAGGTGCATCTTAGAAGGATCTAGCCCTTTTTGTAACACATCTGTTTACCACTCTGATTAGGTATTCACCAAGGAATAAACTTGAAAGAATTCCTGGTAAATAGGCTAGTGAGTGAATTTTTTCTCATTGATCATGGATGTTGACACTGATAATCCACACGTGTTTTCTAAGAATATTTCTCAGATTTAGAAATTGCCATCAGCTGTGATACTGATGGGTTAGTATGTCTAAGAGCAGAAATTGTTAACAGTCGTGAAAATAAAAACACTTTACCTTTTTGTGAATTTGGATACCTGTATTCTGTAAATTATGTTTTGTTTTTCTTCACATGAAATTGTCTCCTAAATACCAGCTGGCAGAGAAGTTGGCCAGTTGCAGAACTGATGATTTTTTCACAGCAGTTACTTGATTCATTCCATAGCTGTCATTTTTTTCAAGGAATAGATCACAGCCAACATTGCTAAAAGTAAGGATTTTCTTCTTGACTCTTATCAACACTGAGTTTGAAATGATGGAAACTTTCAGAGCTTGTTGCCCACTACAGAGGAGTTTCTGATTTCCAATCCCTATTGTTTATCAGTTGTGATAATGTTTGGGTTAGAGCCCATCCTTTGGCTCTGCCATCTCTGTCCCCCTTTAAAAGGCATGATTAAATCCCACAGACATGGTGAGCTTTCCTTGTACTCCAAACTGCCCTTTCTCTCTGATACATACATTATTCTTCCCAGCTCCTTTCCCTCCTGCAGCTGCTGTGTGTTGAGTTAATTCCTGGGTAGTTGCAGTGCCTGTTGGCTGTCCTCATTTATTTATTTATTTCGATTCACTCCTGGAGCAGCAAGGATGCTTTGCTGCTTTTAGGGACTAGAGATCATACCTAGCTTTCCTGATTTTGGTGTTACCTCTCTTTAAATGTTAGTCCCTTTGTCAATTATGCGGTCATCTATTTGCCTTTCAACTTGGTTCTTTCTTTTCAGAGATTTGCAATATTATCGAGTTAAGGATTCTCACAGTAGATGGTAATGCAGCAATGCTGTTAAGTAAGTTTGTTTAGGAGTTCTGATTAAGTAAATGTTTCTGAAACTTGCCTTAAGGCGCTGTTTAAAGAGGTTTCATTTTACTTCTTTTAGCTGAAAATGTAGTTTTACTGAACTCGGTGTTGTTTGTCAAGCACTAGCTTTTTCCTACCTGGTATGTTTAAGAAAAAAAAGGTAATGATATCTTCACAGTTCTTAATAAAATGGATTAGTAAATTGTGAGAGGATTAAGCATTTTAGCTTCTGACCTTTGCACTTAATTGCAGAATACCTTTCTGGAGAGAGCAAAAGAAGACCAACAACCAGTGTTTTATGCTCTGGTTTGAAGTTCTGCACTCCTGGAGATAGTTTCCAGGTAAACTAAATGGTCTCACCTACGAGAGTGTGTAATTTGAAAATCTGTCTTCCATTAGTGGCATAGTGAATGATTCTTCCTTGTAATTAGGCAAATTAGTAATATTGTGGGTAGGTTAAATTATTCTCTAAATTAAAGTAATTGAAGTGTTGCCAATTAAGACTTCGTGTGGTATCATAAATTACGTGAGATCTTGCTTTTCGTCCAAGGACCTTAAAGACTTTTCTAAATGATAATTAGGCTGAGCAGTGTTTCTTTGAAAACAAACAGCTCATTTTTTGGAAAAATACAATCCAGTACCCGGAGATATCATAGGATTCTGTTAATTCTCATAAGAAATACTCTTCTCTCTTAAGCCCTGCTTAAACTTTGGTATATTGCTGCTGCTCAAACCCTTTTTCAGAAGCTTTAAGAACAGAGGAAAATGCAATTTTCGTCACCTTTCAGCTTCATAATGAGTCTCAACATCGTTTTGGAGAGCAATTGATGATTGTGACTGTGTGTATTCTCGTTGGCTCAAAGTAGGGCATGAGCTGTGCTGTGTTCTACTGAAGTGATGTGTTATAAATGGGCCAGGAGACCAGCTCCTTTTAAAAGGCCTTTATTAGAAATCAGCTCTGGGTAGGGGGCTCGAGGGGCTGCGCACGCCGCCGCTGCTCCCAGTGAACACCACGGAGGAGGAGGTGCAGTCGAATCTGCTGCTGCAGAGTCGGGATTCCGTCCTCGTGGGAGTTACCAAAGATTCACCTTGGCTCGTGTGCTCCAGGGAGGTCACCTCTCTCCAGTTCCTTTCAGGTCATGGCGAGAAAGTAACAAAAAAATACCTGCTACCTGCAGGTAGCTGGACGTGTGCCTCGCACAGCTTTGTCCTTCTTAGGTCCAGTTTCTGTGTCGGCTCGCTGTCCCAGGGGCTTTTCTAGCTCCAACTGGACCTCTGGCCGTAGCCAGGCACCATGGGAGCTCCCTCATCTCCATACTGGGCGGTGTCCACAGCTCGATGGGCAGGCAGGAAGTGGCAACAGGGAGGCAGCAGGAAGCGGCGGCGGGTTTCACTCGATGGAGAGGGGAAAACCCAGAATTCAGGGAGAAAGGGTACGGAACTTGGGACATAACGAGCAGAAATTCAGGGGTACAGATTCAACATGAACGGTTTAAAACAGGCAAGTAACAGTGCAACTTTAATTTTACAGCAAAACAGTGTAACAGTACAACTTGGGAGTGCATAACCTGGGGCTTTCTATTTCTTTCATGATGGGTTTGTATCCATGAGATGAGGGGTGTATTTGGGCACACATTGCCTGCCCTGTAGCGTGTCAGGAGAGACCAGGGAGCCTCTCAGGAGCTGAGCTGGTGGGATCTGAAGTTTGCAGTTGTGTTGGGAAGTGGTCCCTGGAGTGAACGTTTACAAGCATGCTTAATTTTTGTCTGGAAAACAGCAATTTGAAACAGTGAGGGAATGACGGGGAGAATGGATAATCACATGCCCCGTGCTCAGATTTATTTGCCTTTGTCCCCTTTTTACTTAGCAATCAATGTAAGACCAGGAAAACCATGAGAGCACTATTTCTTCATGTGTCTGAAACTACTGGAGTAACTGGTAAAACTCTTGACATGCCCTTGGAACAAACTTTTCTAATGTACAGAGTTTTATGTGTGGCTGTATTAGTTTCAGAATTAAATCAAGATACGGGCTTGAAATAAAAACTATACTAAACTTTGCTTTACAGCAATTAGACATATCAGAATGAAAGTAGTTAAATTTTTTATACTCAGTATTTTTTCAAGTTTGTAATTGTTTGATCTTTTATATAATTAGTCTAAGAATCCACAGGAATGATTCTGTCCTATGTCAAACTTTTTTGCCAAAATTACTAATTACCTAAGTAAGTGGTAATTGCACAGTCCCCTGTGCAAATTATATCTTAATCTTTTGATGGAGATTAAGGCATAATTTTGGCAAACACCTTTGACTATTCAGGTTGCTTCATAGTAACAATAAAGGAAGCTAGTGATTTGTCTCCTCACTTTCTGTACGCTGTTAGGTTAACGTTTCAAATCCTAGAAACATCAATAGACAAAACAGAAGTAACTTGTATCTTGAGATGTTCAGAATTGTTTTATAGGAACTTAATGCAGTGATATTTTTTGAACTCAAATCCATTATTTTAGGGTGTTTTCTATCTTTGTTTTAAAAATCACCTGCTTATATATATATATAGCCTTGTATTTTCTGATTTGCATGTGTGCCACACTTGCCTGAAGATCAGTCACATTGCCACTTGTGCCTTCTTTGAAGAATGTAATTATGCTGCAATAATAAATAAGGCACAACACTCTGCATCCAATTTCTCTATTGCATCTGAAAAATACTGGGGAGGAAATGTGGCAAAGTGTTAGTAATGCTCAAGATAGAATTTATCTCCCTTAAGGCCAGCCTTTTAAAAGACAGGTGTTTGGTTCAAACTGGTCCTCTCTCATGCTGCTATAATGAGTTGAAGAGAGATGTGGCATTATCCGTCAGTCACTAGATCTGCTTATGTTAGGCACCTGCATTAGGCATGGGTGCATGGCCTGGGCCTGAAATGCCTGTTTTTCTCTTTCTTCTTGCTGAAAAAGTGGGTACAGATGTGTATGATCAAGTGAGATGTGCTTTGGACACTCTTGAGTTTAGAGGGAGTAGTTAAACTTGCAAATAAGTGATCAGATATTGTTTCATTAAAATTGTAGGTGCAAATGCCTGTTTAGCAAGTAAATTCACATAACTGGTATTTGATTTAGTACTACACAGACAGATACTTTTTTTTAATATGAGTTTTCCTTGTAAAGGACAACAGTTTGGAAGCACAATATCTGTGCACTGGATGTTTCTTCACTTTGCAGGCATGGTGATTTTTTTTTTCCCCCCCAGGTTTTCACTTTTCCCTGTTTTTACATGTTTGGTAGGCCTTGATATTTTTACATTGAAGAATGGGTTATAAGACATAAAAATGGTATTGAGGCACTCTTTCCAAAGTCTTCCTGGTCTGTAAAACGTCCATTTTGAGAGTCAAGTCTTTCATTAATGGTTGAGATGAACTATCGCAGAACTGGATGGGTACTTTGAACTTTGTCCAGTTACTGGAATTCACAAAAATGGAGAGGAGATGTTCATATAGCTTATGAGGCATACCTGAAGGTTCCCTTTTTTTTAAATCTACTTCCTGTTCAGTAATTTAGCAGAGGTTTAGCATTAGACTTACAGACTTTCAAAGGATATTCTTCTCAGTTGGAAGTAAATCCTGGCTTATGTGCTCTGCAATCACACTTATAAAAAATAAATATATTCCATTTTAGAAACAAATAATGCTGTTAAAGAAAAGAAAACATTACAAATTTATTCCTCAATAGCTTTCCTTTGTATTATGTATTTCTTCTTGGCTCCAACACTAGCTTTGTCCTCATAGCAAAAGTAAACATGATATGGCAAAAGCTAAACACTTTTTCTTGCTTACAAAGATGGAAAACAAACACTTCTTTTTATAAAAATAGCCAGTGTTTTATTTTAAAGAGATAACCCAAGACTTTTCAAAAAAAAGTAGCACCAGTCACTCATCCTGAGAAGCAGATGGGAAGCAAAAGAACTTTTTGAAACAGCTGATAGCATTTTGTAGTAGTAAGGTGTTTGGTGATGTGGCTGATGGGGTGGGACTGTGGGATAGCCCACTTTTTATTCAGTGTTGTAGAAGTAACAGCAGTTATGGTAGTTCCAAAAAAGGGTTTTACTAAACTGTGGAAAGCAAATAATAGGTAAAACTCCATGTTATTCTTTTTTGGTTGGTGAATGCTCAGATTTTGCATGTATAGCAAATAATAGTGAGTTTGGAAAAAAGGCTTCCTCAATGTATGCATGCCAGCCTTGCATAATATGGGCATTAACTTTTCTATGAAACTTGCTTTTCTATACAGTGGTTGTGTACTTCCTGGAAGTTAGCTTTTGATCCACACTTAACTCTATTTTTGTGTAATAAGTAGTAACTACTGTTTTCCTTGATTTCAGAATTATTTGGGATTCAAGAAAGATGATAATTTAAATAACTAATCAAGTATGTATTTTAATATTTTCAAATAATTAAAGAAACTGAGTATTCACTTCCAAAGTTTCAGAAAAAAAGAGTTGATGGAAGCCCCAAACTGAGGCCCAAACTTAAAATTGTGTAGAAAAACGTTTGCAGAAAACAAATGTTAGGACATAATGAAAGTTGAGAAAAGACTACATGTGAGTTGGATGTTACTGCTTTCAGTCCTTTGGGCATTCATAACCACATGTCTGCCTGTCTGTTCTTTCATTCACCAATTACTTGGAACACAAGTATCACTTTGGGCAACGAAGACAAATCTGTAAAATCTCTGAGAACCCACAAACACTGTGTAAATCACCAACTGTACTTTGTACTTAGCATTTAGAGGAGAGCAAGCCAAGGACAGGAATTATGCTTACATTTGTGGCTTAAATAAATGGCAAGTTGTTTTTTTTTTTTTACTTTGCTAACAAAATTTTTCAAGGTATCAAGTAGATATAATTAAATAAATATGAATGAACCCATCCCATTTCCTCAGACTTTTGTACGAAAATTCTCATTGATAAAATATTAATTACACTATGTTTCCAGGCTAGGTGCACAAAATGTATAAATAAATAAATTTCTCACTGTAGGTTTGTTTTTTCTTACTTTCATAGGTGTTAGGAAGTGATACAGAGCATAAAGTGCCCTATGTGGCAATTCTAGGCTGTTGTGATGAAGATTCTGATGAACCTGCCAATAAAACTCTCAATTATTTACAATGTTAACACAGGTGTACTAGATAGTGTGGGCTGAACTTTTCAAACACACTTCATGTAAGCCTCCTCATAGTTAAGTTGTAACTTAACTATGTTAAATTCTAATTTCTGCTGACCATGACAGGTTCTAGACTGGATTTTAGCTGCTGATTTCAGAACAAGTTTGGGCTTTGCTGCTGAGGAGGTTTCTCTTGAAGTGTCACCCGCCCTAGTCTGTGTTTTGGCATTTGTCCATTTTGCCCTCTCTGCCTTATTTTGGATTTAAAGAATGAGGGCCACAACCCTCAAATGCAAATTCCTACAGCTTCCATAAATTTATAATTGGAGAGGATTACTACATTCATCTGCAGATTTGATATTGTCTTTGGTATTTTAAGATTATTTTGACTGTTGTGGGAGGATGGGATAGAGAAAAGCTATTACATTGCAAATCTTCGAAATTTGGAGTGAAAAAGACCCTAGAGCTAGAAAACCACTTTTTAGTAATTCCCATCCAATTTTATTCAGATTTAATTGAGCTTAAACAGTTCAGCTGATTTCCCTTTGCTTGATTTTTTTCTTTTTCCTCAGGAAACTGGTTTCAGCCTGCCAAATCCATGTCTGAACGTGGCTGTTTCAGGGCGAGGGTCTCAGGCTGCCACCAAAGCACTAGGATACATTATGCTGGGAGCTGACAGAACAATTTGATTTGGAGGGATGCAAGTTAGTGGAGTCCTACCTCCTATCCTTAGCTCCATCAGCCTCTCAGAATACCTCCTGGGAGAAAAGGTTCTCACAATTGCTGGGAAACTTGGAGAAGCAGACAGCCTGACCAGGCTTTCTCCATTAAACCACAGTCTCTTTTCCCTCCTTTGGGGGCACAAATATGTGGCACAGATCCCACCTCTGGACTGGGAGAAAAGAGCAGGATAAATTGAGCCATGGCTCCCCTGACTGACGGAGGTAGCACTCATCTCCCTCTCTGGGATAAGGCCTTCCTCTATTGCTGGTTAACTTCCTGCATCTCAGAGGGCAGAAGTCTCTGCTGTAATTTCACACTGGAACCCGTGATGATGGGTGCGTGGTCCTTGTCACTGGCCCTGCTAGAAGCTGACATTTTGCTTTTTAAAACAAAAGCTAGGAAGTTACTTTAAAATAATTTTTACCTGTTTTGTAACAATACACAATAGAAGCATATTATGACACAATCCTTGATGTTGCAAATTATTTTGTTTTCAAAATAATATGTGAAGTGTTTGTGTATCTGTTATGTCTAAATTTAGATTATTCTGCTTTAAGTTTTTTTTTTGCCAATCAGAGTATATCATAATGCAAGGCCCCGAAACAGGAAGCACAGTGCAGTACTTTATTTTACCTTTCTTTTAAAGGATTAATTTATGTGAACTGTCATGGGAGAGATGGAAGATCCTCCAAAGGGTTTGTTTCAAATGTACGCTCTCAGTAAAGTTTAGGTACGAGGAAAACTAGACCTTACCATGAGGACTGCTGTATTTGCAAAACAGTCTTAGTGTTGTATCTGTTTCTTGAATTCATTAGCTAAGGTCTTTTGGCAGAAAACTGTCAGAGTTTTACTAGTGAGATAGTCTTACATTTTATAGTGGTGAAATGTATAACAATGGCTAGATACTTATCGTCTTTACAGAAAATTGTCTTAATGGGTTACACTATCGCTTTCTTTTCAGAAAGAGTAGTTTTTAACTTCAATTTTATCTAAATGAAAGGTCATCTGAGCATACAGTTGAGATTAATTTTTCTTCCAAACAAAATACCATTAAATTTTAGTATTGCCAGGTATTCCTGTCCATGTTATTGTGAGGAAAGACATGATATGAATATTTGGCTGTCAGCTTATCTGATACTATCTTTTCTATTAAAGAGCAGAATGCACATTGCCAACCTTTTGTTATCTAGTTTCCCGACTGCAGCACAGTGTCAGCTTCTGCCAAACTGGCTTACGTTTGTTAAGTGCTCACCATGGACTTTAGTTATCTTTTCCTGGTAGTCTGCATCCTGCCACTTAGCTGTAAATGTCACACACTCTTCTTCATTCATGCTTCCTACTAAGAGTTAGTTTTATTGAAATTGTGTGCAGGAATATGCAAGTGAGCAGGGGAATAAAATGAAATTTGTTCTAGCCATAGATGCTGCTGAAAAGATTTCTTTTTAGTAGTTAATTTAAAAAGTAAAAATATTGTTCTTGATGGTTGTACCCTGTCTGGTGAGTGGAAAAATGGGAGAAAACCCATATAAATGACCAAATGCAGAAAATTTAAAAAAATTATTTTGATACCTTAAAGCGTAATCAGTGTGGACTAGTCTTTTTTCTGTACTTGCATAACATGTACCTAAATTTAACTTTCATATTTTAGCTGCAGGCATTGATTTTTCAGATGTAATCTTTCCCTGTAGTTAAAGAAAGGACAGAAATAATGGAAGCAGAACAGAATTCAGAATAGAAAATGCTAAAAATTGTTACCATTCAACTGGTTGCAGGATATGCTCCTTTTAAGTATCTGATCTGCTGACAGATTGAAACTACAGTGGTTTCCATCAAACAAAGTCCTTGGTACTTCTAAGTAATACTTCACTCTAGGTCTCCAAGAGTGTTTTGCTTTTTAAGACATTTTATTGAAAATAAAATCTTGTTATATATCCACACAGAAGATATTATGTAAGATTAGAACAAAATGTTATTTTGTCCCAAACCAAGTGAAAGACAATTTTCAGAATGTTTCCATAGCAGGGAAGAAATTCCATGTACTTGGGGAGAACCCAACCAGGAAAACCCAAAACATTTTATTGTGAAAGCAAACAGCCTTTACATTATTCTGAACAATGTCAAAGTCATAATATTCACTAGCACAGCATACCTACATGTGATAACAGTGGGCTCTTGACTGTTAAAGAAGCAAAGAGCGTAGGATGCAAGTGTTGGAAAAGATGTGTACATAGCTGCACACTAGTGTACTCTAGCTGATGTTTATTGGTAGGAAATCAAGCATTTATCTGCAGTAGCTACCTGTCACTAAGTATTTGTTATGTTTTAAAACTTGGTCAACATTTTTTCTTATGTCTGTTTTAATGTTGTGACACAAATTTCTGTTAAGGATTTTCTTTTTTCTCTCCAAACCTAAGCTATCTGCTCTTTCAAACTAATCAGAGGAAAGGCTCAGTCCTTCTCTTTTTCCTGCCAAGTGCAGACATGAGATTTTCATTTTGTTGTAGTATTTTCAGTATTTCTCTGCTGAAGATGAGAGTGCTTCTGGGAGTTGCAATTTTGGTAACCTTCTTCAGTGGTGCATTGTTAATATCGTTTGTACAGTGCTCCGTGTTAAATTTCACCTCATTGATTATCATAATACAGAATTGCCTCAGAAGTTTAGTTCTGCCCCAGTGGAAAATACCAAAGATTCCATTCCTGAAAGCTGCTTTTGCTTCACTGACAGATGACTTTGCCAGATCAAATAGGATGATGGGAAAAAACACAAGATCAAAACTGTTCATTTATCTGTCCATCATGTATAGCCAAGAGATTTTTGCTTTTCAGATAACTTTGTCACAAGTCAGATCTTGTTATGTGTGTCTTTTTTGTGATTACCTTAAAGTCAAGGATCATGAGATTACTGTGAATCTTTACTGTCATTTCATGTGCCATTCAGAAAAATAAACCAGATATTAAGAATTTGTCCTGTCTTTTCAACGCAGAATTTATATATGTTTTTTAGGGTATTTTGTAGATCCAAAGTAGAAAGTGGTGGGATTCATGCTGATCATAACATGCATAATTACTCCAGCTGGTACCAAACCTGGTCTGAAGTGGCACAGTCACATCTTGGAGGCAACAGCTTTGGTTGTCAGCTGTAGAGTGGTCACTGACTGTCTGCTTGCCACAAATACCCTAAAAAGTTTTTGGGTGAAGCTAAGTTCTTCTGCAAAGCATCAGGCATCAAGGACAGCCAAAAGAAGCCAGATCCATGAAACATAGGCCGTCCTGTTAATGTGTTTGTAGTGACCTCCCACTAAGCAGTGAGAAGGAAAATGTTCTGTCAGTTTGTGTGTGTCAGTTAAAGCATCATATGAAAACTGCCTCGTGTGACTGCTGGGATGCATTTTCTACATTTGTTAAACATCAAAATGTTTTACTCCAGCAGGGATTTGAGTGCAGTAACCATAAAATGAGTATTTTGAATTGGTAATTCACTTATTGTAACCATCACATCAAGCACTTTAACTTTTGACTGCCTATTACAATTTTGTTCATTTCCTTGCCCTCTATTATCTTAAGATGGCAAAGGGTGTATTAGCAACTCACTTTTTTCCAGAGTGTGGGATACAGTCTCATTCTTGATGAGTTACAGACAAAAAATAGAGAAGAGATGATTAATGATTAATAAAGTTAATAATCATTGCTACAATGTAAATGCATTCCCAGCTCCAGTATGCCTTATTCCATAACAGTGTGTTATGTCCAGTTTGACCTGTTCTGTTATCAGTTTCTGTTTTCTTTGCCTTTTGTCAGCAGGACTAAGAGAAGACAGTGAATAAACTTCTTCTCTTTTCTGTTTTAATGGTGATCAAATCATTTAACATTGTTTCTGTTACTTTTTATATATGGTGATTTCCTCAGGTCTCTCCTTGTACCTTGAAAAATCATTTGCCTGAATCCCTGTTCCAGCCTGTCAGCATTCTGTTGAGAGAGCATATATGAGAGCTGAACTAATTGTTCTGCCAATGGCCTACTAAGTTTGTTTGCCAGGTGAAAAATCTACTGTTCTTTTGTACCATTTGTCTGTTAAGATAGCTTACCCTTCTGGGGCCACAATGTTGCCTTGAAAGTCATGTTTGCCTGGTTATTCACCATTTTGCTAATTCCATGTCATATTGGTAAGTGGGTCATTAGCAATTTCTCTTGTTTCTGTCCAGCTGCATCCCCAGTGAACCCTGGCCTTTTTCCCAGCTCTCTCTCCCTTGTTGTTTTCCATTGCTTGCCAACCTGATAAGATACCAAGCAGGTTCTGTTTGATCCACATGCCTAATATTTCTCTGATGAGGTGGACAGAGGTATGAACAGTGAAAGGGTGGCCTCTCAGTTGTCAGTCAAGGCATGCTCTGCTTCTTGGCTGCTGTTGAACCAAACTGTTGATTTTGAGGTTGCTTGTCATGCAAACTCACAATCCTTTCGGGGAGTTTCTGTTTTCTAGGATACATCTGCTTCCTATAATGTGATCTACACTCTTCACAGGTGCGTGCACCTGTGTGTGCCTGTTTTGAATGTAGGAGTTTCCTAAAATGCACCCGAGTTAGCTGTTAACTCTTGCTTTGGATGGTTGTGATTTCAATTTAGCAAGAAGTCCAGGTCACTCTACATTTGGGACTTGTCTCTCATTGTATACAGTTACCATAGCTCCATGCTAAATGCTGTTTTTTTCATAAATGTTTCTCTATATTTTTCTAGTTGAAAAATAGTTGTATAGCTTTAAGCTAAGAGATAACTTTCAAGAAAATAGATGCAGATGCATAATAATTCTTTGTACTTGATTGTGCCCTCTTTTGTCAAAAGGCCTTTTTAATCAATTTAATATGAATGATTTTAACTAATGGTAATAATAGGAAGATAATGGCTTCAATTGTGAATGGAAGAAACATCTAGTTTCTGACATAAAAGTGTGATATAGCTACCAAATTAAAGACCAAGTTAGTCCATCCCTCTTTTATTAAACTAGGGATTTAGAAGCATTAGAGTAATTATTTTTATCTTTGAGTGTAAAGTATTTCTGATAAGTTGACTCCAGCTGGCATCATGCCTTTCTCTAAAAGTCCACTTATCTTCATTACTTTGGTAGTAATTTTAAGTTAGCTGTATCTTGCTGTGCAGTGAGACTTCAATCCCAATAAATTATTTATTATTATTAGCCCGTATTAATATTGAAGGGTGTTACCGGTTAAATAGTCTTAAAGAATTTTATCACATGGTAAGAATTCCAGTGATACTATCAGAAAATTCTACTCTCTGGCTTGATGTATTTTAAACTCTTATAGTAGGAATGGTCTCTGCATTTGTATTTGTGGTATTGGTATGTGAACGTTGAGTAGTAGTGCTAACCTATTTTTCAAAAAATAGACCTAAAGCCAAGTAAGAAAGGTCAGCTTCAAATTAAAAGACTCACAGAAAAAGTTTTCAGTAGGAACAGTGAGAGAAATGTACTGTTTTCAAAATGGTTCTTGATAAGTTATGGGAAGGTTCATGCAATAAAGTTGGTGTGCCAGCAGGGATCTGAATCTAGTAGCTCAACCAGTTGCGTATTTCTGTTAACAGAACTTCAAAGTGAAATATTTTTATGGTATTGTTAAGTTCTCTGTTGTTAAAACAGTGAACTTCTGGGTATTCCATGAAAATTTTGATTGAATATACAGTTGAACTTTTATTTTGGACACTATTATACAGAGAAACTAAAAGTAATATGGAAAAGAAAATAAAAGGTATATTGTTCATAAGCTAGGTTATCATGTTTTATAGCTTCTACTTTTACTCACTCATTGTTTATGTTTTGCAATTTAAATAAAAGAAAATTCCAATAATACAGACTAACCAAAAATAGTGACTTTGATTTTAGTTCTATTTTTGAAACATGGAGAACAGGAAATATCCATTTACCAAATGGAAAACAATGTAATAATTAGAAAGAAAGGTTATTTTCATACTCCCATTCAATTCCAAACTTGAAAAAAACCATATTTGTTAATCTACTGTCAGGCAAATGTTTCTGTAGTGGCACATGAAGCTTTGCTGACACTGGGGGCTATGCTCTTTAAAGAGCAGCAGTGCTTCAGAAATGCCCAGGGGCAGCTCTCCAGGGTGGGGAGTGAGATGCTGTGCAGCACTGGGCCCTTCAGGTGGGGGACAGGCTGGTTGTCACAATTAGCTCACCAGCAGTTAGCACTGCACTTTGTTCAGCACAGGCTGGGGAACCAGCAAAGACTGTTGCATTTTGCCTTTCAGGTTTTTTGTTAGTACTGAAAAATCCTTGTGGAGTTAGCAGAGTGCCTTATTTCCTTCAGATGTTTGTCTCGTTTTATCAAGATAACTTCCTTTAGTGCAAATCCAATAGATACCTCTTGAGATATCACAAATTTACAAAAATAGATGGAAATCAATCAAGTCACTCAAGCATAGGACTGGGGATAGAAGTACTGGTTTAGCAATTCAGAGGCTTTTTGGTGTTTTCTTCCAAACTGACTGAACTGTTGCCGGTGGAGTAGCACTGATACAAATTCTGTACGTTTTTCTTTTAAATCTCCAGAAATCCATACTCCATGGATCTTTAATTTACTATATTTTCTCAAGATTTATAGGAACCTTGCAATCCTTTCTAGGCAGTCTGAGCTCTAAAGTTCTAGCTCACTTTCTCTAAGCCACAGAAATGTGAAGTACCCTTTGTTGAAGGCAAACAAGCATTCAGAAAAAAAAATCCAACCAACCCCCAAATCCCTCCTGCCAATTTCAGCTCTGATGCCTAAAGTTGCTCCAGAATGCTTTCCTGTCCTGACAGATGTTCCTCCCATGTTTTATGAAAACAAATGAAGTCATTTTAGCAGATGAAGATGTCTTCTGTTCTCAACCTTTGTGTTAGGTCATTTACTGCTCTCTGAAGTGTCCCTTGTGCATTCATGATTTTCTAACAAATTCATAAAAGTTAAAAGATTTTGGGATGCCACAAAGACAGTTTTCTGGTATATGCACAACCCAAAGTTTTGTTTCTTACTTTTGTCTGCTATGAAAAAAACAAAAAACAAAAAACAACAAAACCAAAATGATGAAGTCCTTTAGTACAGGTTTTTTCTTTTTTTCTTTGCCCTCCTCCCCACATTATGACAATTATATGTCTATCCTTATTCTGCCTTATATCTTTTTTAGGTATTTTTTAGTTCTACCATTAATATTTCAGTCCTTCAGTTGAAAATGAGTAAGACATTACTGAAAGATTTTGGTGATATATTTCTTCTGATTGTACTGAAAAGCTGACTATCTTTAAATATTACTCTTTTTTTTTTCCTGTTCAGGGAGAGAAAGAAATGTACTTTCAGAACTAGTGCAAGAATCATTTATAAATCATAAATGTCACATTTTCACAGTAGTTGACACTTTTATAGATTAATTTTTAAATGCCATTTGGATTAATTGTCCACTTGAATGTATTTATACCAATAATAGTCATGTTATGATAAAATATTTTTCTTTTTGGGATCTGATTTTTTGGGGAATATCTAACAACTGAACAATTTATGATTTTCACAAGAGGGCTGTGATATTACAGCTTTCTAATAACTGAAGCCGTGTTCATGCTACCAATCCTCAATCTGAACTCTTGTCTTCCTAAAAGATCTTCAAACAGATCAGTTTCTACAAAGTGACAGTCTATGGATATTTTAGTTGTGAACAGAAAATTCAAATAATTCCTTTCCAAACATGGGGAGTGACCCATGATCATTCACCTGAAATCTTATCTGTCCCCAAATACATTGTATTTTTTGAGCACTCTTATATTCAAAGACCTATGCCTTAAAGAGCTCTACTTTAGAGCACTGGCTCAGCAAATCCATCTGTTTTTTTCTTCATTAGGAATTCTGTTTTTCAGTCACTCTCATAATAACTTGGGGAAACACTTAAAGCAAGTACGTATACTGAGACAATTTGTACGTGAGAAACGTGGACATTGAGGATTATGATTTACAGACCAGAATTCGTATGAGAAGAGATAATGGATAGAAGAAAGCATATGTTTTGTATGCCTGGCTTTTTTTTTCCCTCCCACATGTGGAACACAAGTCTCTGAAATATTTACAGGAGTGCATGCCTTTTGATAATACAGGATTTGTCTGCAGCACCATGTCCAAGAGTTAAATGAAAATGGTTTTTAAACACAGTAATAATACAAATGGTCTACTTAAGGGGTAGGTGATACAGTAGTATGTTTTCTGAGTGCTCTTTACTTGGCCAAGGGCTTTTCCTTGGTTTTCTGCATATTCATGTCTATTTCTGAATTGTTTGCTTTGAAAGATAAAAGAATAAAGAAAGCAGATCATCTAGGAGTTGAAGAACCTACTACAATTCTCCATTTCTAAAATGTTAATAGTCAAGGAAATTTGAAATATTAGACCCTTAATGCCATAGGCTAAACAGCAGTCCTCTGAAAAGGTTAATATTTAATTTGGCATATTTGCTCTGAATGTTAGCTATATTAAATATTTGTATTTTCTCTGAGCTTGAAAGAAGCTTAGTATTTTCAGCATCTTGTGTAATTCCTATTTCCAGAGATATATTAAGAGGTTATTTAAGGTCACCACTGTGTTGCTGTCAAAAGACACAACCCTCGTAGCCAGCAGACCATGCTAGCCCAGGGTGAGCTGGCTAGAAACATCATGTTTGGCTCACATACTTCGTTTCAGCTGCTGAATTGTACTGAAAGACATCTGAAAATACTCTGAGACTAATTTAGTCAGTAACATCTTTATTAATTAAGAAACAAATCCATTATAAAAAATGGAATACTTAGTATCTGTCTTCTCTGTATTCATGCAAACAGCAGCTGCAATTAAGGCTGTTGTAGCTGAGAAGGGAGAAGCAGTGTCTGCGAGTGGGATGGCAAATGGACCCTGGTACGCTGTTCCTGCTAACATATGGGCTGCTATTAGAAAGGAGCACAAGAAATCTGGTGGTGAGCAGTACATAAAGAGCTGCAGTGGCTTAATGAAGGCAAGAAGAGAAGAATAATTGACGTGGAGAACAAGTCAGGATCTGCTATTTGAATTGGCCCTTGGGTGTTTTAGTTTGAAATGCAAGCTAAAATGCCCTATAAAGTGAGGATCAGCATGAGACTGACTTTATGGAAATAGAAAGCCTAACCAAAGTATAACTGTTTGCTTTCTTTTAAGATTTGTGAAATTCTTGAACCTTCACATAGCTAGCATTTTACACCACAGAATGGTCTGTATTTAAATTCGTGGCACTTAGGTGTTTCTCACCATAGGATTGATTTTACCTTATTCTGCTTGTGATGCATCAGCCTGATAATGAGCTGCAAACAAGTAGCAAACTGTAAGTCCTTCTGTAAATCCCACTGTAAATATGCACAATTTAACCTAATCAATTTGTGGCAGCCTGGGGGTGGCAATATTGTTTGATTTCTCACAAGTTTGGGGATAAATACAGTCTTGCAAAGAAATTATAGAGACAGGAGAAAGCTGAAGCTGTGTATTTTTTTATTGTCCTCTCCACTACCTCCCCTGCTTAAGTTCTGTGGATGACACTTGAATTACCACTGTGCCAAAAAGTAGGAAATGAGTAAGTGTGGACTCGGTGCCATAATTCTCTTCAGAACGGGGTGGAGATTCTGCTGGCTTGCAGCAGACTGTTTGCAAAAGGCTAATACTCTTTACTGGTTGGAAACAAGGATTTAAAAAAGCTTTTAGCAGTTATGCTGAATAGTGCTTTTCAAGAGCAAACAAATAAATGCAGAGATGAAATGAGGTTTCATTGTATCCATCAAGAGGCAAAATATTACAGTGATGGAATAAGTTCTGTCTCAAGTATTCTCATGACTAAAATTGCTCAGAATATTAAGCTATGTAAGAATCAGAAGCATCAAATATTAAATTCTACTTAGTAACTTGATATTAGGCATTAGACAACGTCAATACTTTTCCACTGTACTTGTACTGTCACCTCACTTACTCTGAGGAGAATTTTTCACTTTCTCTTTTACTTGCTGTGTCCAAAAATTAATCAGCAGCTGTGCAGTGTCTCCATGGGAAAATAAAAACCAATCACTTAAATTACAAGCGTGGGGGGAGGGAGGGAGGAAACAGTATTCAGAGACAAGCAAGGAAAATAGTTGTGATGCATGAGACTCATCATTTCTATTTTAAACAATAACATGAATTGGATGATACAGAGTTAAGGAATCAGGCTTCAACTTTTTAGCTTTATTCACTAAAATTTGTACTCTGGTAAGAAAAAAATGTGGTAGAAGACAACTACTGAATATGAAGACAGAAATGTAGAATTGCCTTGGTCCAATACCCAGAACTCATTGTATTAAGCACTGGATCACTGCCAAAAAAAGCAGCATTAAGAGCTGTTTAGTCTCTTTCCTTGTCTTTTCCACAGAGCCAAGTCACAGAATGATGTGCTAAAATATGAGATGGAATGACTTAAATGAGGTGCATGACAAAAATGATGGAAACAGGAAGCTGTGGCTGATAATGAAAATCACTTCTGAAACCTATAATAGGGGGCTATTTATATACAGTTTGATAATTCTCCATGTTTAAATATAAGATGATGCAAATGGAGCAATATTTATTTCATGTGGCATGATGACAACCTTGATCCTGAATGCCAGATAATCCCTTAGATATTCACTTTCCTTTCTGTACCATTTGGCTTTCTGTATAAATCTTTGGTTGTGTTTAATGATTATTCAGGATTTTCTGTTTTCGAGGTACTACTTTAGCCTACTTGGGATTTTATGTCTGTGAGAAAATTAAGTACATTTTTTTTCATTTCCCACAGATGAGGAAAAGGTACAAAAGGGTTGGATTTCCACATATATCAGTGCTGCTTTATTGTAACATTATTGTGACATACTTATTATGTTCTAATGCCAAGTTATAAAGAAAGTGTTGTGGCCTCTTATTGCCCTGGCACAACAAAATTACTAAGGGAGTTCTCTCCCTAATTGCCAAAGCCAGATAGCTTATCTAAGTATTTATTCCTTTTAAATTATTTATTATTATTGTTTTTGTTGTTGTTGTTGTTCCTCTCCCTAGACAACGGCTGCTTCCCCCTCAGGGCTGCTGTGCAGTGCTTGTGCTCTGCTGGCTTTGGCCATGCTTGTGCTGTCCTTGCACCAGGATTCTTTCAGGGGAAACCTGGTGCAAGTTCATATCTGACTTGCCTGGGTGTGGAAGAAGAAAGCACCCAGGGAAATATGCTTACAAAGGTGTAAGACCAGAGAACTACTACTCCCCTGTTGTGTATATAAATTTAATCCTTCATCTTGTTAGAAACAATAATTTTTTACTTAATTTTGTAATTTACCATCACTGAAAGGCTGGGATGTTAAATTTAAGTTGAAATCAAATCTGATTTGCTCTATACCAACTGTAGTCTATTTATGTATAAAAGTTTTATTAATCTTGTTCTTCATCTTTGAAAGAGATTTATTCTCTGAAATCCTTACAGTTCAATAATACTGCAATTCCACTGAATGGTTTGGAAGTTACCTTTTCTCTTTTCTAAAGTCTGGAGATTGGAAAAGTATATAAAAGATTTTACCTCTATCTTTTTAGCTAGTTAAACTAATCTTTTGGCTTGTGCCATGCATTCTGTTAGCTTGTAATTCACCTGCTTTGGTGTTGATATTGTTTTCTTTGTGTTTGAATGGAAATGTTTAAGACTTTCATCTTTGGGGAGGCCTTGTAGCAGCTGCTGTGTCTGTCTCAGCCCTGACAGCTGTTTCATGT
Source organism: Phylloscopus collybita (assembly GCA_027886175.1). NCBI lineage: Eukaryota > Metazoa > Chordata > Aves > Passeriformes > Phylloscopidae > Phylloscopus > Phylloscopus collybita. Next base: position 37,362,392 of record JAJNNQ010000009.1, on the reverse strand, counting down.
AGGTGGCACACTCAGACTGACAACTTCCTTTCCAACAAGGATTTTTCTCCATTCATCTATATGTGGCTTATTTTTTAAGTTCTCCAGTTCCCCATTCTCTGAGTAACTGAAATAATTAAAATCTGTTCTTAATTTCAGAACAAATTATATTTGTTTTCTTTCCAGTCTTCTATGTTTACAAGTTTTTAGTATTTAAAAAAGGATTTCAATTTAAGAGTGATAATTTTGTCTCATGGAATCTTTTTTTCTGTTTTAAGAAAGCTTAGCCATATAATTAATTTTGTGGATCTTGACCCTAAGGCTATCCAGGATAATGAAATTTCAAAGTAAAATGAAGGTGAATATTATAGCATCATAGTGGTCACACAAGACTACCTGGGGTAATGGGTAATTTTGACTGTTGTCGTATTACAGATCTGAATTTGCCCCATGGTGTATTTTTCTAGGCTCCTTAATAAAGCTAGCTATAGCAGAAGAAGTGTTTGCAGGTGTTTTAGGACAGCAAAACAACCCTCATGACTGTCAGCCTTCTTTTCCTGTGCCAGAAATCCCAGTCAGTTACCACTAAATTGAAGTTCAGCTAATACTGCTGCAATGGTTTCTGCTAGGGGTGACAAGCAACTTTCCCAGGAAGATGGAGAATTGTTTTCTCCACTCCCCCTGCTATTCAGTGGCAGGAATAACAGGCCCAGGAAATCATGGTTTTCTTGCATGTGGTTTCATATAAAGCAGGTCAGCATTTGCTGTGGTAACAAACATTAGCTGTGACTGCCCTATATTTTTGGCACTCATGGATCTTCCTGAGAGTCACTGGTTTCTTGCTATGGCTTTCCTTTCAAAGTGGTTAATAACTGCTCAGAAGAAGGTCTCATATTTCAATTTATTTTTTATTAAGCTTCTAACTATTTCTGCTTACTAAAAACTTGAAATAGTGGAAAATTATAATAAGAAATATTAATAGTAGGATGGATAAGTGGGTCTCCTTGAGATTATTTCTCTTTGTTTTGCCAATATCTGGCCTGAGGCAGTTATGAGTGGTGAAGAAAATTCTCTGTGTAGCTGCTTGTTTTGCCTACAGTATGCAGACACCTTTACTGTTTGCTGAGCAGTGTCCTCTGTGTTCAGTTCAGTGCTTAACCCCCAGTATATGAGGAATCGATTTTACCAGCTACAAAGCATGTGTGGTGTTGATGATGATCTTGCATGAAAAAAGAAAACAGTTACTGAAAGTCAGGAAGCTTGCCAGGTTGAGCAGCTTAACCAAGAACAAAACCTTTCACAGGGTAGCTGTTGCAATATTGAGGAGCCTGTCCTCAAAACACCTTGAAGTAAGTTTAGGAGTGAAGCTTGCGCCTAAGATTGCAACTTCTGTCAGAATTGTCTTTGCTGTTTTGAAGGGGTTGTTGTTGTTTTTTTAATTGTACTCATTTTAAAGAAATACAAGAATTGTCACTAAAAACAAAGCAGAAGGAAAATGGAAATGAAGAAATCACTATTTTGAAATTAAGGACAAAGTAAAAATTGGAATTAGCTCAGAGCAAATGGATATCTGTAAATTGGGATTTATCTGTGCCATCAAGAAGCATATTTAGCAAATTAGTTTCCCCTTTCACAAAGATCAAGCTCTACAAGTGTCTCGGTAAGTGAAGGTTCTAATCAGATAAAGGGTGTCACAATATTCCATTTTCCTTATGAGTATTGCTTTATATCAGAGGTGTTTCCTACTTTGTAAGAATCAGGACGTGCCCCAGTGCTGCATGCTGCTCACCCCGAAGCCCACCTGCGCTGTGCTGCGATTGCCGTGCTCCTGGAAGGGTGTCTGCAACGAGTTCACTCCGTAGGATGGTGGATGGCTTTCCAGCAATTATTTCTCTTCTCCTACCTTTGGCTCTACAGCTGTTTTTGTGTCCAGAGTCTGGTACTGCCTGGTTATTTTTCTGTCCTAGTCTTGTCAGTGTGGTAGGAACTTCCTGGAAAATAGTGTGGAGTGGCTGTAGTGAAATGCTACATACCGCAGCTCCCTAAGTGTAACTTGGGAGCAACAATAGGGAGGGAGCAGGGAGTTGGTCCCCTGCTGTATGCTGTTTATTTGCCCTGTCTTGTTCTCATTTTAATGATTTCTAAAGAAAAGTTTATTGCACTTGAATGTCCCAATAGGGATGTTGCCTTCATCCTACCTATAAATATGAACACATGGTCGAAGGAAGGAAGCCAAAAGTGTTGTGCATGGGGAACACTGGGAAGATTTCTAGGGGTGGATGATGTGAGACATTGGTGAGTTACAGGTAATGCTATGTAAATAGTGTCACAAAAGATTAGAATAAATTGCATTTCAATTCCTTCTTCTAAGGCTGCATCACTACCACATACAAGCTGGCTGATTTCTGGATAACTTTGGGCGTCCATGTGAGCTGTAGTCAAGGGATGGAGAATGTAGTCAAAAGACTGGAGAAATAAACTTCTAACTGGTGTCAGTCTGGAGATGTTTAAAGTACTCTGCCATCATTATTTTCTTTTCTATTAGAAGTGGAAATGACACATTCCTTAGGGAAAATTGTTTTCTGATTGCAAGTTTGAAAAATAGAATTGGTATGAGTGTTGATGAACTTGCTATTTTATATAATTTATGTGGACACATGGAAGCAGCCTGTCAGAGATGTTACATTCCTTTTCAGGTGTGCCTATGTGAGCTTTCTCAAGTATATAAGTTATTTCAGTATATTTCTCTTACTGCTTTGACAATTGCTTAGAGTTTTGCAGATTTGGAAACGCTGTATGCTGACAATCATGAAATAGCTAACTTTTTTTTTTGCTGTGCCTTTGAATATAGGCTACCTTGGTCTCCTATTTTATGCTGTTAAAGTTTCACTTTTTCTGTCATATTTTTGTCCAATAAAAAGGCAAATTGATTTGGATAATTATTCAACACTTGATTAAATTAATTTTCTCTTGGAAGTTTGGGGAGCTCTGTATGGCAACATGGAAATTTATTGCACAGTTATGACTGTAGGTAGCACTTGTGATGAATAATGATAGAAAGAGTTCAGGTTATGGCATGCTGTTTTATGCTCATGGTTGTACACAAGATCTTTTGATGTTTATTTGCCCTGTCTTCTTCTCAGTTTGATAATTTCTAAAAAATGTGTATTGCATCTGAAAATCTTGGGAGGACTGGACTAGACTGAAGACAATGGGAATGCAGAATAAGGTTACTTATAGTAGTGTATATTGCTTTCCTTCTAATGAGGTAAAATGATCTTACTTTGGTTTAATCTTTCAATTTTCTGTTCAGATTTAGAGGCAGTTATGTAAGTTATGAATGGATCATGTGGAATAGAGTGACTCACCAAGATATAGTATGGCGCACATAGCTGTGTTGTTCCAGGGAAGTGCTCAATGACTCAGCTATTGAAGAGTCTGCTAATTAGAGCTGCTGTACATGTGGATTTAGATGAATATCTGCTCTGAAGCTGTCTAGCACAATTTCTGGCACCTCCTACCCCATGAATTACCAGTCAAGCTTTGCTTTGTGTTGGGCATCCCACTTTAAGGATGTCAAAGGAGCTCTTCAGATTACCTTCTTGTGTCTTGCAGTTTTTTATTTAATATTTTTTGTTGTCCATTCTTGGCAGCTTCTGCAATGGGGATAAAGCACAAACTCTCTGTGCTTTGCACTCCCAGTAGCATATCAAAATGTGAGGCTTTGCTTTTGAAATGCCTTCTAGTATTGCCTTAATCTTTCATTGGTATCTTCTCTGACATAAGAGTAATCCTCCTGTCAAAATCCTGTGTCTGCTCACAGGACAAGAGCACAGTTTACATCCCAGTTTGAGAAGGTCTCAGTTGAACATGTTTCTAGCCTGTGGAGTCATCAGAGCAAATCAGGTCCTGGGAATGGTTTCATTCTCCTTTCTATATTTTGCAGACTTACACGTTAATTGCTATTTCAAACCCTAAAATGAGCCATCCTGCTACATATTGCAGCCCTATGGTATTTAGCAAATAATTTTTCTTCCAGATATCTTGTAAGTTGTGAAAGATGTTTTTATTCTCACTGTATACGCTCATTGACTCATACCATGTGTGTACATCTATAAACATAAAATAGTTTAAATCTCTTTTTTTGAAAATTATTTTATACACTTATTTATATTTCTTAGCTGTCCTTAATAGCATATTTTATCTTTCAGAATACTGGGTATTTTTGTGGTGATGGTCTTTTTGGGAGAGAGTAGATTAGCACAGAGAAGTTTGCAGATAATTACTAATTATTTATCATTAAATAATAGATCCTGTTACAAGTAGTAGAGCACAGTTGTTCCTGTGCTTGACCTGTAGTTTAGATAATCTTAATTTTCCTTTCCATTAATATGGCTTGTGTGGCAATATTAAGGTGTGAATCTCTGAATGGAAATTCTATTTTACAGCCTACTTATTTTCCTGTTTGTTTTTGTGCTCGTGAGATGACAGGTTACGGGTTACAAACTTAGCTGCTTTACATGGCAGTGTTTTGTCTTCTTAAATAAAATAAGACCTTTTTGAAGGTGGTGTTTAACTGAGAGATTTTGAGTTGTGTGAAAGCAGAACCGCATCTGCTGGTTAAGTGTCTTCTCCGTTTTAACAGCTCCGTAAAAATCCTTCTCCACTGTTAAAGGAAAACATGCCTTTACTGCATAACCAGGTTTTGTCCACCTTTCTGAAACAGATGCATGTATTTTCCCTGTTGAATTTGTGTAAGTGCATCATGTTGTAGCCATTAAAAACATATAAAAATAGAACACAAATAAAAACTACCCAGCACGAAATCTGGTATGACAGGGTACTGTCTTTATCAAGTATTGGACAAAAAGGTTAATTTTCTTTTTTCTTAAGAACCTTTAATTATAAGAGCTGTTTAAAAAACCTTTTCTCTGCAATTAATACTGTCTCAGATTTTCAACAGCTATTTCCAAAGTTTATTGTCAATCTTGTATTTTCAAAATAAACAAAAAGCCATCAGTAATATCAAGTTTTTGTGATCCCTGAATAAATAGGTAGGACACAACCTTAAAGAAGTAGAGGTACATTAAAGTTCTGTTTAGATCACTTCAAATTTTTTCTATCCATTTGTTTCAGTTTTGTTTTCTTGCACAGTCAGTTGATTATCAGATTCTTGTTAATTTTCCAGATGAAACATATGAATTAAATATGTGTGAAAAATGAACAGCTGAACTGATCAAGTGTCAGAAGTTCCTTAGAGGGAGCTACTAAAGCTCTTAATCCTAACATGCTCTTAGCAAAGCCTTTAACATCATGCCTTGCATACCCAAACAATCCTCTGCTTGCTTTCTGTGACATTAACACTGGTTTGTGACATGATGAAGTATATGGAGTGACTTCTTCAGATGGTTTCAGGCCATAAAATTTTTAAGACAGGAGATAAAACTATGGTCTTCTCTTGTTACAAAGTGTTTTGACACTTAAACTGGCATTCCAAAAAATTAAAGGGTACTTTTAATAGTCGTGGAGGATAATTTTTAAACTTTGTTTTTGATAATTCTGTCAGGGTTCTGCTTTAGGCTTTGAAGGGAAGAATTAATGTTCAGTGCAGATCTTTCATTGGAAAAAAGGTGTAATTTTAAAAAAGTTATCAGCTCCTTTTTTGTCTCAATTGCTGATTGTGTGGACTACATTGAAATTATAGAACATCCAGTTAACTGTTGTTTCTTTTGCTCGGTAAAGTTAAATTAATTCAGAAGATCAGAGGTTTAGTTAAGTAAAAATCAAGTGACACTTATTAGATTGTTGTTAAAATAAAATGAGATAATTTTATCAAGGTTTCCATGTTTTGGCATGTTTATTGCCTTCTGCAAAACAGAATTGCCTTGAGTAAAACGAACCAGTGGCCTGGAGAAAGTTCCAAACTTTCCATTATATTTTAATCAAATAATCTTGTCTATTTCTGATGTTAATGTTTACTCATATTTCTTTAGTATATCAGAGAAAGTGGCTGCCATTGGTGGCATAGTTTACTTGTGTACAGTTATGTGACACTTGTATCAGCACTTACTATATTACTGTGGTTATATTATTTATTGGTAAACTCAACCTTGTGCTTGGTTGCTAATCAAAAACTAGCTAATGCTCCAGATGTTTAACAAAAATAGTTTTCTCTTCTGTTCTAAGGCACCAAAGTTACTACACACTGCCTGAACACTAAGGTATGTTTTACATATGTACACACAAATCTGATACTTCTACTTCAGACAAATTCACACAAATTAGTATTTCTATTTGTATTTTCATCTTTAGATGAATGTTACCATAGTAAAATGGTAAAAGTGATAAAGATGCATCACCAGGACTAGGGCAGATATTTTCCATTTTTTTTTCTACTTTATTGTCAATAGGAAGTTTGATTTCCTTGGGTTTTCCTATTTATACATTAATATTACACACAGAAACCAAAGTGATTTTGCTAATGCATTTCTGTCAGTAGGCTATCTTTTGCATCATCCGTTGTTAATTTGGAATCTTCCTCTTGTTAACTCTCAGTATCACCAGGAAAGGAAAATGGCCTTGCTATGAAGCTTTAGCACTTCATGGAGTGTGGTGTGGGCAGTCTGTGTGACCCCCACTGGGGCACACTGTGTCTCTATAGACAGAAACATTAGTAGTTTCTTCCTTTTACAACCTTGTTCTGTTTGTTCAAGTTTGAAATCTTTCCATTTGCTTATACAGCAGTCCCTGTTATGAATGGCATTCAAGAGAGATCTCTAGAAGGCATTTATAAAAGTAAACATTATTTAACTCAACCAGAAGGAGACTACTGACTTTCTTCCTTCACTGTTCAAAACCCTAATAATTTGTGATTTTTTTTTTCCTAGAAGCTTAAGGGAAAAGAGATCCAGACATCTCAAGCTGTCACTTTTTGCCTTTGTGTCTTGATGTGATGGTAAAACCATCACTGGTGAGGACAGGTTAGCTAGAGGAATGATGTCCTCGGTGTGTCCAATGTGAGCATGAGAACAGTGACCCTTGGAAGGAAGTGTTCCACAATGTGCTAGAGCTCACTGAATGGTTTCAGTAATGGTCTCAAGTACTTGTGGTTTCTAAGAACCAGTATCTTATGTAAAAAAAAAAAATAAATTAATGTAGAAATATTAATATTAGGAGGAGACAGAAAATGTTGGTTATGTTTAATAATTTCATTATTAACACTGTTTAGATGATCTGAAGGTGCTTAAAGTTATTTTACAAGGCAGGCTAAAGGCATATTCAATGTAATTTCTCCTAGTTGCCTTCAAGAAAAATCATGTAATTTGGGGGAGGCAATACAATACCTTGGAATTATGTAAAAACGCCTATCTATTTGCTTAAGTAAAACCTCTTTTTTAAGTGGATTTGATGCAACACCAATGAATGTGAGTATCACATTCTGAGAAATGGGTGACATTTGCAGCAACATGAAACTACTGTGATGAGAATATTGTCTGATGAGTGGTCTTTAAAGTGTGATATAAAAGAGAGATAAAAAGATGAATACAATTAACAATAACGTTTAGGATCAATTTGGATGGAGGAAGACTAGAGAGATAGATTTGTTAACAGCTGCACTTTGCACTAGGGTTTATTTGGGTGGAATTGAAGAAAGCAGTTTGCTGTAGAGTTGTGCAACAACCAGTTTGTGATGTCTCCCTGGATGGAGGAAAGAAGGAAAGGAGTTGAAGATGACACCAAGATTGAATCCAGAGCTATTGACAGAGGAAGCAGGAGAAGGAGGAGTTTGCATAAAAATTATAAACAACCACTTTCAGCTCCTGTTAATTGGTACATGCTCTGTTGACTTCATTCACAGCAGTTGAGAATATGGCCGTTGAGTTCAGCTGGAATGCTAAGTTTGTATTGGCAGGGAGATCTCAGGATAAAATATCAGCAAAAATAGGCAGAGATTAAAGTTTGAGGTTAGAGATCCTGAATTCTTGGAAGTGGGATTGTATCATGGTCTATTGAGTTGTAGAGGCAATTTAGGTGAGATGAGTTACCTATGCAAAAGTGAAAAAGAAAATAGAGCAAAAGAAAAGAGAAAAGGAAAAATCCACTAAAAAGGCCAAAAGAAGGTTAAAAAGAGACTGGAGCTTTGAAAAGTAAAGTATTTGAAAGCATCCTAATGGTGAGATTAACAGGAAAGCAAAGGAAAGCATACAAATAAACTGAGAGGAAAATAAAAAATAAAAGGTTTTTGTTTTCTCAGTTTAGTAGAAAACAGATACACTTAATTATCTGAGTGAAACATAATGTAATATAGAAAGCAACTGAAACATGATAAAAATTCCTTCAAATAATTACTGTTTTCAGAAAGGTGTTAGGAAATGTAAAGGTTGTGTTTTCTCAGAAATGTATATATTTTACTTCATAGTTCAAATGTTCACATCTCAGTGTCTTTTTGCTTTGTTGTATTTACGTAGAGAAAACTACATGCTAAAAAATTAATAGAATGACACTGCATATAAGTTATTGCCTTTAGGTAATGTACAAAGAAACCAAATAGACTAAGATTTTGGAATAAGTTATTTGCCTTTTACTTGGTAGTTTACTTTTTTCTTCATATAAAAATATAGATCAGTAAGGAAATATATGTGATGTAAATATATGTTTGTCATATACTTTCCCAAAGGTTGTAAACACAGCATCATATTCTTCAGATTGGCTTTACTGTCCAAATAATTCTTTAATTAAATTGAGCTCTTTTTTATTTAAAGCTGTCTTTTGGGGAGATATTGCCTTAGATGATGAAGACTTAAAAATCTTTCAAATTGACAGGACGATTGACCTTACGCAGCACTCCAACGAAAGACTTGGCCATAATACAGGTATGAGGTTTCAACCTTGTTTTAATTTATCTCTCCTGTTAGTTAATTCTGCATAGAAGGCAATCTGTGTTTTAAATGTGGAGAGTCAGTATAATGTCTTGGATAATATTAGTTTACACGTAGAAAAGTTATTAAACAAAGACTGTAGATTCACTTTAGGGGAAAGAGAAGCGAAACATTTAATTTTATTCCAGCATTTATGTTTAAAAATATCTTGTTGAACTGAGGAGCAGAAACGGGTAGGAAGAGTAGAGTCTACTCTGCAGGTGGTCATGTGGGAAAGGAAATTGTACAAAGCTTTGATTTCATCACTGAAAGTTCCTGTTAGCAGAGCCCAAACATAGTATGGAGAATGTATGTAGTATCCTGGAGGCAAAATTGGAAGCCTGGCATTGCAACCCCTTCTTTTGTTGTTTTGGTGGTTTTTTTGTGTGTATGTGGTATTTTTTTGTTGGTGTTTTTTTTTTTTTTTCCCAGTATTTCATTCAGTTCTGTACCCAGACCTAGAAGAAACACTAGAGTGTGTCATCCATGCTAGATTTGCCTTGTCTAAGAAATCAACTATATATTTGGCATTTTAATACACGTTTCTATGCTATTGTTAACATCCAATATTGTTAACATAGCAACACACAATAGTTAATACAATGCATTAGCACCAGAGGCTGCGATCTGATTAACAGAGGCAGCTGGACATTCAGACCGATCAATAAAGAGATTTTATTTATGCCTAAATGTGTCTGTTTGCAAGAGAGAAAACATAATCCATGCCTAAATGGATGTCTGTCTGATGTCTAAAAATATTTATGTTTTCAGGCTGTGATTTGTAAATTGATAACTGAGAATCTGTAAACTTTCAGGTTATGATACAAAAAAAGCCAACTACTGAGGAAAAGTCTGGGAAAAATGCTATTGGAAAATCTAAAAATTTATTATTTAAATTTGTTTTCTGTTAAGTATGTTTTGTGTGTGCCTGAGCTGAGCTACCATGATTTACTCCTAATATGAAAAAAATTTCAGTCCAAAGAAGCACTTTTGAATTTAAGCTTTCAATATTGATATATTTAAAAAAAATTTTACTCGTTCTAGGTAGATGCTGTGATTGGAGTGTTTTTATGACAACTTGAACATTTATTTTATCTCCTTTCACATCCACTTGTTTTTCCAAAACAGGAAAACTTTTGATCACTTCTAGATCTGGACTGGATTTTAGAATGTTAATAGAGTTAGTGGTCTCCCTGCTCTCCTCTCCTCCAAACAAATAGTTTTAATTGCCTTTGAAGATATCTCAGGCACTAGTTTTGTTGAAAAAAATGTAGAACAACATTGGTCATTTCCCCTTAAAGTGGATGTAGTTAAGTGATTTTTTTGGCTTGCTAACTCCCGTTTCTTCTTCCTTTTCTAGTTTTTCTTTTTAACTGCAAACTTATTACTATTTTTTAATTAACACACAAAATTACACATTTCTAAGCAATTTTAAAATTATATTTAATATTCTATTACTTAGTTTTTCATTCCTTGCATGTTTTGTGATTTGGGAATATTATACCATCCACATTACCTTTTCTTGTGGATGATTCAATATTCAGGATATTGAATCACCTGTTAAGTATTGCTAATGCATTTGGGTCAGTTTTTTCTACCTTTATTGCACAGCAAGAGTCAATTCAATTGTGATGATCAGAGGGACTAAACTTTGGAGAACAAACTTTCTTAAGTTAATGAATTCATAACTGCTCTCAGTGAACCCTCAACATTCTTATCTTTCCAAAAAGAGCATTAGAGAAGTCAATTTTACACTTGACATAAGTAATTTATTTTTCTAAATTTACAATATTCTTGATATGTAAACTAGGAATATTGTGCTCATCTCCTCCTAGTTCCAAAAGAGCAAATTGCCAATCAGCTCATTAATACCATGTAGCAACTGGAAAAAGAATAAAAGAAATGCTAGATATCTGTAATATAGAAAACAAAATTTTGTCTTAGTTACAGATACAATGGCAATGAATTGTAAGATTGATTTCTGAGCACTTTCCGTTGTTGACTTTCACAGGCTAAAGGTGACATCAGGTAGAAGGATTAGGTACTTGGTTGTAAACCATCAAGATGAAGTGGTTGAGTCACAGTTGTTATTGCAACTCTAATTAAAATCCTGAGGCTCACAGGCTTTGATGCACATTATGTGACTGCTCCTTTTCGTGAGGATTATCTGCCTGGATTTGCAGGGTCAGATGATCTGTGAGCTTCTTGGAGTATGGCTCTGTCATTTTATTTTTCATTTTGTCCAAGCAAAATGCATAATCACTGTAAACAGAAAAAACAGTAAAGTGGATAACATTTATGTGTATATTTTTATAAGTCCAGACTGCCAAAAATATCCTCCTTATCCAGCCTGAATTATGACAAGATGCAGCAAACAGGAATTAAAACTTTTTTTTTAGTCGATATGGTTTGGCAAGGCTGCATGGTAGTCATATAAGACAGCTGAGTTAAGTGAGATACTTCTTCTTTGGTTTTTCACTAAATGAAATACACAGGCTGCAATAAGGCAGAAATGAATGTTTTGGGATTTTTCCCCTCTAAATATATAGTATTTATAGTATTTATACTATATATTTATATAGTATATTAGTTACTTTTTTAAGTAATTAATGGATTCTTTAGGGGTTTTCTATTATGTTTGACAGTTGATGCATATAATGAATTTTTAATATTTATTTGGAATGCTTAGCTATAAGCCTTATTTTATAAGATGAATGTTAACATTAATGAGAGACAATTACATTAATAATGATCAATGTTACATCCTCTGCACTTTATGTTATAGTTACAATGTAACTTGTTGGAAAGGAATGTGTTGATCTATTACCTCATCTATTTAAAATGTTTTTAAAAATTTGGAAAATTTTTCTCAAGGGAGCCAGCAGCTACGTGACAGTGTAATCCAAATAATTAGGCACATTGTTATTCACTGAGCAGCCACACACTCACTTGCCTTATATGGAATTTTCTCATCTGTAATATGAAATTAAGTTGCTGTTTAATAAATATATTCTCCACATAGATATTAAAAGTTTTTTGGAAAGTTGGGAAAGACCTTTTTAGTGGTGGTTGGAGGTATCAATGATCTGTTTCTTTCTATCTTTTTACTTTTTCAGTTGTAAAAGTAGTGTAGAAACTCTCTTGTCCTATTACAAATAGTGACTTGTAAAATACAACCTACTGCAAACCTGTAAAATCATAAAGCTTTCTGAACAATTCTGAATTATTTAATTGACTCCTGTAGTGTAGTGTGTCTGCTGAAGCAAGTGTTCTTGCTTTTGGTTTACTGGTGTTTGAAAAACCACTTGTAGCCACAAAAGATTTATGTGTGAAGGGAGTATGTATTAGACTGTATGCAGTAAACCCAGAAATGTGTTTTATTTCTGTAAATGGCATGGTAAATGTTAAAATAAACTGCTTCCTAGCTTAGGCTTTCATTGACTGCTGTAATCACACAGACATATATGTGCATATACCTGCCAGGTCTTACTGCAATATACACCAGGATGTGATGTTTCAAAGCCTTAAAAGCGCATTGACATCTACTTGCGTGCTGCGAGGGAAAACAAATATTTCATGGCAAAACCAACCATATTAATTTTGCATCAGATTTGTTGGGTTGGTTTTTTTGTTTGTTTTCTGATGAAACTTTGGCCGTTTGCTTTTTCTCCTTCCCGTCCCTTGAAATGAGAAAATTGTGGCATGCATTCAGGAAATTTCTTTGAGAGTAACCCTTTTAGCTGTCAGTCAATATGGCTCTGAGGATGTCAAGGTCACCAAGAAGAAAAAAGCTCCAAATAATAATTAGATGATGTAATTGTCATGACTTGTCTGAATAACAAAGACATGTTGGCTCACATTCATGGAATGCATATTAGAAAAATTTTCAGCTAATCATGTGTTTTTATTGCATTGTCAAGAATACTTGAAATGTTTTAATGGAAATTATAGAAGAATACAAAGCTTCCTTTAGGATGCCTCTCTAGGCTAATATAGTTGCTGTACGTGTAAAATTCCATGATTCAGATTTTGAAAATTGCTTCTTTTCTTTTTCTTTCATTTTTAAAGGTGGCTTTGGAGAGCATGGAATGTCAAAAAAACGCGGTGCCCTCTATCAGCTTATAGAGAGGATAAGAAGATTTGGCTCTGGTATTTTCACTGTTTAAATTAGCAAGTTGCCTGATGTGATAGTGTATCATGAACATTAATGATGATAGTACTTTAACACTTTAAAGCCCTTCTGTGTTACTATCGGCATAAACAAATTATAAAGTTATTAGTGCAAGAATAGTAATGAAGAAATTAGCTCTTTGTTCCATTTTCTTAGAGTTCTTCCTCCAGCATGAAATCTGAAAGCTAAATCATGTAGTTTCAAATGTCATATTAGAAACTGCTTAACTTTGTTTTATGGCCCTGTTCACAGTTATCAGCTTAAATAATGTCAATACAGTGTCCTTTCACTGCAAGCAGACCATGCTGCAAAGCTGCTAATTTTGGTTGTTTCCTACTTTTTTCTGGATCAAGGTGGGGCTTTCTGATGATTCATACTGTGTTTGAAGCATTTGTGGTGTGTTATGCTGAACAAGCATATTTTTAAATTAGTTATAGTCTTGTCAGTATGAATGTAGTTGAATTGAGCAGCATATAGAAGAGGAATCCCCTCTAATTCTAGCTGAGTTTACACTCTATATTTGATGCAAGAAGACATCACTTTAATGTCGTGTGAAATCTCACTTCAAAAAGGAAAATATGTGAAACTCCATTGTAATTGCACCACGTTGTGTTAACCAGAGCACGGTAACTGCTTTTGCAGAGGTGCTTTGATATATAATTTTCATCCTTTAAAGGAGAATTAAAATTTTAGTGTTGCATAAATTCTTGTCATCTTTTGGGTGCAATTTGGAATAAATTTCTAGCTTACACCTCTAAACAGCACCAAGAAAAAGAATTTGGAATGATAAAACATCTAAATAAACACGTGATGTGGTTCAGTAATGACTGTATAAGCGTAAGAATAGTTTTTCTGTAGAGTCTGCCTATATTGTAGACACTTTGTGTGAAATTTGTTATGTAATTCTCTTTACACACTCATTTAATTACAATGATAAGTTATTTGCTTTACCTGGTTTTGGTTTTGTTTGGTTTTTTTTTTTGTTTTTGTTTTGTTTTGTTTTTGTTTTTGTTTTTTAAACCCTAGAATTGTCTGTATAATTCCTGGTATCATTCAAGTTACAGTTTGATTGTCACAAAGGCAGGCCTTTCTTCCCATGTATCAGAGCTAGCTTCCTCCCTGCCTCATGCTGTAGCTTCTTCCTTTTCTTCCTATTGCTGCTCTCAGCCTTGGGGCTATGCCAACATTCCTTACCATGACTCTGCCCTGGAATCCTCCCTGACTCTGACACAGTCATTAACACTTCAGTGCAGCTGGTACCACAGGGGATTCTCACAGAGGGAAAATGTAGTCTTCCAGGAGGAATAAGACATAAGGCTTCAACTGCACAGAGCAGGATTTATTAACCACCTTTCCATTTTGATCATCTGCCCAGATCCACAAGCTAACTTATAAATTGTTCAGAAGAAGTGCCTGTTCTGGTGTCCTTGTCTAGCTATCATTATCCTTCTCTGTTCTCACAGTAGATTTCAGCTGGTTTAAAATGATTTGCCTGTAATGGGATGAATGGTGGTAGGGTCCCTGAAAATGATAGACACTTTTTTTCTCTTGTGAAGAAATTCCAGCCATGATTAAACCTACCTGTGGGGTTCCAAATGTTAGTTTATGAAAAATGTATGATTTCTTACTGTCCAGTACTTTAAAGATGGTCATGTACTTGCTTTTTCCAGATCATACAATAAAAATGAAAGGGATAGTGAATGTCTTGATTAGTTTGAGTCTGTCCAAAGTCTGTCATTCTTTGCTGGAAAAAGCCTAATTTATTTAAAACAACAGACAAAAACAAAAGCCAGAAAAAGGATATGCAAAAAACACCACCAAAACCACAGGGATTGAGATTTCTTAAATATTTTTATTAAATAAGAAAATTTAGATGTACTTATGCAGTGCACATTCCAGTCGATAAACATATGTGCAAGATTGTTTCTCTAGATATATTCAAAAAATAAAGATTCAGACTTCATGCCTTTCTCAGAAAACTGTGGTAGACTGTCACATAACAGCAATGTCCTACTTTGAAAGGGCATAAAGAAATCTCAGTGTGACCTACTAGAAAATAATTGCTCTCTTTTTTCATGTGTGTGTGGTCTCATTCAGTGTTTTAATTATCATTGCAGGTTTTGAGAAAAATAATACATCTAAAGGAAGAACTACTGTAAAATTCTCAGGGAAAAATGAGAAAAACCGATTTCCCAGAGCTGCTACATCACGAACAGAAAGAATATGGCCAGGTGGTGTCATTCCATATGTAATAGGTGGAAATTTCACTGGTAAGCTTTGTGCTTTGTGTGAAAAGAGGAAAGATAAATTTTTTTAATTACCTTCTTTCCTTTTTTTTTTTTTTTTTTTAATTTTTAGAAGTGAAGTCATGCTATGGAAGTCAATAGAGGGGTTTCTGTTGGAACAGGCCTGAAGTACATCTGTTTTGAAAATATTAGTCATACTTAGTTGTTTTCAAAGGCAAACTACATAATAAAAATGTATAACAACATTTTAGAGAGGGAAAGCTCTATTTCTTTACCTAATATTTCTTGCTGCACATTTGTTTCCATAAGCCTAAGTAAAGGAATGTCAAGGATTTTTTTTTAAAGCAGTATATTTAGCACAAGGATATCTACAATTTAACTGGTGTGACATGTTTTCTTCTAAACTGATTTCACTTAACAAACTGACTCAAGTGTGTTTTGTCATTCCTCAGTTTGGTGTTCAGATAGGTACACACAGACATTGTATATGACAAAAAGAAAGACTGGCTACCTATATATGAAACTCTTAGCAGAAAACTGTAGAAAAAGTTAAAACATTTGTTATCCTTGAAAAATATAAATGGATCAATGTCAATGTGGATATAAGAGATAATTTAAAGCAAAAATGGAGCAAGGAAAGCAAAGAGATACAGGAAAATATATGAAATAACATCTTATTTATTTTGCATGATATACTGGGAACCAAACAAACATGCAAATGCTCACACATTGTATGTGGAGAAACCAGAGTCATTCCTTTCAAACTGACAGCTACAGTCAGGCTTTCAGTTTGGGTATTTTCATAGTACTGTGCCAAATGTGACCTTTGCTTTAGGATTACTGTCTCCTGAAATAATCGTAGTGAACTAAATGAAAGCACCGTATTAAAGATCTTGCCTTTTTCATAATGAAAGGTAAATTCTAAAGCTTAGAAAAAACTGCTTAAAGATAAAAGAAAAGGGCAAGATGGGATGCAATACCCTTTATTTTTTAGAATCTGATGTGATTTGAACATGTTATTTTTAAAAACTTTCAGGTTTTGTTGTCTTCAAGTTTTAAAAAGGTTAGATTTTTTGTTTGTTTAATTATCCTATGTCCCAACCTGCAAGGTGAGTATTTCTGCTAGCACATTCTTGCCAAATAATACTTGTCCTTGTAGATTTTCAGCTCAGAAGCAATACAGATAAATTCTCACATGCTGCCTCTATGTCAATAAGCCTTGTCTTTTGTCACTCAATGAAATTACATTGCTCTGTTCTCTGAATGTTGTGTTCTGTGCTGAGAGCTAGCCTGTGTGTTCCTGCATCTAGGGGATAGTTCTGACCTTTTCTGGATGTATTTCTCATTTGAAAATCAAATATCTAGGTGTGCTTTTACCAGATTCTTCATTTCCCCCTTTCGGTGGATCATTTGTTTTCTGAGAGATTTTCATGCAAAGAAGGGGAGACTGGACTTATTTTCATCAAGTGTTTTTACCAGTATGACTATTTGCATGGCTTAGATTAAAGTGGTGTCCAGACTTGATCGTTACAGGATTTTCATTTTTCTTTCTTTCTACTAAATTGATAGCTATGATGTAAAGTTACTCAATTTTTCTTGTTCTTGGTTATTTTGTGTGGGTTTTTTTATTGCTTTTGTTTTTTGTTTTTGGTGGTTTTTTTGTGTGTGTGAGTTTTTGGTTGTTTTTCTTTTTTTTCCCCCCTCCCCCTATGTGGTTCGCTTGATAGTTTCATCTGGGAAATTGCTTAGTGAGCATTGTGCTGATGCAGGCACATAAGCAACGCTGTGTTTCTTCTGCTGTCTTCCTCTGGTGTAACATAGTGGTGATCTTTATTGCAGGTTTTGTATTTACTGGGGTGTGTCAGGCAGTGCTAGCCCCCTTGCAGGCACATATGTTACAGCGAACTGATGGCCTGAGTATCCCTGTAGCTGGAATCTTGCCACACGTGGGACTACTGGGACATGCAGGGCTTTGTGACTCACTGACTGCTTCCAGGCCTATATTCCTGGTATTGGTTGTAGGAAGGAAGCTGCAGTTCGGGAAAACCTGTGGTTTCATCTGCTGCAATTGTCCCTGCAGGCACGCAGCGCGCCATGTTCAAGCAGGCCATGCGGCACTGGGAGAAGTACACCTGCGTCACCTTCATCGAGCGCAGCGACGAGGAGAGCTACATTGTCTTCACCTACAGACCCTGTGGGTAAGTGGGCACCTGGGCAACACGTGGGCCTGCTTCTCAGCCTCTGGCCATGTCCGTCTGCTTTGCACTCAAAAGGGAATATATGTACTCCACAGGAAAACGGATAGGTAATTACTGCATTTAAACGGTGCACACGTTCTGCCCGGCTTTTAAGTTTTCATTGAAACAGGTAACTTTGTAAAGCTGCTCCTCTTTTGTCTATTTCTCAATAAAATCTTAATATATACACATATAGGTATAAGACTTTTATTTTTTGTTTTCTGTCGTGCTTCTAATATTCATATGTGTTGCTCTAAAGGTATTTCAGGTTTATCATTTGATTGTTCTTAGCTTTCTCCATTGTCACATTTACTGCTGAATTAAAATATGGACACCTACCCCACATCCCTTTTCCAGCTAAATTGTTTTTTGTGGTAATTTTGACTCTCCTATTGCTAGACTGTCCTTGCTCAGATTTGATTAATCACCAAATTTATGGCCATTCTGCAAATTCATTCTTCTGGGTCACTGATGTGTAAAAGTGAACAGAACAGGTTTTATTACTCATGAGAGTTTTCCATTAGTCACCATGTTCCATCTTCAGATATTACTGCTTACAAATGCCTCAGTCAGCTATGTTTGCTATTTATTCCACTCAGAATTCTTCATTTTATATAGTGCTCAGTGGACTTCCTGAGTGCACTGTGTTCATTTCCCAAGAAGAACACACACTGCCTGTGGAAATTCTGTACTTCTGACAGTCACCTCCTGTTTGAGTTGGAGGCTCTGCAGTGAACAGCTCTCCATCTCACTTATTTTCTGATCATTGAGCCCTTTGCTTGTCTACTTTTGAATCATTATAGGATAGGGTAGTGAAAAACAGTTTTGGGACCTCCTTGCATTGTAGGAATGATCCTGAATGTATTTAATTTATAGCCTCTAAAATGACATGTAGAATTATCTGTTTAGAGTACCCATTGTATTCTTAAGGTATAGAACAACATAATGAAACCTGCTTCTAAGCTACTCTTGAAAGGCATTGCCTTTGCCCCTGAAAGTCTCTGAGCTGCAGATCCTTGCAGCAGGGGAGCTTATTCTATGGTTTCCTGTCATGTTCTTGTGCCACTATAGGTTTGCTGTAGACCTGCCTTAGAAACAGTGCCAAATGAAATGGACTTTTGTTCTGAGCCAGCATGGGTATTATTTTAGTTATTGCAACCCATGAGATTTGAACTGATGTCGTGTTCTGTGAGGATTCACCTGTTAAGTAAGATTCAGGGATACTGACACACAGCTAGAAGAAAAATGGAAAGCAGAGAATAATCATGATGGTTCCCTTGCACTCACAGAGGCAAAAAGCAATTTTAACAGAAGAGTGTTAACAGAAAGATATAAGTGTTTTCAGGCACTTTAGAAAGAGAATTATAGGAATATCTGCCAAATGTAAATTCTAGAACTTCAAAACACCCAAAGCCAAATGACAAAAAAATCTCTCCAGTCAAAGAACTGCTCCTTAGGCTGCTTGATGTTTCACCAGATCAAGTCACTTCAGGGGAAGGCTGGATTATAACCAGCTTTAACCAGAAGATTGGAATATACTCAGTACCCACCTCCAAAGCCTATATTATTCTTTGTCATTAATACTGTTTTATTGAAGGGTACTTCGCAAAATACAAATAATTTACCAAGGCTGTAACAAGTTTAAAATAAAACCAAAGAAGAGTGTGGCTATGAAAAGTCCATCGTGGATGAAATAAAGCCAGGCCAAACAGAAGGGGCGGTTGAATGATTTTTCTGGGGGTCCACAAGTCGTTTCAGGAAGATCCAGATAAATAGGGACATGTATTCTCTGGGTGAGCAGGAACTGTGCACTACCCACCAGCATCCAGTGCTGACGCAGGATTTTCCACGGAAAGAGCCCAGACTAAAGTGACACCAAACCAACTGCAAACACTTTCTGCTACATGGCCAGTCGCATTGAAACTAATCTTCAGTTCTTTCCCATGGCACCCTGCTGTGTTGGTTTGTTAGCACATTGTGTCAGTATTGTTTGTACTACCATGGCAGCTAACAGTCACAGATGGCGGAGACTTTATTGTGCTTAGCACTGTTGAAATTAAAAGCTAAATGATAAACCCTGCCCCAAAGAGCACACAGTCAAAACATAACACGTTAAATGAAACAAAGTGGATGGTCATATATGTGGAAATTCAGGTGGCAGTATCTACAAAAGTCTCATATGACAGCATTAGCACACTAGCAAGTGAAGTGTTACTGAGCCTTTGTAAACAATAAGGATACTTTGGAGAGTAATGCATCACATCTTGAAACAGTTCATGGGAAGATCATCCCAGAAGGGCAGTGATTAAAAAAGCATATTTGAAATATAGCAGCTGGTTATAAGAGATACATGACTTTCTTAAAGTTAAAAGGTTCCATGTCAGCAAGGAAAGACAGATAAGTTTTGATTATTATATCACGGCAAGGGACTTTGGAAAGATGTCTAATGTATTCTTAAGACAAAAACAGCTATTTCTATATCATTGCTAATATATGCTTATCTAACTTGGTTCTAAAAAGGTGTAGAAATGAATATTTTACAGCCTTCTAGGAATTGTATTGCTTCAGCATCCTTAATATAAGAAATGTAGGAAGTTCGGGCAGCTTTTTTTGTCATAGCTAAACCAGGTATTTCTTATTGCAATTAAAGGACATTAACTTTTTTCCCCTTGGCCATAGAAAAGAAATTCCTTTTACTTTTTGAAGAAATCTTTTATGTAGTTTGATACTGTTATTAAGTCCCCTCCTCCATTCTGTATTCTTATGGGCTAGAAAACACCTAATTCATTTAATCTTTCCTGGTAAATCGTTTTTTCTAGGCCTTTAATCACACTGCTCTATGAGATTCTTTTCAGCTAGTCCACATCATTCTTGAAATTGATAGCCCCAAAACTAGGGCATGTTTGTGCAGATGAGTCATTACTTCTGCTGAGCCAGTGCAAGAGCTAATTCATATAACTTCTAGCCTCTCCTCCTTCCTCTTAGGTACCTAAGTATGGTGCCTCCTGATGCTCAACAGCTGCCATGTTCGGCACATGGTTGGTTGGGATGTTATTCTGACTAAGAGCCAGAGCTCCTCCCACAGCATGGACATCCCATCATTGGTTCCAGTCTTTAACAGGAACATCTTAAGATGTCAAGTAATTCCTTATTTCACTTTCCAGATCTCTTGTATAATCTCTTTAAGTTGCTTGTCTTCATGGCATTTAGCAGTGTTTTCTATGACTTGAAGTTTAAAAAGTGTCTTCTTTGTCTTCATGTAATATTCCAACCAGCTTCAAATCTCCCTTCCTATCAGACTTCTCTAGTTTGCTTAGGGACAGTTCAGAAAAATGTCAGAAGTTTTTTGGCTGGATCCCTCCCTCCCTCCCATGAGAATAATTTAATCTGCTGAAGTCGTAAGCTCTAATTATATTTCTTCATGTCTAGTTTATTTAACTGAGTTTGATAACTGTTTCATAATATAGCTGAATCATTGAGTACTTTGACATTTTCTAATTAGTGAAAGTCACTTGTATCCATAAGCTGCAGATGTGAAAATAAGAATATATTATTAAGATACTAGTGTTTGTGATTCTACTATCAAGCAGTGTACACTGACATTGATATCAATTACAGCAAGTATTTATGCATCTAGTCGATTAAGGCAGATAAAACCTCAGTAACAGCATCAAAACACTCTTTGCTCACTACTGCTTCTCTATCCTTATGTTTCTTCCTGTCAAATTGGAAGGGCCCAAAGACTCAGACAGTATACTTCCCTGTATGCAAAGCCAAGCAAGGGTCAGCATATTGGGATGGCATCTAGTCACAGTGTGTCAATAAATATTACTAAGTACAAAATCAAGCTTCTTTTTACGTAGTAGGACAAACAAAGAAAGGAACAATTATTCATATTGTTCTGGTAGCTCAGCATGCCTTTGATCTCAATTGGTTTTCCATTATAAAACTCAATTTTTATGACAGAATTCAGATGACTTATTCCCACTGCTACTGCATCCTCTTGTCTAAGTATTTGACAGATATGTCTGAGACACAGGAAAATCAAATCTCTTTTGTGTGCTTCCCCAAACATTGTAGAGTGAACAGATGAATGTTTTAACCTCTTTTGGACTTGCTGGTGTATTAAAAAGGTGTTGCAAGCAAGTTCTTAAATTGGTGGAACAAATAAATTCATTGTCTGAGGTGCACCTTTTGTAGCATGCTTCAGCTAAAGAACACATAAAAGGTGCTCAATCATTCTTATAAAATGAGAAGAAACCAGAGTTGTGCTAAATAATCTGTGCACGGGGGGAGGGCTGACTCATGCTTTCAGGTGTTAAATAACCCTGGCAGCTGGCACAGCTTCCCTGGGGGCTGTGGTGTGGCCTGCTGGAGGCATGTGAGCAAGGCACAGGCTGCCACAGTCCAGAGCACGGTGTGCTGACACAAACGGTGAGGGGTGCTTTCTATAAGCACACTGCCATAGGCAGCTGTGAGCTGAGCAGTGCTGGTTGTACTATTGGGGTGCATGTCTCCACTGATCAGATAAAGAAGCAGGAGACGCTTCTGCCATCACAGCAAGTCTTCTTAGAGCAGTGAATCAGAACATTTAGCAACTACCATTGTATCTTGATCCCTGACAAAAGGCAAATTCATCAAGGCAGGTTGTAACCAGTATCTCCTTTGTATAGATGAGTTATACCATGATTGAAACGGGTGTTCTCACCAAGAAAAACTGCTTCCTGAGTGAGATTTTGTTTGGAAATTTTGTGAATCTCCTTTTTGTGCTTTGTGTAACGTAAAGGTGATCATACACAATCCTAGTATCCTTATGAAATTCACCTTTATACAGTCAGTGCCATGGCAAGCTGATGATGATTTTTATATTGTTGCATTTTCAAGGGTGCAGCTTTTATAAAGAAGGACAACATTGACCCTATCTTGTTCTCTCTTCCTTTGTATCAAGAGTATTTTTACAGTAGTTGTGAAATAAAGAATTTTAAAAGAATGAGCATTTTGTTCCATTCATTTCACTTTCTCTTTGTCATTTGTTTCTCATTGCTCACCATCATTGACCAGCTAGACTGATTAAATGGAATTAGAGATTCAGAAATAGTTACTGTCTCCAAATGCTGTCTGTTGCAATAAAGATTAAAGGGATGAGCTTTAAAACCTGCCAGTTGATTCAATTTAAGGGGTGTGACAAGTGCTCATACAGCACAGAGATCTTGATTTTTTTGTCAAACTCACCTGAGGTCAAACCCATAATATTACAAATTCATTTGCTTCATAGATTTTTTTTAATTTTTGTTTTCCTTATTCTTTGTCTTAGTGCAATTGTTGAAGTAAATTGTTGTAGCTTAATTGGATCTATCTGGTGTGTTTGACAAGACATTCAACCTAACAAATCCTAATGACCCGCTGTAAGTGTGAACTGCTGCTGTTATTTTAAGACTTGGTGTTAATTCTATTTTCCTTGGCATGTAAAGAAACACTTAGTAAATTTCTTTGTATTTTCTAGGGAGTACTTGAAATCTGTCAAGTAACCAGTGTAAGGGAACTCTCACCCTCTGGCTGCTTACTTTTTAGGAGCAGATTAGCATTAAAAAATAACACCCAATAGGTTGGGGTTTAGATGCACAGTGTTAGACAACCTGGAGGAATACTATGGAAAAGATTGCAACTAATTTTTATCTTCTGAAAAAAAGCCATCTTTAAAATCTGTCAGATGAGGTGCTCTCTGTTCTTAAACACATTTGAGAATGCTCAACCTTTCTTTTTCATTACTGTAAGAGTAAAATGTCAAATTATTTTGTCAGACACCTAAAAATCTATCTGATATATGAAATACCACTAAAAGTTTTCAGAGGTGATCTAAACCACAGCCTTAAAAAGTTAGAACCTCATTTGATCCAAAAGAAGTAAGAAGGACAGGAAGAGAAACTGTAGTTAAATTCTTGTTTTATTATTTTGCCCTTGTTATCAATAGTGTCAATAAAAGCAAAGCAGGAGACATCACAGAAGATACTATTTAGAATAATTTCTTTTTCAGTTTTTTCCTTTATATCTGTTCATCTCCAAAGTATCACTGTGAAAAAATTATATTGAATAAACAGAGAAATTTTTAGGTCACCACACTTTTCTCACTAGCATGTAGTGTGTATGAAGTCAATAAAATAGGCATGTTAAAACTATTGAAAATGTGTTAAATAGTCTACAACTTTAGGTCTCAATAACCTATTGATTAGTTTTAAGTCATAAATTATCATTAATGTTCTTCAGTTCTGCATTGCAATTTTTCTTTATAGAGTTTCCACACAGTGGCAAGCATGAAGACTCTTCAGAAGTGTTTAAATGGTTTCAAACGAAAGGTTTCTTTTTGCCTTTTCAAAATTACATGTGCTTATCCTAACTTTATTCTCATCAATCCCTTGCTCTGCCATCATGTGTTGTATTAAATCGTAAAGATTTTTACTACAAATTAAATTCCAGGACTTAAACAAATGTATTTAAATGTATTGAGTCTCCAAGGTGATTTTGCAGGATTATAGGTGAATGGAAAATTAAATAGGTTAAAATTGGTTGCGTGGCTGGGTTTGAAAGGTTGTGGTAAATGGATTGGACTCAAGCTGTGACTGGAAGTGCAGGGGCTTATCCTGCAACCTGTCGTTTTTAACATTTTTATCAATGACCCACAAAGAGATGATGGTACGTGCTGTCATCAGAGCAACGTTTATTTTTATTCTTTTGCTGAAAACAAGTTCCTGTGTCATTCTGTAGTTCTATAGAATGACCGAATAGGTTCTCATGACAGTGAGAATTCTGTGGGTCAAAGCTAACATCTTTTAAGACCTTGAGTAACATCAAAATAAAAAGCCCCATTCATGTGTATTTTTGAATAATAAACTGTTCTTGTAGAAGATCTAGAGTTTGTGAGACATCCATATTTACATTGTGCATTTTACTGCTGAATCTTTATATACTATTTTCTCAGTGTTTAACTGAATTTGTTATGTGTTTTATAGAGATATGTATGAAAACTTTTATATGTGTTTGTGTTTTAATTACAGATGCTGTTCTTATGTGGGTCGAAGGGGAAATGGTCCTCAGGCTATATCTATTGGCAAGAACTGTGATAAATTTGGCATAGTTGTCCATGAGTTGGGTCATGTGATAGGTTTTTGGCATGAACATACACGACCAGACCGTGATGACCATGTTACCATCATTAGAGAAAACATCCAACCTGGTGAGATAGTCTGATAAGTGTATTGTAAATAAAAAATCATATGTTTGTTTTTGCTGTTTCCTTCATCTGCTCACCTCTATTGGAACTGTGCTGAATAGCTGAAAGAGTATTTATGCCTGCTCTTCTTCTTACCTGGACCCATTTCAAGCTGATTTACAAATAAAATACTGAAATTATAGTAGAATATTTTCCAAAGGTCTGGCCAAGTAGCAAGCCATTAAAATAGAGGGCCAGAAGGAGTAAAATAACGATCATGCTCAAACCTTTGAAAGAAGCTACTGCTCTTAAGGCTCTTTAAAAGTCATATTTCTGTGCTGGAAGAAGGGTATTTTTCTTGTAGGCTTTAGTGGATACTAAATAGAAATATATCTGTAGCTGCTCAAGAGGCTTTGACCTGGGAGGTGAGGTGAAGGACTTTGAGTCTGTGACAGACAGGCACAGGTCCTGCAGTTTCCACGTTATTCACCTCACTCTACAGAACATGCAGCTTTAGTCACCAAGTGACCTTGGTGTTGTTGAGATAAAGCATCTGAGGAACTTGAGAACTTTAAGCTGTGACTGTCAGCTCTTTGCCACCCTAGCTGTTGTGCCCTTGCTTGTGTTGGGTAGACAAGATGGGAGGAAAGTAGGCGTGTTTCATTTGCAATGTTCCTAAATGTATATGGTCCTTGTGACACACTGATTTTAACTTACAGGAATTTTGTACTCAAAAAGGGTGGAATCAGAAATTGCCCAGTGATAACTTGGAGTATTTTTCTGTTTCTTTAGAAAATATTTAAAGATATATTTGAGAAAAGATGAATCTTTGCCACTTCATCTAGGACTTGGAGGGAGACTGGCAGCTGATACCTATTCCCTTAAGTCTCTAAAGTCCTGAAAGGGCCTGCTTGTTTGAGCCTTCTTTCTTGTCTCACTGTATTATTGACTTGTGCAGATGCCATAAGAGCTCTTCCCCTTTTCTTTTACTATGATGAGAAAATCAGCTAGAGTGCCATCCTCAGCAGCCTGCTCTGCCTTTCAGTTGTCTCTCTGGTTTCTGACTGAAACTACTTCTTGTGGTGTGGCATGAGCTTGAGGATCACTAAATGGGATCAGGAAGCCATTAGCACTGACACATTTGGGGTTTGTTATGTTATGCAGCTTATGTTAGTTAAAATGTTAATGTCACTGCAGGGTTGTTTTTTTTTTTTTTTGCAAGACTCCAGTGGGAATATGAACTGGAGTAAGGGGTGCTTTGTATTGCTAATGTACTGATTAAGTCAAAGAACTTAGGGTATGGAATTATGAACAAAGTGTAATTATTTTTCTTCTGTTCTGTTCTTGTTAATTTGCAACAGCTGGTTCTTGAAAATGTGACTTTTTAGTGTCTGCATTACATGAAGCTTCAGAGAGCAGCCTTTGCTGAAGCAAAGTCTCCAGTAGTTTAGTGCTGGATTTGGTGTCCAGTTAGACTCCTAGTATCCAGTCTAATGAGTGAGGATGATTCTTCTGGACTCTGCTGTCAAAATGATTTCTTTTAGGAATTAAGAATCAAACCAGAAATTTGTATGGACTGTACATGAAGCATATCGTGATGTGTGGGGCCTTTATGTGTTAGGTGCATGAGACTAGTCTTTCTAAATCCAAATACACAAATTTGATGTGTTTCAGATGTCTGCTCTATCAATTAGGAGAGCATAGTAAAGTCACACACTTTCTCCCAAATTGAAAAGATTTGTAAATGTCATTGTGTAATTAGGTTAGGATCTTTGTTGGTTTTCTTTTCCTGTTTGGTTTTTATCTTTACAGCAAAAGATATTAAAGAATTTATAATTATAAATCATTTGTAGGTCAGGAATATAACTTTCTGAAGATGGAGCCTGGAGAGGTGAACTCCCTTGGGGAACCATATGACTTTGACAGCATTATGCACTATGCCAGGAACACCTTCTCAAGGTTGGAGTCTCAGGTTATACCTTTTGACTTTTAATTCTATTCCTGTCTGTGTATGCTAAGAACGATGCCTTTTGAAGTATTTTGAAATCCCTTAAAATGTCCCTTGCGATGCAGTGTTCCTACAGCAGTCAAAGCACAGCTTGTTTATTTTAAGTCAAAATAATTTAATTATATTTGAAAAAGCATTTCTTTTCTGTTCAGTTTCAAAGCAGCCTTTTGATTTTGCTTTAGTTCTTTACATTTTCAGACAAGATAAACTGGAAACATCATTTTATATGATATTCTCTTTTTGTGTCCACAAAAATTTGAATTTAGAAAAATCAAATGGGCGAAATGGCTAGGAAGTTATGTGTAACATGATCTGTTCTCTAAAAGACAAATCTCCTTTGATGCATAGAGTTTCATAACTGTGGATTATGAAGGTAGACCACAGGTTATTTGGACATGTACCACACAAGGCACAGCCTTTGCTAAGGACTGCAGTCAAACATTTAAAAGAGAGGCTGCAGCCTCCTCTCTGTTATTTGTACAGATTGTTAATGTCATCAAAGCCTTATGATAAAGACTTGTGCTGTTTTTGCTCTGTCCTGTTGCAGGCTGATCCATTCTCAGCTCCTTAGGGGTTCTCATTGGGGTTCTCTCTGGCAGGATGCAGGGTTGTGGGGAGCTGTACAATGAGCTGGTCCCATAGGTCAGCCCTACTCTGGAGAAAAAGTGAAGGAGGCATTCACACTGTCTCCTATTATATTTCATCAGCTAATTATTCTCTAAAAATACCTGAAATATAAAAAAAAAAAAATAAAAAGAAACCTCCAAAAACACCCAACAAAAATTTTAGTTTGGAAAGTTATGTGCTTGGGTGGGGTTTTTTTGGTTTTGTTGGGTTTTTTGTTGTTGTTTTGGGATTTTTTAAATTTATTTTTCCAATTCATGCATTTTAAGGCAAAAATACTAGACAATCTGATACTTTGGAATGAACTGAGGGCCACTAAATCCTCACTAGCCTTTGAAAATTTGTTTGGCTTGTCCTCTCAATATAAGTTATATTATTAAATAAAAATGCAACCAAAGGCTGTATTACTCAGCATACACATAATTCACCCCTGGAAGGGCATGGGAATGAGCCACATGAGGTAGCTATTAGTCACATTGCTTAATCCAGTTACACATACCATTACCTTAAGGAAGAGATTATAAGAACCTGTATGAAACAGAGTAATTGAACAAGACAGACCCCCCCCTCCACAAGTCCTAGGGCAATGACAACATGAAGGTAATTTGATTTGTTGGCCCTGGTCTGACCACTTTCCAAGCTGACAAAAACTGATAGTGCCATGAGTAGGCATGCCCTGCCCCAAGGTACAAGGGGTTGTTGCTTCATACTGCCTAAAAACAGCCAGCAACCCCCTGAGGTCAGGTATTGATTTGCACTAATTCATCCTGCAAGTGCGAGTCATGCACTGTGAGGCATATTGCCAGCTGCTTGTTAGGCTTTGCTCACCCAGGTAAGTAGTAGGAATCACAAAACATCATCAAGTTCTAGTTGTACACAATAATTTTGTTCACGCTGTATTAAAACTTACAGTATGTTCCTTTATTAAATCGCTAAGAGAGGATTGTTTTCAAAGTTTTTCAAAGTATGGAAAGCATCAGTTTGATGGTGTGCTGAAATTCAGTGGAAAATAGAATTATAATTTATAGATGCAATTGCTTTCTAAAGAGTAATGTGCCTCAGTTCTAGAAACTGATTAATGCCATATGTAGTTTATTTCACTGTTTAGGCTAACATCCTGAGATGGTTTTGTCTTTACCAAATTTCTAGTGATGCCTCAAAAAATCTAACAGGATAAAGAAAGCAGTATGTATCTGCAATACTCAAAGTGGTTAATTTATTATAATTTAGAAACCAATATGTGTTTATAAATGGTATTCCTAACTACCAAGATCCTTTCTGTTCATTAATTTTTGGATCTACGTTGTGTCTGAAAGTACTGGTTTTACTTTTCAATTAAGTCCAACCTGTATACAAGTGACTATGAAAAAAATAAATAAAAAGAGACTATAGAAACATATTTTTCTGTTAACTTCTATTATATGGGATTTGAGGGCTTTTTAATTCTGCAATGATAATAGATTGTGGTATTGTATCTTACTTTATTAAAATTTGAGAATACCAAAACGTTTTAGATCATATTTAAAATCTGGGAAATTTTGAATAAACTGCACATTTGGAACAAGTGTAGTTCTCTATGATGTCTTGTCATTTAAAGTTAATGTCACTAAAATCACATATGGTAAGTTGATATATTTTATTGTGAGGCAAGTAAAGGCTGGCAAGTAAGCGTTTCTGTTTTGAAAGTGTCAGCAGCTAGAGTGGAGTCAAATGAATTACAATGCTTGACAGAATGATTGGCAAATGTGTTTGACTTTACCTGCTCTCACATGTAAGTGAGACTATAGGACTTCTCATAAAAACTTCGTTAGAAATAGGATCTTTGTGATTAAGAATTTTGTGCTAGAGATTAATTTATGTATTTTTATGCGATTTTATGTATTTTTTTTCAGTATAGCAATAGCTTAATGGCAGTGTCTTTTGCCTGTGTAGTCTTAATAGTAGTAAGAGATCTTCCTCTTGTTTAGCAGAAATACAAAAGCTGATATGTTAATTGATGTACTGAGAGAAGATTCTTTTTTGGTAGCCTTGCATAAAGTTTGCCAACCTGAGGATTTTATGGCATGTTGTCTGCATTTAAAGTTCTGTATTTTACCCTCTTATTTATGCCAAATGTAAAAACCAGATTTACAAAACAGGTATACATTCTTGGAACTCAGACAGTTTTATGACAGAAACCTGATAGCGGTTTTTGGGGTCTATTTTTATTTTTATTTTTTTTAGGGGCATGTTTCTGGATACCATTCTCCCTTCCCGTGATGACAATGGTATACGACCTGCCATTGGCCAGCGTACCCGTCTAAGTAAAGGAGATATTGCACAGGCAAGAAAGCTGTATAGATGTCCAGGTATTGCACCACAAACAAACAAAAACCACATACTAGCAACTGTTTGACTTGCTGTTCAAGAGGAATGATAAACTTTTTGAGTCAGCTGCTCAGTATTCTCTTTCTGTGTTGGCAACTGACATAGGCTGCTCAGGAATCGAATCAGAAAAACCTTATGGATAAGGTCACTGGAATGCAAAGCACCTAAGGACAGATGAACTGTATGAAACAACATGACATTTCAATCTGCTTTCCTAAGCTCTTCAACAACTAGAAAATGCTGCTTAGTATCACTTCTGGTTTGCATACTGGCTGGAGTCCTTTATTTGAATTCAAGTTGAGTGCAGAAGGAGCAAAATGCATTATTGCACTTGGCTGTGAACCCATTAAATTTTTTTTAAATTTGTCAGGAAAAGAAATGAGGACAACTAAATTGTAAACTCTTGTGTGGATGAGATGGTTAGATCTTAATACAAAATTTCCACAGTTTTAACAGCTACAGTTAGAATTTCAATATCTTTTGCCTAATTCTGTCACCCTATAACGTGAATGCATATTAATTTTTTTTAATCTCAAAATAGTGTGGTAGAGTTGTCTCTCTCAGAGACATCAGTGGCAAGCCTGGAATAACCCAGGGTCAGCCCTGTGGTTCATGTTGTTCTCCAGTGCTCTTTCTTCAGTAAGTGCCACCAGAATGGTGGAAATCTCAAAGGAAAAGGTTTTAATTTCCCTGCTCTAGTTAGTGCTGATACTGCTGTTAACCTTTGGTGTCACCCAAAGAAGTTCAGAAGTGCCATCTCTCAGTCAGAATTTACCAGAATTTATCTTGTGGGCGGCTAGACATGCCAGCTCTGTGCCACATAGGCTTACAGCCATACTGCTCCTCATGGGAATTAATGACATCTCAGGAACTATTTTAATTTAGATATATTGCCACTTTTAACCAACTGATCAATACAAAAGGACTAAAGAAAGGGATCAGTATTAAAGTATTAGAGTTGCTTCAAATTCGTACCACCAGCAATGGGATTTACTGAAGATTTGGGGATTCTGATGTGCATTTGGTGTACACTGTACAGCTGAAATAAGCTTTTCCTTTGTGCTGAAAATACACTGAATCACAGTTTTGGGAACATGCACAGAACTTCTGGGCCTGCCAGAGCAGAAACTACTTAAACACCTTTTCTTTAGCAACTGTTCCTTTGAGAACAATTTTTGCTCTTTCCTTTTGGTACAAAAAATACTTTAAAAATGACACGCTTGGCAGCATTATTTCTAATGAGAGCATGCAGAGAGCAACAATTTCATAAACACAAAGAATACGTATATATTTTGATAAAAAACAAATTTTGGAGGAAAAAATAGTCTATAAAAGTAAAACTCCTGTGCATGTAGGTAGTATCTTATGATCATATTGACTTAAGAAAAAGAAAAGAAAAGGAAAGAAATTATTGACTAGTCTGTTTAGTATGTATATAATATTTTAATATGCACTTTCAGAACTGTAAAAGATACAATGTACATTTTGAGCTAATGTTCAAGGAGTTGTTCAGAGAAAATATCCTTTTCATATAAGTCTTGAAAAATTATTGGGAGTTATGATTTCTTTCCATGTCATGAAAGTCCTGTTGAAAGTTCATTTCACAGTATTGTAAAACCACTGTGGTTGTTCAGTAGCAGTGTGCTACTTGAAAAGTAAGATTTTTTTGCAACATCAGTGAACAGGGGTCACATGAGTAATAAAAGTGAATAGTGGTTGAAGGATTATGCTCCCTTTTTGGCAGCCAGCTTTGCAAACTTTGGGATAAAACACATTGGCTTTCCAGCCTTACCTAGATGAGCCATAAAAGAAAGTGAATTTTAAGAGAGAGAAAAAGGCAGAAGCTTTTTCTACAAATGTTAAATAGCATACAATTTAAAATGCTATTTTTTCAGTTAATAATTTTAATAGAAGCTGCATAGCTGAATAACATAATCCAGACTGAATCCAATAAAGAAAGCAAATTTCTAAAAGTTGCACAGTACTTCTAATAAGTTTTCCATCAAATACTGAATCTGAAAATTCAGACACAAAGCTTTTGGTTTTATGTAAAGAGTCAAGTGATCATTGTAGTGCATAGCAGTAAAATCCCTGATACTGTGTTGGTTTTTAAGGTATGTTTTATTTTGTATTTCAGACAAAAGATATTAATCATGATGCCTGCTTATGGTAAAACAGCAGTGAATAATTCAATCCTTAATAATAACTGCATTGTTTCATGTGTTCATTTGTCCTGCCTTAAATGCAATACAATGAAAATGCAGAAAAGAGTTACTTAATCAGCATTTTCCAGAGACCCACACTTCTATGATAAGGGATTTTGTGGTATTATGCATGTTTTGTTTGGAGTTCTAATTATTTCTGCAAACGGTTGCTGGTCCAAGTCTTTTTCTGGGGCCCATGAACATGAAGTTCAGCTCAGGGTTGCTGGAAAATACAGGTGATCCTCACAGCAGGGAAGCAGCTGGGCCTTCTGGGGTGTTTTAGCTAGTCAGGATATTCAGAGTCAACATTCAGGAAGGGGCTTATTGACCAAGAAACAATTTGGAGACTGGTGAAGCCAAAGAGTGAGATTTGATAACCTGCCTTTCAGCAGCAGGGTAAGTGCCAGGTCTCTAAAATGTAGCAACAGCAATATTGGTTTGTTTATAACTTTTCCTTAGGACTTTTGTAAAAGGAAAATATAATTGCTGATAGGGATCTGTTACATTTTAAAACCAAATTATATTGTTATGTGATGGAATAATAAGGGAAAAGAAAATGACTAAGTTGAAGTCCTTCCTCTGCCAATCTGATTTTGAATTTTGAGTGTCTTGGTATTTGAGAATAAAACTTGAACTTCAAGATTGGATTTATTACAGTGGTTTTCAGACAGTCTAATTGAGTGATAAAATTTCCTCCTAAAATTTCAACATAGGTCTGCCTCTATAGTTTTATGTAGAAAATGTAGTTAACATTTATATGTAGCTCTCTAGGAGCAGAAGAATAAGAAAGTAAATGATGGAGAAAGATGCACATATGCCAAAAGAGAGAACTCTCTTCTGAGTTCTACTCTAGTAAGTGAGTAGAGTGGGACTGCATAATGGATAGGAAAGGAGTCTCAGACTGGTGGGAGAAATCTGTGTAGAGGAAGAGAAGGTGGATGGATGAAGTTCAGAAAATTTACAAATTGCCTGGGTTTGTGACAGTGTGTGTAGAAAAGAGCAGATGAAGGCTGAAGCCTGTCTCTTTTTTGTGCTGTTCTCACTGTTCCTTAGGCTTAACTCGCTGCCATCCCCATTAGATTTGAAATGTTCACCTTCAGAAGTCAGCCCTTGTTCACTGCATAAGGAGAATTAGGGTTTTTAGATTAAGACAGTTTCCCTATAACTATAAAGAGGAATCAAATCAATAGTAAGACCCTGAGCTGTAGTAAACTGATTTAAGATTTCTACTTGACAAAAACATGATCAGCATTAGATATTTTTAGGCAGCTTTATATGCCACTTTTGTATAGTTTTACAGACTTGTGTCTTCATGTTAAAGTACTTAAAGAAGAAAGGTAAACTCAAATAATTAGCCATAAATGATAGTAGGCATTTGCTAGTGCTATGTAAAAAGGAATGAGACTTGTTTCCCTAAGTGTCCTGGAGGATCTGGGCTTCATCATTTGCAGATTTCACACTAATCCTTGATGGGACTTGACCATGTGTGTAGGCCAGTCCAGAGAGGTCTCATACTCAGGCTGTGTAATTAAACACTGCTGCAGAGTACAGAAGTGGGAATTGCTTTGTATGAGCACATAATCTACCTGCTGCCTACACCCCTGGCTAATCTTTACAAGGAAAAGCAAAAGTAGTTTCCCTTTCCTAACCACGGAAATTCTTATTAGATGTCTAACCTTCTCAAGCTGTAAAACAGAGGAGAGTGGCTTTTATGGCTGGAGTATGTGTATGGGGAAAGCTAAAGTGCCATTTCTGCAAGAGGTCTAGCCTAGTAAAATTGATATAAGGCATGATGTTTGAAAGAGGGGAAAAAGCATCAGAGAAAACCTTGGTAAATGTTGATGATTAACAAAGGAATAAAAATGTACAAATGCTTTATAAAGCAGAGTCATATAAGATTGAAGTTATAATTGATATCTTCTGACTTGTAATATAGTAAAATAAGTCTTTACCATTCATTTTGCTTCCACATTTCTCTCCCAAAGTGTATTTCATTACTAGTGGACCATTATACAGTAAAAAAAAAATAAAAAAATTATATTTTGTTTTATAAGCCTAGTCATGAATACTGCAGTTGCTACAGGCAAAATACAAAGAAAACCTTTACATTCTCTGGTGATAGAATTTTGCCTGTTTCCCATTGCCGAGAAATGTGCTTTTCAACAAGAAATTCCCGAATATCACCCTGTCTACTTCAGCTTTGGAAGCCAGCCTAGACTTCAGATCCCATAGAAATTAATTCAACTATTGACTGGTATAAGCTGTTCCTGTTATAGTTCCCTCGGTAATTGATAATTTAAAATTAAAAGATAAATATGGCAAAACACATAAAGCCCAAGTGCATTTTATAAGTTCTGATTATGCTAATTCTTAGTAGAATTTTTTACTTATTTGTAGAACTATTTACTTATAAGTTTTCTTGCTTTCTGTGCTTCTGTTAAATTTAAAGATATTTCTGAAAATAATTTTAATTTGATAGAGAGCTCCCAGGAATTTAGTAAGGATATAAGGTAAATTTTCACATTAAATAGCTTTATTCTGGAATTCCTGCAGGAAAGAAAAAATTCCATGACTCCTTTTGCAACTTAAAAGCCATAATTTTAGGTCTGTACACATCTTCTGTGTATGGAGTATGGAATGTTCCAGCTTAGCCTTAATGAAACCATGTATGAGAGGAAGAATAAGAGAGGGCTCTAAAAGGGGTGAGAGGAGTACTTGGATTCTTGTGGATGTCTCATCTTTAGGCCCCACTGTCCTCTACTCCAACAATTTCACTGTTGGCTTTTTCTGAAGTGCTTCACTTACACACTGTAAGCTATGGCAGAGTTCACCAGCTCTGGGGGAACCCAGTACAGGACTCTGCAACTTAAATGATTTTGCATCCATTTTTGTGTTAAAAATAAATTGTAGTTAATGACAGATATAGCCTTTTCACTGAAAAGGCTTTGTGCAGAAATGTTATTTGCTGTGGTTGCCTGCAATTTTTTAACTAAATATTTTTAAATAAATAAATAAAACCACATTTTTTTCAGCAAAGGGATGAAAATATGTGGGGTTTTTTTTCCTGTTTCATTACTAAAGGACACAGTGATGGTGGCTTTAGCCAATACACTTCTTGAAGCCCATGCCAATCTTTCCTTTCTCTCCTCATCATGATGACCATTTGAGTGTCAAAAAGCATATTTAATGCCTTGAATATAATTTACACTTGCTATAAGAGCGTAGTTGTCTGATCACACCTTAGATACATTTCAACAAAACAGCCTTTACAGCTGTGTTCTCTGTCTTTGTCATAACCAATCATTTCCTTTGTCCTCTTTTATTTAAAAATTTTCCAGAACATTTATAATTCATTGATATTTTGATGACATAGTTGTTCACCTGCTTCCAGTGGGAGCCCTGTAATCTGAAAGCACTGCAGATCTGATTACACTGTTAGTCATGAGATAATATCAAAATCATATCTTGTATCATACCTGCAAAGTCTGTGGATGAAAAAACTTCAGGTCAAAAAAGATGACTGACTAAGGTGCAACACCCTACCAAAATCAGTTTTTGTTTTAATGATGGAGAGTGCCAGTAACTTCCAATGTTATATTCTAGTGATGATTTATTAGCTAGCATCCACCAGCACCATGATTGACAGGTGAGAGAAGAGTGCTAAAAGCTTCAATAATAAAGCTTTGGTGTATTAAGACTTTACATTAGCTTTGCTTTTATTAGTTGTATCTTTATAAATCACTCTTGCTAAGAGACTGTCAAATATAGGATTTCGTTTTCGATACCGACATAAATGAGTGAGTTTAGGTCAGATATGTTTTCATGTGGATAAAGAACTAAATTAAATGAAACCACTGAGAAAATTCCAGTGTGATGCAAGTCAGGTTGTGCTAGCATTTTTTTTAGTTCTTGAAGGATTATTTTTTAATTTTTTTTTTAATTACCAGAAGAGTTCTATGTATAATACTGCAGTTGATTGACAGCAATGATATTTTTAAGAATGCTATAATTTTGGTTATGTCAGCAGACAACACACAAGTGAAATAGTTCATGGAATAAAAACATCCTGCATAAAATGGAACAAATGTCAAATTGGCTTAAAATCATGACTTTGAATAAATTGTAAACTGACTAGTTTATTTTCCATTCTGCATCTGCAGTGAGTTAAATGTATTCTGAGTAGATATTGGAAAGATGCATTTTCCTCTGTTAGGCACATTAAATTTTATATTTTTACTGTCATTTGTTTCTTTCAGCCTGTGGAGAAACACTGCAGGAATCTACAGGCAACTTCTCTTCTCCTGGATTTCCAAATGGTTATCCTTCCTACACACACTGCATATGGAGAATCTCTGTGACCCCGGGAGAGAAGGTATTTTAATGTTCCTTTAGCTAGACACAGATGCTATTTTCAAAGTAAAATGTTGTGATTATTTAGCTTTTCATTTAAGTTTAAAATATGCATACTAATTGAGAATAATGGTGTGTTATAAAAAACTGGACCATGGAGTACGCGCTGTTTACTTTGATCTGTGGCATCAGAACTACATCATCTCTTCAAGTGTCCTTGTGAAATAAAGGCATGATTGCAATCTGCTGTGTGGTTTGCACCATGAACTCCCTTTAAAACTGGCTCCCAGTTCAATTTATGGTTTGATATAAAAGTAGAAGAGGTGATTCAGGCTCCTGAATGGTCCATTTTCCAGCATGGGCTCGGGCAGGCTGACTGAGCTGTATGGGGCTCATAGCTGGGCTGTAACTAAGTGTGTTAAATCAGATATTTCTAAAATGAAACTGTAATAACAGTAGTAAAGAAAGTGTCATTGTGGGTGTTGATTCTGGAATTGGTTCTAGTGCATATAGTTTTACTTTCTGGGGATCAATTTTATGGAAAAAAGTGGGGGAAAAATGGGCTTGGTGAGAGCAATTTGGAGAGAGAAGTGTGCCATCCTAGTGAAAGCAAAACCTGTCCTTCCTGTGTACACTCTCAAAGTACACTAGATAAATCTTATTTTAAATTATTGGCTCAAATATCAGGCTTCTTCAAAACAAATAAGGATAGAGGGAGTGATAAAAAGCTTCAGCTGAGACAAAATGTGCAGGAAAAAGGATGTAAGTGTCCTTCCATGAAGCAGTGGCTGATATCAAGCAGTCAGATACTAAAGAATAAAATACAGAATCCAAAGACTGAAGTATAGAATCTAATGGATTCAGTGCTGGCAAGTTCAAAGAGGAAGACCCAGCACTTGCCCCCAGATAGTTCAGTCATTTGTTTCAGAACTCTCCCACTATGTATGAATTGGCCATTGTTTTCTCCTGATTGTATTACTTTATTCCATGTTTCTTTCAGGTCAGGGTCCTGGTAGACACCAAGAATATATACTCTTGATGTTCTAATAGATCCTGAGGAGCTGTAAGGACATTTGCTACTGTGAGGAATGAAAGCAAAGTCGTTTGGAGAGTGTTTGCCCTTCTCTGGGCAAGAGCCAGAGACAGGAGGAAAACTAAACACTCTCTGCTGGGAGGAAGAGGGTGGCTCAGCAGGTTGTCAGGGGAAAGAAATGAAGAGATGAATAAGAGAATGTTTGTGCAAAGGATGAAAATTAGATAGTAAATTTACGTCCCCATTATTTGGGTTGTGTTTCAGACATCACTGTGATAACAACAAAAAACGGCTTAGGGGTTTTTTCCACCACTCCATTAAAAAATAATTTTAAAAAGTGTGTTCATCTACAATTATTTGCTCTTAAAAAAAATACTAATGTATGAGCTAATGTCGAAGTATTTGTAGCATACTCCAGCTTTGTGTAAGCCTATCTATAGACACCAGCATTAATAGGAATATGTTTGTAATATAATAAAAGAAGAAGGCTTGAGTTTGTAACCAACTGAAGCTGTATTGTACTGGACAAAATCTTAATGGGGGAAAGCCCCTGTGTTGAAGTCAGCAACGTGAGAGGACTGGCTCATTTCCCAATTTACCTGCTCCCTCAAATGGGAAAAAAAATAAGCAGAATTTTCTAGTTGAAATTTTACATGACAAATCATGTCCATAGGGCACTGTTATTACCTCCAACTCTCTAGTCTCCATATAGTTCAGCAAGAATAAAGTAAGTTATATATAAAGTTGTGCTGGTGTCGAAAAGTCTTTTTTCCATACTATCCCCATAGGATACTGACTCTCTTAAGATGAAGAACCCTATTTACAGCCATGAAATCTAAATCTTAGCTACTGCATATATCATAATACCTTGGATGAGCATTATACTTGATCCCAACTTTTCTCAGTAAATGGTGGTAATACATTCATATACTGAAGGGAAAATGAAAATATATTTAAGTTTTTGTTCCTTTGCTGCTTTGGCCCTGATAAATCTCAGGAATATTGTGTGGAGTTTAGAGTACATGCAAGTGCATCGTGTCATGTTCTGAAAGGTCAGTGAGCACTTTAGTCACCTAAAAATAAACTGAAAAGGCTTTGCCTAGCTCTTTTCTATTTATTTATTGAGATTTTGCATTCTGCTGTATGAGCATAGTTTGGGCGGCTTCCATCCATGCTTCTTTCTGCAAGTAAGGACTCTTCTGGTCTTTGATGGCCAGAAATTTAATGAAGGCCAGGACTGCAGGGGCATGCACTAGTTGTAGAATTCCCTTTATTCACAAAGCATCATAAATTGCCAAGCCAACCTGAAATATGTGTGTTCCTATCAGTAAAACAAGGTAGTCCATTCACCTTTTACTTTTGAGACTTAAGACTACATGGTAAACTGTAGCTGCAAAAGCTGTACTCAGGGCATCTATACACAGAAAAGTCTCAGAGGGAGGATGGTGTTATTTATGCTGCTTGCCCCCTGCCAGGGTGAATCCTGCCTTCTGGGGTGTAGAAATTTTATTGGCATAGGGAGAGTTGCAACTGTGCCACTGTTTTATTTGAATCTGCCTTTCTGAAT
The DNA here is from genome assembly GCA_027886175.1 of Phylloscopus collybita. NCBI lineage: Eukaryota > Metazoa > Chordata > Aves > Passeriformes > Phylloscopidae > Phylloscopus > Phylloscopus collybita. The sequence continues at coordinate 37,323,481 of JAJNNQ010000009.1, read as the reverse complement.
AGGTTACACTATTTCTCAATTTTTCTTAATGCTTTACATGAAAGATAAAATAGGCCAGAAAAATCCTTGATTGATATAGGTTAAAAATGCCACCTGCAGAAACCTTAGTTTCTATTACTGGTATTTGTTATATATTTTGTACTTTGTTTTCTCAGGCACTAGGAGGTATGATATATTCTCTTGGAAGCTGCAGTAGCACAATCAAATCTGCTGTGTAATCAATAATTCTTTAATTGTGCTGACAAATACCCATTGATTGCTTTTCCTGGGAAGCCTCTCAGCCATCCTGTCCCCTTGAACAAGCTCTGCCTTGTCTGTAGCTCTATTTAATACTGTGCAGAATAGCATATCAGAATCTTAAATATATTTAAACTTGTTTGGTTCGTGACCAGAAATCATGCTGTGACAGACTAGGGGTTCTGCCCATGTACAGCTAATGAATTCTGGTCAGTATTAAGAAATTGCTGTGTCATCAAATACCTTGGCATGTCAGAGTGAGAAAAGACTGTGAAGGTTATTTCATGTAGTTTCAAAAGCAGGGGGCATTGAGGAGGCTCATTAAATTTTAACCATTTCCATTTAGATAGCAGCACTTTGAGACATTGGCATTATCACAGCTATGTGAAACCATCCATTTCCCAACTCTATCCTGGCAACTAAGGTTTGGAAAAAGGTGAATTTCCAAACAAAGAACAGAGAAGAAATCTGATGTTTCAGCTGTATCAGGGAAAAGGAAAACTTGTGGCTAGGCTGGTGAGAGACCTCCAGGCTCTAAGGAGCTGAAGAAATGAAGGAGGTATAGGTTGTGGCTTCTGTAGCTTGCTTCCAGCAGAGCCAGCTGGGTTAGTTTAAGCAGCTGTCTGCATCTCATCAGGGCAAAGAAAAAGGGCTTCCCCTTGTGAACCCCTCTGACTGCACAGATGCGGGGATAAGGTTGGCATGGCTGGAAAAGGACAAGACTGATGAGGGCAGCAGGCTTTTCAAGCACTATGGCTAAACATGAACAGAGATACCTACTTACTTCTTGAGAAAAAAAGGAGATAGGAGTTTAGAGGGAATCTGAACTGCAAAGTGGATGATTTGAGGAGAACAAAAGTTTTGTAGTTGGTCTGGTCTCTTTATTTGAAGGAAGAGCTGAAGGAGAAAAATTCTGCCAAGGACATAGAATTGCTGTGTGAATGAGAGAATGATCTCTCTGCCATCCTCTGAAGGAGATTCAAATAGGATTTGGAAATGTATTAAAAAACTGAAGCAGAGTAAAGCATATGAATGTTTTTATTTTTAGCCATCACTTCATATTTCTTATGGTAAATAGGTGGGTTTGGGAATTTTGGTAGTATATGTGCATTTATTTCTTCAGCAGATCTTCCTGAAGGACTGCCCGAGTAGTAAAGGCAAAATGTCCCATGGGTTAAATATCCATGAAAGGGTACATGAAACTGAGAGGAAGTTTGAGATGGAACTAAACTGTCTTATCTCTCTGTCTGGGTTCATTTTTCCAGTTATGGTGTTAAATTTTTTTTCCTTGCATCTAAACTGAGGGTAAATTCCTCTCCTTTCAACTGACGCTCACAGCTGCTCCATAGGCTGCCATGGAGATGTATTTTTGCAGTGTGAGGTATCTGCTACTGTGTAGCAATTCGTTTTATTTGTTTTATAATGGCAGGTTTCAATTGTGAGTTTCTAGGATGAAAGCTAAGATAATACCAATTGTATGCTCAAATGTGAGTAGAGAAGAATTTCAGTTAGTTTGAAACATTGATTTATGTATTCTGAGGAGCTGGTTCTGAAGAAGATGAATTGTTTTTTCCAGATACACCTAAGTCCAATAAAAATTAACTGGAAATGATTTCATAATACAAAATACAAATAACTTTCAGTCTGCTTATTTGGATTTATGCCTGTAATTGCAGGACACAATGCTATCCAGTCAGTCAGGGTTTAAACTGTAGCTATTGTGTCAATGTGTGATTGGGACAAATCCTATTCCTGTGTTAGAAGTGTAGGTTTATGGCAGTTTAGGATTAATGTTTCTAAAACAGGGATAATGTAATTCAATATAAGATTAGTCCTTGTACGTATTGAAATATATGCCTGTTTACAGATATTCTCACTAACACTTGGAGTCCAAGTTCAAAAGTTCCAGAAATGCACAGAACGCAGATTTCTATATAAAAAAGCTCTATTATAGTTTCATTAAGAATCTTGAAGGAACTGTATACCCTGTCTTGTTAGTGAACTTACATTCAGAATTACAGTCCAACATTGTCAACATTTATGTGTCTAAAGTAAAATGTCTTGTCAAAACAGTAGTAGGAAAAGCACAAACCTAAATAAAACAATGATTTTTATTTTTTTTTTTATTTGCAGCCGATTATAGTCAAAATGTAATGGAAGAGGAATTGGCAGTAGAGTTATCAAGTAACATACTTAAAATTATATTACTGTAATGTTTTACCTTATTAGCATTCTCAAATTTTTATTTCTCAGTAAAAAACTCCCTGTAATTAAATGTGAGTTGTTTGTCTTGAATCTGCTAAAATATATAAGGCTAAACAAAAGAAATTTTCATGTTCCTTGGAAACTTTACTTAGTCAAGGAAATAATTGAGGAGAGGATATTTAAATGTCTAAATAGTTAGAATGCCATTACCTGTGACCACTCTGTCTTCAGTTCTTCAGAATGTTGTTGAGGTTGTTTGTCTCTTATTTACCACACACAATTTATTTAGGCCTTCTCATCTGATTGCAGATCATTTTAAACTTTACCACCATGGACCTTTACAAGAGCAGTCTCTGTTGGTACGACTATATTGAAGTAAGAGATGGCTACTGGAGAAAATCCCCTCTGCTTGGTATGCAACTGTTAAACACTGCACCACACTCATTGGGCTCAGTGGACCTGCTGTTGAAGCCACAACAAACTTCTTGGGTTTTAGGTGTCTAGAATGTATCTAAACTTGGAGATGGGGAAAAAGAAATCTCCTCTAAATGGCCTTAACTTCAAGCCTCAAGCCTTCCTTTCACTGCAGCTTGCCATTATTCAGCTGTAAACGTTGAAAGATACCAACTACAAAATGTGCAAGATTTTGTTTTGCTTATGGGTATTGAATTATGAAGCTGCTATAGGTTTTTGTCAGAGAAATAGGGAAGCAGTTTACAGACAAATCTGTAGAGCATGTGATGGGAAATTCATGGGTCATGTGATGAGAACATGCACCTGCTGTGGAGTGGTTCTTATGAGGTCTGTGCCTGTGCATTTAAGATTATGAGTAGATTGCTTCTATTTGTTCTTTGTATGTCTTTCCCTGCTCTTGCAGAGAAGAGGCATGCAAAGCAATAATGAATTGAGTTGCAACTGAAGTGTAAGCGCTGCAGTCATCCTGTTTTAATTCAGAAAGCTGGTGAGAAGATTTCACATCCCATTATGCTAGTGCCCAGATACAGAGGACAGCTCTCTAACAGGAATATCTATTTTCTTGGCCTTGAACAGAAAGTAAAGAAGAAACTGTTAAGACCAGACAGTAATTATCCTCTTCTCCTCTTCCCTATCAACTAGAAAAACAGAAATTTTACATAGTTAGGCAGAATTTAAGAGGATAATAATGTAGAAGAGGTCATTTAGATGTTACGTTTTAAACCTCTTTGGCCCTTAGGCACAATGAGCTGTATTACTGTGACGTACATTGTGTTCCTTTCTTAAGATTAGTACTCACCTTCCCCTTCCAAAGTACATGTGTTTGAATGTATAGAAACAATCTCTAACGATTTTTTCATTAATTCCCCTAAGGTTTTATACTTAGACCTGTGAGCCTGACTGCAATAAAATGTTCTGAAAGCTTTATAATAAAATCTTTGTGTGTTAGGTCCTGATCTGCAGAAACACATGTGCTTAACCATAAGCGTATGAATAGCTCCACTGAGTTGGTTCTGCTACTTCTGCTTATAATGTTAAACACTTGTATAAATGTTTGCAGCATTTGGCTTCAGAGGCGGCAGAAAATGCAGTTACTGGTTGCATGTTTTTAGGCAGGTTTTGTGGTGACAAACTGCCAGAAGTCCTCGCATCCACCGACAGCAGGATGTGGATTGAGTTCCGCAGCAGCAGCAACTGGGTTGGGAAAGGTTTTGCAGCAGTTTATGAAGGTAAGCCTCTTATGGCATTCAAAATTAATTGATTATGGAAGAATAATATTAACCAGCTAACTTTGGATATTAATCACCCCCCACCAAAACTAAGATATGAAATTAATATTTTATCACTGAGAGACAGTAGGTGCTAAATTACTCAATGGGGCATTTGGAAACTCCTCCTGTGATCAGATTTCAGCTGAGCTCTTTTTCAGGGAAATCATTGATAATAATGATAACATTTTTTACCGGCCTTTAATTAACTAAATATGCATGTTCTTGTGCTTAGTGTTTGCAAAGATTTCTGTCTGTACTTTGTTTATCTTTCAGAAAAATCTGTCTTATATTTTTCATATACTCTGGGAATAGTTAACAAAGGCACCCATGCACATTGGGTATGGTAGCAAGTCAACATTCACCTGTTTAAAATAGAGCTTGTACTTTTTGTGAAAATATTTTTTATTTATATTAGCTGTTTCTTCAAACTGAGTGCAAACTTGAAGTGATAAACTGTAAATTAAAATGCATAGATCATTATAAAAGATGAGATCTTGCTTTCTTTTGTTTCTTCTAAAAGTTACTAAATATTAATGAAGAATGTTTATTAAGTATATATCAAGGGTGAACAAAAATTTAATTATTTTGATCTTTTAAATATATTCTGTAAAATGTATACATTCAGGTTATCCATGATTACAAATTTGTCCTCAACAATGTAGACATGTTTAGAGCTATTCGAAATGCTAAATTATATTTGCTAACTGAAGTACCTATAATGGTTTAAATTGATGGTGTTTTCACTAGTTTATCCTTCGTAGGTTTAAGTATTTTCCAGTACATTTTTATTACTAGTTTTGAAAATGGGAGTATATAATGTCAGTTTGGACATGGGGAAATTACAGAAAATGTCATTATTGACAGTAAAATGTTATGCTTTTATCAGCTATTTGTGGAGGTGAAATTCACAAAAATGAAGGCCAGATCCAGTCTCCCAATTACCCTGATGACTACAGACCAATGAAGGAATGTGTGTGGAAAATAACAGTGTCAGAAAACTACAATGTAGGATTAACCTTTCAAGCATTTGAGGTAAAGCCTTTTAACTAATCTCAGACAAGCATCTAGTGGCTAAGTGACAGTGAAAATTAAGAGAATATTTATTAAACCTGAGGATGAATTTAAGAATTCTCTATGCAAAATTAACTCCAGAATCCATGGAAGTTTTTCTTCTCCAGAAATTTTCAGAATAAAAGGTTTTTTATGTTATCTCTAATATTTGAATTAGAGTGTTTAAATTATTGAAGATAGTCATGTTTTACCAAGTACATCATCCAGCTCAGCTCAGCTACTTCAATATTCTGTTAAATACCTAGGACATTTTATCTTTGGTAAATCTTATTGTCAAATAAGAATGTGTGGCTGGAGAAAAGAGCACTGTGTTTTTTGGCTTCTGCTTTAAAAAGGAAAAAACTCTAAAACTAATATTCAGATCACAAACCTGTATTTAATGAGGAAAGAAAAAAAATGAGGTGAGTCATCATACTTGTATGTCTTTAGTGTACATCATGCTGTGTATAACACCGCTAAACAGTGGTAAAGTATTACATAAAAATTTAAAAAAATAATATTTCATATGTCTGTTTTATTCCTACACAATACACCAGCTTAAACTTTGTAGATAAATTTAGCACCATACTTTGAGTTAGTTTCATTTGAATATGCTTCAGCAGTAAGCATGAAGAACACGTCTTAAAAATCTAAACTTTTTGGCTTTATGTTGTACATAGATAAAAATACAGGTATAGTAAGCATAGCTGTAATTTCCAACCTGATGCTTTAGTCTTGCAGACAGTTTTCAGAGTTATGGCACATTTTTGCTGTGACTGGTAGAAAGATTTGCATATGATAACAGTCCAACAGTCCAATGTCCAATAACAGACTGGGACTTTATGAGCAATTATGAATGTACTATATATAGAAGTTTTAATAATCATAGATTCTACTTAATTCCACCCCACCCCCTTTTTTTTTTTTTTTTTTTTTTCTGACTTAGTGTCTGTTCTAGTGCAGACAAGATCAGCTTCTTCTGATCTTCTGAGTCTGCATGACCTGGCTCAAGATTATTTACAATTGTATGTTTGTCTCTTTATTTAAGCCCTGTTAAAAATGAAAATTTTGAGTACCTTTTGTATAATTTACTGACTCGATACGGAGCTTTTCTAGTCTGCCATTGGTGCTTGGCATTTTTTAATGTGATGACAAGGCAAATAGCCCTGTTCTTCTGCAAAAGAGACTTGCTACAATATTTGGTGTGGATGCAGTTGATCAGCAATGGTCTCTGGGTGCAATGCATTATTGCTTGAACTGACCTCAGTTAAATATCACTGCTGGGAGGATCTCTCCCTGTCTTTCAGGACCTTTTTCTAATCACCAAGTTAGAGATTATTTACAAGTGTGAAGATGGCATGCTTATGCCTCACCATACAGGAAATAACTAGAAGTGAAGGACCAGCAAACAACAGAACATTTTAGTAGACAGGTGACCAAGGCCTTAGGAAGAAATGTCCAGTTTTTCCTCCAGGCTGTTTAGTATTATGGCACTCTCTAGAGGTAAAACATGTGGACTAACACCTCATAATAAGAAAGAGAAAATTGAGCAGAAATATAGTCAGGGGACAGTCTCAAGTTGGGGCTTATACTTCATGTGTTTTGAAAAGAAAAAATAAAATTCCAGCAGTAGGGACTTGAAATGCTTTTCCAGGGAGAGTCTGAACTGTAATTCCAGAGTAGCAAGATGCCCTTGCGCACCAAATAAGGTGCCCCAGACAGGCACAAGGCTGTTTTATCTGTCTTTGTGGCATCTCTTACTGACTCATCCACTGCTCCCTGCTGAGGGTGGGAGTTGCTTTGGGAGATGCTCTGGAGTGCCTGGACATTCACCACTGGGTCCAATTTTCATTTCTGCTCCCAGCTCTTGAAGGTAGGTGTTCTGGTTTTTGATACTGAGCCCCTCTCTGGACTGAATCCGTGGTGCACTGCCCAGTAAAACAAAAAGTTGTTTAAAAATCACAGTTCTTAGTGCCAGCTGAGACAGAAAAAAGTAAATGTCAGGCCAGAGAGTTATTGCAGTGTGTTTGTGAGAAAATTATTTCTCTGTCTTCTGAAAGGTACAGTTAAGTAAGAGGAATTCTCATTATCCCTATGTAATACTAGAAAAAAATAACTGTATAAATAACCATTCTGAAATGAAAGCACTAGGGAAACTGGGAATTCAAACTGTATCAATGAGTCATCTTGTTTTGCCTGCTGTGGGCAACACATTTTCCACTGAGTGCAGGATTACACTTTTTTATTTAGCCGCTATAATTTCCAATGTCTCTGTGAGAGTAGAGATGTTGGGACTGGTAACTTCATCTTTTGCATTGTTACAGTCACTTTTATGATATCGTTCTTTGAAAATTAGCAGGGGTTTTTTGATGGTTTATTTGCTTTTTTTTACTTAAGAACCTGTTCGGCATGCAGTCTCACCAGTTAACAAAATCCAGAGGGTTTGTAGAGCATATTCGTATTAATCTTCCTCATTTAAGTGACCTTGTTAAACTCTGTGCAGATAGCAATCATTAAATTTTTTTTTTTTTTTACATAAGTCAGGGAATAAAATTTACCTGATCTTCTGATTTCACTAGGCATATATGCCACCTTTTATGACTGAAGTCTACAACCTGAGGCAGATACGTTTACCTGTATTGCAGTTTGACTTTATGAAAAAAAAACCCAAAACCTAAAAATGACAAAACATAATGTGAAGATTTTTACTGCAATAGAATTGCTCTCAGATTTGCCCTTGGTTTTGTTGTTGTTTTTCTAAACCTGTGAGGTTTAGAAAAACCTCTGAGGCAGTTTTTTTGAGAAGGGATGTAGAGAATGTCTCTGGCGTGCCATTTCTCTGGGAGATTTCGTAGTGTTTTCCTGCTCGTACATGCCCTCTTTAGTAATTTTTCTGTCATTTTCCCAACTTAGTTCTGTGTTGCCATTCAAATTTGTGGTTTCCTCCAAGGCCTTCAGGAGCCAAGGTTATCTTTCAGTTTCCTATAGGAAATGCATTTTTCTATAAAAAACTTTTAGGTTTTATGGGGATTTTTTTTGTTTGCGTTTTTTTTTGTTTGGTTTGGTTTTTGTTTGTTTTTGTTTGTTTGTTTGTTTTAATTGTTAACATTCTGCATATTTCTTCTCGTCAACATGTAATATCATTTGAATATCTTGTGAAGTTTTAGTGTTCCAGTAATCAAGATGTATGGGATCAGTCCAGTTACAACCAAACTCACCAGGGGTCTTTTCATTAACTGGAAGAGATTTTCCTCAAGGAACAAATAGAAAGTAGGAAAATGAGAAAGATTTCTCAAAACCACAATACTTATCTGTTAGGTTGCAGCTATATCTATATAGGGGTAACATTGTAATCCCATAGTACTGATAATACTGGCATCACTTACACTAGTACTAAACTAAATATAAGTGAATATGGTAGAACAGCCACCTTTCAAATGGGATTTTTTGAAACTCAATAGCACTTTGCAAGTTGGTTGAGTCTTATAGTCTTAGGAAGTTTAGAAACTTACTCCTATACCAGATGTATTTTTAGCTGTTCTCTTCTGCCCAAAATAAAGTGATGCTCAGAAAAGAAATTACTAATTCATCTCAATGGAAATTTGGCACATGTAACTCAGAGACACACTAGGCTGATGGAGAATCATAATTTCCATATTGCCCATAAAAAATGGAAACATGGAAAAAACTGATGTTAATTGAATGTCTTGAGTACTGAAATGACCACAGATGTGTGGGGAAAATGCACAATTCCCTCATTGATATTAGTCAGTTCTGAACCAGTTCACTTCTCGGTTTTTACTGAGATAACAAGGCAGACTTTATTTCAAATTGTATATGGGAATGTGTAATGAATTTATTATTTAGATTAATGAAAATTTGGAATTGGTATTGTCAAAAACTTACCAGTGCTCATGTACTGCATTAGTTGCATACAATTGCCACTAAAATCAGCAATAGGTGGTTGCATCCCACATCTTCCTGGCTTTCCTCACTCATTCCCAAACTCTGTCCCAAAGCAATTCCTGAGCAAACATCTAGGAAATTACAGTAAATGGCAATATGGTTTGTGACAGACGAGTGGGTGGGAGAAAATTATGCATGTAAATGCCTGAAGAATTGGAAAGTTGGAAAGAAGACAGAGAAATGTTGTGTGTAAGTGCCATATTTTGATGCCACAAAAATGGCATAAAATCAAACAGTTCCTTCTCCCCAATTTTCCTTCTTACATAAGAAATCTTAATATGCTAAGTGAAAGCTCCTTAGTCTGTGGTGGTTCCTGAGCTTTGTGTTGGTCATGATGCACAAATAGAGGAGAGAACCAGTGGATGCTTCTACTTAATGTGAGGCTTAGGTGCAAGAGAAACTCTCTCTGGAGATCAAATATAGATTTTTCTGGGCTTAGTTTAGACTTCTTTATCAATTTAACAGAATGTGGATGTGCTGAATTATATTTGAGGCTTTCTCCAATCCTTCTACCTGACTGTGATCCTGTCACCCTCCCCACCCTCTCCATCCCTAAACTTGTCTCTCCCAATTCAGCCAGTTTGTTGAACATGAGTGTTCTTATAGGAGTTACTTTTGAATGCTTGGATCTGGTTAATTCTTTTATAAATAAGATTGAGTGATGTGAAGTATTCCAGCAGTAAAATGACCCGGCTCAAGAGGGTTTTTAATTCTGTTGAGAAAGACACACTCTTAATAAAGAGAAGCATTGTAAATTATCTAGCTTCTGGACAAGGTCATATTAGGGCTGCTGCTGCTTTCCTCTCTGGTGCAATTCCCAGTCTGATTGACTCTGCAAATACTATTATGTAAAGAGCACAAGGCTTGCTACTCAAGTAGACATGCATACATGCCCACTCACCTATTAGTCTGTGTTTGAATGTCATCCAGCAGAAAGCTTAAATGGAAAGGGAAATTTTCTCTTCTGGTTTCAGTAGGTTTCTCCATCAGTACAGCAAAGGCTCACTCATTGACCCAGCAAATCAAAAGAGGACACCTGAAATCAGGAATTGTGCAAGAGAAACTAAACACATTGGCCACAGAAGAACGAGTTTCTTTTTTGTCCTCTGTTCTGTTGACTACTTAAGAGCTCATCATTTTAGATGTGTGTTTGGATCTAATTCTTCAGATGCATCAAATTCCTCATGCACTGCATTTTTTTACCTTTATCCTGCAACATCAGTGAACTGTGACAAGTGCAAAATTTTGCTCTGTCTGGAGGATAAAGGGAGATTCTAAAAATCTTATCACATTGATCAAAATTGAGGTTTTTAGTATTGCTAAAACAGTGAATATTTCTGACTTGCTTAGTTGCTGAGCCATTAATCTTCTTTAGTTGAGTGTACATGAGAAAAGAGGGCTTGAGGTGAGAAGTTTGACAGAATACTAGGAAGCTTAGAGGTGAGCATGTCTATTTTAGTTACTTTTTCTTCCCAGTTAGGCTATTGTTTCCTTAGTAATATCTCAGCTTGTTGTTTTATGGTTTTTTTGGGTTTTTTTGTGTGTATGTGTGTAGAAAACAAATATAGTTAAAATCAGTTCAATGATGCTTGTTCTTCTTCCTGCTGCTTGATCCCTAAACAGAGACTGTAGCTTTAACTTTGAAAAATTTAAATTCTGTTTATTTTCTGACTGATATTTGATATTTATGGTCAAGTTCAGGTAGGTCACTTTGAAAATTATGTTTTACAGATTGAAAGACATGACAACTGTGCATATGACTACTTGGAAATCCGAGATGGAGCAAATGAGAACAGTCCTTTAATTGGTCACTTTTGTGGCTATGACAAGCCAGAAGACATTAGATCTACCTCTAATACCTTGTGGATGAAGTTTGTTTCTGATGGAACTGTTAACAAAGCAGGGTTTGCAGCTAACTTTTTTAAAGGTAAGTGTTGAAATGTATTTTGGAAGTTATGACCAGCTTATCACTTCTTCTTGGACTAGAAAAATTATGAAAGGATGTCAAAAATATTTCTCAATATTTTTTACTAATAGACTGTATTGTCTCTAGAATATTTTTTCTGGGGCATACAATTTGTTCAAAACAAAACAATAGAGGTTTTTGCATCTCCTAGTAAAATGTGTCCAAAGAATGAGGGAACATATTCAGCACAACTTTCTACAGTCCTCAGGTTCAGTTAATCAATCTAGTTCTGAAACACACCTGATTTTGTATAAAAGTGGCACTTTTTTTACATTGCATTATCAAATAGAAAGTTAAACAGTATATTTGCAAATGGCTTTTTTTTCCCTGTTTAGGTTTTTTTTTTCTTACTTTGTCTAAATCTTGTCAGTTTTTCCTGATTTGTTTTCTGGGTTGGTCTGCTTTATCAATTTATTACTCTCAGTAAGCAGGGAAAAACCCCCCCAAAACAGATCAGAAATTATACTGAGCAATAACCTCATAGTATTCCCTCAGTTATGTGTGTTTTTGGGGGAGAGGAGGGTGTCATACAACTGCAGCTACGCCCGAAGTATTTGATGCATGGAGAGTTTGTAATTTGTACACGGTGCTGCCAGTGACACAGTTAAAGCCACTGCCAGTGATGTGGCCATGGTGACACCTGAAATAGAGAAATCAAGAAAATCTTTTTGCTCTTTTGAAAAGGAACCATGGTTTTTCTAATCCTAACTGATAGTTTTCATTGTAGACAATTATAATTTTGAAGGCTATAGGCATGAGGGTAGGAGCTCTGATTTTTTTCCTGGGAAATTACTTGTCCTGGTGTAAGGAAACCAGCATCTGAGGAGTATTCCAGTAATGAATCTCATGGGTATATTTCAGCGCTAGCAGAGAGAACACACAATTCCTTTCCCTCCCCCAGCCCTGATTCATCTTGCTCCTTTTAATATCAGTAGAATAAAACCTAGGATTTGAGGATTCTGTTAATCTGTTTTTGAGTATGAATTCAGGATAATGTACAGATTGATTCTGAGGGAGATAAAGTGCCCTTCAAGTGACCCTACTGTGGATTTTCAATCTTTCCTTCAATACTTTGTACAATCTTTAGATTATGACTGCCAGAATTACTGTATGCTGTACACAAAGTGCTTATAAATTAGTTCTGCAGCTGTCTGTAGATATTGTTAAAAAAAAAAAAAAAAAAAGAAAAAAAGAAACCCAAACACCCACATCCCACAAAGGACAAATTTTTATTTTCTTCGTTGCGGGTCTCCTTAGCATTTGAAAATCCTCTAGTCAGCAACCACAGTGTTTTATGTAGTGCATCGTGTAATGGCATGCATACAGCTTTCTGGGTTAATATTGATGCAGCAGTTACAGCTGAGGAAGGTAATTATTTAAGACATTTTTGCATTCTTCCCTGTCTTGGCAGAGGAAGATGAATGTGCCAAACCTGACAATGGTGGCTGTGAGCAGCGCTGTGTAAATACCCTGGGCAGTTACCAGTGCGCCTGCGATCCTGGCTACGAGCTTGGTCCTGACAAGAAGAGTTGTGAAGGTACAGTGTGCTGCTTTTGTACAGGCTCCTAAAGCTCTCAGAGTGCCATTGTCTGAACGAAATGCTACACCTTTCTTAGGCTCTGTCTGAGCAGCATGGGATCCGTGGAACCCAACCCAGAAAGCCAGTTCTGTCTTTAAGGAGTGATAGCAGAGCCATGTTTGTCTGTCCCCATGTCTGTCAGCAATTTTGTTCTGCAGATTTTGCTGTTAGTCAATCAGGAGTGGTGCAAAGTAGGACTTCAGAGCACTTACTACACTATTCATACTCATGAAAGCAAAGTCTCTCAAGGAGACAATTACCAGCAGAGTAATGTGCTGCTTTCTCAGAATCAGAGTGTTTAACCATCCCTCTGACCAGCTCTGAACTGGGATGTGCCTGGGAAGCTGGCAGGTCCAGAAGAGCAAGGTCCTCTATTTTAGCTCAAAGCCCAGAGAGAAATAAAGAGAAGGAATCCTCCCCACCCCTAGTCACATTGTGGGCTTTCCTTACTTTTCAGGGTGAGCAAAGCATGTCCAAATAATCATATAGAGAAAAAAGAAAGAGATAAGTGGAAGTCTGTGCAAATGTAGGATTGAACTGAGATAAGATTTTGCATTCTATGCATATTTCATATCAAAGAAAAGAACCATAAGCTCTTGATCATTACACACCAATAATTGTTTGATTTTTACTCAGAGACACCAATAAATCAAAGGATAGCACAAATTTATTCTTAGCTCATCTGTTTGACTAGCGAGTGGCTTTTGAAAACTAGAGTACTTGGAGGCCTGGTTTTCTTCTGATGCAGTTCACAGGTCTCTCTTTTTTCAAATTTCCTGGCTTTAATTCATTATTTTTCACAACTTGGGGTAGTTTTGCCTAGTTTCTTTGCAATTCTTTCTTGTTATTTTGCTTTTCATTTTGTGGGATTGGTTTTATTCTTTTTGTTTGTTGTATGTTTGTGAGCTGGTGAAGGTCCTAGATTAAAGGCGTGTTAGATTGTGGCTGTCATCAAGCTGGTTGGGGCTGTTTTGTTCGTTTCTCCTCATTCCCCCACTTTTAGCAAAGAGAACATTGGAAAAATAATTTATTTTAATGTCTACATATTAGGCAGACAATAAGAAAATAAGTTTAATCTAAGGGGGGGGGGGCATGGAGAAGAGGTTCTCTGGGCTTTTGATCAGCCCAAATTTATTTGAGTTCAGTCTTCTTGCTGACTCAAGAATATTAGAGAAGATTATTAGTCTTTCAGAATACTCTTCTCTCTGCCTCTGAAAAATAGAAAAGAGATACATTTCTGACACCCAAACATTAAAGCAACTCTGTCAAAAGACGTCACTCTAAGCACTGCAGTGCAGTGTAGAGCAAAAGCCCTGAGCTAACCCCTAAAGTGTGTATGTGTTTGTTCCAGTTGAGGTGGCACTCACTGTATGTAGATGGACTGCTGAATCAAACTGTTGTATGGCCACTGTGAACATTATTTCCTCATTACAGTTTGGGCCTTTGGGGGGTGAGCTAGCTGTATTAATTCACACGTGAGTAGAAGCCTCTAGGTCAGGAACTTTGCCCTATACTTCTCTGCAGTGTTGACATGCACAGAAATTTGCTTTATGGTCTTCTAATCCAAGTCTCTACCAACGGCAGCATATTAGAAAGCATTATGATTTTTTTTTTTCACTATTCCCACATTTCCCACCCTTGCCTCAAGGATCTGTAGAACAATGTTCAAAAGCAGAAATTGAAATCTGGCAGTAGTTGCTCTGACCCAAACTGGATCATTTGAGGCGATAGCTTGTGTCATCTGGGTGCAGATGCATCTCTAAACCTATGTCTGATCTTTTTTGATGCAGTGAGGTATGACCCAGGGTCTTAGTCCACCCATAGCTATCAGATTACTTTTACATGTATACTGAGAAGTGTGCTGTGTGGCGAACTAAGGGCCAGGAGAAACACTGGTGTGTGTCTGAGTTGACAAAATGAGCCTTGACACAGTAACTGGTGAATTTTCCCAGCTGTGTTTGATGGAGTAGATGCAGTATGTGAGATCATGAGCTAGACTGGAATAGCCAGTTTTTAAAGCATTCAGTGTTAGTGGAGAGCAGTTGAGTAGAGCTCCCCCCTTCAACTCTTTGGAAAGAGATCTGTGGATGATTTCCAATGCTGTCACAGTGCTGTAATGATATCAGTGTAGCAGAGTGTGATCGAGAGCTTCTCTAAATCCCATTACTTTTCTTAAAAAAAAAAAAAAATTGCACAGATGGAAAAGATTAATGAGTTTATCCTTTGCTAGTTGAACTGCATTCAAGAACATAGTACAGTATTTTTCTGTTTTATGGAGGTGATTATTTGGCATATATTTGGAAATGAGAGGCATTTTCTCTTTTAATTGAACATCCATGCTTCAGCAAAAGTAATTGTGACTGAAGTGTACGTGACTGCCTTCCAAAGAAGTGACCCTATCCAGCAGGTTATGGGAGGCATATACAGCCTTATGAGCTGAGACAGGTAGGGCTGATTCTGCATCAGTAATCAAGGAGAGAAGCACATCTTAAGTATCCCTCTGTCAGAGGAGGGGTGGTCAAGGTCTTGGGGAGGGCGGTGAGGTCAGAGGACTTGCATGAGAAAGGCTGTGAGAGAATAACCAGAGTCTCTGGAGGGAAGGGAAAAGAATGAATATGATAACGCCTTGTATAGTCCCGAAACTTATCTCTGCCCACAAACCTGCAAGCTGTTCAAGATAGGGGCTGTCTTTCTCTTTGTTTGCACCAAGCATGATAAAGCAAGATTCTGATTAGGCTGTCTGGGCATTGCAGTATGTAAGTAATGAGAGGACTGATTCTTCTCAGTGTGCTTCTGTTTATAGCAAAACACAGTCAGTCAAGAAATGATGTTCTTTTTTAATTTTACAGCTGCTTGTGGAGGACTCCTGACAAAGCTAAATGGGACTATAACCACACCAGGGTGGCCAAAAGAGTATCCTCCAAACAAAAACTGTGTGTGGCAGGTGGTTGCCCCAACGCAATACCGAATTTCAATGAAGTTTGAGTTTTTTGAGTTAGAAGGGAATGAAGTAAGTAACCATGAACAAAGAGCTGCACCGTCTGTTACACAGTTAAATGCTAAATGGTTTCACAAGCATTCGAAAACAGATATTGTCTTATAAAACCCTTGCTGACCTTTCATATGCTGACAAGAAGCATGGATATTCTTGTTTTCGTTTTGGGACTGTTTCTGGATTCTTTCAAAACAAACATGGAAAGAATAGATCTCTTTTACATATCATCTAATGTATATGTATTACAAGAAATTTTAAAAAATGTTCTCTGCTGAGTCTCAGCTGACTTTTTTATCAACAAAATAAAACAGAGCAAATGGGGCTGAAGCATATTGGAAAGAATTCAAGAGAAGAAAATCTGGAGAAACCAAATCATCTTTACAGACTGACTACAAAGAAAACACATAAGCTGTGGTTAGTGATGGAGTGAGGGAGCATTTAAATCACTTACAAGTATCTCACTGAGGGAATGTTTTGAAACGAGCAGTACCAGAAATAAGGCACAATAGAACAGTGGCAGTTTTTGAGCTGGGCAGCCCCCAGAGGCATCTTCTGCCCAGGTCTTCTGCCCAGGTAGCAGGAGGAACACAGCAGAGCCCTCCATGTGCTAAAGGATGCTCCTTACAGCTTTAAACAAAGTGGTGGGGGTTGCAGTGCTTTTTGGATGAGAAGAAGTAAAATGTGGGTTTCAGCATCCTTTTCAGCTTTTGTTCTGCTTCACAGGCAATTCTCTGTCATATCAGTGAATTCCCTCACACACTCCAGCCATAACATGCTGTAACCGCTGAGTTTCTATGCACATTCTTTACATGGCATTAAGAACACAAATCCCAGGAAGTTATTTCTGAGTAAATAAATTTATAGCAATGTATTCAGCATAAAGATGGCCCACTTTTTGGGCAGAGGAATTTGAAAGAATAAAACCTGGAGTTTAATTTATAACTAAGAACCAAACCAGCCATGGCTTCTCCAAAATACCTCAGTATTATTTTCAGAGGCAGCAGTGTGAGATTTTTCCCCCATAATTTTTTGGATTGGGTTCTCAAGTTTCAATGATATATACATTGCACTCATGTCCTGTAATCATTATTACTTGAACTGCAAGAGATGCAATAAAAGCTTAAAAGTCCAAAAGAATTAAAATTTATTACCATTTAAACAAGTCATAAAAACCTTTTTCTTGCACTTTCTTGATACGTGAGCAAGATTTGCAAGGAAAACACCTGGCATGTAATGAAGTTAAATCACTTTTCTAGGGTCATAAAAAACAGGTAACATAAGCAGATAGAAAAATTCTAAATGTGTTTCAACAGTCAGAGCTGGAGTTTGATCATCTCATGTGCTACTAAATCTTGGCTTCATACTGTTAAATAGATAGATGCCTGTGAAAATCAGAAGAAACATACAATATCTGGAAAATTCTAATATATTGTCTGAGTGCCTATATAAAATATGTACATTAATCAGGTATTCTATTTTTTAATTTGTTATAGGCGCTCCATTTAGGACCAAGTTGAATATGTCTTTTACACTCTTATAATTTTAGTATTTTACATTCACATTGTGCAGTTTAACTTGCAAATTTTTTTTTCAGTGCAGTTTAGTAAAGAGTAATTTAGGCCTATCTGAAATTACATTTGATTTCTGACCTAAAGCTATGCAACTGTAAAAATTCACCACTATTATATTGCTGAAGTTGGTGGGATTTATCAATGTAGTGAGCTATATTTGAAAATCACATGCATTATTAAAATTATGCTTTCCAATTAATATAGATCAGCATGTGGCAGTGACTCAAGTTTTTGAATCTTTGTGTTCTTTATACTGTATAGAAAGAGTTTCAACTGAATTAGTCACTTTTCAACTGTGCCACATGTGAAAATTCTTCCAGTAACAATAAAAGTTTGATCTACATCTTCAATGTATTTTATTAAAACCAATTGGAAATTATGACAATTTTTTATAGAGAGAAAGAACAACAAAGGCCAAAACATCCTTTTCTATTGTTCCCTTCCAGCTCCCTTGACACTTTTTTTTTTTACTAGAAATTGCAGTATTTCAAACACGACTTGGATTTAATGGACCAATATCAGCTCTGTATGAATCCTCCTGGCCAATGTGCACTCTTAACCTATTAATTGCAGACAACTGGGACATTTTTGATTAAATGATTGATAGTTGAGCCTAAGAAGCTTAGAAGTTTTTGGGTGGATGGCTTTAAGTTGACCAAGGGATTATGCATTGAAAGTATTATCATGAGAAGTAGGCCTTGCATAAGGCTTTTTTAATACATTATATTACTTTATTGTTAATCTTTTAATGAAAATGGCATGCATCCTGTTCCAAATGACAGCAATGCTACTGTTGATGAAAGTTGCATGGTTTTAATAGAGGAAAGTTATATATTTGGAAATAAATGAATATGTCTTAAATACGTAATGATGAAAACTTACCTTGTAAGTTTCTAGGTGAAAATTAATATCAAAAAAAAATCATTGAGATGCAAGCTGTAGACTTATAGGTTTGAGGTATGTGATTTATAGCATGCAGATAGGTATAATTTTTAGGATGAATATTTCTAGATTTTAGTTTACTGTCAATGGAATATTGTTTTTTAAATTAAGTGGAAATGCTTCTAAGCATCTTGAAATTTAGATATTAAACACAGGAAAGCATTATACAAATATAAGTTTGAATGTAATTCATAGTATAACTATGTGTTAGTGACCTTAAAATAGTCTTCCCTAAAATCAACAAATGTAAGAATTTACAAATACTTTCACAATCAAGAGAAAGTAAAGCAGGATACTGTTCATTTCTTTTTCAGCAGCAATATATATACCAGTCAGAATTCTGGCATTTGTAAACAGCTTCATGCTTTTATTTTGATTAACCAAATACTTTTTCTGTCTTTCTTTCCTCAGGTTTGCAAGTACGATTATGTGGAGGTTCGCAGTGGCCTTTCTTCTGACTCCAAACTCCACGGTAAATTCTGCGGTACAGAAGTGCCTGAAGTTATCACCTCCCAGTACAACAACATGCGAATTGAGTTTCGATCTGACAACACTGTCTCAAAAAAAGGCTTCAAGGCACACTTCTTCTCAGGTATGGAAAAGTACCCTTGTATACCTGTAAGTGCCTCTGGATGTCCGCTGGCTAGGTGGAGCAACCACAGTTTTGGTACGGAAATGAGTGGCTTCTTTGCTTATGGTTTTCCTGGTAGCTTTGAATTATTTTTATTCACATAAACCATGCTCCTGTCTTAAAATACCATTCTGAATTGTAATGTCTGTAGAAAATGTATGGAACATACCTATATATACTTAAATAATAGCAGAAGCAAGTAAACTTTGTGAGGTACAGAGGACAAAAGAAAGTTTACTGTATTTCTATATTTTCTTTAGATTCCTTTTAGCCTAAGTTTTGTTGCTATTCTTTTCAAATCCCAGTTGTAAAGTGATACGAATTGCACACTGTGTACGCTTGCATTTTTTCTACTCGAGTCTCTTAATATATTCCATTTGTTGGGAAATTACCACTTTGTGGTACAACATTTGTTTAACATTATGGGTACATCTGTGCCAAACTTTGCACTTCTTAATGTTTTGCAGAAGAACGGGGTTTAAGATCTTGATCTTGCAAAAAAAAAAAAAAGGTGTCTTTTTATTTATGAGTGTAATTTTACTGAGGGAGATCAGAGTGGTGGAAGTTTATATCATTTGAGGACTTACACTGTTGAATAAAATTACACGTGAGTGCAGCTTGAGATGTGAGGAAATATTTGTCAACAGTGGCTCTGGCAGGAGACCACTCAGTGTTTGTACTGAAAGTTTGCTTTGTGTTTTTCCTGTGTGTTTACAGGTTAGATATCTTACCTTGTGTAAAACAACACAAAACACCAGTCCCATCTGCCCACCTCCCTAAGCCAGATGTCAAAGAGAAGAATTTGGGAGTTGAATTATGCTCCAGATTTCTTGATAGCAATGAAAAATCTGAATCTGAAGAGTCCTGATTACACTTAGCATGTAGTAAAATATACTACCATTATTAGCATTTGCGTGCTTAAAATATTTTATCAAAAACTGAAATGAAGTGGTATTTTGTTGGTTACTGTTAATAACTAATAATTATAACTAATAAGAGTCTGTATAATGGTAAGGGATGTGGCTTGGAAAGTGAAAAAATATCTACCAAGGCACACAGTTTAGACTTTCAGTATTTTCTTATTTGTGACTATTTTGATGCTTTTATTAAGCAACCATGAAAGATGAAAAAAGGTGTTTTGTCTCATACAAAGTCATAACAAACATTTGATCTCTTTTAAGTATATTTCTTTCCTAGTAATCAAATTTTTCTGGTCATAATCTTCCAAAGATCCATCTTTACCCATAGTAACACTTTTTGCTTTTAATTTTATGATTTACATTAGCAAGAAGCGTCAAAGTTTACTCATTGTTTGTAGTAAATACATATGTGCACATAACAGAGCTTCCTCCTAGAAGCACACAACCAGTCATTTTATGTAGGTCTAGTTGTGCCAGCAGGAATTGTCACATACTTGGACTTTTTACAGGAATAAATACTAACATGTTCATGTTCTAAAAACTGCAAATGAAGTTCTTTAAATCTTTTTAAGATCTTAGAGATATTTCAGATAAGACTGGCAATGATGGTGTAGTAATTTATATAAGCTCTGTGATTCAGAAGTTGTGTTTTTTGAACTTCCTGGCCATTAATACATCTATAGTCAGTTAAATTTTGGTTTTCATTAAAGTAATAGTTCATCTTCACCTATGTATTTATTTATTTTTCCCAAGTGACTTATTTTAAATGAGTGTGTCCCACCAATGCTGTGTATTGGGGAAAGACTAGACTAAAGGTCATGGATTACAAAGCATCGGGTTGTAATTCTTCAGAGCTAGTATTTCCCTTGCATGTTTCAGTTCTGAATGAAATGCTCTTATCTTTCCCTCATTGAAAAAAGAAATGTTTAAGTGATGCCATTGATCACTGAATAAATTTTTAGTTAGGAATTATTTTGAACTAATGTTCATTTGAACTAATGAGTGCTTCATAATGCATTCCTGCCAGCATTTCATATGGGTTCAAATATCTGAATAGTATGAGTATTTTATTTTTATTCTTTCTCAACTATCTTCCATTTGTTATAATTTCTAGTAAATTCCATTCTTCTGTGTCATCTGGCTTTCCCTGTTTGACAATGTTTTCTGGTTAAAACAAAAATTCTGTAATGCTTGAGACAAACCAAACTTCTGAACTTAAAGTATCTATGAAGAAGTTGTCATCTCCAAATAATTAATCAGGCATCTTAGGACTGTCAGAAAACACTGTTACTTTCTTATCCCTGAATTCCTTAATGTGGGCATAATGTGCTGTTGATCTGTCAATGAAGAGCAGACTTGAGACTTCAAGTATTTTGACTTTTGGGAGTTGATGGCATAATTTTTCTGCGGATGAAGTGTTGTTTTTCTGCTCATTTATTAATCTGCTCATTATATTAATCTTCAGAATATAATAATTTTAGAATGATATCTGGGTAGAAGTACTTAGTTGATTGCAGGCATTTACCAGTTTTATTAATTAAATCACAATAGAAGTGTATAACTAAGAAGCACTTAGTTATAAAGACATCCATGATGAAAGGAAATGTATTGAGTAAAACACTTCATCTTGCACTCTATTCACCAGTAAAGGGCATATGCAATGCACAGCAAGATAGAAAGTGACTAAGTTAAATTAATGTGAAGTTTAGGAACTGTAAAATGTTCCTCAGGCACAGCCAAAGAACTACTCTTTTCTTCAGCAACTCTTTTGGCAGTGAATTCTGCACCACAGCTAGAGATGAGAAAGCATGGCCCAGCTCCAGCTTAGACGACAGAAAGCAGTTTTTGGGTGGTTGAAACCTGCTGTGATAAACTGTGAAAGCAAACAGTGACACAGGGCAGCAGATGACCTGCATTAGGAAGGTATTTATGTTGATACAAGACAACATGTAATTATATTTTTGGCTGTAAAATAGTGTTAACAGCCAGACAGGTTCTACTGGAAAGTGAGAAATTTTTTTTTTCAGCATTCTGTAAAATTTACATTTGATGGGACAGTTCTGAAGAAAGCTCAGTTAGGAGTCTCTGCAGGGATCTAGCTGATCTACAGAGACTCTATTGTATATTTATAATCAAGTTTCTCAGCTAAAGAGAAGAAACTTAGGGGGTCACCATATATTATTTTTTTAAAACTTGTATTAAAACTTCTTGGAACCAAAAATTTCCAATAATTAGGTTTTTATTCTTCTCTCTTTCTCTTCTGTCCTCCTCTGTCTCCTGCTTTTGTTATAAGACCAAGACCTAGGAGTAAGTCCCTGCCAGACTTAGCATACTGCTGGACCTGTAAGACCAGAGGAGTATTAAATAACTCCAAAAAGATAATGATGATAATAATAATATATATATATTTATTTAAATACCCTTGGGGTTTTTTGGTGGTCTTTCTGAGAAGATAACCTAAAGATTAGTCATATTTTGACATTAAACTGCTTCCATTTATCATAAGTTTCAAACTTACTTCAATGTTCTAAATAAACATGATTGATTCTTTGCACAAACATTCAAAATATATATGGGTTTTGATGTAATGTAGAAATGGGGTTTGTTGGGACACCTTTTCTTGGGTGGTGGTTCATTGAGCAGTTAAAAAGAGAAAGCTGGAATGTTTCTAGCCTTGAACACAAACTCATCTCAGGTGCCATCCTGGTACATTTTTTTCCACAGACAAGAAAGCTGCCTGCAAAGAGAGAATTTTTGTTTTTGAATCTTGCAAGGACTTGATACAGGTCCCTTCAGGCCGAGTACGTATTATTCACAGACTGGTGGCCTCTGAAGGTCTCAGAGGTACGACCATTTGTCCTCAGAATGATTCAGTCTGTTATTTTCTTGAGAATGGATCTTTCCTTCTTCTGAGTACTGAAATAAGAAAAGAAAGAAAGTATCTATTCAAAATTGGGGGGACTCATTTCCATCTGTCAGCATAACAAATGGCTTTGTTTTTACATGGCAAAACATTTGTTCTTGTAACTAATACAGACTAATTGTTTTGGTTGTTTTTTTGTTTTTTTTTTTTTTTTCACAAATTTTTAAACTGGGCAATCAATTTGACAGAAAGTCTGTTCTCAATTATGAAGTGTGAGGAAGGCTTGTTCAACAGTTGCATCCTTGATTAACTATGTACAAGTAATTATTGTAGTTCAAATGTGTTCCAAAACTTCTCCTTTCTACCTTCTGTCCATTATTTTATTTCTGAGGACATCCAACATGGGACTATTTGCTTATGCACTTGTCTCTTAAGAGATTATTTTATTGAGTATAAGGATATCTAATGTTAAAGTACTTTTCAGTGTTTTCATAGAGTTTGGTGGATGATGAAAATGGATAGGGCTTTTATTTAGAATTTGTGCACCTACTCTGTACTTGAATGCCTAACTTGAATGCATTTTGAGCTTGCCTTCCTTTTATTTTGTTACTCTGATGGAAAATTACAAACTAATGCTTAGGGGGGAAATCGTGAAGAATTTTGTTCATATTAGTTCTAATTTCTCAGGTGCTTGTTACTGTTCTTCACTTGCAATGTGGAATTAATTTATGATAGTGCTTGCTTTTGCAAAATTATGATTTTGGTTTGAAATGGCATAGATTTGCTTCCTTTCATCATCAAAATGACAAGTAGTATCTCTTTGAATGTATGGTTCCAAGAGGTAGCTGTGTTTTCAACTGTTTCTTTAACCTCCCGAACCGTTCAGTGCAAACAGATTTGAGATTTACAGTACAAAATGCAGTGGATGCTTGGGTTTGAGTAGCAGAATTTACCTATAAATGCACATTGTCATCTTGTATTATAAATAGAAGCTGATTTTTATGGAAATACCTGCAAGTCAACAGGTCAAGTGCTGAATAAGTTTTGGCAGAGGAGGATTACGTGTATGCAATTACAATGCAAACTCCCTTTGGCGCGTTACTGAATATGAGCATCAGTAAGGGCAGGGAAAAAAGTGCATGAGTAAGACAATGAAAAGAGACTGAAATTATCCACAGTGGCTTCTAATCTATAGCAATTCTTGCTGTACCTGCTGAAGTCTGTCATATCATGTTGCCTTGTTTGGACGTAATGTTTACTGCTGCTTTCCGAGGTAAATAAGACTGAAGCGGGTAAATGCTCTGCATTCCAGCCTGCAACAACCAGACCTTTGGGATGACCAAAATTCCTTTGCTCTTTTTCCTCCTCTCTTTTGCATACTGAAATGGCACACTTAGTAGAATACAGAGGAGGTTTAATATGTGTGTGTTCAACATATATCTATGCATATATTTTTTATATCTAAGCATGTGTACGTGTTTGTACATTTATAGTTACATACATGTGCACACATATATGCATGTATGTGTATATACATGTCAGGGGCAGTCTGCCTCTTTTAAAGGGACCAGCCTCACCTAAAACAAGAACAGCTGAATGACATAGAAGCGTGGCAGCTGAGGCCTCTTGCTACAATGACAGCCTGTTAATCTAGTTTGGCTTTTGTCCATGCAATGAATTTGTAGCTCTTTAATGCAGGTCATATTTCCTCAACTACTCTCTGCTTTATTTCTAACACACTAAAAGCTCTTTTGAAGGATTATATGTTAATAAACAGAACTGCATGCTATGCTGTAGCTCTTGAACTAACTAATGCCAATTTCTTTTTTTTTTTTTTTCTTTCAATGAAATGTTTTTCTTTTTGTGATGTTCTATAATGTCCAGATTCATTAAAAGTAAAACACACTGTCACTCTGCTGGGGAAAAAAGCTCAACTTATTAGAAAAACTTACATGAAATCTTTCTCTTCTTAAAGTTCAATGTGTAGAGGTTGAAGTTGTTTTTGATCTATATGTTTCTTTTAAGATACCACCATTAAATTGTGGAATTTTCACAAAGCTGGAACAATTTGTGTTATCCATAAACTACACTGCTATTGTTTACTAAAATAACTGGATATTTATGAAACTTTTACCAGCTAGACCACTTGAAAGAGTAAAAGCTGGTGAATCTCTTACTACCTTTGTTCTAGCTTTTTGTTTTACTAGTGTTCTTTTCCCTTAGGAACTAATGCCCATTTCCTAGAAAGGTGAGGCAGACTCTTTGTGCCACAGTGCAAGGCTGCAGGCTGAGTAAAGAGTGACTAGAACTAAGGCACCAAGGAAGTGCCTTACTGGGAAGAGTGACTGTGCTGTAGCTTATCCTGCTTTGGCCTCTGGCTCCCTGCTCCTCTTGGTAGCAAGGTCTGCTGGGAGCTGTGTGCTCACCTGAGCTCGTTGTGTGTTTTGTAGACAAGGATGAGTGTTCAAAGGACAACGGTGGCTGCCAGCACGAGTGCATCAACACAGTAGGGAGCTACGTCTGCCAGTGCCGGAATGGATTTGTGCTGCACGAAAATAAACATGACTGCAAGGAAGGTGAGTAGGGAAGGCACTGGAGTGGTTGCTTACACAACAGTCTTGCAGAAAGCTTTCTGCAGCTCTCCTTTCAAACAAAGGAAAGGAAAAAAGTTATTGAGGTTTTAGACATCTGGGCTTAAGCACTACAACATCCCTCCCCTTTCCCATCCCCTCCATCCCCAGCAGCATGTGTGGGCTGAGTTCGAGGTCCACAGGAATGAAGTTTGGAAAACTAGGGATCATTGGCACAGAGTGCTACTTTGAATAGTTCTGTGAAGTGGAGAATATTTAAAGATCTGATAAAGTATTCATCTAAGGCTGTATTAAACACAGGGGTAGAGTTTCTGGAGACAAGCCTGGTAAATTTGTGATTTGTTGCTATCAGTATCAGTTAGTTTCCTCACAGCCAGGTTGAAACCCTTTCTGGGATTGTTTTAGGTGACATATTTAGACAATCTAAGTTCCAGTCAAAGCCCTATGCATCTTTCTTCCTCTTGGCTCTCTCAAGGTGTGACTACCTTCAAGAAAACAATAGGCTTTGGGACTTAAGTAGAATTTAGGTTCTCTGCAAATGAATCTTAAGTGTGATACCATGTGAGCTGCTGTAATATCTCAATGTATTCCAGTATAGATTTAATCTGAGAGTAAAGATATGCCCTTTATGAATCATTTTCATTTTCACTGGTTTTGGAATGCTACTTGCCTACTCCAAAAGTTTGTTTCAAATAATTCTCATATATTTAGAAAGCAATTTGAGATTGTTAAAACTAAATACAAAAATGCTTTCTTTTACTTCTGAGTAGTAGTGGTTTAGTTGCAAAGCCAGTGACTAAGTTATTCTTTGTACATACTCCCAGTTTAGTCTTAGCTGTTCTCAAAGTGTGTATACCTAGAAACTGTAGTTTACAAATCAAATTGATTGCTCTGTAGCTGCAGTGAAAATTACCAAGAGAAAAAAATAGATTGCTTAAGAAATTTCTTTTGAAGTTGGAGTAGTAAGACTTTTCATATGGATTTATAAACTTGGATATGGGATGGGGGAATAGGAAAATACTTGATTGATTTTTATTCAGTATCTTATGTTTATTCCTTTATGAGACTTTTTCTGGGAAAAAAAAAAAGCCATCCATTGTAAACAACAGTGCATGCACAACAATCTGTAAAAAAATATGCTGGGTTAAATGCTCTAAAGCACATGCCTGAGGGGAAGAACATGACTCTGAAAAGCACGCTTGCTTGTCTTCCTAAAGTTCTTTTCCACTTAGTGGCTGCCCTGAGAAAAAATAATACTTTTTTGACTACCTCTGAATGCAGACCCCCAGACTAACTGATGTTATCGCTGTTGGCACAGCTGAGTGTGAACAGAAGATCCACAGTCCCAGCGGCATCATCACGAGTCCCAACTGGCCTGACAAGTATCCCAGCAGGAAGGAGTGCACGTGGGAAATCAGTGCCACCCCTGGGCAGAGGGTCAAACTGGTGAGTCTCTGCCTTCCCTTCCTTTTTGGCTTTTCTTCCATCAAATCAGCTTCTCAAATGACTGCTCAATGATACGAAACTGTTACTAAACTTTACTGTCAGTTTGCATCCCAGAGGTAAACTGTTTTAAAAGCTCGCTGACTCCTGTCCATTTCTAACCAACAGGGACTACTCGATATCATAGAGTTGTGATTTAAGTTTATGGTGATTGGAAATACTCTGTACAGCAAAAGCAAGAGGAACAGTTTCCTCCTGTCAGACTTTACTATATCATTGTTGCAACTCATAAAACTTGAGCAAAGTCTTGGCAAATATGGCAGAGGCCACTAACAAAAAGTTCCAATATATAGAAAAAGCAAAATTTTGAGTTATGAAGAGTCCTCTACACACACCTTTTCCTGTTCTGTTTTTTGAGGAGGAAAAAAGATACAAAAACTCTGAGAATCTGGATTTCTCATTTAAAAATGGTTTCGAATTTTACTGTAAGTAGAAGAGCAGCCCGGAGTAGATTTGTGAATTTTGTGTCCAGCTGGCTGAGCACAGAGCTGGTGTCCAAAGACAGGCCTAGTACAGCTTAGATGGCATTGCAGGTTTACTATGTAGCCTCTGTATGAGGCCAAAGGCAAAGTCCTGCCCATGGGGTTTTTGCTTTAAACTCAGCCCCAGTATTTCTTCAGCAGCTTACTTGCGGGACAGCTGCAACAAAAGCTGCCCTCACATATATTCGAACTTCATAAATTAATTTTTCAACCGTTTTTTGGAGCAAATAAAGTTAAGGAGAAAGATGTCTCTGTTTCAGAGGCAGAAGAAATAGCCAGTAGTCATGCAGGGATGGAAGGCATATTGCAATCTTATAACTACTGACCTTAACCAAACCCTAACCCCTTGTCCTGGTTTTGGCTGGGATAGAATTTTATTCACAGTGCCTTGTGTGGGCCTGTGTTTTGGACTTGTGCTGCACAGTGTTGATAATACAGAGATGTTTTTGTTATTGCTAAGCAGGGTTACACAGAACCAAGGCTTTTTCTGCTGGCAAGGAAATTGGGGGTGCATGGGAGGCTGGGGGGAGACACAGCCAGGACAGGTGGCCCAAACTGACCACAGAGATATTCCAGACTATATGACATCATGCTCACAATATCAAACTGGGGAAGAAGGAGGAAGGGGATGATATTTGGAGTGATGGTGCTTGTCTTCCCAAGTAACCATTACACAATGGGGCCCATGTGATGGCTGAACACCTGCCTGCCCGTGGGAAGCAGTGAATTCATTCCTTGTTTTACTTTGCTTGTGTGTGTGGCTTTTGCTTTCCCTATTAAAATGTCTTTATCTCAGCCCACAAGTTTTCTGTCTTTCACACTTGCAATTCTCTCCCCAGTCCTACTGGGGTGGCAGTGAGCAAGCAGCTGTGTGGGGCTTGGCTGCTGCCTGGGGTTAAACCACTCCTGTTACTGGTGCCGATGTGGGATTGTCTATTGATCCCTATTCACCAAAAGTACAGCAGTTGAACTGTACTGGAGGGGATGGTGGTGGTGGAGAATGAGTGGTGTGCATGCTCTGTCCATTCCAAGGGTGAAAAATAGATTTCTAGTTGAGGCAGCCTTCCTGCTGCTGCTTCTGAGAAAGTATTCTTCTTACTGGCTGAGTAAACTAAAGCCAGTCAGGTATAGGCATGTTACTGTAAAAGCTTTTCCAATACTTATACCCACAGCAGGCAAAATTCCAACATTCCGATATCTTAAGCAAAATATTCCATGGTCTACTTTTCAAAGAAAAGGGGTTTTTAAATTGGCTTTTGCCAATAGAATTTGAAAAATAAGCAGAATTTTGCTAAATAGAGTTTTCAATGATAACTCCATGATTTAGAGTCTGAGATCTGTTTTTCTGTGCAAGACAGTAGGATCAATTACTAAATTCTGTGTGTACAATAGCTTTTAAGTTGTGTAGTACAGCAAGGTCCCATATCGATAATATTAATACCATAATTCCACAATGGATTGTTATTTTTTCTTTCACACTGTATTTAAGTTTACTTTTCATCGTTTTCTTGTTCAAATTGAGCAAGAAGAGAATTGGTTACTTCATAGTAACAAACCACATGAATTGTGAGGCTGTGTTTTGTTTTTGAGAGGGGTGTGCATATAGAAACTAATCTTTTGCTGAGATTGCCCCCACTCTGCTAATCAATGAAATGTCTCTTCCTGAACAGGCTAAATTCAAGTATTTGGTGCAATTAAGAAGCCTGTGAAAAAAATAGAAAAGGATATGCACTTCAGAACTTTTAAATGAAGCATGTAGATAAAGATGGCTTTGAAAATGTAGGTAGTAGAGAGACTGATTTTCATGAGCTAATCAGCCGGACGTTTATAAGGGACAGATTCAAGTGTCCCATCCAGGCAGCTCTCCGTAAGTGCCACCAACGTATCTGCTCCTTTGAGTGGGGTAGATAGGAAGGGCTGGATGGTCAGAAGCTATATGTAACATTTCTGAACACCACTCCCACTATGGAGACATGGGATTAAAGTAGTCATGGTGGGGTAGGAATTCACAAGTATTTGTCCTAGGAAGAGAGGTTGATTTATACAACCAACTTTATTAGATAATTTCTGAGCTCTGTTGGTAGGAACTATTCAGTTATGTTTAATTTCAAGGGAAGTTTGTGTCAGTTCTCTTTCAAACCTGCAAGGAACTGGCTGATTTTTAAAAAATGGGGACTGTCTTTGAGTGTTTTAAAGTATCAGGCATTTTGAGGTTTTAAAAGACTATGCATTAGATTCATCAGATTAAGATCTGATTTTCTTTAAAAAGCAAGTTCCTTGCATTCTCTTTGGAACTGCTAGAATCTGCTATAGCCATGATATAGCGATGTAGGGCATTTTCTGGTCGTGTTTGAGGGACACAATATAACATGTACTGTGCTTCTGCAGGCTTACGAATCCCAGTGAGAAGTCAAATACTAAAAAAAAAATAGGTGTGTCCTGCAGTTCATAGTGAGAAATACTTCCTGGAGACTGTTGGTTTTGTTGGAGGTTTTTCATGCTGGTGAGAAGTGAACAAAACAGATATAATTTTGCTCTAAAGGAAAATGAATTTCTGCAGGCTGCTCTTGGATCGTGTCTCTTGTCCCATTGATTCCAAGTTGGCTTGACTCAATACTGTGTTTAACTCCCTCACTGGGAGTTAGTCTCTCAGCTTTCTGGGATTTTCTAAATCCATCAGATTTTATTTGGGTGTAAATGACAACACATAGTTGGCATCATAAAAGTAGGATAGCTGACCACAATTTAAGAGCAGTAGGAATGGCTGCTGTACAGCTGTTTTCATTGCCTCTGCAGTTTCAGTCCCTTTATGTAAACCCCAAACTTTTACAGTGAAATGAACCTGCATCCACTGCATCATGCAGCTCTCCAGAAAAAGAAAGAAAAAAAAAGTGTTATTCTGAATATTCAAGTTCTCTGGGGAAAAAAACAACAACAAAAATAAAATAAAATAAAAATAATAATAAAAAAAACCAAACCAACTTTGTGTTAGCTCTTTATATATTCTTTAAATCAGCTCTTAATATAAATTACCATCACATTTCACACTCACAGGTGATTTGGTAGGTCAGATTTGTTTTGGTGTGCCAGAGAAAATGCTTAATGGTGATATTTGCTCAATATTTGATTATTCAGTTTTATTCCTTTTAATTATTGTTTCTTTGGGGCTTTCTGTTTTTGGTTTGTTTGGGTTTTTTTTTTTTTTTATGAACAGTCAGCTACATGACTACTCATGACAGCATGTGTACTTGGTGGTTTTTTGTTATTTTGTTGAACAAAATAGATTTTGAATTTCACCTTAAATTGTAGGTTATTCTATACAAAATTCACAAAGATGTATATTGCCTTCACAGTGTTTACATGAGGGGAAATTACCAGATATTAAGCTTCAGAGTTGTTGAAATTTAGCCCTAGTCAAAAGTCAAAAAAGTCAAATAAGTCAAAAAGTCTTACCTGAAAAATCTTAGATGTCCCCTTGAAATAAGTTTGTTTATATCATTCTAGTCTTGGAAGACACTCCTCCATATCTGAAGTGCAGGTATTGTATGTGTGTTAACAGTTTCTGTCAGGCATGGCATACACTGTTTGGAAATGCCTGCAGTTTGTTCTAATGAACAGTTAACAAAATTTTGTTATTTTTCACAATGCTTTTGCTAGCAAAAATGTGATCTTAGCATGAAGGGTGAAGCCTGAAACATTATTAAGTTGTAATGATAAAAAAAGAGATTTCTAGATAATAGATTAGAAAATAAAAATTTCATGCCTAAACTTTCATGTGGAAAAGTCATTCTCAGGGGGTTATTTGCAGTGCAATGTAGGTTTTAAAAAAGGACGGGGGAGGAGCCATTATGTTTTGCAGATATTTCAATCAATCCTTAACTATGCAAGGAAACAATAATTTCTGACTTCTTGCTGTTTTGAATGATCTGTGAAATTTGGAATAATCCTAAAAACACAGTGCAAATTCAGCAGAAAGGCAGCAGTATTTTAGATTTAATATTCTCTTTTAGGTAGTAGTTGGTTATGAAGATTCTAATGCCTTTCTATATGAAGGATGATGCACTCTTGAAGTTCAGCATCTTAACTTTTATTCCACTTCTTCAAGATCAATATGTTATTCAAATCTACAGGCTTGTACAGGCAGTAGTGTTAAATCTGTCATTTTAACTGCATCCTTGTATTCTAAAACATATTAACATATATATGTATGTATCATGTAAATACCATCCCACAATATGTAATTTACTTTTTTCCCCCTAGGCATTCAATGAATTTGAAATAGAACAGCATCAAGAATGTGCTTATGACCACTTGGAAGTGTTTGATGGCGAAAGTGAAAAATCACCAATCCTGGGGCGCTTATGTGGCAATAAAATACCAGATCCTCTCATTGCTACTGGAAACAAAATGTTTCTTCGCTTCATTTCTGATGCATCAGTTCAAAGAAAAGGCTTCCAAGCAACTCACTCTACAGGTCAGAAATCAGGACATGCTTTTTACTGATAACTTTCCCATTGTTCTTTAGTGGTAGATACGCAGAGTTTTCGGGTTTTTTTTAGGAATGGGATGAGTTCACAGATGAAACAGCTGTATCTATCTAATGAAGCCTTAAGCCCAGTCAGAAAAGTCCGAGATTGCAGAAAGTGTTCTCTAATATTTTGGATATTCCTTTCTCCCTGTCTCTCTCTTATAGGTGAGAAATTAAAAGGTGTTGAAACAAAGTCAGATAAGAAATGAGGTTCCTCAGAATTCATGACCTGAGATCATAAAAGATTGAATATATTTTCACTGTATTTGTAATGACAACACTTAATGGGACATGTGATGCACCTCCATTACTTTCCTGTTCTAACTTAAACAAAAATCTGGGTTTCATGTAAACAGATATTTCTTTCCTGTAGTGCTTAAAAGGAAAGACAAACCAAAGAAGAATAAGAAAAAAAATAACATTGAAGACTTTCTTAGCACCTTTAGAATATAACGTTCTTCATATTTACCATTCAATTTTCTTGTTTGGAAGAAGTCACTGAAATTGGAAACAGTGGTTTGTAATAGAGTTTTTAGGACATTTTCAGTGTGTAGATTTTTTTCCCCGACGTTGCTTGGTTTACAGTGGCCTCTAGTGCTGAAGCTCTGAACAGCCAGTGCCTGCAGTAAAACGGGGATTTGGGGCTTTTTGACCTTTATTTTAATCTTCAATTATAATGTCTGTCTTTACTTTCCAGAGTTCATTTTTATTTATCTGGGCAATAGATAATTCAGAAAATATTTCATAAATATATCTGCTAGGAGCTAAGGTTTAATGACAGGTAGTAGTTAATAATAGAATAATCAAGGTGATGAGTCACTGTTAATGTAACATGATATTACCCAAAGTATCCATCAAGTTGATGTGTAATGCTCAGCTAAAAAATCATCATGTATATCAGTGCTGGCAATTTGTCTTTTTTTTCTTTCCGATTTGTTCTGAATAATTCAAAACCTTTAGTAATTTAATTTCCCTTTCAGAGAAAGACAGTAGACAACAGTACATGAAATCTTTATGATCTAGGCTTTGAAAGTGAAAAGTTTAGCTACCTGTAATTCAGTTTGTTTTTCTTGTGGAAAATCCTCTCTTACAAACATGCAATGTTTTTGCTTTCCCTACTACAGTAACACCCTTAGATGCAAAATTAGATAAAGTAATAAGTACCTATTTTTAATTACCTCAGGGTATGTAGTTAAAGGTCAGAACTCTTGCTAGAACATGTTTTGTAAAACTGCTGTCTCATTTATTTTCCTCACTTTCAATTTGCAGAATTGGAGCAGTAAGTACATGAACAAAGTTGAGATGTATATTCCCATCACTTCTAACATGTTGGCAGAACTCACTCAGTGAAAGGACTGGAGTGACACAACAGCAATGAATGAGTAGCTGGATTCTATGACAGAGCTGTCTCTGCTGCTGCACTCCTGCCATCTTCATGATTTAATGGCCCCTTTTTATTCCAGTAGATGCTGTCAATAATGTTGATTTCCCTTCTGTGACACTTTTTGGCTTGAAGCACTATCCAGTTTCCAAATTTCCATTTAATATTTCAGAAAACAGGATAAAAATGTAGCAGCAAATACAGTAAAGTTTAAAAAAATAAACTGGATTGAAAAACTTCCTTGGGTGGAGCAAAACTTATAAAATGCTGTTTTGGAAGTGCAACACAGTTTTGGGAGATTCTGTCATATTTTCCCCTCTCAGAGAAGGCATAACCCATCCAAGAGGAATTCATAAAAATGCTCCTGACAGAACATTAAACATCATTGCTTAGGGAGTGATCTGTCTACCCTAACTCAGGCATCTAGTTCTCTTCTGGACAGCTTCATTTATGGTGCCTGGCCTCCAGCCACTGCTCTAGGAGATTGCAGACCTACTGTAAGCCCTATTCATATCTGTCAATGCTGAGAGGATGTCTCCAAAAAATTTGGATATCTCAGATGTCACTCAGTTTAGAGGCCTGTGTTACTTCCAAAATAGCTGTAATAATTCAGTAGGGGAGTGCTGAAGCAAATTTATAATCTTGTTTCATTAGTTCAGATGGTGTGGGTTTAAGCTTTTCCAACTGTCTGACTTGTTAAACAGTCAGGAAACTACTGCTCGATTTGTTTGTATATTTGTAAGAAGCCTAAAAGTCCCCAGAAAGGTGAAATGAAACATGAGAGGGTTTTTGTGCCTTAGATGATCTTGAAAGAGTCTTTCACTGAAGCTACCAGATCAGCATCATTTCACAAGCTGGACGCATTTCCTTACAGTGAGAAGCACACATCCTGCCTACATCAGAGCACAATGGAAACCACAATGGGTTAGGTGTGGTACCAAGGCTAAGCAAGCAGTGCTGCCTGGCTCTGCTCTGGTCTGTGCCTGCCCCACATGTCCCAGTGCAGTGCCTCCTTGTCCAGGCTGGATATAGACTTTGGAAACTACAGCTTAATTCTGAAGAAACTGAAAATTTGGGTTGTAATTTCCATTCTAAAATGTGAGGCTATAATCTGTGAGAGAAGGGCAGGGGAACAGGAATTGCCATGTTCTGTGGTTGTATGGCTACAAATTTCCTTTAAGCTCCTGTCCTCTGTAGCAAGCAGAGGGAAGAATGCAGACAGTTCATTAAATGTTTTCTTGTTTGCAGCTGTTTGGTGTCTGAGGCAGGGAGATATTCCTAACAGCATATCCTCCTAAGAGTCAAACAAAAAATAAACCCAAAACAACCTGCTCTCCCCTCAACAAAAAACTCCAACAAACAAAAAACCAAACCAACCAACCAAAAACACAAACAAAAAAGAAAGAAGCAAATGAAAGTAAGAATAGGGAGAAAACCCAGTAAATTACAATATCAATGAGAAATAACTGTTTGAGCTATCTTTCTTGCTGATGTTTTATCATGTGCTCCTATTTGCTCTTTAAGAGTAAAAAACTTCAGATTGAACCAATCATGCATAAGAGATTACTTACGTAATTTATATTTCTTGGTTTTATTCCTTCATTTCCCTAATAGGAAAAAACCCACTCTTTGTAAAGAGTAAGGATTTAGTCATTACCATTATTAAATCCTAGCTGAAATGTGACTCCTCACAATATAATAGTGCAATTGGTCATGTTTAGTGTGGGTGGAGTCCGTGAAGTAAAATTCAAAGTGTCTCTTCACCGAAGATTAGAAAGATTTGAATCTTGCTGTTTCTTTCAGGTTACTCTAAAATGATCAGTCAATAATACCTACATGTTTTTAAATGCAGATAAAATTATCTGTTTGTTTATTTATAAAAATTAAATCTAAATTTGTGAGTCTCCATATTTTGTTCAAGCTCATTTGCACTTGATATTTTTATCAAGTACTGTAAGAGATTATTTTTTCTTGATGAGAAACCAAAACAAAATTATTCTGAAGATTTATTGAAATCTTCGTAGATGTAAAGTAAAAAATTTATTTTTTTAAGTAAAAATAAACCCACCTTTTGGAAATGTGATATATTTTGGAAATAATGCATTTTTCTCTCAAGTGCAATTTTCATCTGTTCTTCATTGGGTTCTAATAACACTTTTATTTATTTGTTGTATGCCTTAATCACCTATACACTAAAGCTAATTCATATTCAAATTCTGAACTCTTTGAGCAGTTACAAACAAGCTCTAAGGCCCTACATCCATTATTCAACTGCGTACAAATAGAGATTTATGCTAAAATAATGGTTTTGACAAAAGGCATGGATCTCCTGCCAAAGGCTTGCCTCAAGAGCAGGCTTTCAACTACAAGACTTTCTCTTGTAGCAGCAGCTTTCTCCCAGCCCACTCTTTTGCAGGGAAAGGCCTGCTCATGAACTACACAGAAAACAAGGTAGCAAGCTTTGCAGTGATGTTTAGTATTGAGCTGGCTCTCCAGGTGCCACCATGTTATGGTTAAAGCTGACACTGGTGTGAAACAAAAGACTTTTGCACTCTGTCACTGACTGCATGTGTGCTGGAGCTGATCCTCCCCTGTCGCTTGCAAATGGTGTCATTAACTCCTGGGGAAGCATCACCACTGAAATGTGGGTACCTTTACAGCCACTGTCTTGCTGGCCACAGGAACCTTTCCAGTGCCTACCCAAAGACTGTCATATTGCTTAAGCCACATTCCTTTGTCTTTCACTTGATAGTTATGGATGATGTTCAAGTCTCTCTAGTTATAAAAGAGAATTTATATAAGAAAACTGAGAGTGATGGAGTTATATTCGTATGGTTTAGTACCTCGCTCTCAGCTTGATTAACCTGCTTGGGGCATTAAAATGCACTCAGCCTGAATGAGACTGGGCATCTATGAGAAGAAAACACGAATTTGCACTGAATAAGCTTCTTCATCTTTTTTTTCCCCCTCCACTTAGAGTGTGGTGGTCGGTTGAAGGCCGAGCTGAAGCCCAAGGACCTGTACTCGCACGCCCAGTTCGGCGATAACAACTACCCGGTCCAGGCAGACTGCGACTGGCTGCTGGTGGCCGAGCGCGGCTCCCGCGTCGAGTTAATGTTCCAGACTTTCGAGGTGGAGGAAGAGGCAGACTGTGGCTACGATTACGTGGAGCTTTTTGATGGTCATGATAAGACAGCAGAGAGACTTGGTCGATTTTGTGGATCTGGGGTAAGTAAATAGGTATAAACCTTTTAATTTTTTGTTTCTACGAAAAGATTAAGAACGGCAGGGCAGAGGAAGGTAAGGGTCATGAGATTCAGTTACTCTGCCTTATTGTGACATACTAGATTATCTATGTCAGATTTTAATGTATAAATTTGCAGGCTTGTAGTGCAATCACTCTCTTGAAATATTTTCATCAATAAATATTCTTACCTATTTTTTTGACCGAAGTATTGTTATGTTAAGCTTTAAATAGCTGGCAGTGGCATGTTTATCAGCACACAAAGAAAAGTTAGCAGCTTTTTTTCCTTACAGAGAGAGAAAAATGCACCAGTGTTGAAAGTTATTTTATGGTAGGAGGAGCAGCTGGGAAGTATTTATATTATGCTCATCAACTTTTAAGTCTGATTTTAGGAAAAAAAAATGTGCTCCTAACTTGGGTGATTAAGAAAGCTGTGAAATCCTATATGCATTCTGACACGTTTTAAATGTTGGACATGGGGGGAATTGGCCAGATGATACCCTGAAAATGCTGTATTCCATTTGTCATTTTAGACTTGCATTGGTCTGCTGGCTGCCTGCCTTGTGAAAACTGGTGCAATGATCCCACAAGTCCTCATCAGTTCTTTATATGTGTGCCAGTGCAAACACTCTTTCATGATATAATCTTTGCCTAGATAAAAGGCTTCAAAGACTCTACATGAGATGACAGGAGTTCTTAAGTAATTATGTGTCACTTTTTTCAGCCTCTGAGCTGGTTCAAACATCTTAGTCATTCAGACAAGTTACCTGTAAACTGGATTAAATCCTTTTAGTGCATTTTTGAACACTAATTAATGATGCACAAAAGGTGCTTCCACTTGAGCTGTAGGGGATGTATTCTAAGGGAAATACTACACTGAGTCTAAAATTTACTAATTTACACAAAACAATATTTTTTCTTTGCAAGTTACCATATTTTACAAGTAGAAGGGCAGCAAACAAGAAAATGGGCTGAATTATTTTCTTCTTTTGGGGCCTTGGGGTGGAATGGTTGAGTATTGGTGGGGGTGGTTTGGTTCTGATAAGATGTAAATGAATGGTTTCAGATGCCAAATAGGATAGATACAATTAACTAGAAAAGCTATTGAAAATAAAAAACAAAATGATTCAAACTGGAGTGGGAAAAATATGTGTGTTAGTACATATTACCACCTTCTCAACTTTAGAAGGAGGATTTGGTAGTTCAGCTGATACTTCTGATCAATGTGCTTCAGTAATAGTACAGGACATCATGAGTGCTGTGAAGAATACGACAGAAAATAGGTATTGGCCTGTTGTTTATCTAAGTTTAGAATATTGTATATGGTCCTGCCTAGTCACTTTCTTGCTCCAGCAGAACTAGAGAAAAACTAGGAGTTTAGGTTGTTTCCTCAGTCTGCCTCTAAAATTCCTAGGCTATAAGTGAGAGCACAATGAGATAGAACTATTCTGTCTGATGATGTCAGACAGCATCCTATGAGGCACAGTGGAATTACACAATGAATAGTAGCAGGAAGAGAGAAATATTCACAAGGAAGAAAAATAGTGAATGAATACACAGAGCAGACAGATAATTTTTTTTCTTTTTATTCATTTATTTTAGCCACCAGAAGAAATTTATTCAGCAGGGGAATCGCTTTTACTTCACTTTCACACTGATGATACAATCAACAAGAAAGGATTTCATATACGATACAGAAGTATAAAATATCCAGATAGTGTGCACACCAAAAAATAACACAAGAACCTCTATGCCAGAAAAGAAGAGTGAGAAAGAAGGAGCACACAGTGAAAAGGAAGGAAGGCATGTAATTTTTTTAAAAAAACCCTGAAGTTATTAGCACAAGTGTTTAATATAAGTTCAGTTGAAATGCTGACTTATAAGACAAGAGACTGAAATAAGTAAAAGAAGAGAATCACCTACCCCAGTGGAATAGTCAAGATGATGATGTGCAGGCTCCATACTTGACTGTCTCTGCAGAGCTTGTGAAAGGACTTTGCATGCAGGGAGAATATAAAAGCTTTTGTTCATGATCCAGTATTTGCTAGAGCTGCGTGCGGATTCAATCAGTTTCATTCAGGGGAAGTGACCCTGCAGACCATTCTTCCTTCTGACAATTGTATGGTGTCTAGGAGGAAAAGAAGCTCTTTTAGGTCACACACTCAAAATGCTGTCCTTCTACCTAGTTGCTTTGACTTTGAATCCTGCGTCTGGCATGTACAAGGACTTGAAAGAAGAGATAAAATGCGAAGGCCTTCCTGCATTGTTCTGTATTTTTTACAAATTTGCCTGTCATAGCAGGTTATCACTGTTTTGAAACTGGAAAATCCTACTTCTGAAACATAACTGATCTATAGAATATTTTGTTTTACTAATGACTGAGAAGTCTGAACTGTTACATCAGTCATCACTAGTGACCAGTCACCAGTTGACTGAATTGTAATGGTGTAAGCATCTGAAAAAGTTTGGCTTACTGGTTAAGTAAGCTGTCTCTGATGATGTGCTCTTATTTTGCACTGAATATAGAAAGAGACTGAAATGAAAACCTGTCCTGAATCAAAATCTGTATCCATGAGAAAGAGAAATGGTCAAGGATCATCTGAAACTCCTCCTACTGAATTTGTTTTCAGCAGTACATTAGAAACCACTGCTAAGCTTTATTTCTTTGGACCTTTTTGTGAATGAGCTATTTGCCTGATTCAGTTACTCAGAAATGAAGTGGCAGTAGTGTCCAAAAAGACGAGTTTCCCAAAGAGGTTTTTGTTAGTGGGGTTTTTTTTGTTGTTGTTTTTTGGTGTGGTTTTTTTTTTTTTTTTTTTTTTCCTAAGGGTAAGACTATCCATGATGGTGAAAAAAGCAAAACAAAACAACAGACCCAGGATTTTTTTGATATCAAGTGTGAATTCCTATGGTGCTATTCCATGAACATTAAAAACAAACAAACAAACCAAGAAGTGTTAGACTTTTGAGCCAACCGTTTGCAGATCATGAATGTCTCACTGTACCTGGCTGCATCTGGAGAAGGAAGGCTTTACTGCTCCGGTGGAAAGTGGGTTGCAATGGCAGTGCTATTCCTGTGGAACAACTACTATTATTGCCTTAGAATCCTCGCACACAGACAGATCTTCCTGTAGATACACTTCTAATTTGATAAATAATTTGACAACTCAAGCATCTTAGCATACACTAACAAAAGGATCTTCAAGCAAAAGCCCCATCTGCAGAGAGAGATCATCTGCTGTAAATACAGTGACCTGCTTTTGATGTAGAGATATGTTACATTTAGAACTGAGATATTCTATGTGCTTTAGGCCGTACATGGCTCTAGTCATAATGTATATGCATTATGTAAGTATTGTATGAATGAGTGCTCCAGGAGAGTGAGAGGTATGGGTGAATATGAAATTGTTTCTTTATGTGCCAAGTTCTATCAGGACCCTGTTTGACTGTAGCAACTTTTCTTTAAAGGCTTCATAGACAGATAACAAGGACTTCTAGTTTGCAAGAATCAAGTTTAAATGAATATTATGTTTCACTTACAAGAAATATTATTTTGATATCCTTTGATGTAAGTTGCTACTCAAATTAGCTTAGTTTTTGTTTCCTTCTATGAACATACATTGGCACTAATAAATCTGACCTTTTTTTATAAAAATAAAAATCAAATGTCTGTATAGGTCTCTTTGCTTCTTTTAACAGCCCTGTTATTACTCATATATTTTTCTTTTTAGATAGCTGATGTGTGTGAAGTTCAAAAACTTAATAATTTCTGTGTTTTTTGTAATGCTGCTCTACTGTCTTTTTGGCTCATTTTTCAGGTTATTTGATCAAGAAATGAACTACAAACATTTTCTCAAAGGTCTTTTACTACACAATCCAGGCAGACATACTACTATAGTTAAAAAAAAAAAAAAATCAAATGTGTATTCTTGGTGCTGTTACATAATTTATCAGCTGGGTGGAATTCTAGTGCCTGAATTTCTGAAAGGAAAAGCAAGCAGCAGCAGCAGTGTCTCCCTGGCATGGTTAATCAAAAGGAGCTGGGAAAGTCTGAGGCTGAGAGCAAATGCAAGTTTCCATGCTATCCTGTTTTCCACTTTTCTGTTCTGCTCTCCCCTTAATATTATCTCTCTCTGTTTGCTAAAGTCTTCTTTTTCTCTAAACTTGGCTTTCTTATTCCCCTCAGGGTTACTCTAATAACCACAGGGTTGAGCCAAGATCATTATTTTTTGGAAAAGTTTCTTTTGTTGTGGTTGATTCATACAGGCCCCTGTATAAATTCTGCTGTCCTACATTAAATAGAGCAGCAGGAATGGATGGAGAAAAGGTTGGACTGGGGGCAGCCTGTTATGGTGTGTTTCCAAAACCCTGTGGAAGGTGGTGCATTATTGTCATATCAAGTATTGCTTTTGAGCACAGCATTTCTGGGATTTTTTCACATGGAATATGTAGAATCAGAAATTTAGTTGCCATAACTTAAATACAAAGTTTGATTTTATTTCTCTGATTGGTTATTCCTTTGTAGATCTCATATGCTTCAAGTGGTGAAAATGCAGAAGGTGTTCTTAATGATTATCTTGATGATAAATGGACCATATGGGTTCTGTCTTCTCTTTGGCCATGATCCTAGTCAGTGCCTTGTGGTGCTATCAGATGCTATTTAAAACACAGCTATTTACAAGTCCTAGGAGATGTTTCCTGATGTAATGAAAAATGTCATATTCAATGAACTCCTCCCTTATAGAGGAAGTATGCCTTATAAATAGCCTAACAATAAGAAAATAATGAAAAAAATAGTTTATTTTGATTTTTGAAATTGTGGAAAAGCAGTGTGGGCTATCCACATGTGCAGTTGCAGCTTTGGGATCTAGTTACAGCACATTTACTGGAAACAGTCCCATCAGGGTGAAGATGATACTTGTTCTGCTTCCTATTTGAGACAAACTTTTTTGACTGTGGCATACTCACTGGATTTAAATTTCTTTTCCTGGAGCATATCG
Organism: Phylloscopus collybita; assembly: GCA_027886175.1. Taxonomy (NCBI): domain Eukaryota; kingdom Metazoa; phylum Chordata; class Aves; order Passeriformes; family Phylloscopidae; genus Phylloscopus; species Phylloscopus collybita. Next base: position 37,282,082 of record JAJNNQ010000009.1, on the reverse strand, counting down.
TAAAGTTTTCTTCTCAGCTGCATAAAGAGCTTCTAACATGCTGAGTATTATTCTTTAATGTTAAATTCAGCATCAAGTGTTCTTTTGATGGCATGTACTGGTTCTCTGTGGCTGACAGTCTCGTGGAGAATTTAAGTCTGTGGCAGACCAAATCCTGTGATCAATATCACACTCAGATAAGAGGGAAGATAAGGTACATTTGTGAGAGGCTTTCCTTGTGTCTTTAAAAAAAAACAACAACTCCAAACAACCAAAAGAGAAAAAAAGTTGAAAAAGAATAAAAATCATCAGTGCAAGCAGTTAACATGGTTGCCTTACATAGAAGCTGTGGAGGTCAAGCTGAAGTGAATAAAGCAAGGTAAGTGCAGACACAGCAGATTTTCTCTTCTTTGCTGACCTTTTGTTATAGTCTACAACATATTTGAGTAATATTGCCTTGCTGTGAGACCCATGAAACAGCAAGTTGACCTAAGCATGGGTGAGAGCCAAATCAGATCCTTAACACAATAGTGCAGCTTTACTTTTTCATTTAAAGCAGATTGGTTTTGAACCAATGTAAAAATTAAATTAATTGTATGGAAGCTTTATACACCTGGGGAATCAGTATTGCATTTTTGCTATGCTGTCAGGGTGCAAGTGGCTCCCCTAATTTGTTCTCACAGAGGAAATTGTTGTTGACCTCACAGGCTGTGTGTGTGTGCTGCCTCGTGTGCTGCATCACCACAGAGAATGGTCGTTGTTGAAGCTCACTGGAACTTTTATAATTAAATGGTTCTGTTCTGCCAAAAATTTACAGATCTCAGAGTTTAGGGACCTGATATGTGTATGCAATTTCAGGAAAGTATTCAATCTTAAAATAGACCTGGCCAGTAACCAGAGGAGAATTTTGCTTTGACTTCAGGTCTGAAATTGAGTCCAAATGAACAATAGGAGTGGATGGGTTATATCACATTAACATACCTGATCATACAGATTGGCAGAACCTTACCAAAGAACTTGCTCTGATTTTGATTTTACTGTTGCTGATTATGATTCAACTATTAATTGGTCAGTCAAAACAAAGAGAAGCCAGAACAAAGTGCCCAAAAAAGCAAAATATAAAGCTACCACAGATACAACTATATTGCATTAAAAAAAGTCTCCCAAGTCAGCACTGTTTACTGATGTATTATTTTTTCAATGCATCTTTCATATTCTTTAAGAAATGCTTTATGATGTACTGCTTTCACCTACCTAGGGAACAGTTAGATGACTAATTGTATTGGCTAGTGATTTTTTCAAACAGAGAATGGAAGACAACCTAAGAAATGGCTTGCTTTGGTTTCTAATCACATATAATATCTAGAGTAACTACCCATTGTGACAGGGGGTTCCACTGGGCTATAGCTCTTACAGGTTGAGTTTTTTCCCCTCTAACACTATCAAGTTTTTCTGCTCTAAACTGTATACTTAGGACATTTTAATGTTATTCTGCTTGATCTAATTCAATTAATTAAAATAATAAGCAGCTGCTTAATATTGTTTCCTGGAATCAGGATGAATGAAGTCTGATTAAAACAAAAAGAACAAATGAACTTGTTCTTGTATTTTGCACGTTATTCCTTGTTAGAAAACATTCTCATTTCCCCTGATTTTTCATTCTGAGTTCACAAAGAAAACAAACTGTGACAGTGGCAAAAAATATTTATGGTAGAGTGGTATTGGAGAACAGCAAAAGGAAACATTAGCAAGGCTTGAGTCTCTATTTGGATCCCATTTCTGCAATTGTTTTCCCTGGTTTTTATTTGTAAACTATCAAATCTCATAATAATGCAAGATTAAGTGATATGACAGACAAAAAGACAGATGACAGGGTGTTTTTTTGTATGTGAATGTCTTCAATGGCCTTCAGATGTAGTAAGTCTTCCTGTCTTGTTGGGACTACTGGAAAGGATCCCTGAATTTATGCATGTATGTTAGAGGGTGTTTACTGTGTGACAGCAACATCTGAAATACAAGAAATGCTAATTATCATAAAGAGTATAAAATCTTTCAGAGCATGCTCAATGACCTTTCTCTCCTTCCATGGTAGTGTTTTCTAGCGACATGTCAGGTAGGTGTCCACACAATGAAATGCAATGAAGGGAAGTTATAGTGAAAAGGAAAGATGAAAAAGACATTTTGGCTCACATATGGCATCTCATTCTCACAGAATAGAGTGAAATTGTTTAGAGCATGTTACAAGAATATATGTGGGAGTAAGACAATGAATCTGAACAATACAGTATTTAAGCTGAATATCAGGAGACCTCTTTAGTGTTACAGACAGAATAGTTTCCCAGGGATGATAGTTCCATCTCTCAAATATCAGAATGTTGTACAGAATGTTGTCTAATGGACAGAGAGCAATACCCAAAGGTGCCTTTCAGTTATGAAATGCTCTGCTCACATTTGTACAAAACATTTGCTGTATGTTCAATTAATTTAATATGCCTTTGTAATTGAAAGAACTGTAGCTAGTGAAGGCAAAAACACTTCTAATACAATAGCTAGAATACAGTAATGACTCACATCTGCAACCTGGACATCCTGAATAGTAATTCTCAAGTAGAATATTAATATATAGCAGCTGTTGACAATTGTTGAGGTGCCTTTATCGAGTTGATGTTCTGAAGAGCTGCATAGACAAAATCTGACTTCTTTGAGACATCTTTACTAATATGCTTGCCATTCTTACATTGTTACTATTTCTTCTGATGGTCATGAAAGAAATGATTTTAATTACTAAAATCAATAGCCTTGAGTATGTTATATAGGAAGACCACACATAGGAAGAGCTGAAAATATTACCTATTGACATTCAATTAATTACTTAAAGATTGTTATTATGTCAGCAAAGGCAATGTTTTAGTGAAGGCATTGAATAAAACACCTTTGAAATATTTCTAGGAAATCAGAGTAGTAACTCAGTTTTTATCCTTTTAATGTGAAACTTCCTTCAGATTTGCTGCATTATTGACATAATACGTTTTTAAATGTGCATTTTAGAGTAGATAATCCTGAATATTTTTAGTCAGTTTGCCCTGTAGGACATAAAATTACGTTAGTTATCTCAGTGTTAATTTTAGTTTACAACTATTTAAAGTATAGGCTGATTCATTATATCATTGGAAGGAGTTGTTTGGTTTGGTTTGGGTTGTTTTGCCATAAAGGAGGATCTTAACATTTGGGAAATCTAGTGAGGGCTAAATGAATTTAGTGTGTGGTAACCTACCATAATGCCTATTAAGGGTGAGGGAGGGAGAAATGCAAGCAGGGAGGGGCAGCTCTCGATGTTGTTGACACAAAATCTGGCTCTCAAATTCTCTTGCAAAGGGCATGTTAGTGTTGTGTTTATGTATAGCCACAACGGAAGTTCTGTTGAGAATGTTTCAAAATACTTTTGTTTCAGGAAGCCTTGATGAGAATAGCTGTATGAATAAAAATCATACTTTTATTTTATTTTTAATTTTTTATTTTAATTTAATTTATTTTTAATTTATTTTAGAAGCATTGATTCCAAGTCTTTCTTAGTGTTGTTTTGGCAGAACTCGGAATGAGGGGCTATTGGGTTTGCCTTTCCAAAAGGTCCTTGGCTTGAGGATCTCCTTTCCTGAGGAGACAAACAGACAAGATTATTAGTTTCCCCCTTGAATAGACAGTTGGCAATCCCTGCAGTTGCTGTTTTTTACCCAAAAAATCTTGGATTGGTTGGTGGATTCTGTGTTTCACACTGAAAACAATAGACAAAATACTTAGGGGATAAAATTTGTTTACTTTATACCAAGACTACTTAAACAAAGTCAACCAGTAGCAAAGAGATTTGTCAAAAGTAAGATTGCATATGTGCAGTTGCCTCTCTTCATTTCCTTGAGCACAGCATATATCCTGTCTCTTCTGGGAAGCCACAAATTCACTGCTTCATTTAAAATCTCAAAGCAAATGACATTGCAAGAGCAAACTGGAGAAAGAAAGGTTTTGAATCTCTAAGCTTCAGTTGCTAAAAACAATTTGACATTGTCACAATGTGCCTTCATAAGGAACTCCTGAATCTGAAAATAGGATTTGACTACAATGTGGAATGACTGAGGAAGAGCAGAAAAACTGAAATGTTGTGATAAAATACGGTGGTGTTAGTGCTTCTGTACACAAGGGAAGACCTTTTTTTTTTTTTTTAATTTTTGCTTTTGGTCATGATCTTCATAGCAGTTTGCATACAAATACAGAATATACCCAAACGTGTCCTTTAAAATCCCTTATTCTGGGTGAAGTTGTTGAATGAGGAACAGCTGTTTGCATCCTAAGTGAGATTGATGGTTTCAAGTGAAAAAAAAAAAGTCTCTGGAAATAGTGTTCAAATGAAAAATGTATGCTATTGCCAACATCCCCAGTGCTTGATGTCCTTCCAAAAAGGAGGACTACAGTTGCCTGTTATGGCACTTCATTAAATACTGTGTCCTGATACAAGTCACCTGAGGCGTACTTCAGTATTTGTTGTTCTGTTTCCCACTTCATTTATTAAAAGTGTAAGCAATACAGTGGAAATCAGACAAGAATTCGTAGCAAAATTTATGGTAGAATAACATGAGGATTGCATTTTGAAATGGATCCCTGGCATGAACAGTCAAGTTCTGAAAGAGACCTACAGTTACCCCAGCCTACGTTCACATCTTGCCTGCTTTGTATTTTGTCATATTTCTTCACTGAACTAAATTCCCACCCAGAAAATCATTTATCGAGATGCTTTTTTAAAGTTGGTTTCATCTTTCCCACTGGAAATTTCTTTTGAGGGAAATTGTCTCTTCTAGACAATCATAATTAACTGCTCTTTAATTAGGCATGAGGAAGAGAGAGACTTTGTTTATACTCACTTCAGCTAAATCTTAGTGGCTAACATGGCATAGTTTGTAACATTGTTTCTTTTGATTATTCCCTTATGGACTCTGAAATAAATTGTGAGTGCTTTGAAGAGGATATGTTGGATTGACTGAATATGGGTGAGTTTTATGTTGGTTAGCTGGCTTCTCTTATTTCATTAAAATGCAGTAATTTCCATTTTATTCCTGCATGTCTTAAATATATTTCAGTGCAAGAGTAGCTCAGCAGTACTATTTCATTCTCTGGCATGCCCCTGCCCTTGCACATAGCAGTACAAGTTGCAAATGGCCTTATATTGTTTGAAGGATAAAGGCCCTGATAGGCAGAGTGTTCAGTCACCAGACAGTCAGTAAAAAGAAGTAAATTAAATAAAGAACAGAATTTAAAAGATAGCCTTTCTGCAGTTTTTGGGGTTTTTTTTGTTTTTGTTTTTTGGGGTTTTTTTTTTTTTTTTTTTTTTTTTTGTGTTTTTTTTTGGGTTTTTTTTGTTTTTTTTTTTTGTTTGTTTGTTTTTTGTTTTTTGTTTGTTTGTTTGTTTGTTTTTTGCAAGAAAAATAAAAGGCCAAATAAAGAAATAGAAAATTAATCCAGAGGTGAGAGAAAACTAATGAATACAGGAGGAAATTGAAAGTAAAAGACCTAACTTTCTTAAACTGGTCCTTTTTTTGCTTGTAAAGAATATGTAAATGGCAGGACAAAACTGAGGCTGAGAAGCATATTAAGGGATTTGTGGTGGGTTAAGTTATAATAGAGTTAATTTTCTTCACAGTAGCTGGTGTGGGGCTGTGTTTAGGATTTGTGCTGGAAACAGTGTTGATGACAGAGAGATGTTTTTGTTATTGTTTAGCAGGACTTGTACAGAGTCCAGGCCTTTTCTGCTCCTCACCCCATCCAGCCAGTCAGGGGTGCACCAGGAATTGAGGGGGGACACAGCTGGAACAGCTGATCCCAACTGACCAAAGGGATATTCCATACTGTAAGACATCATGCTCAGCAGTAAAAGCTGGGAGATGAAAGAAGGGGAGGACATTTGCAGTGATGGCTTTTAAATTATCCACCAAGGGAGCATTTCTTGGACACTGGAGATAGAAATAGTGGTTGTGGGCAGGCACTCCACAACAGCTTCAGTGACATTTTTAGAGGTAAAAGTATTTCACTTAGGTTTCTTTAAGTGTCAGTCATGTTGTTATTTTGCACGTTTTTCTTTGATCATAATATATCACCTAAGCATTTGGCTTAGGTTGGCAGATGAATAGCAAACCTTTCCAGTTTTGAAACAGGCTTTATCATCACTTTTTTTTTTTTGTTCTGTACAGAATGGATTTAGTGATTTTTACCTTATTTTTATGAAATCTACAGGCTACAGCACTCTTCTCATGGCCTGTGCCAGGAGCATGTGTCATTCATTTGGATCACGTGATCAACATAGGTAATGTCTGGTCTGATTTATAGAGCTGATGATTGCAATTAATAAGCATCAGACTTCTACGGTAACTTTATTGCTGTATACCACAGCAGGGCCTAATGGCCATATCCAGTTAATCTGTGTTTTTCCAAGATCTGTTTTTAATCCTACAACCCTCTCTGAAATACCTGTATGTTACTCAAAAAAAAAAAAAAAAAAAAAAAAAAAAAAAAAAAAAGTATCAAGTCATTAATTAAAACTTGAAAGAAAATTTGTTTCCACAATTAAAGTGATTTGAAATAACTTTAGTATGTGCTGCAAAAACATAAATAACCAAGATTTTTTCCTGAAATGCTGTTAGCTTTTACTACTTTGTGTGATGGATTTAAACCAAAGATCATGAGGAATTTTGAAATTTTTTGCTCTTCCTTCAGAAGGCATACCATGTCTAAGAATAGATAGACACACATACAGAAATGGGATAATGTAGTCATTGTGACATCAATGGTAGTAAGAAATGTAACAACACCTTCCACTGGATTCCGTATTTTTCGTATCTATTATGAAATAAATCATCAGCAGCTTTCCTTTGGAATTTTCTTTCAGAAATGCTGGACAGAGAAATGCTTTATGTGCTTTCTACCACTGCACATCTATCTTTAAAGCTGCTATTAGAAGGAAAAATAAGTTTTTCTTTGTATGTTGAGAAATTAAATGAACAAAAAAGTGGTCATGTGGGTTTGAGGGTTGTTGGATTTTTGAAATTTTATTTCCTATTAGGCAAAATTTCAGGAATACTTTCTTTAATTTTCTCTGTCTCAGCCGATCAGTTCACTTCTCCTTTTCCCCAAAATGCAGTTTATCCATTTATATCTCTAGAAGCAAAAACATTTCTCCTACTGGGATCCAGTCTGTCTTTTCTCTAATTTCACTTGCAGACAGTTTTCAAGGAAGACATATTTTTATCTGAAGAGCAGTCTTTTCTAATCCAAATTTAGAGAACTTTAGATTTAGCAATTTGCTTTTCTCCTGTCTTAAATATTTATTTAATCTGAAGATTTATTAATGTTATGCCTTTTATTCTTAAGCCTGCACTTAACTTGGACTGCAAAAGGTCCTTCTGCTTTTCTCATTTCCTCTAAATTCAAAGATAGTCCATATTTCTTAGAACTGTACTTCCTTATTTATCTGCCTGTCAATCATTATGTCTCTTGGGACCACTAGGAAATCAGGTCTTTTTAGCACTCTGTACAGCTGAAGTAATGAAGTTCTGCTCTGGAGTTGTGCAGGTCAGAATTTGACCCTTGCAGTTTATCACCCAACATCCTTCCGGAATGAAAAGACTTTAGCACCATTTATCTACTTATTTTTAACACACAGATCAAAGTTAATATAAGGTATCTCTGAAATTTAGTGTAACCTTTAAGTCCTAAAGGAAAAAAGATGGCAAGCCATTTGTAGAAGGCACTTATAAATGTATTAGCAGACTCAAAGTAAAATACATGCTTGACTGAGACAATAATCTTCCTTTTGTTTGAAGGAACTCTTCACCTTCTGTATCCCATTCCCTTACAATTCCTTAAATAAGTTTTTATACAAGTGCCATTAAGCTGTATGTGGACAGGGCACTGTAGTGGTCTTGGGGTATCAGCAATGTGGAGGAATGAGGTGGGAAGGGTTGTTTAAAGTCCATCATTAATGGGAAAGTGAGAGAGAAGTTGTCATTACACTGTTGCAATGGTTTGGACTTCTCATTCAAACATCGCCTTTGTTTACTGGCTATCCTGGCAGGGGGTTGAGAGAGAAAGAAGCAGAGCAGTGCCTGCATTATGCTGGATGCAAGAAGTGAATGGGATTGATGCAGCCTCTTTTCCTGCCTGCACAGGGAGGGGACCAGACAAAGCAGAAAATTAAGAGAAACTTGGTGTGGTTTAGCTGTGGAGCATTGCCTCAGTTTCTTTCTGCCTTTCTGCATGTGACACAAATAAAAAATCACATGCTCATATTCCATTCTTGTGCCCCAGCAACCTGTCAGGAAAGGGGCTTGAAGGTACAAACCATTATATAAATCAACACCTACAGCAGTGTATTTGGAAAAAAGAACAAGAAAGTCATATCCCAGGGAGGGAAGGGATTTGAAGGGCCATATGGTAAGGATCCAAAGGGCCATGCAGCTCAATCCATGTAGGGAACTGGCAACTTCACTCAAAATCCTTTGCCAAAATAAAGTGAAAGCCAACAATGTTGAATTTTGTGGTCTAGGCCACTGGCCTAGTACGATGTTCCAAGGTAAGGCATTTTAATTTCTAGAGGGATTTGTGATTGTATCTCATCTTTATTTGCTTTAATGTTCTGGGATAATGAATTTGTCCTAACGAACTGCAATTTACTGTCACTTAAATTACTATATAGGGTGAGCTGTCTTCTGCTTTCTGCATGTTAGTCCAGCATCTAAATACACTCTTTCTCTTTTGGATTATGTTGAGGTCTTAATGCCCAGTATAAAGAAGAATTTTTTGTCCCTACATTCCTGCTTAGAAGAAATTGTTCCCTTTTCCTCTGGTGAGGCAGATGGTGAGATATCAAGCAGACTAACCTTCATTTTAATGTCATTTCCACCTAGCCCTTTGGACTCTAATGACTACAGGAAGGGGTCCTCAACTCTGCTGGCCAGTGGCCTGTGGGGCTGCTTCTGCTGATGTATTTGGATAAATATGAAAGGAAGAGAGAGAGGGTATTATGAATCACATCCCCACAGGAAGAGGCAAATGAATTACAAGACTCAAGGACACCAGTTACTGAGTTAAACATCTGTTTACACCTACACACAAAGGAGCAACCTTGGCTTCATGCTCATTCAGGGTCAGGGTGGGAAGATAGCTGATTTTCTTCTAGAGCATGGGATGAACAAATGAACACAGCTAGTGTTCTTGGCTGGATGTTCTGTTTGGATATGCAAAGAGAAAAGGGAAAAGTCTTGTCAGGAGAAAACAATGATATAAAGCACGGATTAAGCTCAGGAATGTTCCTCAGTTTTAAAGAATGGAGAACATCAACACAGATAAACCTTGTTGCACTGTTGCTGCCTCCTTAGGCAAACTGCCCTTGCCATCCTAGTGAAGTTCTGTCCACTCCTTCTAGTATCTTCTCTCCTTTGATGTCTCAAAGCGTCCTATGCTACCACTTACTAAAGGGAAAGCCCTTTTTGAAATGGCTTTTGGCCTTACTTCTAGGCAAGGTGAAAAAAGTAAAAGGATTTCTTTTTTTTTTTTTTTTTTTACTGATCATATTGGTAAACAGGATGATTGAGGTCTATTTGAGATTGTTTTCCTCTGGGAGGTGTTGATGACCACAGTTGCAGACCTGCCATAAAGAACAAGTATTAATACATCAGTAGTTGTTGCTCTTATTTCAGCTGCAGATTGCCCTCAGGATATAAAAACAAAGTCAACATTTACTTTTGCATAACAGTCAAGTAACTTCTGGAACGACAGGCTCTGAAGATCTTCTCCCTTCTTGTGTGCTCTTGTAACAGGAATTGCTCCTTTGGTATGCCACCCTGAAAATAAATACAAGTCTTCCTTTCACCTTTTGTAGCACAGTGACAGGCAATATTTCTGTTAGACCTGCAGTATTGCCTGAGCAGGTAAACTGAGGGCCAGCACCTCAACACCATAAACTGCATAAGACAAATAAATAGATGAAGAAAGACCCACAATTGATTTACAGTCAAATTCCAAGAAATAATAAGAAATAATAATAATCCAAGAAATAATGCATCTTCCAAACACATAATTTTGACATTCTTTTGATAGTATATATTTATTGTCCTATAAAATGGAGTTGGTCAAAGAGATCACTAATCTTGCATAAAGTGTTTTGTAGTGATGTGGGTTTTGCACATTAAGTCTAATCTAGAAAATGACATAACTTTACTACTTACTCTGTAGACACAAATTAGATTAGTGGGTCACTCCCAGAGATCATGCATGAAGTTAGAGAAAAAGCCATATTTAAATGATTCATTTCAAAATAGATAAATGCACTGCATTTATGTGGAGACTTTAGGTGGGATTTAGGCCACTCTGTGATAGCAACGCTGGTCTCCCTTTTGTTCTCAGTGGAAGTCATGTGAATTTTACCATTGAATCAGTGCAGAAGATTCAAGTCAATTCATGAATAAACATAACTGGGAACACATTTGCAGGCAGTCTTCAGATAACTGCAGTCTCTTAATGTTTATCTCATGTATTTGTAAACAGGATAGTAGATTGAAGTGCAAGTTTATAAACCTTGGCCTGAGGTATGTCATTTTCTTTTTACAAACATCTCTTTGGCTACTGAAGAAGAATAACCTAGGTAATTTTAACAAAAGGACTTGGAAATTTCTGTCCCTCCATCTGTTAACCACTTAACTCATAATCCTGTGTGTAATGTTGTTACAAATGCATAAAATATCACTTCAGCCTTAAGCTGCATGCACTGCTTAAACAATTTAGGAATATATTACTTCCCTAGCAGTGGCTGTGGCTTACAGAACACATACAGAGCTGCAGCTTCCTATTTCTCTTCATTACGTATGCTGACAGCTTTCAGATAATAAATACTTTGTTGTCATCTCTGAAGCAGCCAGCATTAAAATGAAGAGTGACTTCCCCCTGCTCCATGTGCGGCTGTGTTGGACAAGCTCCAAATGGCCTGGATGCCCTGCTGTTCACATCTAATTGTTTTCTGTGGGGAAAGCAGTTTACTGAGGGCATTTCAGGAAAGGGGAGCCAGCAGCCAGTGGCTCAATGACTTTTACACTAGACAGTATGTAGATGAACTAACAGTGTTGGCTGGGTTAAGAATTACTAAATATTGTGATCAGCTGCTGCAGGCATGGAAGGCATAGAAGGGCTATTGTGAATAAGATAAAAACATTATTTCTAATTAACCCCTATCCCCTCCTCCAAAACAAAATGTGTTTCTCATTTTTTATGAATAAATAAATTTTATTTATTTTCTAGGATTTATTTATGACTGAAATTATGATGGTGATGGATTAGAAATAAAGCAGTGAGTATCTGTACTGAAATTAATTGATATACATCAAGTACTTCAGTTCTGGTTTCAACCTAAATTTGTGTATCTTAGATAAGAGAAAGTAAAGAATGTAATTTATTTTAGGCGCTTTTTTTTTTGGTATTTTGTTTGAGGCTACATTTGGATAGAATTTACCTGATGAGTTACATGGTGTTTTTATTTGTCATTTCTACCTTAAATTTTATTTGTCAAATATACCTCAAATATGTCCAATACTTGAGAAGAGGTTAAATTTTAAAACAAAACAGTATCTGCAATTAATTAACTGCTGTTTCTGGTTAGTACATACCAAACATTTCAGAAGTTGCAGACCTTATCAGCTATCACACCATTGTTATTTTACTATTCTGTTCTCTTCTTCTGCATGAAGAAAGCAACCCTTGCTCTTTTTTCACCTCCTAGTTGCTTTTCAACTTGAGCAAATGAGTTATTGAGCTGAAATAACCAGATAGCAGAAGAAACTGCTGGGGCTAAAAGCTAGTTTAACACTTCAACAGATTCTGCTTTGAGGTGATTGGTCAGTGTCTTCCTCCAACTGCATGGATTTGCTTCCCTCAAAACAGTACCAATACACTGTTGCACATAAAGGTGTATTTTTAACATGTAATACCAAACTTGGAATTTTATAAGATTTGCTCTAAGTTAATTTCTTTAATGTTGTCTTCTATATGAAAAATGCAGGCATTAAACAGTCTCTCTTTCATTTTAGAGTTTGTTGAATTTTAAGCACTGTAAGAGCTGTTGCTGTCCTCTGTTTGGTAGTACTTTTATGGTCTAGCAGGACATTGGTGCTAGCATGATGTTAGCTGGAAAGCTTCACTCTTGCTCTTCTGTTTTAAGAGATGACCACAGTTTTGACTGAGCATGGGCAAGCTTTATGATCATAAGGATGCTGCCTGGATTGATGTTCTGCTGAGGTGTCAGTGTCTGTATGGCTGGCAGAAAGCAGTGCTCTTTTGGTCAGTACAGTGCTATGTGATTTCTCTCTCCAGTGATCAGAAGGTAGGTGCCAACCTAAACCTCCTGTGCATGTGACCCCAGCCACCTTCCCTGCAGCCCTCCACCAGCACTGGTCATGACCTGTCCTCTGATCCCCATGTTCACATTCCTCCCTTATCCTTGGCCATGCAGCATCCTGTGATTAATAAATTGATCTCAATTACTTACTTTTGACAGGAGTGTGTATTTTGTAACATTCTCCTGACCTTGCTAGCACTTTCATCTTGTGTAAACAGTTTATCTATCAGTCACAGCTCTGTGCAGTCCCTTTTGGCCAACACTTAAGGCAAAGGTTTTATTTGAGCAGTGGGTGGTCTGAGCTATGTTCCAGTGAAACTCATACCAGTAATGGAGAAGTGTACCCTAAAATGGGTGTTGCAATTGTTTAGGATGGTACAACTTCAATTTAAACAGTAGTAAAATAATGATGGTATCTACAAAGTAATTGGAATGCTTTCTTTTTCCTACAAGTAGAATGAAACTGATTTCATTATGACCTCCAGCTGATATAAAGGGAATGTCCTTGCTTTTTATGCCTGTTAAAAGATTCCCTCATGTTACCTCCAAGTCTGAAAAGACAGTGAGAATATTTATTCATCAGAAAATTTTGTGATAAGACAAATAATAAAGAAGATCCCATACTGATAACTTATTAATTTTATTGGTGTTTGGTAGTGTGGTTGGCTAAACACCTGCGAAACAATCTAAATCTGATTTTTGAGATAAAAAGGTAATCAAAAAAAATTAACACAGTTTCCTAAAATGTCCAGATAATGGTAAATATTTTTAGATACCCTCTGCATGTATATAACATACATACTTTAAAGTACATACATAAGATTTTAGTGGAAAAGTGTAATGGAAACCATCAGACTTGACATTTGATTCAATAACATTGAATTGCCACCTTCCCCCTCTCTATTTGCATGTGCTTTTGGTTAAACCTGTAATTATCATGATTACAGGTCCCTTCCTATTCACTGCAAAGAACAGAAAGTGCTCAAATCACATGTGTGACTTTTTTGTTCCCCTGTGCAACCCAACACTTATTTCCTGTTCAGTTGTTCTCTGAAAGGATATAACAGATTTCTTCATGATCTACCTTTTCCATTTCATCATTTTTTCTATTTGGAAGGACTTTTGAAAGGATGACTTCCTTTTGAGCACACCTTTCTTAGTGCATTCTCCTTTAACAGGAAACAAAAGGTAGCTGTGTAAGGCAAGTAAGAAACAGTGGTGTGTGTGTCACACACTCCTGTCTCGAAGAATCATGCTTCTGTTAGTGATTAAAGGTAACCAGCAGTCAGCCCTTCAGCAGTCCCAGACAGGCAGGGGTAGCAATTACACCCTCTTTATGTTCTTCCTGGCCAGATGAGCAGAGGTAGGTGGTTGTGATGAGAAGCAGGAGAAACGGAAAGAGGTATTTTATATCTCAAGGAAGGGAAGAGGCTATCAGGTCATTTAATGGTTTGGCAGCCTGCACTGGGTGCAGTTGAGACACTCCATTTCAGACTTTAGCATTGACTTGTAGAGTCTTACAGGACTCAGGGCTGAATTCCTCTCTGTGTTTGAGACAAGGGCTCCCTTTTTTTTTTTGGGGGGGGGGGGGTGGGTTATAAAAGTAAAACATTGATGCATTGATGCCATGTTTACAGCTCAGAAGATATTCATAGTTTTGAGGTATGTGTGCTTTTCTTATGACCTGAGTTACTTTAGATCATTTTAAAATAAACCCAACTAAGGAGTATTTAATGAAAGAAAAGGACACCTTTTACAAGTCTTACTTCCGTGAATACAGAAGTAAATATATTAGAAAGCCAATGAAAATTTTGGTTCTTTTTGTGTTTTGTTGTTTGTTATTTTTTTGTTTGGGAAGCATGAGATTGCTCACATTTTTTAATGTTGAGAGTGACCTTTGTGATTTGAGTTAAAAACAAATGGAGCAGAGCAAATTACTAGGGCACCCAAGCATGTTCTCAACTTTGCCACACTGAAACATTTGTTTGTTCTGCAGGGCTTTGGGATGACAGCCCAAAGGCTCTGTGAGACTGAGGACCATAAAAGATGGAACAGGTGGGAATGCCTCATCTTTCCCTGTAGTAGCTCTTAATGTGCTACTGCTGCATCTTCGGGGCATTTTTTGTAAAATATGTGCATGCCAAACAAAAGAAAAGTGATGTAGACTGTATGTCAATGAGATGGCAATACAATTACTTGTTGTAGATGATGCTGAACAGTACTGCACCCATCTGCTCCTATTAAGTGAAATGAGATGTACTCCATTCTCTTTATGGTTAGATGACAACAGAAAGCATAACCAGGCATGTCAGAATTATTTGTTACCAGAGGCATTATTCAGATTATTACATCTTTATTCTTCCACAACTCCATTCTTTTCCAGCTTTCCATATACACATCATATCTCCTGAATTCTGCAGTCAAGAGCACATTGTTTTATAACAGCCCTAAGGTAAATGCCCATGGGCTTTTAGCAGCCATTTAGAAATACGAGTTTTTTAAAAAAAAATCTTTAAAATTTTTTTATATCACTACAAGTGCAACAACTGGACCACAAAGAAAAGTAATATAAGAAATCTTCCAAAATGGTTTTTTATCCTAGCTAATAATCATAAATCTAAAATAATAAAATTATTAATGTGGTTTTGGTACCTCTGTTGAATAAGATTCCTTAGCTGCGTGCCATATAATATTTATTACTTCTAGCTACTGTTAAGTTTCTGGTCACAGCAGCTTTATTTGCTGAAGCAGCTTAAGTTTTGTCACCCTACCACCAATGTAAAATCACAAATGAATGTGCTCTGAAAACAGGAGTGTCTGGTTTAAAATTGATGCAGCATAGGTACACCTTCAAAGTTTTTTTCAGATAAACTTCCAGTGAGGTTTCAAACCAATCTTTAAACTGTGTTCTTAGTTTTTTTCTGATCACAGGTTGATGTACCTCACATCTTTGGTTGGTGCTTTGTACATATAGTGCTATCTCAAGGAGTACTGAGGTGTGAACAACTATGCAACCTTATGTTATTCCTAATTTCTTTACCCATCTCTACATGCCTTTTCAGTCTTGTGCGATTTGTAAAATAGCAGATATTTTTTTATTCTGACAGATTAAGATTGCAATAAAGGAGCAAAATTCTTTCACTGGCCTGTGAAGTGCTATGGAGATGAGACTGAAAGCACAAAGTCTGAAGAGTCGCCTTACCTCGCTTCACTCTGCAAATTGTTAATGAGGATGATTCTTCACTGGGGTTTGTAAGTATGAGTAGAAGGTGAACCCAATTTATTTCTATTGGATGAGACATTAATTTTCAAATTTTCAATTTTCACTTTCAAATTTACAATTTTTCAAGAGCACCTGATTATAAGTTATCTAAAATATATTCCAAAATTAAATATCTCCTATGGGCATTTGTGTTTAAAAACCTTGTAAAAACTAAAATCTAAAATGAAAGAGTGAAAGTTTAAGCATACTGTTTAGTTACTGCAAAGGGAGCTAATTTAATCTGCTTCTGATCAATATAAATTGGATCTGCTTCTAATTCAATGTAAATTGAATTCCATATTACCAGACTTCTGTTGTTAACTACCCATTATGGAAAACTAGTTCCTTCTTTGCAGACTTAAAAATTGCTAAATATCTTTATGTGATAACCTTTAATTTTATGATGGTCTACCTCTAAAGTCATGCCTCTGTGAGTATGCTGAAGTCATTTCTTAGAACAGGAGGCATTAGAAAATTGTGGTCAAGAAAAAAAAAAACAAGTCTAGGTTTTTTTGGCTATCGTGCACCAGTGCTATGGAAGCAGACTCATCTACCTTCCACTTTTTAGGTCTGAGTTGTTCGTACTGAGTTCAGTTGTATCATTTATACATTCTCAGTGGGTTTACTACAAATGTCTGTATTCTCTGTTTCATTGCAGAGTACAAAATTAAAATCTACTATGCCTGTGACTTCTCTTTGTGGAGAGACTGGAAAAGATGGTGAATCTAGTATGCTGTATATTTTACATACTTTTGTGCTGCAAACCCAAGGTCCCAGCTGAACTCCCTGTACTGAAAATCCTTTGAAAGACTTTATTAGAGCTCACAGTGGTGAGACTATGCAGACAACCATTTTCAATGACTGGTTGAATCTAAAGACAGTTATTTATTCTAAGTTATTGGTCTGTAAAACAGCCCTGAAAAAAGGAAATTATTTCAGAAACAGACTGCAGATGGAAGAACCAGGCATCTGAAGCATCTGAAAACTTGCAACCCTTGCATAAGGATAGAGAAGACAAAACAATCTCTCTCAGACTTGGTACAGTGTTTAAAGCCTTGGCTGGTATGACAAGACCAAACATGAAACATGAACTACAAAATGCATTTGCCCCTTCATAGCCAAGCAATATTTTTCCCTATGAAAACAGCTGTAGCTTCAGGTCAGACAGAGTGTATTGCTGCCTCATGCACAAACCACCTTTCACATTGCCCTTGAATAATGCAAATAAGCAGGGTGCAGGTTGCTCAGACTCATGCAGAAGAACCATGGGCAAAATTATGCTTCATTGAAAAATATTTTATGCCTTATACAAACAAAAATGATACTGGCAATTCACCCAGGGCCAGCACCATTACACACTCTTCAGCTTCTTGATGGGGAGCAAAGTTCACATAGGAGTTTGTAGTAGGTGGACCTGCTGTTGCATCCAATCCCATAAAAACAGCTGTCAAGAACCAATTCCCACAAAAGCCTTGCTTTCTTGACTGGCTCAGAAATGTGTCAAAACCTTGACAGAGTGTATTTTAAGCCCCTCCTGGATCATTTCAGCCAATTTTTGATTGCAGGTACAGAGAGTCCTAGTGACACCCAGTGTAGCTTCTGCTCACTGGAGGCTTTGGGGAGCACATTCTCCACAAACCTTTGAAAGTGTAGGGGAACAAGTAAGTGTTACAAGAAAACACTGTATGGGAAGAGAAAGGTCCCCAAGTATCTAAGGAAATGAAAACTATTCAACAATGGAAGATAAATTCAAAGTATGTCAGGATGAGAGGTACACAAGAAGTAAAATCTGATTCTAAGTCTAGTTAAAAAAAAAAAAAAATAAAGCAGCTCTTCAGAACTTTTTCAAAGAGGTGGAGATAATATTTCATTTGAATTAGGAGGTGAATAATCCATGGAGATGCTGGCAATACCAGGGTGATGGAGGAGACTGAGTACAGTAACTTGCTCCTGAGTCCACAATTAGCTGGTGACAGGACTTGAGGCTGTAACTGCAACAGGAGATGGAGAAGATTTAGAGAATGGATTCGTGCCAGGCAGAGAAATCTTGCAGTCGGCTGAGAAATCAAACTATATGTAAGATGATCATAGAAGTGGAAAGAAGAGATTGTGGCTGCATTCAAGGATCACATTAGAGACTAAAATTGATGAGAAGATGAGAGAATTTTTTCTTGTTTTGAAGCAGTCAAGAATGTAGCCTTAATCATTAACCAACATCATACTTGATGGGAGAGTCTACCTTTTAAAAAAATACAAGTTCAGGCATAACAGGACTCAAAAAGTGAAAGCTTTAAAAAATCAATTATAAAAGAAAGAAAAAAAAGTGAAAGCTTCAAACGTAGAAAAAAATGAGGGGCCCATGCAAGGTTTCATAGTTCCTGTGGAGCATAGTTTTAATAAGTCATGAGCAGGGAAAGGCGGACACAGTGGTGAATTCAGGGAGAGGACACTTGGGGTTTAATTTAAAATTCCTTTTGAGGTGAAAGTTCTGGCTGAGGTGAGAGGTTCCTGCCCAGCTGGCAGCCACGTGTGGGCAGGATTTGCTGTCCATGGGAGCAAGCATGTGTTGCAGGCCTCCTGTAACTGTGATTTACTAGCTCTTGCTCCATGGAAAACATGAGATCTGGTTTTGTTTTGGCTTGAGACACAGGATTTTAGTAACTCCAGTGGCAAACTTGTCAGAGTGTAATATGATCCTTTCAGTCAAAAATCTACTTGACTGTATTTATCTGTGATTTTTAAGGCTGCTCTTGTGAATTTGGGTTTGCATTTGTGACAGCCCATTTGTACTCTAAGATGATGGGTAAGTATGTGATTCCTCTTTGCTATGTTATTGATATACTTCTTTTTCTCCTCTTGTTAATTTCTTCCCTAAATCAAGCATTTCTTCTCGGGTTGGCTGGACACCTGAGATGAGGGTGGGTTTTGTCTTCTGCCCTCTGAAAAGCCCCAAGCTGAATGCAGTAACAACACGGAGTCTTCAGATGTTCTCTTTCAAGGTTTTTCTCTTGTTTATTATATCTTATTCCTTTTTCTCTGTGTCCTGCCAAGGTCTGAACAGCATGGGCAACAGGTAATGACTCCCCCTCTGACAAAGGCTCGTCATCATTTATACAGATAATTACGTACCGATTATTTACAATTACAAACAACTATCTACACTCTATACTAAACAGGTTTCTTCTACACTAACCCAACCTCTCTAAAGCTACTTGGTGCAGAAGATGGAGACAAAGAAGACCCCAGGGCACTGCCCAGAATCCTCCATCTTGTTCCCATTCACCCCTATTCCAGTGTCCTGGGTTGTGGAGCTGGGTTTTGTGTATTCTATTTCCATCTCTTTGAAGGCCTGACGCCTCATCTTAATAGACCATTAGCACCTTTCCCAGCACCTTTCCCAGCCTGTACCTTCCCCCCCAGAGCAGTGCATCTGCATTTCTATACATCTCATGCCCTGGCAGTGGGGGGCAGGGGAACAGGCAGTTTGGCTGGATAAACGGAGACTCACAGACAGGAGAGCTGCCAGTTTTTTTCATTCGATTTTTCCTGGGAGGAAGACCAGACTTCATCTCACCAGATTCCACCCCACCATTCCTGGACCCCCTCCTCATCATCATCACCAGATCCCCCTCCTCACCACCCCTGGACCTGCTTTTCCACAGAATCGTCTCTGCTCCAACAGAATCAGTCTGCCACTTCAGAAGGACTCACTTTTGGACAGCTTCCAACACCCTGAATCACAGGGTCAGGTTGTGGTTCTGACTCTGTCAGGGTTTTCCAAAATTGTTGTTTGTTTGTTTATTTGCTTGTTTGGTTCAGTGGTTTTGTTTCCTATTACATTTGTATTGTTAATATTCCTAGTAAAGAGCTGTTATTCCTATCCCCAAAAATCTTTGCTTGAGAGCCCTTGATTGCAAAATTATAATTTGGTGGGGTGTGAGGGGTTTGCATTCTCCATTCTAGGGAAACCCCAGTTTCCTTGGCAGAAACCTGTCTTTCCAAACCAAGACATCTAGAAACCCCAAATGTGAAAACAATACTACTTTTTATCACCCTTTGTGGCTTGCAATTCCTCTCTTAATGATGGAAGTCTTTCCCATAGACTAAAGTCAAGGCTCTTACCTTTCTGGGCTCTGTGCCAGGGTTGCAACCCCCCTGTACAGATCCCAGACCCCTCGGTACAGGTTTTAAATTTTGCTGCACAGGTTCCTGTCTGTCCAGGGTATCCAAAGGAGTGCCCTGGTCTCCCACAATTTCTAATCTTTTTTTGGCTACAAACCTCCACATGTCACTGAATGATTTTTTGTTTCTCCCTTGGGCTCTTCTGGTTTTGCGCTTTTCCCTGACATTTGTTGATATCCAGAAGTAGAAGCCTCACTTGAGACTGGCTCAGGAGAAGGAAGACAGCCTTCTTTGTTCCTCATAAAGTCACCATCATTTTCATACAGGTCTTACAGGCTGCTTTGCTTTAAATTATAAGATGGTCAAAAAGAATGGCAAATGAGAGATAAATCAGAATCTCCTGTCTAGCTCCCAGGTTTGAAGGACTTTACCCCATGGGTCTTTGTTTGGAAAGACAGGTATCTGCCACGGAAAGCTGGAGTTTCCCTTAGAATGGAGAATGTAAACACCTCACCCCCACCAAATAATAATTTTGCAATCAAGGGCTTTTAGGCAAAGATTTGGGAATAGGAATAACAGTTCTTTACTAACTAGGAATACTAACAATAAAAACGTAGTAGGAAAAAAAAAGCAAACCCATCCAACCAAACCAGCAAACAAACAAAAACTTTGGAAAACCCTGACAGAGTCAGAGCTACAACCTGACACCCTGTTGGTCAGGGTGTTGGAAGTAGTCCGAAAGTGAGTCCTCCTGGAGTGGCAGATGTGGTTCTGGTGGAGTAGAGATGATCCTGTAGAACAAGGGTCCAGTGGTGGTGAGAAGGGGTCCAGTGGTGGTGAGATGGGGTCCAGTCTTCCCCCCAGGAACTGGGTAAAGCTGGATGCCTTCATGTTCCTGTGGCTCACTTTTACCCAGGTAGGAATGGTTGGCTCCCCCCACTGGGTGGAGCATCTCACGAAAGGATGATGGAATGTGGATGTGTTAGTTTGGGGAAGTGTTAATGGTCCATTAGCAGAAAAATATTCCCCTGGAGGGAGGATGGGCGGTGAAAGAGATAAGAAACACTGCCCCACCTGGTTTTAACAGTTGGCCCATCATCAGAGGGCATCCACCCAGAGCCACAAGAAATAAAGAAAAACATCTCCCCAACTGCTCTTAACAAATGAAATCTGGCTCCGCAACCCAAGACACCATGACTGAGTAATAGAACAGAATTCAAACTGTTCAAAAGAATTCAAAGCAATGTATTTCCTCACAATTCCTGACCATGATTCAGTCCTTTTGGAGCTACTATACAGTCTCTCTGACAGAGCAATTGTGACTTTGGAAATCTGGAAATTTCCATGGCATACACACACAGAGTCAGCACTATGGTTCTGGAAAATTTGGGTTTTACTGTGCATGTATTATGCACTGTACTCGTACACAGTCGTCTGAAGTCTTTGGATGTGCTGCGCATACGGAACGCAGTAGACCATCACGTTTTCCATATTGGAATTCCTTGAAAGAAATAGAGCAGTTCTAATTTTCTTTTTCTAGATAGATAGCCTGTCTCCACCTTTCTTGACACATAAGGATCCAACAGGTTCTTCAGCAATCAAACCTGACAGTTGAAGACCGCCAGGAATACTGCAAAAACCACAAATGTCTCTAGCATGAGTAGGACTGTCCTCCTTGGCAAAGAAGCCACAGTGCGAAGTGACTAAGACACTGTAAAATCACAAGTGAGAGAAGGCAGCTATAGTATTTATTTCGGGGTAACAGGACAAGATCTATTTTGCACCTTCACCCATGATTCATCTCAAGTAAAACTGATATTTAGCCAACAGGAGCTTGAGCTGTGATCAAAATATTTAATCCTCTGCTAAACCACTATTAAAATGTCTCAGCATTATCAGCTTCATTCTTGTTCCTTCCATGCCATTTTCACAGCAAATAATAGGACAGTGTTGTCATTCTCTGCTTTCCTCATTCTAACAGACTGATTAAGTACAACTGAGAAAATGTTTCCTATTCAGACTCAGCGGCACAGTTTTAGTTTTTGTCTTGCGGGTGGCAGATCATTCTGAAATTTCTGCTGGGTCTGAAATTGAGATACAATGAATCCTTCCACCCTTATAAGCAGCACTGTGGGTAATGACCAATAAAAATGTGAATTTTGAACAATCAGTTATAGAAGCTTAGGGCCCTATTTTTTGGTATGAAAAAACTGAAATAGCACAATTTATTTAATGTCATCTCCCATATTTGTTTCTTCTTCTACATCCTTCCCCCCCCCCCCCCCCCCCCCTTGTTAGACTTGGCATTTAGGGGGTTTTCCTCTGTGCTAGCATCAGATTACATTGTCATTCTCTTATTTTTCTTATCTTCTTCAGATATCTTATAATTGTCCTTCCTTATCCTTTTCAAATATTTTCTCTTTTGCTTTGCTGAGCAATTCTTCAGGAAACCTTTTCTATTTTTCACTCTCATGGCAGTATTTTTATTCTCTCTTTTATCTACACAGATTTCTGTTTAGCCTTCTCCTTTTCCTCTGCATAACAGACACCTGAGATCAGTGACCCTGGTACAAAACTGCCTGTCAGGACCTCATGGTGGGTCCTTTTTTCTTTATGAGCACATCAGAACTAAACAAAAGTTACGTTTCTTCCTTTAGTTTGTTGCTCTTCTGCGTCATAAGTGTTTATCTTTTTTTGACTGACCAAGGCTTCAGAAATTAACTTCAGTCTGATAAAATATATCATCAAAGTTCATGTAGTAAATTTAGTTTGCAGAAATTTGACTGGCAATGACTTTTGCCTCAGTATTTGAAAAAATTAAAACAAGCTGCCAAAGCCATTTCTGGGCCCTGCCATACAACATTATTGCACTAGATGTCACTGTTATACCTCTTAAAATAATGGTGGTCATATAAATGAAATACAAACTCATGTTCAAGGGGCTTAAAAGTCTGCTGTGTATGAGAACATGTGACCAGGAAAGTATTTAATTGCATGGTGCTTCCTCAAAGTACTGTTTTGTTTCAATTGTTGTCTAAGCCACTGTTCCTGAATACAGAATGGAAAACATTTCTTCTCTTTACAGCCAAAGACACTCCAATAGCTGTGCATGTGAATGCTTTTCAAACAATTTCAGTGTAAATGCTTTGGTTTTGTACAAAAAGCAACATTTTTTACAAAAATCTTCTACAAAAGCTGATTTTTAGCAGTGAATGATACTGAGAAATAATATAACAATTGCTATATTGTCTGATGAAAAGCAGAAGCTCATCTTCAACTCTCTGCTTTTTAAAAGAAAATGCAAAAGAAATGCAAAGCCGTGATACTGACTGAAACTAGTACTATTCAAGCAGATGAATACTTATACCTGGCTTCCTCTTTGATTTGTTTTCTACATCATGGTAGATGTCAATCTAGCATGAATATTACTTCCAATATCTGAGAAATGTTATTAGATTTGTATGACACACAGTAATTGACAAGATTAATTAGGTTTAAGGTTGAAGGAATTGTCTTAAGGTTCAGAGAAGAAAGTTTCATGGGCATAAACAGAGCTGCCTTTGACTGATGTGTGCTCTCATTGGATTCTCCTCAGTTGGAGGTGCATGCCACCATTTTAGAGTATTTAAAACCAATACAAACAGCTTTCCCTTTCCCTTTCCCTTTCCTTTCTGTTAGACAAGTAGATCAAATGGTATATCAGTTCTGTGAGTGGGTGCTGAACGATCTCTGTACTTCCCAACAGACAGACATCAATTCATTTTGGCATGCCAAAGGAGATGAGATAAGCTAGGACTAGCTAGATGTTGTAATAGAAAGCTGTTGCAGGCTGAATTTTGGAGCTATATCAGGCAGTCTTTGCTGTCTAAAATTTCTGACACTACAGTATGTATAGCAGAGCCACAGCCACTTGCCTCTCAGGACGCACTTCCACAAAACAGCTTAGAGACAGCAGAGCATCTCTGCGGGTGTATCCCATACGTATGAGAGAGAAAGTATTTTATGAAATTAAAATGTCAATTTTTCCAACAAGATCTGAAATACTATTTCAGTTTATCCTGCCTTTTCTGTTTATATATTACACTGAGAAAATCAGGGAGAACAAGTAGTTCACGTGCTGCTTGGAGCGAAGTTACCCCCAAACACCTATTTAGATTTCTTACATGCTTGAGGTCCAGCATAAAAAAATTGTCATTGTCTTTGTATGTGTGTCTTACGTGACCATCTCCAATCATCTTTTCTGTCTGGTTCAAATTTACCTGAAGCTTTTGCATCTGCTACTTCCTTAGCATTCATATGTGAACTGCATTTCTAACCACTGCTAGACTTCTCCTTTAAATTCCATTTTCCTTTTTAGTTCAGCAGTTCACATGCAGAGAAAACTGATCTTTAGTGTTGCTAGGTAGATATCCAAAATTAATATTTAAAAAGAGAAATAATCCCACTGAATTATTTCATTTAATTGTTGCATTTTAAAGAAAAGAAAGCAGTTTGTGCACAGAAGAAATTAATAATGCAAGGAATATTTATTTGCTTGTCTAAACTATCAGGGAGTCTTGCCTTGTTGTCATCTGAGCAAAGGCATAGGCATTTTTAGCTTTGATCTTTTCTTATTGTAAAATCACTCAGGAAAATATAAAGATATTATCTATTCCACCTGTTGGATAACTGAATTTGTAATATCCTTGAATGTTACCACCAGGCAATATAGGCTCCTCTCCAGCTAAAAAAACCCACTTACTATAAAAAGCGTGTTGATCTAAATTATAGAAAGTATTATATTTAAATATGCTTGACTTTGTTTAAATTGGAATGACTTCTAGAGTTAAGGTTTCACGATAGAGACTTTTAAGAACATTTTCCATCCTTATGTGCAGTGTACAGCAGAGTGACTACATTCCTAGTGAGAAATAGACACTTTTCCTACAGGTGTTATGCCATCCTAGCAATTATCCTGAACAAAAACGGGCTGCAGAGAATTAAACTCTCTTTCCTCCTTATGTGAGTTCTGAACTGCATGTCTGAACTATTAGAAAAAGGGAAACCTTTCCAGGCAGACAGTCTATTATTCAGCCAGCTGAGTGCACAGGCCAAAGCCAGAGGGCAAACTTTCTCTTGACTAGGTCACTTATTTCATCTTTAGCATACACAGTGTTTACATAAGGAGGAAGATTTTTAAAATGACTCACAAATTTCCTAGCTCAGTTGGCATATAAGTGATTTCAATTCAAGCTGCTCCAGCAGTATGAAAATCCATAACTAACTGCAGCAAGTTTACAGCTCCAATATTCTGTAAGAGAGGAAACCTTTTTTGTTGATGGTTTTGCCTCAGTGTTTAGACAGTTTGATTTTCTCACTTAAAAATTTTGCCTTTATAGACTGTTAAATCTGTAACAATCTTACAAATAGTGTAAAGATGTGCAGATTTGAAGGTCTGTTTTTTACCCAAATGTCATACAAGCTAGATGTTCTTCTTGATTAAGTCCTGTCTTGCCCCATCTTTGCTGAGGGAAACAAGTGGGTTGTCACTGGAAGTTGCTCATGCTGCTGTAGACAGTGTGTGCCCCTGT
The DNA here is from genome assembly GCA_027886175.1 of Phylloscopus collybita. NCBI lineage: Eukaryota > Metazoa > Chordata > Aves > Passeriformes > Phylloscopidae > Phylloscopus > Phylloscopus collybita. Next base: position 37,256,725 of record JAJNNQ010000009.1, on the reverse strand, counting down.
ACATGTTTACTCTTTCTTTATGCCCAGATACCAGATGGCTCCTGCAATAAGCAATTGGAGAAGTTCAGTATTCTTGACCATATATAAAACCAACCAAAGACCACAGCAAAATAAAGAACACGCTGCTGATGAAGGCAAGTAAATGTGTAGGACGTTACAGTAAAATTATTTCCAGAATGTACTATGAAGGTATCTGTGTCAAAAAATGTAAAATTTAGGTTGCCAAAACTCTAACTGAAATTCCTCTATAGGAGAGGATCTTCCTATCAGCTTACAGTATACTTGTAGCCCAGGGCTGCTTTTGCATTATTATATAATTTAAATATCCCATAGAAAACTGTTGGGGAAAATTATGTCTGCTATGAAGAAATGCTGACTGAACTAAATACATACAAACATAAATCTATCTATCTATATATATGTACACTTTTGCCTTCAAGTAAATCTGAGTTTCCATGTGAAGTAATGTCTTAGGTTATGGAACCAAAAATGTGTATTCTGTTTCATCTGCTGAAAGCAGTTGGGGAGATGTTTTTCTTTATCCCTTGTAACTCTGGGAGGAGGGGGGCAGGTGCCTTTTGATAATGGGCCAACTGTTAAAACCAGGTGGGGCAGAGTTTCTTATCTCTTTTCACAATGGGCCATTAAGACTCCCCAAAGCAGTACATCCACAAAGCAGTACATCCACATTCCATCATCCTATTGTGAGATGCTCCACCAAATTTACATTTGTATTGTAAATATTCTTAGTAAAGAACTGTTATTCCTATTCCCAAATCTTTGCCTGAAAGCCCTTAATTGCAAAATTATAATTTGGGGGGGGGAGGGTCTTATTGGGTTCTTAGGTTGGGTGTTTTCAGATATAAGAATACAACAGTCATTAGGATTTATTAAAAACTATGTCTGTGGGCATTCTTCATAAGATTGATAAAATAGTGGTGCCCCTATATGAAGAGAGATGACAGGAACATAGGTGATTTTGTGAAGTTATGATTAATAGCAATCATATTGCAATGATTCTTCAAAGATGACATACACATATAGCATTTGTGTTTTCCTTTGTAGATAGAAAGCAGCCACTGAGGAACCCAATGAAACTGTGGCATACAGTTATATGCATGCATAGAGATAAGTACCTTGCCAAATTATCATTGTTAAGGTGTGCAGGTCCTGTCATGCCATTTGGCTAGCTGAGAGAACCACAAGAAACTGGACATGACATGAGAAACTGCTGAGCATAAATACCAGAACAAAAGATTCACAAAATTGCATATAGGACCTTGAGGAAGGACAAGATTTCACAACTAGTTAAGTGGAAGTGATATGAGAGACTGCCACACTGCACATACAATTTTAGAGAGGCATTGGGAATGTTTTGGAGAGTTCACTCTGATAAGGCCAAGTACACCTCGGGGTAACTGCTTAAGGCTGAGGCAACCTAGAGAGGGTTTAAGATTGATGAGAGATGACCAAGCACAGAGTCATGGAGACAGATGGATAAAAGCCAGTTTCCTGCCAGTAAGACTAGCAGCATGCTCACCAGGCTGAACCAAATGCTTGATCACTGAGGGCTTTTCTTCTTGCTATTGTACTATTAATTTTCACTCTCTATACTTTCATGTGTAAGAAATGTTTAAGAGATCCAAGTGCTAGAAACTGGAAAAGGGGCCACAGGTGCCTTTAGACTGTGTGTCCATGTATCTCGGGGTCTCTGCTTCCCGAGAATGTGGGTGGTTTTGGCCCTTTGTCCTTCGGAGAGCCCCGAGCTGCTCGCAGAAATGACGAGGAGCCTTAGATGTTCTTTTTCAAGGTTTCTCTCCTTGTTTCTTTTATCTTATCTCTATACTTTTCACTGAGCTCTGCCAAGGTCTGGACAGCACGGGCAACAGGTGACAGCTGACTGCCTGCCCACAACTCATCATCTTATATACAGAAAATTACGTGCACTTTATTTACAATTGTGAACCAATTATATACATATATTTTACACTAAGCAGGTGTCTTCTACTTTGACCCAGTCCCTCTAAATCTACTCCATGTCATCACCACTGCACAAAATGGAGACAAAGAAGAAGGAGAAGCCTCTAGGGCAACGCCCAGAATCCTCCATCTTGTCTCTGATCATCCCTGTTCTAAAACCCCAAGGGTACGACTATTATTACTTTCTACTACTTTTGAGGGTTTGCAATTCCTCCCATAATGTTGGCAATCTTTCCCATGGACTATAATTGAATCCCTTGTCTGTCTGGGGCCCATGCCAGGGTCTGCAACCCCCCTGTACAAATTCCAGACCCCCCTGTACAGGTTTTAAACCCCCCTGTACAGGTTTTTGTTCAGGCTTCTTTTGGCCAGGATGTCCAGAGGGCGTGCCCTGGATTCCCACACATGTGTCTGTGTGTATGTGTGTCTATGTGTGCTGGTTTTGGTTGGGGTAGAGTTAGTTTTATTCACAGTGGCTAGTCTGAGGGTGTGGTTTGGATATGTAATGAGCAGAGCTGATAACAGAGATGTTTTGGTTTTGTTATTGCTGAGCTTGCACAGAGCCAAGGCCTTTTCTGCTTCTCATATGGCCAGGCTGGTGAGGACAGTGGGTGTGCATGGGAGTTTGGGACACAGACAGGACAGGTGATCCAAAATCACCACAGGGATATTTCAGACCAAATGACATCATACTCAGGATAGAAAAAGAGAGGAGGAAGGAGGAAGAGGAGGATATTTGGAGTGACAGTGTTTGTCTTCTCAAGTAACCATTAAATGTGATGAGGCCCTGCTCTTCTCCAGATGGCTGAACACCTACTTGCCCACCATGGGAAGCATTGAATTTATTCCTTGTTTTGTTTTGCTTGTGTGTGGAGCTTTTGCTTTCCCTGTTAAACTGTCTTAATCTCAGCCCATGAATTTTCTCCCTTTTACCCTTCTGGTTTTCTCCCTAATCCCTTTGGTGAAGGAGTGAGGGAGTAGCTGTGGGGTTTGGCTGCTGGCTGACACCCAGTGAAGGCCAGCCCTCTGTCTGTGTGTGTTTATTTATGTGTAATTCACTAGGGAACTTCAGCCTGGACTGGGTGGGTGAGTAGAGACAACCTGCACCTGGAAAATCCCAAGCTCTGAGCTAGTGACAAGAGAAGGGACCCAGTGGTTAGGTTAGAATAGAGGGTTGGTTACATGAAAGCCTAGAGAGGGACTTTAGACAAGGGCATTCAGTGATAAGACAAGGGGAATGGTTTTAAACTGACAGAGGGTAGGTTTAGATAAGATATTAGGAAGAAATTCTTCACTGTGATGGTGGTGAGTCACCAGAACACGTTGCCCAGAGAAAGCCAGGTTGGATGGGGCTTTGAGAAACCTGTTCCTAGTGGAAGTTGTCCCTGCCAATGGCAAGGGGGTTTGGATCTAGATTATCGTTAAGGTCCCTTCCAACCCAAAACATTCTATAATTCTTTAATTTTATGATTAGAAGGAATTTAAGCCTTTATTATCCATAAAATCAGTGGCAGTCTTATGAATTTAGAGAGTGAAGCTGGAAAAGTGATACAAGCATTGGCTATCTGTGCTTACATGTGTGTAAGACTGGGTTTTGTGGGTCTGCTGGAAAAGGCACTGTGCTAGCCTGTGTGAGAAGATATCAGTATTGAGAGTGTCTGCCTCTTGCTGCTTGGTCAGACCTGCCCATGGGAAGAGCAGCAACTGCATCTGTCAGGCTGGGATGGGAGAAACCTCCTGGGTTTGAGAGCACATAGGCCTTAGCTCTGATGGGTTGAGAAGGAGGGATGCCTAGTCTCCTAAAGTGCATTTGATTCAGCCACTTCCTAGCAGTCATGAAGTTTAACTTCAGATTGATGTTGAATACATCCTTACCAGGATTAGCAACAAGAGACAAATATCAAGAACCACTTGTGTTATTTCTGAGGACTGACTCGATGTGCCTGAAAAGACAGAGGTCTCTTCCTGCATGCACAATATTTTTGGTGCAGCTTTACAAGACTTCACCAACTCAGAAGAAGACTGATTTTTTTCTTTTTCATTCTGAAGAGCTCTATGCCTAAATTATAAGTCTGCTAGAAAGGGGAGAAGTACAGCAACCATCTTTGCTGTTTCATAGTATTTGAACAGCTTCTTTGGCACTTGATGATTTATATTTTATTGTCTTGTTCTTTTTTATCTGGGTAACAGATATTTATTGCCTCTAGCAGGATCCATCTGCACAAGAAGGAAAGATTATCAGTAAATGGCAGGAAGGAAGTCTACAGCTCTTAGATACGTTTGGCTGGGGATCTGAAATTGTCTTCAAAGAAAGGGAAAATGGGACCCAGAAACATGTCAGGGCCCAGGTTTCTCTTTAGTTGATCCTGCTTTGCTTTTTTCCTATTATGTTTCACATCCATCATTCAGTAATTTGTTAGAAACTCATGCCTATGGCAGAAGACTGAGGAGAAGAAATAGGTGTTAAGTTACAGAACACATGCAGACTATGAAAAATTAAAATTATAAGGTAGCACATTTTTGTCTCATACCTGAAGTAAGTAAATGTGTAGGAAATGGACAATGCAGAGCAAACAGGTTGTTGTTTTGGTTTTTTTTAAACCAAGTTACCCTGTTTCCATTTTGCATGTCGTCTGTTGTATTGGGGTTTACATTTCAGGACAATGATGGGAAATTACTTGATGTAGTGAGGGAATAAAGTGAGTGCATAATAAAGGGATCTGGACAGGCTGAATCAATGACCAGTCATGTGAGGTTCAACAACACCAGTGCCAGGTCCTGCCCTTAGGTCGTAAAAAACCCAAGCAGTACTACAGGCTCGGAAAAGAGAGGCTGGAAAGCTGCCCAGCAGAAAAGGAACTGGGAGTGCTGATCGACAGCACCAGATGCCACTGGCCTTCTTGCCCACCTGGGCACGCTGCCACCTCGCATCCAGCTGGCTGCAGACCAGCACCCACGAGTCCCATTCTGCTGAGCAGCTCTCAAGCCACTCTGCTCCGAGGCTGTACCGGTGCACGGGGTTGTTGCAAAACAACAATCCTTTCTTGCCTTCAAGAACTGCTTTTACATGACATTGTAATGAGCACATTGTGACACATCTGGGGATGTTTTCCTCATCTTGCTGCTCATCCATCCGGCAGTTCTGCCTTTCTTAGGTGCAGAGGCAGTGCACCGGTTTCCAGCAGTGTCACGAGAGCTCCCACGACAAAAGGAATGAACTCAGTTCAGTCCTGGTAAGATTGGCCATTTCTATGTAGTTTTCCTGTGGAACCCCTGCAGTCTCTTATCTGTAAGAAGAAAGAGTGTTGTGTGAATTCCCCATATAGAGCACAAATTGGCTAAAAAGCTAAAAGCTTCAGTGGTCTGCTTTCCCAAGTAATCATTTGTGTCCTACAGTTAAAACAGCAAAAATCTTGCTGGCTCAGAAGGACTTGAAGGTTCAGGGATTGAATCTGTTTCTGATAGCAGGGAATAGGTTTGTGGCAGAGAGGCCTCACAGTAACAGCTGTGTGCTAAATTAGAAAAATCAGTACCTACTTTGAGTACATACCAACAACTAATCAGGCAGGAATTCATGAACTACCTGAAAGCTCTGCAAGTGTAGCTATGAGACTTGTGTGTGGCAAATGCATAAACAAGATCCAGGGTATCCTAACTTGAAGGCTACTTCTACCTTAATATTTTCTCACAGGATATACAGCTGTATATATAAGGGTCTTTTTCTGCTTGCCTAAGTTTTCCTTCTGCTTTTTCACTGTATCTAATCCATATTTTAAATTCTAACCACCTGCCACCAGAGTTCCCTAAGTCTTTTAATAATTCAGTGCTGAGCTGTGGGAAATAGAGGGATGTAATTGAAAGTTCTGAATCACCTGCTAGAGGATGTGCAGGTCCTGTGCTTGTCTAATTGTCAAAGTGCTAATTGATAATGGTAATATTGTCTAAGCACAATTTGATCTGGGGGAGGAGGTAGGGGTTCAAAAGTGGAACTGTGTGCCTTTTGCCTATTACACTGCTAAACTCTTTTTTAAGCTTGTGCATGCTGTAGAAGGAAGGAGGAGTTTCAGAGAACGCACACAGCATTTTCCTTAATATGTACCAAACCCAGGAAACTAAGAATTTGAAAACAATAAAATCCTGGGCTGTATGCTTTAAACTGGAAAAAGACTCTGCTCTCTGAAAATTACTCACATTGAAGATGGACCTGTTTTTGATGAATTGGTAACATGCAATACATACAATTTTGAACACGTAATCTTGTAGCAAGAACATTTAGCTGAGTTAAGAAATGCTATTGTTTATTTGTGGAAATAGCAGTGACACAGCAAGAAGATAGATTTTGTCATGCAGAAACTTTTTACCTTATGACATAAAATAGAGTCACACAGAAAATCATGTTATCCTTGCAGCAGAAGCATTCAGTGCAAATAAGAGCTTTCTCTTTCAGCAGTGTCGACCATATCGTAGCAACAGCCCTCACTCTCCACTTGTAAATTTTTTAAAATCTACCCTTAAACCTTGACTTATGATGCATCTCCTACACTGGAGATGTGTCGCAAATAGCAACAAAGCTGCTTCATTACAATCCTTAAAACTCCCCCTTACTCACAGAAAACCTTGAACAAAATGTCTTCCTTATACAGAAGGATGATTATTAATCTTGGTCAGTAGAATTCCGTTTCTATCTAATCCAGGAATCATTCCTTTGTCTAACCAGGAAACAGAAAGTTCTGTTTTTTTGAAATGTCCATTATTTTTCACAGCATCCACCTGTTATCTATTGTCTGTCTGGTTGTGGAGTCTTTGTGCCAGACTGTTTTTCTAATTTGAGTTTGTACAGACTCTAGTACATTAGTAGGTTGGTTCTTGACAAAAGATTTTATTCATAGAGATAATATAAGTGGGAAATAACAAAATAATGATGTTGTTTTATTCTGCCATTCTCTATTAATTGTGACACAGTCTTTAAGACCCTGTCTTCCTTGTTGGGGGGCTGGGTACCCTAAGAACAACTGGTTTTGCTATAAAAGACTGAAGCAAAGAAAGCATTAAGTACCTCAGCCTTTTTCTCCTCTTCTGTCACTATATTCCCCTGGCATCCAGTAAAGGATGGAGATTCTCTTTGGCCCTCTTTTTGTTACTGATGTATTTATAGAAACATTTTTTGTTGTCTTTCCCAGCAGTAGCCAGATAATTTTCTAGCTGATCTTTGGCCCTTTTAATTTTTTAACCTACATAATTCCACAAACATCCTTGAAGTTCTAAGTTGCCTACTCCTTCTTTCAAAGGACCTAAACTCTCCTTTTTTTTTTTCCTGAATTCCAGCCAGTCAAGTCTTGTTGCTGACCAGCTCATCTTTCAGCTCATGGGGACACTCTTCTCCTGCACCTTTAAGATTTTCTTGAAGGATATCCAGTCTTCCTGGACTCCTCTGCCCTTCAGGACTGCCTCTTAAGGAAGCCCGCCAGACATTCTTCCAAGCAGACCAATGTATGCCCTCTGAAAGTCCACAATGGCAGCTCTGCTACCAGAAAAATGGAGTTCAAACTCTGGTTTTCTAGGGTTTTGCATTAACCTTTCCACCACAGTGCTATTCTAATACACAGGACAAACTCATTCAGGCTCTCTAACACAGATAATCTTAGTTATTTTAATGCCCACAGAATGATAAAAAATCTTTCAGTAAATGTGACTGAGCTAAAGGAGTTGTATATTCTTGAAAAGAAAACACAACTTATAAAGATGCTATTGAAACACGGGGCAAAAAAAGAGCTAGGGTGTAAGGCAGGAGATGGAGATGGAAAGTGGCAAGGAAAAGGTCCTGACATGAAAGTAGCTATGAAAGAAACCTGTAAATGCATGAAGCCTTCAACATCTTCAGTGAAGAAATCTTCTCTGTTGAGACAAAATCAAACCATATATAGTGGTGGTGCTTCCTTAAACCTGAAGTTTCAGAGGAAAATTTAAACATAAATACATTGTGCTGCTTTCTGTTCTTCCATTTTAGAAAAACTTAAAATGGATTTTATTAAGTTATTGGACTTATCCAGAAAACTAAAGGTAAAATTAAAGGTATATTGGGCAGACTATACTATCTGGCTGATTTTCCCAGCATACTTGTGCTGTGTCAGTGGTGAGAAAGATGCCAGACAAAGGATCCCTTATTGTACTAATGCTTTGTTTGCACCATAAATACACCTTGTTCAGAAAAGTAATTCTAGTCCTGAAGCAACTCATTACTGAAGAAGGAATGCATTATTTTTTTTTTTTTTTAATAATTTTAAATGTTACTACACAGCCAGGAATGGCAGCTGAGCATTCAGATTACATTATGCTTGTTACCTATCTATCATGAGACATCACCAAGCAGCAAGAGGGAATGTGCCACATTGATGTGGCCCTACAGTTTTGCTGAGAGCAGTGGCAAGTTCTGAACAGAGTTAAGCTAAAGGCAGTGTCAGAATTGGAGAAGAGGTACTGGGTCTGGGCTAGCAAAAGAAAGGAGCATCACTGTTGCAGAACTGCAGTGTTAAAGCTGATTCAGGTGAGCTCTCAGTGCAATGTCTGTTCAGCTGTGTCAGGTGGAGCACAGGCAGTAACATCAAAGCTTTGAAGTGTCAGCCTTTGATGTTCAGGAGACAGGCCCCCCTTTCAAGTTGAAGTACAGAACATAGGTTTGGTGGTAGAACATGCAAAACTTAGCAGTCTGAGAGCAGCGATGACAGACATTAAGTGGCGTGAACATTGTTGAACAGGAAAGTATCACTTAAACATTTTGGCTTTAAAAAAGTCTTAGAATGCAGGGTTGACATAGCATTGATATTTCTATTTATACCTTCAGAAAGAATTCTGTCCTGAATTATATCAACAACTAAACCACAAATTAAACAATGTATTGCTATTATATTATATATCTAGATATATATGTATATGCAAATTTTAATGGAATTTGTTATTTTATATAAGCAATGCATAGTTTGAATGCTTGACCTAAGAAATTGCTTTTATATTACTAAAGATTTTTTTTTCAGATACACATAAATGTGAAGTAATTTCATGGTAATTGTAGACCATTGAAAGTTTAATTCTACAATTCATGCTCCAGTGAGATTAGTTGTGCTGTTTTATCAGAGTCACACCAGAATCTTGAATTGTTATATTAGCATAGCTTTAAATGTAATTTTCCACTTGCTGCTAGGATCAGTTTGAAAGATTCAGTCTTGTTTCTTTGTCTTATTATTTTATGAGCAGTTGAATGTCAAGCATCTCCTGGTGTCACTAACAGTAGCTGCTCCCTTAAGTTAGTGAGAAAAGTAATGACCCTGTAAATCAATTTATGTCTGAGTATGTGCTGCTGTGTATTCATGCTGCTACCTGATTGATTCTGGTTGTGAAAGTCACTGGAGAAAATACTTAGCTGTCATTACACATTGACAGGAACAATTGCCATAAACACAAACACCCCCAAAGCCCCCAGACAGTTTTCAGAAAGCTCCTCATTCTTTAAAGGTAAAGCATTGCATTTTTAATACTGCAACATATAAAAGCATGTCTTTTAAAACACTTCAAAGCAACCTCGTCTCCAAACTAACATAAAAGCAAGCACAGAGGTAATTTAATATTTGTGAAGATATTTGATGGTTAAAAGGTATCACTTAGAAGAGCACATCAGCATTTTTCAGGAACACTCAGCATCAACATTCATAGGGCATAGGATGTTTCTCCTTTTTTAAACTAAATTCTTTTGAATTCAACATTCCTGACATTAAGAATAGCAGAAAAGACATTCAGTAGAGGGGGAAAGGACAGAAAGTGTGCAGTTTTGTTGAAGCAATAAATACACAGATCACACAGAGGGCTGATGGGGGTCTGAATAGCATGGTAAAAATCTTGTTGATGGCTGAAAACATTGGCACAGATTACCTTCATTAAGAGATCATCCATGGCTTCAGTAGGGACATAAAGAGGAGGATAATTCCTGTGATGATATTAAGACTCTCAGCTGTTTGTGGAACTAGAAGACTATGGAAAAATAGCGCTTAATCTAGGAAGGAAGAAAGAAGTTTTTTAATGTCAAACTACAGTTGTGCCCTTTCATGATGAGGAACTGGAGGGAGAGAGTGGAGAAAATGTATGGTGGATAGACCTGTCTTCTGGGTGATACACTAGGTGGGAGATGCCCAGAGACTTGCTGAGGGAAGGGTCTGTAAGAGATGAAGAGACCTGAAGGAGGAGACAGGCCAGCACAAGTTGCTCTTCCTTTAATGATTTGGGGTCGCAGAATAGACACAGAAATATTTCTTGTTTCTGCGTGCATCTGTAGGATGGGCTGGGGGAGCTAGCAGGACCTGGAACTGATAGCTGTTAACCTTTGCTTTAGAGGGTTGATGGTTTTGGTCACTTCAGTTTCCAGGACATGCCTTCAGTCCCCTGGTGCTGAAGGAGACTTTGCCAATAGAGCCTCCACAAGCCATAGAATCTGCTGAGAGCCACCACAGTGGCAAAGTCTGCTTTTGGGCCACATGGAAAAAGTTGGTGCTGTTAGCTGTTTCTAGAGTTTAGCAGCATGAGTTTTAAAAGAGACTGTGCAATATCCTGTAGATAGCTCATAACTATGCTGAATGGAAAGAATTAAAGCACTAAAGTGAGATTTTTTGCTGCAATTTAGTTGCCAGTTGTAGAGATGAAGAATTAAGAGGAAGAGAGGAAGGAGAACACTTTCTTTCACACACAAAAAAATTATTGTAGGCCTTCCCCTGCCCCCCCGCCCCCGTCACTGTCATTTTGAAGTTAGTATTTTAAAATAAGTAGATGTATTTTTTTTTCCTAGGAGGACAGTGAGCAAAAGAAGGGACTAGCACTAACTATCTAGATGTCTATTGCCACTGAAAAGCCACTTTTTCTTTGGAAAAGTAATCCTAGAAGGATTCATGTGACAGAGAAACTGCAAAAAGCAATGGAGAACATCTATACAGTTGGGTTTCTTCCTACAGGGACCTCATTTAATGAAAATTAATGTATCCATGACTTAAGACTGTTGCATGCCTTGCAACATGAATTACACTATTATAAAGGCTTTAAAGATGTGAAATAATTTCTAATTAACTGATAATAAGATACTGACTTAATAGCCCTAAAAAGAAAGGCAGGTGGCATAAAGTAAGCAGATGACTTTTTTCCTCTGAATATAGCAATATAAATCCCAGCTGTCTTCAGAATAAAAGTTGAAAATTTTCTTTGTATAGTTAAAATTCTTCCCAAAGCATACAGGAAGGCTTTGAACTTTGAAAGATAATTGTGTTTAGAAGCTATAAACTCAGTGGAATTGATCATGGCATGCACTACCTACCTTATAAAGAGATCTCTGATGATGTTTGATTCTTGATGGCAAATGACCTAGCTGAAAGCTGCAGCTGAAGAAATTCAGACTCAAAAGAAGGTGCAGGTTATCAATGGAAACATTATTTTGTTTATCAACTTACCTAGAAAAGTGTTTTTCTATCAGTAGTATCTTGGATCAGTGGAGTAAAGGAGTACAACTCAGGAGTTGTACAGTATTCAAAACAGTATTCAAGAGTGTAGATCTCATTTGATTGTTTGCTGTATGGCATGTGAAGTACAAGTTAGATCAGTTGGTCTTCATTCTCCTCTTTAGCTTTTACATTTCTGACTTTATAAAAGGTGGCCAGACTGGCAACCCTGGAGCATGAGCATTTCCCTTTGTTTGCATAACAGGGACCACACAACGAGCCCCAGTGCACACATCCTTCATAATAACTCCAAATACTTCCTGTGGGGTCCAATTCTGTGGAAAAGAGGGTGATTTCTGGAGATGTGTCCATCCTGCAGGGGACAAAAATGGTGGAGGCATGCCAAACAAACCTGGAATACTGTCTATCTGTGAAAGGGAATACTTTTCCTGGGATTTAGACAGAGGACTAATTCATATAGCCACTAATAGTCAACAGATGGTAATTACTACTGGCTACTAAAAGCTAGGTCAGATTTGAGCCCAACGACCCAGAACTAAAATGCTCCATATGCCATCACTGTGCTGTCTGGTATGCTCACTAGCTGTAACCCTCCCACTGAAATAAGGCCTTTCCCTCCAAGCAGGAAGCTTTAATGTTCTCAGTGAGATGAAACAACTGCCTTGACATTTCTGCTCAGCTGTTGGTTTTAGCTCTTGCTATGTGCTGTTTTTAACACTTTAGTTTTAACCTTGGGATGACCAGGGAAAACAAGACACTGTGAAAGAGAGGAAGTCATGGAAATAGTAAAGATCCTCTTAGAAGAGGACACCTACCTAAATCCCAGTCAGCCCATGAACTTGAAATTAGGTTTAGAGTTTTTCCTTCTCATTGTGCCCTTCAAGGTCTTTTCCAAGGCCTTTGGTGGTAACCAATTGTTAGCTGATATCAGTCATCTTGGGTGGTACATTTAATTACATATCTTTCAGTTAATTTAGACTGAAACTGTTCTGGATTTAATCTGGTATAGCCTGATAAAAATCCAGCTGGGAGTTGTTCATCAGCCACATAGCAATGAACGAAACAGCTTGCTGTGTCTGGAAAAACATGAGTATTGCTTGCTATTAAGACATACAGGACACACAGCAAATTTATATGCACCCAGTCAGTCATTTGTATGTTCTTCATCACTACAACATCTTGTGTTTTGCACATGTACACAAAAACTCATTGTTCTCAGGCATTAATTTTCTGAAGATTAAGAGTTTAAAGAAGTTGCTGTGCAGTAAGTATTGAAATGTTGCTACTTCAAATGACAATTAATAGGGAGAGAAGTTTTCTGTGTGTAGGAGATGAACCACGCCTCTTCTGTTTTTAAGTTTTCCATCTAACAAAACAGTCTCTGCTGCCTACTGTAACAACCACAAGGTTTTTAGAAGTCCTGACCTAGGCTTAGTCACCATTACTTACACTCCAGTACCAAAGTCATACATTTATTAATGCATGGGTTCTTTTCAGTCTTTGCAGGAAACGGCCCTGAACTGTTACCATATTTATGATATGCCATATACATTATTAGGAATTTCCCTGGTAGGAAACCATGTCTTCAGCTGCAGATACAGGATTTACTTGGAATCAGATCTGCTGAATGCAGACTTTCTGAAAAATAGGTATTGTACTTTTTATATAATTCTTTTTCTTCTAGCTATTATTGTTAAGGAAATACCTGGAAATGCATAAGGTGTCTTCAGGACATTGCTTCTTTCTTTGACTGCTGCAGGGTAAGCACTTCCATTTTCATTATTATGGCCTATTTCATTATGGTATAAACCTCAACCTCTTGAAGAAAAACTTGTTAGCAATTACATAACAACAGTGATGCTGTATTTTATTTTTCTAATTTATTATATGTAGAGTCCTGTGGCTATGTGTTACTGCTTCCTTGTGTCTGTGTGGCAGCTAAATAGAAAATGTGAAACTTCTTTTTCTTTTTCCCTTATGAAGTTCGTAAAATATCAACTAATAGGCCAATATATGCATTCATAGTCAAACAGCATAATGTTGTATCAGCAGGTCTTATTTCAAAAATTAAAACAAAGGAAACAATCCAAACAAAACTCTTGTAACACCAAATCATTTTTAGATAATGCTAACATATGAGATAGAGCAAGCAAACTACAAGATCTGCAGTTTTATATATGAGGAAGTCAGCAATAGGATAATAAGCCACAGAAGTATTAAAAAAAAAAAAAAGAAGAAAAAAAGAAAACAATGGAAAAACCCAAAAACATTTTTCTAAGTATACAATTGCAAGAAGATGCATAAATATTTAAAGTTTCCAGGAAAGTATTATAAAGATATATTGGATGATACACAAACCAGAAAACTCAAAGGTATTTATGACTGTCAAACTAAAGTGTTGAAATTCCATCTTCTTGAGTACCACTGCAAGGTGAGTGCTACATTAATTTCCCTTGACTTATTTTTTTCCACCAAAAAAGCCATTACCAACCTGTACTCATTAGCAAAAAAATTAGAATAGTGGCTAAAGGATGCGTAATTAAATGTTTCTTGGCTGAACAATTAATGTAATTTCAAGTGGTTTTAGTTGATACCTATAACTATGGAGAAGGTCTGTGCTGTCACACTGTTATGATATTTTGTCCACCTGCTCAGTGATAAAATATCTAGGATAAAACCCTTGTCCCACTGGCATCAAGTGGATACACTTTTGAGGATAGGACTAAGGCTTCTCATTTGAAAATTCCCTTTGTTTTATAATTTTAGATACTTAGGAATCTAGAGCAGTCTGTATTTGGCATGAAAAGATCTTGCTGGGTTTTCTTTTGTTGAAGAAAAGAAACTCTTGAATAAAACTGATTCATATGTCTGATTATAATTCTTCATTGTGGCTTATCACAAATGCTCTGAATATGCCATCCCAGAAACTGCTCAGACAATTAAATAATTGCATATGTGTTTTTGTGTGAGGTTGGAGGCTGTTGAAATGAAGCTCACTTCTTTTAGCAGAGCTAAAACACCTTTCTTCTGTTAGAATATTTAAGTATTGTTCCCATCAATCATCAACCGACTTCAGTTTTCACAGCAGTAAGTGCTCCTCCAGCTATCTGTGGCATCACTCAGTACCTTGTTATATGGTATCTTGGGGCTGATGTCTCAAGCAAGGCAATTGTCAACAGTTATCATGAGCCAGAAAAACTTAAGAGCACTAAAATAAAGGGTTTGATTCTTTAAAGGAAATTGAAACATGCAGTGGCTCAGGAAAGAATAGAGTAATTAGAAAATGTTAAAAAAACCCCTCCACCACCCAACCCCACACATATGTCACTTCAAATGACACACAAAAGATTTTACTCAGACTTTGCCTTTTCTGCCTTTTTTTTGCCTTTCTTTTATTTTTTTTTACAAACCAACACTTTAAATAACATTAAATCAATTAATAAGAATGTCAAAGTAATCATTTTCTATTTGTGCATACCAAACACCAACTGAATCACAAAAGGCTTGGCTGTCAATCAGCACAACGCTAATGGATATCGTAATGCATAGCATAATCTTCATCTGCTACAGCTGGGTCTTGTGCATGGGCACAAATTGATGGCTAAGTTAATGCTAGACTTCCAGTCTTCCACTGACGTCTTAATTCCTCATGCAGACTGAGGGATAATTACTCTTTTGCATGTCAGCTCATTCCAAGTCTGCCCTGAATTCTGGGACTGGATGAAACAGAGGGAGAAAAAGGAGAGGGGGATGGTGTGTGCTGCGGCTTCTCTGAAACTGCAAAGGTGCAGAGTAGAAATTGGGCATCCACAATGGAAAAAATATGACCAGAGAATAATTAAAGATGGCATTTTGGGGTTACAACTGTAGAGTGTCTGTTCTAACCAAAATAAATTTAAATTAAAGCTGAAAGAAACAGCTGCACATTAAGCCCTATTTAATATTGATGCTAACTGAAGTATGGATTTGAGTGAGTCCTTCCTCAAGGTCCTTGTCTTGTATCACTGCCTTATTGTATAATAAAAAGGATTTCTACTTAAAAATCCATAGTGATCACTCATGTGTATGTCCTCACTCTACTTTGAGAAGGAAAAAAAATCTTTCTCTTGTTGTAAGGCTCTTTCAATGATGCCAAAATAGTGAGAAAGTCTCCATCAAAAATTAAGTATAGACCCCATGAGCAAAATGCCCTCTGTTTTTAAATGGGGGAATGAATCTATGTAGTTTACTTAGATCTGATACTTGAAAAGTAAAGAATTATGTTGAAAATCCTTTTAACCAAAGCTGTTTTCTCAGACATATTAATTTGCTCCACATATATTAGCTTGTTTATAGAGACACTGTTCTTTTTCATTTAGTTAGTTAATACACTTAGATGGTGAAGGATCTTGTCCTGACAGCTCTTCTTATTGGAAATCTGATATCCAGGTTGTTAACAAGAAGTATCTTTTCCAGTAGTTACTTGGCACTGAGTGGTACATATTTAAATCAGAAGCTGTTGCTTTCCAGAGATCTGCATGTACTCCCTAAAAGAAATAAAGCAGAAAACACATTGTGCTGAAAATAATAAGAGAACCTTCCTCCTTACTGCAACAATAGGAGACTAACTTCTTATTTAAATTTATTGATATTGGTGTTTTAGTTGGTATTTTCTATGGCTTTCCCATCCTCCCTACGCTGATCATCTGGTAAGACAGTATGTTTCATAGCACAGTTTCAGGTCTGACTTGGATTACTCTTTTACTATATTAGTTGTCTTTGTAACGATGATGAAGAAACACTTAATTTTACCTGCTGTAGCAGTTGTGCTTAGATTAGCAACGTGTTTTCAAACCTAATCTCTTGATCAGCCACAAACCCCGTGGTTTGCTGTTACATCAGGGAAAGGTGATTGACTGCATAAATCTGATCCCTTCAGAGCAAGATGTGCTTAAGTCCAGTACCCAGCAAACTCAAATTACCAAGTGTTCAATCTGCAACACCAGCCACAGCCCAAAGGTACATGGCTGAAATGGCCATTAGCACCACCTCTGTTGCTCTCCAGCTCCAGTCCTGATGAGTTACAGCCCCTGTTAATGTGATGTGGCTATTGCTTGCATGTCAGCAGCCTATGCAGACCACATAGAGTTGCCACGTGAAAGACAGAAAGATGCCCTTGATCAGTGAACTGCTGATGAACAATCTGGTATCACAAGGTGAGTGAAAAAGTCATGACAACCTGCACATTTTTTCTCACACTATCAAAAGGAGCAATAACAAACAAATATTTCAAATTTAGCTTAAACGTTTGGTTAAATTAGTGGAAATCATAATGACAATGGTTTTGGTTGGCATTAATGACAGGGTGTGGCCTTTGGATGTTTTCAGGAAAGTCAAGCAGACTTTGCACTAAGGTTAAGAAATACTGCCTTTGAAAGTGCTTCTGGACAACCGTCAGTCACATCCTTCCCTGTTCACCATGACTGTGAAATCACTGTGATGATTATTAAGGATGACATTGGCTGAATTTACTGGGAGAGTAAGACAGTATTTGGAGTAAAATAAACTCTGAGGGTTAACCGCCTTAGGCTCTACACAAAGTACATTTCAGTACATTTGGTACATTAGCAAAAGGAAAATCAGAGCAGATATATATTATTTCCTATGATTAAGAAAATGAACATATTATGGTAGTACAGGTTTAGAGCATACATGTCACCACATGCCTGGCTACAGCTAGAGTAGTACATGAGTATATATTAGCATTCACAGCTGGTGAAAGCAGTGCAAGTTTCCTATATTAGTTTTGCAGCAAATATTTTGGTCCTGGTAACTTCAGCAGAAGAATATAGAAGAATACTTACAGAGAGAATAACCTGTCTCTATGTCCTGACATATTTTTCTACATAATCCTTCTGCCTCCTATACCTGTACAATGCCAGGACTAACAATTAATTTTTTTTTAAGGAAGGAAATGCCATTAATGAATGTTAAAGTATTCAGTGCTACTGTATCACCAAACACAATGTTTTAACAATTTTCTAAAATTTTCTGGCTTTAAGGAAAATTAACTTCTGCTTTGTGTTTTATTTCTCCAAGGTATCTAGATTTACACAGATTTAGACCCATGGATGCTAAGAAAGAAATTAAGTAATGTGAGGTATTATTTTTTCTGATTTTGCCTTTTACTGTCTTTGAATTTCATTATTCCACTTTCTAGCAGTGTTCTGGATTTTTTGGAACTCTTATCAAGATTTTAATAAATAATAAATATTTAATAAATAACCCAATGAAACAATGAAAATTCTCAGTTATGGAACTAAGGCTAGTCTCCTGACAATAGAGGCTGGTAAGCTAGCACCTACTTTCGCTGTGCAAATCCATTTATTTTACATAATAAATGGTCCTTTCTGCTTGTCTGACTGTCTCATATTGATATATAAAGGAGTGCTTATAAGCATTTACTCAAACATTTTATGGCAAATAATCTGGGTTAGTATAAAATACTTATTTAAATTTTGAAGACTAGCTCAGCAGATTTGGGCTGAGGAAATCCGAAACTACTCAAGTGTAGGGACAGAATCTTCCACAGTAGATTGGTAGGCAACTACTAGAGAGGAATGCCAATAATTTATACACTGGGAATCATGGATATTTATATAGTAAGTAAAAATTTCAATATTAGTGTGAAAGTATAAGCTTTGATTTGTGCCATACCACTATTCTTTTATTATTTGTATTTTATTATTTTCTAACTAAGTTCCGAGGGTGATTAGACTTAGAGGATATTTATTTTCTTTGAAGGTGATCAAAATGTCCCAGTCCTCATATTTCCTTTTCAGCCATCCTCCATTGGAAAAATAATTTTTCTAAAGTGTGTGTTTGCTGTTTATAAAGCCTTTTAGAACCCTTCAGATGCCTGATGTTTTACAGAGCTCTCCATTCACACACATCTTAAAAGAGGTGTTGTGGTTTAGGTACAATTTTCATTCGTGAGATTCACAGGGCAAACATATCACTGAAAGGAATCCAGGTGGATATCTGCACTTTAATGAGAGAAAGAGGGCTTTGCTATATAAGGACACATAAGACCCTTGGAAATCTGTCATAAGCCCTTTCAACTTCCTCAGCCTCAAGCTGCCATGTTACAGGTAAACGTACTTCAAAGGGACAATGAGGTCAAACAAGTGCTAGAAGCTAAAATTCCCTCAGATGTGATTCTGCCGCTACTTGCAATTTGCCGCGTGAAATTCAGTGAGTTGTTAGTCGGTGCTTGAAATTATTCATCCTTACCACTGAGATAAGAAAACATACAACTTCCAGCTGATGGAAATATTCCAAGACTTAATTAATTGTGCAGTCCTTTCATGAGAAAAGTTGCCTTTGCATAAAACTCCAAGACCCTATCCCCACCTGGAATTAGTCAGAGGCGCTTACAGGAATATTTTCAAGGTAAATCAAACTAAGATGCTTTCATTCCAAATAGCTAAGCTTTGGACTATTTTTATGTATAGGCAAGCAATGTAAACATCAGTGTTCTGTGTTCTATTATTACAAAATGAGTGGCAATCAGCTATTTATATTCAGAAATACATATATGGCTAAGAAGCAGACATTGAACAGTAATATTATAAAATCATATTAAGGGTGTTCAGTGAGATTCCTGGAAATATACATATTAAAGTGAAGCAGAATTCAGTCTTTTTTCAAGAACCTTACTAAGCAGCAATTGAAGGGTCCTCTGGACATTTGTGTGTGGAACATACCTGTATACACAGTGCTTTAATTACTAAATATTTTAAACAAAAACCTGTAAGGCTGTCTTCAGGTATCTCTTTCAAAGTCCTTTCCTGAGAAAGAGGTGCCAGCAGGCTATAACATTTTCCTCATTAAATAATCCAAACCAAAGTCAGTAGTTACATAGGATTTAGATTTTCTTCCTCTCCCTGCATTTTAGAATAGTAATAAATTTTGGTAAGTGGTACAAAATGGTCTGCCACTGTTGGTCTCCTGAAAGCCTTTTCTGTGATAAAATGAACATTGTATCATATCTCAGTACAGTCAATCTGTTTCACAATCAACAATGTTTCAGTTTCTCATTTATCTATTTTTTACGGTGGTGCTTTATGTTCTAAGATATTCTGTGATTCCTTGTTAACATTAGTAGAGAATATATTGAGCATTAATTCAATGAACTTTCTCTGATATGCATGTTTTGAGACATGCTAATTTCAAACTGGGAATTTCCCAGAGTATGTCGTACATTTTCTGCTCCCGCCCTTCCACCTTTTGGAAAACTTCTTTTAGAAAGCAGCCGTTTAGCTGGAGTTTTAAATATATGAAAAAAAGACTTGCGAGGCTTTTTTTCTAGCTACAAGATTAATTTATTTTAAAAGTAGTATTGTTCTAGGACAATGTTCTGAAACAGTTTGTGCATGGGGAGAAATACTTTTTATTTTCCCTGACCAATTTGAACCCCGAGCTTTGAAATGCAAATCTGATGTTATATTTTAGTGGTAGAGGCAAATTTGGGTTGTTTACATTTTTTGTTGCATGTGGGAACTCTTTCATGATGAGCCAGCATAATGATGGTATTTGGATGTAGTAGCACAGCATAGATGAAACTGGACTCCAGGGCAAGGAATGAAATGTTGTAATCTGTTCAAGAGGGCTTGATGCTGATCTTCTGCCATCTTCATAATCTGGCAGCTGGCTGTGGCCTGAAAGCCTGCAGAGAGGAATCGTGCCACATATGAGAGGACTCATTTCTGTAGGTTACTGTGAAGGGGAGGAAAAGGTATAGGATGCATTTGAACATGTTTTTCCCTCTAAAAGATTTTTCTTAAAATTTAAGAGGCAGGAGAAGGAAACCTTTAACTGGTTTTAATTATTATGGCT
Organism: Phylloscopus collybita; assembly: GCA_027886175.1. Lineage (NCBI taxonomy): Eukaryota > Metazoa > Chordata > Aves > Passeriformes > Phylloscopidae > Phylloscopus > Phylloscopus collybita. The sequence goes on along the minus strand of JAJNNQ010000009.1, from coordinate 37,236,377 downwards.
ATAATGGCTGTTCTTCTCTGGTAAGAATTTAGTGGTTGCAGCAAACACTCGGTTGCCAAACAAAGAACAAGAGTGGTGCAAGAGCACAAATGGCAGGGAGGAAACATAAAATCCTTCTCAGAAAATAGCTGCAGATTCTTTTGTGACACAATGTATATACTCAGACCAGTTTTATGTGCTGTATTTTTGAGTCACTTATCGTATTTCTCTGCATAAACCTAGAATCAATCCCTTGGTTCTTGGTGCTGCTAGCAATTATAGTTTCTTTTACAGCAACAAGAATTTGCAATCACTGTCAGATTAACTATTAGCATTCTTTTCCTCAGAGAGTTTATGTTTGCTCTTGATGTCAAGACAAAGACTATTACTGATCCATAATGTCTTTACAGACTCTGGTGGAGACTGAATGACAGTAGACTACAGTGGGAGAGACTATAAAGAATGTACAACACAGAGCCTTAATTGTTTTAATTAATCTAAGGATGAACAAATAGTAATATGTTGCAGTAACATTGTGTGGTTTGGTTTTTTTTTCCTTTCTATCATTGCTGTGTGGAAAAGGTGGGACTCAATATCTCCTAAGAGTGTAAAAGTACAGCAAGGCTCAATCTCAGCAACAAAGTTGAATTGTCCAATTTCAGCACTTGCAAATGAAGGTGTCTGCTGTGTATCAGAAAGAGGCGTGTCCTTTCAGGAGTGTGAGCCGAAAGCAGTAGCTCTGACAGTTTTGCTCATTAGCATTTGCCCGTGGGTAGTGATCAAAAGTGGCTAATATGCCAGAATGGGTATTTTCTGCACCAATTTCTTGGGTTTTAGCACTTTGGGCATTTTGGAATATTTCTTCAAATGTCCTGAAAACTGGATTTTCTGTTCCAGTAAAGTGAACTCAGCGGTGCAGGTGCTGAGGGGTAAATACATGTACTTCATGGTTGCTTTGAAGCTGATGATAACATACTATAAAGTTGAAGATAACAGATAATATTTCCAAGGGACTGTCAGCCTTGAATAAGCAGAACAAGGTATGCCCCAATCTCCTTACCGTCTAGCTAACATTTCTGCAGTTAAGAACTTCACCACTCAGAAATCGCTGTCTGGGAAATTTGGATCTACAAGATGTCTCATTCTGTATCAGGGAAAAGACATAAAAATCCTTCATTATCTCTTTTCTTCCTCTCTCTACACCAGTGAACACAAACAAAGCAGGAAAGAAGGAAATCACCAGTTATACTCTTTTTTTCTATGTTTTCTTTGGATTGCTTCTTTTCCCACTCTCCAGTCAGGTCTACAATAAAAAAAAAAAAAAACAAAACCAATATGTGGGTGTAATCAAAATTAGTTTAGGAGTTCCTGTCCTGACATTAATCAATATGTGGTACAGGCTAATTTCTCATTTCCAGGTTATAGTGATGCTGCCTGCTCAGCTGATGTGGTATAGCAGTCTCTTTGGCTTGGTTGTGGAGATCTTGCTGCAGAAAGCTGGGCACACAAAGTATGCTTTAGGGTGGTGACATCTGTCTCTTTGTGCCAATTCTGCATATGAAAAGAAATCTGCTGTGCCTGTTTCAGAAATATGTCTTTCCTCCTAACAAATCCAGCTGTATTTGTCATAATTTTGACAGAAAAGCTGAAATATTTATCAAATGACAACTCAACTTTGATGCTAATTAAAGGGTGTTGAGAATATGATTGCAAATTCCCATTACTGTTTTGTCTTATAACATCAAATCTTTACATTAAGTTACCAAGGACAATTTTCTTCCAAGGAAAAAAACCTTTTTGAAATGAAGGCATAATAATGCTATGGTTCTTACTATCACCCAGGGAGGCACCTGTGTAGATGAAAACATAGTAGAGAAAAGGCTTTTCCCTGATTACCTCACTTGACCACTGCAACTTCACAATTGATCTTCTGTCTGGCTCTTGTGGGTTGATTAGAAGGGGCCATTTCTCAGTTTTACATTGATTTATTCTGTCAGGAAAGAAAAAAAATATCTTCTGTCTCAGGAAGGTGAAATGAAACTTGGAGTATTTTCTGTTCCCTTGTATTATATAATGTGAATCACCATAATTTTGCTCCGCTATATTTTCTTTCTAGAGTAATTTGTTGGGTTTTTTTTCTGTTCCTTTCAAATAGTTTTGAAAATTGCTTTCATAACTAGGATATGAAGGATCATAGGAACAACTTTATGAAGGTTTTCCTCTCTAGTGGTATAAAAGAAAATTCTTGCCACATTCTTTATGAATTGTATCTAAATGTAGTCAGAATTATTTGTTTGAAAAATTGGACAGAGTCATGAGGTTTTAGAAGCAGGGTTTTTTTTGTTATTCATAGAAAACAGAAATACTATGCATTTGTTTGGTCAACCATGTTATGTTAGTTCCAGACAGCAAGTGTGTGATCGGCTTCTCTTTTATGTTTCTATTGATATGTAGGATGTTGGTTGTAGGATGAATATTAATGGGTGGAGAATTTTTATTTTATATCTGCCATGACTTCTTGGGGGTCACCAAGAATCATGGAATATAAGATTAAGCTTATCAGAAGAAATAATTGCGTTCCAAATTAATGTTTTTATAATGCCTATAATTTACCAAGCTAGACCATCTGTGTTCACAAAATAAAACTCAGCATAGCTGTTAATTCATGACCAAAAGAGATTCTATTACAAAGACACATTGTTATAGTGAGATGCAGTTAATGAGTATAAATTACTTGTTCACTAAAATAAGAGAAATATTATTTTCAGAAGGATTAATTTCTCAATCTCAGTGAAAATCTTGGTAAATCACTTAACCAGAAAACAGAAGTTTCAATCCATGAGTGTTCTGGAAATAATCTGTAACTATGATGCACTATTTGTCTAGACAGAGGGTGAAAAAAAGTTACCGTAGATATTCTGGATATTAGATACCAATTTTCTATTATTAAGGCAGTAATTTTATGCCTGTCTTAAAGTTTGATTTCTATATTGGTTTTCGGATATAAATATATCCAAAAATTTTATGAAAGTAATATATCTGTGGCATAAAACTTCTCTGAAAAGTGCTTCAAAGATTTTTACAGACTATATCATCCTGGCATTTTTGTTGAGTATTTCATCACATCTCCTCTCTTTCAAACAAAGGCTTCTGTTTTCTATCTGTAAAAGTAGCCTATCAGTAAATAATGAAAAATAGAAAAGAAAGAAAGCTTTGATGAAGAAAGAGTTGTTGAGGGGTAAATTTGTTTTCAAATAATAATTGTTGTTCTTTGAAAAGGGAAGTGAAGTTTTCAGCACTTCTTTTACTAGATTCCTCTTACTGCTCAAACAGTGATCTGGTTTTCCTGATTTTTCCCGGGAGGCCAATCTGAGTGTGGTGATTAAAGATGCACAATTCCTTATTATTCCCCTAAGCAACAAGTTCCACATACTGAATATTGGTACTTTAAAAAAAAATTTCTATTCCTGGACTTCTCTACCTTTTTGATGACTTTGGGTACTAAGATTTCTTCTAGTGTTATTAGTGAATATGTAGAACAGGTCTCTGATGTTTCCCAAGCTGGAGTCTACCACTTTGTCCAGGTACATTTTGGACGTAATGACAAGCCAGAGTTGCTGTCATGAAATAAGGTGGCATAATAAAATAAGTGAGTGAAGGTCCATAATATCTCACTATAAAGTTAAACACATTTTATCATGATAGTTCAGATGCAGATTAACTAATATTTGGCATAATTTTTTGTGTCACTACCAAATTGCATGTTAACTGCCATTAACCAGCAGCATGCTTCAACCTTTTCTATGTAATCAGACATAATTCTGAAGTTTTGTATCTATATCAATATTTGTTTTTCTTATTTTTATTATTTGAAATACTGCCTTGCACATTGTTGTGTTACTCATTTTGCATATGGGTATGTTAAAAAAGTACCAAATGATCAGTTTTTTAAAGTGCTCATCATTTTTCTGACTGAAACCTTAAGATGACATTAAATTCTGACATTTGTGTTGTTAACTACATTGAAAATGAAAATGCAGTTCCAATCTTAGAAAATAATTGATGATCCTTTATTTCAGTATTTGTGCCAGACCTTTGCATCTTACTTTAAACCAGATCAGCTGTAAATAATTGGATCATATAATTTTAGTTGAAATACAGTAGGGGAAAATGAACATATTTATATGCCCTTCTTCAGATGAGAATCTCAGCATTATACTCTACATAGGTAGTAACTATGATGAGAGTAGCAAGTTCTGAGTTCCATGTACTGCTAAACCAAATTCTTCAAGGAGCAATTGAGGTGAAGCTGACTACACAGCCACTAAATTTAGTTATGGTTGTTTTAAATACCAATGTATCTTAATTTTTAATTACAGTTAAATTATGTTAGTGGAAAATAAGGCTAGACTTGTACTCACTATTCAGCATTGTACTGAACCTAGACATGCATTTTTTTAACAAGGGTTATATATTTTTTTTCTCTTATTAGAAAAAAAATACCAAGCAGTCCAAAAAACATCAGGTTTTAGAAGGCTCAGACAAAAGGCAAGAGCCCAATGACCAAAAGCTACCAAGCACAAAAACTGTGGTGTTAGAAAACAGTTACACAATTATTTTCATTAGCATCTAAACTTCCTATCACTTGGGAAATCTTCTAGAAGCTGTGTTTTTTCAGCTTCTATTGCATCTTATAAATTAGGATAGAAATACTGCCATTAATTCCTTGCAAACTGGATCACGTTTCTACTGTGTTTCTGTAAATAACAGTAGGTTTTCAGATTAAATCCTGTCAAGACTGGGAGGAGTACTCCAATAATGCGTCAGATTTATTATTTTGTGCTGGCCATTATCCAGATTGTTAGGGGGTGGGGAAAGGCAGGGGAGGGGAAGGCAGTGATGGGGGGGACAAGGAAAGGAGTAATTTGCTAAATGCATATTTATGCCATTACAGGAAAGGTCAAATAAATTGGGATGGGTGCACTGATATGTAATGCAGAGAAGAAACAAAATTATGGAAGCTTAAATTACTAGTAAAGGTGAGTAAATCATACAGTCTATATACGTTTAGAAGTTGAACCTGAAAGCAGTATCAGAAAAGATGGGAGCTGTCTTTAAAAATCCCTTTTCTAATTACTTCACTTTGTAGTCACATGGCCCTTATAAAATAATTACAATATTTTCGTCAAGCTTTAGCAACTGGAACTAAGTTGCTGTCAACATTCTGAATGTGTTTTTTCCATAACCTGGTACTTTATAGTTTAGAACTTTTAATTTAAACCAGAAGAAGCTTATATCTAAATTTGTGTATGTTATGTACTTAATGTGGAACAGACTTTCTGAATTGCATTCTTATATCTGATGTTTATTCAATGAAATGTTTATTTTGCCAAAGCATGAGGTCTTTCTCTGACTCATAAAATCTTTTAGAGCACAAGATGACAAAACATGTTTCTCTCTACTTTTTCAGTAGCCATCATGACTTATGTGATCAAGTATTTGAAAGGCTGTACAACAGAATAAAGGTGAGGCTAATATTTAATGTAATCTGACTCTTTTCTTGAAGAGTCTGCATGAGTTATTGGACAATTGAAACACAGAAAGCAGCAGTAACATTGCATTGTGAACAGTTAGCCTTTCATTTCCAGTTTTATTCCATGAAGTAAGTTTCCATTACTGACAATAAGGATATTAAATCATCATACTAAGGACCAGTTTAATTACACACCGAGAAAGAACTTGAGAAAACAGTTCACATGTTCTCTCTTTCTGTATGGAAAGTTAAATTCTGGATGTTTCAGAAAGCAAACTTTATCTGATGGATGATTCTCAAAACAGAGAATATTAACAAGTAAACCCTCCAATAAAACAGTTGAACTTTGATGGGAAACCTATCTGAGATTTAGTACTGTGCCTGTTAATACTGGTACTCTGGTGCTCTGATGTTTAGCTTAAAAAGTGAATAGGCTTTCCAGAAATACCTGTGGAAAAGGCCAAATCTTGATTTTAGTGATACTGACATAGGTCATGATAGTCTTACGGCCAGAGAAATATGCATGTTTCAGAATAGTTCAGAATAATTTTATCAAACTCATGGGATTTGGAAAAGAGAAGTAACTTTTGACTACCTTATATTTTGCTTGATTCCCATTTCCCAAAAGATTCTTTCTTTTGCTTTAGGATATCATCTTTAATGAGCAGTATTTGATTATCTCATCTGTTTCTAGACAGATAAAAAAGGATATCTCAGTAGATCTGTTCTCATTATTGCTTGATATCAGACATGTTTATTGAGCAGCACAAGTGCTCATTCTTTGCTCACTTTTTACAAGCTTGCAATGTACAGAGCTTACAGTGTAGGCCCTGATGCTTACATTTAGCACCATTTTACTTCAGTGAAGCCCCTTAGCAATCATTTGGCATTCTGGACTTCAGGTAGCTATTTCCAAATGTGGTTAATGTGCTGTAAAAACTGCCAATTAAAAGCAATATCTGTGAGGAAATCACAGTCATTGTGTCGTACTGTGTATGACATTAACAGTCACTTGTTAACAGCACGAATGGAATCACAGATATCCGTGCACATATCGCAGGGAAGAAACCAGATAATACTTAAATTACTCATCCTTTTGCAATCATTCTCTGTTGAAGATATTTAATGAGAATTGCCTACTTGATAAAGAGGTTCAGTGACATATTGCCAGACCTGAATCTCTGCTGGGTACAGTTTAAGCACCCTGAAATACTTGGGTGTGTCCATCACATGGACAAGCAGACTAAGAATATCTATATCCTTAAACATTAGTATTTATTATTTGTATGCATACACTCTTGTGATTTTTGTGTGATTTCTAGAATTAAATTTTCCAGCTAACTTCATTTTGTAGATAAGAAAACCCATAAAGTGATGGTAAACAGAATGTCACTGTCAATTATTTGTGTCAGTGACTCTTCATGGAAGCCTAGCAGGAGGATTCAGGAGGGCAAATAATATTGTGTATCAGTTCTAACCATTTCAAATTTTTATCTTTCCCCTTAAATTTGCATTGTAATTTGCATTCACTTTCAACTCAGAGGTTGCTTTTCCTTTCCAATGGATATCACTAGAAGGTAATAAAGGATATGTAAACCTGCTGTACTGTTTTGTCCTAGGTTCTTGCAGTGCAGAAAAAAAATTAATTGTTATTACTCTTATAGTTGTACTGGAAACATTTATAGTGCTTACTTCAGCCAAAGGAAGTTGACGTGACTTGTGTAAATTAGTTAAGAGAATGCTTAACATTCTCTTAATGTACAGATGTTCCTCCGTAACATCTGTATTCCTAGCTCCCCTTCTAGTCCTCATTTTACATGTATAAAATTTAATCAAAACTCTGCAGATTAAAAATTAGGCATGGATGAAACTCTTCCAAATATAAGATTCTAAAAGTTTTTCTTGAAGCAATTCTCAGTGAATTGAACCAACGTTCTTTTCTCAGTTTTTTCTCTGGGAGTTTTTTGCTTTCCTCTCTAAATTGTCTTAATTGCCTTGAAATTATCTCAAGATCATCACAAGCCTCTAAAATGAACAGGTAAAAGGGTCTGTAAATGCTGTTCTTCTCCGTTTTTGCAACTCTTCTACTGCATCGTGTAGAAAATATTGTCGCAAAGCTGCTAACAAGGTGGTAGATCTGATGTTACAAAGAGGTTTATCTCAGTGTAACACATTAGGCTGAGGTCTAATTAAGATCAGCTTTGAAGGGGAATTTCTGAAGGAGATTTGGTTATTAACTGGATCTCTGCAGGTTTGCTTCCAACTTTCAGCTATTTCTGATGGTTGTCCATGTTGCTAGCTGCTAAGTTTAATATTCAGATGCAGTTTCAGTGCTTAAGTTTCTGTCAGTAGATTCCTACTTGCCTTCTACCAGCTATGCATTTACATACCTGGAAATATTTAACTTTTGATGCTGTTTGGAATGCCATACTACATCAAATAAATGTTTTAGGAGCTCTGGGTTTTGGACCCCAGAAGGGAAACCAAAAGCCTGGTGTTCTGTTTGTTCAGATGTTTGAACTGGCATTTTTCCCTTCTGCCCTGAGTTGCCCCAACTTGACTTCTGCTCAGGATTGGAAAGCTAATGGCAATGCAGTATGTCCTGAAACTAAAGCAGGCTACAGTGTGGGACACTTACTGCAGATTCTCTTTGCAATAAAAGATGGGTGTGTTCCAAGGTTAATTTCTCTTTCCCCTTCATTTGCCTTCCCTTTCTCCTTGCTCTTGGAGGGACACAATACCCAGCCAAACCACTTTAGCTGTCGTTCATGAAACCATTGGCAAAAGAGTACTGAATTCCTTCTTATTACAAAATACAGATATGGAAATGGAACCATGAAGACACTGACTAGCAAACTTTGGTCATGCCTCTGGTCTAGAAAGCAGACAGGACTGTATTGCAGCACCCTTCCACTCCAGAATGAGTTTCTGACAAGGTAATTTAACAGAGGAGGGAAGCAGCTTTATGATAAACCGAGGGCACAAGGAACACTGCACAAATACACCGTAACAGTAGAAAGTTGATTAACTGCTTTTCAGTTTCTTCTTTTCCAGTTTTCCTCTGCTGTTTTCCATCTGAAGTATACTAGTTGCCATGGAACAGTTGCTATGGAACAGTTACAGTGTCATTTACTAAGCATTCTGATGTCCACTGGTGCAGTAATAAGCCAATTTATTTAATGGTTAGGAATACACAATATGTATTTGGGAAACACACAAACTGGAGATGGTACAATAAAATGCAAAGATGGCAAGGGTTCTACTTTTCACCTTGTAAAGGAAAAGTAATGATCAATTCATATTAGAAAAATTGCCTGAAATTAAATATCAGGTGGAGATAAACAGGACAGTATTGTCCTGTTTCCACAGAAATAGTGCCAATAACTTATTGACCTTGAGTTTTGATTTTCTTAGTTCCCATAATTACAGCTTAGAGCAACAACTTCCAATTGGATATTTGCTCTGGGAAGAAGGCATTCTACTTTTGTGATTACATTGTGTTAAAATGCTTCGATTTTTGGTAAATTCTCGCTGGCACATTTTTTCCCAGGAGCTTGTCTCATGGTGTTAAAAATAGTTCCACAGCCAGATCTACACTTGTATGTTGCTTTCACTTGGAGGCAGCCCTGCTATATCCTTAATGCTATTTGGAAATATAAATGCTGAAAAAAAGAAAAATTACTTCTCAAATAAACTGTACAAGGATTCTGCATGGAATCCTTACTGGATTTGACTGCATCATTTGCCTGTTTAAGAATTTTCCTTTCTTTCACAAATCATGACATTCTGTTTGTTGATAAACTCAGAGAAATGACATTGAAATATAAAGAATCACTGACCAGAATGTCATGGTGGGCAACATAATAACTCCACCAGATAAAGGGTACTGTTTAAACATTTTAACTATTTAGTAATTGTATGTAAGTAGGGTGTCTCAGCTATATCTTATGTATGTTTTTGCATGTATTCTCTTAGTTTAAAAATGTAAGATGTTCAGGTTTATTTCTGCATGGGGTTTATTGTCCATATTTTTTGTTTCTGCCCTCTTTTAACAGTGAGCGGCCTAACTTTTTATGAATCTTGAGTTGTTTAATAGGTCAAAAAGAAAACTTATGATTTCATTTCCATATTTAAAATGGGTAAGAATTAGAGGATAATAAATTTTCACTACAATAAATTATTAAAACCATATTAAATATGATTATAAATACAGTTTTAAAATCTGCGTACTAATAATTCAATCTAAAGAAGCCAAGTAGGGTATAGCATAAAGTTCCACTGAAAAATTAATTTTTGGAGGAATTAATTGTAGATTCATAGGACATGAAATACTAGACTAAGTATGTAGGATGAGGTTTCTATTTGTGAAGGAACCTCCAGATGTAAACTCATTATGTCCTGTTAAGGAAAAATTGCAGACCTTGTCATTTATATGATGAACTTCAACTTCATAACTGTTTTCAGAATTTGAGCAATTAGCACCGTGAACTTTAGTCTTTGCTTCAGCTGGATAACAGGCATTTGAAAAAGCAACTTATTTTCATTTCATTTGAAAGGTTACTATTTGATGACCCAGTAAATGACACAGGTCTGCTTTCCAAACTGTTGATCTCTTCCAAATACATTAGTTTCAGATTTTCATCCATCTGTAGATTGTATCCAGCTTATTTACTGCTGGTTTTATGTGAGGGAGGGTAAGGATATATCTTAGAGGATACACCAAGCTCCCTCAGCATTCCTGCCCCTGAGATGTGTGGACAGTTTGTCTCTGATGAACTATATCCAATGCATGAACTCCTTGTATAGCAGAAGTTGTTCTTCTAGTATTCTTGCATTTATTTTTTATCGTGCCAGATATTCTGTACTATTTTTATCAAGTGCTCAGATTTCAGCTGCTGAGAGAGATGTGCTAAAGGTTAGAAAGCAATTGAAAAGCTGACAGTTGATTAGGACATCTTGTAAAATCAACTAGTATGCTTTTTGCTGTGCTATACTGATATCAATCAGAATTTTATATTGTTAGATTCGGATATCGTTAGATAAGAAAGTCTTCAACTAATTTGTTGATACTGAAGATTTCACATCTGCTACAGAATATTACACCATTAATAGCACACATTCTTGCAACTATTAGCAGTAAAAAACATCACTGTGTTCCTTATGTGGCAGCTCTTATCTGTGCCATGTCACAGATAACATGACTTGTAATTCACTTTTACTGTGTGGCTCAGCAGTGGTTTATGGGATCTCCTGGGATCTCCTATGCACAGATTCTGCAGTTTGGATTGGTTTTTAAATGTCAAGCACAGTGCAAGTAAATATATATGCACAGGTAATGTGTAAAAGTACTGCAAGTGACTATTAAATATGGTATATTAATTTATAGCTGTCAGTGTTTTCCTGTGTGAATTCCTTAGTCTTGCTGGATCAAGAGAAAGAAAAATTTTTTAGCTGTAAAATCTGTACTCTACCAGTGACTCCATGGCTTTTATGTGTAATGCATTGACAGAGAACAATCTGCTGCAAAACACAGCTGTGCTCACTACTGATAGTGTTTTCAAAACAATGCTCCAAATAACAAAGTTGCTCAAGCTATCTGAGTTACAGTTTACCAGAAATTCTACATTTAGCTTTAGTGTCCTTTCTTTCCTAGATCATTATTTTCTGCAGAGATTATGAGATCCACTCTCAAAGAAAGCTCTTCACTCCATGTTTAATTACCTCAGTTTGTAGTTTGATATTTAAGGCAACAGGCTTCAGCAACCCTTCTAGGAATAAAGTATTGATCTAGATATAAAACCCAAGGGACAAGTTCTGTGGTTCGTAGGTTATTGCCAGAGTGTTCCCATCTTCATCTGAAGCAAGAATCTGTGTCAAAGAAGTTAGTACACTACTCTTAAGGCCTTGATATTCATCCTTATTTTATATTACTAGATAAAAATATATATGAAAAGAGCAAGATTGACTACTAGTGCATTCCTGGTAAATCCAAAAGTGAATGAGGAAGGACTCCAAAAATGGGGAAAAAGTGTGAATAAAGATACTCTCAAAATGTTCCTTTTGCTTGGATTCAAAACCTTTCTCTAAATAATAGCAGTGTTATTCACTTTACTTCTAGAAGGATAGATGAGAGAACAGCATAGATTATAAAAATTGGAAGCACGGTCAAATAGTACCAGTAAGCCTTATATTAGCAGTCACAAGCATATACCATAATGCTGGAATGACCAAGATGGGAAAGAAAATGAAGAGATTGTTAAAATAGATCATGATTCAAAAGATAAAAATTAATTTTAGCAATACATTAACTCGCTTTTGAATAAATATTTCTTTTTCTATGTTTCTGTGTAAGATCTCTTTAAATGGAACAGAAACCAGGGTTGATAAAGAAGAACAATTTAGAGGCTCAGACTTGTACATTCCATTCAATATTGAATTCTAGACTTTCAAAGATATTTATACCACAAAGATAGTATCTCTTCCTACTTCACCCGTTGGTCCTATCAGAAGTAATAAAAATGTAAATAAGTGCACATCATTTTCAGTTAGGTTCTTTGTAAGTCAAGAAAATCAGCATTAGATTGAATAACTAGTTGAAATCTTTGAATCTTTCTGTCTCAACCACAGAAAAAAAAACCCCAAAATATTAACGTAGTTCTTACTTGGTTTTTTGTGCTTATGAATTTTTCCTTTTAAATAGTAAATGAGTATGTAAAACCAAATGCATTCCTCAACTCAACATTTATTTGCTATATAAAGCTCCAGCAATAATGTGTTTTCCTCTTTCATTCTACTTGAGTTGATTGAAAAGTTTTACATATTTACCAAGCTCACATTTTGCCTGAGTTAATGAATTATGCAATTAACCATGAATGCAATTTCCTGCATTTTACAGTAATAGCTTTAATTGTGAAGTGTGATGCTATATAGAGAGAGCTCATTCATAAACTATAGAACACGTTAGAACAATTTCTTACGTGGGTGGGTATTCTTGGGCAAACATCTCAGATGAATATGGTAATTTGTCTAATAAACTATTTCTGGGCAATTTTAATGCAAGGGTAGCATTCCTTAGCTACCATATTTTCAGAAGCATTTTCATCAGGTTAAGTATGAGTAGGAAACCAATGCTCTCTTTTTATGTATATTGGAAATATTCTAGTAAATTCATTTTTTCCTCCTTACATTATGTTTATAAATACACATGGATACTAAGATATGGTATCAGTAGGTGTTTAGCCCTTATAATTCTACTGTGAATCATTTAGTGTAGTTATCCTCAATGATGCTCAGATTATTACACTGACAGTATCAAATTCTTTGTGTTTTAAGCTAAGAACTTCACGAGAAGGAAGACACAAAATTGTTTATTTTGTTACTGAACAATTCTAATGCAGTAATACAATTACAAATCATTAGTATTTTACTTCCCATTACATTTAGTTTGAAACAAACCTGTGGTCCCTAAAAATTAATAGCTCTGAGCACACTGTTTACACCAAGGAAACAGAAAGACTCACGCAGAACTCAAGAGAGCAGGTAGCTAAGCCATCACGCAACACTACGGAAAATCTTAAATTTCATGTCTCTTTTCCTCTTTTTGCAACCTTTGTAACAAAATGTTCCCGTGTTAATTTTAGCCAGACATTTCTTATCATTACGTGGCTTTCATTAACTCAGAGTCAGTGTATAATTTATAGTTTAGACTTCAATGGTTGACTTAATTTGCAAAGTTGCACTTGAGGTTATTATCTACAGCAGGCATCTCTTTGTATCAAAGTGCTCATACGCTCACCTGTTAGATTGTCTTTTGACTGATCTGGTAGGTCTTTGTATATTTTCTGTGATTAAGAATATTTGATTAGAAGTGATTGTAACAAATTTAGAAACATGGGCACATTTGTGTTGTGCTTGGAATGGACAAACAGCCATTTCAGAAGTGCTCCTGAGATTGGCTGTGATGTTGGGAACAGTCACCTCCAAACATCTTGTCTTTCACCCCCTGGTGTCAGTACAGTCCAGCCTGCTATTCAGCTGCCTGGCTGTCTGATTTGCTCTGGGAACCTCTCCTCTAACTGAGAAACTGGGGACTGGACACCCTTGGCACAGTTCAGAGGCCTGAACAGAGACATTTGGTGTCATTTAGGATGCTCAGAAATCTGCACAGTAGTCAGGCAGATGAGTAGTGGAGACCTGCACGTTTCCAGGTGTCTCGGATGACCTTGCTTACTTATCAGGGGATAGCTGAGTCCAAACTTCATCCCTCTGCTGGGAATTTTTGACAGTGAGTTAAAGAGCAGCTAAAGGGACAAACTGGAAAGGCAATCTGCAAGATGGTACTTTTCTAAGACCTAGCCAACTATGGATGTCCATTTGCAAGCTGCCCACTGTTTACTTCATCCATACTGGAATCCCTGGTTATTTGGAAAGTTTGTTCCAACTGGAATTTCTTTTCCCCGGGCTTCAAACCTCATTTCAATATTGCCCATTATGTTTTAAGTTATTTTGCCTTTGTAGCATATGAATTCAGCTGCAAGTACAAAATTTGCATTGGAAAGAAATAAACTTTTGTTTATTATTTTTATGCAAGTAGTTTCTGAAAATTTCACCTTGTTTGTTTGTTTGTTTGCTTTTAATGATATCTTGCTTTAATAATGAAGCAACAGTTTTAAGTGAATTTTATGGTAATTTTTGATTTATTATTTAATGGTCTGAGGCAAGATTGAAAGTAGTACACATTCCTCCAAAGGAGGGAGGAGCTGCAGTAATGATAAATCTCTTTATTATTATTGCTGTTATGAGCCATTCTCAAAAGTTTATGATGCAAACATGCAAGCATGAAAGCACCCAGATATTAAAAAATATATATATATACACACATATATAACAACATTTTATAAAGTCATAATGCTTTCCAGCCTATATCTGAAAACAATTGCCTAACTATTTCATTTTTTTTCCAAGCTTTAGAACATGTTCTCTTCCTTGAGCTTTAGGTATTTCTCAGGCACCAGATGACAGTAGCAGAAGCCTATCTTTTATTTTATCCTTTTGCTTGAGGGTGAATGCATGGTAAATACCCATTTTTGTTTTTCTGTAACCACTACCATTTCTCCCACTTTCCTCTTAAGTCTGTGTGAAATTACCTAAAAATTTCCTTTATCATGGTAGCTGCATTAAATTTAGTTTAAAGGTTGTTTTTTGTTTTTTTTGGTTGGTTGGTTGGTTTTTTTGTGGATACAGGAGAAGAGACTGTTGAAAGAAAAGAAAAAATTTCTGCAGCCTGTATGTCTTCATTTTCTGAATAAACTAGTTTGCATGCTTCCAGTCTGAATAATTTGTAAGGAGAAAAATTCTGTTTAGCTTTGGAGCTTTTCTTCCTGTCTTTCAGACAGATGCATATCCACTTGCTCATTTGTGTGAAGTGTTCCATGTGGTCCACTGGTTGGTCCAGCTCTACAGTCTTTATTTTCAAAGGTGTAGGCTGTACCACACAAAAAGAATACTTAAGAGAACACTTTTAAAATGCATTCTTTTTCAATGTATTCTTTAGTATCTTTTTTTTTGTCTCAGAACCATTCCTTGGTGAAAAGATCGTTTCAGTTGCTAGACTAAAACTCCAAACAGAACATATTTCAGCTTCATTACTTGCAATAGGAAGTCAAGGTTTAGCACATGTAAAAAAGCTGTGAATCTTAAGGTAAGACAAAACAAAGTCTTACTGAAACCAGACCTTGTTTTCTAAGTGGTAAGACTGTTTTGATCTGGTCTTGTGTTTAGACCTCAGCCTAAGACATTCTAAACCCATGTTTTTAAATATGTATCCTTTCTTGTGTTCCTAAATGAAGTGTATTTTTTTCTACTGGTCATATTTTTGGTTCTTCTGCTTACTTCCGTTTTGTTAATTACAAGTATACAGCCTGTGCCACAATTCTGTCTCAATCTGTGTTCTCAGCCTCTGACTTCAAGATCTCAGCCTCAATGATGCTGCTAAACAGGTCATTCTGAACCCAGCTTTCTTCAGAATTCTCCTCCATTTTTGCCCATAGCAAATGTAAAATGTTTTGGATTAAAGTACCTTCTCATCCTTTACATCTCTGGGAAATCTTTTAGCAACAGGAATGCATTTACTAGTAAATGCAGTAGTCAGTAACTAAGAATTTATTCTGAGCTGAAAGATTCAGTAATACAGCTATATTTGACTACAAAAATGTGTCTTCATTTAATTGTTTGTATTCCTTTGTCTAATTCCAATGTCAAGATGTTTTATTTTAGTTTTTTAACTTTTACACATGCCTGACTGACTAAACATTGATTTCTGAAATGTTCAGACTTCCAAAATCTAAAAATAGCACCCTGCAGTGTGAAGATCATTCTCAGACATGCTCTTTTTTCTTGCTTGTCTTTGCAAATTCTCTTCTCTGTGTTTATGTAATGTGGTTTTAAGAAATGTATCAGATGTTATTAGAGAAACAGCCAGCACAGGTGAAACTGAAATTAACTACAATGCTTCTAACATAGCTGATAGCAGTGTAAGCTGTATTCATTCCTTGTTGGATTCCAATGGGATCCAATCTCCTAATACTAGCAGGTTTGAGTCTTATGAGTATTCAGTCAGCTTGGGCTATGCCTAATTGAGGTTTAGATGACAGATTGAGGAAAACAGCCCACTGCTGGAAGCAATTTGAACACAGTGAGCAGGGCTTGGTTGGTTACCTGTCCCTTCATGTTATACTCAGACTTTCAGTAGTTTTCCAGTAATTAATTATTAGACTCCCAATAAACCTCCAACAGTGTACTGCAGGGAACAAGCTACCATGTGATGAAATATCTTAATGCAACTGACTTTTATGATCATATGTGATAGCTGAGTTACTGTTCCCACCATCGTTTTTTAAGTAATTAAAATAAGTTGATTAACAGGATGTTAATGTTCAATACTCTTGGGACAGAGAAAAATGTACTGAATTACTGAATGACTGTAGATGAGTTACAATTTTTGTAACTGTCATATTTACTACAAGTTGTAATATATTGAAGATTTTTTTTTTCCAAAATATTGTAAAGGGTGTATTTTTACAAGCCCCTCACATCTGCTGCCATGCAATGTTGATAGCAGCTATCAGGAGTGGTAAAACAAAACACTTGTTAAAGAGCAAACTTTTAACTTAGTGAGAAAAGTAAGTCATTGTAGAGGAAAATATATTGGGGAAATAGTGGCATACTTAAACAGGTTCTGCTATTCACCTATGTTACAATTTGTGACACATCTCTCTAAGCAGGATTCAATGTGGCAGGTGACAACACAGGGCAAAAGATAACTGAGATCAGTGAGAAGAATGGATGTCCCTGAGAACTGGATGCTCAAGAGTTTTAAAACTTTGAAAGCTTAGAAACTTCATCCCTTAGAAGGAAACCTCAACAGCTAATCTTGTATGGTCTGGGCAAAAAAAGAAAAGTCAGTATGCTCAAACAAAGCAACCTAACAGGAAAACAGCTAGCAGAAGCAGTGCTAGAAAGATCTACCAAGAAACCTTACCACAGTCCTGTGTTCTCAGAGCCAAGAGACAGAAATGATCTGAAACAGGAGAAATAAGAAATTAAGGATTTTTAAATGCAGGGGATGGAAAAAAAGAGCTACCCCTCTACTGTAGTCTGACCCATGCTCCAGTGTAGTGCATAGGGGGACCATGGTGTTGAATTCTAGAAGCTTATGGAAGTGTCAGTGAAGGACTTTGTAACAGGTAATGATGGCATTAACACCAGCTATGAGGTAATGTGGTAGCTAAAAAAAATGTAAATTTTTCTCATCAATTAATAGGGAATCACATATGAATGCTATAAAACTATGAATCTAATTGGCAAAGGGGCTCAGCAAAAGTCTGTGGAATGCTTGAATGCTATAAAAAAACCCAACCAAATGGGTTAGAATGCTTCTATCAGTATTAATGATTATTACTGGTATTAATGCTTATTATGGATATTAATGATTAATGCAGTTTTTGTTAGAGTAAGTATATGCAAGATTTCATAGCATGAAAAATGGCTTGGGATCTGTAAAACAGATGGAAATCCAAGTCCTTGCTCTTTCCTCTGTATAATGAAAAGCAGTCCTGGGGGTGTAAGATGGATAAGAGATTTGACTTTCAGATTGCACTGTCATAAAGAAGGCTACTCAATCCTGCATTCCACCTTATTGCTGCAGTCATACACATGAGAACTCAAAGCACCACAGCTTGCAGTCAGGGTCTAGAGGGAATCTGTGTGACTTATTTCTGTACAACTCCCTCTCCCTTGCTATGCTATGGATGAAAACTGCTGGAAGAGTTTGGTTTCTTTCTAAAGCTATAGTCACTGCACCCTGGGGACAGTCTGCTCTCAGAGAAGAATATTAATTATGCTTTGCAGAAAATGTGTGTTCAAGAAGTAAAAAGAAAAGTGGAATGCAGGAGGAAGACTGAGTTGCACAGCTAGTTTTATAGCAAGGATGGTAGAAATCCTGAAATACTTAAAAGCAGTACAGACACAAGTACTATAGATTCTGTACAAGTGGTCTGTGAAGCAGACTGGTGCTCCGTCCTTTAGCAGCAGCTAACAGTGAGGAGAGCACTTGTGAAGGAAAATCCAATCAAATGAACTTCCAGGCACTGTATAGTAGTAAGCACCATAATCCCTACACAGGGTCAGCAAAGTGTTAGTAGGATAGCATGCTGAAATGGTGACACTTCATGGTTTCTCTGTTAGAATAATTCTTAGAAACAGGTCATGCATCAAATAGCACCATTTCCTTAAGCTTATAATTTCAATATTTATGAGCTGATTTGAATCCCAAATCAAAAAAGAAGTGCATTTTGTGCAGCTGTAGAAAACAACTCATGTGATGCATAACTAATTGCCTGGAAAGGTTCAGCTGATTTCCTTGCTTCTCCTTCCCCTTCCACTTCATTCCCTATGCATATAAGTTGGTAGCAAAGTTTCTAAAATATAAGCAGGTCTCATAAATTCTGCTAAATGCTTACAAATCAGTTTCACTTTGAAGGAACACTGAGATATGGAAGAACACAAAATCAGTGTGAGATAAAGCTTTAAAGCTCTTTTCTTGTTCCAAGAACCATGACTTTTGTTTACATTCTGTAGCAGGTCATCTTAGGGCTTGTTCTTTTCTGCATGTTTTTGTTCTTTTCAGTTCAGGAGGGCAAGCAACATTTGTGCTTGGCTCTGTTTCTTTTTTGTTGTTGCTGTTTTTGCTTTTGGTTTTCCCTCTTATGTAGCTTTAGCTGGTCCTTCTACCTTTAAAATATTGCAATGTTTCTTGTTGTGCATTTTTCATCTCCTAGGTACATATTTTAACTTTTAAAAAACATTTTAACTTTTAAAAAACATTTTTGTATCCCTGTGCAAAACACAGATTCCATTGTTGCTTGGTAAATGGAAACAGTTCTGCTGGAGATGCTGAAGGGAGGGAAAAATGGCAGCTCTAAATAACTTGAATTTTTTTTTTTCTTATTTCAAATAGTAGGATTTTAAGTTCAGGTAGTTTGAATATAAAGTAACATATGCCATGATTTCACCAGTATTGTTGCTAGTGAAGCTTCAAAGAGAAGTCACTGCAGTATTCTTCTCTTGACCAGAAATATTGTGTTCCACCATGGAGTGGAAGAAAAGATTTTATGGAGATATTGGCAGTGAGTCATGCCAAATTTTCTCACCTTCTCTATTGAGAAAAATAATTTGTTTAAGATAATTGAATGGATAAATGACTAGTATTTCACTGTATGAAATTTCTGTAAATAAAATTCCCAAGAGATTTTTTTGGGGTTGCGTTTTTGTTTGTGGTTTAATTTTTTGCTGTTTGTTTGGTTTTTAATTTAAAGATTCAAATGTGCTTGTATCAGTTTCAAATATCTCTAGAAAGGTGGACTAAATTGGGAATAGGGTGAAATGATATTGTTTTAGTGTATTTTGCTTTCTACCTCTTTGAGACTTTGAACTGGGGAGGGAAAAGGTGTTGCTGACCTTGAGGGAACAGAAACTGAAATAGTCCTGTCACCCTGTAAGGAGAGCTAACCTGTCAAAACAGCAAAGAAGCGCCCAAAAAAGAGAGACACCTGATAGAAGTGTCAAAGAGTTATTAAGGGATATTCAGTATTTTGTGTAGGGTAGATCTGACTGTGGACAAAAAAATAGCACGATTGCCCAAGAAGTTCACATCCCTGGAATTTGGTGTTTCTGGGCCTCTGGGCTGCTTTGCTCAGGAAAGCATTTCCCACTTTCTCCTGGAGCAATTTCAATCCATGTCTACAGGTTCATGCTAGACAAAAGACTGTTGCTGTTTTTGTTTAATAACTTAGCACTCTGTATTCAGACCAGGTTCTTCTGCAACAACAGACTTTTAGGACATTAAAGGATCCATCCAACGAGCTTATTACACCACCCTGAAAGCTCTGCAGGATTTCTGCAATGAAAGTTAATTTTTTTGGAGCTTGATCAACTTGTTCCTAAAATCCTGCTGACTATGTGAGAGATTCAGCACTTTGATTTACACCTTGACATTTCAGTCAAAGCATCCTTAAACACAAAACCAATTATTTTTGATTCATTCATTTAAGGCTATTTTTTTCTTATAATTTTTGATCCTTTGAAATAATAGCATTATTTAAGCACTTAATAGTTATTTAACTCTGGAGGGAAATCTCCAGTATACTTGAGTTTCTGATAGCATAATTGTTTCCATGACATCAGTGTTGTAATTCTTAAGTTTTTCCTAGTGCTAGTGAGCTGGTTAGCCTGGGGGTTAATTAGTATTTGAACATTAGTTAGAAACTGTTCTTATGACAGAAGACCCTCATGTCTATGTGCATTGTGAACATGAAAAAAAAAAATCTGTCTTTAAACTGCTATTTTTTTATTAAAACCTTGTCTGTAGCTAATATGTGAACCCAAAGCAGTCACCTTGCAGGTTTTAGTTTTGATAGCCTTCTTTGTCATGTTTTCACAGGCTTTACCTTGGAAGAAAATAGAGCTGTACTACCATAGATGTCTGGATTTCTGATGAATGTTGGTCAAAACTGTATGTTAATAATACTGGCTGAAACAGCCAAAAATTAAATTAATTCTCTAATATATGATCAAGCACCTAATTGTAGCTGTTTTTCAGATTATTTTCAGAAAAACGGCATTTCAAGGAACATGTATTTCAAAATCAGATTTGCTCCAGTTTTGTGGTAAAGATGTTTTGGGTTTTTTTGTTAGTTTTTAATAATGGGATTATACTCCTATCTATTGATCTAAGAAAGGAGAAATCCTTTCCTAAATGTCCATCATTTCAGCAATCACTCATGACTTTATGTAATTGTTCATTAATGAGAAAAAAAGGAAGTATACTCTTCAAGTATAGAGGGCTGGGGTTTTTATTAGAAAAGCCATTAAAATGCTACAATCCAGGCCTCTGTAACAATACTGCTTTTCAGGTTAAAATCCTCTTCTTTTGGGGATTTTTTATGTACTGTTCTAAGCTGACAGGAATATAGGGGCATACATATAAGTGGTCTAGGTTTTTCTATAGTTATAAGTTTTCTTTATGTGATGTATTGGAATTCTTTGGAATGCTGTATTTCCAACAATTAGATTAACAAAGATCACACTAATGGTCATGCAGAAGTGTTATATCTCAGATCAGTGGATTTGTGAAGTTAAGCTATGCCCTCTACTCTGAAAGTTCAGAAAAGAATTGCACCTTTTTTGCCATTAATATTTAAATAGAAATATTAGATTTCAAAGTTGCATTCCTGCTGGCTTGGCAGCAAGTAGGCAAGGGACTCTGGGAAGGCTTAGTCTATGAAGAGTCTATGAAGAACTTGCAGCTCCTTTTTTCCAGAAACACATTTCTAACCTTTATTTTGACCTTATGCTCCTCACAGATCTCTTGTATGTGCATGTAAAAATCCTTTTGTTTTAAGACCTTTGCCTCTCTTTAACTTGAAGAGCTCATTATTTCTGCCTTTTGAAATTGCTTTCTGTGTTTGAGGCATTGGAAACTATATTTCACTAGACTACTTCATCCAGAAACAGGTAAATATAAATGGTTTTATTATCGTTCTAGGAACATTGTTTATTTAAATGACTTCATTCTTTTCTGAATATAAAACAGCCCTTTAATGTTAGCTCTTTTGCATTTCTCTTGAGCAAATCTGATTTAATTTATGCTAAACGCAATGGGACACCTGTGTGTACTGGATAAAAACTAGAGTATATAATATTAGATGGAGAAATTTAACATCCTAAGCACAGAAAATAAGCAGCAAAGCTCTGGAATGTCTTTTAACCTTTTTGTTGTAATTTTGGAATTAAGAAATTTCTGAAAACAAAAATCTGTATGACAGCTTTAGCAGGTAATGGGTGACCAGTAAAGAAGTAAGAAGTATAAAGAAAAGAATTTCTATGCAGTTTTGCCAAAGCATGAGATAATTTTTAACCAGTTTCTCATATGTACTGAGGTCCATCCCATGCAACGAAACCTAATGGATAGACTGAAATATTAAGAATAAAGTAATTGACTTCTGATTACTTTGTCAATCTCACAAGCAGTAAATTGGAAGTGTTGTAAAATGTTGCACTGTGTATCAAAGAAAGATTATAATAGAACTGTCTGACAGTTTTTGAATTTTTAATGAGAAAGTGAGCTGAAGCTTTTTTAAGAGTACAGTATTTGATATTTTAAAATTTCTTAATTTAGATGGAAAAAGAAGGGATCTGCAGGTATGGAACCAGATATAGATTATGCTAATGCAGTTGTTTGAAGAAAGGCCTCAGTTTTAACTTGCATTTTTTTTTTTATTTTTTAAGCCTCCCTCTTTTGGCTTTTTTTGGTTTTATTGTTCAATTTTTGGGTCCATTATACTATTGAAACTGTATCCCTATATTATCTATACAGGGGTATCAGAATACACCTTAGGAGGATTATGTGTAAAAGAATGGTGATGGGATAGAATTTCACAGCTTGAACATAAAACAAAGTATGACAGCTAATTTAAGAGGGGATACCTCAACAGTAAGGAAAAAAGTCTGACTTTCCTAATGCATCTGTGAGTCAACAATTTGACCTAGGCTGAGAAAAATTAAATATGACCTTAAGACGTATCACATGTGAAGTATCTCCACTGAAGATCAGAGACTGGAACCCCTATTAATTATAGAACTAATAATTTCCCTGTACAGTTAATTAAAAAAAAAAAAAAAAAACCAAACCAAACCAAAACCAAACAACAAAACAAAACAAACAAACAAAACAAACAAAAACAAAAAACAACAAAAAAACAAAACAAACAAAAAACAAACAAAAACAAGCAAGCAAACAAACAAACAAAAACCCCAAACCCAACCAAACCATAAAATAATTAGCCTGTCTTGCTGGATGAAATTTAAAGCAATAGAAAACTGAGTTTGCAGAAGTATAAGGGAGACATCATTCCTTCTGTAACTACTGCTAATGGATATACATCATGGAGAGTAAACAGCTACATAAGGTAAGGAACAGAGACTTCATCAAAGTAAATAAGCATAATTATGTGAGGGCTGAAGACTGCAGAAACTTTCTTTGCATCAGAGAGAGAGGTTACAGCTCTAAATAAGTGAAGTAAAAGCCAAAAATGTTATTTGTTTTTAAGGGAGAGTTGTACAAATTTACAAACAGCATTATGGGTTGTGTTGCCTGTTGAGGAGGTTGTCTGAGCTCAGTGCAAGGGAGCTGCCTTCTGATCCTGTAGTGGTGGGGCAATGTAATCCTCTAGGCTGCTGTGTACTTCTCAAAAAGAGGGACACCATAATAACACTTACACAGTTACAGAGGCTTAAGTGTGACAGAAGAACAAATGTAAGATATTTTGTGAAAATATTTCTTGCAGATGATTCTCAGCAGAGGAGAAAGGCACTATGAGGAAAAGATGCAGCTTTTCCATGCTTACAGCATCGTCTCCATTTTTTCCTCTTATCATGGCTCTTGGAGTCCTGTTGGTGGAGCTGGCTGGTGATGCAATTTGTGTCTGTTGTTATGGTGAGTATGCAGAACACTGTATGGGGGAAAAAATTGAATTTCGCATGGAAAAGGCTGTAATTGCATCTTTCCCTACCCTCTCATCCAGAGCAAAGTTTTATTATCAGCTTCAATGAGAAACAGGTGGATACCAAGCTCATTAGAAGTGGGGCTGCAAACAGCTGCTTTGGAAAGGAGATAGAGAATATAAAACAGAATAGTGTTGTGAGCAACAAACGGAAATATTGTTTGAGTGGAATCAATACATGCTGGATCCTGCAGTGCTAAAGAGAAACACAGATTTCACTTCATAAAGTTTATTAGATCTTCATTCCTTTTAACTTCCAAGTAGTAGTAATGGATTGATCAGTTGCACTTGGAAAGATGGACAGAAATGAGCTGGCTTGCACCAACTACAGCTGTTGGTGGTTGCAGCAATGAGAATAGGAATTTACTCCAGTTATGGTCTGGTCTCTCACCATCTGGCCTTTTGGCTCTCTAATGTGCTGACACTGCAGCATCTTTGTGAACCAGCTGGCAAACATTGCTTTGGCTTCCACCTTCCTCCCAGGAACAGAGTCTGTCAGTTTCCAGCAGTGACAGGAAAACACAGAGCTATGCTCTAAAGCCATTAAGATGTGCTAGGACAGCTCAGTTCCTAACACTTTCCAGAGCTCTGGAGATGGGATGTTCTCATTCTCCAGCTCAGGATGGATTTTCAGTAAATATATTAAAAGAATCCTTAAATGCAAAGCCAAAGAACAAAGAAAAGGTAAATTTTCATGTTAAAACACAAAGATAAGGATGAACCTGGAGTATGCAGAGTTTTATAGGTGGGTTTTTATTTCTGCCAGTAACTCAGTGGATGTGTCAGAGAGACACTATGGCCAAAATCATCATAGCAGCTTCAGGTGTCAAAAGACATGATCTCGTTTTTAAGGTTCAGAGCATCTACAGTACCAGTTAACAGGATGAGTGGCACACTTTCAACTCTTCAGTAATAGACATCTCATGGAGTTATTATAAAACTTAATTACTTAAGAGTCAAATTTCCTTCTGTGTTTCCCCTTATTTCAAAGTAGCTTTACAATCTGTCAAGATTCATAGCTGGGAAATAAACCTTTACCAACTGAACCAAGAATCCAGAGGGCCTAGCTCAGAGTAAATGCTCACTCCATCCTGCCCATGAACAGGATCACTAGATGATGCTCACATTGTCTCTCAAACGGAGCTAGTCTTTGAGATGCAGACAGGCTTGCTTATAACACACACAGCATCGTGCTCAAGTACTTCAAGCTTGGTGAGGACTCTCTGCAGTATTCAAGTACTGTTCTCATTTTACAACTGAGAAAAAAAATTAAATTAATTGTCAAAATTAGGCAAGTATTTTTATTTTTGACTAATGGAAAATTCACTTCAGCCTCATCTATATACAGTTCTTCCTAATCGATAGTAGTTCTGATTTTAAAGGGTTTTTCAGGCCCAAACCAGTGTGAATATTTTACAAAGTTTCTTCTGATAGTTCTTCATTGTCAGTTTAGCTGACTAATATCCTTGGAATGTATTTTTTATCATTAGAAAAAGTGTTTTCCTATTTCCTGTTAGCTAGGTACATAATGTAAATAAAAATGCTTAAATCAAATTATTCTGAAATCTTGGAACATGTTCATCTGGCTGCTCAAAAGCAGTGATCACTTTAAGAGACTGGTACCATTCACTGGAATTTAGCTCATTAGCATGAATTAACTGAACAATATTAGAACTGATTGAAACTTCATTGTATCAAAATCGTAAGAATAATCCAAGGGCTGGAGCACCTCTCTCGGAGGCTGAGACTTGGAGTTGTTCAGCTTGCAGAAGAGAAGGCTCTAGGGAGACCTTCCAGCAGCTTTCTGTTACCTGAAGGGGGCTGCAAGAGAGCTGTAGAGGGACTTTTGACAAGGGCATAGGACAAGAGGGAGACAGCTTAAAGACGAAGGAGGCTAGGTTTAGATTAGATATTAGGAAGAAGACCTTTATTATGACCATGGTGAGACACTGGAATGGGTTGTCCCGAGAAGTGATGGATGCACCACCCCTGGAAGTGTTCAAGCCCAAGCTGGATGGGGCTTTGAGCAATCTGGCCTAGTGGAAGCTGTCCCTGCCTGTGGCAGGGGGATTGACAGGAATGAGATATCTTTTTGGTCCCTTCCAACACAAACCATTCTATGATTTTGTGAAAATACTGATGTCTGTAATTCCCACATAGTAGCAACCCAAGATTTCTGTTGACCTCAGTGAATGAACCCTCTCTCTAGTCTTTGTTGTTTGTGATAACAAGGAATCTTATAGGCTCCTTACATTCTCTAGTGGCTGATACACAATATTTTGTGCCGTTACATTGGGGAAATGCCTTTCTAAATAAAGGTATTTAGGTATTTAATCTGTAGTTCTGAAGAATGACTGAAAGGAAAAATGTGTTATGTTGGCTGTAGAAAAAAGTGGTGAAGAAACACGGGGAAAAATGCATGTCATTCAAAATGTCTGCTCTCACTAATCACTAAGTAAATACATTGTTACTGGTTAAAGTATTGAAAAGTAAATAAAATGGAGGTAGTAATCCACAGCCCCAGCAGTACGCATTGAGTCATTTACTATTGATCAAAAATAGCCACAAACAAAGTAATTATTTAATAATTTAATTTTTTAATTGATGAAGGCTGCTCTCTTCAAGTCTAGTGTCCTTTACTGTTTTTTTCCAGAGTGGCAGCTCTGAATTCTCGTGGCACATTCTTACCATAAAGTCATAAAAAAAAAATTAATCAACATTTTGAATAAATCAATTATTGTAATGTATTCAGTTAACTTGTTCCTTCTAGATTCTTCAGTTTTTCAGAGATAAATGTTTCATGACAGCTTCTATTTCTTGAGTTGTGTTTTCTGTCTTTATATGATAATTGAGGCAGTTATGATACTATTTCTGTGGAAGACTAGTTTGGGGTTATGTCTCCCTCTCTCTGTATAGTTTATGTGTTTATACTTTTCCTTGCTACCATTGTGTATCTGAAATTGGGCTAATCTGTATCTAGTGGAACTGTGTACTTTATATAAGGAAATTCAGGCATTTTCAGATACATATCTACACTTGACACAACTTTTCTGCAGCTTGTTTTGGCATTGTACTCCTCAAAGCCAAGAGATTCTCTAGATTTTCTTGAACATGAAACTGCCTTGAAGTCCTAAAAAACAAGAACATTTTTACAGATCTATACCTAGAATTTTGTGCTCTGTGCCCAGTGAGACCATTACCTGGGGCTCATTTATTTCTACTAAGATCAAAATAGAAAAACAACAAAAAGGGAGTAAAGTCCACAATGCTTTCCCAAAGCATTCATAAAAGGAAAATGAATGGCAACACATCTCACCGGAATCAAATCTATATCTCAGATTCTCCTCTTGCTGGAGAATTTATGAGGAATGTACATGACTTGAGGGTCTCCTGCTGATAAATTATAGATGGACAGAGCACAAAAACAGCAGCAGATATTATGTTGAGAAATTGGTTTTGTTCTCAGTGTCAAGAGGCTAGGAGTGAGGTGTTGTCTTGTACTTTTTGGAGGGGACTATTTTAAATAGTCATGAGCTTTCAACAAATTTCCTGTAATGTGCAACCCTCCTCACCTTTTCATCAGATGCAATTATCAGATAAAGTATGAAAAAGTGTGCAGTGTTGTGTGTTACAGGAAAAATATGCAAAGGGTGTAGCTACATAGAGAGTGAAGAGGAGTTTAGAGGAAATAGGACAAGTATGTGCTGACAAACCACTTTTGTGCTGGCAGAACCATTGGGCAGCTGCTCAATGACAGTCACTAATTTTGATGTGGCCAGGGAAAAGGCCCTTTGCAGGAAAGAGAAGTGAGAAAGAACATCTGAGAACCTATCCAGTTGTATTCTTGGAAATCATCAATTTGATTATCTGGCCCAACTACTGGTAATGTTTGTTCAAAACAGTGAAATATTTTATATCTCTTTTACTGCTTTTGCACTGTAATTTCCTATGGCTTCTGCAGTGCAGTTACTACCTCTTACTCTAAGAGGTAGTAAGAAATCCTTAACATAATGTCTGATCTCTTTCCAGGTCACCATGTAACAATTTTTAGCAGGGCCCAGTTTGTCTCTCAGATGAAGTTTGGAGATTAGAAGGGAAATTAGAAGCATCTGAAAATGGATTGTCATGCTCTTCCATGCATAGTAAGTTACCATTCATGAAGTCGGACATATCTTTTTTATTATTAGAACAGTGAGTTAAATATGATTTTCAAACTGTTTTCAGTATATTCCTACCCTAAACATAAAAGAAAATGGGCTTATATTCTTATAAGCATCTGGGAGAGAGAAACCCGTATGCTTTATGTGAACCTGAAAAAGCCATGCTGCTGCAGCTATTAAAAGAAAGAGAGGAAGAAGATGTCATGTGCACATTTCACTTGTATAGTTACTATCAAAACTTATTTCTTTGTTTTTATTTAAGAGTCTCATTTAGCTGCATAGTATACCTTTTTGTTACAGAACTAAGTTTGCTTCCTCATTATAAGTGATACTAAGACTGCAATCCCAAGTACTCACTGGAAAACCCAAGAAAAGAAATATTTTGGCAATCATGTACCTTATTTTTGTTAAATTGCCATTTACTAAGTAACATCATGACAAGCTGTTAACAAAATGAATTAAAAACATATGGTAACCTTATCATATTTAACGCATTCATCTGTCATCACATTCTGCTATCATTTAATCCATTATATCATGTCTGTAAAGTCAGTACAAAGTTTTTATATATATATGTACATACTAATTATAATTTTATAATTTGAAGGCTCTTCACGATCCAGAGTACACTGCCTTTATTAACACTTTTTTTGTTTCCTAAGTGTTGCATGCACTGTTAATGACAAAGAAGTCAGCATTTAATTTTTGGAAGTTCATGGTGTACTTAATTTGTTTGACCAGTACTACCAAAGCCTTAGAAGTACAAATACTTATTATACCTCTATAATGTGAAAAAACCCAGTAACACTCAATTTATTAACTGATAAAACCAGTCATGTTAGGCTCTTAAAATAAGCCAGAGGTAGCTGTGTTTCTTAACACACAGTCTTTTTTTTCCCTTCAGTGGAAAAACCAGTCTAAAACCACTATTTACATGACAGAAAAGTAAATTTAATTCTTATTTATGGATATATTAAGTAAAAAAAATAAAATTAAAGCAAATTAAATTATCATCGAACATAAAGTCTGACAAACTGATTTCTTACGTTTTCCACTTCTCACTCCTCTTCAGTCTGGACTCAGTCATATTGATGGTATTATCTACAAGAAAGCAAAACAGATATGTTGTAACTCTACCACTTTCCTTTGATTTTTGCCTTTGAATTGCACCAGTAGGAAATGCAGGTTTGGGCCTCTCATTGCAAGAAGGACTTTGGGATGCTGGAGCCTGTCAGGAGAAGGGCAGCAGAGCTGGTGAAGGCTGTGGAGCACAAGTGTTATAAGGAGCAGCTGAGGGATCTGGGGTTGTTGAGTCTGGAGGAAAGGAGTCTCAAAGACCTGATTGCTCTCTACAACTGCCTGAGAGGAGGCTGTAGCCAGGTAGGGGTCAGTTTCTTCTCCCAAGAAGTGAATGGTAGTATAAGGGGAAATGGCCTCAAGTCGGGCCAGGGAAGATTTAGATTAGATATTAGGAAAAAATTCTTCACAAGGAGAAGCATTGGAACAGGCTTCCCAGGGAAGCTGTTGAGTCAGTATCCCTGGAGGTTTTTAAAAAATGTGTAAATATGTCACTTAGAGCCATGGTTTTGACAGTGGCTTTTAACAGCTGGCTTGATGGTTTTAGAGGTCTTTTCCAACATAAACAACTGTGATTCTGTACAGTGTAATTGATTCAGCACTGAAGTCAGGAATGGCAATAAAATTACTTCTGTTTTTCTCAATACAAAGGAGGTGGAATTGTAGTCTTATCATGGTACATATTCATTGTAAAAAAACCCTATTAAGTCTTCAGATATAAAAGGTTTTGAACTTTAGAGTAAAAAAAGTTCATGCCTCTTGCTCTACAATTTTGGGTGGTACGAATGCATGCCAACTTGTACATTTCTGCCAACAGAGCAAAGACAAGAATTAGAGCATTCTGTATCTCATCAAACAGGGGTGAGCATGCTCTCCTGGTCGTTAGGATTCAGGCTGTTAGTGTCAGGCTGAGTCAAATGTTTACCCACTGCCAAACTCAGTTTGAAGCACCACTGACAGTTGAACAAAATTAGCCACCATCTGTAGGTAAACCAAATATGAAGAACTACATTTAATTTCTTTTTCTGTACTCACTGCCCAAGATGTTTTAATGATGAATGCTCATGTATTTGTCTCGTACATAATTTAAGAAACATAAGAGTAATGCAGCCTATTCCACTAGGTTTATTACTGTAATTCAGAGTTCCTCTGGGAATTTTATACTGGAATCCTCCCCTAAAATCCTACCATTCATTGCATCTTATTCTGAGGAACTGGCTGGATGATTGTACATGTTTAATATAGATATATCTGTACGTTGAGGTGCGAGCCTGCTCTGGCCCCGGCTCGGTGTTCAGCCTGGGCCTCCCGGCAGCTCCGGCACGTCTCAGCAAGTCACTCTGTGGGGGCTCGGTTCACACAGCTGGGTAACACTGCTAAGGCTGGATCGGAGAAAGAGGGGACTCTCTCGAAGTTTCCAGGGAACAGAGGCTTTATTTGGGGGGAAAGGGGTCAGGGAAATCCCCCCAGCCACCAGGCTGGTGCCTCTGGAGAGAGACCCCGAGCCTGGGGTGGTGGGCGGATTAATACTACATTTCTGGGGTGGGTTCTAAGTTACAGACACCAATAAAACAATCCAAATACATCATGCCAAACTAAGTCACTTAAGTTCTAACAAATCCAACACAGGTTTGGGGGTGGCCTGAAGGAAGTCCAGCTAAGTTAGTGGCTAAAACTATTGTACTTCAAAGATAAGGATTCTATGATGGACAAGAGGGAAATTATGCATGGCAGAGGGGATGAGACAGGGAAGAACCAATAAAAGAAAGATTCCAGGCAGAGGCTATAGCTGTCCTAGAAACTCCTATCTAACTACAAGAAAGATACATTCTAAAACAAGAAATACATCCTAAAACAAAAGGGCTTTCTAGAGTTGTGCAAGCTATGCTAAACTTAACAATAAAACCCTTCATACTGTATTCATAGCTAAGACCTGTAAATTATTTTTTGCAGACTCACATCTGTACACACACCAATATATTTCTATACACTCTATATAGGTGTATCTGTAACTAATTTTGGAAAAAAATGCATGACTCATTTCTGATTTTCTCCCTTTAATTTTTCCTTGTCTGTTTTGCCATCAGGAAGTTGTTCTGTTTCATTACTGCACTTAGACAAATCTACAGCCACTTGATATGAAAAAGCAGAGTTACAGATCGCTTCTCTCAGTTCTGTCCCCTGGGCTATTTCTGCCAGAAAACTGGACAGCAGCACAGACACATCTGAGACACTGGGGAAGAAAGAGTTTCCATACAGTCATGGACAGCTACATAAGGCAGTCTGACCTGTATCATTTTATCTGCTTCAGCATAAATCATGCGTTCTTTATTCAACAGCATTTAAATAATGTAGAATACATCTCTCTTCTTGTGCTTGTCGGGAAAACCTCAATTTAGCATCTCTTGTTTAAAGTGTAAGTAATAATCTGAACAGAAGCCGTAAAACAGAAAACAGAGCAGGGAATGGAAACATGGTCATTATCTTTCCCAAATCCTCCTTCCTCCTTCAAGAGAGTGAAAAAAAACCACCTATCATCTCTTTTGCTGACTGACCTCATATCTTGAATATCACACTTCATATATTTTTCTTTCTCCAATATAGTAAAGTGATGTTCATTATAAACACGATAATGTGCATGTAAATCATCTGAGTCCTGCAAGCACTGTGATCTGCACTGCTTCCAACCTCAGGCTTTTACTCTGCTTGGGGACTAAAGGGTCTTGGTATCATAGATATGTGTGTAGAAAAGTAATTTGAACAAGTTTCTGTAGTAATCAAGGTCTCTGCAATTCCCACAGTAACTGGGATCTTGGGGCTGGTGATGCATTTACAGATAGAAAATAAGTAGGGCATAACTGGAAGAGGCTGTGAAAATTAATGCAGTGCAGTAAAATGAAAACTTGTGCATACATCTCCTCCTCTCAACTCTGCTTGCTTTGAAGATGTCAAAAGAATTTATGACTCCTTCCTCTGATCATGTCATTCCTTCCCTTTGAATTCCCTTTACAATACCATGTACCATCTTTTCTTCTTGCTGTTTAATCTCAGTCCTCCTGATATTCAGTAAGTTGCTGGCTAACACCATGGTTCTTACATGCTTGATAGATATTTTTATTCTTTCTCCCATGCTGTCATTTTGGAGCTGGGGGGCCATCATAATTATAAAATATAACGCCACTTTTTTGTTCCTGCAAAACTGCTTCAAAATTCCTCTTATTTGCATTGTATTCCAAAAACAAATAACGAGTAGACAGGTGGTGAAAAAAGTATTTAATTTTATGTATTTAATAAAACAATAAGGAGATATATCTAAGGCAAAATATAAATGATCTAGTTAAAAAACTTCATGAACTTCCTTGTGAAAACCTTCTTATATTTTGTTACTTCGCTTCCTTCATGTTGATAGAATGTAATCAAGATTCCTTTTTTTTATTGATCCTTTCAAAGAGAAGCCCAGCAGTAAATCCTCAGCTTTAATTTGTCATGTGTGCTTTTGCAGAAAGTACCATTTGCTGACACGCCTCGTGTGCATCTACCCCTGCCTGACTCTGACCACCACTGACTGCGATGACGCATCTTCCTCCAGTTTCTGATAATGCAAAAGCAGTCGGTGGAGTCACTGCTGGGAGCCACTGGCTGCTTGATCACTACCTATGTTATACAACAGTCTTTCTCCTGACCTGCTGCTGAAATCAAACAGGCTGCTTTCTGGCCAAGAAAGAAGAAAGGGCATCCTTCTTTTCCTGATTTTTCCATTTGCTTTTTCCCCTTTTTTCTACCACAGGCAGACTACTTGGTTTTTGGTTCTTTTTTTTTTTTTTTTTTTTTTTTTTTTTTTTTTTTTTTTTTTTTTTTTTAAAAGCCCACTAGTGAGACACAGAAAAAATATGCAAAGTGAATATCAATGGGAAAACATCAGTTCCTATATTTTTAACCAGACAAGTTTAATGTTTGATCCACTGTGATGGTGAAGTCTGTCTGTTCTCTGGAAGGTTATTATCGCCTACTATTAAAATTTAAAGAACAAAAAAGACAAACACTTCAGGCAAAGTCATATGTAAAGCCTATTATTTCAAAGTCTTTATTTTAATATTTCTAAGTTTTCACTTGTAAACATAGATTTTTGAAAGGAAAAAAATATTTGAGAAGAATACTTAATATGAAATTAATTATTTATTCTTAATAAGAGTATATTAATGATAACTTATTGATATTTAAGACCAAGAAAGAAAAAAAAATATCTAGAGATTAATCCAATCTTACCAAGAAATTTTTGTTAATGATAAATACAATCTGCAGCTCATAAGAAAGTGGAACAGTAAGCAATTTTGATGTTATTGCTAAAAAATATTTTTCACTGTATAATTCTAATATTTTCATTAAAAATTGTGGCATCTGTCTTGCAAAGGGAAGACTGAAGAGTATATCTAGAAAAGACAATGTAGAATTGCAAAATAACTCATTGGAATTGGATGTTAACAGACTGGAAAAATACTGTTATGGTGGCTCTTATTTTTATTTTGTTTCTCAAGAATCCTAGGGTAATATTTTATGATTTAATTATTTTTCCACAAATATCAGTATACATTTTGTTACTGATTTTAAACAGAAGCAAACCAGGTTGTAGAAGTAGTGATTCAATGGCATTTTTTCTGCTTCTCTGTTAGATCAGACACACCATGGATTTAATGAAGACACTCCAAGGAGGAGGAGGCCAGTAGGTACAACATAGGGGGCTGTCAGTAATGAGGATATGCATTGGAAAAGGGCATAGAGTCTTAGTTATTGCTGAATGTCATCCTGGTGGGTTCTTGAGTAGATCAGGATATTTGGTAATTATTCCTTATTAGCAATGTCAGGCCAGCATCTTACTGGGGGCTGATATGCTGCATCTTCTCACATCATGGCTCCTTACTCGGAATCCTGGAGATTATCTACCTGTTCTACACAGCCTCCTCATAGGCAGAAGCTATTTCTGTATTAAGAGTGGACACCTGAGTGATGAGAAGGGTTTCCTGAAATTTATTTAGTCACCTTCTACGTGCAGACAATGAATTGAACTTTGTGTTAGCTACCTAGGGAAACCGGTGGGAAGTTAGCAGGAATGAGATGTAACTGCAGCCCATGGGTGCAGTAATCTATTCCCAAGGGCTTGTTCCCTTGCCATTCCCCATTAACTTTTGTGATGCCCCAGGATGCATTCAAAAGCTGTGGCAAAATATGGCAAGGGAATGTGGGCCCAGTTGTGCTGAAGGAAGTGGACTCCAGTGCTGTGGACGGGACCCTGGAGGCATGTGTGTCCTGGTCCCTTTGTGGTTGAGGGCCTCCAGGCAAGTTCTTCATAAAGTTACTTGGCACTTGGATAAGGATTACAGAATTCTCTGTGAAGTGTGAGCAAACAGTTTGTATTTTTTTTTAGGCAGAAGTGCTGCTTATTTCCATAAGCAATGGCAAAATATAGTTGGTTTTTTTTCTGTTTATACAATATTTTCATGCATATGTTAATCACAGCCATAATATAGCATTCATTAAGTTTATCCTAGGAAGTGAGAGCAAGTTTTTATAATATTCCTCACTTATATACAGGAAATACTCAAAATCACATTTCTGGAATAATTTTTGATAGTAAAATGGTCTTTTTACTGAATCTTTTTTTATACACCCAATAGGATAATTTCAGTCTAAAAAAAAGGCTCATTTTCTGCCTCAGTAGTCAAATTGCAGTCATATTCTGGACTTTCCCATAGGAGAATATTTTCTCATGTAGGAACAGAAATAAACTGATCAATGCTTTCTAAAATAGTGAGAACCTCACCTGAGCTTACAGGTGAAGGACCATGCCCACAAGCTAGCATGAACAGGCTTTGCCAGTCAGCCAGCTCTAGGATTGCAGAAGAGTCCCTCAGACCTGTTGAAGAATGCATGTGGAGTGAAGTCATCTGATTTTGGGGTAGCTGATGACAAATTAATATCTTCATCTCTGCAGACATTTTCAAGCCTGGCTGTGATGCTAGCAGGGAAGCAAGGAACCTGAACAATCAGCTCCCAACACCCTCACTAGAACTAAAGGCTGTTGTTAGTCTATCTTTTTTGCCAAAAAGAATCATATATTTATCTCAGAAATAGTCTGAGTCGATATGCTTCAGCTCAATATCCCTGAGACAAAATTTTCTGAAGGTATGTGTTTCTTTTGCTATTGTGCATTACTCTGTCAGAGAAAAAAGTATTTCAGAAAAGAACAATTATTTCCTGTCTATCCCTCCCTACACAAAAATTTTATTTTACTTTGTTCTCTACTTTTAAAGACCTCTATAAGAATTAATTATAAATATCTTGAAGTACATATATTGTCATTTGAAAATGCAATCTTTTTTTGGCAGTCATTCCACTATCAAGGTATAAAATATTAACAGTATGAGCAGTTTCCAATTGCTTTCTTGGCTTTAAGAACATGTTTTTAATTTCTGAGTAAGGGGAAGAAAACAAGTGCAAGGCAAGTTGAAGGTTTTTTCCCAAAAAGAAAAAAAGAATAAAGGTCAAGTAAGCCATAGGAGTATCCTCATATGATTATTCTGACATTTTCTGACTCATAATCTACTGGGTGTTCAGTCACCTCTTGCAACTTGAAAGTGTCCTTGAGATCTGTAACTTCATCTACATGCCAGTCTGCCAATTCTATGCTCTTTAAAGTGGAATTTTCATTTATGCCAAGAGCTGAGCTGCATGGGGAGTAAAAGTCAGGAAATATCAGAACTTTAAAGGATATATAAAAGAACAGAATTTCCTTTGATTTGACACTAAAAATTAGGACTTGAGCTCTGCATGATCTGGGATCCATGGTGAGCGTTTGGGCCATGAGGTTCAGGCCAGAAAAATAGACATAAGCTTTGTATTCCTGAGAAAATAGTGTAATAAAAAAGGAAAGTGCTTGTTGGGATTGCTTTCAGCTTTCTGAGAAGATCCAATCTGATTGAGCAGCAGTGGGAATTAAAGGGTTTAGAGCAGAGAGACCATCAGGAAGTGTGTCTGTGGGCTTCTGCTGACCTTCTCTAGGTGGGAGGAGGGTGGTGTCTACAAAACCAGAAAACAATGATGAAGATCTGATTTGTTCTCATCCACTCCCTGTCAGTGTGCCTTTTGAATCAACTGCTTTCCTCACGTAGGCTGACTTACTTGAAAAATTGAATGGCCCTACATGTAGCTCTGATTGCTCACAGGCAAATTATAAACTTATCAACCCAAACACAGTCTGATTAATAAAATTATATTACTGCTACGGATCCTGTTTCCAGAACCTGAGCTGCATTATAATTCAGAGGACATGACTTGGAATGGAATGGAATAAACTGCAGTATATCTATGGAGGCTGTTTGCAGGCTTAAATTCACAATATTGTTCCATTTTTCAAATCTTCAGAAAGGTCAGTAATGAATTTGAACTTATTGATTACACACTGAGATTCAACTCTTATAACAATCCCCCATTAAAACATTATCTTACTCTTTACAAGGGTCTTTTTAAGTTGCTTTCATTCTCACAGGCTTGTTGCAAAAGCCTACTTATTGTCACTGACATATACAGAAAGCTCTGTTGATGTTTGTGATGAAGATGTGTATTTATCATAGTAGGTTACTTGCACCTCATTTGCAGTAGCAAGGTAAATGCAGGTCCCAGAAGTACAAACATCACTACCCCCAGCCCCAAAAAATCAAAAGTCTAGATTATAAAATATTTCCCTCTTCTAGAGTTGTCATCTATGGGTTGTAAAGAAAATTGACAGGGGCAGCATCTGGAACAGAAGGCAACTTTCTCAAACATTACTGATCTTAAAGGAGCCTTGTACAGAGGTAAATAAATGAAAGGGTCCAAATATTTTGGTATGTTATATTTCATTTCCATAACCTTCCAGAACTGCTGTCTTTACCATATCTAAACTGCTAACCACTTTTCCTATTCAGCAGTGATAAATTAAGTTTAATGTAAATTTTAACACATTCAAGCACCTGTATGCACGCAATGATCAAGTGTCTGAGAAATCATTTGTTCCTACCACTTAGTACAGAGGAGTATTTAGTTGAAACACAGTGTTACTTTGCACAAATAAGTGGAAGAATCAATTACAGATATCAGTAAGGACAGTTTTAAAACAGCTGATCTTGAGGAGTGGGTTTTGTACACATCCATAGTGGTATTTAAAAGATAAGTGGATGTGGTTCTCAGGGCCATGGTTTAGTGGTGGATTTGCCAGTGTTAGGTTAATGGTTGGACTTGATGATCTTAGAGGTCTTTTCCAAGTTGAACATCTTATATTTTATATGCACGATCTTGAATATTCTATAGACACGACCATATGAAGATATATGTACAAGTCACAGTCTTGCACATGCAACATGAACATTTTATGGAGCTCTGTCTGAACATGTGACTGCCTGCTCTCACCCAGGTTTGGCTCCCTTCCTTTTGCTGTACCCTCTGATCCATCACTGCTTTATTTCTAATATTACACTGCTCAAATGAACCTCACAAAAACATGCTTGAAGAGTGAAATTGCACAAGTACATAGAAAATCTGAGAAGTTTTGTTTGGTTCATTTTCCACATGCAGTTTTTTCACATCTGGTGTATGTGGAAAGAAATATATGGTCTTAACTTCAGTGTTTAGAAAGCTAAGAATAAATAGAATTTGATTTTAGACCAGGGCATAATCTTTATCTTGCCTTCTGTTGGAAAAAATTGCCATGAAATTGTTTAGAAGATTCAGGTTCACTGGAACATCTTATGATTTATAATATATAGCTGAACAACTGTGATGAAGCCAAAAAACATCTAGCAGACTCAAAATGTATGGTTCATTTCCTTAATTTGAGATTTTTCTTCATTGAAGTTTTGCTTCAGTTCTAAATATTTATCAGATGAAAACAAACATAACTGATTCGAAACATTTGATTTTAGTTTGCTTGAAACTGCATAGACTTGCTTCTATTTTTCTGTCTGTGGTCTTTGTCAGATTTTTTGACCTTAGTTTAACTTCTAATTACATAAATGATAAAAAACTTTCCCTTCATAAAAATTCCTGAGTTGAATGAGCACAATATTATCTATAAAAATCTGCAGACTGTAAATGATGTGGGACAAAAGGATAGAGTATTAGAATAAATGTAACTTTTTGTTGTGCTGTGTCACATGAACTTTACCGAATCAGCATTCTAGAGAAGAAAAGCAGAAGAGACAGTGCTATAATGCCTATTGACAATGGAAGAGACTAAAGTGAATTCTTTTGTCACATTCACAGGGAAATGCTGAAAGAGAGAGCTGGCTTGTACACCTGGGCCAATATATTGCACACACACAAGTTACAAGGTGTGAGGGTAGCCAGGCTCCTTATTCCTGTTTTTCTGCATACTACAAAGTTTTTTGAGATCAGGGGACACGAATAACTTTGACTGGTGCTGTCACACCCTTGTGACCTAGATCCTTTCTCTTGTCTTTGCTACTTGTATCCTGCTGAGTTGTTTTGCCCTTCCAGATCTTCACTAGCTGCAATTTTATGACAGCCCTGTCTTGATATGGATGGAGCTTCATCATTTACTTCAACTGAGGATCTGACAGGTTCAAGTTGAACACTGCCATACTTTTCCTGTAAGTGCTGTTTAAGACCAAGAGAACTATTTACATATGTAAAAGATGCAGGATATGCATCTCCTATTATATATTCCAGGGTAGGTGTAAGCTCTATGGTTTTGTTGAAATTATTTTGTCTTAAAAGTATTATACATCTGTTCCTGAGAAGGTCTTTTTAAGACTATAGTATAAATATTTAAATGTTTATTCAACTTGAGTCTTTTATCTCCTTCCTATAAGAGTTTTCAAGGGCTACTATCAAAACTTAATGAACAGGAGCCTTTTACACTCACTGCAGAGAGGTTGGCCTCTACTCTTTGGTGTCTGGCTGCTGAAGAAGCGCAGTCAGCATTGTAGCTCCGTCACCAAAGCAGCCAGGGAGGAATATCTTGGCCAGGGCCATCTGATATTCCAAGGCTGTTTTAAGGCCAGAGAAATAGAAGATAAAGGCCAGAGAGGACGTTGGTTTGAGGAGGCAAACCGAGATGAGCACCTATTAGTACCCTTAACCTTGTCCTTGCTCAAATCCTGTTCTTTTGATCTCTAAATCTGTGATATGCCAAAGGCTGACTTCAATGCAAGAAACTAGTGAGTATTCACAGAACTGTTCACTAGACATGTCAAGAGCCATAATGAACAATGCCATAAGATGCTGCCTTAAAAAGAATGTCCATGCTTGAAAGGATAGCCTGGAAATACCACTGATATTTGGTGACACTACAAGCAGGAGGCAGAGGCATGAGAACTTTCTCCATGGGAGTGACAAAATGCTTCAGATTTGTATTACTTGTCTAGATGATTGTCCAGCCTTACTTTTATTTCTTAGACAATTTCTAAAATCAAGCTTCTCAGCAACATAAATGTTGTACGGCAATGTAACATCATTAATAATGAATGCCAATTATTGAGGATATCTTGTTATTTAGTTTGAAAGAAAAAAATGATCATTCTTTCAATCTGAATGACAATTAGAGATGAATCACATCTGAAAAATCACATCTATTAACAGCAGCTGACCTATGGTTGTCAGAAGCAATTATTGTTGTCTTGTTTTCTCTCTTTTCTTTTGTCTTTGACTTTCTTACCTCTTCTGTCCTCTAAATGCCATGAAACAAAAGATATCATTTTCTTGTAACTCCACATTGCCCTTCGGTTCAAAATCTAATATAAAATCACAACTTTCCATGCCTGATTTCAAACAATTCCACTACCATATTTAGTGTGCTGGTGAGGAAGTTAAGAAAAGCTGCTGAAGACAGAAACAAAAAAGTAGTATTTCCAAGACAGTGGGCTGGTTATTGATTGATTTGTGCTATGTATTCATTTCAGTGTGGTCCTGTTTCTCTGTTCATTTTTCTTCCCTGTTGAAAAGTTTTACCTCTATGGTAAAACTACTATATTTGGAGCATAATGAGAGACAAAGTGAGAACTGAGAGAGTAAGAAGGAAGAGGCCTGCAAAAGGCTTTAATTTAGCACATTCACATCCTGAGTTAAGGCTTGAAAACTCCCAGGAAAATTATTCAGTCTTTTGCCACAAATCTTAGGAGAACTTGAAATTTTTAAATGCATATATAATACTTAAACTATTTTTATCCATCAAAAGCAGTTTGCAGGTCAACACTTGGGAAAGTAAACATTATCTTTTATGCTTCTTCATATTCATATTCCCATGGTTTTATTGAGGGGGTTTTATGGTGTTAATTACTTCAATCATCTGTATTCAATATATGGGTTCAATGGACAGAATAACCATCTTAGCATAATTAAAGTATATGTATAATGTAAGAGCTGTAATGATTGTGCACTACCAGCCTGAGGCTGAATCTTTTTTTATTACACATGGTGTTCAAAAGACAGCACCACTTACTTCAGAGTAAGCAATCCTCTGCAGCTATTACTGCATTTCATGGACAAACTCATTGACTGTTCAAAGTGCAATTATTTATATGGCAGATTGCAATGTTTCTACATTATTTAAATAACTAACTTTATCCAAGAGTTTCTGGAATTATAAGTTGGGTATTTTTATTTCTTTTCTAAGGTGGAAATAGTTATATAACATAGTTCCCATTTCAGTGGGATACTTATTTTTACTAGTGAAATCGCCATAGTATCTTGTTTCAAGTACAGAGAACATATAATAACACACATCAAGCAGGAAACAATAGCTGTCAAAATGTCAGTGGCAAAAAAAAATTGCATTCCCTCAGATTCTTCTAGAACCTTGTCATTTGACCTTCCAGCTTCATAATCAGTGTTTTCTGTCCGCCACATCTTAAAATAGAAAAGGGATGTAATGAGAACAGTGAAAAACAAGTTATAAAAATTTATATACTGATTAATATTATGCAAAAAATCATCTAGAATGAAACAGTTTCTTACGGCAAAGCTGTTTTGCAGTGCATGAAAAAGGCCAAGAAGGCAATGGCTCCTTGGGAAACAGACCTGTTCTGTAACACAAGAAGTAGCTGCACCAACAAATGTTAAATAGTCCTTAGTCAAGTGCATAACGTTCTGTTCCTATCTAATCCAACCTGTAAGACTTTCCATTTCATCTACAAAACATTTATCTACACATTGGTTGTATAGTTTCAAACAGAGCAATAGAATTGGCCTTCAAGTGGAAGGGTTAACTCACAGAAACTTCACAAAGCAAATCTCACAAAGTTAGAGAAAATGAAGTTCACAGTGTCACAAACATCTGGATCGTTTTGGCACAGAAGACAGAGAAAATAAATGTCAAATTTCATTTTAGAAAACTGCATTCTGAGAAGCAAGAATGCTGGCAAAATCTGGAAGGACATGAGGACTGGGAGAAGGCAGTGAATATAAAATCCACATCAGCCTTGGTAAGGGCAAGGAAAGGGGACTCAGGGTGCTGGTGTACAACCAGCTGGATAAGAGCCAGCAGCGTGCTCAGGTGACCAAGAAGGCCAGTGGCTACTTGGCCTATATGAGGAACAGTGTGGCCAGCAGGACCAGATTGT
Source organism: Phylloscopus collybita (assembly GCA_027886175.1). NCBI lineage: Eukaryota > Metazoa > Chordata > Aves > Passeriformes > Phylloscopidae > Phylloscopus > Phylloscopus collybita. The sequence goes on along the minus strand of JAJNNQ010000009.1, from coordinate 37,194,898 downwards.
CCCCCTGTACTCAGCACTGGTGAGACCCCGCCTTGAATCCTGTGCTCTGTTCTGGACCCTCGACTACAGGAAAGTCATTGAGGTACTGGAGCATGTCCAGAGAAGGACAACAAAGGTAGTGAAGGGTCTAGAAAATGTCCTGTGAGGAATGACTGAGGGAACTGGGGTTGCTTAATCTGGAGAAAAGGAGGCTTAGGGAGAACCTCATTGCTCTCTGCAGTTTCTGCTTCTCTCTGTGTTTCTTCCTACCTGAAAGGAGGCTGTATTGAGCTCTTCTGCCAAGTCTCATGTGAAAGGATGGGAGGAAATGGCCTTAAGTTGCACCAGGGGAGGTTCAAATTAGATATTAGGAAAACTTTTTTCACTGAAAGAGTTAGGCACTGGAATAAATTTCCCAGGGAGGTAGAAGAGTCACTGTCTCTGGAAGCCTTCTATAGGCATCTGGGTGTGGTACTTGGGGGTATGGTTTAAGGTTGATTATGGTGGTGCTAGGCTGAAGGCTGACTTAGGTAGTCTTGAGGGTCTATTCAAACCTTGATGATTCTGTGATTTAGGCTATTTTACATCTTTGTAACCTCCCTACTTCAGTGTCTCTATTTCCCTGTTGAGATAAGTGGGTGTTTCAGTTACATGTAGTATCTCTCTGCCTGGACATAATTTCTCATCCACTAAATATATTTGGAATGAAAAAAACCAAATATTTGGTAATAAAAAGAGAAATCATAGGGGAAAAGAAGTGCTTCTCTAAGATCTAGTAATGGATTAAGAAATCACTTTGCCATAGCTCAAGTAGAATAATCTATAGTACTTATATGTGAAAAGAGAGTTAGGTGTCAATTTCTCTGTAGATTTTTCTTATCCTATACTTTGTTTAAGAGTGAATTTCAGTCTTGTATTATTTTTAATATGACAGAAAAAATTGAATCTGATAAACTTTTCTAGAAGTGTTAATATCCAATACTGTTCAATTAAGCCCTACAGAAAAAGACTCCCTTTTAGAGAAGATTTTAATTTTTATTGCAGAAGATTTTTTTTATTACAGAAACACTGAGATGTCTTTTGGAAATCCCCCCTTTTCTAAAGAAAAGCAAATAAGCTACAGACACTGTCTGTGGGCAGAAGTATCTTCTAAATATCCAAGAAAGTCAAGAAAAATTGGATTTGTCTGAAATGCCTACGGTAATTGTGATTAAACAGAATACTTAAAAATAGAAAGGAAGTTTGATTTTTGGTAGAAAAACATTAAAAATGCTGCACCATCACTGTTATGAATGTCTTAATCTCTAGTCAGGGTTTTTTTAACTTATCCTCATTTTAGTGCTTTTTTTTCTGGCCATGGCTTAGCTGCTGGAGATGCTAATGGGGTGAAAAAGACTTTAGCTGGCTTTGAAAGACTCATCTGGACAAATCTTATCCTCTCCAAAATCAATTACTACATTCTCTATTGTCTACTGAATAATACATAAGTACCCCAAATGTAATTTCATTGATGTTTGGTGATTTCTTCATTCCTGCAAAGGAGATTTTATTTTTCACTTTAACAGCTCATGATTTGTATTAGAGAATAGATTGTTTCTTGTTCCTCAAAGAGTCTTTATAAACAACTCTGGCCTCTCTGACCACACACTTCCATCCTTATCTATTGCTACAGCAGCGCATTAACATGCTCAAACAATGGTTCATCGACACCAGTGTTGCAGCAGAAGTGCTTTTATGTGGTTTGGTTGAAAGCTTTTCTCTGAGGGATAATTATATTTCTAGACATTAAGAAGAAAGAAAACAGAATTAAGTTCATTGCAGCTCTATTGAGATACAAATGAAAAAATTGGAAAGAGGAACTGCTCAATAGCAGTTTGCCTCCAATAAAATGTAAATTCTGCTTCACTAAGCCTCACATTTTCCATAAATTACTGACCCATTCTATGTCAGAAGTAGATTCTTCAGATTTTTTGGTTTCTGGTTAACTCATTTGGTGTCATGAGAATTTCCAAGGAGTCTCTTTTTTAGGAAGACATGCTCTGAATAATCACAGTCTACATACCCAACACTGAACAAAAGATTAATGCTTAGTCAGCTTTCAGACCAATCCGTAAACTGGAATCAGGTGTCACAATGGTGGTGACACTGTGCTTGAACCATGTCCCAGAAGATTTAAAAATATCCAAGTTAGACAATTCACTAACTGTGCAATAACACCAAAGGACATAAAAATAATGCTGAAAACAACATACCAATCAAAGGGGTAAGGCTCGTTGAAGACATTCAGTGAAGATGTGGGAGTAAGCCTTAAATCCCATTTTGCCCCAGAATTTCAGCATCTGCCTCCAGTCTGTGGGAGAGCTGTGTTCACTTTCCTGCTGCGATGATTTCACAAAATAATTATTGCCTGTCATACAGGCAGTACTTGCTTAAACAGCTGGAAGAGTGGGAAGATGTTCTCTGTTTCTGTATCTATTACCGACAGAAACATGGCTGCAGCAAGACCCATGGGGCTTTTCTCTCTGCATAATTTTTCTGTATTAAGACTTATGATACTTATCAGATGTATTGAAATGATAACCATTAAGAGCTTGTTAATAGCTCACTAGAGTGATGTTCTGTAAGAATTTGGCAGAATTATTATTTATTAAAGTGATGCAAAATCCCTGATAATGCAATTTATAAAATAGTCAAATCATTGTCTTTGAGTGGTGGGTGAAAAACAGTGCCAATAATTAAATTCGAAAGATGGCTATCGGAAAACTTAACAAGTTGGATAATTTGCAGCTCCTTGTTAAGTGAAACCCTTGATTAACATTTCCCAGTTAGCTGCCAAGAACATTTATAAGGTTCATTAGAAGAGGCCATTCAGCATAAGAATACACTGACAAGCAAACTGGAGAGAGTAGCATAGAATTTTTTTCCCCAATATTTATTTTCATAAAAACTGGGTGCTAGCAACAATGCAGTCCATTTCTGAAAAATTAGAGCAGGTATGGAATAGCTCCTCCCATCAATACATACATGTGAACACACAGAGAGGAGATCATCTAGCTGTCTTTGTTGCTACAAAATATGCAAGCTTCAATAATGGTTCACTGGAAAAAGATTATACCAGTGCTGTTATGGCCCCAGCAACATAAGGAAATAAGTAGTCTAACTTCTTGTGATTAGGTTTAGGAAGCTGATGTCCAACCTGATAATACAATTTATATATTATGTCCAGAAGTTATCTGTCAGTGGATACATATTTCAATGTAACTGGTCTGGTTTTAAAACAAACGATCATAAAAAGCTAAGGGGAAGTGTCCATTACTTCACCTCTCCCATTACTGCTTAATGTTATTAATTTTCCTTCTAACCAGATTTGCATTGATTTCATGATGAAAACCAATATTATATCCTTCCTCTACATTTAGTTAAGAGAAAAGGATACAACTTTTCTTTACTTGTGTTCAAATTGCAGAAAAAAACTTTGATTTACTTGCCTATAGATAAACTAAAGCACATTTCCGAAAGTCCTCTAACAATTATACTTTGCCTCATTCACTGTACCGAAGATTTAATTTTAATGAAACTGTCTTCATTCATTACAACAAAAATGTTGTTTTAGTGGTTTTCTTTGAACTAAAAGTCATAACCTTTTTGCACTGTAGATGAATGTACAGTCATAGAGTGAATTGCTTATATGATAAGGAAATACTTTTAGTCCAAAATGAGGTACAAGAAAACAAGTTTTTATTCCAAAGCAAACCTAATGAAAAGAAACAAAGAGAAGATCTTTGTTATACTTCCTTTTTTCTAATGCACAGAAATAATTACTCTAAAAATATTAATAACATAAAATATCCTTTTAAGAGCTGTTTTATCATTTGTTACTCTTCCTATTGAAGGAGTTGAACCCAAACACAAGTTTTTTCACCACATCCAAGTGCTTTATCTATGGATTTTCTGAATGACTGCAGGGGTTTGATCTCATGAGATACTGACTGAGCCTGAGCCTAACTGATCAGAATGACACCATTGCTGTCGTGTGATAAATTTTATTTAACTGGCCCAAGTGAAAGAGATAGCTAAATAGGAAGCCTGCACGTTTTTTTGGTAATCTTTTCTATTTAAATTATATGAATCAAAAGCAAACTTTTACTTGAATTAAAAGGTTAAGCAAAAAATTAAGGAAGTTAGTCAGTGATTGCATAATAGCAATAGAAAATTATGTTTTGTCTGAAATCATGTAACTGTTTACAGCTTACAACAACCTTTTGACACACTACATATGTGCAAGGAAAACGAGGCAGATTTAGGTTAAATTTAACAAAACAGCATGTGGCTGACGGGGATCAGAAATTTGTATTGTGACCAGATGTGCTTCCTGTGCTGCACCAAAATTTGTGTCTGACGGCGCAAAGTTTTTGGTACACTGTAGGGCCAATGTAGAAGTGAACAGCTGAGCTGACTGCTGAAATAACTGGCTTCAAAGGGTCTACCAGTCAGAGGTGGTTCAAGAAGCTGCTGCTCTCTCAATTGCTTGTTAAAAACTCTCAAATGTATAACCAGAGCAGCTGGGATTAGCACGTGCTGATAGTCCAGTGTGGATTCATGTCATGGAAAACGCTGTGAGTTACAGAAAACTCTCCCAGCACCCTAGAAAAGCTTTCAGGTTCTGCTAAGAAAGTCAATGCAAGACATAGACTCTCCTCCCCAGTAACAACTGCTACACAGAGGCACGGTTTTCACAACAGCTGCACACAAAAACGTCAGATGGGGAAATGGGAAAAAAATTCTAAGTTATAAAATCTAAAATCTAATCTAAAATAAAAATCAGCATTTGAGGGCATAGGAGTGACACATTATGTGAAACATTTGGGTTTGATAAGGACAGGAGAACTGAAGACTGTATCTCCAAGGGCATAATTAAGAGGTCGTGAACACGACTGAAAATCTTGTAAAACACAGCTGGAGATCCAATTTGTCTCCAATTTGTCATCTCTGTGGAGAACATATGAGACAGCATGATTTACTTCATAACAGAGCTTTTGCAAGGGTTGTTTGGAGCAGAAACTTCTCCCAACCCTATTGGAATACAGAAAAAAACACACTTTTCTGTACTCAAAGCTATAAAGCACCGATAAACAGCTCTGCAATTATTTGGACAAGGGTTGAATCTTGACTGGAGATCCTGCACACCCTTGGGATAGAGGAAGAAAATATTTGCAGGTATGGACCTTTAAATCTTTCACATGTCTAAAGCTGATGGTTCGTGAGAAAGTCTGAAAGAGGCACTTGAAGCCTTGAAGCTGATAAAGTGCAGTGATAAAGGATTCACTTCCTATGTATCTAGGAGTTAAACCTGAAAAATAATTATTTCACAGTCTTGAAAGTATCTAGTGTACTGTCCAATAAAATATCAAATTCAGAGAGTGCAAAAATTGTTTTTTCATTTCTCTGTAAGGGAGGAATCACTGGCATATCAAATATGACAAAACACGATGAATATATTTAGAAGCTGACTAAAATCTGGAAAAATTATAATGAGAAAACAAAAAATGTGGAAGAATTCAAATAATCTCTTTGGATGATGATAAAAAGTTGCCTTGTTGACTTAATGATTAGATATTGCTTTTGCATATTTCATTTGTGGGGCTGAAATTACATTTTTAAGTATAGAAATAGAAACACATAAATGTCTAAATAATTGTATAAAAGAACTTGGGGTTTGAGAATGATTTTATCAAGGTATTATTTTATTCAGTTAATATTTAATTTTAATTTAAAACTATAAAAATATAATTTAATTCATATATAAAAAATATAAGATTCCTGAGGAATTAATATTTTATTTAAAGCAACTTCTAAAAACAAAGATCTTCAATACAGTATGTATTATCAAGGTGTGCTAATTGAGCAATGCACTATAGTTAGTTAAGTATGCTGAATCATGTCCTAACATCAAATTATCTTCAATGTATTCAGATAGTTTGATTTATAAGTTTGGTGAGATTTAATGTCCTTTCTAAGTTTGGCGGGGTTTTTCTAATGTGGAAACATACAAGCAATTTCATTTAGTTTCACTTTTTTATTCATTGGAAATTAGTTTGAAAAAATCACTTATAGAATACTGCATCTTTTCCTGGGGCATAAAAAAAAGGGATCTCAGAACTAATTTGGATTGCATTTTCTCATCTACATCTGCATTTCCTCTCCATAGCTTTGGGGTTTTTCTAAAGCTTTTGGGAATCAACTTTGATAGACTATTGCACCTCCTATAAGCTTTTTATAGTTTCTGTCCATACAGAATGAAAGACTGGAACTTGTATTAACTTGCACAATTGTAAAATTAGGATTTCAAAGTTAAAGACATCAAGGCAGTTGATATTATAAAATACAATCTACTTTCCCCTTTCAATTAGTAGCAGCTATTTTTGAACTGGTTCATATAGCTTTCATGGTATGGAGTAAATAGATCATTCTCTCTTTATGAACTTTTATGTAGAGTCAGTTTTACCTTTAGATGTGAACATAAAGATATGAATAATGTTCAGTGAGACTACTAGCAGATTGAAGAACGACTTAGTGCTAGTGAGTATAGCAAAATTAAGCCATAGACATGAACAGAAAATCTTTATTCATATTTTATTTTCTTTATGTAATCAAACTGTGCTTGAAATAAACTTGCTGACCAGTAGAAATAACTAGTAAAAGGCTCCTCATTAAAGAGTTGCTTATTTGCATCAGTTGCACTGAGGATGTTCTAAAGGGCTTTTTGTTTTGTGAGTAAAACTTGGAACATGGCACAAGGGTATAAGCATCTATTTAAAAGACAGTCATGTATTGTTTGTTGTGAACTGATATTAACTATGAAATCAAGCTGAAATCTTTATATTGATGCCTTATTACATTAGGAAATGAAGGGTTTGGTTTTCACTATGTGTTAGCAGACACCTAAAAGTACTGAGATACTATGGCAAGAGTTAACTGGAATGTGGTCTGAGTGGTGTTTGAGCTTATCCTGCTGTAAAAAAGTATTTAAGTTTGAACTTCACTATCCAAAAAACAGAATTAAATGCCTGTCTTCCCCATGCTGTATGAGAACTGTAACAGAGAAAAGACAGGCAGGCAGCACTCCTCTGAGGCTTCTGGCTTTTGTACATAAGCTAGATACCTTGCTGCTCAGCACTTGAGACCAGTGTCTCAACGTGGGAAAATCTGAAGTAGCGAAAAATTGCTTTACCATGGGGAGGTTAATGCCTGAAAATTCTGAGACTCAGTTTTGAATTAGTGTAACCAAGATCCAGGTTAAATGGCCTTTAAAATCATTCAAGAAGACAGAAAGTAGAAAATACCCCCAAACGACAGTTTACTGGTAGCTGAGCTTCTCAAATCAACATCTTTCTGGCTAGTTTTACTTTTTCCAACTCCACCATAGTGTTTGTGTTTTAACAAAACCTGGAAAAAATTCTTTATTACATATGTTTATAATTAATCTGTCAGATTAGGCATCCTTATATGTACATCTTAGTTTTCAAGAAGTTATTTTCGGTTTGAATTAACTCACCTATTTAAATATCAATTCTCTATTTATTTTAAATTTCATGTATGATGATCTTTAGCATCCAGAATACTGTCTTCTAAATGGATTGTGCACGTTGGCATATTATGAATTACACACAGCAGAAATGCAATAACTTCATCTTTTCTGGCAGGGAGGATTTTGCATTTTTTTTTTCCCCCCACTCCCTAGTGTGCCTCTCTCTGTTCAGATGTTCTGTGGGAAGGTAGTCTTTGGTTGCTATGCCAGATGTGATATCAGTAAATTATGGAATTGCAACAAATTTACATATGAAGAGGAAGGACACAACTTGTCTTCTTCCTGATAAATCTTCTCCAGCAAAACAAGAAGGTATGTATGTAATCTTGAAGCTGTAGCCAGCTGATGCATAAAAATTTTGTGGGAAAGGGAGAAAACAATGGCTCTTTTAAATAGCAAACCCCTAGCTTTTCAATCCCTTGTGTTTGAAAAAATATTGTATGGCTTATAAAAGAAATTATGCTTCTCTTCCAATAAGTATGCATTTTTTTCTGGCGGTAAGGAATAAAATTAATTAATTGTGAATTGAAAGATCCCTTAGCACAGGTACACAGCTTGTTTTTATCTGTATCCATGTTAGCTGTTCCATCATGCATCTCTCAATATTGCACCTGCCTTTTCTTAATGTAAATCCTTATCTGGGGTTTATCACATTCACAGTGGTTGATGTTTTACAAAGGCATCCCCTGGAGCTAAACACATCTCTGAAAATCATAAAAATCTTGCCATTTTTTTTCCAGCCAGTTCTGAAGGAAAAAAAAACACAAAATAAAGGTTTTCTACACAGTTTAGTTGATTTTAAAATAGCAATGTGATTTTTTTTCTTAAACTCATATGAACTTTAATGGCTATGTGCATTATGGATGATGATTGTTGAATGAAAACGCATGTTCCAATGTCAAAAAACGTTCCTGTAATAAGTCATATTCATAATTCCTGAAATTCAATTATGTTTTCATTAGATTTTAATTGTAACCATTTTTTACTTCTCTTCATATGTGCACTTTTTACTTTGTTTAAGCTACTTTCCATTATGTTCACTTCCACTCGTATTGGCATGCTTATGGAGTGACTGAAACTTTAACCAAATAACTGTAATTTGAATAACTAAAATATCATGCATTAATTTCCCTGTCTTATGAAACAAAATAGAAGGCTTAGCTTGAATCACATATACTCTGACTTGAACTAATTTAAGGTCATCACCACTGTTCCACTGTGCCCTCTGTCTTGTTGGGTGAGAAGAGAGGCAGGCAGTGCTACTAAAGGCAGAAATGCTATTCCCAGTGCATCCCAGGACATTTACTCCAAACAAGCTGTGAGAACAGCCTGAACACCACAGGCAGTGGTTGTCTGCACAGAATTTGCAACAGCGAGGTTTTCTGAGGGTACAACCAAAATACTGATTATGCCAGAGTAGACCAAAGAGTAAATCTTATTAGGGTGAGCATACCTTTATTTTTTCAGGAGTGATATGGTCACCTAACTCTCAGCTTTAATAGAATTATATGTGACTGCAAGATTATACTAGAGAGAGTCAATATTATTTCTAGTTAAAGAAAGGCCCAGTGATGGCCACTAAATCATGCTGTTGTCTCTGGGCTTTATACAAACTATGCTTTCTGTGTTGGAAGGCTTGTACTCCATTAACATTTAGAAAACTGAGTTTACAAAGCCAGCCAGTTGAATGAGCATCAGAAAACGTGTGAAAAGGGCTTATGTCTGTATGTTTTGTCTCCATATTGGTGTATACAGCTCGATGGTGCCTTCTGCCAGGCAGGACTAGAAGTGACTGGCAGCCACCCTGGCTCACTGCAACTGAAGAACAGAGCAAAGTGACTTTCTGCCCTCCTTCACATCAGCACATATATTCTTGCAAAATTGCTAAGAGGACAGCCACCTGTATTTATGGCCCACCCCAGTGACCGTCCATTCATGGATTTTTAAGCTGGTAGGCAGCCAATATCCATCCTTCTTATTTCTGGACTGGAAACCTATCTAAATCAGCTAGCTGTGAATCAAATCTCTGATCTCAACCTCTAAATGTACTTGTCTCACCAGAACAAATCCAGCTGCTGATTCTTTCTCCGTACAAGTCCAGTCAGTCACATAGATGCCTTGAAAGATGCAAGACTTTTACTAAAGAGATGTAACAGTTTCATTTCTTGAAGAGTGATTGAAATATCAAAAGGTACAAAGCCTCAGGAAAAGGCTTTACCAGCTGGGTGGATATCAGAGATGGCATCTGTGGAAAGATGTAAAACTTGTAATATTTGCTTGCAATATGAACTGGTGATAGGACTCTTTCAGGAAAAGAAGTGACATTATCTGTCTTCACACTCAGCATCTTGGGCCTTTTCAAATCTGCACCACTAAGAGTAAACCTGAATTGAAATTAAAGTGCTTTTTGCAGAGACAGATTTTGGAGGATAGTTTGTCATGTGCTGATATTTTAAGAATATAATTCTTAAGTAACACCATTCTCATAGAAGAAGAAATTTTAATCTGTATATTCATTGTGTTGTCTTTTTTTTCAGTTTAAATACCTGGGAGAGTGTTCATGGAAATGGAGTGTAGTTATAATGACCATATGAGATTCTTAAGTAGTTCAGTTGCATATTAACATATAACAAGCAATAAAAGCCATTTATCACAAGCTCATAATCTTGTGATAAAGCCCTTAAGATTACTGTTAATGATTAGTTCTACAAGATTCATATACTAACATTGATTTTTCTCTTGCTATTCATACAAATCAGAGTTAAATGATGAAAAAGTCTGTGTCTAGTGAAAGCCCAGTAGGTCATTTTTGGGCTGGGGTTTTTTCCCCCCATTTACTTTATAGCTCTCATCTCTGTGGTTTCAAGATTGCAATTAGATGCTATCTGAGCAGGCTGGCCTTGTATTGAAAATCTGATAAATGCTCTCATTTAGGAAATCCTACATTAATGAAGTTAGCATTTTGTTATTGCTTTTAAGAAAGCCAAAACCTTTGAAAATTTGTAGTAATAGCTGCGACTGCTGTATGCTTTCCATGCTTCTGCCACTCACCTGCTATTAGAGGCAAATTATCTTATATTTTCTATGTGCAGTAATGATGAAATCACCAATAATTTAGGCCTCTTAGTAATAATATTCTGTCTTAACACAGTACTAGCATTTCATAAATAAATTAAGCTGTCTTCTCTATGAAGATACCTCTGGTTTTAGTCTGGAGTCTGCATGTGAGCAAGAAGCATTACTCCTGTTACCTCCACTCTCCTCAGTGTGACATTTGAATAGATGAAGGCCTTTAGAATTTCCTTTCTCTTTCAGAGGTTTTATCCATTTTCTGTTAGCTTTAATTTTAACTCTATGATCTTATGGCTATTCCCCAGTAAAACTCGAATCCTTTTATCCTTTTAGTTTATTGGTGAGCACATTGCCTTATCTTTCTCTTTGTCAGCCCAGCTTCCTGCATCTTCTCCATTGTGCTTTCCCATGAGCTTCACCTAATCCCTTTGATGACACCAAGCACTTTTTTTCCCTTGCCTTTGTACTTCTACCTTGCATTTCTATTGATGATATTGATTAGTTCTCTATCTGACACATTTGGAAAGCTGTAATCACATACTCTGAGAAATGTTTTGTGATGGTTGTGGTGCAGCTGCTTCTTTTTCCTTTAGTTGTCTCCAAAATCCTGAGAGGACTTTTCCCTCAGAACATGTTCATTATTTTATGCATTTTCCTTGGAGAAAGTATCCTCAGCTCAGTGCACCTGAGACAGCAAGCTTACAAAGCACTCTGTCACTCCATGTGAAAATGTAGAGCCATGAGGGATGGTACAGCTGTGTTGTATGGGCTAATAGGACTGCCCTGGGAAAGCACCCTTGAAACTGTTTCTGGCATAAGGCATAAATAGCACTGAATAATCTCAGATAAAATGTTAGTGCAATAGCTCTTCAGATTTGTTCCCCCTTTTGTACCTGACCAAAGGGACAAAACTTTTTCCGTCCAGTGTAATCATGTTTCTGCTGAAATTATTAATAAAACACATGGAGTTCAACGAGGAAAAAATTAATGTGGTTTTTTTGGTTTTTTTTCTTTTTTTCTCCTCAATCATCATTGTTTCTCATACACTATTGTTTAATACTTCAGCTGAATGCAAAGACTATGGGCCACATAAGTTCTTCAGAACAACTATTAGTTTTACCAGACTGCACTTGACTGGGGGTTTGTAGACCAAATAATGGCTGGTATAACAGTGTGTTAAGAGCAATAAAAGCATTGCCTTCATTTTGCTTCTTTAGCATTTTCACTAAAGCTTGTCATGGCATGTGCTATCAAGAGAGATGCATATTAAAATTTTGGGAAGTAGTTAAGCTTTTTGTCTTTATAGATATAGAGCCGTATACAGGTAGATAGATAAAAGTTGAAAATTTATTCTCATAATTTGAAGTATGTGTTTTTTGTGATTTCATTTTGCACCATCAGCTGTAGCACGTTTACAGCTGGAAGTCACCAGAGGTGAGCTGCAGGTGAGGTGCATCCCCCAGTTGCACTCCACAAACAACATGCATGCTGAAATCAAAGCTGAAGCAGTCTAATGGTAAGAGTGGGCTTGTTTACACAACTTGGTTGAAGCCTTTTATGGTTTTTTATTTCTGTTGTTCCCTAGTGCTATGCTAGATTTCCCTGTTCACAGTGTGTAATACTTTCCATTGCAGAGCCTGTCAGATTTTGACAAAGTCTCTGTCAAGCTCAGTGTTGTTCATGTGACAGCAAACAGAATTCCTAGCTTTGATCACAGACTTAGTGGGATATGATAGTCAACAGCTTAAATAAAGGGAAAATCCTGTCTTGAGGGGAAAAACTCCAACCCTTCACTTAAAAAAATAGCATACTTGAATCTTCTCCTGGATATAGATGGAGCTTCATTTTTTTTTTTTCCCAAGTGAATAAAGTGACAATCTCTATGATGGCAGAGTTTGGTTGGGCTTTGTAGAATCTGTATCTTGTGACAGGACAGTGGACTTATTGTTGAGGGAAATCTCTGCTCACAGTTGATGGATGGTTAATGTTCCTTTTGCTGACCAAAGCTGAGAGTTTCAGCCATGGCATCCAGTCCAAGGAGCCTGTTAATAAAGACGGTTCTCATGAATTTTTTTGGAGAGAGACTAGGTATAAAAAAAGGAAGACAGTGGCTAGTACTGAGGCATTGATAAAAATGAAGGGCATGGGAAGGTCATAAGATGCTGATATATACAACATGCTGAAAGTGTGCTATCCTTAAACTGAATGATCTTTTAGGTCCAACCCAAACCATCCTATGATTCTCTGAAAAAGTCTGCTAGTGACAAACAGAGTAGAAAAATAACCTTGCAATACTGAAGGATGTGGAAAGTAAGTACAGAACTAGAACATAGACTTGAAAGGAAGGAGGGAAGGGCAGGTCACACCATGGGGTAGAACCAATGCAAAAAAGAAAAAATGCAGAGAAAAATAAAGCTGATAAATGCAGAGAAATAATGTGGTTATTCTTTCAGTCCATGTGGCCTTAGACTGGTTGATACTGTTTGTAGTACCTTTCTGCAGCTGCCTTCTTGACTTGTAGCAGCTGCTAACAGAGCTTGAATATAATTTCTCCCATTTTCTCATCTTCTCCTTTAGAGAAGTCTAGACTTCATTAGCAATCATAAGAAAGAAGAGTATTAGAGGTGCCTGGGAATGACATCTAGAATGAAATAGGCAGGTGTTAAACAGAAATGATTGACAGTAAATCAGATGTAGGAAATTAATTGCCAGGAACAGATAGAAATGGGGAACTGGGGACTGAAAATTATATGGATGTGAGATGGAAACGTATTTGTATGATATTTCAGGTGCTCTAAGAATAGAAAGCAAAATCAGGCTAAAGAAAATCTTAATAACAACATTGTTGAAGCATATTTTTAAAAATAACAGAAGAAACCAAAATATGTAAGACAAGCCAGAGTGCTTTGTAGAGTATTTGCTGGGATAAACACATAAAATATGAGATCTGAACTTCATGTGGATGCTGAGTTCAGTTATGGAAATACCTCTTCTGAATAAAGATAAGCACAAATTATGTAAAAAATTAAGAAGTGAAAGGAAAATGTCGGGAAAAATAACAGGAAAAGTAATAATATCCATAAATAGTATAATGACTTTAATAAAAATTATTTAATACTTTCCTCACTTGTGGAAAAACAAGTGATGAGATAGAATTTTACTGAATCAATTATTTTCTTAATATATGGTTATAACAGATTACTTTATAGTATTATAAATAACATAAATCAATGTGTGTAGCAGTGGAAAAAGAAGATTGAGTATTTAAAGGTATCTTCTCCAAATTTGCTTAAAATTATATTCAAATAAACCATCCTTAATAATTGCATGGCTGATCATTGAAAATGTTCACCATTCCAACGTAGCTCAGGACTACAGTAGGTTCAAAGAGGCACTTTGTCACATACAGGTGTTGGAACACAAGGTGATTAATTTTGAAGCCTTGTTGCTGACGTCACTCAGTGCATGGGGCTTTAGACTGAGTGAGGGGCTGCCTAAAATTATCAAATTTACCTTTTTAGGGCACTTCAGCTTGTCAGTAGCAACTGCTAATGACAGTCTGACTCTAAATTGCTGCTTTCTAGGGTTGAGGTATGATTTCAAGACATCAGTGAGATTTTCCTAAAACTCTGCTGATTTAGGGAGGCAAGAGTAACCTTTCCTTTAGAAAGGGAATCAGAAGAGAAATAGGCAAATTCCCTTGGCTCCTCAGTGAAGCATTTACTGCTGTGAGTTGACTTATCAATTGCTCTTTTGTAAAAATTTCAACCACATCGCTCTTCTCCAGAGTTCTACTGTTTATTCTGAAACTGGTCCTAAGAGAGGGACTAGTAGTGTCCCTATTCCTCTTTTAAAATTGTGTCATTACAAAGAAATAAATGGTGAGATTTACTATGGCAGAAACTAACAATCAACATGATTCTATAGCCAATAAGCTAAAGGTGGGAATCATATTCCAATCTAATTCCACTTTTGCCATTTTTCCAATGAGACTTGATCACATTTGTATTTATGCTTCCCACACTGAAATAAAAAAATGGATGTGCCTCTATTTAAGAAAGTTGCAATTTTAAACCAGTGAAAATTACTGTAATTCTGTCTTTCTTCACAGTTGTAGCCCATGGTGTAAATCTGTGCTGCAAACTTGGCCAATCTGTTGCAGATATGACAGATGGACTTTGCTGGCTTTGGATGCAACTCTGGCTCTGCCCCAAGCAAGGAACTGCTGCTTTGCTCCCCCAGACAAAGGCTGCATCATGAAAGGTTAAGAATTCACACACAACCTGCATTCTTTGCTGTGCTCCTCTCCAAAGTAAGTGCTCGTCACCAAACCAGTATCTTTCTGGCTATTTTCACCTCCTATGTATGGGCCACAGTTAAGGAGTCCCCTGTCACTCTGCTTCTCCCACTGTGCTGCATCTTTGGTAGTTTGGCAGAGGAAAGAAAAGATGAGTGAAAATGTTGTCACTTTCCATATTATCTGAAATCTCATGGCTAGATGAAATTATATTTTAATCAATTTCTTGATTGTATTGGAATAATTCAGTACAAAGGGCATTTCATTACTGTAAATAAAATAATAATATTTTTAAGGTTTCAGAGGATTTCAGTTTGACAGTTCTTAAGGAATACTTCAGTCACATTGAATAAGACACAGAGGACTGTCTGCTATTAAACCCAGAAACGTGACATAAAATCTTTTCAAATGTTGCCACAGATACCTTGTTTTCCTTGGGCAAGCTATCTATCTATCTATCTATCTATCTATCTATCTATCTATCTACCTACCTACCTACCTACCTACCTACCTACCTACCTACCTATCTATTCTTGTTGTCTAGGAATAATATTAGTGGAAATTTTCCTCTGTAAAACACAATGCCATCTTTTTCTGGTGTTAATCACCTGATCAAATGATTGAACTTCACTGAAACGTTCCAGAGATCTGTGGCTTTATGCCCTTGTATTTCAGTAAGAAAATTCTCTCCTCCCAACAGCTCCAGGCCCCATCCCCCAACTTGCCATCAAAGATTTCCACAGAGATATGCATTCAGAATTTCTCTTTAAATCAATCAGAAAAGTGCATCTTGGTGTTTTACAGCCAAGCCACAGTCACTGTTCACAGTCCAAGACATCAGAGAGTCATGCAAATGCAGATATTTTGGCATTGATCCTGTGCCAATGTGCTCTCCTTCTCAGTGGACTTTTGGTCTTCTCTTGGTATACCAAAGAAAACTTGCATCTGTTCAGCTCATGGGGAGATCAAGTTCCTGTCCACCACAAAAATACTAATATATAACATCAATAAAAAACCCCAGAGCCTTGGTGGACTAAAAGTAGAAGGAAGCAACTTTTTTTCCAAAGCAAGGAATGCCACTTTCCAAGAACAGAAATAAGTTTATACCTTGGATTCTAATCCAGAGAGTAGATTTATCTCTAGCATACTCCTCAGCATAGTGCACCAGTGATAGTCAGGGCCCCTGGCAAGGTGTCATAGGGAGGATTCATGAATGATTGCAGTTTCTTACCCTGGTGTTTTTGAACATCTGTTATGACCACTGCTGAAAACAGCATCTTTCATTAGACAGACCTTTTCTCTGACCTAGCATGTCAACTATGTTACAGTTGTAAGTAATTAATTCGTATACCTCTTGGTATACTTTTAAACTCCCAGATTCCCTGATGATGCTCATTTTTTCTGCTTGAGTGAATTTACATGACAAAGACATACATTTCTCCAGAAATATCTTTAGTCTTGATCAGTTTTCAGTATTTATAAGAATGGACCTTCAAAGCTTAGGACTTATAATTTTGAAGTATCACAATTAAAAGTTGGGTTTTTTTCTGTTTTTTTCTTTCTTGACATGGGAAATTAACTAGGGAAGTCCAGGGAGTTGGAAGGCAAAACAGAGCTTTTACAGTGTCTCAATAGGAGACAGAGCACGATTAGATTTGCACATCAGACTGTGAGGGAAATACATGCAGCAGAGAATTTATCTTTTCAATGCAGTAAATAACTTTTTCCCTTAGAATATAAGAGTGACTGTAAGATGTCCCAGCTGAAATGCAACATTGGATCCCACAGTAAAAACCACAATTAATTAATACTGGCTATATAACTGCACGACCCTTTCAACTCTAGGTGCATTACTACCCCTGAAATATACTCAGTTTAATCTTATACCTACATGTGAAGTATTAATCATTTAAGAAAGACAAATAAATCTTTTTTACGCTTGTCAGTATTGTCTCAAGCAGTTGTCAACAACTGTCTCTTTCTAATTTTAAGCAAATACAAAATAAAACAAAATAAAGCTAATTAGTTTATGCCAAAAGCAAGTTTTTTATACCTGAAAACAGGTGTAATACACCTGTTGCCTAAAAAAGAAACAGGGCTATAACTCCAAAGAAGAGACATGCTTGAAAATGTATTTGAAGTTACAAATGGCACACTTACAAATCAATGTTCTGCTTTGTTAAATGGTTAGTTTCTCAAATTCTACAGCCCTTCAAGTGTTTCTCTGTAATTTTATATTTCTCCTTAATACCATTTTGGAAGGTAATTAAATACATCTTTAATCAGGCAAGCTATGTAAACCCATGCTTGATGTAAAGAGATGCACTTTGCAATAGAAGATTAAGACTGGATGAAATTTTCCTGTACATTATACCTGGCACCTGCATTTTAGTGTTTGAATTTTCAGGCATTGGCTCATACTTTAGCAAACCCTTGGTTGTTGGTCCTTGTGGTTATGTCTCTGTTCAAAAATGGTAACTTATTCTCTTAGCATGATACCCTGATTTTCTTACAGCCCTTTTGAGATTGTCATACCCCATTGGCAAGTGGATATAGCCCTGGGACATAGATTGCCACAACTCATGCAATATCACATTCACTGGCAAGCTCTCATAATCACTAGCTTAAAAAGGAGCTTACTTCTTCATTCAGTTTATTATGATAATCTCAAATATAAAGATGGGGGGAATAAATGATGGCCAAGCTAATATATTTTGCCTCAGAGTTGTTAATTCAAATTGAATTTCAAAAAACTGCTTAGTGTGAAATTATTTTTCTTTCCTTGTTTCCAGTAGCAGTTTTTGCCTTTCCTATATGAATGCAGTAAAGCAATTCTGAAATGTATGTGTATATCTATACATGCACTTGCTAGTGCATAGTTGGAAATGTGGTGTGAGGAGGCTTTTTTTCCTTCGAATTTCTATTCTTTTTCTTTTGAAAACTCTTTGATAATTCCAATATGCATGGTACATTGCAGAAAAATCAATTTTCTTCTGCTTTCTGAATGGTTACATTTATGTAAATAATAGCTCCATTCTCTGTCAAAGGATCAAAGGTTTCAGTTGTATCAGGAACTGTATTTTATATATCCATTGGAAGTAGTGAGATATAATAGCTTTTATGCTAATGGTAGTAGCTAAGTGAATAATAGATTTCTTTTTTACTTCCCCTCCAGTTCAATTTAAAATACTGAAGAATATACTAGAAACTAGAATCAGAATATACTAGAAACAATCTGCATAAATGAAAGATGGAAAATGTTTTTTAGGACTTCTTAAAACTGACTTATTTCCATCTATTTCCAAATTTCAATGTCATAAACCTAAAAACTAAATGAAGTTTTGAAACAGTAAGTTTCTTAATAATATGTCCTGAAATAATTCACCTGGTAACATAATGGCACAATCTCTGATGCCACACTTGTTTTTTCCTTATGGGTCCTGGGTCTATTTCCTCTAACAGTACTGGTCAAAGCAAAACTAGGTTCTGCATGTAATAGTTTCTTACAACATCTGCTCCTGGTGAAACCCTTCCTGATGACCTCAGAGAGTTAGCCACTCCCAGGTTTCCAGGGACTTCAATAGATCATGATGCAGAAGATACCTCTGGGTTGGCCTGTGGTTAAGGACTCAAAATGCCATTCTGTAGCCAGCACAGCAATAAATTATGTCCCTGGATTAAGTTCATGCTTTGACTGAAGTGACCCAGCAGCTGTCCTCACAACATTGCAAAGAACCTGCAACAGGAGTCTCTGGTCCAAGCCTCGATGTGAGAGACAAAACCATTCCTGCATACAGCCAAGTACCTGTATGACAAATACTGGATAGCTACAAGGATCTGACACCTCAGTATGTGTGGGATTGGGAATACCTGCCTGAGGCCTTCCAGTGACAGCAGGCAGGATGATTGATGGCTTTATATATCTACCTCCTGCCTTGTACTTCAATGCTGATTCTTCAAAGGATGGATGGAGCACATGAATGCTGGAACAGATTGAAGGATGTCACTACCTGTACAGACAAAATAATGCCTGTGCAGGGCACCAAAGAGTGGGTTTCTTGCCCTGAAGGGTTTTGTCAGGAAACAGAGCAGGCTGCTCTAAGAGGGAGTGCAAGCCAGGAGCCAATGGTGACAGGCTGGAAAGGCAGTCCTCTCACCCTCAGGCTGAAATCTCTCACTCACAGTACCCCAAGAGGAAAGAAAGGGTTAAATGACCAAATCCAGATAATAGCTCAATGATGAAGGGGCGAGTCTGTAGTGAAGAGACATGCCTGGGGTCAGGCCAGAATAACAAGTCAGGGAGGCAAGGAAAAATGCAATGCCAGGCACAGCACACCTCCACTATAGCTCAGGCTGGAGCAAGAGACTGAGTGCAGCTGCAGCTCCTGAATTAATGCTCAGGAGTGGGCATTAATTAATGCTCATGGGTTGGAGTCCCAGGTAAGATTTTCCACAATTTCACTGTTTTTATGGCTCTCAGATCTAAACACACACAGTTTTTCTCTATCTCATGTGAACACAGGCAGTTAAACATCCAGAAGAGGAGAGAAGAGATAAAGGGGGCAATCACAAAGACAGTTATTAACTGGTATAGGTAGGACAGACTATGCTATTGAGAGGACTATAGCTAATGTGACTCTCTCTCTCTTGATTGCAGGTGATGACACTTGCCTGCCTCAACAAGCAATGCATCTGTCAGCAGTGTTCGAGTTGCATCACAGGACTGCAGTGAAAAGCTTTAAATCAGGTGTACAATGTAAGTAATGAGAGAGGCTTTGTGGGATAGGAACTTTAGGAACTTATGTACGAGTTAAGTGGGCTTGTGTGAGGTACAGAAAAATTTACAATACCCCAGGCAAGAGTACCTGTTCATGTGAGCTAAGGATGCAGGTTGTGAGCTCCCAATGGATCTGGAGGTTTCTCCAATTTGGTGACAAGTACATGTACTGGATGGCTTTCGGCCTCAAGGGTGTGCCCAAGGGCAACACAAACATTGCCTCTCACTAAGTATTGCATCTTGGATCCTGCCTGTTTGGGCAGAGTTGTCCTGTTCACTGAACTAAGCATCCCAATGGAAGTGTATCACTTGCCCCTTAGCCAGGAGCATAAGGTTCATCATTCTCACACAATGACATAGAGGTTCAAGGTGAAGCAAGAAGACCTTTGGGGAAAATCCATAAATTTCTAGCTCAGGAGTTGTTTTGGCATAATACAGCACTGAACTAGTGTAAGTAGAGATGCCTCAGGGTTTTATTGTCTTAGAGTTAAATCACAGAGGTGGATGCACAAAACTGGTCCCAAAGAGTTTTAACCCCCACAGGTTAGCTGTGGAGGGCAGAGCTGCTGAAGGACATTGTGTGTTTAAAGCTGCTTTTTGTTATGGGGAGACAGAGCTGCTGTTTTCTGGGCTCTGGAGAAAGATTCTATGAAACAAAGAATGTCAGGAAAGAAAACACTGAGTGTGAAAAGTAGCAGATAAAAGCAATGGGTAAGGGAAAACCTGAGAGAGGAATGAAAGACATAAAAATGAAAATTGTGTGAGAGAACATAAAAATAAGCAAAGATACAGAAAGATAAACTGAAATTTAAAGATGTTTAAGGGCTGCTTTTTCAATCAGCTTTTAAAAGCTTTTTGAATTAATTAATAGTGAAATTATTTGCCACAGAAAGAGCTATCTAGGTTGTATCTATGGCTGGTAGAACATTCACTAGTGTTTATCATTTTGTATGCCAGCCATATGAGTTCTTTCATTAATTAAATTACTGTGCATTTTAGTGGCAGACTACCTTCGGAAATCAAGAGCAATGCCTAGTTCTGACCTGACATCTTGACACTGAACTGCTCTCTGGGTAGATAATATCATAGAAGATCATATCTTTTAATACCTTCAATGTTTTTCAATACCCTTCCAAAAGTACATATTAAAAAAAAATTGGTGTGGCTTTCCAGATCTGAAATTTGAAACTCACATATTTTGCTGGAGACTTGTCAAATTTTTAATCAGTCTGAAGGAATACTATTTTTTAAACAATAAAATGAAATGGGGAAACCACATTCTTTGGCACTGGGGCTCTCTAGTTGGTCAGTGGAAAATGATTCATAGTGCAGTATTACATTATATATTAAAACTATGACTCAAACCAGCTATCTAACATTGCAGACCTATGATCAATTCCTTAAAACAATAATGTATTTAATTTTGTGTGTGCAAATAAACCAGTGGACTGGTCCATTAGTAATATTAGGCATGTGCATATGTTTTTTGCAGATTTGGAGCTTAATTATTCCCAATTTTTGTCTTTCAATTTAAGCTTGTTGTCTAGACAACATAGGTTCTGACAGTGCTTAACTACTATAATCTTCTTTAATTTATTCAACAAATGTCTGAAGCACTTTTAGACAAATTATGAAAAGCTCTTTCTTCAGATTCCATACTTCAGTGTACATCATTGATGTCTTTGCACTATAAAATAAGAAAACGTGACATGTCTCATATCTTCCATTTTAAAAACTGCACCGAATAAGAGCTACATAATAATTTGCAAATGCTAGGTTTCAATCCTTCAAATGATTTATGCTTATGTTGATCTCACACCTGGGAGAATGTGCAGAATCAAGGTCATTGGTAGGAATTTAAAATTATTTGGTAACAGACTCTACTGTCTATGTAGCTCTCACCACAAAGCAACTTCACATTTTATGACCTTTTGCATAATGCCAGTATTGAAAGAGTTGTTTACTTTGTTTTGAACACTAAAATAGTGTAGAAGTTGGCTGACAAGAAAAAAAACATATTATATAATCTAGGAAGAGGTACCTGCTCAGGTTGGCAATTTTTTAATGTGGGTTTACTTACAAAAACATGACCAAACAAAAACCAAGCAAAACCAGAACCAAAAACCACAAAAAAGGCCAGTTAAAGGCATGAGTGAGATATTATAAAGATTTTAAGCAGTGTTGCAGAATGCCTTTATTAATAAACTGATAAGCACTTCTCACCATACATAGCACCATTGCATTTGGACTTTAGATACTTAAAATAGCATTTTTTAAACTCTCAGGCGAATCAGAAGCATGATTTTACAACTACAGTGTGAAACTCCCACTTTGTTTCATACATGAAACTCTTCTTTTGCCCACTAAAGAAGAGTAGCCTGGGCCAAAAATAAATGTGAGTTTTAGGTTGTTTTCAAAATGAAGATGTAGTCTCATGTTATTGGATGGATAATTTTACATCTTTTAATTTAAGTAAGCTGGATAGTCAAAGTATTTTTAGTCCATTTATGAGTCAAGCAGAAGCAGATACATGGAATAAATTAATTTTGACAACAAACCTTAAGCTTTTTATCTCAGTATTCTGTAATACGTTCCAAGTTCTAAACAGCTCAAATACAAAAATGTCAAGTAGTGAGTCTAGTTTGAAATACAAACATGAAGTCTGACTTGCCTTAAGCAGTTCAGATAACATGATGTGCTGTTTCTCAGTAAGAAATGCATTCAAAATGTATTTTTCATCATGCACACGATGCACTGCCATAAGAGTACATTTTGAAGGTAGGCTCTGATTTTGCATGCCAGGCGACTGACACGTGGACACTCTTTGGCTGAATGTTTGTAGATCTTAATTCTTGCTCTAACATTGTCAGATGTCTTGACAGACAGACATCCTTAAAGAAAAAGTAGTTCAGTTTTATTGTTGAATTGGGCATCGCTTTCCTGCCCATTCTTACCAACATTTTAATCAAGTACTGAATTAACTTTGAATTTCTGTCTGCACCTACCTAGTTCCACTTTCAAATGAAGAAATCTTTGGGGTCTTTTCATTGTTTTATAAACATTTTGTCATTTCCCCTTTGCAGACAACCACAAGTTATTTTCATAGTCCTTTTATGCAAATTTAAAGCTTTTGCATTGGTAGTTTTTCCTTTCTGTGAAGTCTGTATGCTTCCTTGCTAAATACTTGCTCTTGAAATTTGTAGAATCTTTACAGCAGAGCTGTGGATCATCACAGTTAACAGTGACATGAGAATACTCAATGATGTAGACTCAAACTTAGATGGAGAAATCTGCAGCATATTATTTTTTAATGCACTGGATCTTTGCAGGCACCAAGCTTCTTTGTAGAGATGGTGCCCTCATACATAAGAAAGTAACCTATGAAAGCAGCAGAGATCCATAGCAAAGGATAACTAGAAACAATCACTGAACCCATTTGAAATTCTAACCCCTTCTCTGGTTTTTTTGTTTGTTTTTGTTTTTTGTTGTTGTTTGTTTGTTTGTTTTTTGGGTTTTTGTGGGTTTTTTTTGTTTTTGTGTGTTTTTTTGTTTTGTTGTTTTGGTTTTTTTGCTTGTAATTGACACAAGAATCACATAATAGGACTAAAAATGTATTTATGCATTTATTGGCCTTTCCCAGCTTTAAAATTAATAAGATACCTTTATTTAAATCAGGTTTCTTCCTTTAAAACCTTGACACTGGTGTAACTTTTTTTTCTTCACTCATAAATTCATTCATGTCTTGTGGGATGAAGACTATGTATTCACAGTTTTCCCCTGCGAAAAAAAATGGTAACAAAGAAGTACCAGTTCAGCCTCATATTGTCTCCCATAGTTGTCCAGCAGTTTTCTTGGTTCTTAGATTTGTTCTATGCAGCTGCACAGATGCAGAAATTACAAAATCCACATTTTGAGGGAAAAAAAGCCCATTTTCTTCCATAATTTTGATGTTGCAGAAGAACCCCCAAGCTTCCATATCATCCCCCAAGATCTTCGAAGTTGCATGTTCAGGGACAGCAAACTTGCTAGTCTTATCTACCAAATGTGTAAAATGTCAATATCTACAAGGAGTATTCATTCCAGTCTTCAACAGAAAGCACTGCCAGGTAAAAAAAGTACTTTTCAGCATGAAAAATATGATATGCATCTCAGCCAACCAAGTTTACATCTTCATACAGGCTGTTTGCCTTCTTGATTGTCGTATTTCTTAATTGCTTCATATTGAAAATGAGTCATGACCTTGCTATCATTTACATTCTTGATATTTTCTCATTATTTACTGACTTCAAATTAGAGCTGAAAGTTTTCAATGTACATGACAAAGCTGTAGCCATCAGCAAAATATTTCAACTATGAATTTGTCAAATAAGAGAAAACAATTTTGACACATTTAGACCCCTTGACCTTTAATGGATGAGAATGAACAAAACACTCAACAGTCTGATGGAAAAGACTACAGAGGGGAACACTTGGTAGGTCTTAGTTGTCAGTTTACCCAATACATCTCCTTAAGTGAAAAAGGGGAATGACAAAGCCATTTGTAGACATCTGCAATTCCAGTTTCCAATTAAAGGGCATATATCAATTTTACAGATCATTTTGTGGCATGAAAGGAAATAAGAATTCCTACTCAACAGGAATTTAAAAAAATAGCCTGTGCAGGTATGTAGGCTTGTAACAATCGGTTCAGGGTCATGTTTAATCTCAATAAATGAAAAATTAATTATGCTCATATATTAAATAAATACTTACCTGTACCTGATCAATGCCAAAAAGTTATTTTCAAAATTTCATTAGAATTAAGACAAAAAGTGTAGATTCACAAAATTTTAATGCAATTTTGTTGGGGGTTTTGTTGTTGTTATTTTGTTGTGTTTGGGGGTTTGTTTTGTGTGGGTGTTTTGTTTTTTTTTTGGTACAAACATGATAATCATATTTAAATTTGCTACACTGCAAAACAAATATGAAATTTATGGCAGAATTAGCATCTGCCACAGGAAATTTTAAGAAGACCCAACTCAGAAAGCCTCTAGTCCTGCAAATAGAGATTGATATGCATTTTACTCTCAGGCCCCAAGTCAAGGAACCAATAACCTGGGATATGCTCTGGCATATCCACTGCATAACCACAGCTAATAAAGACATAATAACATCTGACTTTACAGACTTAGCTCATTTAAAATAGCTTTAATATTAGAGCTGGAGAAAATGTTTACCACAGTTACCATGTTCAAATAGGAACACTATGCAAAATGGTCACTACTTTTGACAGTGGTTTCACAGCAGAGAAAGATATAAGTGCTTACAACAAAGCTGCCTTCCAGGCAAAGGCCAGGGCATTAGGATTCAATAAAGAAAAAAAAATAAAAAGTGTGGATGGATTCATTTAGGCATAGAGTAAGAGGTTGAGATGGGCATAGTTCAAAAGAGAGAAGTGGTACAGGTGTGTGCTATACTATAGGTGAGTTTGTACTGTACATTTGCAGATCTTGTGCCAAGTGCTTGTATTACTGCTATGGAATATAGTGTGGTGTAAATGTGTGAGAAAGGAATGTGCTTAGAATTTTGGTTCCTAAAATGAAAGTCTCAGAGAGTCTCAGAGATCTCCCAGGGCATTTAGGCCACACAAAGCTGATGTTTCGTATTTACATCAGAGGCTGTTATGCCCTGAGAGTTTTCTATGTTGTTTTTAATGAAGAGAACAGACAAAGGCAGCACTGTAAGTCAAATTCCCCTAAAGACAATGTAACTAGGCCAGCTGACACACTGAGGCCTTGCTGAATACAGACAAGTGCTGCTCATCCCCCCTGAACACTAAAAGCTGTGTCAAATACCCCAAAGCTCTGTAATGCCCTTGCAGTCTTAATATAGCTCATGTCTGTGATTGCACTGTGTATTTGTGTTTGATGAGATAGACCCTTCAGAAATTCCAGCTGCTAGAAGATGACATCTACTTTATTTACAAACTGTGGTTAGCTCTCCCCAAAAGCTCAAAACTTCTTGAAATTTAGTGTACTTTCAAAGAAATAACAAGAACCACTTCCTCATAGAAATTTGTCCTCCTGATTCTGCCTGCAAAGTATCTAGTGCATCATTTTGACCCTGAAGCTGCTAGTCCCCTTCTAAGGGATTTGGGAGAAAACTGGGAGAAATGTTTAACAACTTGAACAGTAGGGATCTCCTGTGTGTGTGCATATGAGCATTTCTGTTTCATCTGTTCTGAACTGATTAATGAGTTTTCTCAGCCACCAGAGAGAATTACTGCTCCAGGACTAAAGATGCTGGTTCAGTTCTGGAGGGAACAAAATGTGGTGCTGAGACTTACCAGAGTAAATACAGCAGACTGCAGCAAGGAGTGCACCTCACTGAGTTCACTCTATGCATTTCCTAGAGAACATGTGTTGTAAAAATAGCAACATACTTTCAACTCTCCTAGGTTCTGGTAAATTCCTGAAGGGTGGGAACTGTGCTATCACTGTGTTTGCCATCAGCTTCTTTCAAGAACAGACATCCAGAGCAGGAACTCTGAAACTAATTTCTTAATTCAAAGTGTTCAAATCTTACAGGGTTCATGGTAACATGTTGTACACCCTTAGCTGTGCATCAGGTATTGTCGCAGTCGATATACGTGGTAGTCGACATGGACACTCTACCTGCACTCGAGGTGCTTCCTTAGAATCATCAGAAGGCTTCAAGTATCAGCGTCTTGATATTCAAAAAGTCTTGTGTACCTTTTATCTGTGTCTCCCAAGAGCAGCTCCGCACAGCTCTGGCTCTCTTCTGCAGCTCTGGCTCACTCCCTAGGTCTTCACAGCGCAGTGGGCAGACTCCAACTAACTCCAACTGCTAACTCACTCCTTATCAGGCCCATGGCTGTGAGGGCAAGACTGTTTCTACTCAAGGATAATTAACATAGCTGTAACATGGGGGGCGGGAGGGTGGTGTGGAGACTGCCTTCAGCAGCATCTCCTTTTGTCTCCCCGCAAGGTATGGTAATGAGCAAGGTGCTGATTTAAAATTTTGTTATGATTTCAGTGTAATCTGAAATGCTGAAGTCCAGTTTTCGTGCCACACCATAGGATGACAAGTTCCTAGCTGACCCTAGATCTAAACGTAGAACTTTTGCAGAATCTGGTGTAACATATGATAGGACCAAAGACAGAGGGTAGATTTAAACTGACAGAGGGTAAGCAGAGGGTAAGTTTAGATTAGATGTTAGGAGGAACTTCCAACCCAAACCATTCCATTATTCTATAAATGCTGTGGTTAGAGCATAAGCAGTAAAAGGTAGTGAGTATAACCAATGCAACTGAAAAATCTGATTTGGTTCCGTGGCAGTGACCTAACAGAGTGGTACAGAAATGAAACAATACTAAAATTCAGCCTGTTCATGTATGTAGTATTGCATAGAGGATATGCTTCACTAACATTCTTGGCACAATGAGCAAGGGATTTAAACTGCAAAAGGGAACTATATATTCAAGACAGATATAAAAAAGAAATGGGAAAGTTTCTTTTAAAGGCCTTGGGACAGAGATGTAATATGAATAATATCAGCAGGTTAGATGCATTTTAGAATCCAGGTAATCATTGTGCCATACCTTAACAAGCAACTTTAAACAATGGAGTTTAGAATCATAGATTTGTGGGAGTTGGAAGCAACAGGAGTTTAAAAGTCTGGAGTTGTAATTAGAAGTGGCTTTTTAATTTTTTTTTTTTTTTAGTTGTTCATTAGTGATCTATCAATTTTACTGGGTTTCACAACATACCCTAAATGCAAGCTCCTGGTTATTTCCTTCTTCATCAAGATCTATTTTACAATCTTTGCTAATAGTCTTACAATTTTCTTCACTACCAGACTCTGACCATATCTCACTACCAGATATGACAGGGCTTGTGTTCAAGTAAAGCAATTTAAAAGAGAGAAACAGCATTATTAACCTCTGACCAACGTGTAACATTAGAGCAACAAAGATATTTGTAGTTGTATTAATCTAATTTATTTCTACAGTAATGGAATTCTTAAATTTTTTTCACTGACAGAGGGTAAGACCTATGCCAACATTTACTCTGAGATTTTCAGAAAAATGAAGGATAAATTTAGGCTTTGATGAGTAGGCTCTTACAACATTCTAGTTCATACCAAATATTCACAGCAGTCAAAAATAGCTCCCTAGGAGTACAACAGGACAAGCTTCATAGCAGCTGTCAATATTGCATTGCCTAAATGGGCTTGGACAAGGTGACTGTTCATCACCTCCAGCTCTGCACATATTAAGACTCTTGCCAGTGAAATACACTCTATTTCACTAGGTGACAGCATGCCTCTGGTATGTCAGCAGAAAAACATGAGTATTATGTCGAGACTTTTCTCAAATTGGCATAGATTATATTTTGCCTTAATAGGTAGCTATTATTTTTAAAGAGATAAATTGCTGGAAATTACTCTTAGCAAAACAGCTCAGAGCAGAAAAAATTAGAAAGGACAATAATTTGATCAGAAAAAGAGAAGTACTGAAATTGGACATTTCCCTTTGACAGAACAATCTCTGGGGATATGGGATTAGAATAATGAGGCACAGCAGTGTGAACTATCCTGTCTTCCAACAATGCTGTGATATTTCCCCCCACGACACTAGAAGAGCACAAGCATAAAATCACTATGCTGTACTTATCAAGAGCACCCTGACAAAACAGTGTGATACCTTCAGGGCAATGCTCCAGGGGTACATAAAGGCTCAGAGTTTGTTCAGAGTACTGATAAACTGCACTGCTTAAATTAGAGTCTACAACTATTTTAGCAATCAGGAAGTTTGTTGTGAAAACCTTGGCCTGCACCTTGGAACAATACGAAAAGATTTGCCAAATTAAGTGTTTGGATTAGGCTACCCTCAGAAAAACAAGCCAGTGAAGCACTAGTACCACAGGAGAAATTTATGGTGGCAGGTAAATAATTAACATCATTCAATAATGTAATATTACAGCACAGAAAGAATACATTATTCTAAGGTGTGCTAATAGACCTGCCATATAAAATATATGTACAAAAATTTCAGAGACTGGAAAAGAATAGCCTTTCTATAACAAATCTGGCTTTGTTCAGTATTGCAGTTGAAGAGTCAGTCTTCTGTCCAGTAAAAAATGTGTTCCTCTGTTGTACAAGTGAACAAACATTAAACTGTATAGTGAAATGTTATGGAAAAATTTACAGTAAAGCTAATCTGAAGATTTCCTAATAGGAAAATTCCTACTTTTCAGGATATAACCACAGGAGGTCCACTTATTTGTAAGGACTGGCTGACATTTTTTATTCAGGCAACAGCACTATATTAATTGGAAAAGCTACTCTGTATAATAAGGACTGAACTATAGTCCACAACAGTCACTTTCCCAGAGGGGCACACAGCAAAAATGTTTTTAATACCATATAGATTATCATCACAATGCATTAAATAGCTAGTGACAGACTGTTTTGTCAATAGAGAGATTGTTTGTAAACAGGACAGCTGGAAGCTGACTGTCATTTAGTCAGGAGTCACAGAAAACTGCATCGTGAAAGACAGAATTAGAATCTGTGGCTCTTAATTTAGCCCTTATTCATGAATCACCTCCGAAATTGCCTTAAAAATTGAATTTAAAAATCAAATATGACTGCTAATGGGTATCTTGTTCCATGCTGCAAATAAACTGCATGAGTCTAAAACAACAAGGTTGGAGTTCAGGTGCAGTTTGGGTGAAAAACAGGCCATGATACAGAAAGGATGAAGTTATCTTTAAATGCTTTCAGATGACACAGATTGTTAATTGAATGAGTGTTTTGCTGCACATAATTGGCAGAACTTTTTCAGAATAATAAAAAGAAAGCCTTGGAGAGCTCCATAGAATGACCCCCTCTGGAGAACTAACCCAGCTTTTAAGAAATCTCTTTGGGAGTTCTTGATAATAAGTGGAAATGGGAATTTAGGGACTAACTTCTCTCCTTGTAGCTACTGACAGTGTAAATGTCATGCATGCTTCAGTGACATGTACAGAGAGTTATGCTAGTGTCTGCCATGCTTTCCTAATAGGAGCTAAGCACCTGGATTAGGATTGTTTTGCTTCTCAGTCCCAGGGAGAGTAATTATTTCTCACTTGCTGGTCAAAATCCGCAATCTTAAATCTGACCTCCTGAAAGTAATGACAACACAGCCATTATAGCTAGCATCTCCATAAATGACATTCAGACAAGTCTTCTTTGGAACCAGGTCAGTTTTCCTTCAATAGACAAGTCAGCCCTCATGGGATATCTCTCATGTCACTATGTACACAGTTGTGTGTGAGCATTACTCATACCAGATAAACGAGATACTGACTAAAGTAAGGGGCAGTGATGAATGAATTGAGCCTGAGGGCCAGCTCCCCTCACTAGCTGTACTACAGGCAATGAAATAAAAAAAAAAAAATTTCTTCCTATTATTCATCAAGTGTAGGGGATAAGTTTTCGCTGTTTTGCTCATTTTGCATGCTGTTGGAAAGGAGAAGATCAGATCACTTCCTACACAAGAGATTAGATGAAGTTTCTGACATGAAGTTTCCCTCTGCATTTAACAGGATTAGGAATCCCAGAGTCTCAGTGGATCTGCTCTATTTTGTGTATGGCTGCAGTAAATGATGATACTAGAAAAGATTCAAGAATTTTTGTGGGACTAAAGGTACGTATTAAAATGAGTTTAGTACTCCAGTATGATATTCTCAAAGTCATAATTTAGATGTTGTGCTTATTTCCTATACCCAAACGTAATTCTGCTACTCCTGTAGTGTAGCTACTCTGCCTCATCTGAAATGATGGCTCACAAGTTTTCAGGGCATTAGTCCCTTAGGAGTATAAACTTCATAATACCCACAGGGGTTGTGTCAGAGATATGTGTATTTCTTTTATGAAGTTAATGGTTTCTGTAGTGATTGTAAGTACCTAGTACAGCTGGAACAACAAGTACCTAATTGAAAATACACTTCCTGATTAGAGATTCTCATTAGTACACAGGAATCTCAAGTGTAGTGTGTGTTGAAGCCAAGCAAGATAGTTGTGTGTTTCTTAAAAAAAATAACAATCTTTTGAATAGCTCAGCTGTCATAGGGTCTAGTTTCTCTATGGTTTATGAACTGCATTTCTACAGCTCATTTTCACAACACTGCCCATGCTCATGCCAAACAGATCCTAGGTAATTGTGCTGTATGTAACAGGCTGCACAGCTGAGGCTATTCCCACAGCAATAGTCAGTCTACTGCATACAGGTATCACAAATTATTTCACACTTTCTTCACAGTCAGAATGTTGTGTTCCACAGTAATGGATATTCTTTTTAAAGCTCTACTTCATTAAATGGTTAATAATCTTGTAAAAACAAAACTGCTGTCTTCACATATGTAAGGACTGCAAAAGCAGCACTACTCAGGAACTGTTGTAGGAACTAGAAGAAAGTACGAAAACAAAATATATTTATTTTTCAATTTCATGATTTTTGAAAGAAATGTACTGATGTACTTCACATTCTCTAAAACCAAGTACACTATCTGCATATATTACTAATTCCAAACAAGTGTCTGCAAGTTTGATGGAATGAAAGAATTAAGTCTATATTTAACTTGGAATAAATATAAAATGCTTGTACATCCATTGATAACTCAAAGAGAATGGTAAGGCTCTTTTGATTGATTCAAAAACAATCGGTTATCAATGTCTGCACATTTTCCAATATCTTATTCAGCTGTCTCATTACAGAGGACATCTGCTTTTACAAATGATATTTAACTCTGTGCCTGAACATGTGGAAAGAAGAGTGAAAGAGGGAGGGAGAGGAAAGTCTCTTTCTTTTCCTCACTCTTCCTTCCTTTCTCTCTTCCATTCTTTCCTCTTGTACTACTTCCCAACATATCAGGATTAGCCATGGTCTGATGGCAGTTCCTACAGGTTACCAAAGTCAAAGAGACAGAAAGGAGAACAGGGCCCTAAAACTATGCTTACAATACACTGATAACTTCAAAAAAGCTGAAATGATGACTGGAGAAGGCAGCAGCCCTTAAATGAGATGTCTTGTCAACAACTTGTCCATAAAGTACCAGCTGGTATGACCTACTCAATAAGATACTTATCATGCACTGTCTTCCTCATATATTTATATTAAACATACAATTAGTTGCTTAAAATTTACACTTTTTCCTTAGTAAGAGACACTGTATGGCTCTAGGGCTCAAGAAAGGCGCCTGGGAAGCTGCTTTCTTTCCTCCAAATCTTGTTACAACCTTTAAAAATGTATCATGGGGAAATAGGCTGCTGTCTCTCCATTAGGTCTGCCTGCAGGGCTGGATGTTTTGTGAGGCTTCTGCCCATCCCTTCCCCTAGCCAGGCTGTGGCTCTGCACAGCCTTGCAACCTTAATATGTGCAGAGAACATCAAGCCCATGGCATTAGTATAGAGGATCTATGTCTTCTAGTAGAAATTAGACTTGACTGAACACCTAATACTGATGGATAGTTTGTTGTTCCATTGATATCTAACCTTGCTGAGACTAACTGTCTGCATTTTATTTCTAAAGTAAATTGGCCAGCTTTAGCTTCCCTCTGTTTTATCCCTTTACACTATCTGTGTCTTTATTTAAGTACAATAAGCTTCCATCAGCTATCTTCTCTTGTATGCACTGGTTCACTGTTGCACTGTTCACTGGTGCCAAGTTATCACCTAAATATTTTGTGGTAAATTAAATAAATGAAAATCAATTAGTATTTATGAGACATATCACTCAGCAGACCTCAGAAAACTCTTCTGAATCCTGGTAAACTAGCCAATGTTATTTTGAAGACCTCAGAACCAGACGCACTAACTCTTTCTAGGATTTCTGCAACCTTCGGAAAGCGTAAGGTCGGGGATTCCTGATTAGGCATCTAGTGATCGAGGTTGAACCCATAACTTGCATGCATGTAGTTTCTTAGTTTATAGCCTAAGTCATGCTTCTTAGAGAAACAGACAGCTCTACAATTTGATGTGACGATGTACACATGGCACAGACAGGGATAACCGAGCCAGTCTTAGTCTAGGCTGGGTAACTGAAACTTTAAAGAGAGTTGCTCTGCCTAACCATACTTATTTGTCTTTTGAAACCATGATATGGCAACCTCACAGCTTTTGCTAACCGAGCTGGATAGACTACATTTGGCTCTGACTTGATTTTGAAATTTTACTGTTAGAAATAATACTGCCACCACCTAGTCTTTATGCACATTCAGTGAGGTGCAGAACTAGTGTCTCAAATCACTGAGACTCTGTAATTTAGGTGTAGGCAGCTGAAGGATTGTAGAGATGTTTTACCTACACCTTAAAATGAGGTCAAAATGTCCATAAAACCTTAACACTACTGGTAAAAAAACCCCACATTTCTCAATCACAAAATTTTAGCATGCAAAAAGAAGATCCCTGGGAAGAACTGAGTCTTTCACCAAGGCTTTGACAAAGGTAGTCACTAAAATCAATCAAATAACTCAATCACCATGTGAATGGTATGATTAAAATAGAAAGATGTCACAGGAACTTGAGAAACTACAAATAAAGCCTTTCAGTGCTTGCCTTTTTTTTTTCTAAGTTCATTCCTTTTTACCTTGTCTTCAATGGTTTCTTTGTTTTAGTATCTTTGCAATGCATAGTTCTTTTGTGTTCAGTGTGAGATTTACAGCTGCTACATATAAGAAAGAAACACTAAAGCTGCACAATAAAGTCCATTGTTAGAAGAAATGTGGATTTGTATTTCAAAACTAAACCATCAGTGCAGAGGTAGCCATTAAGATCAATTATCTGATTCTATGTTGATTTTTTTCATTATATATTCAGCTCTGGCCAAATCCCCTCTTGGACTCCTTCATTACAGATTCTAATTAGTGAGAAATTTAATGGCCTAATAAGAAAGAGAATAACATTTGGTGATAGAGCTGTTGAGGGACTTATGCAATACTTACCTGTCTAACACAATTCATGATTTCCATCTTAAAATTCTCTCTCCCCCTACAGATCTTCCTCTTGGAGACCTGGGGAAGGTTTCCATTCTTAACTGAGCTGCCTAACTCAATGCCGATTTCCTGATTAAATCATTGCAGGATTTGCAAAATTTTGTGTTTGTATTGTCACATATGGTAAATATTTTGCATTAAAACACCAAAATCAGACCTTTGAGTTGATGTGTGGGGACACATCTGTGAGAAAGGAACTTAAGCTGGAGCAAGAATTGTGTGCAAGTTTTATATCTCAATGACATTTACATCCCAGGCTCAGCTGTTAATGTGATGAAATGTCCTTGCTGTGTTTTGAAAGGAAGAACTGAAAGCGCCTTAGGTTGTTTTTTGGTTTTTTTAAATAACTTAGGTCTCCAGCTTCCAGATATGAGATGTTAGATATGAGGAGAAATGCCTCCCTCACATCCCTGCATAAGGCTTTAGGGTAAAGTACTATGCCTCTAATTTCCTAATTGCTTATATCCTGCTACAAATCCATTCCTCAGGGACCTCATTTCAAGGCATACAGGAATCATGGGAATGTGATTTAGTTTGAGAAACTGGACTGTGACTGACAGGCACCTAAAAAGTCTATGTATGTAATAATGTGAAATTTAAGCAGCGAGCACTGTGTACCTTGCTTGACCACAAGATTAATTTGTCCTTCTTTTAATGACTATGTAATTATTATATGCTGCTCAGCACAGCATTATAGGGTAGCTTTTGTCTTTATGGAGCCACAGAAATTAAGTCTTTTTCTATTGTATAAAATACTGATTTGTGGAGCAGGAGAATTTTTTCCTATAACTCTAGTAAGGCTTGTAAACTTACAGATGATTCTGACAGGTAGTGTTACTGAAAATATTAATTTTTACTGTATAATATACTGTATTCAAAGTTGAGAACAAATGAAAATGAAATTAAAATTTGTTCTTACTGCTGTGAAAGGTAGATCTATAATGTGTTATTAATTTTATAGAAATAAATACATAGTTTTCCTTTTAAAAAGGTAATTATTTTCTTGGATGCATAATTCATATCAATTTTTCAACTTTTGTTTCTAAAAAGAAGTTGAAACTTTATTTGACAAATGTAACAACATTTCTTTAAATATTCTTCTTTTCTAATATACAGTGGCCACCAAAGACTTCATGAATGCGATATCACTAAACATAATAATGCTGCTAAGTATGTTCCTAATGTTATATTTAAGGAATGGGACTAGTAAGATAGTACTAGTGCTAAATACTTCAGCTGACTTAATTTCAAATTATACTGACATTTAATTAATTCTAAATCATTCCTAGAATATGAAATAATTAAGTAGTTCAAAATAGTTAATTTATATAGTATTTGAACAAAACAACTCCTCCCCTTTACTGTTTAAATGAAGATGCTGTAAGAAAGATTCAGATATTAAAAAATGTTGTAATATGAGATCAAAAGCTTTAAAAACATTGAAAGGAAATAGTTTATAGAGCACTTCATAAATTTCTCTTACTATACATATCAACAGGAATAAATAAAAATTTCAGTGCTACACATCAGGAAAGGTTAATGTGTCAGCCCTTAGA
Organism: Phylloscopus collybita; assembly: GCA_027886175.1. NCBI lineage: Eukaryota > Metazoa > Chordata > Aves > Passeriformes > Phylloscopidae > Phylloscopus > Phylloscopus collybita. The sequence continues at coordinate 37,159,592 of JAJNNQ010000009.1, read as the reverse complement.
GATGAGTCCATCTAACTGACTGAACAAAGTTTTCAAATTTAATGACTAACAATTAAGGTTTTTTAGAAAGGAAAACATTAATTTAATGTAAATAAGTATCACCAAACGAAAGAATTGATTTCTGATCCTCTAATATCCCCTATTTTTGGCGCACTGTACTATCCAAGATGAAAACAGTTGGCAAGACTGTCATTTGTTGAATAATCACAGCAGATAGGTAATATCAAAGACAGCACCATTGTCCATAATTTACCAAGTCACCAAGGACAGTCAGAAACTATGTTTAGGCCCTGCTGTGTTCAGAAGATAATGGAGTAGGGATTTTAAAAGATACCTTAGGGCCAAGGCACTAACTATGTTGATCACATGATGCATCAGCTGCACATTTTTACCCAGTCTTTCCTGAGCTTTATAAGGAAGATAGGTAACACGTGTTATGCTCTGAAGTTGTGAATAATTTTTTTCAGATTTATTGTAACTGGTAGCAATTTGTTAGATATCTCAGAAAAATCTTTTTCTTCTTGTTTGTTTGTTTGTTTGTTTGTTTTTGTGGCTGGTTTTTGTTTGTTTGTTTGGGTTTTTTCCCCTGGAGTGTCGTCTGGGTTTTTTGCTGTTCTTTTCTGTCTCTTTAAGAAGTTTTCTAAAGTTCTGTTTTAACCTTCTGTGTTTACCTTTTGCAATGGAGTCAGACACCATTTTACATAAACAATTTTCTTGTTATTGTAGCCATCTAACAATGTTTACATGTTTCTCATAAAGAGGAGACTGTTGATGAACTGTTGGGTTGCCCAGTGTGGTTGAAGAGGAAGATTTTCTTCCTTCAATCCATATTCACTGCTAAAATCCTATAAATGTTGACGTTTGTAAATAAACTGCCTCTTTTCTGCCTTGGACATCTCAGCATGTGGGTATCATTTCTTTGTGTCGTGTGTGACACTGGAGGAACAAAGGTATTTTGAAAAAATTCAGTTTTTACTTTTGAAAACTACGATAAGCCATTTTGCAAGTACAGCATAATATAAGAACTACAGTTCACATAAGTAATTTTTATATGCCTTTTTTTCATTTTCTGTAGTGAAAACTTCTTTTAGATAGTTCTGACTTGTTCATTACCTTAGTAACAAACAGGACTGATTATTTTAAGTAAGGTGGAATAAGAAGGCTTCTCTACTTCAAAATAAAATAGCACCATTTTTCATGTTTCATATTTGTCTGCTGAAAAAAAAAGATAAAGCACACTACATTTTAATGAAATTGCTTTCAAGACAACAGCAACTTTTTGGCATGTAATTAGTGTTGCTAGTTGATCATTAGTTAGTAGTTGATCATTAAAATATATAGTGATTAAATTATATTTATATTTATATTATATAGATTACATTAGATTATAGTGAAACTTTATTTCTCTTCCAGAGTACCCAGTGTAGTCAAGTCACTGTCATGACCCAGTCATCATCCTATGTTAATGTCATGTAGCATTTGTTTGACGTTTGTACCTTCTTACTGTTAAAGTTTAAAGATGTTGTGCTAACCTGTCCATGGGTACTTCAAAAGGAGGAATTCAGATACCCTTCATCGAAACAAAAAGAGCATACAGACCCATATAAGGTCAACAGAGGAAACAGAATCCCCATGAAAGCAATTCTCTCTGAAAGCCTGAGCTTACCTTACAGCAAAAGTCCTGCTTCTGCTCAGTTTATGTGCCGTGCTTGGAATAAGCCTTATTTTTTGGAGCAATATACAGTCTGAATCTGAGAGAAAGTCACATCATTCTTAGTTGGTTTATTTTAACTGCAGATCAATTAACAACTTAGCCATAAAAACATATAAGGGATAAGTTATAATTTAATAATAATTGATGACTGAAATGCAAAAATTTATTTCATTCTTTTTAAGAACTCTTTCCATTGTTTTCAAATTAAAACACTGAAAAACCCCACAATACTCTTATAGTAGGAATATGCCAGGGAAAATATGTAGCAGTAGATTTAATGAAATTATTTGGCTTGGCTTTTGGCCTGAGAGAAACAATGCAGCATTAGTTTTCATCATGACTGTTCTTTTCTGAATTGACTAGTGTGTAAACGTGCCTCTGGAGCTCTGGAAACTGGATCAATACCCAACCTAATGGAGTAATTGGAGTCTGCAACTAGGATGAGATTTACCTCTAGAGTTGAAGAGCTGGCCAAAGGTCTCTACTGTTTGAACTAACTAACCTCTGGACTGCATTACTCTTACCTTGAAGAAAACCTCTCTGCATTCTTCACATTTCACAAGAGGTATGTATATTTTACCAAAAAATACTCAGGTGAACTCTTTTAAGATTGTATTTTAGGATTTTCATTTTATTTTTGCATTAAAATAATTGGTCAAGTTAAATTAAATTAAACAGAAAATTATTTTCTGACTTGCAAAATAAAGTGCAGTTAAAACAGATCAAGATAATCATGAATCCTCTTTGTTAATATCTAGTGACAATATCTTGTCAATATCTGCTCCATTGAATGAGAGTTCAGTGCTAATCGTACACAAGATTAAATAAACTACCACTGAATAGCAGTTTATTTTCTCTCTTGAATGCCCAAAAAATGCTCAAAAAAACCAGAACACCTTCCTCCATGGATATGTCTATCAGATGTCCTTTAAACTGCACCATAAGGAAAACATACCACAAGCAAGCAAGCAAGCAAGCAAGCCAGTCTGTAAAAAGTATTTCAAGTGATGGCTCCCTTCACTGTCAAAGTAACAACTGATAAAGAATGGCAATGGGTATTAATTGCTTTTGCACTTGTTTGGTTTGTCTCAGTTTTCTAACATATGAGGGCCTTTGCTGTTGTGTTGAGCAATCCACCAAAAGCTGTGGTACAGCTGCTCCAAAGTGCTGCAGAAGCCAAATGAAGGGCTCATCTTGGCTGTGGCCAATATCATGTTTGGCTGCTTGCTCGGCCCCTAGCTGAGGCATACAGTTTCAATTAAATTCTACTGATGGGAGAGAAGGCATAAAACACTCTTTTTCCCTTCATCCACTACAAACTAGCTGAGGGCAGGACTCTGCTCACTCAGCCATGTACACTCCAGCCTAGCATGGAATTGTCCCAGCTTGATGCCATTATTTTACATGGGTTAATAGAAAGTCAGATTGGATCTCTAGGTTGAAAAACATGGTTGTATATCTTGAAATACTTTTAAACCAAATATAAATGATATATTTTATTAAAACAAGCTTGTACAAAATTCTATAGCTGACAGAAGAGACAATCAGTACAGGTAAAATACTGCATACCTGCCTAAATAAAATTTTAAAGGTTTTCAGCAGTATATTTACAGTGCCACTGTAAAACTCAGAAGTAGGAGTAGCTTGGTCCAAAACTAGCTTCTGAATAATGGACTGCAAAAGCCACGAGCCATTATATTATGGTTCATGAAGCCATAAGGAAACAGGGAGAAAAAAATAGAGAAGGAAAGGAAAATCTGGAAGAAAATTATTTCTGGAGTAAAGGAGTCCTTTGCAAACAAATACTGTTGCTATTGAGGTAACAGGAAGACTTGCATTCAATATTTTTATTTAATCAAGTTCCTTGACGTAGGTATCCTGAGAATTAAAGAAATACACAAAAAGTGAGTAAGAGGAACATGTCGTCTTTGTGTCATGAGTGTATAATATTAAGGACATTGGAGTAAATCGGAATAAAGGACTTTGGATTAAGTTTCTTTAGCGAAAAGGAAAGAAAGTGACCATGAAAAAAAAATCGTGGCCTAAGGTTTTGTTACCCTTAAAGATACCTTTAACACGTACCTACATGAACATGAGAAAAAAAGGAGAATTTCAAAGGGAACTTAATAGTGAACTGCAGTGGCTGTAAGCAAACACAACTATAATGAAAATTTCTTTGGAGATTTTGAAGATAAGTATGAAAAAATCATGCACCTTGTTTTCTATGTACTGAAAAATTTTGCCATGTAACAGATAGGACAGACATCTGGTATGACAAAGTGTTTGACAGCAGTTGAAAACAAGCTGACACTTGAACTGAAGGGCAAAATAATCACCTTATCTTGCTGCTTGAGCTTGTACAAGCTTTTTATTATGTTATGGACTGAAAATTCTTGTTTGCTTGCTTGTTTGTTTTCTCAGTGAGAAATAGAGTGTGAAAAAATAGGTTAGAAGCAAAGCCAAGTGCACAGGCTGTTCAGTCCTCACAGTCACATCTCATGTGGCTTTCAGGATTAGCTCTGCTTGCAGTGTATGAACGACTAAGTGCTGCTACATCACAGCACAAGTCAGGCTGCCAGCCACCATAACCCTGTACAATGAAGCAGTACTATTTCCTTGTCACACCATTTTTGGAGCAATTGCTCTGGCATCGGTAGAAAAACAATGCCTTTAATGGGACCAAGATCAAATCTTGCTGGAGTAGTTTTCATGACTCGCCCTGTGCGTTTTGTATTTGAGTAGATGGGTGGCACTGTGAAACGCTGAGCTGGTTTGGGTAGACTAAGTCACTTCCAGGAAGCTTTCCCCCACTGAAATTCTCTAAGGATAAAATTCAAATAACCATTTCAGCTCAATTTTCTGTATAAGTTTGTGACAGAGTAAGTATCGTCAAGGCAGAGGATAAACTATTAAGTATTACCACGTCCCACTACAGAGACATAAAAGGTCTTATTTTCCTTTTTGACATGAAAATAAATTGAAAAATTACACAGAAATAAAAGGGATCATGGAACTATAAAAACTGTGTAATGTAGAGGAGAATTAAAACATTCAATTTTGATAGGGCACAGTTGTTTTGTTATCAACGCAGTCTTCAAATCAAATGCACTGGCTGTATGACCTATTAAAATTACACACTCTGATCTCCATTTTTTTCTTAGATGGCTACTGGAAATTTGTCTTCCTGACATTTTGCCATGCCACCTGTTACCTGAATGTTCCAGGGCATCATGTTTCTCTTCCATGACAGTAGCTTGCAATCTGCTAAGAAGGAGTAAGCAGTCTCCATTCTCAAGACAGTACAAGTACTTTACTCAGTTCAGTTTCTAGAAAAGGTATGACAAGTATATCTTTTTGCTTCTCCTCTTTTTCCATTGAGGAAAAGGGAATAATCAAACTACTAGGAAGTTTCTCTGTGTTTTGTAAGTATTTCAAATGTTTCCTTCTAGTGCATATTTTTATCTAAGAAAAATAAATCTGTTTTATAAATAACATAGATACATATTCTGGATACAGTTTTTGCAATTCAGTTTCAAACTGCAAATGGACACTGTTCTCATTTCCATCACATAATTTCTCTCTATCGAGTTCATAGCTTTCATTCAAAATACTTGCCCTGTCATGTAGCTTAAAAAAAAAAAAATTATGATTGATCTGATTTAATAACAGTAAGAATAGAGGAATGATCATGTAGTCTAAGCAGCCAGATAGATATCTACAATTTATGATTGTCAAATAGAACACAAACTAATAAACACTGCTCTGGATTACTGTAATTAATTTCCAATGTTATTTGCAATATTCAGTGATTATGCTTTGCAAATGCATTTGAGAGAGAATGATAATCCTTAGGCCAGCTGGCCCATGTTCACACTTGTCAGTGAGAGCAGCCTGGAGTCAGCTAGGTCTCATAATTTTTGGTCTAGGACTTTTGCAGGATTTTTCCAGCTCTTGGACACTGTGTTTTCTTGAGTGGAGATAGTGGAGTTTTCTCAGGTCAGAGTTCACAGATAATGATAAGGCAAAGTCACAGCCCTAACCATGGGCTTTTGTAGCCTGAGTGTGCAAGTAGGTGCTTCACTTTTGCATGTGAGCCTGTAGTAGTGGGCTGTGAGGAAGTGATGATACTGAACTCAGTGTTGGAAGGGTATCTCAGACAGAAGCAGCCTGAACAATTTACTCTGCACTGTTCCTCTCAAGCAGATCCTAGTGAGAAATAATGGAAAAGGCAGAAGGAAGCCATTCCCATAGTAAGGGTGATGAGAAGACTGAGGTACCTGTTACAAAGCAGAAAGGAAACCAAACTGTTATAAGAAATGCATAAGGGTAGGAAATGAAATAACAGATGTTTTGCTCAGTTTCTGCTGCATAAAAAAAAATGTTTTACATTTGTTTCTGGGCAATTGTTTACAAACAAAAAAAGACATTATATTTTATTTAACATAAGATAGGATAAGGTTCTTGGGAGTACATCTCAATATCTAAGGTTACCCAGAATACATGCATCATCATTTCACTCTTACTTCTATAGGAGATCTATCATTTCTGAAAGGTCTTTATGCATGCTTCTAAGACATAAGCTTCACAGCCTTTCAGGGGAGTGACACAGCAATTCTCTAGGAAAAAAAACAAAATTAAAATTAACCAAATGTAGACAGTTTTGATAATGCTTGAAGTTATGTGCTTCTCAGTCCTGTGATTATTCACTGGGATTTTCACCATCCTTCACAAAAATAACCAAGCACCAAAAACTAGTTACAGAAAGAATTTGGCAAAAATAATAGCTAATTACTATTCATCCAGGGAAATGAGAAAGGGTTTTTTCAGAGATGTGTTGGACTAAATGATAACTAAGAACAGAAAACTTCACTATTTTAAGTTAAACTGAAATAAAAATGATGGTGAATTACTGCAGCCTTGTTTGCTTTAACAATTGAGTAGAATCAAAGACTCATAGAATCTTCCTAAGATTGCCTTTAAAAATCTACAAATGGGAAAATTAAAAGATAGGGTACAAGCTTACTATTTTTATCTTACATCAGTTGCTTTACCCATTTCTGATATGATTTTTTAATAACATTCCTAAGAGGCTGTTAAATGGTAGCTTCAGTGACAATAATACATACATAGAGTTGAAGAACTGGAAATCATTAATAAATAACTGGAACTGTAAGAAACAGCATTGTTCTGAGCAAAACATGATTCCTCATAATAAAATAGAATTTATTTAAATTTTATTTAAACATTGTTAGTCAATACCAGCAGTGAAAAAATGATAGGACACTGTTAATACTTAGGCTTTGTTTCTCTTTATCAAAGATGCTAAAACACATTAGGCACACTATTTCCATGGTTCAGATACTAAATGTTATGGAATTTATGGGGCAGAAAATTATGCAGTAAAACATTAGAATTGTTGTTTTCTGCCTCCTGTGCTCAAATCTGGTGCCATGTTTTAGCTTTTAGTAATCAATTAGGCTTGAAAAGGCATTATTCAAATTTCTCTGATTGCCATGTAGTCGATTTCTACTAGTTCATTGTCAAATAAATATTATTACTCTTGCATCTATTCTTTTTAATGTTTTTGTTGTGCTGTGTTTTTATGGTTCCAGGTGTACGTGGAACCTTGATCATACTTCCAGGGTTTCCTCTAAGTTTATGAGGAATTTTTCTTTCAAAAAGTTCCAAACTGTAAGCCCAAAGTGACCTCCTGTAGCAGCAAAAATAATTTTTCATTCTCATTCACTTCAAGTTGCCAGAAACACAATTTCTATCAATTATTTTCCTTCCAGTGTTTCCATTTTCTTTTGCCTTCTTTTCTGCCATTGATTTTGAGATAGAGGAGGAGATATCTCAGAAATTGCTTTAATTCTATAAGCATGCCATTTCCTCCAGCTGGACAATTTTGGCTGAGATGGAAATACATGTTTTCTGAATAGCTAGTGAAAGAGAATTTGCTTCAGTGTCCTGAAGCAGAAGCAGAACTGTATCAAAGAAGCCTAGAACAACCTGTAGATCCAATCTTTTTTCATGTGTACCTGAAAAGCACCTGATACGGAGACAAGAACACAATAGGGGAGAAGAGTAATATCAGAAAAAATGTACATCTGTCTTTGCTAGGGCTTTGTAAAGATTCTCTTTACAGAGTACAAAAATAGCTCCGCATTGAATTTATACAGCTCAAAATAAAAGTTTAACTGACTTCCTTACAGTCTGTTTTTGCTGCTCACAAAGACCTGGTGTCCCTAGGAAGTGGGTTAGTTGGTGCAGCAGAAGATCTAGAACCTCTACATTACAGCAGTATAAAAAGATCTCCCATCTATGGGACTCGCTGGTTGCTGGTGTTGTCACTAAATGTATTCGGAAAAAGACCATAATTCAGTGATGTAATTCCAGCGAATATGGCAAGGAGATCTCCCACCTCCTAAGAATGGCTAGGATGACCACTATGAAAAAGGCAGCAAGAGTTCAGTGTTGTTTTGTGGGGAAAGAACAGCAATTCTCTGTGGAAGTTGAATCTGTGGCTTTCAAGACCACAAGTAATGTCATGCAGCTGAGAAAACAACTGCAGTACCCCAACAATGCAGAAACAGCAATTTTTGTTTTGGTCTATTCCCAGATGCCCGGAGTAACAGAAGGATTTTGTACATTTTAAGCTACTCAGTCTGCAACTTCATTATGGTTCAAATAAGACAGAGCTGTAATTGTAGCAATGTCATATCAGACATGTCATATTGGTTACCCATGAACGCAGGAATCCAATCTTGCCATTGCAGATTGCATTCCCCACTTATTGCAAGTAAATAATTGCTTCCTCTTCTAAACTCTGATTCTCTAAAGTCTGTGGGGACTCAGCCCTTTCTTGTAATTCTTCATTTCTCTCACTAAATGATTTTCAAATGTAGTGCAGTACAGCATGCAAATACATCGAAAAAGTTGTTGTCAAATGACTATATTCACCAAGGGAAAAAGTCCGCCATAAAATTGCTCTGCAGGTTACTTTATTTTTAATATTTCTCCCTGTAAAAATAGTGCCCCAAGACACTGAGGCAGCTGGAAGTAATGAAATGTATTTTTCATACTCTCACTTTTCATTTCAATGTATCAAGCAGCTCTTTAAACTGCTATTTTAAACTATTATGTCTTATTTTAGAAAGCCTTTATACTAATGGTGAATAATTAGAACTTAAAGTGCTTGCTATTTGTAAATGAAAATATATGCTTAGTCTTTCTTGGAGAAGTCATTTAAAGCATTCTTTTAAAAAAGTCATCAATTTTGGTTTGTACTACTAGTTTCTTTTATTTTGCTTGAAGTATATTCCCATAATTCAAAACGATGAATTATTCAAAGTGCTACTGTAGTAGAAGTGGTGTTATGCAAAGAGGATGTATATATGAAAGAGCAGGAATATAATTTTTCATCTCTATTTTATTCTTTCTTGCTAATGGATGAGCAGAGGAATGAAGGGCCTGATGCTATTCCACTCTTACTTCCTGCTATCCATGTAATTTTGGGCATTTGTAATATCTTGGGGTGTAAGAAGTGCCAAAAGTTAAAAAAAAAAAAAAAACACACACAAAAAAACCAAAAACAATAAAGTGCTGAAGTGAAAATGGTCTTTAGAAGAAAGGTCACTAGGAGACAAATTATCCATTGGTAATTGAATAAATGTATGGAGATAGTAAAGAACAGATTTAAATGTGCCATTGGCATAGCTTGCCAAATAAGCACAGACACTCTCACATTTAGTGGAAAGAGGCTTGATTCTGATCTGAGGAAAAAGCCAGCAGGAACAGAACACATCTTTCAGCAGTATCTGCTGGACACTGCTGAAATCCTAAGACAGATTCTGTGCCCTTGGCCTCAGCGCTGTTAGTTCTGGAAACAGATCTCCCCCCACACACAACCTGGAGCCTTGTTTGAAATCATTTTTTACGGGACAGTCAAGCAACTGATATCATGATCAAATCCATTGCTTTTATTAAGTTAAAATTTGAATATTTAATTCTGTCTGGGCAATTCCAGTGGCTTGTGCTAGGACAGCACTAACAATTCTAGAAGAAACCTATGCATATCCAGGTATCAACACAGTCTTCAGAAATGTAAGGGAAGTAAACTAAATCATAGGTTATTAATTATTAAGGGAACCCCCCTCCCATAATTCCCTAAAATAACAAGGCATTTAACTAAAAGTGGCCCAACAGAGTGATAATCAGAGGTGGATAGCTATGTAATATTTAGAGAAATGCACAAAATTTATTTTTTTTAACCTAAGAATAGTAAATGTTCTGAAATCTAGACTAAAAGCCATGTGAAAGCCAAAAATCTGTATTTGACCTTGCTCACATATTTCTTGTCTATAGAATTGGTATTTTGGTGCCATGCAAGAAGTTATAAAGATTCTGAAAATAAAGATAAGGTTTGGGTTTACAATCAAAGTTATTTTAAGATATCCAGTGAAAAACCATAGTGTGGAATGACAGCATACACAATTTGTATGATATTTGTAAGGAAAATTTAATGGTATAGTTTTTCACTTTCCATGTCTCTTTATGAAGTTTGTAGTTAACATCAGCAGATCATTGCTGAAGCAGCAATTTTCTTCCAAGAATCAGTGTAAGAAACATTATGCTACAAGAGAGTTATGAGGTAGTGTAGAAACGGTATAGCGGTAGAAATAAAGTTGTCACTGTAAGATTTATGGTTCTAATTCAGGAGAAGTTAAGGCTTGTAAAAGCCAAATTAAAATAAGCACCTATGTCAAGTGCAGCATTAGACATCTAAGTTCTCCAAGCATAGAGAGGTAACTCAGATTGTGTCTTCACCAGCTGTTCTTTCAGGGTATCTTTCCCCTCAGCACACTGGCTTCTATAAATCCCTTGTTTTTCACTTTCCTGCATTATAGGAGGTCAGATATCAAAAAATGGTTTGTGAATTGCTTGTGGGCATTTCCATGCCCATGGTTTGATCTGGCAGTGGCCACTATTACCATGCCTAAATTCAACTGGTGACTCTTAACATCTGCTACTTGTCTTTGTTGCTTTGTTTGTTTGCACACACCTGCACAACAATAGACCTAAAGAAAAGATATGAGTATATATGTATAGAATTTGGTCTTCAAAAATGTGTGGCTGTGTAGACAGGTTATCTTAGCTATATTTTTTCTTAAAACGAATTCAGTAGGTAGGTAGACAGGTTTCAAAGCAGGAAAAAAGAAAACTAAAAACCATGGTAATTTGTAGCTCAATTCTGTACTCTTAGGATGACAGTCTTTTCCTAACACAGAACACGAATGGGACTTTTTTCTCCAGATGTACCTTACTGAATAGAGCTCAGAGATAAAGAGGTTTATTTTTATGGGGTCTCAAAAACACATCCTAGCTTCCCTAATGGTCCCACAGTACTTTAGCTACACATTAAAAGCACAGTTGTAGTAAGAAACTGCTTTGCCTTTTATCATCTTAGTTACTGTATTTTTAAGGTACACAGTTTAGCTCTGGTAGTCTCCTTAAAGAGAAGGAAAGAATATAAGAAATAATAATATAAAAACACAGCTGCATGAAAATACACAACAAAGGCAAAAATCAGAAATGCTAAAAATGAAAGTACACCTAGAGATACTACCAGCAGTCAGTCCTACACAAAATAAGAGTGCACAGTTATTTCTCAGAAAACTATTTTGAAAGCATGTATCATTAATGGACATTTTAAAGCATTTGCAAGTTCTTAAAGATCATAAGTAATAATCACAGTTGGAATTACTTGTGCATTTGGAAGTAATTTCTCTAGGTCTTAAAATAGTTTCAATTCTCTCTAAAAATGGTTTTTTAACCAATTTTAAACATTCACAGTAAGACATGCAATGTAAAAGGTAAAAAAAAAAATTGAATAGTTCAATCCCCACTGCCCAAAAAAATTGCCTTTTATATTTTCTATTAATGAAATTTATTATATGCAAAACACTGGATAATATTAAGCTTAACAATTCCAGTCTTGAAAGTTAGAAGACAATATAGAATTACAAGGGTGAGTACTATATAAATTGCATATGAATTTGGATTCTGGTATTGAAGTGATACAATTTTAGTATTTTAGTATTGATTTAGATAAATTGATTTAAAACCCTTTGTATAAATACTTAAATGTATTTATATGTATTTAAATGTATTTAAATATGATTTACACTTTCTTAACATTCAGGGTTTTATTTTTACAAATGTTAAGAAACATTTAGAAATCTCACTTTTTATCAGTGCAAGTTTATCACAATGAGAATGCCGACCTGAACTAAGTAGAATAAAAAGAGTAATTTCTTGGTTTTGGCTCTGCTATTACTTTTCTGCAGTCAGTTTTCCATGAAGTGGCAAACTCAAGGTAACTTGGTAATGAATGTAGGCACGTACATAAAAAGAAAGACAAAAATATCCCATGACTCCTTATAAAACTTTAGAGGTGGTAAGGTTTTGGAAAACCTTTTAGAAGTCTAAAAATTCCTTCTACATTTTCCTTAAGCTTAGACAAATTTCCATCCTTCTTAGGAAATGATTTTTTTCACAATCTTTGTGTAAGTGTTAATTAGGCACTTATTCACAGTTTATTATTACAGGGAAATGACAACTAAGCAGTTCCACTGCTTCAGAAACTTTCAGTCAGTGACAATATCACACTCCACAGAGAGAACATACTTCTGTGTTATACAACTGGCATTAATAGTACTGGTACCACTAACTGCATCCAGTTTAATTCCCTAGATAGATCACATTACCATTTATTCCTTCATCCCAGATATATAGGCTAAGCCTAAGACTGACAAATCAAATAGTCTGTAATTTAATAAGGACTTCCGGACCCAAACCCATTAAGATTGTTAAAAATGGAAATGTCTCATAACCTTGCTGTGACATTGTAATGACTGAAGCAGCTACACATCATTGTAATCAAACAGATACCTTTTTCTTCTGTCATTGAATTTCCAACTATCTAATTTCAGTGGATGGAACCTGCTGAAGCTACGTCAAGAGATTTTGAATAATGTCCAAATGGTATAATTTAAATGTCAAGAAGTAGGATATTCACAACTAATGCTACTATTCCCCCAGTCTTTTGCCAGCAAATGTCTTATGATAAATACATGGCATTCTTCAAAAATCATTGAGGTAAAGAATAGGATCATCTAGTTTCCAAGTTTCTGAGATTTGGGTATATATGTTAGGTAGGAAACTTCATTCTTCTGAAAACTTTCTAAATGTATGTGAAGTGCATTAATGCTTTTCCTTTTCAATTGAAAATAAATTTAGTTTTCTCTAATCTGTGGGTTGAGCAGATTATTGGCTCAGAGAATAAAATGACACTTTAAATAGAAAATTAATATAAAAATAATATCAATAAAAATATAGAAAGAGTGAGTGATCGCCTGCTTCACCTCTGTAGGAAAAAAGACTTTCTACTTCTGACAGGCTGTCCAATTATGCAAGTTTATTATTTTTTTGAAAGACATTGCTTTTTGAAAGGTGCCAGCCATGGCAGGATAATCACCTTAACAACATTCCATTTTAAGATTGGGAATACACAAGAAAATTTAATGTTCATTTTTTTTACATCATTTATAACTACAGCTTGGAGATCTATTTTCAGAGAACAGGTTTGACAGCCATTTCCCTTATTTTTATCTGCAGTTTGGTGCATCACTTTGATTTATGGTTACTGAATCATCATTTTTGGAAGAACATTGAACGTCATCATATTACTGGGAACACACTGCTTTAATTTTGCTTTTATCAAATGAAGTAAATAATTTATTAGCTTTATTTTGTGCAGAACAATAGCTAGAAATAAACCTGTACACATATATTTCTTCCATGGGAACTGAAATGAGAATTGCAGGATTTGGTAGAGATTTAAGACAGCAGAAATGAGACAAGAGAATCAAGACCAATTTCTCCAAAGTCTCCCTTTTTCATTGGTCCTAAACAGAGACTAGGAAATATTGATGTAAATTCTTTATCACTGGTGACCTTTCATCCATTTCCAGCAAGATGCACCAAAGAACAAAAAATACAGCAGTAGCTAAAACACAGATAACGTGATGGAAAAATACAGGCAGAGTGTGCATTTAAATACAAAGAAATGAGGCAACTCTGCAGGACTGAGTAGCCAACAGGGTTATCCCCACTAGTGCTGCTGTACCACATTTTTTTAGTCATGCTTCTATTTTGGGTTAGCACTAAAACTGTGCACTTACTCTATAGCCTTGGAGCAACTGGCTATAACAACGGGATTGGAACAACTCCAGAGAATGACCAAATCTTTAAATTCTGAAAGGGTCAAAATGAGATATATTTACATTCATAAGTATGCACCTACAGTACCATTTTAAATAAAACTAACTGCTTATTGTGAAGTAGGACTAGGGCTAGCACGAAGTGAGAGGTCAAGGATATGTATGTCACTTTTAAGTGTCTGACATAAGTGCAGGCAGGCACTGTAGTCTTGCCAGACAAGACTTTGAGGGCTCTCAGGAATTTTCGTGAAGTTAAAAGATCAGGATTTCCCAGTGTATGGGGGAAAAGGCATCTAAAACTTATGAGGCAGTGACAAAGAGAGTGAAAAAGTCCTCTATCAACACCGACTTGCCTGCCAGTTCAGAGAGGAAACTGAGCATGTAGGTGTGGGACATATTTTGCCCTGGAAAGAGATATCCCAAGAAATATTTTCCTTTCCTTTCTCTCATTCTCAGCTGTTGTGACAGGTAGAATTATAAAACAAAGTCCTCATAAAATCAGGGCTGCTCTATTAAATTAACAGCTAGCCTGACATCTTTTTTAAGTGTAGTTAAGCAATTTGCAAGTTCCCATGTGAAAACAATCTTGGTATGAAAGGTTAGTTAACACAACAACTTATTCTTGGGTTGAAAAATAAGTACATCTGTGTAAACAATAAGATCTGTTCCATGAGAACCTATAAAGGAAAGATGTAAGCAACCTGAATCTTAGCAGGTACACACAAATCACCTTCTGACCAATACATGAAGTAGTGAGAAAACTACCAGCCAATACTACCAACTACCAGCACACGGGGTGTGTGAAAACTGTATAAAATAAGTTATGTGAATAAAGAATTGGCTTTTCCTGCATGAAGATAATGGAGTCTCGGCTAACTTAGTACAATATGTGATCAGACCCGAGGCGATGGCGGGAGGCGACGGCCGAGGTGCCGCGGAAAAGGACGCGGGCCGAGCCCAGGCGGGACTCGAGAGACGGAATACGCAAAGTGGCGAACGAACAGCCCGCGGAGAAACGGGATTCAAGCAGCGAATACACAAAGTAGCGAAAGGCTCCGGCTACAGCCGCCCGCGGGACGGCACGAAATCCACAAAGACGGGAACCGGCCTCGGAGGGGAGCGGGGAGCGCACGGGGCCGCGGCCGGCGCGGAACGCACAGAAACACACACACACACAAACAAACAAACAAACAGAGAAACAGACACAGAAACAAACAAACAAACACAGCTCCCGGGAAAGCGCCGTCGGGTGTGTGCGTGTGTGTGACCATGGACCGAAAAATGCATTGCGGCCACTGAGACGTGGGCACGGAGCGGTCTCAGAAACCGCGGTCAGTGCACGGTCAGAGCCGGAGGTGTGGGAGACGCGATCTCGAAATTTCGCACGTAGGCCGCGGGGTAACGCCCAGAATGAGAGTTTAAAAAAGGGGTAAAGGTAAAACACGGGAAATCCTAGATCACGAATTTCAGCTGACGGAAAAGCGATAATACGTGTGCGGACACTTATATTGCGCAAACAGGGGATAAAACAGGATAAAAGGAAATTGCGAAGTTTATTGTTACGATGTGGAGAACGTGAGAGTAGATGTACAAAATGCCTTTTTCTATGGAAAGGTAGGACGAGTTGGGGCACTTTTTGTGAGCAGCGGCCATAGGGGAAAATATGGTAGCCACAAAACAGTTATCTACATGGTATTTTATTAGAAATTTGTTTAAAAAATCGCAGTCTGCTGAAGGGATCGCAGCTGCTATGGCAACTGCCCCCCCCGCGGGCTTCGGAGACGTCTCGGTCGGGATCTCCTGTGTCTGCAGGTCCGTCTGAGTTCCCTCTACCCAAGAACGATGGAAAAGTTACCTTTTAATTCAGTTTTTCCCGTTGAAAAGACTATTAAAAATGTTACAGCCACTTTGAAACTGCTTTCAGCCTAAACCATGAGAAGACGCCGGCCGCAGAAGCAGCCAGGAGGCGGGAGCGCTGTGCGCGGCCGCTGTGGAATGGTTCCGGCGGGACGCGGCCTCCCCAGGCGGGGCGGGCTGCCGGCTCCCGCTCCCGGGAGGCCGCGGCGGCTCTGCGGGGTGAGTTTTATCCTCCAGAAAGCCCCGAGCCCCGGGCAGCGCCCGGCTCGCAGCTCCATAGGGAACGCCCGAGCTCTGCAGACGGCAGGAACCGCACAACATTTCCTGCTCACGGCTCCTCCCCGGAGCTGAAGGCTCCAATGCCGTTCCCTCCCGGGCTCTGCGCGGGCTTTCCGACAGCCCCGGCGGCTCTGCCGGGCGGGCCCTGCACCGGCGGCCCCGCTCCGCGGAGCTCCGCCGGCTCCGGGGCGCTCTGTGCCCTTTTAACCTTTTCTGTGTTTGTTTTCGGTGTCTTTCCCCCTTTTGCTACGTGCAGCATTTAGGGGTTATTTTGTGTTGCTTTTTTCCCTTCCGCTTTTCCACCGCGGGTGTTTGGGGCACGGAGGTGCCGCGGCCCCGGGAGGGCCCTGGGGGCCGGGCCGAGCAAACTCCGCAGCCCGTTCCCTGCGGGCAGCACAGCCCCGCTCCAGGGCCCAGCGGCTTCGGACTGCCCCTGGTTAATGAAGCCTTACCTACTCTGTTTGTATGCCTTGAAAACGTGTTGATGTAGAGGTGGGGGGGTGGGGTGTGTTTGTTTGTTTGTTTGTTTTTGTGTTGTTGTTGTTGGTTTGGTTTTTTCTTAGTTATATTTGTTTCCTGACTGAATTCTAGTTTTTTACAGTTTTACGGTTGCTGAAGAGATAGCAGTAAATGCAGTGCCTTATTACCTAGTAAAGATTCCAACATAGTCTGATTTCTTTAACAAGAATGTTAACAAATCTGTCAGATGAAATTACACAAAATACAATCGCGAGAAGCTACTCAGCTGTTCAGCAATCTGCCAAATTACAAATTACAGGTATATATTACACCTGTTTTCACTAGCCCCCTAAAAAGTCTTACTAAATTTCTGTTCCTGTGAAATTTGCAGTTGCCATGGGTTTTTCTCATAACTAAATTACTTATAAGTTTAATATGCTTGTTGCAACTTTTAATCCCTCCAGTACACCATCATGCTGTTATTTCTCTTACAGATCATTCACTTCTTCATTTTCTTTTTGTGTTAATAAGAGTAGAATAGGCTACATCTTGTTGTGTCTATAACTTTTAAAGGTACTAATTTGCAGTTATGTTTAGTTAAGGTCCAATAATATAATATGTTCTATGATCTTCTGTTAAGTTCTATTAAGATAATTTTGTAAATTTCATGTCTGTTAAGTTTCAGTATTAAGTTTAGACTATGTTTTATTCCACAGTTGCATTTGCAATTTGCAAGTTCCCATGTTCATTAACACAACAACCTATTCTTGGGTTGAAAAATAAGTGCATCTGTGTAAACAATAAGATCTGTTCCATGAGAACCCATAAAGGAAAGATGTAAGCAACCCGAATCTTAGCAGGTACACACAAATCACCTTCTGACCAATACATGAAGTAGTGAGAAAACTACCAGCCAATACTACCAACTACCAGCACACGAGGTGTGTGAAAACTGTATAAAATAAGTGATGTGAAGAAAGAATTGGCTTTTCCTGCATGAAGATAATGGAGTCTCAGCTAACTTATTACAATACTCAGCCATACTCACACCTTCACCCTCTTCCCTCTTCCCTCCCACAAAACTATATTATTTTGGAGCACTGTTAAACAAAGCATGTAACTGATCTAAATAAATAATTGGATTTTTTGGTTGTTTTTAAGCAGGGATCATTTATATTACACTTTATATCACAATCCCTGAAAAGCTGTATTAGTAAAACATACACAGCAATATAGTGAACAACAGCAGTTGAGAGGCAATGATGGAACAGGTTGCCAAGAGAAGTGGTAGATGTTCCATCTGTGAAAACATTCCAGGTGAGGTTGGATGGAGCTTTGAATAACCAAATCTAGTTGATGCTGTCCCTTCTCATCACAGAAGGGTTGGACGAAATGATCTTTAAAGGCCCCTTTCAACCCAAACCATTCTGTAATTCTATGGCAAAAAGCAGAATAGGGAGTGCAGGATTTTTTCAAGCTGTCTTCATTGCTGAAGGTTAAAATGCTCCACTTTTAATGCTTTCTGTGCTATATAGCAACTAGCAATAAAGAGGTAATACTTCAATAGCTTCCAAGCAAATGACTCTCAAGTACCCATGAATACCTGAGTATCAAACCTTTGAACTAATTGACCCAAAAGAAGTAAACTGCAGCAGAGAAACATCAGTGCTGAAATGCACTATGTTTTAACTTTTGTACCAAATGGAAAACAGTTTGAGATTCCTTTTTCTTAATATCTGATACTGCACATAATATCACATATTTTGGAGTAAGTTCCCAAAGTTAATCTCTTTACTAGGAGAAGTTAAGAAAAAAAATGACGTGCTTCCAGTCATTAATTTTATTTTACTTCCAACTAGTTTTTCTCTGAAACAAATTTTCATCATGTGAAATAATTGTAGTATGTTGGCAGTTAACCATGTTTTTAACTACAAATTGTATAAACATAAATCATATTATACTATCAAATGGACAAATTTTCTTTCTCTAAAACAGTGTTTACATGAATCTAACAAATTGTACTTAAATAGCTTTGACTTAACAGAATTTCTCTGTATAATCAAGTTGAGAATATGAAATAAAAATATATATTTTTAAAAAGATGCTGCATTCATAGAGCAATTTAATGTTTCCCAGTCATTCATATAACCTGACTAGGTAAATATTTTTTTAAATAAAAAAAAAATTTAAAAATCATACTGAGAACTACAGCATTAATGCAAAATATTGCAGGAAAGAAAGAATCTCTACATTAAATGGTAGTTATATGCAAGACAGTAGAACAAAATCTGGTACAAGTAGCTATGGCTAAATTTTTCCTGTCAAAATCCTGGGCTGTTTAGCATTAGTGCTTTAATAATTTCTGCTATGCAAGCATGAGCAATAGAAGTGTGTATGAGCAATGCTATGGGTGTTGACAACTTATGCCATGGCCACCAGTCTGTCCACAACTTCTCTCCAGTGCCTCCATACAGAAAGTAAATTATGTGGGGGACCAAAGCTACCATCCTGCATCTAGTTACATTTCACACTTCACACTCAGAGGAGCCCTTTCCTATGTTATGTGCATTTTGCCCTTGACAGGTGCTAAAGAAATGAAAGTCCAATGTTTGCCCAGGCTTTTTGTTTCATGAATTACTGCCATTGAAAAAATAATACTGCTAAAACCTAATGATCTTTAGGGAAAAAAGAGAAAGCTTTTGCTGTGGCCTAAACAATTATGCTTTCTATCATCACTGTTACCTCCAGTGGGAAGCCAGGTGCTCAGACAGATTGTTCTGTAACATATTTACTTTGATTAAATGTCATTTAAACAAAGGAAAAGATGAAGAAGATAATGGATGGACCCACATCTATTATATATAAATAATTCATCAGTTTCTAATATCTAATGAAGTGATGAAATGTTCTTACCGTGAGTGGCTGGTTCGTTTTACTCTGAAATAAACCATAGTACTTGTATTTGGGTTTTCCATATATGTATTTAAGTATATTTAAATATATTTATGTATTACAGAAGGCAGGAATAGATGGGGCAGCAATCTTGTGCTTTATGACTTATGACCTCAGTGCACTGCAGTCTGCCTTCTTTATGATGTTTTAAGCACAGGAGCTCATTCATAACTTTTTTGAGTCACTTCAATTTCAAAGTGTACTCCTAAGGGAAATATTTGCACGCTCCTCTATGAGAGAGCATCAGTTTTCAGGCTCCACATGAGACTAACAGGAAAGACTGTTAACACTGGATCTATTCTTTGTATTTATATTATTCAGAACTGCATGGATGATTTAGCAGAACGTCCATAGTTTCACTAGAACACAGAATTCATTTAGATAGCAAACTTTTCAGGTATTCATCACAGTAACAGCTTTGGATTTATCATGTGCACTCTGTACTGTTGCAGTTTCAAACCACAAATTTATGAGAGAAATGGAACACCTCTCCTGTAAGGAACAGCTAGGAGAGTTGGAGCTATTCAGCTTAGAGAAAAGAGGGCTCCCAAGAGACCTTTTTATGGCCTTCCAATACCTTAAAGGGACTTTAAGACGGGGACAGACCTTTTAGTTATGCCTACAGCAGTAGGACAAGGGATATTTACTTTTAACTGAAAAAGGGTAGGTTCAGACTAGATATGTGTGGGGAGACAAAAGGAGATGCTGTTAAAGGCAGTCTCCCCTCTGATATGTTACAGCTGTGTTAATTATCATAGAGTAGAAACAGCCTTGCCCTCATAGTCATGGGCAGGATAAAGAGTGAGTTAGCTGGTGGGTAGTTAGTTGGAGTTGGCTTGCCGTGCTGTGAAGATCTAGGGACAGGGGGTTGTGCAAGGGCCAGAAAAGGTAAGCTGCTGTACGTAGGACAGACAGGGTTAGGTGGCCGTGCTAGGAGCGAGCCAGAGGCAGAGCTGAAGAAGAAGAGAGCTGGAGCTGCTCTTGGAAGTTACAGAAGAAAGGTATGGGAGACTCTGGAATATCAAGATGCTGATACTTGAAGCCTTCTGATGATTCTAAGGAAGCAGCTCGAGTGCGAGTACAGTGTCCATGTCGACTACCATGCTTATCGACTGTGACAGATACGAGGAAGAATTTTTTTACCATGAGCGTAGTAAAACACTAGACCAGTTTGTCAAAGTTCCATCCCTGGAAAAAATCCCTTTGGACTTTTTTTTTAAACAAGTGTCATTTGAATGGTATTTTATAGCACAATGCCCCAAACAGTTGTACTAATACAACATATGCAGCAATATCAATGAACAACAGTAAAGAAACTATGGTTGCTCAGAGAAGTGGCAGATGCCTTACCCCTGAAAACATTCCAGGTCAGATGGAACAGAACTTTCAGCAACCTGATCTTTTTGAAGATGTCCCTGCTTATTGCAAGGGGTTGAACTAGATAGATGACCTTTAAAGATCACTACCAACCCAAACTACTCTATGATTCTATGGAGTTCAGTTCAAATCAGTAGGAGATGTTGCAAGATTTTATGTCTCTCAATCTACATGTTATGCTGTGAAAATTTTATTTAAGGAGCATTTCAGCAATTTATTTTTTTTTTAATTGAGAATGACATCTTGTAGGTGCAGGAAAAAACAGGAAGAAAATTAGGAAAAATCATTTTGGAAGAATCAAGAACAGTGTGCACATTGCAGATTGGATGAGGAAGGCAGAGAAAGGGAGAAGAAATGCAAACTTCCAAAACCTTCCACCCACCCAGACAGCCTAATACATATCTCATGCCCTGACACCTTTGCTGAGTGATGCACAGTCAACCCAACCAGCTCCTTCCAGCAATTAATTGAATCCACATTTTCTGCCTCCGAAGCCGGTACACTAAATACTATGTAAAGGGTGGAAATCTAAAAACTAGTAATTACAATTATACTAAATGCCCATGACCTGAGTATTATCAAAAAACTAAGCTCATTTAGAGAGCATGATGTCAGCTTTAGGGACCTTGTCAGCTTTAGCTGGAAAATTATCATGGAGCTAAGGCAGCACATTGGGTCAGTCCTGGATACATGGAAAATTACAGGTGTAGGCTTTCAGGGAACCATGGAGCTGAACTAAATGCTGCCTAAGGCATGCTGGACCCCGCCGTTTGACTTTGCAACTTATTAAGGCCTTCATAAGTCTTTTTCAGCTTTATATGGTTGATGTCATCTCAATATCCTTAGACCTCTATACTGGGATGTGACAGCTTAAGAAAAACTGCCAGCTGTGTATATATTTTCCATTAATCTCTGATTTTTTAAATCTCTGAATTACTTTCGAGATTTAGCAGAAAAGAATTGGGTAAACCACTGGGATTCTTCTCTCTCGTAAAGAAAAGGCACAAAAATTCCCTGAGATTTTTGTCATGTGTTCAGTAGAAGCTAAAGGATATTCAAGAGTAGGCTTTCTAAAGTTGGTATGACTAAGGTAGACCCACTTACCTCATGTTAACAACAGTTCTGAGACTTGTCTAGCACTGTGCCAAGAATGTGTTTAGCCATTGTAACCCCTTCAGGACTTCTGTTTGCGAGATTAGGCAAATCTCTTCAATTCTTCTCTTTATTTCACCTCTGAAAGCACATATGGTGCCAAACCTGGGGGAAAGACCATTTTTTCTGGGCAGAGAAAAGAGTGAAACTAGAAAAGGATCATAAAAGCTCACTGGCTATAAGTAAAGCATTTACTAAAGCAGTTTTCAGCAACTATACATTCCTTGAGCTCATAGATAACCTAACAGTTGACTGAAAATTAACTCAGAAGGAATTTATTTAGATGGTGAAGTCTTAGCATATGTCTATAGCATTCTTAAGAGCAGAAACTAGCATCCACTGTAAAAATCACACTAATGCCCTTCTTTAGATGAAACATTAAGATACTTCAGCATGTCATTTTCAACTTGGCTTCAATAAAACTGGCCTTCACTGTAATCATCTTACTGGTTTAAATGACTTTATTAATGGAGACTTTTGTACACTGATAAATGACAGTGAGTACCAATTTTCCTAGGTGTCACTGGCAATATTCAGCGTGAATTAGGTTTTTGGAAGAATGTTTCCTGAAAGTGTGTAAATATAGAAACTGTAAAGTCTATCAAAGGGATTCTTGTACTTTCAAATTACCGACACCTTTTCCCTTGTCTACCTTTTCTATTCTCTGAGTTCGAGTGTTGTCCAAAAATGGGGCATGTTCATATCAACATTTATATTCCTGTCCTACTTGTAAGTAGTGAAATGTTTAAAGTAGCTTAAAGTAGATATCAACTCTATTGCTAAAGCAAACACTGAGACCACTGGTTATAGACACAGTTACTGCCTTAGTGCATACACTTACATGGGTACTCCCAAAGGCAGTCCCAAATGCCTCACTTTGAAGCTTCACACTGCAAAAAGATGTGGCATTTGATGCACAGTCTTTTCTTGAATGTGTAATATCTGGTTTATGTGTGATCGTACTCATGTACCCACATAGAATCTCATTCTCAGATATTTGTTCCTCTTCTTGTTCTACAGAACCCATGGATCATCCCTGCCTTGGAATCATACATGTAGCTTGTAGGTGCAAAGCACTGGAGAATATGCATGGAACAGCTCAAATCTTGAAGGTAAAATATAGGTTCTTTAAAAAGTGATATAGTTTTGAAAATTTTACATTGTCAAAAATTATACCAGAGACTTTAACTTCTGCAGATGTTGTGGGTGATTAGTAAGAAAACTGTTTTCTCTCTTCATATTGTAATGTTCTGAGTAAAAGAATTCTTCCTGTGATTCAGCTGCATAGAGTCAGAGATTCCCATCTTCAGAAACACTCTTGCCTCTCCATATTTAAACAACACATTGTAATAACCACAAATAACATTATACATGGCTGATTCAGTTCATATGGGCCTTGGTACCCTGTGATACTGTAACAATACAGGTTGCACAAAAAAAATTTCAAAATTGTAGGCCAGAACCTGGCACTATGGTTTAATTTAATCTTTAGAAGCATAATAGTTACAGACAAGTAGGAACTGAGTTACAGGTGAATAACCCAATGAATTTATAGATGTTTCACAGATTCTCAAGAGGTAATGATTTGTCAATCCTTCTGTCTCTCACAATATTACAATAGTTTGTTAGCAACGAGTGTAGTTGGGAGAGTATTTTAAAAGAAAGTATTACTGTAGTTTGACTGTATTATTGATAGGGAAGGTAGCTCTGCACTTCACTGTACACTAAATTCAAATGCAATAAGCTAAAACCCAAAGCAGCTTAGTGGGTATTAGAGAATGACCTGAGGTTGGGTTGCCAGTAAAATAAAGACAACAATATACCCAGACTGTGTAAATTGCAGATTCTTTCAAGTCTTCTTGCACAGAAGACAGAAGAGAAATGGTGAGAGATACAATAACCCCATCATTTCTAAATGGGCATAGTCTCAGTGCAGTCAGAATACTTTTGAGTAATTTTCTCAGTTGAAACTCTATCTTTTTACCATTACTCTTTAAATTCTGACTACATCTCTCACAGCATTTATTTCACAGCTGAGGGAGTCTGCATGATTGCATACTTTCATATTTCAGGAACTACGAAACAATTGTCATGAATCTCTACTTGACAGCCAAAGCCTGTCCTTATGCCAAAAGAAATAATGATTTTTTTCTAAAGCATCCTTTTTGAACCATCTTCACCAAAGTCAGGCTAAACATTTTTCAAAGATATAGCAAAAAATAATACACTCATAAAGACAACTCACATCTTCATGCTTTAAAGCAGATTATAGATGATGACTATAACAATAACAGTGTTGAAAGCATTAAGCATAGGGTTTTTATAGAAATAACAAAGTTTGACATATGTATTCTTTGACACAAATGTAATATACCAACAGAATATAGGCAGATATAAATTGAGATAATTTACAACAAATGTTAACCCATGTATAGATTAAGCATTATCCAGAATACCAATCCACTTGCCTAGTGTGTGCATTGAGTCTACATTGATTCACAGTCACACTTGAAACATATAGATTTTTTAAGTCATTATACAATTACATTGACTTTTTATTAGGTAGTGATTGCATTACCTCATTTATTAGTTTGAAATGCTGTGTTCTGTTCTGTCAGTTCTGTTTGGATCTCACCTACAATAGAGAACCACAACATTTTCTGAATGGACTTAGAGGGGGAAAAAAGATTTTCTCAGATTGCCAGAATACTTTACTTTATACTGGTGACTATTTGCAATGACATTTTTAATGTGAACTTTTTGCATCTCAAAGCCAAATAATCAATAAAGGGAAAAAAAACATATAAAGTATTTTTGAGATGAAGAGCTAAATGAACTCTTTAGATTATTAAAATTGCTCTTTATAGTTTTAGATTTACATATAAATATATATTTAGGTCTGACATTAGAAAAATGATCTCTGAGCTGAGCTAAGCTGCAGCCATACCATCCTGCTGTTTTCTACCCAGTCTACACACTGACTTCATGAGAAAGGACAGCTTGGGTTCTTCCAGCAAGGCTGCAGCTACAGGGCTGTGATCGTGTCTCAGATGTTGAGACAAGAGCACTGAAGCCAGTGCATGGTAGGTCTGTCTGTGCCCTCCAGTACTGTGTGCCCTCTGTCTGTGCCCTCATCCATACCTGAACCAGATTTAGAGTCATTGCCTGGGTGAGAGTAACAGTCCAGCAATGGCAACATGAAGCTCAGGACAACTGTGATGGCAGCATAGTCAAGGGAGGTAAATTATTCATGCAGAGGTGTTGGAATGCAGTGGGATCTGTTTTTCAGATTCTTAGAATGCATTTTCTAGTCTTCCTACCATGATTTGTAGTTTCTGATGTAAGTAAGTTGTAAAGAGTAAAAACATGGGAACAATGAGTGTCTGCGAACAAAAAAAATAAGAATGACAAACACCCTCTGCAAAGTAACTTGGGAGAAAGATTTGTGACTCAGCCATTGTATACATTGAGGAAGATACATCTCTATACTAGTTTGAATAGGGTATAAGAAATTATGTGTCACTTTTGTCATGAGACTATCTTATGCTCATAAAATATAACTTTTGATGTACGAAAACGAAGTCTTTACATGGTTGTATAACATAGCTCAGACTTACAGGCTAACATAGTCCTAAGAAACAGCCATGGCTGCCAGAAGGATGAGAAAAAGCCAAAACCAGCTCTGCTACAACTAAGTAAATGTTAGTTTCTCATGCTGTGTATTAAGCATTGTCTGGGACTCAGTTTTGACAGTATTGGTCTTCTCTACAGCACAGCCTGGCTTCAAATCTTTGCTGCATGAGATGCCAGACAATTCAACATGATTAAAAATATTGCAATTGAAGTTACTTCATTTTGCCTTTCCATGCTCCATCTGTCCTGCACCTGGTTGGAGTAGTCAGGAGTTGTCTTTGACATGTAACACCATGTGTTTCTTACGGAACTAAAAATAAGTATTTCTGTAAACAAAACATAAATGCATACATTAGAGATATCTTTTCAATAATAGAGTCTTTCATCTCCAATATTTTACAAGCATTCTCTTCTGATTCAGCAGCCATCTTCCAGGTACTAACAGGATTGATAAAACCATTTGCAGTTGGAACAAAAAACCATAATTTTTTGCTTTCCTTGAAAAAACATGAAAATTAGGAACTTGATTTTCAGTGATGCTAAAATTTGAGATACTGAACTTTCAATGTACATTTGGAAGATCAAACTCCTGACATAAAATGGGAAATGAGAAGACTATGCTCTTTCTCTAAGTACCTCAAGTATTTATGTATTTCATTTACTACAGAAAACCTTAATCATTGAGTTAGAGAACATTCAGAAATCTGTTCTTCACCTCCTCTGATGCTTCTCAACAATTAAATAGACTCCAGGATTGAAAAGTGCTAATTCACCTGGATTCAAATTCCTCCTTCATGCAAACATTAAATTTGACACAAATTTACTATATTAACTTGGGAACTGAAATGAGAGTTTCCAACACTCAACTGCATTTCCTGATTAGCAGATTAAAAAAGTCTGGTCCCATGAATCTTTAGTTATTGATATGTAAACAAAAGCAGATTGGGAAATATAGACTTTTTCCCATGTCTGACCCCAATCACACCAAAGTGTTGTGACTTGAGTAAATTACTGAAATTATGCCTGCAGACTTAATTCTTCAGACTTGTGAGATATTTAAATATAGTATAATCTTCCTAGGCTAGTATGGACTTCGGGGAAAAACATGGAACAGGTAATCCTTCCTGAACTGCTCTGTGAGAAGGAAACAAGATGTCAACTGTGTTGTCTCCTTCATAAGTTTAAAGGACCTTCTTAGTATATGGGTTTTTCTATAGCTTGCTTATTGAAAAGGAGATACTTTCAGAGCTTAATACTTGGCTTTAAATTTATTAGTAATGATACCATGCTAGTTCCCAACAAACTGGACTCAAAGTAATTAAATAAAAAAAAAACAAAAAAACCCAAGAGTCTTTGGTAGTATCTTTATTTCTTTTTTCCCTCAGAGATTCCTAAGTAGTAAAATTAGAATACTAATGTTTTGAAAAAACTTTCAAAATTTTTGTAATATTGAAAAAGATTCCATAATTTCCCTGGTTTTTTTTGTAGTGCTTCAATAGTTCAAATCATCTGCCAGGATATCAATTTTACTTCAGGAAAATAGTGCATAGGTTTATTTCTGGTCACTTCAGCTTTTTTTCAGAGTATTTTTTCTACAGATCTTAATAGCTTATGATCAACAATTGAATCATAAAAGCAATTTTAGGTGGGTGGGCAGATGGTAAATTGACCTTTCACAAATGTTAGGGTCCTTAATGAATAAAATAAGTACATAAATACACATAATGTTTGATGTTATTTCATATTGAATCAGACTTCATAGATTGTATCATTCTAGATGATACTATTTTAAAATAAGTAGGGAATCATCACAAGTACATTAAATAGGAAACAATAATTTAATAGCTATTTGGTCACAATTTGCAAATGCAGTCATATTTTGTGATCTAGCCAAGCTGAAAAGACTTTTACCAGTTTCACAGAATAGGTTATATATGTAACTAAAACAGGCATAGCTCTGGCTTACAAAAGATATTATGAATATCTTATAGTGGTTTTATTCATTAATGGATTTTTTTATTTGTCAAATGAGAAGTTGTTTTTATTCCAAGGTAAAAACAATATTTCCCTAAAATCCATAAAAATGTAGGGGAATGTTTCCAATATTTCCATTTAAAAATATAAACACAAAGAGTGTTTAAACCCAAAGATTCAAAAGTGTAAACCAAATCTTATGTTTCAGAGAGTGAGGTAATTGTATCTAGTCGTTTTGATTAAAGACTTCTTAAGCACTCCTGTTAGTAATGGAATCTCAAATTCACATCTATATAGATATATTTTGATTGAGGTGCTTCTTCTGTATACATACATATACAATCAAAATCCTTTTTCAGTGTTTTCTCTATTAAAGAAAATATCCTCATTTAGTTTTAAATTGCTTCTCGATTAGGTTTAGCATATTTTAAAGGAATGCTTTCAGCTCCACATTTGCCTGAAAACTACCATGACTACTGTTCTATTTTTACTAACCAGTTAGTTAAACACATCATAAAATGATTGCAGAAACAGTATTTGTTCTGTTGGTTCATAAAATTTTTTTAAACATGACCTTCGCTCAGTGATTTTGTTAAACTATCCAAAAATGCACACTATACAGTGCATACTCTATTGCCTTCTGGATACTTTGCTTGCATTAATGTCCCATCGCCCTAAAGTACTGCCATCACTGTCATGTACGATGGTTTTGAAAAATTCAGGTTTGTCAAAGCATTTAACACAATTTCTCCTGGGAGTTCCACTTCTGAACCACGTTAATATTGTGAGAAATCTCAGCTCAAGGAAGATGGGTAGGTTTGAGTGTATGGTTCTTGTATTTATTCACATTCCCAAGACAGAAAGGCAAAATCGAGAAAAAAGTAAAATATAGCAAACACACTTAACCAACTTAAAAATTAATTTCAAAGGGATTAAAAAATAGGACATGCTACTTAAAATATGTTCTTAAAGCTGATGAAAAGTCCAGACCTCTTTGGAGTTGAGCACTTAAAAAGACCCCCTAAAAATAAGTGTATATTAATTTAATTTATTAAAATATTCTTAATAAACTGAATCTACAATAGGATGTGTTTGGTTCCTCTCTTTATCTAATTTTTAATTTACCACAAGACTTTTGGCACCCATATGATACCACAAGTGTGAATTGACATGACCCAAGGAATTATTTCAGGCTTATTTTACTGTATCCAAATGACAATTGTCATTGTCAGACTGTTGTAATGGTGCTACTGATGGAGTGGCTTTTGTAGGTACAGTGGTGGCAAGAAAGGAAAGAGAAGAAAGTGAAAGAACTTCTAAAGGTAATATCACTGCTAAATTTCCATTGTGAACATCAGAGTTTTGGAATAATGAGCTGCTGGGTCCATCCAATTTTAAAAAAAAAGGTGGGGGGAGGGAGGGGTGCAGGTTCAACAATTCAGTGAATTGATATCTCTTAAAATGTCATGGGTTCAGGGATCTGTATCCCAGAAAGTCACCTTGGTGCTCCCTTAAGGGGAGATGGGCAGAAGATGCTGGCCCTCCAAGTGTCACAGATGCTGTGCTTGCACAGCATCCTCTTTGGAAATTTTCAGAGCTGTAAGATGAGGAGCCTGAACCACCCAATTATGATTTCAAAATAATCTGCTTGGAGAGGCAGACCAACCTAACTTTTTAATGCTGCTGAAACCTCTGGCTTCCTCTATGTAGGGAGTAAATCATCTCCATAACCATAACTCTTTTTGCACTCGGCAAAAACTCAGCTTCATGCTTCAGGTGAACTGGGACTAAGTTTTTGAGTACTTTTATTCCTAAAAAAGTTCAGAAAAAAAACAACAATTGCCAACTTCTCATTTGCCTAATGAAATCCCTGCTAATATTTACATGGACCAATTTGCAGAAAAGGCATGCTACAAAGCTGTTTGGTCCTTTCTTGTTATTTGAGTGTTTAAATAACAGGCAGTGGCAGTGCCCATGCACCATTGTACCTTTGTACTCTTCTTTTATAGATAGGTTCCAAGGGAAAGCACTCATCATCTCCTATTCCAAACCAAGTTTTATCTTTGCAGTTACAAATATATATAGGTATGTGACTATATTTTGCATCAGCTACATCCTGCCTACTCACACAGCATGGTATTTGTTTTTACTAATCTACTAATGTTATTATGACTCAGCAAGAAATTAATTTCGTGGCTAAAGTATTCATGTTTATGATGGATAGCAGGGGACTTGGGTCAAAGGAATTTTCTAATTTTCTTACTCAGAATCTATAAACCTATAAGCTTTTGACTCAAGTACATAGTACATGGAATTTCTAAAAAACAAAAGTCTTTGAGACTATGTCCATCTCATTGCACATATTGCATAATACTCAAGTTTAACTTGACTATACTTTTCTCCTTACTTTTGAAAGTCCAAGGAAACATCAATGACATATTTAAACACTTTGATGAGGAAGGCCTAGGCTGAAACCTTGATTATTTATGTCATTTAGTTAATTATAGTCATATATGAGCTGCTCTGTACATCCTTAATTTCCCAACCTCAGAATAAATCAAACAGCTGACTTCTATCAGTAGTCTCTTGTTTCACTTCAAAGGAACAAGGAATTCAGAGGGTGAGGAAAAGCCTAAAATTTATTCTTTTCAATATAAAACTCCCATTTCTATCAGTATAAAAGAAAAAGTTAATGAAATTCCACCCTGTTACATATTCTGTCTGCTACCAATATTTTCATAAAATGCCCATAAATCTGTTTATAGTACATTCTGCTATCAGCCACAAGTATATGTCCTGTGAGCCACTGAAGTAATTTAGGAAATATCCTGAATCACAAGTTTACAGAGCCCATAGAACATAGCTATCAGACTGTAATGAAAAAAATTGAAACTGTTTTGAATCTTTACCATCAAGAAGTCAGTTGACTTGTTTTATGGGAGGAAATAGGAGCTTTCTCAATATTCTTCTTACTCAGAGTCTCACATATCTGTGATACATTGGGTGGCATTCCTGTTATGAAACTCCCTCAGACAACCTATATTGCAGCAGTAAATTCTAGATCTAGCCCACAACATTGGAAAACATTCCTGAACAGATGGTTTCATTCAATAAAACATCAAAGTACCATAGTAAATAATGCTGTGGAATTTTTTTGCCAGTCATTTTGCAGTGCCACATTAAACATTTCCAGAGGCAGCTGAAAATGAAAGGGACAGAAACATTTGGCAGTGAGCAGAGTGCCATAGGGCTGTTTGACTGGTGATGCTGAGACCAGAAAAAGAAGTGAGTATCTGAGTGGCACTTCTTGGGATTGTTTTTGACTTGTAAAGTGCAGAGAGTGCAGAGCACTTAGAGGTCATCTGCTTTTTCCCTTCCTCTTCCCCACTGCAAAGAATTTTGGTGTCTCATGCTCGTTTCCCCTGTTGACTTCTTTCTTTCTGTGTTTGGGGAACAGAAACTCGACATGATGTTTGCTCACCTCACTTGAGTGTCTCCTCTTTTTTGAGTCAGCATGTTCTAATGCCTGCAGGGATTAGCAGAACACAGTTTCCTCCAAAATCAGTCAAATTCTTGAAGATCTGAATCAAATATCACTAAATTGGAACATGATTATGGAATTAGTTGGCCTTGCCCGTGTGTCTTAGGCTTTATATACTAAAAGTAGACTAGGTATCAGTACTTTGAGAATAGACTGTATCTAAAGACAGAAGCAGCAAATAGAAGAGAATTATTTAGCCAGTCAGGCAATCAAGCCACAGGCTTCAGTGTCCTGCCAGTTAAGTCAAAGGGCATGAAGTAATCAGTGCTTGGTTTCTCGTATCCTGCTATTGGAAGAAAGGATTTTTTTTATTTATTTTTTTTTTACCTCTGAAGGTGTATTTTAGGAGACACCACAGTTTTCAGATAATTCTGTGAATTAAAGATTAGGATGTAACTTTACAAGAAAATATCTTTCTCTTTATATACTTGCAATGGGCACAAGTATTGCACAGATTAAAAATGCAAGCAATTTAGGAGTTGTAGGGCCTCAATCATAAAACCAAAATCGCCTAATGCAAAATACAGTAGCACTGCCTTGGAATTTTCTGAAAAATATTTGAAATGTAAAGCTCCTTCCCATTAATATACAAGTTGAAGGCAGTTTTCTTGTCTTCCCTCTCTTTGTCTCAAGGAACAGAAAAAAATTTAATCAGTTGCCAACATAAACTAGCCTTGCTATGGCAGCATTCACAGCTCTATCTTCTGTTGTATCCATTAGACATTATTTTTCACTGTCATCTCCAAAAAAACATAATTCAGCTGCAGCTAGAGCTACAGCAGTCCCTCTCTGCCTTGTTCCCAGTAGTTCCTGCACTGAATGTGAATTCTCATTATGTAACACACTCAAGCAGGGGCCAAACAAGTGCTTTTTACAGAACAGCCTGTGTGTGAGTCAACAACCAAGGCAAACCCAGGTCAAATGCAGAGACAGCGCGTGTCACTCCGCTGCATGTCCAGATCCCTAAGGATCTGGACACCAAGAGGCCTGGAAGCTGCAGCTCCTCAGCAATGCAGTTTGCCTGGTTTCCCTCTCATCAGAATTCCAGTGGGCTAAAGATACAGAGCTGTGATAAGAAGAGAGCAGGCAAATGAAAGAGAAGCATAAAATGATGCAAACAAATTTTTAAGCATTCTGGCTGTATCTCTCCAGAAAAAAAAAAAAAAAAAAAAGAAAAAAAAAAAAGAAGAAGAAGAAGAGAGAATTAGGTATAAACAGGACTTTTTTCTTCTTTATTCATGACACATTTTAATGAGATTTGAAATGAGCACAGGAAGACAGAGCAAGATAACAAGGTTATCTTCAACTCTGAATCTTCACACTATTTATGATGCTAAATTTGCAGGCTGTGCTGCTCACTTACATTTCCATAAAGTAGCATAATAAAAGAAAAAGAACAACTAGATGGTAGCAATTTTTCTTCTGAACTGTCCTTTCTGAAAAAATATATACAGTCCTCTGGGTTCTGATATTCTTTTTACGTCTGCAGAATAATGTCTCTTTTGTATTTTATCCCTTCTTTGTGCAAAGATAAAGAGAATGTATGTACATTCAGACTGCTACTCCCCTAAGTGATATGACTCATTCACACAAGCATCTTACCCCTTGAGGGACTGACAGTACCTTTTCCTCTTAACTCATTAATTTTATTTTTCTGTTATACTGAAGAACTGCTAATAAAGTAACTTTTCTCAATTGGTATTTAATCTCTTCTGTGCTCCTGCAGGCACCTCTTCTTCTTCAGGACTAAAAGCACAATGTGCTGAACTCTCCCCAAAATTGGCATGATGGAGGCATATATCTTATTCACTCCATCTTCTTGAAATATCATCTGTTTTGCAAATTGGGACTAATGGCAGGCAGCAGTTCCTGCAACAAATGCTTCCGACTACCATCCAACTTACACCTGTGTTTGCTATAATACACCTACAAACTGGCTAGCTATTTTCTAAAGCAATTTTTCCTTAAAGCTCTCAGATGTAGTTATTACATAAAATCTCATGGCTTCATTTCAATTTAGATACCTTTCTTCTCTGTTCCCAAATTAATCTTAGGAGCAGCCTTTAAGCTATAGCAAACTAGAAAAATACATTTCACCAATTCCATGATAGAATTAATATATAAAAAAAATAAAAAATGAAGGCACACAAAGGGGAGCATGCCCTTTTTAATTACATTTTTTTTTCCTTTGCCACTCTCACAATGTTGCTAACAATTAAATTTTCTGGGCTTTTAATGTGAGGTTGAAGAAATTAACAGCGGAAGAGTATGGAGTCCATCATGTTTGACCCAGTTTATGCTGATATGAGTTGATATCCCTACGTCTTTCTCATGTTTATGAAAAATGTCAGCATTTTTACAGGTGAGGAACAAGATATCTAACACAAATATTAGTTGATTTAACAGTAAAGGAAGCTTGCAATCAGTAATGGGTGACATATATATTCCAGAAGCTCCCTTAGCCTTTTCAGAAGAGGTGTAAATATTATATTACTGAAACATGACACAGGTAATTGTAAGATTAATTGGAAACTCACATTCTCTCATCTCTGCTGAATGGAAAACATCCCACTTGCCTTACCAGTCCTTGATCAGTATATCTGTCTTTGCAGAGACTAATAAGGCAACAAAAAAGCAAGGTAAATTTCATATTTTAAGTAGTTTCTCTAGTGTTTCTGGCTCTTGTGAAACAAAGGGAGTACTAAATATTGATAATCATGTCATTTCAAAGAGAAATAGCCTTTTTTTTCTCATGTATTACTCACCTCAATTAATCCCTGGAGTAGTGCAGTGTGCAGTGATTCTTTTCTGTGGAAAGTCATTGAAAGGTTTAAATAACTGAAAGTTCAGAAACTACACATATAGTACCATGAATCATTGTAGCACCACTTTAAAATACCTCTTTCTTTGAAATCACTGCTTGTATTAAAAATAAGGTGATAAGCTACTTACTGAATATAATGGTTTTCAAAACTATGTAAACTGTGCTGATGGGATGTATCTGATTAATGAAAACTAGGTGAATGTAAAGTTCTGAGACTGTAAAGTGGCTGTACATGTCAATACAATGTAAGGTCTGACAGCCTTTTAAATCTCAAGAGGTAAAAAAGAGCAAGAATTAGGAAGATTTGTTCAACACAGTGCATTCTGGTGAACTCATACTGAATCATTTTTCTTCCACCACGTAGAAAATGTGCAAAGAATATTCTAAGCATCCTACATGTCTGGTCAAAATGGGCCAAGAAAAAGACCCAATATGTTCTGAATGTCGGCAGCAGTGTTCCTTCCAGGCCTCTACATGTAACACTGCCCCCAAAAGACACCCCAGCTGGAGCCTCTAAGACTGAAGGGAAATGCCAGTTCTGTTTGCAGTGTACCAGCCTAGGCCACATTTTGAGGACTATGATTCTCTTAAGTGGCCTTACCAAAAACATACTTAGTAGGTAATCATATGGTCAGACTGAGGGTCTGCAGATGAGTTGTCAAGAGTGAATGCTTTGATCCAGCTATTTGCATCCTTTTTCAAGGAACAGTTGCTATTGCCACTTTCTTAGTATCAGAAATAAAATTATTGTATCCACGTGGTATGAAAAAAATGAGGCCCCCTAAGATGCAATGCCCATGTCCATCTAAGAAATATTTGGTATCTTTTTCTCAGCTTAAGCAGTAAGGCCAGCCAGCCAGGGCTGCTGGAGAGCTGAATAGGTAACTCAGTGGCTGGTGTTTATTGTTTGTGGTCAGTTTAGGGGAGAGAAAGAGCTTCTCCAACATCAGATACACTTTTTAATTATTCTAAGATATATATATATATATATAAAGAAGGGCACATACACAAAATGTCAAGTTAACGACAGTCTTTCAAGAAGTATTGTTACCTTCTGGAGGCTGTCTCGTATTACTCGATGACCTTATCAACAAGCACTTGGATAACATCTAATAGGTAGTTCAGATGGTGAATGAGGATTTGTATAGCTGTTACAATGATTGGCATTTTTTTATTAGTACCCAGAGGAAACAGACAAGATGAAGAGAGTAGCATGGTCCCTAGAAGAAAACACAAATGGTATTTCTCAAGTGAAGCTATATTAAAGCAGGGTAGCTTGTAACAACAAAACAATAATGAAACATAAGTAAAAAACAAATTCCACAAAATGTATCTGGCCCAAAGTTTTTTGGTCCCAGATGTTCTTTTGCTTTGGAATCCGGAATAGAAAACCTTACTTAAATTCATGATCAGTAATTGTCAGCTGTCACACACTGAAACTCATGCTAAGAAACTAGACAAGGTGCTAAAATCCAGTGTTTAGGTTTGTATTTTGCTATCTAGGCTCAAATGATCAACAATTACTGCACATTCATAAGCAAAGAGCTATTAGAAGGGCAGCACAAATTATCTAACAGAGTTTGTTGCCTCATTCCCTCTCACATTTTTTTTAATCATCTCTTTTAATCACATAAAGAGTGCTGGAAAACACTGTTCATTAGTTTGTATTGTCTCATGTCTAACAGATTTACATTATTTTATTCTGCTTATAATCACTTGGCTTCCCCAAAATTTCTTTAACAGTGTTACTTTAGGAATTAATTATTTTAGTGGTTTTTTCTAACTATGACCAATCAATAACACTTCACTTAACACATGTGAGCACTGCATTTTGGTACCCCTCTGTTTATAATACAGCTTCAACTATTTGCCTTTCATTATTAATACAGCAAAGTCGAGTAGCTTACATACCTCTTACTTATAAAATGTGCTTGGAAAAAAACATTAGTTAAGAAGATACTTCCACCCTTATAGAACTAAATATCCTTTGGTGTTTTGAGCCTTACTCAGTTATATCAGATATTTATTGCCTCAGTTGTTGTGGCACGACCCAGGTGAAGAATGAGCAGGTAAGTGTCAGTAGCATTTGAGGCAGGGTAGTGCATACCTGTTCCATCCCATATCAGAGCTCCATTCTCTTAGGGGCTGCAGAAAACACCAATGGTAGTCGCTCTCTCATGCAGGGTTTTCAGACCACCAGCTGAGAAAAGAGGGAAGTATTACTACACTTTTGGGAAAGAGAAGGGGACGATGAAGGCTAAAATTCATAATTGGCCTCAAATCATATTTGCCCTGAGGAAAGAATCAGGCAGAGATTCTTCCCTTATCACTATCTGAGGTGGCTCCCTACTGTAAGTCTTAGGGTCAGGTCAGGTGAATTCATCACCATTCATTGATGTGGCTCATTTGCTTTTGGGATCTCAGCAGGGGACACTCATTCCATTCTTGCTGAGCTTAGAGCTGGATGATTTGTGCTGGCCAAGTCTCAGGCCCTCAGGTATTTGTGGAGGCTGAGAAGCATGAGTAGCTTCAAGAGACAGACGAGTCAGATAGATAACCAAATATTGGCTTACACAGATTACTGGCTGATGTAACGATATTTTAGTGGGCTCTTCATTGAGGCACAACATAACAATTCCCAGTAAGATATCAACTGGTAAATTTTATTTCCATTTCTAATCTTCACAAAGATATGCATCTTTTCTATATGTAGTGCTTACGCTCAATACATTGGACCCAGAAGTCTTAGCAAAATCACTATCACATAGCTCACAGGAAAGAGAAGGTAAGCTCACTTGACAGGCACAAACTATTGAACCTCAATTTTGTAAATGTAGACCAGAAGTTATATCAGCCCAGATATGCTGGAGTCACTAATGCAAGCTAAGGTTACAGCCAGTTTTTCCTTTCTTCTATCAGGAGGAATGATGAGTTTTGAACAAAAGCACAGGAGGAAAGGAAAAGGAAGAGTGTGTGTGTGCATGTGTGTGTGAGAAACAGACTTCCAAACTCTCAAGCTCTCTAGTGCCTTTATAAAGCACTACAGCTATCAGCAATTTACCTCCTTGGAAAAGGAGCTGTCAAGTAAATGCCTTCCTATTCACATCATGTGGTAGGTAAAAATTCTGAGCTGATCTATGCCTCATGATTGAGCAGACAGGTCTTTTCCCTGCAATCAACGTTGATGAAAAACTGGTTTTTGTGGTACTGACAATCTGATGGTACTAAAATAAAATCTTCTAGACCCTCTGGTAATGAAAAATTATCTAAGTGAAAGGGAGAAAGAGTACAAAATGAATTATAGACTTCTATTTACCTTTAAAGTTGTAGAAACATTTTTCCCCAATAAGTAAATAGTCCTTCTTTTTATTTTTGCTTTCATTAAGAATACTTTGAAGGACTATGATGTGCTTTACCACAGTGGACCAGATTGCTTCATTTGCTTCTGAAGAAGACCAAAAGCCTTGTCAGTGGAGTGTGGAATAGAAGACAATCACAGTGAAATCAGGTTAAAGCATCATTCACTTTATTGAATCAAATGCTATTGACATATTCTATAACCACTTAGACCTTCTTAGATTTTCATTGTGGGATATCCATGGACATTGTCCATGTCTTCTGGGTAGCAAATATTCAATTACATGTATGCTACTAAGGGGTGGTATCTGTAAAGAAATGTAAGAGATATTTCTTCTTTCTTGTTTTCTTTGGCCAAAACACCGCTGTTCCAACTTATGATGTTGCATTGTGCTTGGCCAAGTGGAGATACTCTACAGGCCTGGCTAGTAAAAGTTATAGAGTGGGATAGTTTTTCTGTTATGTAGTAGTTTCTTAATAACTTCACTGCATCAACCTGTGAACAAAACATCTGCTGGTTCCTTATAATTATCATCTCCCTTACATTTATAGCCCTCTCCTCTAGTTTTCCATGTTAAAACATGGAATAAATATTTTTTTCTGAGGTCCATTTCAATGTGGAAGAGTTAACTGAATTTACATCCCATCTCATCCCATTTAAATTTCTAATTAATGATAATAAGTGAGTAAAAGAGGTAGACGTTCTCCTAAAAAAAATTAAAGAACCCAATTCTTGAAATGCCTCATGAACTTTACAGGAGAAAAAATCCAAATAATGATAAAAAAACCCATCTCCTTCTAATCCTTGAGTGTTTTAAAGATGAACTCAATACAGTTTTCCTCCTACTTAGAGTATCAGTGCTGGAAGAGATGGAAATAAGTGTCCTGCTTTTACTTATCAGAGACTTGTACTCAAAGATAGCTCCTTTGATATCAGTATATATTGAAAATGTGGAAGCAAGCTGGTTGCAATCTGTCAAAAAACAAAACTGGGGACAAATTTTTAAGAACATGGAGTTTTTTTCACCCTATGTGAAGATCAGGCAGATGCTGTGTGCTCTGTGGCAGAGGTAGCATGGCCAGAAATCACATGGTCCTCCCATGGGCAGCACTTCAAGGTTACAAAATAAGATCTCCTGAGAGTAAAAATTATGTTGACATTTTAGCAAGTACTTTGGCTCAGGAGCCTAAGAGTGGATAGTGGAAATCACAATCAATTTGTTTTTCAGAAAATAACCAGTCTGATTCATGGGATGAAGCCACCAGCAGACCATGCATGAACTCATGCAAGAATGCATAAAGATGTGGAAAATCTATGAAATAAGGAAGTTTTAGCAATTGGGGGGAAATTTCTCCTGAGCTAAAGAAGCCTTACAAATTTGTTTCAGAAAAAAAAAATTGCTGAGAGATGCACTGAATAAGAACCTAAATTTACTGAATAAAGGCACACAGAGGCACCTATGTGGCAACATTTGGTTCAGTTCTGAAGGAAGGGAAGGTCCCTTAGCTTAG
Organism: Phylloscopus collybita; assembly: GCA_027886175.1. Lineage (NCBI taxonomy): Eukaryota > Metazoa > Chordata > Aves > Passeriformes > Phylloscopidae > Phylloscopus > Phylloscopus collybita. The sequence goes on along the minus strand of JAJNNQ010000009.1, from coordinate 37,120,680 downwards.
ATGGCTATGCTATTTCACTTTGTATTAATTAATACAGCTGGCATAGGGCAGGGTGGATTGTGATTCAGAATAAGAGCCTTTAGTTCTAGAATAAGGATTCTGACCACTGAAAAAAATCATTTAAGTCCATATCCTTACTGTCTTCACAAACCTAATGCCTTTGAAGCATGAAAAAATCTTTGTCCTTGTAGTTTAAAAATACAGGCAACAAACAGAAATCACATGGAACTAATACAGTCAATAGAATAAATAAATTTTAAGAAGGAAAAAAATATATCCAGCTGGTTATAAAACCTACAGATGAACACAATTAAAAAGTCAAAATTAAGGCAATAAACCTTTGACTACCTTTGTAATTCCATGTGCCATATAACCTTTCATTCATTATAAAAATAACATATAAATACGCACAGATCTTTTATGTCATTGGTGTAAGTCACTGTTATCCTGCTTACATATAATTTTCTCCAGAAGATAGGAAATATTAGCTCATTATCTCAATAGTTATTCAACATTAAATCCCATAATGAGTAACTCCAAATTTGAAGCCTATATTAAAGACCTTTTTGTAATACCTCACTGAGGAAAAATGTGTATATTTATCACTTCAAAATATAAGTATTCAAGGTATATTTCACCAGAATCAGAAGAATATATAAAATTTTAAATGATGGAAGCTTAGTGCAGATGTTGCAGCACTGCTGCTCCATTTCAATGTTGGCACAGCATGGGCTGTAGCCTGGCCAAGCTGCACCGCAAAAAGCAACCACTTCTTTTCAGATGTTTAGAAGCCAGACTCTTTTTCAAGCTCCTTTTCCTTTCTGAACATCAGTTCACTGCCTTGTTTCTAAACAGGCATCCACCGGCTTATACATTCAGACACAGAGTCACAGATGGTTCGGAGACCAATCTGCAATTTACCATAAGAAAGTTGAGCTGATTTAATAATGAGCATGATGAAATGTAAGTACAACCCACGCTGAGTGGATTAAGGAATGGCCAACTGACAGCCCTCAAAAGCATCTGTCAGTGAGGGAACTGTCACAGAACAAGGATTTTTTTGTCTCTCTCACAGCAATACACAGGCTCTTCAACCTTTATAAAAAAATTCACTCCTTGTTCTTTTTGTGAATATTTCAAAACTGAAACCTGCACCTGAAGAAGGTCTAAGGTATAATTTAAATGTGAAACCTAAATTATGACACAACCCCCTAATCTTGCTAGGATTTAAGAAAATCTCACCCTAGAGCTTTCCAAGCCACATTTTAACTTCAAAGTTTCTAAGATATGAAAGATCTACCCTTTTTCAGAACAGACCCTTTCTAACCACTCTGATATCTATTTTTTACTTCAACTGCTCAAGCTCTAGGAGTCAGCACAGCTAAGACACATCACAGCAGCTACAAAAGGACACTCATAAAACGTAGTTGTTGCCACCCACCTGTGCAAAACTGATGAAAAATTGCTTAATGGTCATGCTAGAGTTGCTCAACGTCACATGTAAAAGAAAAATTTGAACTTTAGTGATTTGGTATAATAAATTCCTGAGCGATTTTTCTGATATAAGCCTATTTCAATGATTGCAATCTCTCAATTGCAGTTTGACTATTTTAGAGGTTTACTCTAAGTTAAGTTACATGTTAGCAGTAGATAATGGGTTTTATTTTTGATATTCTCTGTGCAATTCTGTTTCACTTGCTGTCCCAACTGGAATTAAGCAAATATGACTTCTCATGCCATTTGGGGGATTTTGGTTTGGTTCTAGTTTGGTGTTTTGTTTTTTTTTTTTTTTAATTTTCATAAGCTTTTCACACCTACATTGGAAAAAGGTTGCAAAGTAATACTCCTTAATTCCGTGGTAGCAAAGTCTCAGATATATCTAATTTGTTTTCAGAGAAAGCTTGCTTTACTCTTCTCCTTCGTAAAGGACAAATGGCATCACATACAATCTAATTCTGGGCACACTTTGCTGTTTATTATACCCATGACCTTCAGGTATGGATGTTTGATTTCAATAATTAATATAATTATCGCATAGGGGGTTTTTTCCTTGTGATTATACTGAAATTTTATCTGAAGTATCTGAATGTAAGCCATTGCCAGAATACATTCTTCATAATGACATATTCTTTTTCAATAAACCTATATCTTCCACTTTTTTATTTTTGCGTCTGTTATCTCTCTTAAATAAGGAAAGGCTGACCAGTTATTGATATATCTTTTTGTGTTTCATAGGAAACAACAGACATGTAATAAAATTTTTATTTTTATCACTAAAACTGTAGGTACTTCATCCGGGATGCAACAGGGACTTCAAAAGTATGATTTACTGTCTCTCACTAAGGATCATAAGCACTTGTGATTTTCCTCAGATATTCTGAAAATGCAGTTAATAAATATTTTAAGTACAGTTTTGTGATGATGAATAAAATTAAATAAAGTTATCCCAAGTAAGGCTTAGAAGCAGAAACCAAGTATTATTACTTACACCATCCAGGGAGGAAAAAAAACCCCAAATGTACAGTGAAGAAATCAGAGACAAGAATTCACAGGATCTTAGAATCAAAGAATGGTTAGGGTTGGAAGGGACAAGATCATCGATTTCCGGCTCCCCTACCATGGGCAGGGACACATTCCACTAGACTAGGTTGCTCAGAGCTTCATCCAACCTGGCCTTGAACACTTCCAGGGATGGGGCATCCACAACTTCCCTGGGCAACCTGTTCCAGTGCCTCACAACACTCTGAGTAAAGAATTTCTTGCTAATAGCGAATCTAATCTAGACCTGTCCTCTTTAAACCTATTGCCCCTTGTGCTGTTATTATCTGCTTGTGTAAAATCTCCATCATCCTCTGTTTGATAAACCCCCTCTTTTGATGCAGTCCAGGATGCAGATGGCCTTCTGGGCTGTGAATCCACACTGTTGGCTTATGCTCAGCTCTTCATCCAGGAGAACTCCAACTCCTCTACAGGGCTGTTGTATGACTTCTACTCCCAGTCACATCTCAGATTGCCTCAACACAGGTGCAGCCCCTTGCGCTTGGACTTGTTGAACTTCATGAGTCTCTTGTGGGCCCAACTTTCCAAAATTTTCCAGGTCCTCTGAATGGCATCCCATCCTTCTGTTGTATCAACTGCACCACTCAGTTTCATGTCACCTGCAAACTTGTCGAGGGTGCACTCAGTCCCACTGTCTGTGGCATTGATAGAGATGATGAAGAGCACTAGGCCAAAGACAGATCCCTGAGGGACATCTCTTGTCACCGGCCTCTGCCTGGACACAGGGGAAGCTCACTGATTTTCCTGTCTCCCCCTTTCCAAAATGGGAGTGATGTTTCCCTGAAAAGCATGATGTTTATTGAGCATTTCATATATGTTTCCCTTATAGCTGTTCCATTCCTCCAGTGAAAGCAGCTGCATGCAGCTTTTAGTGAATGGGTTAATGATTGTAATTATTAACCTTTGCTAAGACTGTAATGTCTGTCTTCAGGTTCCAAATAACTATAGAACAAAAATAACAGAACAAAAGTACATAACAAAGGCAAGTCAGTAATACTTCATAATTCACTGTATTAAAAGCAGCACAGACAGCAATACTTTGAGCAAGTTCTTACTGTGTCCAGGATCTTGCAAGTAGGTCACAGTTTGATACAACAAAAGTAGTCTCTGTTCTGTGCCCGAGGCTGGACTCTGCTTGTTGATTTAATGTCTTGCTCAAACTTGATGCTTACTGTTTGGGAACGCGAAGCACAAGATGGGACCAGAGTTGAAAGACTTTTGGCATCTTCTACTAGTTACTTCAGAATTCAGTGGAGAAATCTGCTTTCTGATCAGATTGCTTCTAATTTGAAATGGCAAGGTTTGTAATTTATTGCCAGGAATAGCATTGATTAGCTTCAAAATTTTGACAGATATTTTTCAAGATTTCTTAACTTGTAGTAAGTTGAAGAGGAGATTAAGAGAGAGATAAAATAGATGCTTTTTTTGGACCTGGTTCAATATGTGGTGAGATTGTTTCATAGTTCCCCCACAGCTATGAGCAGTCGGTGTTTCGTTTTGGTGGCTGATCAGTGGAATTTGTGCAAAAGAGTTCTACTGCATGTGATGTTGCCGTTCTTGCTGGCAAAGTTGAGAAAGCAGTCTAATCTTGTAAATCACATCTGTCATTTTTAGTGGTAGGATTATTCTGACCATAGGTCAGACTTGCAATTTTTGTCCAAATTCTAATTCTCTTTTGGCCCTGTTTTTGGGAATAGGATGTCTCTAGCCACTACCAGTAGTGAACTACAGATGACTCTATAATTATTTCTAACTTACAGGTATTTCTGTGATGCATTTGGAAACATGCATCTATGACAGCCAGGCTAAGGATAGAGATGAGAGGCTCAGCTTCAGAGCAGGTAGTCACAAAGCTCTGAAATATTGTCTGCAACACTCTCAATATTAAGGCCTACCCTTTAATCACATAAGCTGTGAATATGGCTCTCCAAGCTGTACTTCAGGGAAGTGCAGCTAAGTCCCAGTCAAGGAATGCTGCATACTTGTCAGACTGAAATATTTCTGCCAAGCATTTTTGTTTGTTTGCTTTACAACGACATCTAAGAAGAAGGGGTTAGGGTTCATTTCACAGAGGATGATGAATAAACACTGATGACCCATGTGTGCAATGTCTAAACTCCTGTTACAATGAAGACCTGCTCAGCACATCACTAGTGAATAAACCCCCAGTATTTACTTCAGGGTTAACTGAGGCTCTAATTTACTTCAGGCTCTCTTGCTAGGTCTCCTTCTCACACCAAGGGAGGGTATATACTTGGAAACAGATAGCTAAACTCAGATGTTTTAATCCTCTCAATCCCAGAGAAACCTCATGAAACAGAGGGGAAACAGCTATAAAGAAACACCCATGGTGCAAAACTACCACAAGCCAGTTGGATGTGTCTGAGACAAGCTGTGTCAACAGCAATAAAAGTGCAGCCCCCATTGCTGCCCAGTCAGCAGGCCTCATGCATAGCCTGACCTCAAAGAGATTGACTTTGAGGAAGCAGTTTCATTTTCCTTCCTCTATTCCATTGAAACTGCCAAACCCAGCTCAACTGTGAAGATGCCTTTATGATTCAGACAATTTTCATCAAAAAGGAACCAGATTTAGTATATTCATTTGGTTATCTCTACCATGAAAAACTGAAGAAACAATGAATCGCATCCAGGCCTGGCATAAGAACAGGCTGCCCCAAAATAACTACTTGGCTTCCCTCTGCAGTTCAGTATGCATCCATTCATCAGTAGGCTTTGTCTGGGAGCCAGTTTGGAGCTCATGGGCTAAATGTTACAGGCCAAAGCAATTTTGATTATTTATTTTTTTCAAATCAGTTGCTGTGAGACAATACGAAGTAATTTACTAAAGTCACAGTGCTCTACAAATACTCCAGATATACCCCAGTGACTAATCCTACAACATTAGTAAAAGTCATAATACAAAAGGAAAACAAACAAAATCAGGCTGCTTAGAAAGCAGCTTTTTAAAATCAAATGCTACTGCTAACTCAGTGGTCAAGTTTTATTTTTAATACTTTTCTATTCTTTGAAACTGAGAAGAAAGAAGACCTATAAAATATGATATCCAGGAGCATTCTCTCTTGTCTATATAAGGAGAAATAACTTTCTTGCATTTATGGGTGTGCATGAATTTACAGTGTTCTGTGAATTTCCAAAAAGAACCTCCATTTGTTCAGTAATATCTTTCCTGTTTATATAAAACTGGAAATAAACATTTTCTGGAAATATTAGATGAATTAGAATGAGATCAAAATAATGTAAAAAATGAAAAGTTTATTCTCTGACTTCACAGTGTTCATATATATCTATCTTTTTTCTTTTTTTTTTTTTTTTTTCAAAAACTACAGCTTTTTAGCCAATCCATCTTTTCTGCTTAAATCAAAAATGATTGTTTCTTCTCACTCAAAAACATTTGGCAGTAACCACTGCTGCCAGTCTTGGTGTCCTTGATTTCCCTAAGATGTAGAACCCTTAGATGTGTCTAAATGCATATATTTGGTCAGATATATCAGTTTCAAGTTACAAACAGGTAAGCTAGAAACAAGACTAGAATTTTCTTGTCCTTCCCTTCATTGTTGAATTGTCCCTTTCTGATTTGCTGCCTTCTATATTTACAAAACTTTTATGTGCACATTGCTCTGCCTCTCTAAAACACACAGGTTGGTTGCTGGCTTAAGCATGTGTTCCCCCACAGTTTCACACATTGACATACACACTCTACCTTGGAGACCAGCAAAACCACCACAGATCTATGCTTTGATCCTCCTCTGGTCAAGGGTACAGACTGCTCTCATCAATCAAACTGTTGACTTAGAGGATGATGAGCAGGTAAGACATTAGCAGCCACTACACCTCTTCTGTTAAGGCAGACAGGCTGCTGGCAGGTACGTCGTGAAGGTCAAGGTAAGAAAAGTCTTATCTGTGGTAGGAAAAACTTTCCAGGAAGCCAGGATTTCTCACCATTCTACAGATTAAAGGAAAGCAGCTCTGGGCAGTAATAATACTGCCAGTATTCCTATCCCCTTTTAACACATGAATGATAATTTTACGTTTTGGACAAGTACCATTTTAGTAATTAATTAAACAAACAAATAAATAACAAAAAAAGGCGAACAGTCACATTCTCCCCGGTTTTAATTTGCATCTCTCTGTCCAGAAATGGTTCAAGAATGAATTCAGTAATGAAACCAGAGTTTTAAAAATGTTGTAATGGTTTATCTGCTGGACTTCACCTTCCTTTGTCTTCATAGAACCCATAGAGGTGTTTGATAGATCCAGATTCAGAGAGTGGATTAAGAACAATGATCTGGAGTTGGCTAGTAGCAAACTCTGAGGATAGGGGAGGACACAATAGAACTCCTGCCCTTTTTTTTTTTTTTTCAGCAGCTACATGGCCAAAGATCCATTAACTCTACCCAGAAGAAGTTTTTCAAATGTCTGGAGGGAAAAACACTTAGTTTTACATATCTAGTTTGATTATACAAATCTCATGCCCTGTACATATACTCAAATAGTAGCATGGTAGCAATTATTGCACATATATCAATGCATAAATACAAAACCACAGCTATATGTTAAATACAGGTTCTTAAATAGAGCTGATGTCTCATGGAAAATAATAAAATAATTAGCACAGTGCACCATAATATTAGCCTTGGCAATGATTGGGCTTTCAACCAGGTCTTTGCTTCAGATTATACACTGAAGGATTCTAATATTTCTATTTATCTTGGGGGTTTTTTTTATGTTTCTGAAAATGTAAGCTGGAAAAACCAGGCTTTTAACAGTGTGGAAGCCCAGAGTTACATACAGCAGCCATTAACAGTGTATTTTTTTGTTGCCACAGATTTCAGTCACCCCTTTGTATAACATGGATTGGGTCCATGTTGTTTATTCCACACATATAACTGCCACACCAAGGATCAATGTATTTCATGACTCAGTAATGATAAAATGCAGTCCCCGAAATCGGAATATTAAAAATGCACATTTCATTAATTTTTTAACAACTTGATATTTTGGAAATGGTTGTGCTACACAGCATTGCAGACATAGTGGATGAATGTCAAATATTAGATGATATAAAAAGAATCTATGTAATTTAAACTCTATTGATAACTGAGTTGTGTTAAGGACAAATCCGTGCACAAAAATCATCATGCATTCATCTATTAGTCTGTCCATGGATCTGTGTGGCACTCAGACTACCTTTGCTGCACAGAACATTTTTCATTCATGAAGTAGTACAATCTTATTAAAAATTAATTTAGAAGCATGTTTAAAAATTAAACATATTTATGAATTAAGGCTGCAATGATACAGATCTTAGAGAATAAGCTTTGCTTAGTTGGAAAAAATAAATTTGAAGATCTCTGCTTCTACCTGTTCAGCTGTAAATATTTCTGGTGACACTATCAGCAGACAAGCAGATCTCTTGAACTGAACAAATTATTGCTTTGCTCTTGTTCCTGCTGTGTTTGCCATGAACCACCTGTGCAGCAAAAAAAAAAAAAAAATTACTTTTTGTCCTTTTATCCTCAAGACTTTGGGATTAGCTGGTACTCTAAAAGCTGTTTCTTTGGTAGTTGCATAAATAGGTAAGTTTAAGAAAGAAAAAAAATAAATCAAAAAGCCTCAAGCCTTGTTTCCTCTCCCAATGGGCTCTTACCTTTTCTCCATCAGTAACCAAGGATGAACAGAAGCCAGAACAATGTCAAGCTAACCTGAGAAACTCTTCCAGCTCTTTGTCATCCTGTGAACAGATGATTTTCAAGTTTATTTTGATTTGGTAAGAATGGCCCACAACAACAGAACGGGTTGTTTGTGCCAAGTTATGTCAGTTACAATTAGCTTGAAATGAGCTGCCTAGACAAAACCAGGCTTTGTTTTTGAATTTGTATTACCCAACATGTAGGACCTTACTTAAGGTGACTTGCACAGAGTACCAAGGGGAATAAAGAAGGTACAGATTTTTACTACCTGCAACCAATGCCAAAATTTTAAATTATCACTGAGATACATAAATTTAACTGAGATGCATACATAACACATTAACTCCAGGAATATGGGTCAAATGTGAATTTTAGGATTGTTTACACCCAGCAGCATAACACAAAGGAGTGAGGAGCAACAGCTGATATTTTCATGATGATCATACAAAGTAAATGCTTCTTTGTAAGGAAAGAACATAAAGGCCTTTCCAAACTGGAGATTTGAGGCTGGATTTGGTCATTCTGTGTATATTAAGAATCACAATAACTTTATATGGTATTTATACTTTACATTACGTTAATTATGTTAACTCACGAGATTAATTCTATGGGTCTACATTTTCTTAACAATACATGTTCAAAAGTATTCAAGCAAAATTATTATATGAAATATGCATGATAATCATGTAAATGCAGATATGGGAGATTTTTGTTGTTTTCTGTGTGAGGCTACAATACAGGAAGAGTTATCCAGGGGGGATTTCTTTAAAGTAATTTTGACTCCAATCCCGTCCAAAAGTTGTGAGGTTAAAGATGATTTGGGAAGGGTGGGAAAACAAGAACAAAACTGTATAACAGTCTTATAATGTAATACTCAATTAGAACTATCTGAAAGAACAAATAATACCTTATGAGATACAAGAATAAAATTCCAATTTTAATTCCTTACAAGAATGTTGAGAAAGAGACACATGGTGTCTTCCCTCTGGGCAACATATTCTAGTGATTAGAACGAAATCTTTTCTGGTTTAATCAAGCTTTTTCCTCTAAAATGTGTAACAGTTCTTAAAGAAGGGTGGACCTTACACCACTGTGATGCATACTGGCTTAATTTAACCATAACATGATTTGAAATGCTCTTGTGTTTCCAAATAAGAAATTCCAAAACCTGAGTTTTTTCTCCCCAATGTCTTCCTACAACTGTCTTTTTTTTTCTCCCCTAAGCTAGAGAGAGTAAGTCCTGACCATAATGATCTCAGGTGACACCATGCCAAATCCTTTCCCAAGGTATCTGAGGTGACATGACAGTACATTACACAGTGCAGTAGAAGTTACCACCATTGTGACCTGATGAAACCTAAAAAGAATGCTTTAGCTCTTATAGATTATTCTGACTTTTAGCTAGATAAAAGTAGAATACTTTGATCCAGCACTTTCATTTGCTGTTATCCAGGGAATAATAGGATGACAAAATTACTACCTAGAATTTTTGCATAAGCCCAACAGACAAAGATATAAAAATACACTCTCTGGAAATTTTGATATATAAGACATCTATAAAAGGATTCAAATGCATTGTAAAATAGAAGCATTTATGTTTCAATTTTTGCATAAATTGATTGTACCTAGGAAAAAAGCAACTTTGTTTTAAATCAAAAAAGCTATCTTTTAATCTAATGTGGACCTTTTTCAAAACCAACTCATATTAGTTGAAGCTTGAGCCCTTCAGATGTTATCCACCTTAGTGAACCTCACAGGCTTTAATGGGATGATTTGAATATGATGACTATTTCAAGGTGAACAGGGGGGAAGAAACAGGTCTCAGATATATGCAATAAAGTGGACACAAACAGAACAAATATTGTAGAATAATTTTGTTTTCCTAATATAAAATATTTTTATATTACCTGAAAATTTTGATTTTATCAATACAGTTCAACCAGGGAATATATTTAGAAGCGTCTATTTCTGAAGTCATCCACACTGATTTCACACAAACGTGATTTCATATACTTTAATTGTATTATTTTTGTTTTTCCTCCTTCCAGACAGTCAGATCTAAACCCTTATTATCCCTTCAAATAAATTGCTCATTATTTTAACAGCTTCCTGCAGTCAGAGTTTCTCAGCATGTATCACATTTCTATTTCTTAAGATAGAAACGTAAACCAGCTGGGGGTCTGCCTGATTTAACGTCCAGATTTGCTTAGAGGAAGCAAAGATGATTTTATGTTTCTCTGTTCACTGATGATATGTGGCCTTTTAGCTTCTTCAACTATATTTAGAAGGACTTATCAGGCAGCATTGCTGAGAAAAGAAACACCAGCTAAGGCCAAGTCTCAAACAAGGTAATCAAAGTTACTCATGTCCTGCTGGGGAACTTCAAGCACCTCAACATCTGCTGGGAAAGGAGAGCGAGCAGTAGGCAACTCTAAGCATTCAGGACACTCCTGGAATGCATGGAGGGTAACTCCTTGAGCCAGCCAACAGAGACCTCTGCCAGAGGGAATTCAATACTGGATCTGACCAACGTAAGGCAGGTAATCAGGGACATCAAGACTGAAGACAGCCTGGGCTGTGGTGATGATGCATGGGTGGAGTTTGCAGTCCTGAGGGATATGGCTCAGAAAGGTGAGAAGTTAGGCCCCTGTACTTTAGGAAAGCAAACTTCTAGCTTTTCAAGAATATAGTCAATAGGATCCATTGAGACACTTCCCCCAGGGACAAGGGAGTGCAAAGAGCAAATCTTTAAGGATGTCTTCCACAGAGTGTACAAACTAGCAATTCCTATGAGCAAAAAATCAGGTGAGAGACCAGCATGGCTGAATAGGGAACTGCTGCTCAAAGTAAAAGGAAAGAAGCAAATACACAGGCAGTGGATGCAAGGAAAGGTACCCTGGAAGATTATAGAGATGAAGTTTGGTTGTATAGGGGAGAAGCTGGAACTGAACCTGGCAAGGGATTCAAGGAATAACAAGAAGGGCTTCTATAGATAGCCATGTAAACCATAAAAGGAAGGTGAAAGAAGGTGCACCCCCCTGAAAAACAACAGTAACAAACCAGGGATAGTGAATTAGGAGAAGGCTGAGGTAGTCAACAACTTTTTTGCCTCAGTCTTCAACGGCAGCCTTTCTTCCCACATCCCTTGAGAGGATGAACAGCAGGACGGAGACTGGGGGAGCAAAGTGCTTCTCACTGTAAGTGAAGATCAGGTTCCTGACAACCTGAGGAACCTGAATGCACACAAATCTATGTACACAGAGCTATGAGATCTAGCCCAGAATCCTGAGGGAAATAGCTGATGTTGCCAAGGCACTCTCCATGATATTTGAAAAGTCATGGCAGTCAGGGGGAAAAGGGAAACGCTGTACCCATCTTTAAAAAGGCTTGGATTTTAAAGATGTGAGCTGTCAATCCAACCCCTGAAAAGAGCTACGTGCATACTTAATTCCAGAACAAGTAATCCTGCTCAGTAACTGGTTGTTTGAAAAGATGATGAAATATTTTCTCATCTTAGAAGGTTGAAAGCTGGATGATGAACCACTCAAAAATTTATTATTTTATCCCCTGTTTACAAGATTGTAGCAGTATCTTATTTCAAGTGTGAAAACTGAATTATAAATTAAAAAAACACAGATGAAAAGGCAGGCCTTTTTCATTTGGGGAAAGATGCAAAAACTGAAAATCTCTGTTTCTACCTACTTTATGTGGAAAACTAAAAATAAAAAGCAAATATAGGTCTGTATTATTTGAAAACAAAAATTAAATTTTTGCATATTTCTGGCATAACACAACAATTTAACTTACTAAATATGGCACTTGACTTACACCAAAATCCTGAGAAAGACAAGGCTACATTTTTGATCTGTAAATTGCCTACTTCCTAATTTTACAGTCTGTCTAGAAAAAGAAGGAATAATTTTGAATTTCTTAATAAGTTTCCAGGAGAACAATTTGTCTAAAATAACCTTCACCTAAGCCAAATTATTTCTGGATTAAATGAAAGTGAAACACATCCTTTCTACAATTAGTATAGGACCTTCTCATTTTTGTTCCTCATGCAGAATCTCTGCTAGAAGAATCAGTACACACTATGGAACAGAATCGAGTAAGTCCAACAAAGAAACGAGATTATTATGTCTTAACTGGTTTAAAGGGATTTAAAGGGCTCCTGCTGAGCACTTAATACTTTGGACTTAGTTTCCAGCTGAGGTATTTTTGTCAGCCAAAGATAGAATGGGAAATACATCAATATTTTGGCCTCCTTGTTCCATCTCAGAGTGGGTTACATTAGTACATCTGTACATTTCTTGTACAAGATACTTTGGTGATAGGGTGATATGATGTATTGATACACTGACGCTAGAGTGGATACAGCTATATATGTCTGTGAGAGATGTACCCATAGCAAAGGAAGATCAGGGAATGATCTCGCCTGCAAGAACTGAAATCTACCCTATTGCCCAGCTAGATGTTGGTTTGCTCTCTGGCTTCTGCTTGGAGTCTGTACCTGGCTCTCTCCAGAGCAGTTCATTTTAAGACACCTTGCAAAATGTTATAGGAATGTCACAGCACGAGTTTTAAATCCCTCTGTAGAGCACAACAATTATCACAGTTTCTACTTCACATAGCAGAACATCTTGGAGTCTCAAGACCACCTTCACAAAACAAGATGGACAAAGGTTTGATTCAAAGTTAATTGAATCAGCATAAAACCTTAAGATTCCAATAAGCTTTGATAACAGAAGCCAATCTGGTGTCACAGCTAAACCTTCTCTGGCTTCTGAAATGGATCCGAGTGAGTGGCACACACTAAAGGATAAATCATACACTGGTCTAGACTAGGGGAGGGTACCATAATGGAGTGGGAAACTTGTGACTTTCCCAGCAGTCATGTCTATCTGCTCCAGTACCATTTCAGTAAGAAGTATGTGATTCCAGCACTGGGTAGAAAGCCATTCTGAAGACAAAATGAACCAGGCAGATAGTCCCAGAGGCATGATTTTAAACAAAGATAGGTTTTGCCAGCCAAACCAAGTGAAGCAAACAAATGAACTCAAACTGACAGCCCTCATGACAGTAACTTCCAAGTTTTGAGAGTTAATCATGCTGCATTTTGACAGATCACTGATGAAATCTTTCAGATTTGCCTTGTCAGTCATTTATTAGCAGACATCTAATGAATAGCATATAAAGTAGGCTTGTTAAGTATAGTGCCTACTGACAGTTCAATTTAAAAGTGAAGGGTATAGAAAATTCACTCCAGAGCAATTGTCAGTTTTTCCACAGGAAAAACTTTGTGTTAACAGTCTGTACAGGTCTGGTAGGAATATTCTCCATCTGCATGACCCTGGCTGCCACAGGGATACAAAAATTTCTTTAGCAAAGAAGCGGTCAAGCATCCAGGCAAATATTACTGGAATTATGACATTCAATTCCTTGCTTAGGAAAGGTAATTAAAAGATATACTCTGAGGTGTATCAGTAACATTTGAAACTGATTTTATTGCAATTTTTTATTTTACTTTCGTTACAATGTGATTTATGAGAGGAATTATTAATGTAATTAATTTAAGTGATCTCTTTTCCCAGCATAATACAGCATGCAGATAATAACATCTAGCATAAAACTTACAAAATAGAATGCATTTTTATGAGTTGCTTCCTATTAACTTTGGAAACAAAGTATAACAAAACAAAAAGAATCCGCGCTGAATGTTCAAACCTTTAAGGAAAAAGATTAAAGCGGACTCAAAGAAGACTCCACTGATATTTTTTATATTGAAATATTTATCTTCTCACATACAAATACATAGGCCAATAAAAATACAACATTGCAAAAAAACCAGAGTAAGACAAAATGACTGAAATACAAATAGAAGAGCTCATTATGAGAAATGGATAAAACACCTTTTTTTAAATATATATTCTGAAGGACTATGGTTTTTGTGAAGGAACCTTACAGGTGGTTTTCATTTGCAGTCTCCCAATTTTTTTGACCTACGTTGGTTTAAAAAATTGAAACTTAACTAGTTTTACAAATATATTTCTCAAACAGGATATGGACAAGTGAGGCAACAGCAGATCAAGTGTTTGCTGATGGGCAGGCCAGGCTAACACTAAAGAACTTTCACCTCCTCTTCACAAGATGGTGTGGTGTTTGTTTTTTGGGTTTTTTTTTTTTTGTGGATTGTGGGTTTTTTTTGTTTTGTTGGGGTTTTTTTGGTTTGGTTTGGTTTTTTGTTTGTTTGTTTTTGTGGTTTTTTTGTTTTGTTTTGTTTTGGGATGTTTTTTTTCTTTTTTTTTCTTTTTAACCTATTACTTTATAAACTTATTATGGTTATGAACTCAGATATATTGCTGCCCTTCATCATGACCTGTGAACATGGCATGGGACCAGACTGGTGACAGAAGACTGGTAGCAGAATAAAGTGGGTGAAAGTGGGGAAATGAAAAATACAGAAGCCATTTCTGCACAGCTTAAAATAGGCAGAAATACAACAGGCCATAAGGAGAAATTATTGTAAAAGTACAATGATGGCCCTTCCATGTTGTGGTGTTTTTTTAATAATTAGCTAAATTAAATAGTCTACAGTATCTTTCTAAGAGGAAGAGTTGCATGGTTTTTAGACAGTGATGGGAAGATGTGAAGAATAATTTCCTGGAAAGCATGAATCTTCAAAAGGTATCTCTTTCAAATGAGAAAGGAATAAAAAAGGGAGAAGCTTTTAAAAGCCTGTAAGGATTTGAAATTACTGTTTCTAGTGTCATGGTGAAAGGTTCAACACATGCAAAGTGTTCTTAATATTAACAGTGGTGTTAATTCTAGTGGTGTTCAGAAATTGATTAAAGATTTTAATCATGTTAATGTTAATCCTGATTAGTAAAATAAAAATATATAGTAGATATAAAAGGTTTCATAGGCTGATGCTGTTTATATATAGATGTACTCAGGGAACTCTAAATCCAAGACTTTATGTAACTTTATCCAGAAAGTTGTATCTGAAGTTTTAATACAGATTTTTCCCTGAAGACATAGGGATATGTTGCATGAAAAACAGATGCTGAACAGTAAGGCAATAAATACTGCCATATAGAAAATCCAAAGAAGTTTCAGCTGTTTCAATGCCCTAGCAGACTAAAAAGTGGTCCTCTGAAAAAATTAAAGATATGAATACTCCATGACTTTGCAACCTCTACAACCACTAGCAGCATGTACACTGCTGCCAAATTACACTTCCATGTTTAAATAAAGGGTGGCATTTTATATTCATTGGGAAGGATATGACTGAAACATAGCAATTCAACATCATGGAAGCTACAATCTCTTTAGATCTAAATTTCTCTCATATATCAAGCAGAATAAAACCCTTGGAGAAGTGAGCCTCCAGCTATTTATTTGTAAAGGACTTAATATGCTTCTGCAAATTAGCATCTAGTAACTCAGATCCTGAAGCTAATCTTTCTTCCCCCACCCAATCTTTATTCACATAATGAGAAAAATGGTCTTTGTTTGTACCTCTACAAGAACTAGATATGGATGAATTCATAGCTGTGTCAAGACTTCAATATGTGTACCAATGAAAGATGAATTACTTTTAAGAGATCTCTTAGCACAGAAGCTTCTCAGTTTGATAAAGAAATCCTACAAAAAAAATCCCCTTTCAAAAGGAAGAAAGATGAAGGCTTTGACTACCTTCAATCCAAATGAAATCCATCACACAGCTGCTCCACCAAGAGTCAATGAATGGTGACCAGAGCAAGATTTCCTGTGAAGAAGTCAAAAAACTGCTCAGGGACATCTATCTGATGGCTGAACTCATCTGTTGTCTTCTGCAGGGCTACCACCTCTGCCTACTGTCAAAAAAGGAAACAGGTAAAGCCTGGTAACAAGCAGTTATTTCCTTAGAGTTAGAGCTGTTTGTGAAAAATATTGCTCTTTAATCTAAGAAAAAATGAAGTAAATTCTCCACCATTTCAACAGCAGCATCTGTATCTGCCTGCTATACATATTAGAAGTCCATAGAGGTAATTTCCTGTATAATTTGCAAACCTATAAGATGAAAATGATAAGTTAAGAGAGATGTGTACTCAAGGGGAAAAAACAGCCCTTTAAAATGTTGCTTTAAAAGGAATACACATTTTAAAATAAAGAAGGAATCATACAAACTTAATTGTACATGGAATTATTTGAAACACTTTGGAAGTTTCCATAAATATTCACTGATTTCAAACATTTCCAGAAAGTAAGTCATCTGCAGAGTTGCTGGTCTTGGAGAGGACCAGAAAAGTAACTGTCTAAATTCCTCAAAAAATATAAAAACAACCCAGTAAAAATTACTGTGCTCACAGAAAGATGAAAAGCAAATTGAATGGACATGAGCAGCCAATCTCATAAGTATCCAAACAGTAATTTAAAAATCTAACAACTTCACTGCCTGAGGAGGCTGCCAAAGCACAAAGTCATTTGTTAAAACAAATATTTTAGACAGTTGGATAGCCAGATCTGTGACAGCTGTGACAGTTCGATGACTTTAAAAAAAAGGAACAAGAGAGATATGGCACTTAATCAAACTTACCAAGAGCAAAACACACTTCCCTACTTTGCTACTTTAAAAGGACTAAAGAGCCCTCACATTTTTTACAGCAAATGTATTTTTCATCCTGAATTTTGCCATTCTGAGGGACAGACTTTCAGTCAAGCCTTTCCTTCTACAATTATTTGTTGCACCAAAAAGACCAAACTAAAATTACTGATTGCTGATGCATTTCAGAATATCAAATAAACTGATGCACTTGGGGTGCAGGTGGCTGTACCCCTTCCCTTCTCAATCAATAAAAGCAGGTCAGAAAATTCTCAACAGCCCAGACTGGTGGGACAGCTAAACTCTTTACTGGTCCTTGAGAGACTTGCATGTTCTTAGACACTTGGCTACTGTGACTTGATCACAATATTGGGAATCAAAATAAATGACAGCTTTGGGATCAGGGAGTTTATTATGGTTTTGACCCACTTCAGACAGGTAGAAACCATGGGACTCACATAAGGATGAAAGAGATCTCCCTCCTGACCTATCTTTCCAGAGCTCTGGCACTGACAGCCCCGCAGTCTTTCATGCTGAGCCTGCAGCACCCCACAGCTCAGTCTTCTGCAGATTGCAATGGTTTAGATCAGCTTAAAACCTTCAGTTCTGTACAACAGTGCACACAACATGTCCTGTTGTGGAGACTGAACAGTGTGATACATGTGAGCACAGCCTGGGATGCCTACAGCCCCAGTCTTTGGGATACCTCACAATCCTGGCACCGCCAGGGTAGGCCAGTAAGGAAAAGGAGCATGGGACACACACATACAAGCTACTACAAACTTAAGAAATATTACTCAGAACATTTCAATTATTACTTCTGGCTCTTTTGTGCACATTTCAATTTCCAGTTATTGATGGCAAATAATTACTGACACTTATGAGAAATTTGTGCAGAACAAAGCTCTTGAAAAATACTCGTTCAGGTCCTTAGGTTCATTGTGAAAGACTTTAATCATCGCTATCACCACTGTGTGGGCTATAAACAGTAAATCCAGTTAACAGGAGCATAGAAAAGGTCAGAACACTGAAAAAACATTTTCCTTTCATATTTACCTTCAAACTCAGACCTAGCAGTAACTTCAGGTTCATCAGCTTACAATGGCTACCATAAAAAAAGACCGATCGTATTTCAAATCATTCAAACACACATCAAAATACAGATGTGGTGGACTAGCAGAGTAAATTACTTTTTTTGTTAGTCTCAGTATGTGACCCCCTAGTTGGCAATAATGATAGTTATGGGATGTTTTTCAAGACTTTGTCCCAGGAGTCTAAAATTCATATATGTATGGCACTAAAAACACCATGTCCCTTTCAACCTTCATATTCTGCAAATCTTCACATCTCCAATCTAGTCACGGTATGGTCACAACAGCTCTGCCAAATAGCTTAATTGTTAAAGGAAAGCCACACTAGTGTGTCTACTTTTGTTCAGATTTGTAATCCAGATTTATTTATTTTTTTTAGACAAAATATACGAGCACCTAATTTCCCATTCAGCAGCTTCAGTCCTTTGCAGACAAGTGATTTACTTGTGGATTATACCAAACCTCTCAAACAAACAGGGCTTTATAGCTTAAATGACTTCATGTGGATATTGTTGAGTGGATAAATACCACACATTGTTTGTTTCTGGTTTTAGACCTGTTCCTGTCACCTTTCTAGTTTATATGTTTTTCTTTCAACAATGAAGTTCAGCTGCTCTCACCATGTTGGCTGTTATTCATATTTGGTTACGCACAATGACAAATATTGCTCAACTATGCCTCCATAAAGTTGTCCATGTGGGTTTTGTAACAAAAGCAAAAAAGGTTCAGAGATAAATGATTTAGTCTCTATGGCTCTTGGAAGTTGGTCAGCCTTTGCTGAAAGATTAAAGGAAATGCGCCTTGCTCTGAGTAATGAGTGAGGAGGGAAGAATCTATTTCTTAAAAGTAAAATGTTACCTAAACTATGGACCAGCTCGAATAGGGGTTTTGAGATGCAGCTTTGTAGGAATTTGATAGATTTCACATCATTGGCTGACCAATTTATTTTCTGCCAGCCAAAAGAATGTTTGTAAACTGCACTGTCTGGTGACTGATGATGCCAAGGGCATACAATGAACAGAGAATAAGAGAAGAGATGAAAAGAAGCTCTTCTGGCATAATGAGAAGAAATGGTCCTTCATCATTCTATCAGGCCTATGGCTCTGCAAGTTATAAATCACTGTCCTCTGCCTCACAGCCTGAGATAAGCACAGCAAAATAAATTCATTAAACTAAAGTGTTCAGAGTGCTGCATGTATTTTCATGTGGTAACAGGTTTGTATTCCTGACAGCTTTATAGAAATTCCTCTTTTGTTGGACTTAATCCATGCAGATATAAAGTGAGCTGAGTTCATGAAATACATTAATATCTATGCAACACGAAATGTGAAGGACACTTTATTTGATAGTGTAAATCAGTTTCAATACCAGTTTGAACTAAACAGTACTTTTTCATTGCCTCTATGCCAGATTCAGAAGACAGAAGCACTCTACTAGGTCTCATTTCCTTTTGAATAATTCAAACCAAATGAAGATTGGTTTATGATTTGCTGCAGTTTGAAACTCTCAAAGTTTAATAAGAGAGTTGCTGAGTTCAATTGTCTGTTTTGCAATCAGGATTTTATTAAAACTAACGGTAAAAAGGGGTCTGGACCTTTGATTTTTAGTATTAGGGAAGAATTGTTCTTCGATGTGATTCATACAACACCATTTTTATATATATATATTTACACCCACTAATTAAAGAAATTCTTTAATTACTGATGATAATGAATGGCTCTTCATTGAATGGTGTGTATCAAAACACTTACCCCCCATGAACAGACCCATTTTTGTATTATTTCTCATAGTTTTTGTGCATTCAGAATTGCAGTCTGTAAGTGAAAAGCAGTTTCAAGGTAAATTGTTTTGACACCAACTCTTATTTATATTGCAATGTGATTTGTATATACATCCATCAAGTAAACATAAAATGAACTGCTTGTGCAAAAGTTTCTCAAGAAACTACCCTCGTTATGATATAATGTATCTATCATACTTATAATTTCTCATTTTATATGTCAGGAAAGAATTAAACACTGCTGTAAGGACATTTAGTTTTCTTGTGAAATAGCTTTCTTGTGTAAAGATTTGATTTAATCTGAAATGAAAGACACAAGAAATTCAGTGTGCAGCATCATAAATTTTTAACACTGATTAATGAAACTCCTCTGTCATTAAGCACTCATAGTAATATTTAAATACAAATAAAAAAGTTTGAAAATTCAGTTAGTGCTTTCATAAGAAAATAGATAACTAAATTGCTTATTATACAGGAGTTGAGAGAAAGTTGAGAATAGGTTGTAAAAAGTCTCCTAAGACCACAAAACAATTGGAAAACAGATTCTTATATGTTGGTGTGGAATACATTGTACTAATATTAACATTTTATGCTATGAGTACCCTTATAACCTCTGCTGACCCACACTGAAACTTGAAGTAATGTAGGTAGGCTTGAAGAGCACACATAAAAATACTAATATTTCAGAAAAACTGTGACAAATCACCCAAAGTTTTAGGAGGATTAGATAGAAAAGATTCAGTCTCTTATAAGCAATCAATTTTTTTACTGCATGCATCTCCTTTGGGTAGCTACTTCTTTATTTAGTTACTTCAATTTTATTTTGCTCTAATTGTTTTAATTGAAATGGAAATAACATTGCTAATAAACTACTAGTTCTGGGCTTCAAATTACCTGTGTTCCCAGAGGACTTCTGAAGTTCAAATATGGGCACTTGTTCTGAAAATCTCTAAATATGGTGCACCAGAGGCTGCAAGGTCTGATGCAGAGCTGTTTACACAAAGACTACATCACATTAAATGATGCAAGTGCCTGAGTTAAATGTTATTTCTGAAGCCCAAAGTGTACTTACCTACTAAAGACTCCTCCCCACTCTGATGAGCTCTCCTTTGAATAAAGGGGAGTGACAAACAGAAGATTTAGTCCATAAATGCAATTAGGTTAACTAAAATCACAATGCCTCTAGCAGGCATTTGTTATACACAGAACATAGAAGAGTGCCCTGTAGTCTAGCACAACAGAGCAGAATTAACTCAACCCCTTTCAAAGAATGAAGTAATTTCAGAAAGCAAGCTGGTTATATGACTTTGAGATGAGTCACTGCCTTGAGCAGCGCTAAAAATTCACCTTGGGATAACGATGCCCCATAAAGTCTGTAGGCCTACCTAAAATCACTGTGATGGCTAAAATCACTGGATGGAGAGTGGGCAAAAAGGGTGGACACCTACATGATTCAGGGGAAAGGGAGGAGAGAGAAGGACATCAGTTATCTGCAGATTCTAAGAAATCTAAACTGCTTAATTGCAATCTCTGACAAAGCTGATCAGAGTGTTAAACAGGAATCAGCAGGAGGAAAACTGGCATTGCCAGGTCTCTTTGAATAAATAGATTCACGCTGGAGAGAAACACTTCACTAAGAGGCACACAAAACCTGTGGAAAGTTTCAAATTTGGGGAGACTTATGAGACATTAGTAGGCACCTCACAGAAGCCAAAGTATAACACTGTTAGAGCTCCTATGAGGCACAGATAATGTCCAACAGCATGGGATATTTCTATACCCAACCCCTGTCTAATCCAAGAGTAAATGTTTGCCAGGATACCAGCAATCTGGATTTGATTTAATTCAGAGAAACAGTCAACACTTTCATATAGTTCTATAAAGCAATTTGCCTCCTCAAGAGTAGGACAGGTTGGGAGCAACATCAATGGGAAGATAGAAGAATGTATGTGAATCTCAATACAAACTACTGACTTTGGGATATTTGGAGACCTGATCTAATCAATCATGGCTCCCACCACCAAAAAAGCCCAAGCTCTTTTGGTACAGTACAAAGTAATGAACAGCTGTTAGAAATACAGTAAGCATTCATGAATTGAAAAGAAGAAAAATATTAAAATTAAGAGCATTTAAATATTCTAAATCAAATTGAGAAGGGTGGAAAAAAATGAAAGGAAGCCTTATGGAAGCACAGAGAACCAATGAAACATCAGCAGTGACTTAGGATCTTTAGTAGGTGGCAGCAAGATGCTAATAATGACAGAGTTCATGATAAACCGTACCAAGTGTTTAAAGTTCAAGTATGATAGCTGAAAACCATATTAAATTTACCAACCATACAAGTCTTGTACAGCAAAATACTCACCTATATCCCAGAGCCAGGGATGCTGCACCTCCTCACTCTTCCCTGCAGCACAGGAGGTGCAATCTGGCGCTCAGGCAGAGGGCTCCCAGCATCACACAGAATCAACAGGGCATGGATGGGCTGTGAGCATAGCGAGGTGTAGTTTTCTCCTCCATGATCCTCTTTCCATGACTGGAAACTAAGGAAGTGGTTGTTTGATGGATAGAGAACAAGGGGTTGCTCTGCAGTAAACAATTTTGGGGTTTTCGTTTTCTTTCTTGTGTAATTTTATAACAGAGAAAGACCTTTAGGAATGATTCCCATTTTATTAGGATGTTTACATAAATATTGAAATATCTCGCTAGAAACAGTGGGTCTGTACAGGAGTGTAACTGCTGTGAGCAAAAAAACCATATTAATGACGTGGAGGCATTCGCTTATAGAGGTGACATTAGAAAATTATACATTCCTATAATGTAAGAATGAGAGAGCATATTTGAAATACCTTCAGATTAGATAGATTGTTTTCTGCCTATGTGAGAGGAATCTAAATTACTGAACAACCTAGTTGGCCTTTAAGTTATTGTAAACATCAAGACAGAGCAATTCTCCTTTTCTTCAGTAAAAAAATAATAGCCTGGCAGACTAGGACTCCATCACCTTTCCTGCACTGATTAAGAACTTACATCTGAATGGTATTGTTGCTCTTCTCAGCTGGAAAAAAAATGTAAAGGGAATAAAACATATTATCTCATTATTCTGCCAAGTTTGATATTCTGGATGATCCAAGCATGTTTTCATAAATAATTATCCACATGCTTCTTAATTTTCTGAACAAAAATCTGTACGAAGGGTTGTTTTCTTATTCTTCTCACCAAGTATGAGTTAATCCAGAAAAAATTAGATGTAATTTCCTGTCTAATGGCTTGCTTCCCAATTATATTTCTGGCCCTTCACAGAAAAGCATTTTCATTTTTCCAGAAAGAAAAAGAAGATGGAAGGAAGGACAGAAGAAAGGATGGAAAGAAAGAAAGTATCTTGGAGCTGAGGTGACCTCCCTATCATACAGGGAACACAGAATTACTGCAATGTAAATACCTTTGTGCCATACACACATCAGTTGCCTCTCCCCACACTGTTAGCTGTCCCAGACCTAAATTCCACCTACTTAGGAGCTTTAGCTCTATTCAATGATCCACAGCTCTCATTTCATTATCAAACAGAGGGAAGAAAGTGAAATTTGTAGTCCTAGTAGGAATCAGAAAGAGCACATTCATGAGAGCAAGGAATGTTCATTTAACATGTTTGGAAGAAATAATTCAAGAGATCTGGTTTTAGAGGACCTACAGCAGATTCTTTCCTACATTTTATTCCAACTTCCATCATCTTTTAAATGTGTTTTATGAACATTTCTAACCTCACAAGGAGGGTAATCATCAAATAACACCATTAAAACATTTTCACTACCTTTCCTTGAGTAACAAAAGAAATACTAAAACAATAAATGTGGTTTTCCCCAGTGATTTATCTATTTAAAAGTATTTCTTGTTGAGTTCTGTCTGTGTAAAAAGTGATATAAAAGCAGTATTTGTAGGGTTTCTAATTCCATCAGACAAAAAAACACTAAGGGTCAGGTCAAATCTGACATGTTCGGGTTCTTCTCATAATTTGTGTGTGTTTAGATATAGGACTGAAGTTAATGGGACAGCATTATGAATCAATATTAACTAAAGTGAAAATTAAACAGCTATCAACTAACATTTGGCCAATGGTATGACACAAATGGGATGGTAAGTTTTTATGCAAGAGAAAAAGAAAGAAAATTACTTTTTAAAAGGACTTAAAATATATTTTTGAAATAAATTAATACCATTTTAAATCCCATCAAACTGTAAGGATTATTTTAAATTAATCTTTTAAAATCCACTTTTAAAAATCCTTCTAGATGTAATCTATGGTACAGATAAAAACCCAATTCCATTTTATTTTTTTTTAGTTGTTTATTTTCCTGGCAAAACAGACTATTCTATTTTAGATCACATGAGCTGCTATTAGAGCCAATGAATAATGATATTTCTTATGCAGCAGGGGCTTAGTCAGTCCACATCATCTGTGGTTTATCCAAGGGGATTAACCATTTATAATCAAATCCAGGTGGATTAATCCTGCCCTGGATAGGAAGACTCAGAGCTGGCTCTGTGCAGAGCCAGTCCAGGTCGTCTGGGCCTCTTAGGGCAGGTGTGGTGTAACAAAGGTACTACTCTGTTTCCAGGCCACATCCCATACAGAAAAAGGTTAATCTCTTCTCCATTGTGCAGAATTTATCAACCCACACCCGAAGGCCCGAGCTAGTCATATTCACTGCAAGTTAGTTTTCTTGAGCCTATGAAGGTATTGAAAAATATGATGCAGAGACAGGGGTGGTTGCATGAGGTCAGCCTGAGTGCAGTAGGATTTACCAGCCCCCCTTCAGATCCTACTGCAGCTCAGAGCAGCTGCCCTAAAGGACAGAAACAAACCTTGGCTGCTGATAAACAAACACTGGCTACCTTTGTCCTGGATCACACAACTTAGAAATTCAGTGTTTGTTTTGGTTCTGCCCTCCCTAATAAAGTGACAGGGTCAAACTCATGAAGTACTACACTCAGTATAATGCCAATGCTACAGGGGCAGAGCACTGGGAGCCTTACAGAGACTGGGTGCCTCTGAGACAGCACCTTGTTACAGCTGTAAACAGAGCCAGGCTGAGCTCTGTGTGTTGGAGAGAAAGAAGACTTCCTGAGCTATATTCCTTTCCTCATATCTGTACAAAGCCTATCTACAAAACCAGTCATTATCTTTATATCTGCTCTCATTTTCTGCACTGGCTTTTGCATGATGAATTGGAAGGGAATAAAAAAAGCAAAATCCCAAGTAAGAAATAAGAGTTAAGAGGAAAAGCTCATTTACCTAGTTGTTTCCTGTACAAGAAGTCAATTTTCTTCTTGGCTTACAGCAGCTATTTCTTCATCACCTTCCTTATGTGCAAAACATTTTTTTGGCTACAAAATCTAAGAAACAGCTGAAGGTGAAGCATAAGTTCAAAGACTAGTAAGAATATAAAGCCATTTGAATTCCATACAACAAAAACACAGTTTGCTAACAGATCACAGACACAGGAAATATTTTTGTTTCACTTATCAAAATCAAGTCAACTACATGGTTGCATGGAGCATGAGTAAATTTTTCTTATCGTTTCAATTATATCTCTACTCATCACTCACTGGGCCCACACACTGAAAAAAAACCAAAAAAACCCAAAAAACCCAAAAAACCCAAACCAAACCAAACCAAACCCAAACCAAGAAAAAAAAAACCGCAAAAACAAAAACAAACAAAAAAAAGCCCAAAAAAACCCCAGAAGCCAACATCATACATATGACAGAAAAAAATCGAGTTTTTATTGCTTCTCAGAAATTAATAATTATTTTTAAAAGCCTAAACCAGAAAAAATTCACCACCTGTATACAACCACCTGTCCAGGTCTTTGTAACAAGAAAACTTTTATACTTGAAGGCATTCTTGATTATGAAAAAAAAAACCCAAACACATAAATGCAGATTTTGGAAACCAGCTAACTCCCTTACAAAGTTTCATCAATGATCCTGAAATCATTTATGTGTTCAGACATAAAAGGGATCTTAGTAGCTGTAATTGCATATTTTACAACAGTCTAATTAAGGCCCACTTCTATTATATATGTTGTCTTGTTTACAGTGAACAGACATAAATCAATCTAGGGAAAAGCAGGCAGTCTATTTCCTCCCCCCACCTGCTGACTCTACCACCAACAGCTTGAGGAGAGAGCAGTTTCACAAGACAGAAGAATGATAAATTATCTGAATTTCTACTTCTGCACCTTTGGACTAGACTGGCTTTTCTCACACATCCTTGCAGTTCTCCAAATAACAGCAGTACCTGTACAATAAGGGTGGCACTGATGCAATGCCAGGGTAGATGTGCCTGATCACTGTGACCCCCCAGACTTTGCCCAGCAGATTCTACTGGGAACAAATGGTTTACTTCTACAGGGAAGACCACCTCGTGGTTACTCTCAGCTCTATATACCCTACCTAGGCAGAGCAGCCTCCTGCCTTGCTTTGGCACTCCACACACCTGCCCTGCTGGGGGCAGTGGTGCTGCGGCTGCTCACAGACAGACAGACAGACAGCTGTGCTGTGCACACCAGTGGACCTGGCTAGCTGCAAGTCAGCTCTGGCCCTGAAACAGAGAGAAAATTTGGTTGACCTGTGCTTGTGTTAATGAGACCTGACAAAACATGGGGTGTATGAAGTGGGGCACTTACTTCCAGAGTAGAGCAGAGCTGGCTCCAGACACCCAGGAGTCCAGGCAAAGACAGTTATTCTGCCTCTTTGCACCATCTGGAAAGATGCATTCACCTCTACCAACTTTGCACTCAATTGCTGCAGAGTGAAAGTAAACAGAGTAGTCCTACATATTAACAAAAAACAACCTGGAACTCCACCTCTGATTCTTCAAGCAACCTCGATGCTAGAAAATAAAAAGCTAAAAATCACAGTCAGGTACATCACACAGAATGAAATAATTGTTTCTAATGGTACAAATGCACACCAGTTCTCATTCTTTCCAAGGAATGGTAGAACAAACTCACCAGGACTACAGATGGAAAATTAATAAGAGTGCCTCACGTTTTTTTAATATATCCTGACACAGACCTTCAAGTGAAAATAAACAGATAAAATGAGAGAATTTCTGAGAAATGAGAACCTGGTGTACCAAACATGGACCACTAGATGCTCCCAAGGAATTTTGTGGGTCTACCAGTTGCCAACAGGGACTGGTGCTTCTTGCATAAGCTTAGGTGCCCTGACTCGATAAATAGTGCAAGAAAATGAAGCATCCCAAGGAATCTGCAGAAAACAACTGACTGAAAAGGAATTAAGTGCTGAAAGGACCCAATTAACAGATGTTACCCACAAAATTTCTGCACTACTTATTCAATTAATAATAACTTCAGTGATGTAGGGTCAAGAAATTAAGAAATTGACTTTAAGCACATTGTGGACTTGGCATTCAGTGGGATATGGGATCTCTCCTTTAACTTGGAAGGAATATTAATTTGAATGTGGATTTCACATTGTCTGTTTATGGGCCCTGAATGTTAGTGCAAGATTCATATAATAGTTTATGCTGGTGGGGAACCCTCAAGGTCATCTAGTCCAAGCTTCTGCTTAGTAGAACAAACCTCAAAGGTTGTTCAGGACTTGAGGCAGTGAAAAAGCTGTAGTGTGCAGATTGTGCAGCTTCTTTGAGTAAGTTATCCCAGTGTTTAACCACTCTTGTTGGGAAATATTTTTTCTCATGTCTGATCTCAATTTTCTTTGTAAAAACATGAAAAAATTGCATTCTTAAAACTATTGCATCTTTATTCTTTCAGTGTTCACTCCAAGACATGTTAAAAACCCATCCTTTCTATTCAGATAACCATGAATCTGGGCTCCCCACATTCATGATCAGCCTAACCATTAAACTAAAGCCAATCTCAAAATGTTTATTCTTCTATGATTTTTTTTTAATGGCAAGTTATTAATTTCAATACAAATTAACTACTGCATATATATTTTTGTTATTTTTGTAATACATTGCTTGGACTATTGTATGACTGGAAGATTTAGACAGCAGGTCAGTGTCAGATCATTCTCCTATTCATCAGAAATTGTGGTTGTTACTGAATGAAAAACCTGCCTAAAATACTAAAGTTTTCCTGCTGTACCTTCAACCTGATACATCTTAACTGTCATTGTATACGGGAAAGAAAAAGAAAATAAAAAGAATACCAAATACCTCTGCTGAAAACAAGTCAAGGGCAATAAACCTTACAGGTGATTACAGATTCTAAGTGCTCATATGAATAGTATGCCAACACTTTATAAAAAGTAAAAGTAAGGAAGTGAATTTTTAAGTTATGGACAACAAAATGTCATTCGCTTTTCATTGTAAAGGAAAACAGTAGCTGCAGGTTGTACAAAGTTAAACAAGAACAAAGCCATTCTAGTACAACAAGTCCAATTTAATATATATTCCTCAAGGACTTTTGGTGTCACTTGCCACATGTTTAGAGGTGTCTTACACTAAAAAAGTTATAAAGAAAGTTATTATTTTCTTAATTAAAAAAAAAGTCCTTTAACAGTGCAAGGAAAAAAGGAAGTTATCTCATTGCAATTCAAATTCAAAATTCAAGAATAACTTAAAAATTTTCCTTTGTCTCCTTGAAAAATTATAAGACCAGGTTCTGATACAGAAAATTCAAATATTTTCAGTGGTAACTGAGAAGTAATTGAGTAAGATAAACAAAAGTGAGCATTATACAGTAAATTTTTCAAAGCATATTTTTACTTAACTGAATAAATGAGAAATTGGCTTATACCCCTCTTTACCCTTGGTTCTATCTTCATCAATTTTGAAAGGTGAATTATCACAAAAGAGTTCTGCAGTCACTAACATTCAGGGGTAAAATGATCAGCAGATCTACAGATAGGAAATAACTTTCTAAAGCCAGGCAGAAACAGAAATGTAATGGTATTTTTGGAGGTTTTTGGGGGAAGCATGTCTGGTATTTTGTTTTCTTTTTATAGTTAAGGTATGGACCAGCACCCCAAAAGCCCTGTGATGTTTATGTAATAATGGCCTGATTTTGAAGGGTTTCTGGAAAAGAAAGAATTCCCACCTTTCCTGCTCTTTCCTTGTAGCCTTTAGTCTTTTCTGTAGATTGTTGTATGGGAATACATAGCAATGACATCAATATTCTTTATCATCTGCATCTACTGTTTGTGATTGTGGAAGAATGTCTTTTCCTGACCATTTTCACTGTTCCTGAACCTGAAAACAAATTGGTAGCAGTAACATTAACTTGGACACACACACAGAAAGGATTGGATAAAATCAATGCACATGGTTCTCCTAAGTTAAACTAACATTGAAATATCAGCACTTGTTCCTGAAATATCAATTCTTGTTGAAGAACTGCTCCCCCTCTCCCAAAAATGCCATAGAATTTCACAAAATAGCTGAAGAAATCAGAAATGCATTCCTACTACACAATGCATGACTGATAGAAAATTAAGATGTGTTTGAGTTACAATGGCAAGATAGAAAATGAGATGAAGACAAAAAAGAGGCATTAAATAAGCTAAAAAATAGAAAACAAAACAGAAATATATGAAAGCAAATGAACAACAGACCAGTGAATTAAATTATAATAGCAGGAAGAATTATGAAAAGCAGAGTAAAAAAAAAAAAGCTTAAACAGCATGAAGAGTATGAAGCTGTAATAGAAGGAGATATGTATTGGAATCTGCCACATAGAGTAATAGAGAAAAGCAAAAGAAGGATATCATTTGGAAAGAAATCAAGTGTTTATCTTTGTAAATATTACTTGCTTACAAGGAAAATAGTAATTTATCCCTCAAATTAAGAGAACATTTGACTATATCTTCAGTTAAAACATAATGCTAGAATCTTCATTTTTCACATAAAAATTATTTAAACTAAAAACATAATAAATAAATAAACAAATCCCTCCTCTCCCCCCTCAACAACCAAAATAGAAGGTGGTGCTTTGAGGCGGTCCAAAGATGCTACTTGTGCTTTTGTGATACCTCAGCACTGAGGTTCTTAAATGTTGAGGCTCATCAAATTCAACAGGAACATTAACCAGTCAATAAGGGAAGGAAACAAAATATATTGAAGCTGTTCTTAATTTTTTCAACAAGCCTAATACAGTCTTTTATGTCTTTGATGACATGTTTTGCAATGTGGAAGGAACGGTAAAAGTGAGATGTTTATACCAAGGGCATTGATTCAGAAAATGAAGTTAATTTCTACATGATAAAGTCGAGATTAATAAAAACAGATTGCAGTTTTTGTGCCTTTGAAACATACAGAAAAAACAGTCCTGACAAACGTTTGTACCCAGGGGTTATCCAGTAAAATGATGCAAGATCTATAGCAGGAAGGCATGAACTCAAGTTTAGAAGAGACCATAGGCCTAAAAGGCATCTAGGAAACAATGCATTTGCAAAAAAAAAAAAAAAAAAAAAAAATTAACACCAAATCAATCAACAAAATTTGGATATTTCTTCATTTCTTCTTAGTTCTTATATGTTGATTGTATAGGCTGAACAGGTTTTATTTAATTTTATATTCATCATTTTAATTAAATACATAGAGTGCCTGTATGTGTACAGCAATTTCTTTTGGTTAGCTCACATAAAGGAATGCATGGACATATATTTATTTGTCTTTTAAAAATCAAATTATATTAATTCATTCAGCTATATGTATTCTAATCTGGAGGTTTAACCTTGAAGTTACTTATTGCCCTCAGTTGTTAGAAAAAAAAAGAAACTACTGCTACTTGTGTTGTGCAAGGAGAAGGAAGTCAGGCTGCTGCTGTATGCCTTCTAACCCAGAGCACAGACTAAAGGGCAGACCTACATCTGCTGGAGTGAAATAGAAATGTCTTGGGAAGAGGTGAAAAACTGTCAGGGACAAAGAAACCTGGAGAAGAAAGGGAACTCAATGAACTGACTAATTCAGTGTCCTTACAATCATCCCTGATCTGACCTTTATGATCATTTCATCTTAAAAAATTCTTTGGAGCAGTTGTCTGGCCCCATTCATTATCATTATTGTAAGTTTTGTAATAGCAGCAAACATGAATCAAGTGTGTTTAGTAGGATATGCTGCATAAATGAGAAGAAGAAAGTTTCTTCTGTTGTGAAATGAGAGTCACAATAATCTGTGCAGAGATCACCAGGGAGAAGAAAATGCACAGCCTTAAAGTAACCAACCTGAAGTCACTACAGATTAGCAAAAGAGATCAGGTAAATACAGTGTCAAACTATTTCATCTTAGCTTTAAGATTTTTTAATGCAATAAACAGTATGTAATTGTTATTGAACTCACCCATTTTATTTTTTAATTCCTTCTGTTAAAATGGTTTCTAAAGTCTAAATAGAAATAGTAGCTCTTTCATAGCACCTGTGTAATCAGTGCTATAGGTACCAGGGCAGCTGGCAAGCTAGGAAAGAAAGGACAGGAAAGCAAGGAGAAATAAAGGTAATAGCAAATGTCCTTTGGGAACAAAAACATGAAGTAGCACTGCAGCTGTTATAGGCATATTGACCGGAGAAATAAAGAAACTGCAAGGTAATTTTCTTCTTGTATCCCACCCCATCTATGGCAATTTGAATGTCTATATTTATGGAGACAAATATTTTCACTGCATATTAATCTCCTTTTACCATTATCTGTATCCTGTAACCTCTGCCTATTTGTACTTAGATTCTGAATGTCTTCTTCCAGTCCTGATCTTTTACTGAACTTTTGGCAGGCACCTTGGGCATCATAGATAATGACAGAGGTTGTAACTGCTTATCCAGTTAGTCAATTGCTTAAATACTGGAGTTCATAAAACAGCAGCATTGTGCTGGTTTACAATAGTTGACATTTAAGAGACATGATCTTCTAGTATTATAAGACCCTTGTAAAGCTGAGGTGAACATATGTTCAATGGATATGATCTAGATCTTTGAGCTCGAGCTGCAAGTGCAGTACACAGTGCACTGTACACAGTACACAGTGTACTGCAATATAATCCTTTAGTGTAGCACATAAAAATGTCCTGAAAAGATGAAGAAAACAGGTTAGTGTCCTATTTGTTACATAAGACAAGTGTAATTGTGAACTATTGCTATCTATAAGTTCATGACATCTACTGATGTAGTGTCAGAGATTCAACTATGAAAGAAGGAAAGAGTACTCTGAATAATGAAACTCTATGGATAAGCATGGTCTCATTTTGTAAGGAAGATGTGTGGAAAAGACAAATAGTTTAGCTGTGACTCATAGTCAGAGAGATCATGACTGGAATTACAGGTAATTATCATTTCTGAGAAATTCACCCCTGAGTTTGGACAAAGTGTCAAGGACTCTTGATTAGCAATCTACCACCTTTATAATGCTGTAGAAGGTACAGGAAGCACAGAGGGCAGTCAAATCAACCTTCATTAATCTTGTATGCTTAAGCTTACAGCTCTTGTATAAATAGAAAATTACGATAAATTACCAAGAGCTAGTGTTCTGCCAGAAAAAAAAGTAGTCTCAACCACGTTTTTGGCATACAACATTGACAGTGTTTTAATCCATATTAACTATCTGTGCTATACTGTAAGTTTATGTCCCTCAAGCAGATGGCACTCCAATTACTCATAGCTGTAACAGACTTTTTCCCCCACTTCAGAGAAAACTAATGTGAGCTAAATTTTAAGCAACAAAGCAAACTTTTAAAATTGCCTTCAGCTGGTGAGCTAACCATGGAGGACTTAATCCTTCTACCTGTATTCTTGTGGAAATCCTTTAGGTCTCTTTTTATAGCATATTGTTCCTCATTATATCATCAGATGTGTTTTCATTAAGCTTGAGGCAGATACATCAAGCAGCACAAATCACAGTGTCCCTCAGATAGAATTAGATTTACAATAAAAAATGAAGGAAGATTATTGTAATTCAGAATGTCTTTGATAACTAGGATATGTGTCTTTGAATATATCCAGTCATTAGACTTAAAAGCTGTTTTAAGCTTTTTTTCTTTAGCATCCTAAATGCTCACAGGTCTTAGGGAACAGTTGCAGGAAATGTTTTAGAGCCACTGAATTAAAATCTGAATTTGCACCTGCAAATCTCCAGGGAGGCGATATTCACTTCTGATGGCAACCTTTAGTCCATCCTGTTAATATTCTATGTGTTGGTTTCTTATGGACACCAAACCCCAGTTTAAGAACTCTCACGGTTGTATTTTTGCATTGCAAAATTAGTTTTGAGATATGATGATATGTGTAAACCTCTCACTGCTAAAGTAATAAGGCAGAAAACTGAAATGCAGGATTGGGGTTGAAACAGGTCAACCAAACCAAAATAAATAAGATCTGGTTCCAGTGACATTTTCTGTTAGAGCTTAGAAGTGATGATGAATAAAGAAATATTAAAACAATATGGTTTTCACTGATGAAGGTTGCTGTAAGATATAAAGGACAGAGCAGTCTGAGGCATACTGGACCAACACTTAGATAGAGGTCATTCGCATGCAGAATCTCCTTTATCTAGGTGGAGCTGATTTAAAAGGGGTAGGAGATTCCTTAAGGACAGAGAATATCAATAAAAAGTGTTCTTTTGGAATTTTTAAGCCAATGCATTAAAAAGGAAACCTTGAAAAATGCATTTTAAAATGTCTGTGATTGAGAAGAAAATAATCTCACCTAATGTGTCAGCTTATGCAAGTTCACCACACAGACAGCCTACAGAGCAAAGGAGGTCTTTGAGTTGGTCTAAACTGCTGTGATAACCTGTTCACAGAGCAAAACTCTGCCCATAAAAACAAGCTTCTCAGTCTGCAAGTCTTGGTAAAAAATCCATGAAGCTGATTATGCAAAGCTTAGTGTTAACCCACAGCTACTAATCATAGTAAACACCATTAATTCACATCCTCTAATAGAGAGGAAGGATGTGTATGCACATTGATCTTCCCTGTGTTAACTTCTGCCACTTCTGTGCTAAACCACAAAGAAGTTCCATAACCCTTTCTGATTTATGACATAGAAAGCTCTAATTCAGACTTATTCACTAGAAAATGGGCTAATTAACTTCCTTGCAGCCTTGAAGCACAGAGCTAGTCCTTTTAGAAAAAAAATTATGCTTCTGCATTTAAAATTGTGTGACCATTTACACTATGTCACACCCTCCTATCAGACCACTGAAGTGTCTACAGTAAATAATCTAGTTTCAGATAAGTATGAATTGCTTTGAAAAAGTAACTAATCCCAAATTTAAAAGGTATTTGATCAAATTTGAAATCAAAGCATTACACTTAGAGCCAGCTTCTTGGCAAGCACAAATGAAGGCATAAAAACTTACACACGATAACCACTGGGCTCTTAAGCACAGGCACCTGACACTAAAAATGCTTGATACTTTTTTCACCTTTACCACACTGCAATTATTTTAAGCAGGGTCAACTTATCATTGAAGTTATTACTGCAGTATTATACTTATTAAAAGTACCAAGAACAATCACTCATCTTGTTAATTTCCTTTCTTGTTAACATCATAAGTAGATATGTTTACAATACATTTAAGCACAGAAAAAAGTAATTTAATCAACTCTGTGAATTTTATTCACTGAATAGTGGTGGATCTGCCAGTCTTATCATGTGTGTTTTTAATTGTCCTTTCCCTGTTTATTTTAATGTACATGTTCTCCTAGTCTGTGCACCAGAGAGATACCAAGTTCACCTGGTACTCTTAACACCAATAGCCATGCCATGTGCCATCTGGAAGGTCATTTTTTCCCCAAGTCTTGCAGAAATATCTGGAATTTTTTTTTTCCTCTGGTAAGACCAAATTCTGAAAGTCAATATTATAGCAAGTATAACCACCATGAAATAACTGGGAATTCCTGCATGCTGCTTTTCCACTAAGTAATTTACAGGGCTCACATACTCCCAGCAGGTGAACATTTTACCTTTTTTTAATTTTGAAGGCCACTTTAAGGAAGTTTGCCATTTCCATTCAAGTTCACTTTGGTTGATACCCTGGGAAAGATAGAATAAATTTTTTAACTGTCCTGCTTTTTTTACTGCAACTGTCAAAGATTATACTTTTGAGATTTCAAACACTGTGGAATGATCACTCATGATAGATGCTCTGAACAAAGTTAAAAGTAGGGACAGTGTATTTTATTCAGTTGGGTAGATTTTTCTAAGCAGCAGGCATGTTGTGTTGTTTCAGATACAAAGTCTGTTCTCTTCTGCTACTCACAGCAGTAAAATTACAGATGTTTATTCCAATATGATTCCAGAAGGCTCAAATTCACTATATTCTTCAGAATGTATTCTTCAGAATATTTTCTCATTTTGTTTGCCATTACAATTTTCAAAATAAAACTCTCCAACTTGACAGATAACTTTCCATTGCACTTCAAGGTTCTTTCCAAACTATGTACACACATGTTGGTCAGATTTATTGTAACTGCAGAGATTCAAAACATTTTGAAAGTGTTTTCTCCAACTAGGGCATAGTACAGGATATCATTAAAATAAGTTATGGAACTATGTAATGGTGCATTTTGTCTAATGGCAGTGAATAATTAAGCTATAAATACATGTTTAGATTATATTAAGTGGCATATTTTCCAGTTGATGCACAGGAAATTAGCCTTAAAAGTCCTATTAGTGTTAAGTGGAGACTGTATCACTAAATCTGTTTGCATCACTTTAAAGGTTTATCATTTATGTTAGAAGTAGTCATGAAATTCAGTGAGAGGAAAATTGTACTTTTCTCACCATATAGGTGTCAGAGTTGAAAAAATCATTATCTTGTAATATTCATCACATTAAAGCATAATTTGTAACTTCTGCTACAATAATTCATATGTATTTCTCTGTCAGGTGCAACATAACTCATCCTCTGAATTTGAGATAGGCAGTAGATTGAAGCAACATACTACCAACCACAAAACAAAACACTAGAGCCAGCAGCTTCAGGATCCAAATCTGCTTCTTATTCCCATTTCTTTTGCTAGATAGATGGATGATACCAGGGTGGAAAAGTCACTTTCAGTTGGCCTGTCAGAAATTATCACAATTTTTGCAAAAAATACCACCTGTGTAAAAGAGAGATTGTCTGCCCAGAGCAGAGCCAAAGTCACAAGTCTCTGCCAGGGAGCTTGCACAAGTCAGAGAGCAATTACCTCTTTTATTTTACCCCATGGTAAAAATCTTCATAGAGAATAATTTCAGGTCACCCAGTTATATGGAGTTTTTATACGTACAAGCATGCAATATAAGCATGAGATTTCAAAATAAAAATTATTGGAAAATGGGAAAAGAAGTAAATATAGATTATACTAAAGCAGGTAATGATGCAAGAGAATGCACATATTTTATAATTCATGCCCTGAACTGTTCTTTTCTCTTGAAGAGGGTCATCAAGAGATACAGGTTCCAAATAGGACAAGCCAAATGTAACTATGTGTTTCTCACCACAACAGCCATGCAAATGAAGCACTTATGCCTATGAAGAAAATAATTAAAGCCTTGTTTTAAAAACTTTTACAAAATAATATTTAAAATGCATAAATCAAAAACCTAAAATATACAACATCCATACCATTAATAAACAGCCACAGCCCCCATTATCTATTGGAAAACAAATAAAACCATGTAAACCCAAAACCAAATAAAATATATGTAGCAGTGTGTTCAAAGTTCAGATTTTTCTTTTTAAAATGGCTGAACAGGCAGGTCTATGATAAATTCCCAGCCTGCTTTTAGATCACATTGGGCTTCTCAATTGTAAGGATGAAAGTCAATGAAAACACAAATTTTTTATAATGTCTTTAAAAAACGCTGTACTTTTTAAGGAAAATATGTGGAAAGATTATTTCAAGGAGTATTAATATTTCATTTTGGTCGTTAGAGTTTCTAGCTGGAAAAATGCAACTTGAAGTTGTTAGCACTTCACAATGCTATGGAGTCTGCACAAATCATTAATCTGAATGTCCCCTTGCTAACTTCCTGCTGTGCTGAGGAACAGTGATATGGGGTTTCCTATTACTACATCCTTTGCTATTTAAATACCTTGATATGTTTTTCTGCAATCTACAAATTGCAGTGATGAAAAAAAACAAACCTGGCATTGACTCCATTCACCAGCACAGACAGTCAAAAAAAAAAGGAAATCTCAAAGCTCTGAAGGACATTTAGTGCAGATCTCAAATTCTTCGTCCCTGGATGTAACCATTCAGATCTAAAGGCAACCTCAAGCATCTCCCACACCTCCCATGACACAGCTACTCCAAGCTTCATACCAAAACCATAACCAAGGTCTTTCTCTATACATTGTCAGTGTTGCTTGTCAGCACCTTTGATGGATACACCCTTGGAGAGAAAAGCAAACATATGGCAAAAGCAGAGACAGAGACAGGAACCGTCTGCAACTCAGCACAGCACTGCTTGGTTACCAACTGCTGCACTAGACCACTGAAAAACCTACCCTGACACACAGACTCAGAACAGTGCACTCAGAGATACTTTGCACTCCATTCAAAATAAACAATCCTCATGTATTTTAAAGTATCAATTAAAAAAAAAATACATATTGCAGACTCTTTTCTGGGAAAACAGGCAGCGCTAATTTTAGCCCCATATAGACAAGAATATATTTTTTGCATGTAAATACAGTAGACTTAAACCAGCTGATGAATATTGATGTTAACTTATGAAAATTCATAGTTTACACAGTGCACAGATAAAATGCACACACTTCTCCACTTGTTATCTCACCATAAATTTCATCCTTTCCAAGTTGTGCAATGCAGGGGAATTTCAAGTTGCAGGATTTGTCGTACATGTGCCTTGTAGATATTCCATCTTCTGAATGGAATCTCCTTCTGGAAAAGTATGTCCTGTGATAAATTGCACACAGTAAGATTTCCCATTTTTTAGGACAGCCTCTATAAATGTAGATAGAGTTTGTCGCCCTTCAAGTAGAATGTTAGCACATAAAAAATATTTTGCCGTTTCCATTGTAGCATTCCCTGGATTTTCTACAACCCAAGCTTTTAAAAGCAAGATTTAGTTCCATGTTTCCATTAAAAATTTGCTTAAGGGACTGAAAAAAACCCTTATTCTTCAATAAATATTCTACTTACAAACTTGCCATATAATCTTTTTTGTGAAGAATTATTCAAACAAGCCAGGTATGCAAAGTACCAGAATAAAATATCATGTATTTCTTTTAAAAATAAGTTGAAATGTACACACACTTCCCTCTTTTTAAAGCTAAGGGGAACCTTACACTTAACAAGTAAATATGAAGCTTATAAACCTTCAGATTTGAAAAAGTGATGGATGATGTATGTTTCTGGACTCTACTCCTGGAATTTAAAATTATGTACATTATCAAAAATGGTCCTGCATGCACTAATATGAATAATATTTTTATTTCTGTAGCACATGTATTGTGTGACCAATCCCATAAATAAAGTGACATTGCTGGTAATTTCTCATTCAAGAAAGCCTGCCCTGTATGAGATTTACTGAGAAAGATAGCCTTTAAAATTGATGGCATGCTGTGAAAATGTTAGTTTGTATATCATACATAGCACCATGCCAGCTGTGAATTTTGATTTTTTTGTGTAGTTTTGGCAGTTGAGAAATGTTCTGGCTCAACCACACTAAAGACACAAAAGCCTAAATTTATCTACTTCATGGAGGAGTCAGAGCACAAACCTTTACATTCTGCTGTGCTTCATGTATGCTTCATCCACCTTCAATGAAATGAGTCTCAGCTGTAGGAGATCAACCCTCTGAGATGTGGCAGAAGATGACCTCATCTCCAGCATCTAATGCTAAAAGCAACAGAAAGTGTAGAAAAGGGAGGCAAAAATATTTTTATGTTGGAAGCAACCATTCACAAAGGTTTGTGGGCTGAAGGAAATCTTTCTGCTCACAGCAAAGGACCATTCTGCTGGAGGAGATATTGTCAGAATTCAGGTGGAGGCAACTATTACATGAACAATAGTGCACTCAGCTTGAAGGATTTAAGCATTCAGATTTTCAGAAACTTTGAAATACCAGGAATTTCTGGGTTCTCAATATGTTTTAAAACCTCTACTCAAAAATTGGTTTGAGAATTGCTTCCAGCAGAAGAAAATCTTAAAAATATAATAATCTTTAAAGGAAAATATATTTGTTTTAGCAAATTCAATATAATAAATGTTTTTTCATTTAAGAAATTAACACTTTAAACTTGCATCTACTTTACCTTTAATGAAGGTTTACATCTGACACTTCCTCCATGAGTTTGTTGTGAGCTAGGCAGCATCATTTTCTTAAGAATCTCTCACCCTTCACATTTTCTGAGCAGCCTAATCAAAGTTCTTTTAAATTTAATTTGAATTCATTTTTTTCTGTTTGCATGCTCTCAAAATATTCCAAAGAGCTCTTTATTCCATATATATTAATTTTATGCCAAATTAAAAGAGAAGCATATCAAACTATCCTATATCTGATCTCATTTCCATCTCCACTGTGCATATCCCAGCTGTTTCTACATTTAACATTGGAGTGAGGAATAGCCACACAACCTGTCTCCCTACATACTTCTTCCCATGATGAACAAGACAAATCATGTATCCCTGAAAAAAGAGCTGATATGTTCATATAAGTGTTTCATATGCAGTCTTCAAATGCAGGATGTCTATGTCAGTTAAGTTGTAGCAAGGAACAAAACATCAAAATACAAGCTGAGGGGACTTCTTCATTCAGTCCTCTCTTCTCATAGGCAACTGTACTATGCAGTCTTGCCATAACAGTTTCCTCTTAATTCTAAATGCTATTAAATAATACAGTATCTAAATACATGCCCATAAATGCCTTGCTGTTGGGAAACTGTGGGCAATCAAATAAAAAAAAAACAACAAAAAAACAAACAAAACAACAAACACAGGAAGACATTTGCTTTCTTAATGAGGTATAACATACTTATTTCTTGGACTAGAAATACTTTAGGGTTCATTAGAATGTTTTGATATTATTTGAGAATTATTATTTAAATGGTTTGTCACACTGAGGAATTTTTTAAAATACTCGTAAGTTAATGAAGATCATAGAAATACTGCAAGTATAAGTGTAATAGATATTTAATTAGGGGCAAAAACCATAATGCATTGGGAAGCATTAATTAATTAAATGCTTTGAGTAAAAAAGAGTTTTAAAAAAGAGGTTAAAGCAGCTTTATTCACTAGATGTCATCTTTTACATGTGTTGGCTAACTTGTTTTTCCATATCAAGAAGGTGAGCATTTAAGAAGAAACCTTTGGTTCTTTGATCTCTGTCACATTACTGTGCTGCTTACCAAAACAAAACAAAAGTTAAAACCCCATCACCTGAAATGTGGGGACTAACAAGCTTCCTTTAATGCAGTTACAGAGGTTTTTACTAAACTGCAATGACATTCTCTGACAGAGAAAGATATATGAGTTCCCTTGTACATGGGCTTCCCATAGTATTATCCATAAAGTATTCAGCACTTGATCTTTGCCGATGACTAATTCGTGTCAGAAAAAGTCAAACAGTAAAAACCAAACAAAGCTATTTTCTAGATTACCTAATCAATTTACTTTCCATAATTTTCAGCCAAAATCACTTTTAATTGAAAACATGCAGGTATTTTAACCTGCTTTAGCTTTGTAAATTAAAAGGAAGTGTCAAAACTTTTTCTGACTTCCCCTTTTCCTCATTTTTCATGTCTTCAGTAATGAGAGACTATTTAAGCTGATATCAAAGACAGATTAATTCAGAGCAGTAGTTCAAAACCACATCAATTCAATGGCCAGGGTGTAGGTCTGTGATTGCCAAATTATGTCTGTCAGGCAGTACCTTGCCCACAGGTTGCTCATTTCTCCCACTTCCCATAATTATGTCTTCTCCTAGGCTGACTGACAAAGCAACACATGATGTTGCCTGCAGCATCCTATTAGAGTGGAAAAACAGAAGATCACTGTCTGAAGCATAAAATTTTATTCAAATTACTGAAGCAGCAAAACCCAAATAATGTTAATTCAGTATTTTTTCATCACCCAGTAAATCCTGCAGTAGCAAATTAAGGGCTGTTAGTTAAATTATTTGTTTTAATGTATCTTGGAGAACATATTGAAGTTCTGGCTTTGTTGCTATTGCAGTTAAAAACTTTTTTTGCTACCAAAAGTAGAAACCAAATAATCAAACCTCAGTTGGTTCCTGTACATGTCTATTTCCAGCAATTAGTACTGCATTAGTAATACATTAAAATTCTCCACAAGCACAATCAATTCTGAAGTTAGCTAAATACTAAGCTTTTCCTCATTATAATGCCATTAAGGAGGGAAGTGTCCCTTGATGTGATTAATGGACTCACACAGAAATATGTGCTAAGGACTAGTCCATTTCTGGTATTTGCTTTTTTGGTGGCATTTACCTTGTATCTTTTGGGGATCTTTTCCTAAACAGTCAGGGCACCTTTGCCTGGCTCCAGTAACTTCTAACCTCTGCAGCTGGGAGAACTTTTTACTGAACTGCCTGGCACTTTGTTGAAAGTATTTAATTATTATTAAGCAAATTATCCTACCTATCCTAAATATCCCACATATCCCTGTGGGAGGAAACTGTTCAATTAGGGGGTAGAAAGCATTTCTTTGCCTTGATTAACTGAGATCAAAGTGACTGTGCTACTGCCAAAACCTAGGCAATGGCCGTGGTGATGTATGCCCAAGAGCTTTACACTGAAGGTCATAGTAACATTGATTCTCTTTTAAAATTCTACTTTTATTTTAAAGCACCTCTGCATTGCTTCTTTACTCATTATGCAGTGGGTCCTCTGTGTTGACTTTTAGCTTGCCATTATTTAAAGACTGACTTTTGTAGACTTTCTTTTCTTGAGATTACTATTTTCTTCTGCACTTTCAAGAGGTCTGTTATGGCAGGAAAACAGACTCCAAAATAAGCACTTCATATTGACAGCAAGGTACGAGCAGGGTTTCCAAAAATACTCCTCTGGTAAAGTCTCACTGGCTCTGGTAGGAGCAGGATTGACACTTTGCCCTTTAGAAAATCCTGCATCATTTGTGACTGCCATTGCAAACTTGACTCCTTACTGTCACAACCACAGAGATACATCTGCAATGTTTGGAATTCCACCAAGTTTATGGATGCTGAAAGGGGCCACCATCAGAAGCAATCCTCTATCAAGACACCTTTTCTTCAGGCAGCAGAGTTTATGCATTCACAGTCTGATGCTTCCCACTCAGATGTAGCTGCTTTTTTTTTTTTTTTACTTATGCTCATGAAGAATTCTGAGTGTTTAAAATTTTAGTAAGACTTTGAAACGGATTTGTGAAGGGAAAAGCAAAGAAAGTATTGTGGCAATGCACTCACAAGTAAATACTCACATGCTAGTTCTGGTTTTCAGGAACTATGCTGAAGATACGTGATTGATTTGAATTCTCCTTCAAAGTAGCCTAAAAAGTATTCTCAGTAGCAGCATTAAAAAAATCTCAGTATCAGTTAGAAAAGCTAAGAACTGATTGATAACAACAGTAATCATAGCAGTTTAATCAATGCTGATGTTAATTGTATTTTGCCTCTGTCAAACCTAAAAAAAGAAGTGGAAATAATACAGACTGTAAGAATATTTTTTCTTCAATTTGTGGCATATAAAGCTTGCTAGAAATGTGGCCTCATTTTAGAAGGCACACCTGACATTTCCTAAAGGCAAAATTAAATGGGTCAGAGAAAAATCATCTTGAAGTATTTTGATGCCATGAGGATTTAAAATTATTGCTAAAGTCTGTGTCCTATCTGTGACAAGAACAGGAACCTAGAAGCTGGTCATTTTGGCAATATTCGGGGCCTCAACTTGTCAGGTTGCTGCCTGAACATCAAAAGAATAGAAAATCTGAAAATAACAAACCTTTCATCTTTTCCTTTATGTACTGCAGTGACTTTCTTCCCTCTTACACTCCAGGAAACCAAGTTATGGAAACTGCTGCTTTTTCTGTGTCTGAAGTAAGTTTCAGGCACAGTTTTTCCTGTGCAATCCCCTCTAAGATCTCTTACAGTACTGTGCGATCACCCAAGTTTTTGGTTTCAGCTCTGAATTTGCCAAGCTGGTATTTTCTAAGAAAGAAAAAATTCCCCATTCTATTGAATGATTATTTAAGACAAGATGACTTTTCCCCCCCAGTTTTTCAAAGTTATCTTTTCTTTTAAACCATTCTGAAAATTATTCCTCAAAAACCTTTCACATGCCTTCACTCTGAAGTGTCCTGCTCACTGGAGTGTGCATTTCAGGAGCTCCATAGCTCCCAGCCTCTTCTGGACTGGGTATACATGCCAATAGTGAAGAAAATGCCACCTGTGCTAGCACTTCAAAAGTGTTCAAATAAAATCTTTACTCAGTTGGCTGGTAAAAAGAGTGCATGTTTAACAGTTTGAATCATTCAGTAAGTAAATGTTTGAATGAAGATTAATGAATCTGTATAGAGTTGAAACAATAAGTGTCAATGTTAGCACTTCCCTTCGTTTCTAGTTAAACCGAGGGTTTAATAGAACTACACAAAGTCTCAAATTAATTTCTTTTCTGAATTAATGTTTAAAATGTTTACATCTTCCTCTCTTCCTGCTCTCCTCCTTAGAACAAGCAGGCTGGAGGATAATATCAGATAGTGCATGATCATTGCTGATCCAGTGGCATTTCCTTGAGCAGGAAATGTACCCACACTCAGAAATTTTAACTTTTGGAAACGAATGCTTTTCCTATTGAGCTACTCACCAGTCAGCTACCACAATGTAACCTAAAAAAGAGGAAGGAAGGAAGCCCCACTGCTTCTTACTGACCACTGAGAGGGAACGAAAGAGAGAAAAAGTGATGGAAAGGTATGTGGGGAACTACAGAAAATGAGTGCAGATTTTGTTAAGGAACCAAGCAGAAGATTACAGCTGGATTAAAGTTGATTTTCCACCTCATCCTCCAAAGAGAAAGCCCCAAACATAAGAAATACTTCAGACTGAAGGAACTTTTTCTATCCACTGATTAGTACCTGTAGCACTCACCCCAGTAATGCCAGTAGTGTTAACAATAATACCAATAATTTGGAGCTTTGACATAATGAGAAATCTTCAGATACACAGTTTGTACATTTTGTGGTCCATCAAAAGCCTGGTGGAGCCCCTTAAAGTGGAGCATCTCTTGCTTCAGTACAGCAGAGGGAAAAACACCCCCTATGAAATCTTCCTCTCTATCTTTAAAAATGTGCTGTAGGAAACAATGAGAAGTTTTCTTCATCTCAATTTTTTGGATTACCTGGTTGACTTAGTAAAAAAGTTCTGTGAGGAAAAATAAATTAGAAGTTTTACTTCCCTTTTCAAGCTGTGTTTGGATTTACCATTTATTATGCATTCAAATAGTTTGAATAAAAGTATTTATCTCTCTTTTTTTTTAATGCTAAGCATTTAATTATTTTTTGAGGTGCGACTAAATGCAAACTAAAAAACAGATCAGAATTTTGTATCTGTCAGTCAGCTCTTAGTGCTACCACTTAGAAAGGGTGGTGTGTCTCAGAAGAAAAGCGATCAAAATGCTTTTAATTTATTATTTATTTAAAAAACTGGTTCAGCCAACTTATTTGTGACTAATCATATTATAAAAAAAGTGGCTGTGAACATACACAGTGGGATATATTATCATCATGAAAAGGAACTCTTGATGTTTTCCTGCTAATAATTTGATCGGTGAAAGTTTATCTCTGCTTTCTAACAATGAAGTCCTGTTACGAGGAAGTCTCTTCCTCATAGAGCAGAGGAAATAAAAGATAAGTAAAAGTAAAAAAGGCTAGTAATAGAACAGGATAAAGCAGCTTATATTAATACTTTTATACATAAAATGGGTAGTGGGTTTTGTAGCTACAATAATGGGACTGAGGAAAAGATCAGCAAATTAATTTTAATTAACAAGAATTAACCTCAAGGCATTCACAAAAATAAGAGATTGATTGCTTTCTTGCATCACCTATAGTATCTCACAGTCGAAACACATA
The DNA here is from genome assembly GCA_027886175.1 of Phylloscopus collybita. Lineage (NCBI taxonomy): Eukaryota > Metazoa > Chordata > Aves > Passeriformes > Phylloscopidae > Phylloscopus > Phylloscopus collybita. Next base: position 37,075,897 of record JAJNNQ010000009.1, on the reverse strand, counting down.
CCATATAGATATCTAGTTCAGGGCCAGAGGAAAGAAACACAGTATGGGCTTGTCACAACATCTAGAGAAATGCAAGGAGAACAGAGAAACAGAGGTAATTACCAGTGTAATAGGTATTATTACTAGTAAGGAGAGAGTTTGAGGCTATCAGCTTTTAATTGGCTCAATCCTAAATCCACCAACTTCAATGAAAATCTTTCCAGTGGAATACTTCAGTGGGATTTGGAGTAGTTTTCAGTATCTTACAACAAAGATGCAGTTGCCAAAACAATTATTTCTTCATTCCTCCCAGTAAAAGTTTTCTGAATAACCTTTGGTGGCAGTTAGTGCTTCTTAAGCTTCAGAATTATTACTGAGGAAACAAATACTTTCTGAATGTACTTCCTCAGAATATAGTCACTGAACAAATAACAAGAAGAGAAGGATTTGTAAAAAATAACCAAGGAAGAATCACCAACACCTTTCTGTTCTAACTACTGCAAGAATTGTCATTGCAATATTTATAACGCATTTTATTTTTAAAATGTGTGCAAGGATGCATTATTTTAAATGACATTCTACACAAGAATATCACTAGATTTTTTTATTAGTATTAAATCCTTGCTCATGAAAAAAGACTTTTTTATTATATGCTTTGTGTAGGTATTGCACAGAGAAGCTGTAAAGAGACATAGGAAGCACCTTTCTAGCCTCCAAACAATCTCCACATTTCAAACTATTCGTATCTGAGCATCAGTTCTCCTTTGAGAGAGATTTTCTCCATCACTGTTCTGAAGGCATGTGTTACTTAAATGTTGCAAAAGGGAAACATATGGAGAAGCAAGATGAGGAAGTACTTAGAAAAGCCTCAGTAGAAAAGTAGAGGAAATAATAGCACAGTCTTAGCAGTAGCACTGTTGCTCTTGTTTTCATGAAGTGTGTGTTCAAATATATATATACGCATGTATTATATCATGGTGCCTCTACCATCTGTCATTGTGCACATGTAAAATCATGCTCAGTTCTTGAAAAAACAGTTGCATTTAAATCTGCTTCTGTGGAAAAAACCAAAACCAAAACCAAAACCAAAAACAACAAACACACACACAAAAAAACCCAAAAAAACACCACACCACACCAGCATCTATTTCAAAATAACATCTCAGTGGAGAAGGTGAACCCTCAATAATAAATGAAACCAATTAATTTCTTTGAGCATCTCAAAGAAATGCCCCAAATTCAAGGACTTCTTGCTACTACTTGCTGATTTTTGTCCTCATATTAGAACAATAGGAATCCTTTGCCCTCTATTAGCTACAACCTTCTTTCAAATCTCTATTCTGAGCAACGAGGTTTCCCTGACATTTATTTGTAGTTCTTTATTGTGCAAGAGAAAGCACAGAAAATTGGGTAGAGGCCAATGTAATTTCGGCTGAATGAATCTGCTATTCCAGAGCTCTTCAGCATCCACATGACAAAGCCATGCTGAAGAGAATAATTTAAAATTGAAAAATTTTCACATACAAAAATGAATGAGGTCTGCACCTGAAACTTAATAAATAATTATAATATTTATACTATAAAATATAATGTCCTTGGACTGGACTGCCTTATGGTAGAAATATAAATATTTAAAGGCATAGAAGTTCCCTGGACATAAAGCAGAGAAAAAGAATGTATACAGTTACACATGACGACATGTCTGGCATAAAATCTAACTAAAGGTCACTTTTCTTATATAGATTCAACTTTTCTTACATCTGTTCAGACATTCAAAGGAAAGCCTGAAGAGAAGTTCTGAATGGAGCATCTATACAGTTCACAGGAAGCAAGAAAAAGGATGATCCAAACAACATGACATTTTATAGATTGCTTTCAAAGAACACCTCTGGTAATTCCTAGCTCTTAAATCAGAATGGCAAAAATAATTTCCCTGACTTTGAAACGAAGACACTCACAGATGTGAAATCTTTTTTTTTCTTCATTTTTACATTTATATATGATTCAGTGGAAATTTTTGCATTATCCCTTGGTTCTGCCTCTGGTAATATCTCACTGTCTCACACTATATTAATTAAAGATTTCATTTCATAAGCTTGTTCTTTCTCTCTCTCTGTCCTATGTATGGGTAAGGATTAATAACAACAAGGGCACCATCAGTTGCTGTGCTGTGCTCCAACCATGGGAGAGCAGGCTGAGTGTGGTGTTGTGTTTCCTGACTTGAGAACATTGTCTTACCTCGACAGGTGGATAGCTACTGAGTTTATGGGATGAATTGAATCCCAGGAATTGTATATATCTGTGTGCATACATACATATATAAATACAGTGCCTGTTTATGTCTAAGACAAGCCTTCTACTGTAAGATGGGAATGTATCACCTCAACAGGAGAGGGAGCAAATGCAGAGGGGCTGCCTCCTTGCTTTGTCAAGTTGGAAAGGCAGGAGAGGAAAGGCAGAGTAAACAAGTATTGACAGAGCTAGGAGCAAGAAAGACATATATAAATGAATAGCTACACAGAAGTTTATGTCAGCACCTGACTGTAGACATACAGATTTAGAAATTATTTAATTCAGTTGTCTGGCTACTGTCCAGAAAAAAAAAAAAAAAAAAGTTCAGAATATGAACAGAGAAGAGATAATTCTGGCAATGTCTTATACAAGACATTGTATGAAAGAAAAAAAAGTTATGTTCAAGGCCTAATTCCGCTGGTTATCTAAACTAATAACAAATTTTCCTACATAAGAAAACTCTTAGGAAATTCATAAAGAATTATGTACATTTTTGAAAGAACATGATATTATTCTTTACTGTCACTGACTTGTCACTATTTGGCCACATGACCAAATTTTCTACCTACTGTTAGTGGATATCTTTTATTTCCTTCTAAAATACCTGAAATGGGTATTAGCTTGCTGAGAGCCCTAGAATAGCTTTACAGAAAAATAATCTTTCTTCAATAAAGACATGTTATCCAGCATTAGCACATCAACAGATGTATCAGATACTGTCATTCAGGATGTTCAGTTCCTGAGATTTGAACCTACTTGATCTGAAATTTTTGTACTTGATCTGAAATTTTTGTCAATGTTGGGGCAGAAAATTGTTTTCTTTGAGAAAGGTTTTATTCTGCTACCTGCAGCAGCTTGAAAACTCAGCAAACATTTCTGGGGGCAAGACCAATCAGTTTTTTCCCTTTATTTTGAACCCTGCATATGATACCTCAGTGTATCAAATAAGATGCTGTCCTAAGAGCATTTATGTTGGTTTTGTCACACTAAGTAATCAGGTCTTGTCGATTTTTGGAAGCTGTCTGTTGTCTCAGGAAAAAGATCCGCAGGTTTATCTTACAGTGACAGATGGTTTGGTTAATAAATGTGGCAACAACTCTGATGGTGTCACAGTCCTGGCAGCTGCTACTCCAGGGCACACTATGCAGCAGTGTTGACTGAGTCCATGCACTGTTGTACATCCATATATAACCACCTCTCCTTCATTCCTTCTGAGCTGTTAAGAGAACAACTTGCCACAGACCATTTCAAATGTCCGCAGTTTGTGAAGGCTCCCTTGTCAGAGGAAAGTTTTCTCCTCTTCAGTAACACAGAAAGAGCAGTGACTTACTGAAAAGGTTTCTTTTAAAAAAAACTTGGAGAAGCAGAAGGCACAAGCACCTAGAAAGACTCTTCAGGGTCTCTTTTCCCACTCCTTGAAAATGCCTTTGTCATTTCCTCAGACATACTGCTTCCTCCTTGGATATGTCCACACAATTAAGAAAGCACAGGAAGAAGATAAAAAGAAGAAAATGGCATGAAGGGATTCCCAAGCAGCATAGGTTTTGCAGAAAATGTTATGGTAAAAGGCTAAAGAAGACTGAGTGTGTCAAAAGATGAGTTTAGGGATAAACAGATGGGTAATGACAATGAATTAATTACCAAATATGGAGTTGAAAGGCACCACATAACATATTAGAGCCATCGTTCATAATTTTCAAAAGGTTCCTTTTAAATAGACTTTTCTTAATACAAGGAAAATGTATCTGCAGTAGAGAAAAATAGGCCTCCCAGTCTAGTTTCTTAAAAGTCAAAACTGATTTTTTTTTTTTTAGAAAACTTTTGTTTCTTCTTCTTTCTTTTTAAAGTAGTAATAAAGAACTCTGTATCTTGATTGCAGTATTTAGCAGAAATTTCACCTTTTGAGACTCATGAGTTTATAACCTTGTGTTTTTTGCATATAAAAATAGGACACACTGTGCATACAGTTTCCAGAAGACCACATCCATGAAAAAATGTAGACAGTAATTCTAAAGGGAACCTTATAAATACTTTTCCAAATATTCTAGGGACATGGTCTCTGCTCCTGTCACATTGAAAGAAAAGAAGTAAACAAAAAAGGTATTTCATAGAATAGGAGCTGAGCTGTGTAGCAGTACAGTACCAGAGAATAGCAGGCTTTAAATATTTAAATAGTAGTCTCTGTAAACTAACAGACTAGTTTTAAAATTGAATGCCTATATTCTCCCATTTTCTTTCTTCTTTCCCTTTTTTTTTTTAAACTGACATCTATAATTTTTCTTTTTAAACCATAACCTCAGTGACCAATAGGCCAAAAGACAGCAAAAGCCCTTTTAAGAATAGAAACTTAGTCACCACTGCATTTCTGTTCATCTTTCCAAAGATTGCCCCACGAGTCTGGATCCCTCACTTGATAATAAGACGGAACAAGATAACAAGATACTTGGATAATGCAAAAAAAAAAAAAAAAACAAACCACAAAAAAACCCAAACAAACAAAAAAAAAGACAAACAAAAAAACCACACCCACAAAAAACCACACACACAAAAACCAAAAAAACCCAAACAAACAAACAAACAAACAAAAAAACCAAACCCCAAACCAAATAACACTGTCTAAAAGCAGCTGTTTCTCTGCTACCAATTACCACCCCCAACTTGCAATTCCATTTTGCAATCCTGTGCATTGATAAAGTGATTGAGGCAAGGGATTTTTATTCCCTTACCATTGCTTATGGAATATGAACAAAACTGCTCTGAGTAACACAATGGGTTTCTCCAGATGTCTTCTGCCTCCACTTCTAGCGACAGCTTTCTGTGAAGTGTGCCCTTTGAGGAGATGGACAGGGTTATTTACAAGGTGTTTACTATCACTTCTAAGCCAGGTGTTTCACTACATGTAGACAAAATGGCCTGTTTTATGTAATGACACATTTCTTAAGCCTTGGACAAATTTCAGCTAAGTTACCTATCAGCACTAATAAAACAATGAAAAGAATAATTGCTCTCATTACCATTTCATGTTCTTTTTATATTCATCTAGTCCATATTGAGAAACTATTGCTGTGGAGGATAAAAAGATGATCCCATATGGAACAGGCTTCTGTTTTATGAACAGTCACTGTCCTTACCTTATGTGTCTGAAGGAGAAATGGTTACCCAATAACCACTCCTGCAGCTGAAAGAGGCTAAAGTTCAAAATTTGCATACTGCAACACTACAAGGAGAAATAGTTACGTCTGTTTATTGCCTTCCAAAAATGTAAAAATTTACAAATAGTATGAAGGAAAGTTTGATACACTAAGATTCACTTGAACCATTCGCTAAGGTGCATTTGGAACTCAAATACCATTGTTTGTGGGAAAATGCAGGGAAATATCTCAGAAACTGAGTCCATACTTCAGATATTCAAGTGATTTACCATTTCTTTTTTTTTTTTTTTTTTTCAAGATTAGCATAGGTTTGTCGCATTTTAGCCAAGAAGAGATCAGTCTCTACGTGCACTCTAACTCAATGCTACATCTAATTAAATGCCCAACACTTCATACTTCTCCTCTAGCAAATTCACAGGGACTAAACACGTAACCCACAGGGGCCTGGTCCACCTTGAACAGGTGCTTTCACCTCTATTTTCCATTTCCAAGACCTGCTGCAAGGTCATCTGCTTTCTTTCCCCCCTGCAAACAAGCTTGTATTCTCCTTTGCTCCTCAGGATACAAAAATCTCTGAGCTGAAGCCTGAAATACAATTTTAAATTACAGGAAAGCATTTACAACAGATGAAATGGAGAGAGATAAAAGTTCCATTTGAAAGGATGGTTAACCTCATGTATTGCTCACCTCACAGACACTGTATTTCTTGGATAAAGAAATGCCAGTAATGTTGCAATTGCTTTCACACAAACATACAAAAGAAACAGGAAATATTTTAACGTACTTACAATTCATTTCTTCAGGTAAGAGATCACAAGGTAAAATATGCAGGGAGGTGGCCTATATTACTTGTTGGTAAACTGCAAGCTAAAATATATTTGCTAGTTTAATTCCTAAAGCTAGCTGGCCAAACATGAAATGCCTTATGGGATGCTGATTGTCATCTTTATTTACAATTGTGAAATGACATCATAGAATCACAGAATGGCCTAGGTTGGAAGTGACCTTAAAGACCATCTGGTTCCAACCCTCCCAATGTGGGCAGGGATACCTTCCACCAGACCAGGCTGCAGTCCCAACATGGCCTTGACAACTTCCAGGGACTGGTAACCTGTGTCACTACCTCAGCACCCTCACAGTAAAGCATTTCTTCCTAATATCCAGTCTAAACCTACTGTCTTTCAGTTTGAAGCCATTTGCCCTTGTCCTGTCACTACATGCTCTAGTATATAAAAATATGCTAAATGATGCTTTGAAGACTATCATAATATTTTGCTTCCCATTATGATCACTACTGTAGGAATTCACTTAGTGGTGAACAACAGAGAGGCTGGCCCAGGACATTGCCATTGTAGCCTGTCTGGATGAAAAGGTCTGCTGTTCCTCACCCCTCCTGCTCCCCACAGCACTGAGTTGTAAGTACTGAGTTGAAGCATGGAGTTTTAAACCCTGAATTTACAACTGCATTTTCCAAAGCATTCAGATTATATTTTTTGGAGAGCATTCCTTAAAAATTACCATAAACACCCCTATCCCAGGTTCTTTAAATGCTATTGTTTAATCTAGGAATATTCTCCCCTCAAAGATTGGCTAGCTTTAACAAACCGTTTATGTTGGAGAGGTTGTCCTTTTGTTATTTTAAATACAAAATAAATAAGGGACAGATTTTTGCCATTCATTTGTCATTTCATGAACTAAGGGTCATGAAGGGCCTCTGGAATTCTGGACTATTTCTTATCTCAAAAATAAGTGTTTCAGCCCCACAGTCTCATTTTTTTTTTTTTTTTTTTCCCACTCAGAAAAGTGAGGAAAATTCTGCTTCAGAGAAAAGCTACAGTTTAAATACAAGCACTGGAAGGTGAAGTGTGTGGGCTTCTACTTACCTGTTTGTTAGTCTTGTCAGAGAAATGGAATTACTATCTGAAAAGGATCACAGCAGAGTATTGCACCTTTCACACTCAGCAGAGCCATGAAAATAGCGAGAGAAAAGAGTTGCTTTTTTCTTCATAAAACAGCTGACTTATTCTGCCAAAGATCATGACAGATTAGTGGCTGGAACGAGACTGAAGAAAGCAAACAACTGCTATTCATGTTATTTTTCTGGTTTTTAACACTCAGCTCTAAATAATGCCTTCTTTTTGCTGTATACAGGTGACAAAGAGTTGCTCAGAGAGGTTTTTTTACAAAATAACTGAAATAAATAGTAAATAATGTCATACCATTATGCAAAGTCACGCAAGGCAACAACATTACATTTTAAAAACCTCTTAGAGAGTTCACTTTCATCTATACTACATGAAAACAAAATCAATTCTCCTTAAAAATAACGTAAGTGATGTAGTAATTGAAGCAATCTTTTCAATACAGCTTGTGCAGTGACAGGAGAAAATGCAAAATATTTTTTATTCTCTGGAAAATGGCTCAGAGGCAAAGTGAGCACAGCCCTTTGAGACCTGCAATAACCTACAATGAGGGCAATAGCCATCAAACAGAAAATATAACAGATGGCAGCATGGTTGCTTTACTCTCAGACACAGGTTACTGAACAGATGCCTTTAGGGCTTAATATTAGATTTTTTTTTTTCCCCTTTCTTCTAGACCATGGCACAGCTTTGTGCACATGCCATTTATAAAACAAATGCAAAACACCATAGGGAAATGAATAAAGTTTCAAATGGCAAAATGTCAGCAGAAATACACATTTACAGAGGATAATACGATTATCAATATTGCTGGTATACACTGAAACATAACCTTACCCTTTACAGTGCACTGTATCTATCACACATTATTTTGAGCTATCTAACACAGTTCAAAAGTATACACATAAAATCTGTTATAAACCCTCCATTTCTTTTCCAGAAAGGTCAACCACCCAATAGGCTAAAAGTCAGCTCTCTTGCTCACCAGGTTTAAACACTCAAAAGTAGCAAGACTAGAACAGAGAAAAAAACTCATACAGAGCAAGCAGGCAGATTTCTACAAATATCTGAAAAGATAAAGCACACAGAGATACAGATCACACATTGGTAAAACAGATAAGAGCAAGAAAGATTATTTCTAACTCCTCAGGCACTAGAGAGTTTACAACTTGACCAAGCCAAAAATGTATCTTCAAAATATGTTACAGTGCTTACACAGATCATCCTCCTAACATGGATTCAGTCATGATAAATTGCTGTGATACATTACAAGACCCCTAAGGACATACTAGATTTTCAAAATTCTGAGTCTTTTCTCTATGTGACAAAACAAAATAACTTTTCTCTTCAATAAGTCAGGAATTGTATCTTACAAATGCACACAAAAAATACACTTCAGTTGTGGGTTTGCTTGTTGGTGGTGTTGTTGTTGTTGTTTTGTTTTAGTTTGTTGCTCTTGGTGGTGGTTTTTTTCTTTTGCGGGGGGGGTGGTGTTAATAAAACTCTTTTAGGACAAATTATTATGGTGCCAAGAAAATAAAAGAAATAGTAGAATCTTCTAGAGATCAGGCCAGTCTCTCTTTCATAATGGGATATTTAAAAAATAAAAATGGTGCATTCTTATGGGTATTTTAGTAAATATTTCTTAGAATAGTATTTGTTTTACTAAAACTGTATTCCTTAACCAAGGAAGAACAGTATTTAACAAATAAACTGGGCTTCCTTGTTTGAAAGAAAAAGCACATTGTTTGTATTATAGGAAACATTCAGATGGAAAGTGTAGTGACAAGTGGACATCACTGCCACTTCCACCTTTTTTGGGAAGGAAAGGAAACTGTATTTTTAATAGCCTGGAGGAAAGTTGGAGGAAATTGACACGGATAGTGAAATACCTGAAAACAGATATCGTGTGACAGAGTATTTGCTGCAGCTTACACTGTTTTGCCAGAAATGTGGTGTCAGAAACACCACAGGGAACCTTTCCCAAGTTTCACAGAAATTTTGACATGACATATTTTCCTAGGGAAAGTAGGATAACCTTAAGCTGAGGATGAATAGACATGGTCTGCTTTCATTTTATTATGAACTTGTTATGACCTTATATATCCTCTTTTCTCTGCCTCCATTCTCCTTCAGCATTCAGGCTACTTTCCAACACTTTATAAAATGGTTGGACAGTGTGACATTGAAGGTTGGGGAAAATACAACAGAGTAAGGCAAATTTCAAAGGCTACCCCAAAAAACTTTAAGAACCCTCAGGGAAATAAAGTACTCTAAGGTTAGGGAAATTCTATAGCCCTTGACTGTTTTTCATCATGCTTGAGTCACCAATACATTAGGTATTAATCAGAAAACAATTTTTTTTTCCTGAATGATGATTATGGACACATCGTCATCTTTGCAATCTTATTTGAATTATTTAAACAAAACACTAAGAAAATTATTCATAAAAGAAAACTCATCCAACCCACCCTACAGAAAGTAGCTACAGAGTATGCTTTCTTCTTCCTTTTCTCTTTCAACATCTTGAAGTATTCTCTTTCCATAGTAAACACACTGACATTAGCAGAAAACTTGGCAATAAAAGGATTTCACATCAATAAAACCTGATAGACATTCATTCACAGGAAAACTTACTCCATGATAGAGACATAGATACTAAATGCAAATGCTGATAAATAACAGATAGTTGTTTTAATTTTAGTCTGAAGACACAAAAGACCCACTCAGATTAGCCAAAAGAAACAAGGTTGTGTCAGCTCTAAGAGCAGCAAGAACACTGGGCTTCATTTCTAGGCATGTAAATACAAGACAAATACTGAGTAAGTGGAAGAGAATTGTAAGCTAAATGATCATTAAGGGTGAGAAGGACAAAACTGGAAAGAAACTGGCACCCCTGTTAGGAGGGTTGCCCTTGGCAATGCTTTCAAGAGTGTATAATATGATACTGTAAATATCTGAAAGATATAAATCCCAAGAGGTTGCAGCAGATATAGTGATATGACCAAATCCTTATAAAAGGAGTAGAATTTATCATACAGCTGGATTTACCTTGAATGAGGAAATCCCTAACTAGATTGTTCAGATTTCAGACACTGAAAGCACAGCTTTTTCTTGCCTCCTTTTCAGTACGAAGTATTCCAAGAGATGTGAACCCTCCCAAGTCCCCTTTATTTTTATGCCTGTACACAAAAGGTTAAAAATATGAAACTAACATAGGAAACTCCTTGATCTGACATTCAAACACCATCTGGTATTGAACCAGCAATATATAAATAATATATTTATAAATAAATAAATAAAATTCAGTGTCTATTTGCAAACAAGAAGTTCCATGGCTAGCAATAGAACCCATCACAAATTACGTGCCTCATCTAGTTGAAGAAAGGTAGGCTGACTTTGCTAGGGAAGTGCAGCAACTTGAGCCTGCAGGGACCATTGATTCTGCGTGGAAAATATGACAGCTGGCACATTATAAATTGCAACACAAATTTAAGATATTAACAAATAATTCTTTTCCTTCTCTCACCATCACTTCTTACTCAAAGCATTGCAGATTGCAAATAATTTTAGGGATGGGGGATGAGAACATCTGGGTAAAATGATTACCCTTTTTCTGTTTATGTTGACATTTACTCATTTGTGTGTTACCAGACTGTTTTGATGCTCTGCTTCTAAGGAGAATAGTCTAATTGTCTTCTGGATCCATTTCAGCTTTCCTGAGCTGACTGCCTTTCCCCTACATGTTCATTATTCTGCTCTCTACAGGTTTTAGTTTACTTCATTTCTCTGGATTTAGGTTGTGTTGACTTCGTTTCTTCACTCATATTAGCACAGAGAAGGTAACATTGTCAGTAGTCAGCCCTTTCCAGAACCAAAGTACTTGGTATATTATTTTAAAAGCCATAAGGTGAATAAAAATATTTTAGAGAAGCCACATATTGGACAGATCTTTTAAAAAGAGTAATAAAGCAGGATTATAAGCATACAAATTTTATTTCCCTCCATCCTTTCTTGTCTTCTCTCTTTTATATGAATGTCTTTGTACCTAAGAGCAGTAAACAAAGACACCTCATTTTTTATGGGGTAGCAACCCCACCTTCTACTATTCTGATGCAGTAAAAAAAGCCTACTGATATGAAACAATAATCCATACCAACAGAGCATAAACTAGACTCATTTATGCACCCAGAATTCATTTAAGACTACCTTTCTGTTGCATATAGGTAAAACCTTACAAAAGGAATGCCTTATAAAATCATGGCTCAGGCCTATTACTTCAGCTACGTAGAAAAGGACTGTGGGAAAGTGACAGGTGAATTAGAGGCAGAAAAACAAGTTATATAACCATCATGTGTTCACATTGTGGTGTATGCTGGTTGGTTGAATTATGTTTGTTATGATTTAAAACTATGTAACTGATAGATAAATAAATAGATAGATAAGTAAATAAAATAGATAGATAGATAGATAGATAGATAGATAGATAGATAGATAGATAGATAGATAAAGCCTAGCTGCTTTAAAAGGCCTGGATTTTGCAGAAAAGTGACTCTCCTTTGCACCTGCCTGGAGACTCTGCATTGCTCTGCTTTGCACACCTTTCTCTAGTACATCAAACAGCAAGAGATAAAGTGTTCCCTATTGAGCTGGTTTAAGTAGAAGTGACAATACAATCTCCAAGAAAGCACAGGAATGATTTCTACCCCAAAAAGGCACAGTCCCAGCAGAGTCCCTCAGAGCTGTCAGGAGGGAGCACCTGAACATCTCTGAGGTAGACACAAATGTATCCGACAGTTCCTGTGGTGCCTGGTGTTCCCTGTATGTGATGCTGTGATGAGCCCTGTGCAGAGGTCATAGAACTCTGCTGTGGGGATTACCATACAGGATATTGCTTGGAGGCCTCTTCTCCTTCCTTCTAATTCTCCTCATTTTTAATTAGGAACAACAACATCTCCAAGAAAGCCAACCTGTCAACCTGTAACTTCAAAGGCAACAATACTGGGATTTGTGGCTTACACTTTGTAGGAAAAAACATTATTATAACATATGTATGGCTGGCCAAAATGTCATTCTGCAACTGTGATACACTAATTATTCTTCACAAGTCCTTTTCAGAAAAACTGCCTAAGACAGAAGAGCTCACACTCTACATGACAGCCTTATTTGTTCCCAAGATATATGGTTGAACCTTTGCCTATATAAAAATTAATTCAGGGAGTTTGGGTCTAACAAGAGAACTGTGGCCTGTCTTCTTCACTGTTAATGACTCTGCCAGTCTTTGTGTCATTTGCAGAATTTCAGTTCTCTTGGAAAAAAACCCAACAAATAAGAAAAAGAACCCCCTAACCCCTAAATAGTTGATATGGGTCCCCAGTAGCAAAAAATTAATGAAAGGTAAAATAATAGATGCTCAGCAGTTTGCATCTCTGCCAAATATACTCCAATAATCCCTACCAACTAATTTCTAATTTCATCAGAATTTATGAATGCTTTGTTAAAAGATTCATACCATTATCAATCAACACAACATGATTCCTGATATTTCCCTCCACAGAAATGAATATTTGACTAATCCAGCTATAATCCTTCTGAAATGTTGGTTCAAAACCTATTTCTTTTAATAAGATGTTATTAGTTGTCTAAAGTTAACAAATCCATTTTCTTAAACTTCTGCAAACAATTTTTTATTAATTCATATTACTGCAATTCTTTTCAAGTGGTCAATCTTTTTTAAAATGTATACTTATTCTCTCAGGGTTCAAGGGAGACAAAATATTTAGTATCTTTTATACAAATGTCCTTCTCTGTGTCTTTGTTTCCATGGGAATATGTTACTACTTTGGACTCTTTTTATGACTGCTGTATTATTTTAAAAAGGGTCTGATGAGAAGCTGAGTTGTCTGAATGTTAGTTCAAAAGTGTTACGACAACTTTAGTGAAAAAAACTATCTGCTGAATTTACACCCTGGATAACCTCATGGGTCACTTCCACTGATTTTTCTAAAGATGTATCCACGCTGCTGAGAGAAAAAAAACCCAACCAACAAAACAGTAATACATTCTGTGGTTTTGTAAGCTCCATCGCTGACACACACTTCAGGGCAGCAGGTGTACTAATGTGACAGAGGAGAGTTTTGCTCATTAACTTCAGTGGTTTAAGTTAGAATAAGCTTTGACCCTACAGCATTATCTCCTAATCTTTAGATGAAAGCAGGAAAAGCTACTTATGATATACCAGGAAAGAGAAACAGATGTCAGCTGCTGACCACAAAACAAGTCTTTGATATGCCAAAAAAAGGGAGCACTCTCCAGAAATTCCTATTAACTCTCACATTTGAGCACATCTCTACTTGCATGTGCCCAAATATATAATAAGTTTTTTTTCCTTTTGGGGTAAATGTAAACTCTAATCTGTTTCAATTCATCCTTCAGATAGAAAAATCATTTTCTGCAGTAAAGGGTTTTTCAAACTGATCCCATTTAAGAAGTGTTATTGAACTTCAGAAGAAGAATGTATCTTCAGCATCAATAACTTCAACAAGCACCCTATTCTGCTGTCACAACTGTCAATTCTTTACAGCTTATGTGTTTGTGCTACCAAATATTAAAAAGAAAAAGTAAGGAAAAATATGCTCCTGTTCAGACACTCTCTCACATATAAGCCCTTCTTTTGTGTTTTTTCCTCAGCTGAGATCTCATTTCAGGAAGATAGATGGGGAATGAATACCACAGTCCAGCAACTATTATAAATATTTCAGCTATGCTTACAGAAAAATATAAAAACTTCCTGTGCACACAGACACTTCAGAAGCTCCATGAAGGCACTGTCTCAGACAATAGAATAATGTAAACAGTAGATGAAGTAGATTTATGTTCAGACCTGAAGTACAGCACAAGGACATCCTGTTTGTCCTCAGTTACTGACCTGTGCCCAAAGTCAACAACTGTCCTGAGGCACAGAAGCAGAACTTCTTTTTTTGTGAATGCACATAAAAATATGTATTCATTGGGAAATGCCCAGCTGCCATAGTTACCAAATTCAGAGAAACAGTCATTCAGCCCAGTATAGGTTTTATTTCTTGCCTACACTCAAAACTACATGTGAAAAATCTCTGATGTTCTATGCTCATCTCAAAAACAAAGAAAGAAAAAAATTGAAAGTGCTGTCTGGGATTCCATATTAAACTTTTGAATTCCCATATAAAGCCAGAAGCCTTTACCATATTAAAACACTACCAAACTAGAAACAGCAGTTGAAACTCTGGTGTGTACAGACTCAGCATAGGTAGGACTGTTCTGACTTGGCACAAGAGTTGCAAGTATCACCATTGTCTGATTTTGCCATTGATGTTGGAGAAAGAGTGTGTTTGTCCCCATCCTTGATGGTATGGCATGGTTACAAGGAGGCTCATCAAGGCTGTTTAGCAAGAGCTTGTTGAGAAGAGCACCTTGTTACATAATCACCAGCCACAGAAGAAGATACAGACTGGACTTGAAGGGTTCAAGCATCTTTCATATTGTGTCTATGTTTATTCTGCCTTCCTTTAATATGTCTAGACGAGAAAATAAATAGAAAGGTAATAGAGTGACCAAAAAAAAGACAGATAGTGTCAAAGTTTTCCTGTACTTAAGTCAATAAGCTGGTGAAAAATGTTTCTAGAGGTTCTGTTTTCATCATTCACCCCTCAGCTGGCATCAATGATAGGTTACAATGTTAATGCCAGCCTGGCAGTAACTTTGGTGTTTCATTTGTCTACAGTAAAGTTTTACAGAATTTACATCAGCGATACGGTAACTTGTAATGGCAGAGACCACAAAACACCAGGGTTTAGCTGGACATTCCTGTGTATTCCTCCGTGTTTTCCTTTAGGCCTCCCAGCTACTACTCACATATGCACCAGGAAAAGGTATAGTTAGAGGCAAGGCAGAGCCCTGGAGGATCAGGACCATCAATAGTAAGTGACACTTGTAAGTAACAAATCAATGATTTAAAATATGGATTCAGGGGAAACAGCTTTTGAATACTAGGACAGAACTCACTTCACAAAATTCATTTTTATCCCCATCAGCTCCATTCAGATAGATGCAATCTTTTCTGCTACTAAAGGGATCTATACATTCTTATGACCACTAGCTCTAACAGTTCTTCTGAGAACTATTTCTCCCAGCACATTATTAGAAGTTTGCCTTTAAAATGAGTTATAAGTATCAAGGCCTGAAATATGCTAGACTGGCAGTAAAGGAAGTTCAGAGGAAGGGAAAAAGGTGCTAAGCCTGTCAGGCTGAGACAGCGGAATATTATAAATGCAGTTACCTAGCAAATCTGTCACAGGAGAAAGTTAAGCAAAAAGCAGCAATCTTCTTGAATTCCACAGTAAATCTGAGTGTGGAGTATTTCCACTACAAAAAAAAAGTTCAGAAGCTTTTTATTGAGACCAACTGAGAAATTATTACATGGTAAACCCAAAAATGTCAAGGTCAGGTAATCATTTTCAGTAAATTTCCAGTAAAATTGTCCCTCCATGTTTATAAAGGTGCCAAAATAGCACAAAATTTATAGCTGAACAGTGACTCCCCTTTGAAAACTACCTAAGAAGCCAAGGATTTAGGTTCACGTAAATATTCAGTACCAAAGTTTGAGCCTGAATAACTGAACAAGAACGCATAAAACATGCAGGATTTTTTGCTTCAGTGCATATGTATCTGACTAAACAATCTCTTTCAGATAATACACTTTGTCTGACTAGAAAAAGAGTAGGTCAGGATAACAAATGATGATTTTTTTTTATTGTAGATTTAGTACCTATTTGCCCTGCTTCCAGCCAGGGCAGGGTTGATCTTTTGCAGTGGCTGGGAGGGAACATGGTTAGGACAGGGATACCACCTCATGTCAATGCCAGGGTCAGGGAAATCAGCTCTCTTCCAAGGAGAAGAGGTTCCTTCTGGTCAAGAAAACGTGGCACGGGAAGTCTGGTACTCTTTGCTGTCACAGGCTCTATGGTGAACATTCCTGCACATGAATCACTATCTCTTTTGGAAACTTCTGTTATTAATATTTTTGCTGTTACTGCTTGTTTTCTTATCGCTATTTCCAGTAAATTGTACTTATCTCAACCCGTGCTCTTTGCCTTTTGTTCCTCCAGTTGAAAGGGGAAGGATGAGTGGGGCATTGTTTTTTTCAGTGGGAATACCAAATTGGAGAATCTCATTGCTAAACCATAACACTGTTAAATGTTTCATGTTAAAACAGTGTAAATAGATGATCACAGAAATCCCATTTCAATGAATCTCTTTGCTGATGGCCTCAGTAAACCTTTCAAAATCCTCACAGCCATAGAGAATACAAAATCCTTTTCCCCAGTGGTGTTTTTTCCAGATAAACACATTTGTACATGACACACATTTGGGGGAAACAAGCCTCAGACAATAAATTTAATCCCTTAGTCTCTCTGGGCTTCAAACTTCATTCACTACAAAACAACTGGGAGAAAGGCCAGTCAATCTGCTAAGGGGAAATGTCTACCTCCCCAGCAACTGAAGGACTGGTAGATGAGAAAGAAATGTGCACATTTGGGAAAGAGAGTGGCTAAGAAGATTTTGATTTCCTAATGGTTTTCATCTTGAGCTAGAATTGCACGGGCAAGAAAGCATGTCTGGCTTATTACATAACAGCAAGATGCTGGCACTTCTTTGTGGTTCTCATTTCACACACCCAGACTGTAAAATCCTATATGGCAGTGCATTGCTCTCCCACCTTTCTGTAGAATTAAATGTGGTAAAATTGAGCATTAGACCCTTTCAAAATTTTCATATTAAAGTGCTTTAAATGAGAGATGAATTAGACCATCTGGCTTAGGGAATTCAAATGACTTCCCACTTGCATTTGGTATTTAACTATAATTAGACCAATCTATCTGAAACTTTTCACTAGACAAACAAAAATGCCATTACACCCTTGTCCTGCATTTCTGTCCTTGCACATCATGATGCAGTCCTTAAAGTACAGAGCTTTTGTTCCCTTGTCCTCCACAGAATATTTTCACTAGCAAGAGTTGGGCACCTGGAACAAAATTTTTTTCTAAACCTGCTACTGGCTCCAAAGAGAAGTAGGATGGAACTTCCCATTCAATGCAACTTCATCTCCCTGCAGCAGAACAGCCTGGGGGATAAAAAACCCACTGAACTCTGTTGGGTGTTGACAGCTGAGAACGACTGCAGTGCTGATCTACAGCTGAAGGGACACATGCTGCCCATGGACTCCAGATCCAGGTGGTAACAAATGTGGATCCCACAAGTTAATGTCCATTTTTAATTTGATTTTATAGCACAGCCACCTTGCCACACAAGAATGGATATAAATCTGCCTGTAAAAGATATTCATTGCTAGTCTATATATATATATGTATTCTAGACACCACATAGAGTCATTTCCCAGTAACTTCATTACAGGGCATTTCCAAATTAACAGAGGAAGAGTGATTTTATTTTAAGCTCTTTTTAGGCCACTTAGTTTTTTTTTTAACAGCAATTCAAAATTGTGAGGTGCAAAAATGTGAGAACTTGCTAATTATTATGTGTTTAGGGGATTAGCTAGACTTCTTTTTCTTACATTTGACAGGCAAATCAGCTTTGCAAGGCTGTGAAATCTTCAGTGATAAAATGTTCCTCTGCATGTTGTAATTTTTTTTTATGGCAAAGCAAGTGGAAATTTCCTAGATCCATTAAGGACTTTTTTTTTTCCCAGATGGTAAAAGGATTTAGAAATTTGCCTTCTTGCCTGTCCAGTGTTGAATCATCAACATACTATGGAGGAGACTGAGGTTCAAGATTAGCACTAAAAATATCTAAGGTGAAGGAGCATGAACTTACAGGAAACATGACCTGCACCACTTAGATTACAGGGAATTTATTAAATTCATCCTGCAATTTAGGAAAAAAAAATATTTAGACAACAAGGCAGAGTAATTTTTACTCAGGACATTTTTCTGGTCTTTCTCAGACAAAAGTACTATTTACCAGAAAATTAAGACTTATTTTCAAATTGTGTAAAGACTTCTGTTTTGCTTCTGAATCGAAAAAACTTGTAGAGAAGAGGCCAAAAAAATCTGGTATCCCATCAACCATTCTGTTTTTCACAGAAACAGTACAAAAAGAGAAACGTTTCTCTTACCCTTAAGCTGCCACATCACATTGTAACTACTCACTTAATCAGAGATCTCACAGCATGCTGCCAGACTGAGCCCCTGCTGTCACTAACAAATATGTCTTTTTCTGTCATAAGTGAGGAGTTACTCAAATCCTGATTCTCTTTACTGCTTAGTCACAATAACCTTTCTTTCCAGACAGCTAACATACAATAAATATTTAAGCTACCTAATAAAGACAGCAGAAAAAAAAAAAAAAATCATTCAAAGATTTCTCTAGTGGCTTCATTTGTACTGGCTAAAAAGCTGTTATTGAGAGTCCTTGTGTGAAAGAAATGGGGAGAGGATTCCTTTCTCCTGTGACTGGGCTTCCTAGTGACATTTGCTTCAATATTTCTGGGTGAAATCCAAATTACTTTTGCAAGTAGTCCAGTAAAACTATGGCTATCTGTTCCTGAATGGTGAAACTAAATGAAGCTTTTAATTCCAGATTTATTTTAAGGTCAGATTGGTATTGAAATAAATCAAGCAGCAGGAGAAAGAAACTGATTACTAAAGCCATTAGCAGACAGGATGCATAGACACAAAACAATGACAAGGAAAACTTTGCAGTAACTTTCACCAATATGGAAATGGTAAAAATTCATGACATTTTTTACTAAAAGAAGAAAAAGCTGGATCAACAAAAAGTATCAATCAAGTAAAAATCATGAATTAGAATAAAGTTTTGTTGAACAGTAGTGATCCACAGCCTGTAGTAATCCTTGACAAGGACGTGAGTTTGCTAATATTCTTGAGATAAAAATAAAAAATGGCATGTGTTTTACAGAACAGTCCTATTTTTGGGACAGGGAAGCCTTGTGAGCATATTCATACCAACTTCTGGCTTATCTATTCAAACTTCTTTCTATAAATCTCATCTTCCCCCTGTCTCCTGTCTCCACCACCAAAACTCCCTTGTCCCCAGGAAAGTAATAAAAAAAAAATGTTCTCTGGAATTCACCAAGGGCCAGCAGAAACTCTCATCAAATAGGAACATGTTTTACATATGCTTTACATATGAATCAGTTGGTTACTCTGATCTGCATCACATCAACACATGGATGGCTCAGAAAGATCTTGGCTCTACTTCAGTAAGTGCTACTTAAAAGATGAGGGCCGTAAATAATGCACGCTGCTTTCCAACACTCTCTAACAGGACATGGGTGAGGAGGAAGGGCTGACATGTACTATCACCCTCTACAACTCCCTGAAAGGTGGCTGTAGTCAGGTGAGGGTTGGTCCCTTTCTCCAGGCAGCAACAGACAGAACAAGAGGACACAGTCTCAAGCTGCACCAAGGGAAGTATAGGTTGGATATCAGGAAAAAGTTTTTTATGGAAAGAGTGATAAAGTACTGGAATGACCTGCCTGGGGAGATGGTGGAGTCACCATCCCTGGATGTGTTTAAAAAAAGACTGGATGTGGCACCCAGTGCCATGGTTTAGTTGAGGTGTTAGGGCTGGGTTGGACTCAATGATCTTGAAGGTTTCTTCCAACCCAGTGATTGTGTGATTCTGTAAAATCCATCTAAGATCAATGACAAAGAGTGAATAGAAAATGCTTTTTTTATTTCAATTTCACAGAATTACAGAATGGCTGAGGTTGGAACCCCAGGAACCAGGGACCTCTGGACATCACCCTGTCCAACTTTCTGTTCAAGCAGGATCACCTTTAACAGATTGCCCAGGACCATGTCCAGGTGGCTTTTGAATGCCTCCAAGGATGGAGATCCTAACACTCCTCTCCGTTCAGTTCAGAAAAAATTATGTTCACCAGAAATATTATGAAGCTGTCTTTAAAATCATGCAAAAAGGAAAATAAATTATGTTTTGTTTTTCTTTTTTTAATTTCTAATGTAGGCTAAATCTAAAATTTTTGCCAAAAGGCTTTGTTGTGTATTTAAATTTTTTTTAGAGTCAAGACTGCTGATGATCAAGATTTTAACATGATTAGCGGTCTATACGATCAGGAGAAGAACTTAAATACAAATAGAACATTGATAGGTTTTTTCCAAGTTACTGCATAGCACACATACAATATTTAATACACTTGTGCAGTACTTCACACATTTTAAAAGCAGAGTGGGAAATTATGTAACTAAATTTTACCAAAATTTGGAACATTATATGCTATATAATAAAAAACTTTACTTACTGCAATTATTTCCTTTTATGTAGCTCTATTTAGAAACAAGGCCTTTCTGTTTGTGTATTGCAATGGAGGATTTATGATCCCCCCCTTTGTAAGCAGAAATTAAAATTTATCTTCTGTGTGGCAAACGCATGCATGTAATATTCTGCTAGTTGTGTCATTCAGTGCTCATCCAACAGTAGTCACTACCACAGCTTTTCTGGAATCCACTCTTCATAGAATGAATTCCATTCTGAAGCAGTAACCATAGCAAACACTTTGTCCAATGAAAATTTTCATTAAACATTGTTTTCACAGATAGCATTAATCATATCCCTGGTCCTAGCCTTGAAATATCAAATAAAATTAAAATCTTTTAATTACATTGAAAAGATTCAAATGTTACACTCAAAAATTAATATGATAAATTGTGGTGTTCCAGAATTTGCATTAAAAACACCTAAATCTGTAAAGTGCAGGAAGACACTTTTAGTGGAATGACATTTTCTTTCTAAATAGTTACATGCCAAATCACAAATTTCTGGTGGACTGCTAAGAAAGAACAAATCCTAAGACCAAATAGTGTAAAACATCACCACTACCATGTAAAACATCACCACTACCATGTAAAACATCACCACTACCATGTAAAGCACCTTTGGCCACCACTCCTGAAGCCAACAAGTATATGCAAAAAGGAAAGACACAAAAAAGCCCAAACAAACAAGTTTAAAGGAAATTTAAAAAATATTTCATGGGTAGAGTCCTGTATCAAAGGAAACAACTTCCAAAACATATATATAAAAGAGCACATCTGAAGGCAGTACTAATCCTTCTTCTCTTCCATGAATCTTTCTTCTCTTCCGCAAATTGACACACTCGGTCTTATAAATAATTCCCCAAAGAAAGGAAGGAGCCTGAAAGGGCTAAATAAAAGCAACTCAGAAACTTTGGGCAAAGATCTGCCTCCTTTCCCTGAAATGTCCCTCTGGGGACATAAATGGGATTTGACCCTAACTGAACTTGGCCTTGTCCCTAAAGGCACGTTGTGCACGCTGAGGAAACACAATCTGAAATGGGCAAGTGCCAAATGAGAAAATTCTGAGGATGTGACTCTGAGATGAAAGAATTTTGGCAGCTCTTGAAAACTTTTAGGTCTGGAAAACGTACGAGAAGATTTCCAGGTGAGATTTGCAGTGTTTCCTAGTGTTAGCAATGTTAACAATAAATTCAAGTTAGTTACAACACTGCCAGCATAGTCACTGTGGCATTATGCTACTTCCATTATGGGATTTGGCAGGTGGTGGCAAATGCGGTTTTAAATTAAATTTAAGTAACTATGAGATATAGGTTTTGTGTGCATACATTTCACCCTCTAGGGAAAAGAAAACACACAAACAAACAAACAAAAAACCACGAGAAAGAAAAGATCAAAAAATCTCTTTCAAAACTGCCTTAGTTAAAAAGGCATGAATTAATTTTTACCCAGTAATAAGAAAAAATGAGTTTCAAATAATTTAAAATTAGCATTTAACTAGGATTGACATAAAAATCTAGGTTCTAACAGGAGTGCAGTATTAAATAATTTCTCATGAAAAAAAATTACATTTGCATTGCTATAAAGGTCTTTTTCTTCGCAACCATGTTAGAGTAAATTATCAGTGACTCCTTTATGTCAGTCAAATGCAATTAACGTCAAAAACCTTGGTGAAAGAAAGATCACTATTTTACATACAGTCTTTAAAATATTGCTGGATGAGATCCTTAGGTAGGATAAATCAAACAATGGGACAAGAAGCAACAGGCAGAAATTGATGCACGGGAAGTTCCATCTGAACATGAGCAAGAACTTTTTTACTGTGCAGGTGAGCACTGGAACAGTTTGCCCAGAGAGGGTGTGGAGCCTCCCTCACTGGAGAACCATCTGGACACAACCTGTGCCATGTGCTCTGGGATGACCCTGCTTGAGCAGGGAGGAGGGACCAGATGACCCACAGTGGTCCCCTCCAACCTGGCCCATTCTGGGATTCTATGTAACTCTTTTACACAGAAGACCAACTCCAGCCAACAGGTCACATAATATTTTTCTCCCTGAGGATCCAGATGTGGGTTTCCCAATCCTGTTTGACAAGTAAAGGATAATAAGCCCCTCAGGAGCTCTTGCCATCAAGTTTCCCTTTGAAGACTTTACAACGAAAGTCAACAATGGCAAGACATAAAACACAATTATTTGGACTTTTATACTGCATATGACAAATTTCCACTAGATAAGCCTTCTTTCAAGGAACATTCCAAAGAAACAAGTGTGACAGCAAAGAGGTAGTACAAGAGGGAAAATAATAAGTGTAAACTCTTCTGAGTCAGTTGCTAATTCTCAAGGAATATGAAGTGGGCCATCTGCTGCTGCATAAATCATATGTGAAGAGTCTTCTGCTTAAAGAGATCTATTGAGCATATAAAACACTGAGACCAAGAACAACCTTGGAGCCTCCTGACTCTTCCTAGAAGAGTGGAATTCAGTGACAAAAAGGAGAAAATGATGGTGGAGAACAGATGTAGATGCATGGATAATTGATTTGTGCAGCAGATAGCTATTAGCTGTGATAATTTTCAGTAGATAGTAGCTTAAGAGAGTAGAAGAACAATGATCAGGTTCTTCACAAAGAAAAAGAATTGTCACCACTAAAATTACATTTTAAAATGGGAAAAAGATATTACAGTTTAGCTAAGTAGGAAGATAAACAATTGAAAGTCATACCTGCTCTTTTTGTAGACAAGGCCAACTCTTCAGATCATGTGTTGAATGTGATCCTGCTAAGACGATGCCATTTGAAGGCCAACTTGTAGGTCAGAAGGAATGTGTTTAAACAGTTCTGATTTGGCTCTTTTCAACAGCTTCAATAAGGAAAGTCAGGATCTACCATATGTTTTCACAGTTTGAAAAAGGATTAGAAGTGACTTTCTGGAACAATGAACCAATAATCCTGAGCAATGCCTAGAAGCATTTTTATAGAAATTAATTTTTCTGAAAAAAAGGGCAGTCTTATAGATGTCATTAACGACTGTAGATGTTTTTGTTTACATGTGTATGTAGTCCCATGTGTTGACCTTCTGAATCTATTTTAGGGAAGAAATGACAGCACCTTGTCTAAAACCAGGATCTGGTCTGGTAAGATTGAGAGGCATGGGCCAGATTGGCACTACAAACAGACCACACTCTGAAGAATGTGCTGTTGTAGGGGGCAAAGAGAAACAGTAATTATTATCATAACCACAAATCATTTACATTTGTTTCCCCCTTTTTGCCAGGTAGTCTCTGCTAGATAGCACTGCAACATACCTTTACTAAATCAAGCTGTGTGATGGTCCTCCATGGGGTAAAGGCAAAGCTCAGTGGACATCAGCTCCTTAGGTTCAATGCATCACATCTTAAATGCTCTGGTACTCTTATACTAAGTTGATGATTACATTTTGTGGCATATGAAGTTGGTCCTACAGAACTCAAGAAAATGGAAGAAATTATACTGCAGCATATTAACACATAAATAAAACACTCAAAAAAATTACACATATTGAAAGCTATCCATTGCAATCACTGTCTTAAGGGAGAGTGAGTGGAATTTCTTCCTATAAGAAAAATGTAGTTTGGCCAATTTACAGATGTTTGCTCCATGAGCTGGTGTAATCCCAGAACTTTTTAAATTGAATGCTGCCCAGAGATTGATGCAAAGATCACAGAGCTGTTACTTAAAGTAAGGAGGAGTAAGAGCAGTGTGAGGCTTCTCACCCACAATATGTTACCCTTTTCCACAATTCTGAGTTAGAAGTTTACTATTCTTTACACTTCTGCCTTGTTTTCTTCATCTGTTTAGATTTCTTTTTAATAAGAGCTAGACCAAGAACGCTTTAGAAAAATTAGAAACAAATCTCACAAGCACAATAATTATTTCTTTTTGATAACGTGGTAGGGAAAAGCAGCTGGCTATTTTGGGCTGGTACATCCTAGAGAAATGGAAAGTTGACACACATGACAGAGCAAATATATTTTGTGAAGACAAAGTACAGACCCCAGAGGGGCCACTGTTGTGGGACTATGCAGTCTGTATAACCTCACTATGCCAAAAGAGAAAAATCTTTCCCTTTCCTCCACCACACTTGGGCAAGCATGAGCAGCAGCACTACCACAAAGCCTTTCAGCAGGCACATGCAGCTCCCCTTCAGCAAGCACAGGCTGTGTACAGCCAAATCCTCTGCAGCCAGGTCACAGCACAGCTGAGCCATCAGGGAAGGCAGCACAGAGATGAGCTGTGCCAGGCAGCAGAGGTTTCCAAAACCCTGCCCTGCTCATGACAGCCATTCACTCAAAGGACACGGGGGGCTTGCACAGCAGGGTTCCTGTCTGCACTTAGAAAGAAAAATACCTATTTCCACACAGCAGCAAATAAGAGGAATTTTTTGCAATTTCATTCCTGCTACCGAAGATTATTAGGCCTCTTTTTTCCCCCCATTGTTGTGTAATGGTATTCAAGAAGCAGTGGTGTAGGAGACAATTTAATAGAAACTGACCTCTAATTAACAGTAACAGACCTGTTACAGATTTGAAAGGGGGAAAAAGAGAGCTTCTTTCACTCACTTTCTCATTATAATTGAAATCTAAGTATGGCCAGACAATAGCTAACCAGGCAGCTAGTGCTTATGGTGAAAGTCAGATCTATGAATCATAGGACTGAATCATAAATCAGGGGATCTACTCATTACCTTTTTGGCTTTAAGACATTCCTTGTGTCAACACTGACATTTTTTATCTTTACAAAACTGATATAGGAAATTTACTCAGAAGGCAATACTTTTACTGCTAT
Source organism: Phylloscopus collybita (assembly GCA_027886175.1). Taxonomy (NCBI): domain Eukaryota; kingdom Metazoa; phylum Chordata; class Aves; order Passeriformes; family Phylloscopidae; genus Phylloscopus; species Phylloscopus collybita. The sequence goes on along the minus strand of JAJNNQ010000009.1, from coordinate 37,050,375 downwards.
TGTTGCTGATTTAAATGAAAGTAACTATGCAGTGAGATAAAATAGTAACACCTTTTCCACTACATGAAAATCAGGCTATCTTAATGGACAAGAGATACAACTGTCAACAGTATTATTCTGCTTTTACATCAGAATCTGAGTAAATTACGATTTATGTAAACAAAAATCTGGAAATTAGACTATGTTTCCAAACACATGGGGAATTGAGGGAAAGAAGTTCACTTGCACATGAGGAAATACAGACTGGCACCATCATTTTCTGCTGTTGCAGGGTCATTTCACATCGCGTGCACCTGAGTTACACTAACCCACAAAATGGTGACATCTGTTGGGTCACAAATAATCACAATGATGACACAGCACAGAGACACTGGCTTTGTACAAATCTTCATCGTACTAAGCAAACGTGAAAACTTCCCAACACAAAATAAATACATAAACTTCCTATAGATACATTTTGGTTTTGGTCAGGTAGCTGCCACAGAGGTTACAGCAGTAAGAACTCTTATGCCAGTTTAAACCATTTCATACTCAACACTAAAATGTATGCCTCCTACAAACCGAGCATGGTTTTTACAGTAATTTTTTTACTTTTGGTGAATTGGCTTAGATTTAACTGGTGGCATCTGCAAAACCATCTCCGAGTTTTGTTTACTTCAATAGTGAATGCTTACACTAAAATAAAAAACAAAACTTCACCCAACAGATTTTGGATTAAAGCATGTTTCAGTTCCTTAACACTAATGCAGCACAACGGAATTAATCTGCATTAATAAAATTTACTGCAGAACTATAACAAACTGAACAAGTTCTGAAGACATTTGGCATAATGCACACGACCAATCAAATGTATCTTACAGTGTACTTTCAAAGAACTGCACTATTTTTAAGAAATAAGGAAAAAAATCATGGCATTATGACTGCAAATCAGGATTCTTCCTATACGTTGCTATTACCAGGTGTTTTTTATAACAAGTTGAAAGCTCAGTAATTCTTCGTTAGCTTTCAAACAAAACATATTTTGATAGCCAACACTCTCTTCTCACACCCGTCTCGAGAAATCTTGTGGCCCTCCAGCCCCCTCAGGCACACAGAATCAATCAGAAAGCATTCCATTTACAGTACAAGAGATCCAATCTCTTCTTCACAGAGACCAAAGACCAGCTGCCAATCTTACACAAACCTATCAGTGTGTAAGTCTGTGAAGTAAATAAACTATAAAAAGGGAAAGGAATTGGAGAGTCTTCACAAAAATGTGTATTTGACATAAATGACAAGACCTCAAGAGCAGACCCTCAGTACCTTGTGCTGGGTACAGCCAGCTCTTTTGAAACTACACTGGCCTGAGGAGCAGAATAATGACTTCAGTTGGAAGGATGTGTATTAATTTATTTTTTTTAGGTTTTTTTAGGTTTTTTTTAGTTTTTTGATTCAGCAGACTGCTGGATGCTCCACAAGTTTACAAAACAGCTGCAAATGTTATGGGCAGAGAGAGTGAACAGGTGACCTCTCTATTCATCTTCATTTTAACTGATAAATTTCAACCTTGGTAAAAATGGTTATAGGCATGAGCACCAGTTTTGTGCATATCCCTCTATAAAGGTTTGATCATTTTTTTCTATGGAGTTGTGTGGAAAGCTGCTGAAAAAATGTAAAATATCTTGCATTATTACTAACACTATGGCATGGAGATTCTTTTTAAAAATAGACACAATTATTTCACTTGTAAAACTCACCTTCAAGGAGACACATACTGCGCAAAAGTCTCTTTTTCAGAATTTGATTCAATCAGCATCTGAAACAATGAAAAATTCAAGTGGAGGTGTCATCTTTTAGGCTAGGCAACTCTGTTTCCCATTCTTGCTCTGGTCCCTTAACTTCAGAGTAATTTCTACTGCCATTTGACTGGATGAATTAACAAATTAGCAAACTGCATCCCTCCCGCACAGCAAGTACAGAGACACTGTGTTAACAAAAATCCAATTGTGACAAAAGATTTAATTCAGCATGTCCAGCATTGTACTTGCCTTCAGGAGGTGGCTGAATTTTTTAAAACTTGGTGTTTTAAGTACTCACTCAGTGGGGTACCTGGTTAAGACATGCTTCCTATCCATTGTATCCTTCTTCCTGTTAATACCAATCTCTCTCCACACAGGAACTTGCTGACAAACTACTTTATTGTCCACTGCACTCACTGAAATGAAATTGTGAATTATTTGTGACCAATATACTTAAATTAGCTTAAAAACAGTAAAAATAATTACAGTATTTCAAATAAACTTGTGCTGTCATGGCTTTAGTAAAATCCAGTTTTCAAAAGCTTATAGTAATTAGAAATATGTTCACTGCTTTCACGAAGAATCTGAAAATAAAAATACATTTTAATTTCCTATGAAGCATAAAGCTAATCCACATCCTAATAAACTTTTATTATTCTACCCGGGCAGTGGAATTTTTTAAAATAAGAATAAAGGAAATCCAGTCTTTGTCCATATGCACGAAACAGGCAAAAATTTTCCTCCTATCATTATGATCCATCTTCCTCAGTCTTGTACAATAATCAAATTTTCGTATGAGCAAACTAATGACAGTAATTAATTTCCTTCTAAACTAAGCACATCTGTGCCTTGACCCAAAATACTCCTTTCAAAGACTATATAATATTTTATTGCATTGGGCCTGGTATTCCTTTTCAATGAAACTGAGACTTATACTTCTACACATTCTCAGAAGAGCACAAGGGTTAATCACTGTGTCTGAAAATCTCCAAATTTATATCACAATCTCTGCCTATCTATAAATACATGTGCAGAACTGTAGATGAAGAAAAAGCAACAAATGACAGCAAGACTGTAAAAATAGTCAAGGGCCCCCGACTGCTTTCTGCATGACTGTAGACAAGAGGACAGACATCTGTGCAAATCCTTGCATTTCACAGAGAGCAGGAAAAAGTTTCTGAATGGTTTAGGTATTGAGTATGTTGATATTATCAACTTCCTCCTTTTTTAATTCTAGCTGCTCCTGATTTCCTACCTTTCTTTAATGCATGAAAGAAGTGCACAGTGAAGTAGTTTCCAGTTGCTTTGGTATCATGAAAGGTAAGCAACACCACCATATTAATCCATATAGAGTTACCTATCTTTTACAAAACAAAAGGATGTTTTCAAAAGAAGACTTATACTGTATCAGCCTCTTCTCTGGCTTTTCCTCAGGAATATGTAACAATTCAATTTTTTGTTGTTGCTGTTTTAGTTTTGGACCACAAAAATTACCCAAAATTATCCATATTCCCCACTGTCACTGTTCTTTAGTGAATTTAACTATCTTGACTTACTTCTGAATTTATGCCAAGTACTTTAATACTCAGGGACTAAAATGCACCTAAAATACTAAAATACTCCTCTTTCAGTTGAGTGGGGAATTTTCAGGAAGAAAGAATAGAAAATTCTTTGAGGCTCTTTTGCATGACAGTTGTTTTCAGAAAGGTCTTCATACTGTAATCCCTTTAGACAAAACACATTATGAATTCCCTTTAATTCTCCTAATATCACAAGTTTTAATGAAATGCATGTTCAGTTTGTCATCTAATAAACACTTGTCACATAAAAAACTTCCCACAACAGTACTTACTGTATCAGCCAATAATGACAACACCTTTTCTTTAGCTTCTTTATTTAAAATCAGTTTATATGTCAGTGAATTTCACTCATAAGAAATTGTTCTCTGACAAAATCCCACTACCAGAATGGTAAACTCTTGACTATCTTTATTTAAGAAAATAACACAATTATGTGTCACAAATTATGACAGAGCTTGGAAAGAAGTCTCTCTTTCTTTACTATTCTTTACTAATGAAGACAATGTCAAAAAAGTACATAACAAAGCCATAGGAAAATCAGGGATATTACAGAAAACCAGAAGCTCCCTATGTGTTTTGCCCTATTCAAGTATTTTTAATGGAAATAAAACATTAATGGCTTTATTCAAATAAATACATATTTTAATAGTTAAAATGCATCTGAAACATGAATTCTTCCTCATTCTAAATTTCAGACTACATAAAAAGTCAAAATGATGGGATATACTGGCCAAAGATTGGTTACAAGAGTTTTTATTTTGCAAACTATACAGAAACAGTAAAAAAGAAAATGCATTATACTTTTCAATATTACATAAGATAAACAGTAGATTTAGTATTTACTGTGTAGAAATTAATTCAAATAAGAATCTGACTTTCCTTTTATTAATGATGGTAAATCAGTGATTCATTTTTAAATTATACAACCTGTAGTAATACATTAAACAGGTCATGTCGATTTTATTGTGGGCAGAAAGATAAGATATAAATGAAGATGGTGGAGTCCCAAAATGTCTACACAATTAATTAACATGCTAACATAAATACAGTGATTGAAGTAATTTTCTCTACAGTCAAATCTTAAGTGCTACTCTACACAATAAGTATAATCTAGATCACATGGTAATTACATAATAATAGGAAAAAAAATTAAAATAATCCATTTTCCTCATTCCAGCAGCAGTACCTATACTGGTATTAATTTGGTAATTGGGTGTGCTTAGCTATTGCCTAACATCCTATACTGGTATGCATGCTAAAACTTCTCTAGTTCTATTTTGCAAGGCACCTTTACAATACGTTCTATAAGTTTCTGCACTAGTAACAGAAAACAATATGAATTAAGATAAAGAGCAAAACTATTTCCTGAAATAAGAAAATAAAAAGCATCATTATACATTTATTAAAAACTACCTTGGGGCAAGTGACAATACTCTGAAATATAGTCATGTATAAAGGTAATACAATTTTAAGCAAATCTTTTTTCCCAATGTAAATATTTTACGCTACTCTGATTAGAGAGAAATACAGAGAAACCACAAAGGGTGAAGCAATGTTTAAGTAAATAATGATAAAGCTTATATGACCTTGACATGAAAACAGAAAAAGGAAGAAAATTTTAGAATCACAGAACTGGTGCTTGTCCATGCTACTGCTTTTGAAAAACCCTTTCAATAATCTAGCTATTTCCTAATAAAAACATAACTACAAATGCAAACCCAAAGGAGGACTTTGCTACAGTTTTCCTTCCTGATTTTTCTCTATACCTTTGGTTGATTAAAGGCTGGTTGAGATGCTACTTGTGCACCAATGTTTTCCTACTGCAACACATTTCTGATTCATTAAATGGACAGTTGCAGGGCCTAAAACACTGACAGAACCCAAGTTAAGTCACAGTATGCATTCTGAAGAGGACATGCACAGTTCCATGTAAGGGAAAATATCCTTTCAGCAGAATTTTGAAGAGACTCGTTGGCCTTCTAGTGTGTTCTGCACATATATATATTTTAAGTAGCACATAACATTTTTTTCTTCAGGCTAGAATTCCAATGTGTTTTCTTCAGCGCAACGGCATTTAAAAACTCAAAAGCACATGATATAATTATTCTTATTTAAACAAAAAAAGTCTATGACTCCAGCTGCAATGTTTGAAATAATCATACAAAATATACATATTTGTTAGAACCCTTTTATCTTGGAGAGCAAAGGGATTTTATGAAATATCATCTTGTGAAATTTAGAAAGGTACAACATATGGACCTCTTAATATTATCAAATATATCCATCATGATCATCGTCGTCATCATCATCATCCCCTTCATCTTCATCATCATCTTCAATTTCATCTTCATCGTTCATTATTTCGTCTTCATCATCCTCGTCATCCGTCCATTCATGGAAATCGCCAGAGGCAAAGTCACCTGAAGTCTCTAAATCGGCAGCTAAAAAGGTAGGATAGTTATAGAAAACACTCACAAGACGCACTGCATACTTACAGTATATTTTACACCAATCACACAAAAGGCACAACAGAATATTTACTTTCAGGACAACTACAGAGTGCTACATAAAAATAAAATATAAATAATATGAAGATTTCTTTGTCATAAAAAAATCACCTCAATATTGAATTAATTTCTCAATGTTAACAAAAGGAGACCAATGTTATGAATTTGTAGAACTACAATGAGTGCTAGGAACAATTGAGAACATTTAAGTCCAACTCACAGATGACAATAAGGACTACTGATAATATACCCTGCCTATTGTTCACTTCTGACATATTCTCTTGGACTATATCAAACTGTCCATTTATCTAGAAATTATCCTGGATCAGATGGACAATAGGCCGGAGCTTGTACCTTAAATACCATATACAAGTTACTCTCTGCTTCAGGCTATGTTCTTTTGTTGGAGAAGTGAAAAGAAGTCATAAATGACATTTAAAAAAAAAAAAAAAAAGAGAAAAAAAGCCTTTTTTTTTTTTTTTCATCTTTTATATCTGGGACATCAAATAAAGGTGACATGGGAATTCTTGCAAGAAGCTGCACAGTGCTGTAGGGAAGGGAAAATAAGGGGAAATTTAGTGTGCTAAACTTTTGGCAATTCCCTCAAATATAAACTGAAAAAAAAGCTCAAATTGAATTCACTTGTATGCTGATTACCCAAAGGAATTTCATGAAAGATTCTGGGACTTATCTAATGCTGCTCTAGAAAATTAATTTTTCCTGGGTTTATATACATTATGCCAAGCACATGTAAAAGGTCTATTAATAGTTGACAGTGACGGGAGTTCCAAAAAATAGGGAAGCAGTAACAATACCACATATTTTGTTGGCTTTTGTATCAAAACCCATGCAGTTGGGTCCCACACTTCTTACTGAAGAAATTTAACCTGGTTGGCAATAAAAGGGAATAACACCTCTAAACCAAACACCACAGAAGGTTCTTAACTCACCACATTCCGCTGCGCCATTTGTTCTGGATCCCGACACCTCGTTGCCATATCTGTCCACACACCAGCACTGCCCTAGGCTTCCATGGCACTGACTTGGTTTGTAATACCCATCCTCATCACAAAAGGGGATGTACTGCCCTGCAGGATAGGTAGATAGAGACAGATATAGATATTTATGCTGAATAAGTATATTAAAGTTCATGTCTTGGCCAATGTCACAATTATAGCAGAAAGCAACTACCTTTTCTGTGTCATCATTTCAGACTCTACACTGACTGCTTTAGTAGTACTAAATTCAGTTGACTCAAAGTGACTGAGTGTATCAAATGTGGGAGGGAAAATAACACACATCAGTCTTGGACTAGTTTCAAGAAATACAGTGAGCAATGTTCCTTTAAACTTTTTGTTGATCCTGTGATACATATTTTTACTCCCTGAATATCTCAGTCCAGATTTTCACTGTATTCTGGTGAAAAGGCTCAAATGTAGGACCCACTCCTGAATGGGAAGCTCTATCATCTGTGGAGTACAAACAAATCTGAATAGTAGGGCCAGACTTCCTGACTAACAAACTCTCTGCTACAAGGAGTTGTGTATAATATGTATTTTACAAACCATTTATTTACACACTAATATTTAATTATTCCACCACAGAAGAAAAATGTAGCAGAACACACAAAAAACCTGTAAAAATTACTACTAAATTTGCATTTATACGTACAAGAGGGGCTTATTTCATGAGGCAGTGACTTGCCTACAGCTGAAAAATCCACTGTTTATCACTTGGACCAAACGGAGACCACAATGAACAAAATATTCATATGAAAGCATTTGAAGTGTATGGTTCTTGTCAGAAACCATCCTTATGAGAAATACAGTTTTGACTGCTTTGGGATAAGCCTTTTATTGCAGCTTTTATACAGTGGCTAGTGGTAAATGGAGACTTTACACTTCAGAAATATTGATGCAGTATAAACTGATTCACAACAAAGATTTCAATTACTTACAGAATATTACAGTTAAAGGATCAGCAGAAATACTACTTTAGGAGTACCTTATGCTGTCCCCTCTGTAACTGTAATAGTGTACCTTCTATCAGGGTAATAAAACAGATGTAAGAGCTTTTGGTAGGTACTGTAATAAAACCAAGTTTAATAGCTTTCAAAAATTTCATAAATTTTGTTGCTGAGATTTACTGTGGTCTATCTTCATTGGATTAATATTGATTTTGTGTTGCTATTTAACTAGGGTTATTTATGTAAGTAATAAAACCTTCAAAAGAATGATCTATGGCTCACCTAGGAGCTTCTTTCCTCCTTGCTGCTTCTGAATGTTGCTGAGTTCTGTCTGGCAAGGTGGGTCTAAAAAAAAATGTTTAACAGGTTACACAGTATCTAGGACAGAAAGTACATGACTACTTTTTCACAGATTGTTATGTTGTAAGGTCACTCTACTACTGATCTTATGAAACACACACATCTGAAATAAAAGAATTACCACACCTTGCTACAGCTTGAGAATTATGAATCTGCACACCACCATGGATTTGTGCAGACCACCACTCCCAGTTAACTCATCTCCAAGTGAGCATCTAGTCATTAGTCTGGAGGATCCAGAAATGCTAGACCAAAATAGTAACTCTATCACACCCTGCTTTCCTGGTCTATAAAAATCAATGAGGCTGTGAAACTTGCCTCATGTATTAGCTAAAAACAGGATGGCTCTTCTAATTTCCTCCCTTTTGTCCTTCTTAGTCATGTTCCAATTTTGTATTTCACATACTACACTAAGAATATAAGACCTTTTTCTTCACTGAAGTCTATAAGATTGTGATTCTCTGGCAACATGACAAGATCCTATGGGTATGAAGCCCCATGTGCAACAAACTAACTTAAAAATGGAGGCCAAACTTTAGGTGGCTCTAAGAAGCAGAATATTTATTAAAATTCAGTTTTCCATTATTCAGCATATTCTAATTAAGTTTTGAATAATTTAATTTTTTACTGTCCATGAAAGAAAGTTGCAGTATGCCCCATGAATGGGAAGAAAATAAGATGCGAACGTGTTTACATCACTGTTCAAGGAGTGAAAGAATCAAAGACAGCAAAGCACTAATTAATCTCTGAACACTGGCACTGCATACCATTAGACCATTATTAGCAGCAGGGCATTTCTCATTCTGAACCAGCAATAGAAATTACTGAGTTTACTCATAGGTGTTTTTAGCTTGCACTGTTCCCAGACAAAATCTTATGTGCCATGAATATTAAATCCATTTTCCATTTTAGCATACTCTGGTCATTTATAATACATCTTTGCCATGTACCTAACTCAAGGATTCCTTTTTCTCCATGCAAACAGAAAAAGGTGTTCTGAGATGGTTTAAAGATGAGTAAGACTGGCCCAGCCTACTGATGCAGAATACACATAAGACCAGAACCCAGACACTACGTAGGGCACTCTAGTGACAAATGCCTAGATGAAGTAAGGATCAAAAATATACTTCTGGTGAACACAGACCCTCTTGGCTGGCACAGCCTATTTATTCCAACACGCCTTTGGTATTATCTAAGAAAGTAAATAAAAACTAGTAGACAATAATAACCCCTTACTGGCAGTAGGCTGTTCATTTCTCTTGGTTTTACATTTTAAATAACATTTACATATGCAATACATTAAAAGAAGATCATAAATGTTTCCAGTGGCCTCAACTCTGGTGGGCCTGGCCTTTCACAGTAAATCTACAATAATTCTTTTTACAGTGAAGGCCTGAAGGGTAGGCTCCACTCTCAAAATACTGTCAACAGGAGTCTTAATGCCAGAAGGATTTTTCAGAAGTTGTCTTTCCACACAATCAACCAATTTCTCTGTGTGCTCTTGAAAAATCACTGAGATTTGACATCACTGGGTACGTATTGGATTTTAATAATTCAGTCTTTGAGTATTTGTTGAGGCTACATAAAGTTTTACTTTTTTTGTTGTAAGAAGTACTTTGAGGATGATCATGCTCACTATTTCATTATCTTTCAAAACTAAGATTTCTGACTTTCCCAATATTTGATGACTTAAACTCTTAATACTACAATATTCTGAGGATCAATTATTTCTTAAACTGAAGGTCTTTTCTACTACCATTAATCTAATAAATGACAGTCATTTATCAGACAAATATCACAGGTTATAAGGGTCTAGAAATGGGGTGGATTTGTCAGGGTTGGGTTAATGGTTGGGTTATGTCACAGAACGTTCCTCTCCTTTCCTTGAAATATGCTGACAAAGGAAAACCAGTCAAATAGGAAGATATTTTTTCCATGAAAAACAATCCTAAATTGAAAACATAGATATGCACACATGAGCACTAACATGTGGAAATGAAAAAAATTAAGGATGACGCCTAAAAAATTTCTTCTTTTATAGCTATAAATCCTCGGTGGCATAATTACAAAAAGAAATATCACTAACCAAGAGGTAACAAGGGGACATGAGGTAGTTACCCAAAACACTCTTTTCAAAAGTTAGGTCTTCAAGATTTACACTTAAGCTTTGCTTCTCAGGATAAAAGCAGCAAAAAATTCTTAACAATACTAAATCACTCTGGTGCTTAAAACTGTCAAAGAGAATGCCAGGCTAGAAGTTCAGCCAATTCCTTTTGGCTCACAGCACACACTTTTTTCTCTCTTCCCAAATCATGTCTCCCTCTTTATTTACAGGTTAGTTCCTAAGTTTGAAAAGCTTTTTTTCAGATTTCTGAAATTATTTCAATTAAAAAGCAGTCACTAGACAACTTACGGTAGGCTTGAGCCAAGGAGAAAAAAAAATCCTTTAGAAAAATCAGGGTGGTAGCTTCTCTTGAAATAGCAATGAATCTGACATTAATCTGTCCGAAAAGCTGAATACAAATAAGGTATCTAATCATCATCCTTAATCTACTTTCATGGTAGGCATTGTCCTTCTGATAATATCCATGCACGGCTGGGAGTGAGTCAGGGACCACACACGAACACCAGCCATTCAAACTTCATCAGGGAGCAAAGTACTGGTGCACATCAGAGTATCCAACACTATTAATATGGCTCTTGAGACATCAGTACCCAGTCATGTCAAGAAGGCTAGGACAATTAAACTCTGATTTACCACAAGAGCACGTTAACAGATCAACTGGAGTCAAACTGGTAGGTCTGACAAAGAACGTCTATGATTTTCTAACAGATAGGTCTCAAGGAGCTGCTACCCACACAGTGAGCCTCCAACTTTGAGAGGTGCACCTTCTTACCCAAATACAAAACAGTGATTTTTCACCTATCAAGTAGGTAATATTTGGCAGATAAGGCTGTGGTGAAGTCTTGCTTGGGGTCAAGCATTAGAATTGTTGGGCATCCAAGGTTTGTACTTCAGGGTTCTGAAGCATCAACACTACGCTTCAAGAAGTCTGCCGGGGATCTCATTTATGATCATCATTTATCTTGATAAAAGCATGTTATATCCTCCTTTGTAATTATCTATAAATATATTTGAAGTCCTTGCAATCTTAAGACTGGCAAATACAAACCATGATAATTATAATTCTTCTGTAAGAGGGACTGCTTTTAAAGTCATGAAGACATCTCCCAGACATGACAGAGGAGCCTCTAAGAAAATGCATCTAAAGAAGTGCTGGACTAATAGATCCATGCATAGGCCTGTAGTAAAGAAATACTTTGCTGCTAAGCATTAATACTCTCAGCAAAATTGGCTACTCTCCTACTCTGAAATCAGTGATGCAACAAAACAAGGCTGCAGCAACCAATTACTGGCAGAAAAAAAATCAGCCTATAAGAAGGCCAACATTGCAAAAGCCTCAGCATTTCAGCATTTAGGAAAGCACTTAAGTGTCATGTTAGCACTGAACAGGAAAGTAAATTCTGAAGATGGGTGCTGAAACACTTGCATGGATTGTGGAAACTAGAGGGCCATAGTGACCAAAGTGTACAGAACGACTTGCAAAGAATGCTGGCACAGTGCAGAATTTGATGTAGCGCAAAAATGCATTTTAATGGCTTGGATATACCTCAGAAATACCAAACTACATTTAAAGCAGAGTAAGGGCAAGAAAAAATGCAATAAACATCACTGGACTGTACTTAAGTGTTTAATCATTAGTCAAGGTGGGACAACTACTACAGAAAGATCATCTTCACAAGAAAGATCTTACTTCAGGATTCATAAAAAAGTTGCCTATATTGACTAGAAGTTGTTAGCAATGTGCAGTAATAGTTCTAGTGTAGTGTAATCAGGCAGAAAGAAAGAATGAAGAAGAGTTCCAAGTACTTGTCTAATCCTGACAGTCCTACATGGTAAAACTAAGATCAAAGACCATGAGGGCTTCTCATATAATGACTCAAGCAAATACTACGTACTTCTAAAACGCACAATGAAATTGCTATCCTGGTATATACATATGGTTGACTAATTCTTGTCTTCCCTTTAGAACAACTTTAATCAACAAAGAACTGTAAAACCACTGATCTGCCCAGAAAGCACTACTAAACTCAATGAATACAGAGAGCTGCTCTACATAGCTTGAAGCCTATTTTAACCTATTTTAACAAACACCAGAAATAAGCTGCTGAATTTCTCAGCTTTTCTATCTCTTTGCTATTAACAGCAAAGGCTTAGTTAAAGGCCTTATTAAGATCATTCCATCAAGTAAAACATAACCAGACATGAACATATTCCATGGTTCAGCATAACAATGTGAATTACAGAGAATTCAATGGGTCACTAATACACTAGGGAAGTAGGGCTCAGACAGTTGTGCAACAGCTAATAATAAGACATGACAAAGGAAGACTACAAGACTTTTTTTCTCCTCACACCAAAAACTGGGTAATAGAGATTTTGATGACATTGTTAATTTCAAAGGATCAAGTGCATGTTTAATGTGCAAGGGTGGCTGAAACTGAGATTTCACTTCATATATGTTTAGGAGACATCTTTTTTACTATATACTCAAACACACTGTGGTATCAAAGACTACCTAATCCGTTTGAAATCAGCACCTTACCTCAACACCATTATCAAGACAGTGAAGAAATTGGTAAAAAAGGGAAGAAAAGCTTGATAATGTTGGGTTCTGCAACGTGAAGAATCAGTGTCACTGAAAGATGGATCTGCTGGGGTATCTTAGTAAAATTCTGTAGTGTTTAAATCAGTCTTTACAATACTATCCTTAGGTTCTCACAGTACACTGAGGAAATATTATGCACAAAATGTGATGATAGGTAAGAAAATGCAAAACTACTTGAAACTGATCTGTGGAAGGGTTTTCTTAATACCCTGGTTATGCCATGTATACATTATATGAAATTGGTGGAAAAACTCTGGAACATAGTAGGCCTACTGTGTAGGCTTACATGTAATTTGCTGTATTTCCTCTGACAATAGGAAAGAATTATACTGCCCTCCAAAGACTAAGGATATTTATATATTAAGCTGAAATTATTGTGGTCTTTTTTTTTTTTTTTTTTTTTTTTTTTTTTTTTTTTTTTTTTTTTTTATAGACAAAGGAACAAAAACATGCTATGTTAAGAGCCACATTACTTCTGGGTTATTTCTAATTTGTTAGTGACAGTAGCAGTACATACATGCTTATATAAAAAAAAAAAGAAAAAAAAAACACAAAAAAGTTCTTGTTCTACTATAAAACAAACAGGGCATTTTGAAATTTTAAATGGTAACTTTTTAACAAGGAAGTTACCAAAGAAAAAATATCTGCTATTTAGTATTTATCTACAGAAGTACTGCTTTATTTTTACTTAGATTTACAACTGGCAGATGTGGCATGATAAAAGCCTTTATTTCCACAGAAACCATAATGAAACCATAAATGTTGAATGTTAATGGGAATTTATCATGAGAGTTTTAAGGGTAAAAGTGAGATTTAAAAACTGGTACTAAAACTTTCAAAAAGGCTGAATTAGCTTAGCAAACTTTCCACCAAATCAGTTTTATCTCCTCTAGTGGTAGTACAAATTTGAACCCTAGTTGCTGTTTATCCTTTAGAAAAACTCTGTTGTGTCAGTAAGAAAAACAGCAGGGGTTATTCTAACCAATTTCACACAACATTCAGTGAGTAAATTCCTTGATATGGTACAACTAGCTTGATTATATATATTTATGTGACATCTCACCTATGTCTAAAATTGTTATGTATTCCTCAGGAAAACAATGTTTATAGTTTGTGTTTATTTGTCTAACCAAAGTAACATCAGAACATTAACAAGAGATTCAACTAGGCAATAAAAACCAACTGGTTTTAGGTCCGAATGACTAGAAATAACTTTATCCATAATGTTCATTCAGCTATTTTATTAGGCTCACTGAACATTAAGATACCCTGCATTAGCAATAAAAAAGTTTATTTTATAATGTAGGCAAAGTAGACTGGAAAAGAAATAATTTAAGTAATTTTGTTCTTTATTTTCATCTCTTTCCCTCTACATACATACTAAATTTTGGCATGAGGAACAATATAGCTGTAAAAGCATTAGTAAAAAGCATTAGTAAAAAGCTGTAAAAGCATTAATATAGCTGTAAAAGCATTATACTTTATTTAGAATCCTTGAACTAGCAAGCCTTTCCATTTAGCTTGAGCTGTTTGGCTTTTTTTGTTTGTTTGTTTGGGTTTTTTTTTTTTTTACTTCATTTTAGGTATTCACCATATGCCACAAACCTTAATACAAATTCATTGCACAGCATTTAAGAGCTTGTAGATCACTGTAATCTTCTAATTATGTTAATAAAAAGATAAAATCTAACAAAAAGGTCAGTCACAGACATATGCAGGTTGATCTCACTTTTACCTTGCTGTCTTTGGAAGCAATAGCACCACTCGTTGTTAGATATCAAGCTGTCTTTGTACGTGTCACAAGAATTGAAGAACGCCCTGGTGCACGGCTCGTTCTTGTCAAGGTAAATGCTGCCAAGTTCTGACTGGTCCAACAACAGGTCGTAGTTGGTATCAAGCCTATTGAACATCCAGCCCAGGGAGTCTTTGCAAATTGGCAAAATGCTGGTATCAAATCCTAAGAGGCAAAACCAAAAATAATAAAAAATTAAATAGGAGGACAACTAGAGCAGCTGCTGATCCCAGCCGCCACAAAAGAATGCTGTATCATGGAAATAGCTCTGGTGGTACAGAGATACCATAAATAAACAGTCTATGCTATTGAAATGCACATAGAAATTATATGTCAGATTCACTTTTAAAATCACTAAATTAACCTGCTAAAAAAATCAATCCTACAGTCAGCCTCAAAACATTTAGAAATATGAGGTTTCGTGTCAAATGTTATACATGTAGCACATACATTATGTACAGTAATAAATGATACACAATGATTTCCTGGAAAATAATACTGATGAGGCATTTAAGTGAAATAAATTATACATCAGGAGAATGAAACTTAAGTGGTTTGCAAAGTTTACGGATCTAAGAAGAGAATAAATTCCAGGTAACTTGTAGGCCATGCTTGGGGGTTTTTTATTCTGTTCTGGTAACATACACTTAAATTGATGAAAAAGGAATATGAAAGACAGGCTCAGCAATGCTTTGAAAACTGTATTTTATCTTTACATGGCGTACTTTCTCTCTTGGAGGAGGTCACGTAAAAGATGATTGCTAAGAGCAGCCGGCTGCCAGCATTGTACTTACCTATACAGCTTGCATCTTCCTAAATGACTGCTTGAAAAAACAGCCAAATGGAACACGCGGAGCTAATTACTCCCGCAGCTAGATCTCACACCTCCTATTTATGTTTCCTGCATGAACTCTAAAGTATATGCAGACTTGCCTATGGACATGAAAGGGAAATGCAGAAAGCACCAGGCCTCTTGCCTCTGTTGAAGCTGTGAGCTGCAGGTGATACAAACACACCCCTTTTCTGGTTCATGTGGTGTGGGTCACACCACAGGCCAGCGTGGCCAGGGAGTTGAGTACACACCCTAATACAGAACAAGATTTAGTGATACTTAAATATCATTCTTCTCAAAACTTTATACTAAAACTGGGCACTGAAAAAAATGAGATTGGTAGATATGGCTATAGAAAAGTTGACATGAGAGGACACAGGAATTCCCAATTTCTATTGCTGTTGAAAATCAAGCCTGCCTGCCTTTGCTGTTTTTTCTGACAACAGTAAAATCTGAAAAGTCCTTCTATTCTGCTAAACAGGTTTAATCCAGTAATTGCATTTAGAAGTCATTAGATGTCTTTTTAGGTACGTATCTATATATGGAAATGCCAACTCTGGTAGAATGACCATTTCAGAAAGGAAAAGAAAGCTGATAGCATCAAAACTCCCTGTGCAGGTCAGACCAACACATAAAATCTCTTTCCCCTGAAATTCTAAATTAACCATGACTTTTCATCAGGGTGATCTCACTTTTTCTGGCTCCCTGATGATCTGTTGCATTAATTATTATTTTTGCTTGATAGAAAAAAAGAAAAGAAAAAAAAAGGAAAAAAATTAAGCCACCCATTTCATATTTATGAAGTTTTTTATGTGTTTAACACAATTTAAAAATATACCCAAGCATTCAGCCAAAGATCTCTTTCCCTTCCTCTTCAGCCCTTAATAAAATCATCAGGACAAAATTTATTTTCCATGGATTAACAAGAGTAGTGAGATACAGGACCCAACTGAAATGTCTTATGCAACCTTACCTGTAAAAGGTATCAGAATTATTCAGCAGGTGTTTTTGATTAGGAAAAAACTGGAAGGTTCCTTCATCTTAAAACATTTTTTTCTAAGGAATAATGTTCAGCGTAACATTATTTACCTGTAAGACACTGTGCCTGTAGGCCTCTTAACACTTTCTCTCTTAACTCTGCTTTTAGCTAGAGATCCTCCTCATGACCTTGGATACCAAAACAGGTCAACATGAAGCATACTGCTACCTATCATGCCTTTTTTCTACCTGCATGACAGGAGAAATTATTCTTGTACTCAGAAAATTTTTTCACAATTTAACACCCTGGCCAGCTCACCCAACTCTAATAGATAGGGCAGAAATAGAGCAACTATGATTTAAATTAATAAGATACTAAATAGAAGGAAATTTAAGATAAAAGCCTTTTAAAAGGTGTATTTAAGGACAGACCTTGGGGGCCAAAATAATTCAAGGTAATAACTCTGCATGTGGAAATTCCAGCTTAAGTTTATTGAAAGAGGCATCACTTCCAAAATATTTTTAAATTAGCATTTGTGGTTCCTGCTGGGAAAAACCACATCATGAAGTATTTGTATTTTAGGATACTAGAAGACAGCTTTATGTTTTTAATAAACTATACTAAGGAAAAGCAGAAACCCCCCAAACATCTGCTTATTTTACAGAGTAAGCTGAGTTGGAAGGTCCAACACCTCAATCAGTTTCAGATTATACTCTAAAAGGAAATAAACTCATCTGAAGAACAGTGAAAGTAAAGTGAACATTTCAAAGGTGTATGCACCACTAAATTAAGGTTGGAAGAATATTATACAACTGCATAAGATTTTATTCCTATTTTTTTCTTGATTTCCTTAATTAGCATTAGCCTGGAGTTAATTCTCTGTTCCCATTCCTCATTTTTTTTTTCTCACTTCTTTCTATGCAGCTTTTAGATTTCTAAAAAACTGATGTCCCACCAGCATCTTCTCTATTACATTTTTCATAATTATGGACAAAGCTTGAAATGGAAAAAAAAATGCACTGGAGTCAGCAATATAATTAAAAGGCAGATCATTTTATTACAGATCATTGATACCAACAGGATTGCACCAGAAAAATGTTATTATGTTCTGATATTTTCAATAAATCCTGTCAAAGTTCAACATAACCACAGATGAACATTTAAATATAGAGTATGAAGTCTGATATTCATGACATACTCTTCCTAGAAGATAGGAATATATTATTCTGGTAAATCAGAACTAATAAACCTACTGCAAACAAAAATATTTTATATAAGAAAAGCTTACATTTATTAAAACTGTCATAAGCTATGTGTTAAATAGCATCAGATACTGGAGGAAAAAAATCACTGTGGATCATGGAGTCCAATTTTCTACTAAATAACTGTTTAATAATCTCTAAAACTGATCATCTTTTACCTTGAAGGTAACTTATGTTTCTTTTTTCAGAATTCAGCTCTGACGTAGTTTGTATTTTCATTTACAGCCCAGGTATATTTGTTGTAGCTTTAAATAGTTTTTTGTTCTTCCTCTTGTTTAGTATATACAATTTTAGTGTTTTAGATAAAAATCACATTTCTTCTTAGTTTTCATTGGTCCCGTTTCATCAAGTCAAAGTCTTTCATAACCATCAGTAACTGCAATATAGAAATGTCTTGAATCTAGGTCAAATATTAGCTTTGCTCAAATAAATAACATAAATAAAAATGGCTCAAATATTTCAGAGGTAAACCAGGCAGCTCATGACAGAGATAGAAGCAGCTTTGTCTGATATAAAATGGAGCACTCCACCTCTTCCAGAACTGCTACACCAGAAAAAGATCATCACTTCACGTCTATATACACATTACTGACTCTTTTAGAGATTATTGTGGCAAAATTCTTGGTTCATTTTAAAAGAACCTTTACTGAACTGTCCAAACTTAAAATTATCAGAAGTACTTTCTCTCAACAATTACTTGCTTCCCCTATTATAATATTGATAAAATAATACATCTTGAAGGTGATATACTTGGGAAAAAGAGAAAAGCTTTGAAGTACATATCTAGAGTTTAATATCTGGTAACAGGGTTTGATACATGAAGGCATCAGGTGATGCAGAATTAAGAATCAAAAAATCACCAGGTGACCTAGACGTAAGAAATTATTGCCCAAATAACGTAGTACGTATATTATCTCTTGGAACGCCAACCAGAGTGCTGGTTTTACACATTTTTCACAGTTGTAACACAAAGCAATAAGCAGAAACTAAGGAATAATTAGTATAATTGAATGATAGTAATTTATTCTTGATGATTAAGTACCAGGACATTATGCTGAGGAGAGCAAAACTGCTGCTGAGATGACTAAATTATGAAAGATGCTTTTCTCTTTCATTTTAACCACTTATTCAAAATCTATTTCTATATACCATAATGAAGTGAACTTTTCAGCTATTTCTGAACACTCTCTAAAAAATACGAAGTGTGAGCTCATGCTCTTTTCCTGGTCAAAACAATCCCAAGGGAAAAATTATTAAGAAATATAACCATCCTCCATGGCTTACATACTGGGCATTCAAAACATTTGCTCAAAAGGAACCAACAGAAATGCTCCTCTTTCTGGTTATTTCTCTGGGGAGAATTTCAATTCTTATCTGATTTCCAAGGTAAAACTATTGTTTGCCTGCTTATTAAGCACATAAGTAATGTGTACATTGAGGAAGACAGCTTTTGAAATCATTTGGAAATCAAAACAGCATTACATACATAGGGCTCACATACTGCATTATAGAGAAATTGTTTATCTAATAGGCCAAGAAGTGCACAATTTTTTCCAATACCAGTGTGCTGTCTGAAGCAATAAAAGTCACTGGCAAATCACACATGTGAATAAACACACATGCACTCTTTTGCCAGACTCCTGCCTGACATCTAGAGTGTGGATTTTACCCGTTCAGTGTGCAAGCTGCATAGCAAGAAGCTTTTCTTTTGTAATGGATTTCTGTAATATTCTGGTTAGCAGAAAACCTTCAGTGAACAGCATCTCACAGCTGAAGCCTACTGTGTACAAGTTGGGAAAATGTTTCACTTCCTAATGCAATCAGGACAGAGCAGAGCAAGAAAGACTAAAATGAATAGGACTGGTTTTTGTACTTGATCACAAAAGTGGTGATCTTGGTGAGCCTCATCTAGCTCCACAAGAGCCAGGAGACAGATTTAGGCATAACACTCTCTGTCCCCTGTCAGAGGCTGAAATACATTCCTGCTCACTCTGATTACACAGACACGAAGAGAGCCCAGGTTAAGGCAAGACACAGAACCACAGAATATCCTGAGCTAGAAGGGACTCACAAGAATCATTGAAGACAAACTCCTGGCCCTGGGGAACATGGGGAAGGTACCAAATGTATTTTGATAAACCTGGGAGAACTGACTCTCGTGTCACAACAAAAGGTACAAGAGAAAGAAATAAAGTACAACTGCAATGTCCTTGTGAAAGTTTGCATTCTGAAGTCTCTTCCAGAAAGTGTTTTAAATAACTTTATATGGAAGCGGTGGGGGGAAAGAAAAGAAACATGATACCTATACTTACAATCCTAATAGATTGATAGATCAGATAAAATTTGTTATTTGGGACACAAGATTTACCATTCTATGAACAGGAGTGACTGCTAGAGGAAAGCAGATACCTGAGGATAAAGAATAATAAAAATTAATAATAATAATTTAAAAAGGACCCACATGTTTCATTGTGTATAAGGATAATTCTGTACAGAAGTTTGAGTCAAAACCAATTTTAGTCAATAACACTGTTGTGGTTCATTTAGAGACTTAATTTTAAGTAGAGATGGATTCATTAAAATTCCTGTTCAGAATTAATTCTAGTCTGGATTTCTTATTGTAGAATTGCATTGAGAATGCCTTTGCATGGGCTAACCTGATACATGCAGAAATTCATTGGAACAACCTTTCCTTTCTAGCAAACTAGACAGGTTCAGGTTGTCAGCCTGTTCAACTTTGCAGTTCAGCTTTAAGGAACATTTTCTGAAATAACCTCAGAATTCTCAAATTCTCAAGCCATCAGTGTTTTGAAGACATCAAAAATACTGTTTAAAATCACAATTTTTCCCAACTCCAGTTCTTTTCTTACTCTAGGAGTAAGGAAAACCCTATTGTTCTCATGAGATCTGTCTGTACCTTAGGGTTTTCAAATATGCTTTGGCAGTGAAGATCTGGGAAATGTAATTTACGACTGCATAATACCAGCTTGTCTCTTCATCAATAAGGAATTTACGATAATCAGAATGAAATTAAAATCTTCAAGCAAAAACCTGAATTTGCTTATTTTATTTACTTTTCTTTACAAAATTAGCCTTTTCCTCCCGCAATGTTGTATAGGCACTTGTCAATTTTAGTAATATCTTACTATGCTGGTTCCAGACAAGCCACTTGAAAGTAATTTTCTTTCAGACTTCTTGTATTTTTAGGTTATTTTCAAATTTATTAGTGTATTAAACTCCAAATCATCATATTATTTCCAAGCCATAAGAAGATTTATTACCTTTGACCTCTGGTCTTTCAACTGCTAACACGACAAGGTGCACAAGTATTCTTCAGAAATAGACTGCCTGTTAGCAGAAATATTTGTGGGACTGTGGTATTTTTTGTGCTTTGCATATGATACATTAATTTTATATTTTATCACACAAAATTAATATAGAAATAGAAAAAAATATCTGAATAGACTTTAAACATGTATACAAAATGTCACTTAATATTTTTAACTCTGCATATTCCGATCCACAAGTGAAAAATAATGGGGGTATTATTGTAGTATGGGGGTCAAATATACTTTTCCCTTTTGTGTCATCTATTTAGACCATAAATGGCCATAGGAAAAGATTTAAGTGTATATATAGCATCTATAGGATTGATACTTTTAGATATGTTACATTTGACCACATCTGGACCCAAAAGGGATTTTGGAAATAATATCCTACTATTTTTTGAAATATCCTACCCTTGATTACTAATAACATTTTGCTTTGGAAAAAAAGTGTCAGTAAGACAAAATTACCTTACTCTTATAAAAACACAGCAATGTAGGCACCTGACATTTTTAACTTGTTAACAGCATACTGATGCTCTGGCACAACACTATTGTTTGGTTTGTTTAGGTTTATCAATGATTGTATGGAACCAAGTGGATTATTTAATAGCTGGAACAACTCCAAAAAGCCAGGGAGGCACTATAAACTTGCACCACATCTGCCTTGGTCAGAGGGACTGTGCTCAAGTCTTTTAATATATCCTGTCCTAAATGCCACCAGAGTGACTGAAATACAAAAAAAACCCTAAATATAAAGAGACAATTAGAGAGGATGTCACAAATGCTTCTTTAAATGCAGGATGGTTTTTCAGTGAGAAAGGAACTTTATGATAAGAATACAGGAAAGCCATGGGGAAAAGGGAGACAAAACAGATTTTTAACTCACTTAGGGTAATGACCAGCTCCAGGGATCTGTTAGATGGCAGGAGAAGTTGCATTCAGGTGGCATTTTGTTGTAGCTGTTATTCTGCACAGACCACCAAGTCTCACGTGCTAAGTGTCAAGCCATTATACATGATAAGAAGTT
Organism: Phylloscopus collybita; assembly: GCA_027886175.1. Classification (NCBI taxonomy): domain Eukaryota; kingdom Metazoa; phylum Chordata; class Aves; order Passeriformes; family Phylloscopidae; genus Phylloscopus; species Phylloscopus collybita. The sequence goes on along the minus strand of JAJNNQ010000009.1, from coordinate 37,028,233 downwards.
CTTTGAAAGTTCTATTTGTAGCTATAACTTTCTGTATTTCTAAATACAGCCTTCTGTACTTCCAAAATAGGGACTTGACAGCCCTGGTACACTAAGATATCAATATGGCTGGATGCCCTGATATACTTAGGTATCCATAGGCCTGATGTCTTGGACTTCCTATGACTTTAGAAACAGAGATCAAGGATACTACCTGAGTATTTTGCTCTCCAAGAACAGTTTTAAGAATTTTTTAATGGTATTGGAAAGGACTTTACCATGTTAAATAGTTATCATATTTTATGTTTCTTTACGTATTTACAGAGACATAGTGACACAATATTTTCTTCTAAACAACATATTCATTTCTCATAAAATGCAGTATGTATTTTCCTGTCTTAAAAAATCTTGAAGTACAGAAATTTACATAACAGGAAGAACATACAGCACTAATGAAACCAGTTTTAAAATAATCTGTGCAAAATCTACAAATGAAAAAAACCTACTACTGAAGATTAAATCATTCAATTGCTTTCTGTCTACAGATGGACTGCCTTCCTGCAGTAGCCTGTTGTCTTGGACACCTGTCAATTTATTACAAACATGTAAATATTGTCTATTTATAAACTCTAATAAATACTGCCCAAATAGGATGTTTAATACCCAATATTTTTTCACAATCCGTTATATGCAGTTTGAGTAATTGACCACAGTACTGAAACATTACCCTCTGAACAGTTATTGTTCAAATGTGAAACACTATAGGTTTTTGTTGAAGATCACTTTTTTGAAAAGAAAATGACAAAAATATAGGGCAAACTGAATGTCTCCCATGTACCCATTTTGTGAAACGTGATTTGCTTTATTTTAGTAAAAAGAAAATAAACATCCCAAAGCCTATCATCAAACTTCAATCAAATTTAGAACCAGTAATAAAATAATACTTAGTACAACATTCCAAATTCTAGTACCATGATAAAAACCTAAGTCAAACATTTATGACAGCACGATGTTGATGAGTAACTTAAAGTCCGTAATAAACAGAAAACAGAATTTTCCACAGAGATTGTATTTTTTTACCTGTTGATGAAAAAGAGCCCTGCAAAGACTATTCTTAGCTATCCAAATCAACTCTTGATTCTATGTCTCAAAAAACGGTAAAATAGCATGAAATCTAAATTGTGCCTTAGATTTCATCTGCCTCCTAAAATATGTGCATTCTGCACAAGGCCAAAGGAGAGAACTTTATGACTATGGAAGTTTCCAAAACTGAGTGTCCAAAAATCCACAAGATTCTTGCATTTTCAGCCTCACATATTAAAATCTCAGTTCTTAAGTCTAAATATAGTTTTTAATTGCTATTATAAAGCAAAAATTTGTGAGCAAACAAGTAACATAATAAATTTGACTATATTATATCCACATCACGGTACAAATGCCTGTTTCAAGTAGAGATTGTAGGTCTTATCAAAACCACCTGTGTGCTTAAGGAAAAAAGCCAAGGGAAAAATCTCGCTCTTAAGAACTTTGTGTTTGCACTACATCTCACTGTATTCAAAGTATTACTGAACTTTACTTTCTTGCATTACATGGAATCCAATTTCTTGAAATACTGATTCATTATTTATGCAGGACATAATACTTACTAGCTCTACAGTTGCTTCTTTTATCACTGCCCAAATATCAAAGTTAGCATTCAGCAAGAAACAGGACCCTACACGATATTTCAGTTTATCTTCAACTGAGCAATGCACTAACCTACATAATCAGATACTTTTTTTTTTTTTAACTCTAGAATATATTCTTACTTAAGGACTGCAAACTTTGTATTTCTATTGTTTTCACTATTGCATGAGAAGCAGATCACATACCAGTTATGGGCACCAACCAGAAGGTAAATTGGAAATACATGGGTTTAAATGTCATTTTTTTCAATATCAATACAAAGTGGTGTTACTGTATTACCTCAGAAACAACTTTATCAATGTTAAGAAAAGTATTCCCAGGTAAGACAGAATCATCTTTAATTCATTCTGCTTTACAGAATAATTCACATTTTTTTAACATGAAAAAATCACACAATGAAATGGCATTTTCAATTAAGTGAAATTAATGGATTTCTCTAAAGAAAAGAACAAGTAATGCTACAAATTGAAACAAACAAAAGCTAAAAAAAATCTCAAATACTTGAAAAGCTAAAAATAAAATAAGTAAGGTAAGAAGCCACTGGTGGCCAAGTCCTGTGAAACATACTTCAGAAGAATTCATAGTTTGCTCTTCATATTAATGAAAGGTAGAGTTTTATGGCATATGAAATCCAATTTGACTACCCTCACAGTAGGACTTCACTTTTGGAACTATTAATGCACACTTTATCTGCTCTTCTAAATAATCCCTTTGATGATTACATTTTAAAATGTAACTACTTTCCACAAAAAAAAATCTATTTAAATATTTGAGGGGGTTAAAAACAAATTATGCCCCTTACTGTTTCCACTTCATTAGTACTCCAGAGTCTTTTCCAATTTCAAGTAAAACCTTAAAAATTCCTTTTTACTTACAAGCTTCTTTTCCATCTGTTTTTCTGTAAAAGTACCTACAGTGACATCAGTTAGTAAAGATAGGTCACACATAATTTAAGCTCCTTTATTTTACTTCTTTTAATTTGACGGCATTAACAAATTATAGCATTGTGAATGGTAGCTTGTCCTGCCAAATGATATTGAAAATCTAAAGTGAACATCTTGTATTAGTACTAAGCCATAAATAGGAAACCAACTTGAGAAACACCCAAAGTTATAGTTTTGTACACATGCCTATTTAAAGCACACAAGAATAAGGTAGGTCTTAGCAATGGAAAAACAAAAGAGCAGAAAGGATTAAAGAAAACATCAAATAAGACAAGCAGAAATCACTTACTGCTTCTTTCAGGCCTTTGAACAATCCTAGTCTTCTTATTCTGAATTCCACTTTCATGAAGTGCCTTAAACCAGTCTCTCAATCTGTTTGCAACTTCCCTGAATTCCAGGTCACTGCACACTGAAAAACAATATGCAGAGTTGTTTAATTTGTTGTTTTAACAACTTTAATTTGTTTTTTTCTCCAGGGAGCTAAATAGAACTTTTCAAATTATGCTAAAAAAAAATCGCTGAATATCCCCCCAAAACCAAACCCCATATAATAATACATACACAACTTTTAAAATTAATTTAATTCAGTTGCATTGCTTAGGTATGCCTTCAAAACCCATTGAAGGTCTTCAGAAATAAATACCTGCTGTATAAAGGAATTATAAAATTACAGATACCAAGAAATAGAAAACTTCCTTTGCAAACTACTATAAACAGTTGTAGCACAGGTACTTTCACATCTTACTGCAGATGAGGCTGAGATACCCATGGCAGTCTTTTATTTTTTCATTTCCATGTTCATTAAGTATACTAATCCAAGCCCTACCAGAACAGGTAAGAGGTGTAATTTAGGCTGATAATCATGAACACTCAACCTGCTTTCCTATGCTGAGGCATGAAAAGAGGAAATAGGATTGACAGCAAAAGTGTTTCAACAATGTGCTGGAAGTTTATACCATGAAATGGAGTTGTACAAGCCAAACCTGTGAGCACATGACAGCAAACAGGCAACTGTACAGCCACTTGGTGATGGAAAGGATAGATTCTTTGACCAGAAATAGCAGAGGCAGAAAAAGCACACCAGACCAGAGAGCATCTGTAGTACCAAGAGCAGCAGATTAGTAGCAGACTGGCTGAAGTGCTGTACAGTACTGGCAGTTTGTACAGAAGCCAGCAACAGAAGCAGACTATCAGAGGGAAATGTGCAGTCAAGAGGCTTATTCACTGAGAAGACAAAGAAAGAGCATGCTTGAATCAAGTAGGTATCCCTCCCAGAACTCCATCTTCCCATTTGTTTGGGAAACGCCAAGAGAAGATGAAAGATACAACAGTATCTGGAAGATGGCAAGAGCAGAAAAGACACCAGATACATCCCTGCTCAGTTAACAAAATACCTTTCACTGCCATTCTCAACAGCTGCCATTTCCAAATTGGGATCACTTTCCAGGTCTACCAGCAACCAAATAAGCTACAACCTGAAGAGGTCCTAAGTTGGCAGAGCTTCACAGTGACACTCTTGAAAATAAATCTCCAGTTTGCTTACTTTTCCTTTACTGTGTAGCAATCCAACAGATAGTGACATGGCTTTTTTTAGCTCTTCATTAAATTGAACAGCACTGTGAAAAACCTATTTGTATTTTGGAATAAGAAGCATGTCATTATGTCAACAATTATCAATGCCTCTACAACTGTATGCATCTAAGCACGGGATTATTTATTCTTTACTTAAGTCCCTCTTGATACTTTGATTCTATCCATGAAAGACTAAAGCACAACTCATCTATACATGTATTTGCATATGTTATGGACTGACATTTTAATAAAAATTGTATTTGTGCATCTCTATTGTGTAATAGAACTATTTCTTTTCTGATAATTTATAGGGAACTGGGGAAAAAATAATGATAAATAGGCATGTGTACTCAGAAATGTACTACAACAACCAGTCTTGGTCTCCTGATCCAAGACTACACATTGTCATTCAAACATGTGGGATTTCTGTGTTTGCTATAGCGACACCTTCCTGTACCAACTCTTGCAATCAGCTGACAGGTCAGCACAAAGAATCAGCTATTAACTTGGGACACTCTTTAACTTCTCCTTCCTTTACAGCTGTATATTGGGTTTGAATGGCCAGGTTTTGGCAGCAGGAGGCTACAGCTGTGGCTGCTGTGAGAAGCTGCCAGAAGCTTCCTCCATGTCCAGCAGAGCCAATGTCAGCTGGCTCCAGGACAGACCCACTGCTGGCCAAGGCTGAGCCAGTCAGGAATGAGATAGCATATTCATGTTCAACTTCATGTTCTGAAACAGATCAACCTAACAATCCATTCACTAGAATGCTAATTTGCCATTGAAACATGCTTGATTCAAGGTTGTACTGTATGATGAAAAATTATATGAATTAGTTGATACATACTAAAAAAATGTTTAGGAACTTTTCATCCCAGCGATGAGCTTGTAAAGATACAGAGCAGTGAAATTATTGTACAAATTTGTCTGATTTAAAATAGGTCAAGATGAGGTAATTCAGATCTATTCAGACTATTATTTCACCTGATAGACTGGGAGATGAATCTTTAATGGTGAAAGACAGACAGTAAAGGTTGTAGAAGGTTAGACAGTAATCAAAAAATGCATATTAAATCACATGAATCCACTCAGAAACCTGCCAAGATGTACTTCTGTTTTTGTATAATGCCAATGCAAGGCAATCCTACTATTACAATCAATTTCAGTAGCCATTAAGAGAATTAGTACCAGGTAATATGAAGTCACTAGCTCAGAGGTTACTGGAGTCTACTGTCATTTCAAGCAATGAGACTGTCTTCTAAAATTAACAGCTATGGCTATGCAAAAAAATGGAGGTATCTGAAAATTTATAGGTACTTAATCCAGATATATCTTTATGATAAATATTATTTAAATGTTAGGTGAAAACAACTGTTCTCTGTATTTTCACATAAAGTAAATGTTATGATTTGTGCTGGCATTTGAATATACTTTACAGATTGGAAGTAAAACATTTGAGAATGCTGTGTCAGCCTGAGTTCTTTTAGTGCCTTTCAACTCAAGCTAATTAATGAAATAAAAATAGTGTTACTGAAAGCTGTAAAGACATGCAGAACATGTTTTAGCACTAGCATTATGTATTGAATTCCCTAACATATTTAAACTAGTCTTAGCTTCCTGACATAAAGAAAGCAAGTTATTTTAACAGTGCTTCCTTTTTATGTAAACACAGACACACAAAAAATTACCTGTAGCTTAGTAAGTACTGAAAGGACATGGACATAATGAGCATACTGCAATACTGTTACATCAAGGAGTAGCGTTTGCTAAGTGAAAGGCCAAAATAATGATTTAGGAAAAAAAAAAGAAGTGAGAAACACACCTCACACTATGCAGATCTTCCTCAGAACACACAATCTCATTCAGTCAGGCAGAACTATGCCCATAAATTCATGTAGACAATAAAATACAACAGGAAGTAAATGTAAAATGAGTATATAGAAAACTTTAAGAACGGGGTACATACCAACCATGTTTTAGAGTCAACTACTAATTACTCCATGTGAGATGGGCAACTGATCAGTCAGTATGTGCTGAAGCAAGATTTCTTGCTATTCAAAATTTTTCAATATATTAAATCGGTGCATATGACCTACAAAAACACTGCAATTAAAAAACAATATGATATTGCTTGATTCACAAAATCAAACAATAATGTATGTTGAACGAGACCTCTAGAAGTCTTAACTCTCTGCTAAAAGTAGGCCTAATTACATCAGACTGCTCCAGGCAGTGGCCAGTCATTCATATCCTGAGACCATCACACAATTCATGTGAGGGTTCCTCAGTGTTTGAGAGACAACCCCTCTTTGAAAGGAACTACTAACAACTGTTTTGTAGCTCTGTTCTCCCTGAGAAATACAAGAGTATTTCCTCATGCTGTAACTTGAGGATTGCACCCATCTGTCCAAGATGGCTAGACACCCAGAAACCTGGTTAGGGCAGCAATTCTGAATCAGTTGTAAGCAGGATTATTAGAAGCTGTCCATAGCTGATGCTCATATAGCCCAATGCCCTTTCAAAGCATTACCTACCAACCATGTCCTATCATATAGCTGCACAGTAAATGTTGAGCATCTGTTCCAGCATGGGCATTAAAACATTCTTCTGAAAATACAGTAACCCTAAAACTGCCATCAGAACTCAGTGCTGCCTTTAAAGACATTATCTACTTACATTATCTCCTATAGTAAGCTGGAACATTATAGCACACATAACTACTCAGTGACAGTACCCTGCAAGGCTGCCATTCCACAGAGGTTTGTGAATTTAGCCCTGAGGAACTGATTACTTGGACTGAAAATTCCTGGTTACAGAATAAAGGCTGGTACCCATGTGGCTAACTCTAAACGTCTAAGAATTGTGTGCAAGTGACTTACAATTCCTGCAACATAGAACAGCACTTCTAGCTCTGCATCATCTGCCACAAATGGGAAGAGTAACATATGGCAAAAAGAAATGTGCTAGCAAAACCCAATAAACTTGGCGGAAGGACAAAAATCCCTCCAAACCTGTAACTAAAGGATGGAACAATCATTTCAGTCATTTTCTTACCATCCTGGATGTACAGTTAGAACTGTTTGTTTTGGGTGGGGTTTTTGTTTGTTTGTTTTAAAAGGCTGTAAACTGAAGAAATTCATGCATGTATTTCTATAAGCTGATATTTATCAGCCATCTGTTACCTCTAGGGCCAGTGATTTTAGGAAGATAATACCTTGAAATTAACAAATAAAAGCATTGTGATTTCCTTACTATTTAGCTAAACATAATGAATTTTCTACTTCGGTTAGTCTATGTTATGAGATAATTAATACAAATGCTGCAGATAGCATATCAGGAAATTGCAGCTGCTTATTCTTACTGCCCCAAATTAATGTTCCATACAGACATTCTGCACATGATTAATGCTTCATAAAATGCAAAATGATTTTAATAAATTATGTTTTCATAAAATAAATCTGATCTTTTTGTGTCCTCACAGTTTTTAAATCTTCATATTTAAATAAAAATAATAATATTTCTGAGTGCAGGAAAAATAGTAGTAACCACAACACACAGAACTTATGTGCCAGCTTACTGTCTTCAACTTAAAATATGTGGACTTACAAAGACATTGCAATTAAGTAAGACAATACTGATTCTTTAGTTTCGCAGAAGTATCACAGGCCTATTGTGGAATTTGCTATTTGATTTTCTGAAGGTCAGTCAATGTATATGGCTTCCTTTGCTAAATGCTGCTAACCTGTAGCATTGGCTATCCTTTCTCATCGTGCTCTGCTATTCCAAACTATTAATTTCTGAGGATGAAAATGACATTATTAATCTGTAAATTGCTTAGTTATGAACACAGCAGAAGAAGATGGCAAATGTTCCATAGTTAATATGCTACATTCCAAGATTATTTTCAACTACTTCTGTATATTCAATTGAATCCAGTATTTCATGTAATAAAAGATATGGGAATTATCAAATAGGGACAGACCAAAAACTGTGCTAGTGGTGAAAGCTTTTAAAAAAACCATAACCCAAAAGGTATGGTAGTTTTCAAAACTCAGTTTTAAGGATTCCTGAAGGTTCTACATAGCTCAGGGGAAGAGTCTGGACATTTTCTTCCCTTCAAGATCATGACTGACAGAGACCTGCAAAGACTTCTTGCATTTGACACACAACCCTTTGAAACACAATAGACAAAGGTAAAAAGATCACTGACCTTTAAAAATGCTCTTTAAGAAGAAAATTTAAAAACATTATGTATTATTTCACCATTTCAAACTATGTATTTTCTGAAATCAGAAATGTTCTTTCCTGATAAAACACTTAGAAGTGTACTACATCAGGTAACCATGCCCAGAACCTACAAGGGACTGATGGACCTTTCTTTCTGTTGTGAGAGAAAATTATTGCTCCTTGTTATAACTATGTAACTACAGAGGTTTGCACCTCTTCTCTGGCACAGAAGGGCAGGAGAACTGAACATTGGGCTGAACAATCATCCTTTAACAGAAATCAACTACAATCTGCTCTGCAAGTGTCTGGCATAAAGGAATCTTGCATCATACTGGATCCCACTGAAATCTAACAGATCCAAGGCTGCATTGCAGTAATTGATTTTTTTCATATTTAGACTGTGATCTGATGCTTTCAACCACTTTGTATTTACTCTAACCATTTGCTTGTGTGTTTTCTTGAATGTTTAATCGCTAACATGGCTGTAAATCACATAAAATTGTTCATTAAAGAGCAGAGTTGCCTGTAGACCTTTCAGAAAGGACTGGGATGGCAAGATTACTCCAATTTAGCTAATTATTTGTATCTTCCCTAAAGTAAGGCCAACAGAGATAGACAAGCTCTTTCTCTGCTATTGAAGAAACCTATGACAGTTAATCCATTATATAGAAATGTAACAGCAGGACACAATTTCCCTGGCCCAGAAATAACAGGCAGTAAGATACAAACTCTACTACACTACCACCACCTCAGGGAAATCAGAATGTTGGTTAAGTAAATGTAATCTGCAGCTGTGTCTCCACACAAATTCACTAATCAAAAGTGTAAGGAGAAATGCAAAAACGAATGAGTTTAAAAAATATGATTAGGGCACAAATACCTAAAATGTTTACAAATGCATACATGAAATATGTTAGCAAAGTGCAATTATGTTTTGCCAGTCTGTGCATTCAGCACTAAATGGATTGTTCATGAATGTCTGATGTAGATCAGGGAATTTTTATGAGCTGCAAATGAATATTCATAGAGATAGGCATTTATTTAGCCTTGGTAATTTCTAATGTGGTTATTCCTATGTGTATTTTAAATCCAAAAATCTTGCATGACCAACAGTGGTCATCCTATTAAAGAGAACCTTTAACACACGGAATACACTGTGTGTGACATAAATCAACATCAGATCCAAACCAGGCACCATGAGGGGTTGGTCTTGGTATCATGACAGGTTTCAGAAAATTCTTTTCCAGCTGCAGTCTTTCTGCTGGCTACCTGCATGCAGTGTTGTCTGCAGGGCGACTTCGAAGCTACAGAAGTTTTCAAAAGGAGCTGCTTACTGAAGGCACAAATCAGTACCATGTGCATGCAGAACAGAACAAAGCTCTCCTAAAATCTTTGCCCTACTGAAATCAGTAGTAAAATTCTTGCTGACTTAGCACAGCCAGAATTTCACCCTCATTTTGCTGCTGTCTACACCAAGTACTTGGTTCTCGAAAGAGGAAAGGAATGCTGACACTGATCAACACAGTGATGATTGTTTAAACAATTCTGTTGACATTTTTCACTATGAAAAATCACATTTAATAAATTTTGCAATCTATTAAAAGAAAAATATAATCTTTTTGTTTAAAGAAATGGCATTATATTTTGAAAAAACCTATAAAAGAAAATGTGTGGCATTTTTGACAAAAATCTAGTAGTTTGACAAAAATGTAGTTAGAACGTACATTGTTTTTCTACATGGTAATTAAGAACCTTTCAAGGTAAAAAGAATATGGGCAATTAGAGATGCCAGGTAATAATCTATTCAGTTATAATTTTACTTGTTAATCATAAGCCATGAAAGGCATTTATACTAAACTGGTTGGGCTGATTATCAGCACCATTGCCTACAGCTGAAAAGAACTGCCAAGTATCATCAACTGTGAGCCTCTTCACCACTGCATCTGAGACTTCCAAACTACTGTCCCTAATAATGGCACCACTGTTTTGCACTGTTCACAAAATCTGTAGAAGCCTTTAAACTGTCAGTGACATCCGAAAGAGTCTGAAAATAAAGCAGCAGTACCTGAGACTTAAAACAAAATCAGTACTTTAATTATTTTAAGAAATAATGAAATACCTACTGATAATGGTTTTGAAGACATCCTAGTAAGAACAGTAACAAACATTTTAAGTGTGAAATTATGTCTATTTTTCACATAGATTCTTCCATAGGGCCAGCTGCATCACTAGGCTATTTAGGTAGTTTTAAAATATACAGGCCCTGACAGCCACATTTGAATTCACTGTGGTCAAACCCCGTGTTTTCTTACCACTGCACTGAGCTCAGAAAGTTGTTGCTTTCCTGTCTGCATGGCTCATTGCCTCGCTTTCAAGATGTTGATATTGCTCCTCAATGACTTTCAAACACCAAATTCACATTTAGCAAGGTGAAGCTAAGGCATAACAAATGTCTGCAGAGATTACTGGACTCAACAGCAGGCACCACCACCAAAAAAATTAACTTGCAGTGTAATGGGTCCGAGTTTAAGAGTTTCTCCTTGGTTTTTATTTCATTAAACAAATAGAAACCCTTTGTTCTATTTAAGTGGGAGTTTTGTCACTGATTTCAGTACCAGTTTTGCATTCAACAAAGATGAAAAACCCTTACTGCTACTGCATAAAACCTCAAAACTTCCTCCTGGTTTCACAGTTGTAATTTGAAGGCTATTGCTCGAATACCTGAACAGAACTGGGATTTTATTTGCTGCTATCTGCATATATTAATTGATTAATTGAAAGGAAATCATCAACACATTTCTACGTTAAGAGCCAACACTGCCATTATTTCTTAATATGCCATCAACTCATTGAGAAAAACCACTAGTTTAGTCTCACTTTATGCTGTGAAAGAAGGGTTTTGCCCTCTGGGTTCCAGGGCACACCCTGCTGACCCACACTGAGCTGCAGCTGACCAGCACCCCCAGATCCCTCTTGGCAGGGCTGCTCTCCAGCCTCTCTCAGTTTAGACTTGGGCCCAGAATTACTCAGTAATACTGTTTATTTCAACAGGAGTCAGCATGAGGGAGCTGTGACCAAATAGTTTCAATGTACAACATCCAGTCCTCTGAACTCAAAACCACTCCTGCTACCAGCACGACACTGCTGTGTAAAACATCTGATGTAAACAAGATAAATTAAATGAGTACTGAACATCTAGTCACTGCCTTAAGTCCAAAAATGCCCAAGTGCTGGCTAAGTCTCTTAGAAGAAATTAATAAACAAGGAAACAGAAACCATGACACTTTCAACAGACTGATATTGATTACCTGTGAAGAAGATGCAGGCAAGAGCTCCTCTGATTATTCAGTCACTCAACAGTGATGATAATTAGAAAAAACTTCCTGAGGATATAGGCAGTGGTAATGGCCCACAGGGGAGCAATTCACACAAACTCTCTAAAATCTCCCTGAAAGGCAGTCAACTAGGTATATTAGGTATCTAGATTTTATTTGTTCCTCATTTACTACACACACACAAAATAGGTCAGATCTTCAGTAGAAGACAGGAACATGCATAAATATATGGCTGAATATAGACATAAAAAATAGTGAGTTTCTCTCCTCTCTTCTGTCTAGACAAGGCAGCCAAGCACCTGCGTGATGGGCACAAAACTATGCTCCTGAGCCAAAGATATAATTAGAGAATCATCATCTCCTTGCTATTCACATGTTCTTTTTTTCTCCTTTTTCCCCTTCCTAGGCTGTTTCTTTCTTTAGTCCCTCACATTTTGAAGTGTCAAGAGCTAATGAACCACACATTATTTGTATTTCATTGTACAACACATAATCAAGGTATCCCATTTAATCACTTTGGTGTTGAAAAGTTTCCTGTAAAATCAAGTATTTGTCACTCAGCACATACTTCTGCAAGAAAATATTTTTTATTGTTATACTGTTACTGAATGATTTTTTTTTCTGGAGAAAATAACAGGTATTAATTTTTTTGAAAAATACTACAATTTAAGGCATTTTTTTCAGAAAAGTAAGATGCTGAACATTTTAATCTAAATTAATTGAATTATATTTATCCAATCGCTGCAAAGAAATGCAGATATATGTAATTTTTGAGTCCACATACAACCCTTTTCTCTGACAGCGTTGGAAGTAGTAAGGAAATTGTCTTCAAGAAAATGTCCATTTTTTGTACGGCCTGATATTGCACAGACAAAATAAATTCAAAGTTTTAAAAACAAAATAATATAGGCTGACACTGAGACAGTGATAGCAAAAAATAACACCACTGTAAAGACTGCAATAGGCAGATGTACTTTGCTTTCACAGTTACTGTTTGGCTTCCATTGCAAAAGAAATTTCTTGTCACTTAAAAAAAAAAAAAACACTAATAAGCGTTTATAAAGCTTGATAAGGATTTTTTACTCCATTTTGATTTATGTAACAGAATGACCCAGTGTCCACGTGATATACTGGAAAAAATGGTCAATCACACAGGAAAAGAGTTCTCACATTTCAACTTTTTAGAATGCTATTCTTTATCGACCCCAAAACTTGGGAAATCAAAAGGAAATTCAGATTGTAACAGAACAAGAGCAGAAGCTCTGATCAGACCATTTCACGTTCAGCTCCCCCAGAAGATTATACCATACAAGTTTCAAGCCATTAAGCTGCAAGCTTCCAGGACACACCAGATTCACAGCATGCGCACTGTGGGCAATCTGCACATATGGACTGGTGGTTTGCCTGGTGCTTAACAGACACAAGCCAACACCATCAATCTCTTTGCAAACGCCTTCCTAATGGATCCATGCATTTCTATCTCCGTTATGCAAGTCCTTAAACCGCAAAAGGGGCATTCTTCCAGTCTTGAAGAAATCTTGCTTCGAGGCAGAGCAATAGAAAAAAAGGAACAGTAGATTGTGCAATTATTCCACGACCTCTATGGTAATGAAATTCAGTACAATTTTATCTTTATGCTGTGTATAGTTTACTTGCTTCTACACATAAATATATATAGCTAGGAATTTAAAAATTACTTCCAAGGCTGCTTGTGTCCTTTGTCCAAATGTCAAGAATAAATCATTACCCACTAAAATGCTTATTTCAGATTGAATTGAATGTTACACCACCACCTGTCGCAGACTGAAAACAAAGACTGTTTTGCAGGCTATACGGCTTGCAAACACTGTTTATCAATTTGTTTTCTGTAAAATATGTTGGGTTTCTAGACTACTGCTACTACTACTGGTTATAGTTTTCAGTCTGTCTTTTACAAGAGTATGTTACCCTACAAAAAAATCCACTTGGTTCAACAGAATAGTTTCAATGTTCCAGGTGCTTCACACAGATATAAAATACACTTCATATATATATATGAAGTATTACAACATGTGCATTGTGTGTGCATGTAGGCAAACAATATTTTTTCTTAAGATATTTCTCTTAACATAAGTCAGCATATAAATCTGGAATCACTGTAAACTGTTCAAAGTTAGCTAGGAAATGCATGGATTTATGTTACCACTAAAATGACAAAGAACTTTTTGTGATAAATATATTTTGAGCTATAAATCACATTTTGATGCTATATTTCATGCTATATGTTAAGCTAGACATTTCTCAACTTGCTCCTCAAATGCATGAGATCAGACTGTATTTCTTTCTCTGTATATTCTGGCTAGAAAAGAAAAATATGCATTTGCACACAGAAGCAAGTATAGTATTCCTTAATATACATACATGTGCTGTAGTTCTCAGACTATTTTAAAAACTTTCTCGTTCACAGGTCTTCACAGATAACCAAAATTGTCTCATTAACTGCCACGAAAAGTAACAAAATCACTCATGAGGTTCTATTATGATAGACTATTTTCTTAGCTAAATATAATGTGGATATTTTTGTTTTACATTTTGTGCATCAGAAGAATTTCATGTGATGAAATGTTGAAAGCACTTGGACCATTTTCACTGGAGAAGAAAACAATGGGATCTTATAAATGTGAATAAATACCTGGAGGGAGGACATAAAAACAGAGAGAGGCTCTTTTCAGTGGTTCCCAGTGACAGGGCAAGAAGCAATGGGCAGGTAAGTGAAACAGGAGGCTTCTGCTGAACATGAGGAAAGAGTTGTTTGCTGGGAGAGTGACTGAGTTGTCCAGAGAGGTTGCAGAGGCCCCATTCTCAGAGACATTTTAAAGTTGTCTGAACACTGTCTTGAGCAATCTCTTCTAGTTGGCCCTTCTTGAGCAGAGAGTCAGAGCAGGAGCACCTCCAGAAGTCACTTCAAACTCAACCATTCTGCTAAATCTGTGATTCTGTAATACTGGTGTGCAGCCTGGTAAAAGTTTGGTAGCAGAAGTATTTTACTGATAATTTTAAACATGTCAATAAAAATCAATTCAAGTGGTGGCATAATTTAATTCTTAATTTACTGGATCTTTATTTGTATTCTCTGTGCTAGATTTTGGGAAAGAATGATATTCCTTTCTTTCTCCTTTTACACTAAGTCAAGTTTTCCACCTCCACCTCTCCCCTACCTCCAAGCTTATTTCTATATTTGCTTCTGGTTTGGAAAAGAGAAATAGAGCAAATCAAAAACCTGGCCCCTTTGTCATATCAAAGTCTGTTCTTACAAAACACAACTGATTTTAAATCTGTCCCAATACATTGGAGGAATTTAGAAATAGATTTAAAAGAAAAAAAAATTTACGACACTGGATATCAAAACCTGAATTAATTTCAAATAAACTAAAATAGCAAATGAAACAATTTAAGACAACTGAGTAACTAACTGCTTATCATTCACTCTAACTCTCCTATCCTAACTTTCAAGGACTAATACCTTAGACTTATCACTTGCAGAGTGAAGTGTTACATGGTGTGTGCAAAAATAGTATAAAGTGGCCTAGAGAGAGGGAAAAAAGACAGAAAGTAGTAATATATAATTCTTCAACGTAAGAAAATTAGGATGTTCTCTGGAAAGGGAATGTACTTCATCTAGAAAGCTAAATTACAGTATTTACTCTGTACTGAGTGTTACGTTCCTGCCACTGCTGAGAACCTTTTTCAAGAAACTAAAGAAATCAATTCCCTGTCATCACTCAGTGACAGCAATGAACTTCTAACAACCCCCCATGCAATGCAGGAAAAGCATCCTGACAGACTGGCATCTTACATGACGAGATGCACGTTGCCCACAAATGAACACTACAGAGGTGCTGGCTGTAACAGGTGCAGGCTGCTAATCCTTACTCTCACTAATAATTAAAAGACCATCTGGATCAACTATGGACATGGTGAATCAGTGCTTGCATTACAAAATCTACCTTTAACCCTAGTGAACGAAATTCTAGAGACATCAAGAAATAAACACATGTACACAATGACCTTGTGAAGAACTGCATTGATCTCTAGCTTTCTTAAGCAGCAAATTGTCACAGATGCTTGTCTCTGACAACTGTCTGCATCCTTTAGCCTTGACACACTATATACTGTTGGCTATTGCCAGCTTTTGACACACAAAAAACACTTTTAAGCTATCAATCTTTATTGTAATATGTATGTAATCTTTAAAGCTGGCAGACAACTCTTCTGAATATTGCAATCTGTAGTAATTTTCTTTTAAACTTGTATCTACCTGTTTACTATGAAGCCTAGTTATGATCCAATGCTCAATTAAATGGTCGGAAACATCCCAACTGACTTGGATATATGTGTACAATCTCTCTTTTTTCTCTTTAATAGATTTAAATAGAGCGAGACACAAAACCAGTGAGTATTACTATTTTCTTTGTTTTTCTGAATTGCAGTAGTATTTTGTTCATCTTGCTAAAGCTATACCCTCTTCTTGTATTCCATTTCCAAAGATAAACCTTCAGAAAGAAGGTAACTATAGAATACCAGTGATTTATGCTTCTATCTTCAACGTATCTTTTAATCCTCTTAAACTGTACATACAGAAAAACCACAGAGGTTGGTTGATCAGCTTCAAGTACTGACCTTAAAAGAAAACCAGACCAAAAAATTCAGATTCCTACAAGACATAGTAAACTCCCTTAAAACCTTCAACCACACCTGAATTCAAGATAATCCTGCTGAAGAGACCAAACAGAACAAAACTGGCTTTATGACTGTCTTTTTGAATGTTTTGTGCTCTACAACTGTTCTCAGTATTCTAGCAAACCTCTACTAGAAAGAGGATAAATAATGCAAAAATTATTGACAGGAATTATTACTGAAGACAAGATTTCTTATGACTTGTACTGTTTGAAATGGTAAATATAAGATTTGTTTGTTGGGTTTTTTTTCCCTACAAGAACATACTTCAGTACTAGTATGTCACAATATAAAGCCATTTAATTTTAGGGGGTAGTTATGTTTTAAAGGTGCCACCATGTTAATGAGCCAAAGCTTAACAATTTGACAAAACTGAACAAGTGCTGATGCCTGCATGGGAGGTGGCTGCAGCACTTGATGTTGCAGTATCAGCAGAACAGTTAAAACAGATGCCACAGCTAATTTCATGGGTCATGGTGCCTTCAGGAAAGAAGTTGGATTTTTAATTTTCCATGAAGACTTTAATGTTTTATTTAGAAAATTTCTGACATGTAATCTCCATCTGTGATATAAAATAAAGATATCAAGAAAAAATAAAATTAGTATTGTACTTGGTGATGCAGATAGAAAGCAACACAGTTGGGTAATTACTATACTTTGAGGCACAAAGGACTGATCTAATAACTTTATTAATACATGTTTTCATAATGCTGATTCATCAAGAACACAAAAGAAATCTGTATTTAGAAATATAAAACCTGCTTTCTTGGCAGTAAAAACCTTCAAGATATGAAAATGCATCACTTGAAATAGATTTAGATCATGCTGACACTATTACAATATTCTTACCATGACTTTGAGTAAACCTGTAGTAACCTACATAAGGACTCAAAGCCAGCAGGCTATTTAGCATGCAAAATAAGGATGGGGGAGGGGGGGGATCGAAAATACATCCTTCTCTTGCTTAAATACACTCAGAAGCATATAAAAATTGTCCTGAAGAGTTATTGTTAAATAATTTTCTTCTAATAGCGTAAATTTTTTTCCCAACACTGCATCATCATTTCAAACTTTTAGAAATTATCACAGTGAGAAATGAGTGATATGAACATGGCCGAGGTGACACCATACCTTCAATGAACAGGTATTTTCAGAGTATCAGGCAATACACACAACCACATTAAAATGTTCATTAGTGCCTCAAAACTTTACACCAACCAAGAGAACAACGGTTCTCAACTGTGAAAGTGTGTTCAAACATTTATGCAAGAAAAGCAAAAGTGAAACAGTGATTCAATACTGTTCTGCTGTCTGTATGCCTAGGAGAGGTGAGAAAGATTGTTTTAGAGAAAACTTCAATTTTTATGTGTAAGAACTGATTATATATTTACTATTGAAAGAAAGAGGATATTGTGTAAGCAAGTAAGGATATACCAGGTAAACTTTTTTCCTTGCATAATAAGTTACAGGAATGTTTGCTTAAAATTAGCTCAAGTAGAAACTAGTTACCATGACAGAGGTCACCTTCAAAGAACAAATGAGATACAACATGCATGTTTAATAAACGACAAATTGAAAGGGCCACCATATGACCAGGATATTAACAAAGCTCTGTCAATTTCAGTGTAGCAGCTGTAGAAACATCAGCAATAGCTGCCAGACACACATTTCAATCCCTGTCTTCTAAAGAATTTTGATCTTTTAAAGAAAATACTAAAATTCTGGCAGCTAATAGAACAGTCACTTCTGCAACTATTTAAGAGGGAGCACAGATAGCACAGTTGAAGTACGAAAGTAAATAGGATACTGAAGTACTAAAGACTCAATTAATGTTATTGAGAAGTGGCTGCCAAAAGGTTATCACGTGTTCTTTAAATACTACTCAGCTTACATCCCGCTTGAAGAGGACTCCATGAATCTCATTGATCTGCCTTCAGTATGTTACTGAACCATCATCAGCCCATTCCTGAGCTTCCTAAGGATCTCAAGTAGCTACACTGTTCAATAAACTGACATACTTACAGAAAAAAATAATTCAGAATTAGGTTATGAAGTTAGCACTACGTTTTAACATCAATAAAGAAGGAGGAAGAGCAAATTAAGTAATTTAAAGTAATTATCTGATTAACAAAAAACCCCTGATTTTACTAGCAGTTATCTTTCACTGTTGAGTAATGAAAGACTTTGAAATATTACTGCATACTGATGGTATAAAAATAGTATCAGTAAAAAAACATTACCATCACATCAGTAATAGAGACACAAACATAAAGGCATCCTTAGCTTATTTGTACATTGCATGAACAGAAAGATAAAGCTGATCCAGATACTTAGCATATGATCTGCATGTCTTTGGTTATTTATTCTCAATACAACTACTGTGACACACTTGTAAAGCCTTTAATGTACCATAAGATTGGCAAGGCCCCTTCATTTACATAATTAAGGCAATTATAGCCATTATAATCACATGCAGCACCATTTTAATGGTCTGGACTATATTTAAGCTTCTGCTTCATAATCCATGGAAGCTGGTTGGCAAAGTGCAAAAGAAAATAATGAATATATCCTAAAAAAGCATGCTCTCATGACTACCTAAAATAGTTTTAATAGAGTTTGTTGGGCTACACAGACTAAACTTTCCAAATAATTTGCATGTTTTGGGGACTCTAGAACTGAATTTGTTCATTAATTGTTTCAAGATCTAAGTTCAAATGAATGATTATAAAACCTAAAATGAAAACAGCATTAATTATCTTCTGTCATCATAACAGCTTGCCTAACACTCTTAAAATTGCAGGAACACACATAAAACCACAGGCTGATACACTGTAGATAACATTTGTGCCTCTAAACCCATATTCACCATTAGGTTCATTGAGGCTTCCCCTCCTACTAAAACACAAAGAGAAAGGAAGTAAAGGAATCAAGCAAGCTAATCAAATCTCTCATAATAAATTATTTTAAACCAACCTCCTATAGAACAATCTTTTCCCCTGTGAAAAGTGTATTAATACTTTGTAGGAGTAAGAATACAACTCTGAATTACTGATTACTCACCTTGTATATATCGAGTCTTTACCTAAAAAGAACCAGTGTATAAATGGTCCTGAGTGTTGGAACAACCCCACAGAAATCAAGGATTACAAAAAAAGCCATGCATTCTAAACATTCACCCCACATGTACAAGCTCACTCCCACATACTTATCGTGAACCAGCTAGCTTTGCTGGAGATGGAGTTTGGGAGGTTCACCCTGGATTGCTCCCTACGCACAGGATGGACAAGCAGTCCCTCGCTGTGCCCAGCTCCTCAAACGTGCACAGCTGTTTCCTAAGCCACAACCTGCACAGGACATACACACCCTCAGTGTCCTGGGATCAAAAGTACTCACAGAGTGAGCAGAGATGCAACACTGGCATTATTCTAGAAATCAAAAACTGGGTTACACAACTATTTTTAACACAAGGCCAGATCTGCCAGCTCAACACTCGCTTGCTGGTAACAAGAAACATGAGAAGCAAATTCTCCAAGTGCAGTCCACCACAGTAGTATAAAACTGCTTTCCACAGCATTGAGACCTTAGGAATCTTCCATTTAAAAGTAAACTTGTGGTTGTGACATACATACCGGGATTTGACAGAACTGTATAGATTTGAGCACCCAAAAGCAGCCATAAAAAGTGGAATGACTGGAAATAAGCAGGCCAAATGAAGAGCAAAGACAAGGTGGTTCTACAGAAGATTGCTGTTGCAAAGGTGCCTGGAACTGTGAACAAAGAGGTTTCCAGAAATAGGTATGTAATATCCCCACCTTCCCTTTAGTGTCATAGCTGTTTGCAATATTGACAACAAGCATTCAGCTAGCAATCTTTTCTCAGTATTACACTTCGTCCTGGAAACAATAAAATGTTCTTCTTCAAAGCATTCTCAAGTACGTTTTGCAGTGTTATGGGGATTATTTTTCATAAACACAGCATATACACTCTAGCCTTCTTTATATAAACAGTATTATTATGGAATAGACAACCTTCCCTTAATCCTTCACTTCTTCCTTGTAACAGTCAAGCTCAACCAAATTTTAATCCATTCTGCAATTATGACTTAATTGCAGAGAATATCAAAAATATAGATCACTGCTGAAAGCACATTCTACCTTTTCACTTTTTTTTTTTTTACACTATCTGCTCCACTCTGATCTGAATTAATAGTATCCTTTTTACTAGAATGTCTCTGCCTAATTGCTCTACCTGCATTTGTGGTATCACATCTTCTCTGCACAAAACATATTTCTACTGCTTGTTCCCAATTATTATAATCCCTGTAAGAGCAGAAAGAAAAAGTAAGAATTTTTTAGACAAAAGTTCATCTACTAGTATACTAACCAGTTCTACTTATCCTTTTCAAACTATAAAGGTGTTTTAAAGGAAGTGAACACACACTATTCCATGCAGGAGTTTGGTATTATAGGAGAAACAAGCATCTGGAGCAAAACTGAGTCTCTTCTAGAGCCTAACAACAGCTTACACAGCTGCATCTCCATTTCTCCAGTCTTTCAAACACAGCCACAGGCCCTTTATCCCTTCCACATCACACATGGACAATACCTGGCAAGCAGCCTATAAGACTCCTTTCCAATCTTTCCCAGCTGCCAAAGGAAGGCAGCCCAGGTAGATGGGTGTGCTTTGGCTAAGCCCAGGCTAGCTGACAAGGGAACCAGGGATTGTGGGCACACAGGTCAGCTCACTCAGTGCTGTGTGAATGTGCCCAAACACATTCTCTGTATTTCTACACCACATTAGATTTCTACTAAACACACTGCATTAGATTACTACTAAATATGATGGAGAAGTCTCTTTTTAGAAAGTCTTAGCATGGAGCTTGATTAATGAAAAGATTCTTTCAATTCAATTTTACTTGGCTCAGTGTCACTTGAGAAAAAAAAAAGATAGTTTAAAAATATAAAAGACTCATGCAAAAAAATTTACCTTAGCATTGAAGAAACAACCAACAAAATTAGCTCCGCTTAGTTTCTGTTATTACACAAACATAGTAATGAATGCTCAATAAATGAATTATTTTACAAATACAGTAGCACAGTATTTTTGTGCTAGCAAATTCCCTTTCTATTTCCATAGATATGGAAATAATTTACATATACAAATGATTTGTTGAAAAATTGTTGGTCTGCTATCTCATAAATAACCTACCATTTATAAAATACCTAGTAAAGCTCTAAAATCTGGTAAAACAATAGTACTTCTTATTAAAGATCAAGTAAAAAATGGTCTATCATTCACCTTATATGCAACAGAGAAGTAAAGGACATTCTTAATGAATTAGGCTGACCAAATACCAAAGCATAAAAATGCACAATGCATCAATTTTCACTTTATCTTCAAATTATACATAACATATACTTACATAACTTATACTTACACATTACTGTAAATGTGTGTAACAAAGTAAAAAAGGTGAAAACCAGTAGTTTGGATGCTTGGACAAGTACAGCTTTAATATGAATAGCATTAAGACTGAAAAGTAAAAACTATATGTTCCAGTAATAAAAAGCAATAAAAGCAAAATGAGCATTTACTTGTATGTCAATACCCTCTGAAGAACTACAACGTATATACAATAACACATTTTAGTTTCATAGCACTTTTAAAATCAAAAGGTTTCAGAAATCATAATAAAATAGTATTCAGAAACATCAGCAGAATAAGAAGGTTTACCTGTGGATAATGTCTTTCCCTCTAACAAGGAAACTGAGTCACAGTGTTCTAGCCTATTTACATTTAAATCAATAGCATGATTCACGCTGATGCCAGCAGTAAAGGCAAGAGCAGAAACATCAGCCCAGATTCAATTTTTGTTGTGAGCCCACAATGACACCAAGCTCAAGCAACAAACTCCTGGATTTCAGTGCTTCACATTAATCAAGTGCTTCCACTGATACCAGTCATCATTATGTTCTTATATTTCAGGCTTCATCTACAGACCATATTGAGAAAAATCAGAAAAATTTTCTAATTAAAATTAAGCAATTAAAAAAGCATAGAGAATTTCTTTTATTGTTGCATTCTAAACAACTGTTGAAGGAATCACATTAAAAAATCTTACTGAATATAAATGTATGGCTAAGAAGAACAGTAAACGATAAAGCTGACAATTACCTAATGCAAACTTTACTCACATAGAGATATTGCTTCCACTTATACTCCCAGACTACCAAGACCACCCCCCTTCCATTTACTGTGGAAATTCCTCTGAGAGAGAAAGTTAACTGAGAGCAGTTTGCCCATGATGAGAATCAGCACATATCCCTTTGTGCTTCTTTCTCACTTTTTACTGGTCACTTTATTTTCTGTGACAAGTGTGATATTAAATGTTACAATTAGATCTTTTCAAAGAGTTTTGAAACATGCTACCATACCTGTAAATAAAGCCCAAACAGCACTACAATATACAAGCAATTTTCTTTGGTGGGTTATTTTTGTCACGTTTCAAGTTTGAAAGTTAAATTTTATCCTCGAACACACAGCACAAACCTCTTCAATTTACAGATGGGAATTTTGCTCACAGTCTCACACAAATGGCCTCTTCTGGCAACCCTATAACTGGTCCCTGATAATATCAGGCCTATTTGGTTTGAACATGGATTTTTATTCCATTGATGTCCTGTAGTTATTTCTTCAAAATAGGAAAAGGGAATTACAGAACAGGAGCATTTGTCATTAAAAGGCAGAAATACAAAGTAGAGGTTAAGGAGTTAACACAAGTGATATTTTTGGCCCTCAATCTCTTTATTTCTGAAGTCTGGAAACCAAGCAGTGTTCTCTCTGAATGTAAACAAAACAAAAGCTCTTTTTTGGCATCTATACCTGTACTATATGAAGAGTAGTGGAGGTCATGTATTGAAAAGATGATGCTATGCAAATTAAATCAGAGGATTTGGGAGAGTGCTGCTTGGCTGTTTGTCCCTCTATTTGGTTTTCAAACACCGATGCACACAGAAAAAACCGGTATCCAGAGTCTTTAATCCTACTGTTATTTATCCCCATCGCTACAAAGCAATTAACAATTCAGAAGTACTCAGTATAAAACAGGATGCAGCTGAGAGAGCAGTCATATTCTGTCTTTAAAGGCTTTCAGATATGCTAACTGAAAAGACTCTGAGCATGCAATGTTGCCTTTTCATCTCCTTCTGGCAAAAGCTTAGAGTCAAAGAGTATGACATTCGTAAGAGCTTCCTTGTTACCTACATAGTCCTCCTCAGATGCTGAAAGAAAGAGAAGTCCTTTCTTTCTTCCATAAATGTAAGCCTAAATCTCTAATCTTAGTGAAAATATCAAGTGAGCTCTCAGCACAGGATTCATCAGGGATTAACTCAAAAATTATTGAGATTGAATTATTTTACTTTAATAGCTAATAAAAATGTACATTCAGTATTTTACCAGCAATGAGACAGCTTCTGCCATTTAAGCTACATGTCCTTCAACTGGCCCTGAGTTTTTGGGTGTGACTGCACATCCCAGCTGAATCTTGACCCTATGTCAGGGCAGAAACACAGTCTTGTTTCTATGACAAAGATATCCAGAGACATAATCGAGAAGGATGCGGTGGCACACATCAGCCAAATCTTTGAAACAGACTGTTTGGGAGACCAGGATCCTGGGCATGTCACAGCTCACGTTTGTCAGAACTTTAGTGCAGCTCGACAGGGAAATAAAACAAAGCACTCAGTCAAGATTTTCAGTTATTAAGAATAATTTAACTTTCCCAATGTATGTACTCTGGAGTACAGCAAATTTAAGATAACTGGAAATAGATGTTTTTCTTAGATACCTTTGAAGGTCTGTAACCGTAGATAAGAGCTGTCAGTCATACACTCACCTGCTGACAAAATTTCTGCAGAAATGCCTGTGGTCTTCATTGACAATTCACTTTGCATCATGTGCATTTGTTCTTACCCATCAGACTGAAGAGCAGGACAAGCAAGGGACAAGGCTCACTACATCTCAAAGCAAAAGGACCATGACCACTATTAGAAAGAAAAAATTGTGCCCAGCACTGCCAAGGTGACAAAAGACTCCTCGGTTTTGTAAAAATGTGCATTGCACAGAATCCTTCCTAGCTTCTGGTTCCACATAAACACTGAAAAAAGCCTCAGAAGTGCTTAGGAAAATAAAGACCTGCACATTCCAGTACAATGAAATCCTTTCATTCACAGCTGTGCTACCCAGTACGACCTGGATACCCCAAATCCTGGCACATACTTGAAAAGGAGATTGGGGCAACAGCAGGAGGTGAGGCAACAGCTGTGCTTGGAAAACAAGATACTCCCTCATGTGTCTCTTACCTAACACATCTGTCACAAGTGGTGGTGCTTCCCCTTCATTATGCTTTACCTTCTTTTCTCATTGTGCCTCCACACAACTTCCTAAAGCCCTCCCTCTCTTCTGTACTCCCCATATTCATTTATTGCTAACTTTGTGTTCCCCTAATACTGCCTCTAATGCTCAGCAGATGCCCCCCTCTCATTTGTCACCTTGAGTTTATTTGTCTCTTCTGTCTCTTTTTAAAAGTTACTGGAGTACCTGTTGTACTTTACAGTTTATATGATACCCATTGCTTTATCAAAATTACGTTCAAAACAAAGGTGGTAAAGATTTTTATTTTATTGTTGGCTTTTTTGTTGTGGTGTTTGGGGTTCGTTTCTTTCACTTGTAACTTTTGTTTTTCTTAACAACTTACACATCTAGATCTACATCAAGTTCTTAGCCCTTTCATTTACGGATTTAACCTAAGAGACCCTGCACATCAACTGGGTTCAACGTTTCTAAATGTGTCATTAACATGAGATAGCCTTTGCAAAAGCCAGGACCCCCTCACCTGCCTCATGCATTCATCAGAGGTAAGGATTAGACAGACTTCATAGTTCAGTTCCAACTAAAAGGACCCTATGATTGCATTATTAACTTCACATATATTTGAAGAAGAAAATCTGGGTTTTTTGAATAGTGGTTTAATTTTGCTCCACACCAAGACTATTTTGGGAAAGTTCATAGACATATGAACTGGATGTAACTCCAGATGCATCCCAAAAAAATCAGTACTTTCAATCTGAAAAGATGAGCAATTGTTCTAAACAGTCCAGGCAGGGAATGTATTTTAGGAAACACTTACTTAAGTTATCCCTGAAAAAGGAACAGTAACCTTACTTTGTCTGTTTGGCTTCATCAAATTTGTAAGCAATTGACATATGTATATGCAGCTTAAAGTTATGGAATCATAGAAATATTTAATTTGGAAAAGATCTCCTAGATCATCAAGTCCAACCACTACTCTACTTTACAGAGCTCCATTTAAAGACAAAAATTGTACTCTTATAACTTTTGTTAGAAGAGCTTCTGTTGTAAGAAATTTTGCATTCTGTCACAATAAAAGCTGAAATTTCACTAATGATACTCAGCTCACTTCCATGTTTCTCAAGTTTCCTGGCTTTTGGCCTTGTAAAGAAAATATATTAACAAATTCCAGCATTACAACAAAATGTAGCATTTGGAAAAGCCCTGTATTTTTCTTGCTCTGACAATCTGTCAGGACAGGATTAGTGTTAATTCCTATACCCATGATACCTTTTTTCCTTCTCTTTTACATAACTAGGCACAAGAAATCTTGACTCCTTGGCAACTTAAATCATCAAGAAGAGTTCATTCTTAATTTTAAAAAATTCCAATTTCTGAAGCAAAAAAAAATTGTCTCTAGATTTTTTCAGCTTTTTAGCACAAGAGTATGAAAAAGTAAATATTCTTGAAAGAATGCACACAAGTACAAAGATAACTGCATCAGGTGAAGCAGCTTCCAGCAGAGAAAATGCTTATTATTTTGGTAAAACTAATGGCAATGATAGCATAATAAAAGACTAACACTGGAGAATGGTAGGCCTGCTACTCACAGAGAGATGCTTTTCACCTCATTACCTTAATTTCAAATCATGTTAAGCAAATATTCCCATATCCATCCTGGAGACAGAGAAATTATTGCTAGAGGATGCTGCACCCACATTAAGGTCACATTTACTGTATATCTTATCAAAGGGGCCACATTAGCCACACGATGCTGGGTCTTCCAGTACTTTTCATTTTGTTCAACAATGCAAGAAGATGACATATTTATCTATTTATTTTCAACACACTACATGAAATTGTAAATTAACGCTTTAAAAAACGTTATAACTATCATTTTGCAGAGGGGTTACAGCACAGGGAGTATTTAATTACATACATTCAATTATTATTTAATTAGAAAATCAATTATATTGCCAAAGAAGAAAAAAAGGACCTAAAGAAGTATTTCAGAGCAGTTTTTTTAATTGACTTGTATGCCCACACACCATTTAATCTTTAGAGTGGTCATCTTCATTCACTGTTAAAAGAACATTAATTTGTTTTTTAAACTAGGAAAAAAAAACCAGTTTTGGCAGTAGCTACAACTTATAATGGTAAGTAAGACTATCATGCACAATAAATCTGGAATAGTGCTTCAAACTATAATGAAATGTCAATGTTAATGCAGGAATACAATATTTGTTTCTTTTATTGTTATAAGATTGCTACAGGAAAAAACCCATCATCTTTAAAACTAATTTTGCTGTATTTTCAATGCATTTTACACATCAAAAGTGTTACTATACAGACAGAACAAAAAGATTAATCTACCAGAGATCAGTCTAAATAAATTTTAAAAATGCAGACCTCCAATCATGCTTTTCTTGACAGATTCAGGTCCATGGTAGCCTAAAACCTCATGACAGCTCTCTATTCAGAAGCACCAAAGACAGTGTCATGTTTTGTTTAACAACCACCTTCAATAATCACCTGGGAGCCACTGGAATACAAATATGCTTAGCCCATTTCTTCTCCCCAGTTTCTTCCAGTTGCACCAATGGCTAAGAAGCACTGCAAAGCAACTTCGTTTTCTAGCAGTGTAATCTTATTCGTGGCCCAAAAGGAAGCTGATTTACTCCTACCAGGCACTTTTCAAATGAATTGCTTACATAATACAGCCATTACTATCAGTTCTGCAGCTCCTATGACCAGCAACAAGGACTTCCTTTCTATCACATTGCATTTTCCTGAATATTCAACTAAAAACACTGAGGAGCAAGGAATTAATTTCTTGTCTAAAATACACCTATAAGCATCTCAACTAGTATTAAACAGCAAGTGAGAAAAAGAACAGCAGTAACTCATACTGCAATAGCTCCTTTGAAAATTACCATGGCATTTTACTATAGGTACAATTTCAAAACTCTTGGCAAAGAAACAACCTTGAACAAAATAAAGCTGGTTTCATTCAAGAATAATGTTTCTGATAACTCTAATATTCCATTTGCAAAATCTCCCTTCCTTCTGGAAATGAATATTAAAAATATTACACAAATTACCATCACTCACCTCTCCTGTCATTTCTGCCAGCATTTGTGGATCTGTCAGAAGGGCAAGGGCAACGTCCTTCACATTTCACTGAAATTTGTTTTCCTGAGACACAGGCTTGATAGTCTAATTTGCACTGTGAGGAGACAGAATGGCTATCATTAATATAAACAGATCTTATTAAAAATAATTCTAGTTCTAAGAAATCTGAACCAATCTTTCATGAAATGCTTAAATCTTCACAGACAGGTGCAAAGAAAAGTCTGCTGCAGTATATGCTACGTCCATAAGGAAATTTTGATTAAAGAAAGGCACAAAGTTTTTGGTTCCTAGCCTGGCTGCAGTTTCAGACTCAATTCAAGCATGAAGGCACTTGTGGTATGAGACTGATTTGAATATCCACACTAAATGGAAGCAGACTGCATTGGTTTTATCTGTATTCTATGAGCAAATAAACACAACAACAACATTCATTATTGAAAGGAGCAATAAACACTCATTTTTTTAATAGAATTTATACTGAATTTCAATCTTTAAGATGACAGTATCCTGGTAAAAAGCATTAATGAATAAAATGAAAAGCTGTGCCTAATGTAATTCCACATAGTGACCATCTCTTCTGATACAGAAACAAATTCATTTGTGAGGTTCTGGTCTGTGTACTTACAGCTCCAATCCAGAAACCACATAAAAGCTAACTATATCTGAGAAACAAAACTGTTGTTTCAAGTGTATAAAAATAATGTAGTTAAAGTCACATACAGAGACAATAATATCATTGTAAACCACAGTCACTCTCACTGAAATGCTGAACTTTTCTTCCAGTAAAATAGTTCTTTGCATAGAGATATTTCTCTGGGATGCTTTGTCAATGTATTACCAGGAAAAACATAAACAACAACAACAAAAAAAACCAAACAAACAAACACAAAAAAAACCAAGGATGGGGAAGCATCTACAAAGAGCTCTTTCAAAAAGCGAAAGAAGAAAAATTGTTATTGAGAACACTTCATCCTTGAACAAAGATGCCAAATGTCTCATTACATAGGTAAAGGATACAGAAGCGTATGAGTCAGAAAACCAGTTCAAACAACAAATAAAAATATAAGTGTTTTCTATGCATCACAACACTTCAGAACAATCTCACCAGAATTTGTCTCTTTTATTCCCTGAGTTACATTTTGTTGGGATACATAACTTCACTGTAATGAAGCTCCATTATATGATTCTCAGGATTTCCAGAGAATGTGAAAGTCAAAAGTTTCTCTCACTCTCCTAAAAATATGTAAGGGGTGGGAGCACTGTAGCTATGTAAGAACCAAGACGCCTCCTGGAAAGACTGCACTTGAGGTTCCCACTAGTATGCAAATGTAAGCACTGTGAATTTACAGAACTTTATCAACTTTTTAAGCAGTCAGACTTCTAGTCTTGTCACACTCTCATGCAGTTCTACAGCTTGCATAACCTGAAGTGCAGTACTGAATCAAAATAGTACATTTTTGCACCATTGCCACTACTAAAAAGACAGAAATTAATACCTCAAATATTGTGTACTTAAAATCATTATTGTACTTCAGATCTGAATGCATCACTTTCTGCCAAAAAGGCATGGTTAAAGAAAAATTACACTAATAGAACCTTTAATTTTCCCAAAAGACTCCAACATAATCATTCCAACTGAAAGCTATATAGCACTAACATCTTGTAAAAGACTGGAAAATGGAAGCAAAGCAAACACCTGCTCATGCTGGTTTTGAAACAACTGAATACTTTTTCTGTCTCAATTATCCTGGCTGTACAGGAGAGTGCTTGCCCACTTACTATGATGCCCACCCGCCCTCTCTCCAGAAAACACATGACCTAATTCATATTTTAATGCTCGAACCAATGTTTGGAGATTGTGGAATGGATTATTGCTCAGTTTTAATACTCATCTCTGTAAAAAGAGATGTCTTTCCTTTTTTAAGATCTGAGAGTTTTCATTATTCACACTTAGTAGTTTAAGGATTCAAACCTACATCGAGAGTTGTGCTTTAGGCTTTGATTACTCTGCTTGGTGAGACCACTGCTTTATATTTGATATATAAGCCCATCCCAGGTTTGATTTACTGAGAAACAGAGTATGAAGACTGAAGAAAAGAAAGTAGTACTTTTATTTAATTTCTGAAGATTTCTTTAATCTTTTCTTTGAAAGATTATTTTTTTAGAGATGCCAATGCTCCTAACTTTGATTCACTCAAATGGTGCTGAAGAGACTAGTAAATACTTCATAGGTGCTTCAGCTAGCATCATGAGTAGCAAGTTCAGTCTTTTTATTTTATTTTCCTTTGAAGTTGTCTACTCAGTCCTATTTGCAAATAACACTATCACTTTAAACACTAAACAAACTTAATGCTCAACACCTGGCATAGGCAGAGATACAAGAGATGCTGAGTGCAAGGTCAGCCCACTACACTTCTAAACCAGTACTCCCATTCACAGGTATGATAAAACTTTACCCTCACTGAACTCATTTTAAGGACAGGTATATTCATTGTTTTCAGAAACAATGCAACATCATGGTGCTTGCATAAGCTGGAAATTAATCAAGGCAGCTCTGACAATTTCCTATTAGCAGTTAACAACAAGAGAAACAGAACTCTAGTTCAAGCCTCTTGACATCATTCCCCAGATGAACAATGCACCTGGATACTGTCAAGATAGCTCAGTTCAATATTGGTGAGTCAAACTTCCTCCAATGTTACTCCTTAACTGGTGGAAGAGCAAGCAACACACTTGAAAAACTCCACGGAAAAAGAAATCACTGGCATGCAGGCAATGAGGACACAATGAGAAATAGTGATCAAAAATGAGAGGTGGTAGGAGGGTATTCATGCCAGGATAGTACTCAAAGAGCTGCCTGATCTCCTGACCAGATCTCTCCATGACTTTTCAGTGGTCTTGGGAATCTGGAGAATTAACAGGAAGCTGGCAAATGCTGACCCAGCCCCACTTCCATGCCTGGTAAAATTATGGAGAAGATTATTCTGGGAGTTATAGGAAGACATATGAAGGACAATATAATAACTGGTCGCAATCCTGGCCACAGCCAGGACAGCTTAATGAGGATGAAGTCCTATTTGACAACTTCCTTTTTCTACAGTTACCCACCTACTGACCAAGGGAAGCCAGTTGATATAATCTTTCTGAATTTCAGTAATGCTTTCAATACTGCCTCTCACAGCATCCTTTGAGAAAAAATGTCCAGCAGACAGCAGGACAAGCCCATCATGCGATGGGTGAGCACCCGGCTCATGGGTTGGACACAAAGCACTGTGGGGTAAATGGGATAACATGAGGGGTACATCAGGCTGGTGACCAGTTACTAATGGGGTTCCACACAGCTCCACTGCAGGGCCAGTGATCAAGGTCCTCATAAATAACTTGGATGTGGGACACAAAAGTATATGAAGCAAGTCTGCCAACGATATTCATTTGGGAGGAGTTGTTGACTCCCTCCAAGGCAGAGACATCCTACAGAGAGACCTAGACAAATAAGAGGGGTGGTTAATCACCAACTCTATGAAGATCAACAAAGGAAAGTACCAGATTCCACACCTAGAATGGGGCAACCCTGGATGTACAGATGAACCAGGGAATGAGATGCTGGCAAGCAGTGCCATGGAAAGGAAACCGGGGGTCCTGGTTGATGGCAAGTTGAATTTGAGTCATTGTGCCTGGAGGGCCAAGGGTATCCTGTGGGTCATCAGGCACAGCATTGCCAGTCAGGCAAGGGAGGGGATTGTCCTGCTCTGCTCTGCACTGGGGTGGCCTCACTTCAAGCACTAAGTGCAGTTTTGGGTGCCACAACATAAAAAAGATACTTAGCTATTAGTCACCAAAGGAGAGCCACAAGGATGGTGAAGGGCCTTAAGGGGAAGCCATATGAAAAGTAGCTGAGGTCACTTGGTCTGTTCAGCCTGGAGAAGACTGAGGAGAAACGTCACTGCAACCTGCAGCTTCCTCATGAGGGAAAAAGGATGGGCAGGCACTGTTCTCCCATCTGTGATGACCAGTGACAGGACCCAAGGGAACGGCCTGATATTGTGTCAGGGCAGGTTTGGCTGTATATTAGGACAAGGTTCTTCACCCAGAGGGTGGTTGGGCATTGGAACAGATTCCCCAGAGAAGTGGTCACAGCACCAAGCCTGGCAGGGTTCAAGGCTCTCAGGCACATGGTGTAACTCTTGAGGATGTCTTGTGCAGGCCAGGCGTTGGACGGGAGGATTCTTATGGGCCCCTTCCAACTCAGGTGATTCTATGATTCTAGAGAACTGGGAGATGAGCTAAAGGATATCCTATGGAACATGGAAGAGTTTTAGAAGACAGAAATACAATAAAAATAGTCATAATATTAAAATAGGCTAAAATATAATGTAATACAATACAGAAAACTGCTATGGTCTACTGTTACATAGAAAAAATAATCAAGATATTAACAAAAAGCTGGAGCAACTGGCTAGTCATCCATTCTAAAGGAAAAAAAAAAAAAGTCTAGTGACCACTAAGAACAATTGAGCGGTGTTTAAAAACATTACCCCAGGATATATAAATGCTAGTGCAACTTACAAAACATGTAAATAATTTCACATAGTTCTAGCAGCACTGTAGAGCTTGTGACAAGGTTTCAAGCAAGACAGGAATTAATTGAAAAAGGAGTAACAGGAATAATGAGAAACCTAGAAAATAGTCACCAAAAAGAGGCTGAAGGATTGGGTCTTAAGAAAAGACATTCACAAAGCAGCTGTCAAACAGGCAAAAGACATTTGAAAGGTACCTGAAAAGAATACCACGATGAATGCTACAAGAAATAATTGTCTTAAATTGCTGCAGAGAAGTAATAAATTAGATACTAGGCAGACTTTTTTAAGAAGGGTAGTGACATCTTAAATCATTGGAGAAGCTTTTTGAATCTTGGTAATTGTCTTTACAACCAGGTTTAGATAAATCCATCAGGAATTACACCTGTGCAGCTTATCTTGCTTTGAGAACATGGGTGGATCAGATGGCATCAAGCTTATTCAGTTGGGAAGTACAGTACAGACCTGCTACAGGAATGAACCAGTGTCAAGAGATTACTGCTTGCATAAGTCTTGTTCATTTACTGGAGAGTTTGAAAGACGTGTAATGAATGAACTAGGGAGATGGCACAAAAGGAAAGAGAAGTAATTCTTGTACTGGTCTATTGATCCCAGATAATTTCACCAAAATTCTGCTTGGTACTAAGTGTATTTGTGCTCTCCTAAGCT
The DNA here is from genome assembly GCA_027886175.1 of Phylloscopus collybita. Lineage (NCBI taxonomy): Eukaryota > Metazoa > Chordata > Aves > Passeriformes > Phylloscopidae > Phylloscopus > Phylloscopus collybita. The sequence goes on along the minus strand of JAJNNQ010000009.1, from coordinate 36,995,050 downwards.
CTTGAACACCTGACACATGATTTGAGACCATGGTAAATACTTTTAGATGAACTAAAACGAAAATTAGTTGAATATATAAATACTTTCCAATGTGAAATATGAACAAAAAATCCTTAAATTAGATATCCACATCTCACATATAATTTATTAGCTTTCACCTGCAGAACGATCACCTATCTGAAAAAAGACATATCACATAGAGGGACAGCGTGTCAGACAGCTGTAAATTAGTTGCTATTTGCAGACTTCTCAAAATGTACAGGGAATAAAGACATATTAAAGTATATGAGAAATTTAGTTTAACTGTCTGACCACCATATAATAAAAGACCTTAGAGTGTACTGACAACAATTTCCTGATTAAATAGATAAAAGGGAGTAATATCCACTCCATTTGTCATGTGAGTGAAGAGCCTTCTGGAAGAAAGCAACAGAATTAGGATTGCATTATAATTTGTTTACCCAAAAAGAAAGGTAAAGTCCTTGTGCAGCATTGACTCTGGCATTTCCTATAATTTTATCAATCTGCTTCTTCTCACAGACTAAATTCTGTTCATTCTGAGAATGCGACAACCTCATTGCAAGTTTTTCCACAACAATACTGTCTTGCCAGGAATATCTACTGGCTTTTAAACAAAACTAACTCAAACTAAGTAATGAGGATACCTGTGACTTCTCTGGCAAATAAAGAACAGAAGCTCATGAAGCACTGAGATACAATCTGCAGACACTCCCTTCCAATCTCTCTTTTCCATCTATATACACCCTGGGCAGCTGGAAGCAGACCTGGTACACCCCTACAGAACACAAGTCAGCAGAAATTAGGTGCCAAGGTATTCATTTAGATATCCAGTGAATACTGTTGCCATTACGTGCTTCAAGCCCTTCACACTGAAAGACTCAAGTTTGGTCAAATACATAACACACCTTTTTCTAAACAGAAAGCATATCTGTAATATTAGACAAAATGTGAATTCACTGTTAGGAGTCTTTCAGATATTTTCGTCTGCTGAGGTGCTGATACTTACAGAAATGCTTTCTAGAACACCATCATATTTAATACTGAGCATTTAGTAAATTACTTTTTAGACAACCAAGAATTTTTATGCAACTGTAGAGCGACTCATCTTTGAAAAGTAACCATCACCTTTAAGTGTACCTTATCTCAATGACAGCTCTGTAGAAGTCCCTGATGTTTTTGCACATTTAAAAATCAAATCAAGCATGCTATCTAATTCTAGAAAAAAAGACACATAAATAATTTAATACACATTACCCCTGATAATTATCAGTTCATAATGCTACGAACAGAATTGCTGGGTTTCAAGTTTATATGTCCCCACCAAAACATGCTCACAGTTCTTTCTTTCCTGTATATTTCCTAAATGATCAACAATTCATGGTCAGAAGATTTCTGTATGATGCAACCAATAGGATCTCTGAGAACAGATAGATAGATAGATACCACAAAGATATATTCTTTCCCATATCATTATATGTTTCACAGGTAGAAATCTTTCCCATAGAGCCCCACATTCATGCATCAATACAGATGTTTTCTCTCTCTAGTTAGAAGCTGGTATCTTTGACACCTGAACACATAATCCCTGATTACTCAGTACTATGAGCTTTCAACTCATCTTCATGCTGTTTTCCCATCCACATTCCCCATTTTCAAACTTTATTCCTATTTCACAAAGCTTACATACACTCCCCAGCACAAAATTTGCTCTGCTGTATTTGGTGTAATTGTTATGTGAAATTCTGCCCTCAGATTTGAGTCTAAGTCAAATATGTAAAGAAATTATCTTTCTTAACTCCGTTGGTGGTTCCTGTCACCAAACATAGGGGCAGAGTGGGCAGGGTGAGTGTTGCTCAGGTATATTCCAGGTCCAGTTCAACACAGACCATTACTTGACACAGAACATGGAAGAGAAGTAAAAGACTGCTTCATACAATCACTTTAAGCTGGCTTAAAATGAAGGTGAAAATACGGCCAAAGCTAGTGATGTGGTAAACCTAATTTTGAAAATTTCATGTAATTTTGAATTTCTTTACAAAAAGCAGCCAAGAAGGTATAGAAATTCAAGCCAAATGCAGCTAGGCATAATGCCAAGAGACCACATTTTCAACTAATTCAAGTTTAAGAAAGGAAAAATTGATGTCCAAATCCATCCATGAAGCATCACCCAGATCTACAGATGCCTTTTTATCTCACCAGTAACCTGCTAAGCACGTGTGTTACTCACCTAAGAAACATGAGTTTGGATTAAAAGCTTTTCAGCAGACAAGTATTACTATTTAAAATGACAATAACTGTTGAATATATTAACCATAAAGACACGCAACTAGCACTTTGATCAGAGAAAAACAGGGAATGTGTCTACTGAACCAAGACTCTGAGCAAAGAAAATCTTTTGTGGTTGAAAGATAATGGATGATACACTGTTTATGAAGCTATGAATTAGAGAATGCTGTTCTCATGAAAAAAATGAAAACTTGTATGCACAGTTTTCTTTCCATCCACCTTGTCTGTTTTCTGTAGCGCTCTGCAGTGCAATAGTATAAAATTAAAAGCCTGAAATCATTGAAATCAGGTCAACTGGAATTGCAGTCTTTTTCAGACACCCTAGAACACATATTAAGTCACAGAAACGTGCTGATAGAGGTCTACTGGGATTATTTAAATTAGGCACCTACTTATCTTTGCTTTCCTACTTAGAGGCTCTTAAAGACACATGATGTTTAGGAGTGTCTGCAAATCCTTCAAAGAACTTATCTGCTTTTAAAATCAGCTGTCTGAATTTTTAGATACCTACTCACTTTGTAAAATATACACCTCACTATCTTATTCTATACATGTTGCAAACAACCTAACTAATATTTTATACCATCAAGTAAGAACACAAAGCTTAATTAACGATAAATCCCTACTTGAAATACACGATTTCTAGTAAATTAAGAATAATTAATAATAATTCTTTTAGTATGTGTGTAAAAAAATTTAAGATGTTTCCTCATATCCAAATTAATATCTCAGTATTCCTTGAATACAATAAATTGTGTAAAGAGATATTTCAAATAAAAAAATAAAATTATTGTGTTTTTAAAAACATATTCACAAAAGGGCTAAAAATATATAAACCATATTATATATTATATTGAGCTCTTAACTTACTCCAAAAATAAAAATATTGATGCAGTCTGAAAATTTACTAAAAGCTTCTAGAAAGCATACTTAACACAAAAAAAAAATCTCTTTCTGACATATACAAGTATGTACGTAAATCCATAAATTCTGCCTCTTATTCAGAGCTCTTGCCTTTATAGTCCAAACCTCAGCACTTCATCAGGCTCCTTGTTTCAAACTCCTCCATCATATTTATCCCACCCGAGCTAGAGATGCACAGAATGTGACTCAGCACTGTGTGTATGCGAGATCCTTGGTGCACCCCATTGCTGGCATTCAGTACTTCGCAATTTGGGGAAGCTTTCTTGAGAGACAGAAAAATAAATATTGCTCAGATAAAACTAACTTCACATTTTCAAGCTCCCACTACAAATTTGAAAATTAGCATTTAAAGAAAATGTTTAAAGGTGAACAAAAGCATTTTGTATTCCTACACAGCCATCTTAAAAATATGGATGGAAAACTATATTGGTTCAAACATCAGATAGTAAAGCTCTTCACTGATTTTCATCTGGCATGCAAATTTCTGAATAATGGCAATAGCATCATGGAAGTAATGGCAAAGCTGTAAAACCTTATAACAAGACACAAATGACTTCTAAAAGTGTGGATTTTTTTGTTAAAACAATGTGCTTATTCCTTATTAGCATGCATTATCACTGTCTTTTTAATGTGGTATGACTTCCTAAGCCATGCTCACTGATTGCATTGCTAATTAAACAAGTTCAATTTATCCAATTATATCTAAGCTGAAATATTTATAAAGTTGTATCTGAGCTGAAATAGCATCTAAAGGGCATGTTCATTAGTTTCAATTACTGGAAAAACAATAAAAGTATTAACAGCAATGGGCACAGACCTAGACAGTCCATACTGAGGTCTCCCATCAAAGTTTCAAAGACATTTAAACTATTCTTTGTCAACTGTGATGCAAAAAAGAAAAAGGAAAAAAAAAGAGAAAGAAAAAAAAAGAGAAAGAAAAAAAAAAAAGGAAAAATAAATTCTATATAGTTTGTTACAAGTAGGTGAAACACCTAGGCACTCTCAGTTTTCTTATCAGCATATTGCCTGTACAGCTCTCTGCTTTTTTGCTCACCTTAAAATGTATCCTAATATTGATTTGAACTCCAAGTGCCAGATTTCATTTGTTAAACATGGAAGGTTCCATGTGCTATCAGTGACAAAAAATATTCATGAAGTTTCACATTCATACTAGTTTTCACTGTTAGGAAAGAAACAGGGTGCCATACAAGTGGGAATTAACATTCCAAAGCATGACTGTTTTTCACTAGATCACATATCTCTTCTTGAGCTTAAAGAGATATATCTTGTAGAGACACACAGAACTGTACCTAAGTCTTTCCCCCTTATGCTGTTAATATTTGATTTCTAAAACATGCAAAAATTTCCTGTTCTGTGACAAACACATATGGATTGGACAACACAAAGCCAAGTTTTCATATATTATGTTTTGAATGAAGAGCCAGAGTCACAAGTTTTGCTACATCAATGCTTATTTTTCTTTTCCAGTAAGTCCATGGTGGCCTAAGATGTTACCTTTTTTTTTTTTACTGTTGTTGACACAGTGTTATGATGCAGAGGACCTACCTCTGATAGTCAGTCATATGTCTGAATTTGTTTTCAATGAAATATCTATACAGCAATTGGCTCACATTTATAATATTTCATTGTGAGCTTCCTAGAATTAAAATTTGAAAAAAAAACAAAAAAAACCAAAACACTACCAAAATGTGAGAGTTGGAAGATGATTTTTTAACATTATAGACATTTTTCCTCATTGAAATCTGACAAAACAAAAAGACTGAAGTTTCTCTTTTTCTCCTGGCCAACATGACTAGTTTATAGCACTATAGCATTGCCAGCCTAAATCTCTGTTTTGGTGTCTGAAACCTAAATTTCACAGTATTTCAGCTTCTTTCTAAATGCAAATGTGACCTGCATGAACACTGTGTAAGAATATCTTTTCAGAAGCTAAACACTTTTTTCTGTTTGATTACATTAAAAATTAAATTTAATTACATGTTTTAAAAAATTTAATTTGAACAATTACACTCTTTCTAGTAATTTTCACTTTATTTGCAGTTCTGTAGTTAATTGCTACAGAATGCTTTCACTGGGCCAAGATATGAGCCAGTTTTCATTTGCCATTTGCTTGTTTCCATCTCAACTTCTTTAACCGCACTCTTCCCATAGATTGTTACTATAAACTCTCAAAATCTGTTTCCTAGGTTGACAGGGAATGACATTTTTAACCATTCCCTCTCTATTAAAAACTTCATTTCCATTTCTTTTAGAAATAAATGCCTAAACAGTAGCCTCTGAAGATTCATGAAAATCCTCCAAACTCACCTGTCTCTTGAATTATTACCATCCTTATCTACCCACTGAAAAAGGAAATGAGCTTCCACTTGGTGAATTTCAGTCAGTTGTGTCTCTTGATCTCTTTTCAACTGACACACCTCATCTCTTAACTTCTACACTATTTTCTCCATGCCTTAATGTTTCAACCAACTACAAAACATAAGAGCATTATTAATTGTCTCAACACCCCAGACCCTTCTCTGTTAGTTTCTTTACAGAACTGGTTTCCCCCCACAAGGCTAACCATGCAAGTCCCTGTGTTCAGCTCACGCATTTCTGCCTGCATATGATATGGACACATTTTTCTGGAAGAGAATTGCTGTGTAAAAACGATTTGGATTATTTTACCTGTAATTCTAGTTACAACATTTTTAATACTATTTTCAAAAGATTAACTTTTGATGGTTAAACCTCTCAAAGAAAAGACTGTTCTCCACATAAGTATATATGTCTCTAATGCAATATAAAGTTTAAGAAATCTGAATCTTTAACTATAATCTCCACTTTCAGAAGCGTGACTTCTCTTGTTTTATTGGCTGTTCTATTTGACAGTTAACACAAATCTACATTTTGAATTTTGTATTCATATCCTACTGCTGTGACTTGAGAGTTCTTTAATAAACACTGATACCTCTTTCAGTTACCTGTTTTTCCTGTTTTTTTATTGATTTTTCCTTACAGCCTAGGTGCTTTCTATGCTAGAAAAAATGTAAAACCATTTAAAAACACACACAGAATCACAGCATGACCCCATGTTTGAGGTTTGGAAGGGACCCTACAGATCATCTAGTTCAGACTCTCCTGCCATGGGCAAATAAATCTGCTTTTCTCAAAGCCCCTCCAAGCTAGCCATGAACACTTCCAGGGATGGGGCATCCACATCATCTCTGGGCAATCTGTGCTAGTGACTTGTCTGCTATACAGTAAAGAATTTCTTCCTAATACATAACCTAAATCTACTCATGGTCTGTCTAAAACTGTGCTCTCTTACCCTTTCACTACATGCACTTGCAGAAAGTTTCTCTCCAGCTGTCTTGTAGGCCCCCTTTCTTGGCTCCTCTATCATCTGGAGAATGAATTTCTCATTAATACATTCCAGGAACCCCCTGAAATGCTTATGCCCTGCTGTGCTGTCCCTCCAACAGGGCAGCCAAAGTCCCCAATGAAGATCAGGGCTTGAGAAAGTGAGGCTGCTCCCATCTGTCTATAGAAGCCCTCATTCACTTGGTTTTCCTGGTGGAGTGGCCTGTAACAGTCCCCCATTTTCATGTCACCTCTCCCTGTCTCCCTTTAATCCTGACCCTTAAGCTCTTGGTCAGCATCTCAGCCATTTAAAGGAATTACATAGATGAAGACTTTGGGAAATATTTTCCAGTCCATAAAGTGACACTTTTTTTTTTTTTTTAATTGAAGTATTAAAGTTTAGGTATCTCTTAATGCAAATTCAATATATAATTTTATATTAAACAAATATGATATTCTGGAAATGAAAAAGGGAATTAAATTCAATTCTTGCTTGTATAAATACATCACCCTAGTCTAAAAACTACTAAGTTGCTCAGAATTACAAAATAAAAGTTTCAGTAAAGCATTTTGTTATCTAAGCTCTTGTCTTCTTTCTCTACAGCTTTAGCAGCTATTTTGAATGCAGTAGATAAAGACAAGATCAGTTATGTATAATTTGATATAATTTGGAATTTTTAGTACATCGACCTACTTTAAAATCTGGATTAAATAGAGTTAGTCACCCTTATGATATTTCTTTGCCTTTTATTTGGAATATCGTATCCTATCAATATAAAGGTTCCAGATAAAATTTCAGGCCTTACTGGCAAAACCCATCCACGTCTCATTTTCCAGCTTTGGCCAATTTCCTTTCCTCCTTTTTTCACAGTTTGCCTTTCCTAAGCACTTAAACAATAAACAATCAGTTTCTACTATTTCTGTAAAGACCCAAAGTATACTCCAGGATCAATCAAGCATGATACATTTTAGTTTTCTCACTGTCTATTCATCATCTCACAGTCTCATCCAAGAGAAGTTTTTTACAGGGTTTTCATTGTTTGTGGAGTTTCTTAAAGCGAGAGAATGGGGCAGAAGAAGGGCTGGCCATGGTTTGTTGGCTTTTTTGGAGTTTGTTTTCCACCACCACCCCCCCACCACTCCCATTTACAAACAACTTTTTTTATTTGCCAGTGTACCTCAGCCACAAATGCATTGTAACAGTACAACCCAGATTTGGTCTGTAGAAGGTTTTAAACTTTTCACCTTAAAACGGGGTGATTTTGGCTGGGCGTTGCTTGGGCTAGAGACACAAATCTCAATTTTGAGATGCCAGTTTTGACAAAATCTACTTTTATTAGAGAAACAAATCAGTGCTGGTAGAAGACCTGGAAGAAGCTGCTTCTTCCAGCTGCAAAAGTAAAATACCTGTATGCTGCCAAACAATTTATTTCAGAGAGATTACATTATTTTATTACTGAAGGTGACAGGCAATGATTTAACCTTATTATTTTTGGCTACATTTCAACTGACAGTTAAGTCTACAGCAGATTGCTTAGTAACAAGGCAGATAAAAATGGAAAAGCATAGTGGATTAGCCCAATTTAAGAAGCAAGACTGACATACATTGAATCAGGCTTGCGAAAAATACTTTCATTTACTATGTAATAGCAGTTCTGTTTCTAGCAATCTCTCCTGAAGTAGAAAAGAACTTTCAACAGCTCAGGCATGTGATCTGAAAGCTCACAATACACTAATTAATAGATTTAAATCAATTCAAGTTAAATCAAGTCACAATCCTTAAAATAACAACGAAGATTAAAAATGCCAATATGTATTTGTTTCTTCCCAACAAGCTGTCTTACACCAAACACACTGCTAAGAGATACAGATTATTAAGCTAAAATTTTAAAAATACCTGAAATTATTAAAGATTGCAATAATTTAAAAAATAAAAACATTAAATACGGGATGCCCTGAGAATAAAAATCTATTTCAGATTCATGCAAAACGATAAACAAAACTTGAATGGAGTATTAAACTCACTCCTTCACAGAGCGCAATTTTAACCCCAACTCTTTCGAACATCCCCACAGAAAGGAATTCTAATTTGGGAAACTGAGGAAAATACTTGAATATTTAAAACACCCAAGTTCACTGTCTATCTGTGGAGTCTTTCAAGATTTTTATCCTCTTTCCTGACTACTTTTCTATACAGGCTGCATCTAAGTCTGAGAAGCTAGCTTAGACCCATTACTTTTGAAAAACATAATTTTTATTGTTGTTTATACATACAGAGTTGTCATCAATAACATGAAGCTTTCACAGGTTGAATGTTATGAATATACATTTCATAAAAAATTCATTATCGATATGAAGCCATCTTGAGCAAATGGTTGCTACCAATAGAACTGCCAAAGAGATTCTGGCATAAAACCATGGGGCAGTGGGCATAACTTAAAGATTAAGTTGTTTCTGCTGTGTTTTCAAAATACTGCAAGCACAGTTCATTGATCTTAAATAAGGTTAGATTTTGCTGAAGTGGGAGTAATTGTCAACTGCATTCAACTTAAGAGAGAAAACTTCAGCCTATTACACCAAATACCAAAGCTGAAATCAAAATATGCAAAATCCACTCAAAAGCAGATTTGTCTGCATGACTGTAATTTTTTTCCTCTTGGCCATTTTTCCAAAAGTCCAGTTACACTATAGTGCAATGTGGGAGAAACGTTCCAACAGAAGCATCCAAGCCTGAGCATCACCATCTCACCCCAGTTGCACCAGCTTTACAGCGTGTGCTGCACAGCCGTGAGTTCCCTCCCTGGGTGAAAGAATGGCAGCAGCTGGGTTGCTGCCTCAAAACAACCCATCTGAGCTGCACTTCATGTCCTTTTATTTCCCTTTTAATCCCAGGTAAGATGAAGCTACAAGTAGGCTGTGTTTTTCATGGGGAATGTCAAGTATCTAGGGGTACTAAAGCCTTAGGAGACAGCACTTCTTGAGAATTCCTAGTGTAAAAATGCATCCTGCACTTTCAATTGCCAATTAGAGAAATGCAGAAGGTAAAAACAGACCCACTGAAGACCACATGCAGTATTACTTAAAAGCCATTAAGTAAAAACTGTACCACCACCGTGCCAAGGAAATGGCAGGATCTCTTTAGATTGAATTTCTTCCTGCACAATGATTAATGTTCACTTTGATTACTCAACACTTCAGCATATAATGTTTTTGTTTCAAAATTCTTGTAATACTAGGAACAAATATCTTACACCTGCTACTTTTCTTTTACACTGACTTCATGAGACTTATTGTGAGCTGAGAAAACAGTAAACCTAACCTGGACTGCAAAAAAGAGAGGGAAACAAAACATCTTTACCTGACTCTGGAAAAGCTCAGTTTAGGAGATAACTTTTCTTTCTAGATAGTCCACCTATTATATCATCTTTTTTGGCTTGTTTGCTTTCCAAAGAAAAACATATGCATGAAATAGCTGTAGTTACATAACTTAATTCAAGCATTTCCTGGCCTTGTCCTGAAAAGCAAGGATATACTCCCAAAAGAGCATCCATCTGACAAATGTCAACTGCCTGGCTGTGTTCTGCAGTACTATTACTATTTAATGACTTATTTTCAGAAAATGTATTATACAATTTTCCAGAGTCATTGATGAATGTTTTCTAAATACAAGAAAAGTGCTGTACAAACTCCTACTGGAGCTTGATGACACAATGAAACAAACTTTGCCTGGAGTACAGGAACACAAACATTTGTCTTTAGTCAATTTTTAAAAACATTGCTCTTGAAATAACCTGGCAAGGACCTCTGTTTTGATGCAACTAGCAGCACAGAATATGAAATTCTCACATCACTGAAAAGAAATAAAAATAAATATTTATAGGCTAATATAGATCTTCTGTGGTAATAAACATTTTTAGCATTTTTCTTCAGTAAGCTGAGATTTGAAATCTACCATTACAAGGTAGTGGAAGACAAAAGCACAACCCTTCAGAATACCTCTGATGGTATGTTACTTCTGCATTGTTTGCATGCAAGGGATATTGAGGTTGGCTAATGTACTGCAGCACTGACAGTGCTCTGGAATGGGAGCACAATATTTATTCTATTTAATAATATCTATATATCTATCTATAATGTCTATTTAATCCACTGAATTCCCACCATTCCCTTTGAACAGCTGCACCTTTAACACATGAACTGATTTAAAAATATCTGCATCTTATCAATATTTATAGACTTTTGTACACCTACTCCAGACCAGACCATGAGAGGCCAGGAAGGTCACTTCTACCTATGGAGCTATTTAGAACACAGCATTCCTATGTGGTAAAATAGGAAATAAGCAATGAGGTTAAAGTGGGATGATTTTTGTATTACATTTAGAAGAACAGAGGGAGAGATTGCAATAAATGAAGTACACAGCATATATACATATATATATATATATATTTTAAAAAAGCTCATCCAGTATTAACTATATTAACTTATCTACCTCATCTATTTAAATAGCAAAATTGTAGAGACTACCAGCTGTATTAGATCTGTGTGCAGCCTGGACTTGAGAATTAAAGACTGCCTGAACCTTTAAATGGCAAGGCAAAGTAAATACTAAATGACAGCATCACCTAACTCTAGTAAGATGCCAGCACACTTTTAGCTCATAAAAAAACATTGCCAAGAGATTGCAGTTAATGAAAATCAGAATACTTTTCAAATTCCTAAATTAAAGTCATAGTGTCAATGAAAGGAAGTATTTTTTAGCTACACCAAAGAATTCATTTGCAGGGCCTCAGATAATCTGGGGTAAGCATTAGAAAATTTTTAATTGCTTTCTTTAAAGGCAAACTAAAATTCTAGACCAATTCTCTATAACTAAATGCTCAAGTTAATAGGAAAAACATTTTCTAATGTAAGATTTAGGATAAAGGCCTTAGTATTGTCAGGATTTAGGAAGCACTAGTTAAATCTGAGGATTTATTTTATCAAGAATAAAATATCCTTGGAGAAGATACTTGGTGTTCAATTCAACACCCAGTCCCCTCCTGGAAACAAGTTGTTTTTTGTCAGCGTCACATGTGATTACAGATGTGTAAACTTCAGATATGATTAATTAAAAAAAAATGGAAACTCTAAAAATCTTTGAATACTAGAAAATATCCTTAAAAATTTTGTTTAAAATGCAATATGGATTTTTTTTCTTCTTAAGTAACAACCACAGAGCTTCTTCATCTCCATCAATTTAATCTATTATTATACTTCTCTTGAAGCACTGGATATTATCTACTAATGAAACAATTTGTTAGTGTAAGGACACAGTGTCAGTAAGACAGAATACAGTAGCTCCTTTCACACTGCTGAATTACATGCTGTTTTTGAGAAAAATGGGTTTATCAAGAGCCCACACTTTTTTCTATTAACGAAGACTCAGTTTTTAATGGTGGCTAAGCACTGTTCTGCTCAAAGTTTTAATGAAGGATGCTAAACAAATTAATCTGTTTTCAGCATTATGAAGTCCCTCCATCTCACGACTTCACCTCTGCATTGTACTAATGCAGTCCCAGGATTTTTGGTCTTCAGCAGCACAAATATTTCACCCAAACAAGGCTGGGTAAACTTACAGTGACATTTTAAAATTATTATTTTATCTCCAAATATGTATGAAAGAAAAGACAGGAGAGTTAAGGACTAGAAAAGGAAGATTTGATTATGATCTTAAAACTCATAATATACTGTTGCAAGGAAAGATATGCAACAATCATTTACATTATTACTTTGTTTTACTGGGTACATTACCTCTGTGTCAAAGAGCCTGGAATTTGAAGAACACCTTCAATGCTCAACTAGAAAATCTGACTTCTATCCCCAGCTGGAGACACCCCACATATTTTTGCTTACTCAAAACCCTGCCATGGTGTCTTGTCACACTGCAGGGCACTCAGTGTGCTCTGTCACATTGTGCAGCACTCTCACACCCTGCTGCTCCAGGTATTACTGGATCATGTTGCTTAGGGTTTGTTACCATTTTGGTTTTACATCATACAATATACTAGAATTCTTGTAGGTTGCATTCTGTAATACATATTTTAGCCAAAACAAATAAATACTGATTTGTGTTGCAATACATTCTTTTATTCCCAAGAGCTGGAATTGAATGGAACAATGAAAGATTAATTTAGTGCTTTATTTAGTTCTTACCTGAGAAGAATATGTGTGACCATCTGATCCACAAACAGGATGGGTATAAACTACTGGACACTGCTTGCAGTTTGATGAAATGGGACCACCCCTCCACTGTTTATGGCCTAAACCAGCCTCTTTCATACTGTAAGTAAACAAAAAGTATGTAATTCTGATAAGCAGTAGTAAAAATAGAACATATTCAGGGTATTTTAATGAGCCTTTAAAAACAATAAGCCATACATAATTTGAACCTTAAAGTTTTCCTCTACATAAAGGGCTGCTAATGTCTTTTGGCATAAAGTTCTTCACCCTTGTACTTTACTTTCTGTAATGATACTTGATGCCTGCATATTATTTCACTTTCTAAGACACATGAGTAGAAAAAGATGATGCTTTAGGGACTGTTAAACTCATTGATCAGTGAAAGATGTTGGAATTATGTGGCACTTACTATTTTTGTTATTAAACAGTATGAATAGAACTATTGTATCAATACTGGTATTTTATGAGGCAACATTTAGGTTTTAGAGAACTGTGTCATAAATCTTTAGAAACAGGGAGGTGGTCCTACTATTTGCCACACTTTGCACACTGTCTTCCACTGTTTACAATTTGCAAAATTCAATTGACACTCAATATAAAAATTCAAAGGAAAAAGAAGAAAGTTAGTCCACTGGAGCACAGAATCAACCTACACAAGCACACACTGCATCCTCACAGAAACATATTTGGAGCTAGATGGATTATCTCTATTTAGGAAAAGGCTATGCTGGGTCAGACTAAAAATCTAAAATAAGTTACTGATGCTTCTTCACAATACTTTTATAGCTTTCACTTTGTGGTATACAGCCCTCTTCAGACAGAAATGCTTTTTCTCTGTAGCTTTCAATTAATTCTTATTCATTAATTTTTTTTTTTTTTCAGCTATGAAAGCATTTAGCAGCCACTGTACCCTGAAACAGCTTCTTCATAACCCAAAAATATATGAAAAAGTTACTTCTTGCATATAAATAATAAAAAAATAAACAATAATGCATTATTTTTATACTTTTTTTTTTCTTCTTGGGATCTTAATGAGGAACCTAAAACTGATTACACTTAGAATACAGCTTAGATGTTATACTTATCAGGATGTGCACAAATGTTAAAAATTACAAAATCTCAAATATTCTTTAATGGAGCAGAACTCAGAACTCTTTCACCTACAGATAATCAAGAACTATTTTGCTAGTAATGAATCACTGTTTGAGAAGAACTTGTCTGGAGTAATAAAAAGAAACATGAGAAAATAAACTCCTCATCCTCTGGTTTTGCAATGAGCAGAGAAAAAGGCTAAAAGCACACACTTAACAGTAAACTGGAGATGACAAAAAAACCTGCCCATTTCTAAGCCATGCTAATGTTTATATGCCATGAATAATTTTAGCTGTAAACATGGTCTTTTAGACAGGGAAAAAAAATCACAGGAATCAGAGAAGTTTACATTCAGCTTATGCTATGTAATGAAATTTTGAACTCCACAGATTTTTTAGTGTAAACAGGAACCTGAGATGCTGTACACAGAAGCTGTCAGTTACTATTAAAAAAAAGCCAGAAATAGTTTTAGTTATATGTAACATAATAAGTAATGCATTATCAATACAGGAAGATTTTATGTCCACTAGGAGGTACTAAAAAGAAAGCAATTCAAACATACCACTTAATTAAGAAGTTACAATCCTTTCTGATGAGTTGCATAATTTGAAGACAAAATAAAAATCATCTCATTTCTATTATAGTAAAAAGAAGTTGAACTGTATCTTTGCTTATGTAAAATATGTAGCAATAATCAGACTATTGCTGCTCCTTTCACTTGACTGAGAGCTTTCCAATCATTCACATGAGTTCCAGCATCATCAGATTATATAGATGGCTGCATCTTTCTGTAACTTCTTGTTACTTTTATAGCTCACAATTATCCAGAAGTGCCCCAGTAGCCTGAGGCTACTGACAGGACCAGCATCCCAACTATAACCTGATGCAATTTCTGTTTAACAGAGATACAGTAACTTTAAAATGCTGTACAAATGAATTGCAAAAGACATCAGAGAGAAGCTCATTGGCATCAGCAAAAACAAGACTGGAAGTAGGATTTGTGAGACACACAGGGGGACTTGGTCCAAAGAAAGGACTAGTGGTGTTTACTGTTTTAGTATATATACACCCTTGTGCATGCCCTTGGAGAAGACAACAAAAGACAGAAAGGAGAAAAAAAAAGCCTCCTTTTAGACAAAGAGAAGTAAAATCACCTGAAGGAAAAGAAAAGAGGTGTCTCAGAGAAAGGATCACAAGAGCAATAGAAGCTAGAACAAGCTCAGAATGTAGAAATTGCAGTTCTATGATGAGTGGAAGAAAACAGAAATGAAGAAAATAAAGTGAAAAATTTTCAATGAAGAAAACAGAAAATATTTGATATAGTCAGATAACCAACCTCTGCTCTGTTAGGCTTTTAAATGCAAACTGTCCCAGGGCACTCATTTAAGCTGAAGAATGTCAAATTTCCTCTTTTACACAGAACTCCTCTGAGACCTTCAACAGATCATTGTTACCAAAACTGGCTTCTATATAACTAATAATATTTTTGTAAAAAACAGATAGATCTGTATTTTTCCAAAATTGCAATGAAAGGCACAATGATAACGAAATTATTGAAAAATGGTACTTTGAAAGTATCAATCCAGAGACCTAGTCATGGGAATGGTTTGTATGGATATCTGTTCAGAAGCTTAAGAACAATGATGCTGAAAGTGGACTGTATCATCAAAGCTGCTGAACAGCTCTTTTTGACTGTCAGTCACTGACAGACAAACATGAAAAGTCAATTCAAAATATTTTTAATGCTAGTTATGGTAGATACAAGAATTTCATAAAACACCTGAATAATGCATTTTACCTACATACTCAAGCTTTTCCTTTCACCATTATTTAACTGCATCAGATTTGTTTCTGTTGACTACTTCTTTGTAATCAGGTGTTCGAGTTATGTTTTTTACAGCTAGGCAATGATCACACATACAAACTATTGACATGGAAATAATTTTTATCACCACAGTAGCTTCTCAGTTATCTTATGATCATTGATGTATGTCAACAATATCCTGAAATAAGCACAAAACTATATTACATATAATTAGGTATTACTTATGTGAGCTACATAGATAAAGCAATATATATTTACATTTTAATTATATTTATTTCACTCTAATAAATCACTGGTTTCTTCCTTGTATTTATAATTCAATATCCAAGAAGAAGACCCAGATCACTGTAGCTTACAGCTAATAAAATTTTGTCATTTAATTTTGCAGTTCTACTACAATCACTATAAATGTTCTTGCACTCGTTAGTATGTTGTCACACTAAATATACGATGTCATGAGACAGTCAACCTCTTCCACTGGAAATCTCCTGAAAAGGCCTTGGTATCTGTCTTGTAATAAAATATTACTGAATGCATGCTCCACCTTATCTGATATTGTTGACACCTAAAGGGTAAAATTAAATATATGGGCTTAATTTATGAGCAGTGCTTCTGATTGCATTAATTTGCATACACCAAACTGTGCATGCCTGCCTGGAAACATAATTAGCCAATCTGCCCAATTACTCTAGCCTATGTACCTGTTTGCATACATAAACCTACCTTCCTGTATACACAGTGATTGTGCCTGCAAATGCTTTGAGAATACTTAATGTAACCCGTTTAAAATTTAGCTTCAAGCAACTCTGGCAACATGACTTACTTAATGATATCAATAAAATGCATGAGTGCCCAATTCAAGTGAAAAATGGTATTTTATAGCTAGATTTGATAATCTTCAAACACATTTTTTCAAATACACACTGGTCGGAAAAATCTGAGTTACTAAAAACTAATCTTTGAAAGAACTCTTGTAATTCTTCTCTGATAACCACATTTGCATCTTTAGGAGATTTTAGAGTGATTCCAATTTAAAGAGTCTGCCTGATTATGTTTTGCCATGGCCTTTGGGGGACACAATCAGGCTGTGTCAGATTAACATAATCAGAAAAACCACTTGTATCATAAAATCTAAATTGCTTTCTTTAGAGTTGCCTGAGTTTCCTTCAAAGTTGCCTTCCCATGTAGAAGCCTCTTGGAAGAAAACCATAGTTGTCAATATACTACTAAGATGTTTCCTTCAAGTGACAAAACCTCTCAATTCATTAGTGCCAGTCTTTTTGAGTATATTATTTTCATTTGATTCTTTACTTTACATTATTGTTAACGAATAGAAGAAAAATCCATCTGAACAAACTAGTAAAAACTGAATTAAAATGAGATTAATAGAACAAAAATTAGACTAATGTGAGAATCAAAACAAAATATATTTTAGCAACTTATAAGTCAACATTATTGGTAAGACATTTATATTTATTGATAACCAATCTTAGTGTAGATAGAATGAGTTAGTAAGTATACCATTTTAATAAGACAATAAAACAAGGACTGCACCCCAAGACAGAAATCATAGGATCAGAGAATGTTCTAGCTTTGAAGGAACCTTAAAGATCATTTCTCATTCCAATCCCCCTGCTATGGGTAGGGACACATTACCCTACACCAGGATACTCAGAGCCCCATCCAGCCTGGCCTTGAACATTGCCAGGGATGGAGCATCCACAAGTGCTCTGGGTAACCTGTTTCAATGCCTCATTACCTTCACAGGGAAGAATTCCTAGTATCTAATCTAAACCTACTATTTTTCAGTCCCACCACTAAATGTCCTTGTAAAAAGTCACTCTTCAGGTCTCTTGCAGGCCTCCTTTAGGAGGTACTACAAGGTCTCCCCAGAGCCTTCTCTTCTCCTGAATGGGCTGAACAACCCCATCTCTCTCTACTCTCTCTCACCTGTCTCTACTGGAGAGGTGCTCCAGCCCTCTGAGTATCTTCACAGCCCTTCTCTGAATCTGCTCCATCCCATCCACCTCCTTATGTTGGAGGCCCCACAGCTGGATGCAGCACTCCGTGTGGAGTCTAACAAGAGTGGAGCGGAGGGGGAGAATCACCTCATTCAACTACTGGCCATGCTGCTCGGGATGCAGCCCAGGACACAGCTGAAATTCTGGGCTGAGTGCACATTGCCAGCTCATGCCCAGCTTGCCCAAGTCCTTCTGGGCAGGGCTGCTCTCGATCTGTCCATCTCCCAGTCTGTGTCGGTATCACTCCAACCCAGGTGCAGCACCTTGCACCTGGCCTTGTTAAATCTCATGAGGTTCCCATGGGCCCACTTCTGGAGCTTGTCCAGGACCCTCTGGGTGGTACCTTGTCCTTCAGGAGTGTCAACAGCACCACACAGCTTGGTGTCATCTGCAAGTTTACTGAGATCCATTCAGGTGGAACTCCCTGCCCAACATTATTTACGGATACTACACATCTTACTTGGTTCCATGCATTTCCTATATATGTAACTAGAAATGGACACATACATATACCTGAAGCAGATTTTGCTTAACAAATGTTGGAGATGTGGAAAGCAATCCTGTCTATAAAAAAACTCATTTTCTGTTATAGAAACCATCCACTCATATTTTTCCGAAAGCAGAGGTCCAAGTTGACCCTTAACATCTGTAATACTTTTATCATAATATCTGTTTAAATTAGCAGATTGATAAAATTACTTCACATTTGCATAAACAATACCTAGATAATAAGACTATTAAACAAAATAGTATTTACCATTTTTACC
Organism: Phylloscopus collybita; assembly: GCA_027886175.1. Classification (NCBI taxonomy): domain Eukaryota; kingdom Metazoa; phylum Chordata; class Aves; order Passeriformes; family Phylloscopidae; genus Phylloscopus; species Phylloscopus collybita. The sequence continues at coordinate 36,976,529 of JAJNNQ010000009.1, read as the reverse complement.
CCACACTTTCATTTGCTGTATCACTTCTGTGAATGTTTTTCCTTTTATTCCTACCTATTCTACAAATCCCACTTGGAAGTCCTGAGCTACAGATGCTGTCAAAACTTTAGACTCACCCACTAAACGTAAGAGTTGAGCATAAACCATATTCTCACTGTCTTTAAGAAATCTAGGCATGCTGGTCAATGAAGCAGCAAAGCACACTCCATCACCCCACAAGTATCTGTAGTTCAGAGCATAAAAATAGGGAAGAATGGCATTTATTTCCCAGTTAACTCACAGCTAAGTGCCTAGCCTTCCTCCTAAGGACCAAGGTTTTAATATGGCATGGATGAATAACCTTGGCACACACTACTGGGGAAACTACTAAATTGTGAGGAAGAACTATCAGAAGCTAGGTAGTGTGGAACCATACAATGTAAGAAAGGTAAAACTGCATACAGAACAAAGATTGTTGAACAAGGTCAGCCAGCAGCGGAGAGAAAACAAGCCACAAATATGAAAAGTTATAAAATCATAAAAGCAAAACCAGACAGAAGTTTAAACAACACTGAGAATCAGTCCATTTCAATGAGCCATGGAAGTCAACCCATTATACTTGAAACTGTCTGGCCACCAAAGACCTGCTGAGTATCTGGAAAGAGGTGGAAAGTATCACCAGAACTGTCTAACAACAAATTAGTCCCAGCTAAATATTGTGTCCATTGGGCAATACTTTTATACTTTTAGGTAGTATGTATTCTGCCTAGAGAGCCTTTGTGCTCTGTAAAACTACTTGAATAAAGTGGACCAGAGAGCAAAGATCCCCACTGTGGTTTCAGAAGTTAAGCATAAGCTGGAAGGAAGACTTGGATGAAGCAGGTGTTCACACATGGCAATATGATCCACCTGTCACAGGATGTCTAATTTGGCTCTTCAGCATAGCTATTTTGGCCTCCAATGTAGGAGTTGGAGAACAGCAGAGTTACAGAAAAAGGTCTTTTGAAACTGTATGAAAATGTATCATCATTTAAATGATAAAGATGCTTCCTTTACTAGATATTGTTCTCAAATATTAGAGATCATACAAAATTACCATTTACTTCATAATTTTTAAGCTTATCAACCCACCTACTGTTTCTTGCTAATTCAAGTTTTTAGAGGACTTCCTGTACTTTATCTAAGAACTGACCTAAACACGACTTCTTTCCTTTCAGTGGATATATGCACTTTTACTCATTCAAGAAACTAAGGATCTCCTAACTTACAAAATTACTTAAGTGTTATTAAAATAAAATAGAGGCTTTATTTTAACCTATAAAATCCTTAAACATTCCATGACACATCTCACTAATACTCAACAGTTAAATTTTTCATAACACAAACTGATAGAAATAAAGTTGGAAAGATTTGAATCGCTTCAGTGACTACATGGGATGCTCACAATTTTAAGTCATTCCAGAATTGAAGCCTCAAAAATTTAATATGCATTTTAGTTGATATAATGTATATGCAATATTACAGAAGAAACTGAGATTCATAAACACATACCCCTCTTTGGTAAAGCAATTATGTATTATTTTAGAAAGATTTTTAATAGTATATATTAACTTATGAACTTAGACTTCACCTTTTGATCACCAAGATATGTAAATGTCTTTCATAAGGGCTTTTTATGCTAATATAAGTGCTTGACCTTGTCATAATGCAGTGTTTTAATAATTTCTTAGAGATATTTATTATCTTTTCTCAGAACTGTTTTCATTTTATAAAGCCAAAAGAATTACTAAACACATTTCAAACCCATCATTTTCTACTTTGCAAAGACAGAACATAATATAGATTTTGTGTGTGTACTCAGCCTTGCAGAGTTTACCTCTTTGAATATAAATATATTCACTATGTATTAGTTCTACTGGAAAAAGACATTAATTTGTGTTCCAAAGGAAAGTAGACATTTTTCAACATTTTCTAAAACGGACAACACAGACGCAATCTCTTTTTTCTTTTACACATTATTTAATAAAGCAGAAACCTTTTTTTAAGGCAGCATTTAGTTCTCTTCAGTCAACAGACATAATTTTAAGAACTACACCTAATAACCAGAGTGTCATGTCACATCTTAAATTCTTTGTGAACAGGAATCCAAAATTCCCCAATAGTAAGTAAAGCACAATAATTTCATTTGATTATCACCACTTCAATGGGGTTCCTATATCTCAGCACATTCAGCAATTGTAAAACTGCAAGGTAAGGTATTGGTTTGAATCTTTCAATGATTATGTATCTGTTACTGAGAGAGAATCCAAAGTTATTAATTCAGAATCTGTTCTGCATAATATGATGCTTCCTGTTACCTGCATTTCATAGTCCAATTAAAATCACAGTTTTCATTAGAGAGCATCTTAATGCTTCAGAACTATAAAAAATGAATGAATAAAAATAATTTAAACATAAAAACCAAATTAAAATAAATGAAACTATCAAATAACTAATAATCACTTCTACAACTCAAAGTAGACAAATAGTAACAATATTTTGACTAATATTACTATAAGGATGTCTGCTCCTACAACACTCACTACTTTATGTCGAACACAATTACAGAATAATTTTTTTCTAGGAAATAGCTACTTTTCCTGTTTGCTCAAAACACTGTCTGCCACAAAAATGTTCTTTCACCACTATAAGAACAAATTGATATTCCACTCATCAGATTCAGAACCCTGCAGAGTGATTCTCATGCAGTCCATCTATCTTTCTCATTGCCTGGCAAGTGCAAGTTGCACCCCTGCTGCCCACGCTCACAGCTCTTTCTTCCCTCATGCAGGATCAGTCACAGTGTCTGCTTAAAAATAAAGACAGAAAAGAAGAAAAAAAATCCATTTACAAGCATCACACTAATCAATATCTGAAAGAAGGATTTCTATTTTCTTCCTTTAATATTATCAACTTATCAATGCCTACTCTGTCAATGACTTAAATATATCTTCTCTACACTCAACTCTTTAGGTAGGATTACAGGTAGAAAATACCAGCTGTGGATCAATTTCAAATGAAAATGTTTGGGCTTTTTTCCTGAATAGTAAGTACAGAAGGTAACTAAAGAAATGTACTTTGAATCAAAACTGAAAAACTTAAGGAGAGACATAGGGAACTATATGTCTCTTCAGATTGTATTTAACAATTCCGAGCTCCTCTTTATACCTGTGAGGAATAATAAGCCACTTCTACAAAGAATGCATTCAAAGCATTCATGTTCAGGGATCTGAATATTCCTTAATTGTGTTAGTTACTCAGGACAGCCTCAGAGTCCCTTTATAGCACAAAACCTTGCAGCTATCCGTTTTAACAAATGTTCTTTGCTCTTTAGCACAGCTTTAGTGTGAATGATACTTCCCTGCTCCCCAGCCCCTGCTTCAGCCTTTATTGTACAGTACTTAACTCCATTCATCAGTGTGTCCATCTGTGTGCTTGATGCAGCACCCACCACCTACAGCTCTGCTTCTTAAACCTGCCAGGTTTAATTTACTCTTCTCCCCTCCTCCAGAAATACCACAACTCATTTGCTTAAACAGTAAAAGTAGGATTTTTTTACTTTAAACTGCTATATTACAGGCACTGTGTAATATAATTCTACCTACCCTGGACACCCATTTAGATTAAACAACTTTGAACTGGATTCATACTCTATCTAAATCAAGAATAATTCTGCTAAACAAGAAAACCCTAATAGACAGAACAGACTTCTTTATCTACTGCCTGGTGCTGAGGAGCAATACAGGGGCATGTAGGAATAGGACAAGGGGGAATGTGTTTATACTGAAAGAAGTTCGGTTTAGATGAGATATAGAAAGAAATTCCTCATTATGAGGGTGGTGAGGCACTAGAACAGGCTGCCCAGAGAAGTTGTGGATGGCCTGTCCTTGGAAGTGTTCAAGGCCAGGCTCGATGGGGCTTTAAGAAACCTGATCTAGTAGAAGGTGTTTCTGTCCATTAGAGGGGGGTTGTACTACATGATTTTAAGGTTCCTTCCAACCCAATCCTTCCTATGAACAAGGCTTGAAGTAGGCTAGCTGTCTTGATAATTCTAGTGCTAGTATTATTTGCCCTTAATTCTGCAGCCAAAATCACTTTAAAAGTATAAAGAGAATAACATGTCTGTGGTTACAGATTCTAAAACACAGCACACATGGACATAAAATTATGTTATGCAGTGGTACTTAGGATTACAAGCACCACTATATGGTATTTAAATTAGAACTAAAGAACTATAAAACTAGTTTTGCTATTGTGGTTACTCTAGGTCACTTCTGACAAAGGGTGTGATATTTTTAGATGATGTTCTTAATCAGGTGCTAAAAGAGTGCTAATTTACAGCTCATGAGTTTTTAAGAGAATTATCAATGTCTGTGAATCAGTACCTCATAAAAGTTCTGTATTCTGGCACTGGTTAATAGCTATGGCATGCCTGTGAAAGAGAGAATTCCTTTAGATCATGTAGACAACTGTCAGCTTACTGTACTGTAATCTTCCAAGTGCTCCTTAGATAGATGGAAGAGTACCTATCAGCATGGAATTTCTCACTCCTGCAGAGGGAGAGGAAGAGGAGAAAAAACAAACAAAAAAGAGACAGAAAGGCTTTTCAGCTTGATATTATCTTTTCTGCCAGTATGATGTCTGAGTTTATGAATTATGTCTGATAACATCAGAAAATGGGAAGATAGAGCTGACAAGCTTTTATCATGTAGAGGTCTGCTCAGACAAAACATATAACAGCAAGTGTATAGTAAGATGATAAATGAGCAAAAACGGGTTGTCAAACAATTAGCCATGGAGAATCATCTGCTGCAATATACTAACTTATTCTATTGATATTCTTTTATATTGAAAGAACATAAAACTTTTCCTTCTTCTTTTTTCTCCTTGCTTACTACTGAAGGCGAAGTTCGTCATAGGTCAGGAGTGCTTCTCCTCAAATCTCAGACAGCAAGCTCAGGGCAGAGCCTGCCCAGGCCACGACATCCGTGCATGCCACGGTAAGACCAAGCACCATTTCCATTACACACTCACTGTGCAACAGGTCTGTACACTGTGGTCAGCCACTCTGGCAAATGTGCAGAAATTCACTGAACCAGGATGAAAACCTGTTTAGATAAACCTCATGGGAGAAGAGGGCACAAATCTGATAAAACATAAAACCCAGTTCACTAAAGCATTGCACCAGCTAAAGATACTAAAAAAAAGAGCAACACCTGCACAGCCTCCATTTTGGCTGCATATTGCTTGTGTTTGCCCTTGTTCTTCAATACTTGATCATATTTTGCAACAACACTGATGTTCCCCTAAATGCTAGTTTTAATTTGTAATACTCTTTTACCTCTACCAAATCCAAGGACTACTGGCAGTGACTCTCACTGGAGGAAACATTCCCTTAACAATCAGGAAGGAATTTAGTTTTTTTTATATATTGCAAATGATGATTTTTACAGCTTGAAAATATTCAAACTTTAAATAATATACAGTTTGTTTTACTTATTAATCTGCTTCTGTCATAGACATATTAAACCCACAGAGATAAAGTTATTGCTGTGTTGAAAATAAACCAGAAGTTCAAAACAGAACTTTGCTACTTTCATTGCCATCAATAAAGGAAGGTATTTTTAAAACATAAAAGATTATTTGTGCTATTGCTCAAGGCAAGAAAATCAAAGAGATTTAAAGAGTGATTTTATAATCTGATAATTCACACTTACAAATAGATCATTTTACAGACAAAAATTTAATACAAACCAGACACATCCCTGATGAAATATATGTGCCAGAATATTGATGAAAAACAAATTGTCAGTAATACTGCCAGAAATAGTTTTACTAACTACTATAATGTTACTACACATTATTTAGCTTAGCATGACAGAAGTTCTCTTTAATTATTTATGTTGGCCTTATATTTCTCTTTATGTCTGTAAGAAAAAACAAACTCAACTTGATTCCATAAAATACTCTGACAGGCAAACAATTGGACATAACTTCTTTTTCTGCCATTAAGAAGTCAGTTATGTTCCACTTTTAATACCTTTTCCTTTTTTACTTATGTTCATAAACACCAACACTATAAGACTCTTCCTTACTTTTCTTTCTTCCTTCCTCAATTACTCTAACATGGATCCCATAAAATGGTACCTAGAGGATAATACATAGTCTATTTCTTCTTCATTTAAGCCACCCTAAAGCATCTCTTATGGGATATGACTGCACAAATAATAAGCTATACTGAGTAAAAACACTAAGAAGTGTGGTGAAGAAAAGTAATATAGAAAAATGCAGAAGAGTTATTTGAAGAGAGAGAAAAACAGAAAACAAAACTACAACAAAAATGCGGTAAGAGAATTCTTAAATAAACAGAAGCACATTACAAAAGGTAAAACAGCAATATTTCTGGGATAGCAACACAAAGGGAACTGCAGTTCAGTTTTTAGGGCTCTGTACTTTGACATCTTCATTCTGCAGCACACAAAATTTGAAAATTCTATGATATTTCAAAAATTATTTCCAACTGTTCAGAAAAACCTGAAAAATCAGATACCTAAGGCTTCACCTCTTCCTCTGTTTAATGACTCCTAGAGGCTCTACATTTTCATACAACAGGGGCCCTTGCTGGTGCCTCAGCTGGACACCCTTGTACTCTGCATACCATAACACAATACTGATCCTGATTTAGCTGCCTAATTTCATTTTCAAAGTCATGACTCTGCAGAACAAAAAATTCACCTCTCAGCCTCATGGCTGAACACGTTTCCAAATACTTTGCTTTAGAAGACCAACCACATATTCAGCTTTGAAGTCCCAAAATCGCAATGCAGTAAGAGTGATAAAAATGTTGTGGTTACACAGAAAAAGGAAAAAAATAATCTATTGAGAGATGACAACTGGAAATAGATATTTTCTGCCCCCACCGTGGGGCAAAAAAGAAAAAAATCATTTCATAATTTGCTTGTGAAAGCATCTGTTTGCACAAGAGAAGGTGGGTTTTTGTTTTTTTTTTTTAAATCCTGAGAGCAGACAGTGCTACTTTTTCCAGTGGCGTTTTTCCTTCTCTGCTTCATAATTTAGCTCAACTTTTATTTTTATTGCAGTCTTTATAGGTTCAGGCATATAAAAATAATTGTATCTTTTGATATCTAAATTGCTTTGGTAAGACAGTAAATTGTGGTCTCTAACTGGACTAGTGTCCAGCCTGCTGATCAAATATAGAAATCAAATATAGAACCTCCTTGTAGAAAGCAGCTGGAAAGCAACAGCTAAAAGGAACTTAGGAATAAAGTGACCAGAAGCAAAACTGACAACTCCACTGCAAAGAATAGGTTTGTCACATACCAGAAAAATCATTTATCTTACGTGCATGCTAGTTTAGAGGATTGCTCTAGCTCTTCACACACACATTTTTCTGCTGCAGCAGCCCTCTCGTTAGAGGGTAGAAATGAGCTGAGAGAGACTTCTTGTTTATCACAGCATGAAAAGGGTCCTGGTTTATTCCTCTTTACAGCTCAGCCAACCTGACTCCAACTATTCACTGACTGCCTACAGCAAGCTCCTACTGTATGTTCCCCTTGCACCCTCTGATTGCTGGGTATTTCCTGCTGAACTACAACTGCATATATTTGCAGATTCTGAATGCAGACTTTTACCCAGCTAGACAATGGCTGCAGGTTCCAACAACAGGCTCAAACTGCAGATCCGGACTGACCTCACAGCAGTGATTCTCTCTTGTTCCCTCTTCCTCAAGGTTCCTCCTCCTTCATGATCTCCCTCACCAGCCAACCAACTCTCTTTTATCACACTTATCTTTATTGGATACAGCTGTGACTCATCAGGGGCTGTATTGGGTAATTAACATTGGATAATTAACATAGCTGTTACTTATCAGGGGTGAGGTCACCCGTGTTCCCTTCTCCTACATTTCTCAACCTTCCTTTTAACCACAATGCGGACCAAGAGCTCTGTGACAGTAGTGTCTTTCAAAACTAAACAGGTTCTTAAGATTTGTTTGGAATCTGCTGCCCCGTGTATTTTCCCCTTTCCTTTATTATGAGAGTAAATGAAAGTAACTGAGCAATGATTACAGAAATAAAATCCTGTCATAGTCATTAAGTTAGCACTAACTTAAGTGCCCATTTTCCAGTGTCTTCATCCAAATGTCTCTTTAGGTCTTTGATCCTATTTTCAACAGCTCAGAAGTATTTCTGTTTCTGGTATGTGTCATTTAACAAGGTGGCCACAGACAGCAGGGCTATTAAATAAATTACCAGACCTCACTCAAAACGATTTCTTAACATTTACAGATCATTCTCTTTACTGTTCTTTACAAATTTCCACTGTTTTGTTTGCTTTTAATAACTACTGCATCTGCCTAAGTTTTCCAAGTTCTTCATACTGACCCTTTGTGTTTGCTCCTCAGTTGAACATATAAGCAATTACTGATCCTATGAAAAATTATCCTCTTTTATAATTTGAAGATAGGAGAGGTGAATTAGAGCATGACAAAAATATTGCAGTGTAGATAAAAAAACCTCCAGCATTTTTACTTTGAAATAAACAGTTATATGATGTCATATAACTTCTAGATATCTGTACACATTTAAAATGTGAAAGAAATTCAGTTTTCTAGACATCTCAAATGTATACAAAAAAAAAGCCAAAGTTACCCTAGAAATGTTACTATTTTGAGTTTTCTGTGAAAGAACTGTATGGGTAGAAAGCTCAATAATATAAAGGTCTCCAGTGTTCACAGTAATAACGAATAAGCAAGCCCTCACCTCCTACTTCCTACCATGTCTGTTTGCTTTATGATATCTAAGATTATGCAGAGGATCTTGGAAGTACCTTCATACCTTCTAGAGACTCTAGTAGCATACTCCAAATATGCAAAATCAATCACTGATAACCTCAGGATATCACTTTCCTGTAGTCTTATGTTTATCACCCTACTCCCCAGCTTAAATCCCCTCTCAGACTATCTCTTCTACTATTTGCTTCTACCTTGCACCAATGAGTTTGGGGTTGAATAGGAGATGATGTCTGGGGTTATCTTTAAGAAGAAGGCCCAACAGACAAAGCTTAGAACTTAATTTGTGTTGAATTTATGAATCAAAACTTCAAATCAGCTTTTGTAAGTATGCAAATCTTTGTACAATAAACATTCATTGGCAATTAATGTGCAAATGATGAAGGCAAAATCAAGGGAAATGCATTCTCTAAGATGTGCAAATGTTTTCAGAAACACTTAGGTGCCCAGATCTTCAGCTGATCAAGAAATGAAGTAATCCCAAAATTACAATAATTATCTTAAACGTTGACACATATGAAACTCTCTGACAAGAAAAAGCTCACATAGGTATATTTCTCTAAAAAACATCTTTCCCAGAGGCACTATTTCCAAGACTCAAAAGGTTGTATTTTACAACAGTTGTTACTTTAGACTCTGAACTAAAATAATCTCCAGTTAAAGGAGAAAGAATAATAATTCGAAAGCAGAAAAATGATGTCCCAAACACATTCATGCTCAAAACCACAAAGAACTAAACAATTTTAAATCACAGTGAAAAAATTAAACATTGATGAATACATATCCTCCAAAATTATAATTTTGGATGGCTTGATTCATAGGTGCTATGAACCAGTTTAGTGGTCTCTTAATCCTTCTACCCTGTTAGTTAGTGGAGAAAAGTAGTCCTGAACACAGGAGAGAATTGATGCTTCTTTTTGTGTGTAATTTTGTCGGTTTGATTTGGACTGGTTTTGTTTGTTTGCTTTTTATTGCTTTATGGAACAGTCTAGGAATCGCAGGTCTGTGTCCATCAGGAAAGTGATACACTGTAAGCATCGTTGCTATTGCATCTGCAAATTCAGTCTACAAAACTAGGATGCATCCTGAATGTTTTGCACTTTTGCAATCTTGTAAAAAAAAATACACTCTACTATTATAAAATGCTTATCTAAATTTTACTCCCAAAGTGTACCTGCGCTTGACTGTTCGAATGTATCATTGAAGGTCTGTATTTGAAAGAAGTATCCCTCAAAGGAATGGAACCAGAACCTGCTGGAGTCACAGCTACAACGGGTTCAGGTTTCCTCAGGTGCAATCTATTCTTTGCCTCCCTCAAGAGTTCCGTTTAGACAGAAATTGAGTATTTCCTTGACATTTCTGGACACAGAATCTACAGTGCCACACATCATTTGTGTGCATGTACAATAAGCGCAAAACAACTCCTGAAACCACTGGACAGATAGTACCTGAATTAAGGCAGTGGATCCCACAGATTTAAATTTAAATAAAAGCTTTAAATTCAGCCTTAACTGTACTGTGATTATAAGAATTTTTCATCATTATTATTATTACTAATACAGAAGATGCATAGGCATTTTAGGAAAAGTATTTGTGTGGTATAAGTATTCCAGTATGTAGATTTTGACATAAAATGAAAAAAAAAGATACTTTTTTTTTAGGTAATAAGGATCTAACATAATAACATAACATAACATAATAGTAGTCTGTTGCAAAAGTCACCCACCTAAGTAGAATACTTCTGCTCTGTAGCAGACTACAGCATTTTGTAAAGCAAACCTACTTTAGACAATCTGGACACATGAAAATGGTTTGGGCATCTGATTTTAAACAAAAGATAGAAATACTGCCAGACACAAAACCCTCTTATATATATAACTGACCATGTAACAAACACGAACATTTAGAGACTCCTGACATGCCTTTAGCATCCTGAGTACACTATTTGATTTCCAAAAGCAGTAATACATTTTACTCCAAAGTAGCAATATAAGCACATACTTCACTCGATGACAAACACCTCCAGCTACTACACTTAATGTATTTCTCAACATTGGGAACCTTACATGTACTGTTTTACATAAATGGAAATCAGTACAATGTTTTCTATTCCCTGAACAGTACTCCTACTCAGTTTCACACACTATCCTTTTCCCACCACTGGTACATAAGCAAAACAACAGATGTATTCAGAGCCTATAAACACAACTTATGAACCACAACTTTCACTTAAAATGAAATGCGTAAGAACTGATGATATGTAGTAATAAAAGCACCTCATTACTACCAAAATCAAATTTTAAAACCTGTGAAAGAACCCTTCATATACAAGCATCCTGGAGTTCTATTTTTTTCCATTACCCAATATTACAGTATTTCAGTAATACTGAAAGAAAAAATAAACAAAACCAAACCCCTGAACACACAACCCACGAAGAAACTCCAAATTAAGCATTAACTGATTAAAAATGTTTGCATCAGCTGTTTCAGAATTGATAATATTTTCTAATAAAGTACACTGAAAACTGATTCTGACAGCTAATTTTCAAAGCACCATAAAACATCACAAACTTAACAGGTATTTTTAGGGAGGGGCATCGAACTGCATTCACTTTGCCTACCTTTTCTAATAAAGGAGTATTCAAAGATTCTATTCTTATAATTATGTATTATTTCAGTGTTTACAGTTGTGCACAATGAGTCTTATTGCTGTGGACTGCAATCACAACTTCATAGTTAAGGGCAGAGAAGTCATTTAAAAGCACTGTCTTCATCCTTCCTGATCTCTTTGAACAAAAAACCCCGTATTTTAAAGTAGATTCTCAGGAATACTGTAAGGAAAAAGACCATTTTAAAACAACACAACAAAAGCTGACATACCATTTTTTACAAACAGGACGGTACGTTAACATCCCCCGGATCAGTCAAAATTGTACACTAACAGCAAAGCTTTCCTAGATAGTCACATTTCCTAGTCATATTCTTTCCTGTTATCTAGTTTATGAACAGAAGTGTCCCAACTCATTGCTTCTTAGGAGATGGTACAACTGAGTGTGCCTTCAGCCACCAACAGCAAGACAGAAAGAAAAACAGCAAGGTGAAATCCATTTTCATGAAAAGAATTCCAATCCTAATTTATAATCTCATTGCAGAATTTCGAAGAAGAACTCTCATAATCACAAAAATATTCATTGTGGGCACTGATTTTCCAGTGTACCCTCTTGCAGCAAGCAGCGTGTGGCAGCAGTGACCATCGTGTCCAGGGAGGTTTGGCGCCGGCAGGGAAAACGCTGCAACACCCTCTCACTCCTACAGGCAACTGAGAACCTGAACAAGTTTCTTGCTGGAGCAGGCAGAAAATGAGTAAGCCCAGGACTTACTAAATTAACTGATGTCCACATGATTTATTCTAGCACAGGGCTCCATATTTTCCTTAAAAAAAAGGCATATCATGGATTTTTAATTGGGGAAAGTCTAGTGGACAACTCCTGTTCTGCTAACAAATAGAATACAAGGGCTCTGTTTAGGTCTCTTTTAGTTAACATCTGCTTTACATACTACAACAACAACAACAAAAAAATCCCAAATCCAAATTTTAAAAAAATAATATTTTTGATTTTTACAGAAACAGTTTGAGGAGTCCACCAGGGGTTGGGTAAGTTTCTTTCCCATAAGGAATTTTTGAGGTTTGAAGCTGGGCAGGAAGAAGTATAAATATTTTATGGCTTAGTAAAATCCCTAATAAATAGTAAGGCTGATATTGACAACACTGACACTGCAATCGACACCGGTGTCTTCCACTAGTGTTAGCAAAAGCTCCATATAGAGAGAGAAGGAATTCCATGAGAGGATCCTGTTTTCCTCTAGCTGCATACCTGCACCTCCTACTAACATGAATGGAGGAAACACAGGCTCACCAAGGAATTAACAGGCCTTCAGAACACATGCAGAAGGTATGATGCACAGTGTTAGCTGCCTTCTTTCCTCCCCAATGCAATGAAATAGAGAGTAAAAAAAGAAGCTTCATTTTCTCACTTTAATAAATTAAATTGCATAGCATATAAAAATCTCAAACATATTCAAATTTTCACCTCTCTTTAGCACATAAAAGTCCAAATTATTTTCTCAGCAAGTTCAATTAAGCCAAGGCTAAGCAAATTTCTTTTTCAGTACTTTGTAGAGTGCAAGTATGATCACAATGGCATAGTTACACAATAATTGGTCTAATCAAAGCTATATAATGTTAGTATTGTGAATGAAGTAGTGTTGCTCATTAGCCTATTACAAAAGAATTACTGTAAATTCAGCCTACGTGCAGCATCACTTCCTGTGCAAACAAACACAGATAATGCAGCAAGCTTGAAACACTGCCAAGCTGGCAGACTGGCAGCACAAATTATGCAAAGAACCAGAAAGCCTCCAGTAGATTCAATAGAGCTTGGAGGATAAGAATGATTAAGTGTTTCTGTGTACAACTACAAATCACAGTAATGAATCAGACTAAAATTTCCAATAAGGGACTTAACTGCACCAGCTGGCCTTCTTCAGCAGCATTATAATGTGAAATGATGACATCCTAAATAGTGGTGTTTGCAACTTTCACAAAATCTGCCCACAGAAAGTCTTTTGTTTTCCTTCAGTTTTTCAAAAGATTGTTTTGTATGTTGGGTTTTGTTGTTTTTTTTTTTAATGATAAAACATTGCAGCACTTAAAACTACAGGAGAGCTATAAAGCTATACTGTTCCTTCTGTGCTTCTTTTCCTTTTTTCCTAACCAAATGAGAAAATCTTCCATATGAGCACTAATAGATTAGCGTTCAAAACTGCTCAGACTACATAATACAACTACAGATTTGCAATTACATCCTTTTTCTTTTTTTCTTAATCAGAAATTTAGTCTAAATTAAAAGTCTAAATTAAAACCCCTCTCTCCTTTGTTGCAAAACATCTCAGGTTCAAAAGTATGTTTTGGAAATCTGGGATATGTACAATATGCACAAAAGGGTACATATGCATGTGTACCTATTCGTTCATATATATGTATGTACACGTACACATTATATATGTGTGTGCATTTTCCTCACATACAGGCACAAATAAGCCTCTCACATATTTGGACTTCTTCACTTTTTCTGCTTGGGAGCATAATCTCAGCCATGCAGTGCCCGCATGAATAGAAATAGAAAAGGTCTTGGCTTTCTTTCACGGTGTTACTCTGAGCTTCTGTCACATCAACCAGGCTAATCCACACCATGCTCCAAGGCCAAAACACTTATCACTTCCAAGCTAAGATGGAACACTTTCCTCAAGTTAAAATACAAAGGTGACCAAACACAGGGAAGAACTTCTGATAATCTATCTCATTTAAAATGTAGTTAGATTGATTCTGCACATTCTTCAGTAAACTGGAAGAGGACAAAGTCCAGGGCAAGATAATGAACTAGATGACCAATGACTTGAACCAAAATGAGCACTTCAAAATGTCATTTAAACCAAAACCCTGAAGGAAGCTGTAACAAGATTAAATGCTACCACAAAATGTATGAAGCTATCCAACGCCTCTACCTTAATGAACTGGATTAGGTGATGCAATATCTTTACCGCTATCAGCTTCTGTGAGTCTGTAATAAAGTGACACTCTTTCATACACTTTAATAGTGAAACTGTTATAACTTGAAGACTGCACCCATAGGCAGAAATATTACAGAATTTTTATTAATCTCTAAATTCAGGTCCTACTCCACACAGGCTTGGGGCAGGGAACCACTGTCACTAAATCTAACTTCATTTCACAGAACTCTGAAGAGTCACTAATTCTTAGAGAGTGAATTCTGTACTTCTCACCTTATGTAATGCTCACCTCTACCCAGCTGTGCACCTTACAGATGTCCAGCCTGCACACTTCTCTGGAACTTGCCTTGTGGAGCTCTAATAGTAAAAGAGCCCCTATAATTTTCTATTTCTTACTTTTAACTTTGAGAAATTCTTTCTTATTGACTCCCTGTGAGTTAATAGAGTGACTCTCTATTCATGACTGGTGAGCTCATTATTTTCCAGGTGATCAACATCTGTAACTGAAATGTTTTTACCATGAAAAAGTCGCCACCTCTACCTTAACCTATACTTTAATAAAATGGGGTGAGATTTTTTTAGAATTGCTAGTATCACCAGAATCTGTGGCTTAGTTAATATTTACTGAGAATCAGTTACTACTGCTGCCTACCCTGAAACCTAAGAATAAATGATTGGAGAAGGTAAAAAAATCCAAAGAAATAGGGAGTTTGATATCATTACACAGGCAAGTGCTGTCAGGTCTTTAAACATTGTTATTCCATCTTAACATGCTATACCAGAGACAAATGCAATCTATTTCTGCCATGGCAGGGAACTGTTGTGTCGACCTGCACAATCCACATAAACAAACTCATATGAGCATAGCAGCACTTTCACAGTGGGGGCAGGGGGTATCATGTCTTGTGGGGAATTCATAAAAGAGACAGCTCTACATCTGCCTAGAAAAACTCTACACACCTTCAATGCACTGAATAATTTAATGCCTCCAAGCATTGATTGATTAAATGTTTCCAATCAATTTTACACATTACTTTTCTTCTACTTATGGAAGAAGAAAAAGAGACCGGTTTTATCCGATTCTGCTAGGATCAATGAGTAAGTACAAGATTAGTCACTAGGTTCTAATATATCAAAGACACTGGGATTTACTTGGAACATGACTTTTGGCCCAAAACTCTTTCGCAATTTCCTAATTATCAGAACTTCTAGACAAATCATGTTGAGAGAGTCTTCACCAGTTTCCAGCTGTAAGCAGTCAAATCTTGAAATGGGCTGTACAATAAGTAGGTCTCAACTGAATTCACCTTCTTTATAGACTGTCTCCTGCAGTGGATTTGAGATAGAAGCAAAGAGAAACATTTGAAGAAGACAGAGCCCACACCTCCTCTTCTTTGTTTCACCTTTAAGTGTTAGACTTAAATATTTTTGACAAACATGGAGTACAAAAAGGATTCCAATAAAAGAATTCACCTGGAACCACAGGCATTGCCCCATGTTTACTGTTACGCTTACATTAAAATTCTCTGCTGGGTAGCAACCCTTCCCCATTTTTTCAAGTTTTCTTGCTCTTCATCTGCAGCTAACCTACTGGCTTAGAACTTCTACCTATGCAGTGCTTAGTTTAGTACTGCAGCCTACTATTCACAGAATGTCAGTCTTAGTGAAAATTACAGTATGTGTCAATATCATAATTGTCTGTTTCAAATCTGATAGAAAGTCAACACACTATTCATCAGGACCTGTAAATCTAGGATAGGTCACCACTGGACTAACTTTTCCAGTTTTCTAAGCCTGGTTAGTTACTAACTTGCATGGCCTTAAAGAGCTCCTGTATGTCATGGTGTCTGCACATACCCTTTCTTTCCTTACTCAAAGTGGCAACAAGAAGTACATGGAGATTTAAGGATTTATCTCTCCCACCTGCTGCACTAAATATACAAAAAACCACACAGTCCATTGGGGGCATTATGAAATGTCCATTACCACCTACAGCCCTCTCCTCTGACTCATCCCTTTTTATTCCTCTCCAACTATCTTCTGGCAGAACACTCACATAACTTCTTTCCTCTCCCCCAAGCTCACAGGGGTGAACTCAAAGTTGCCAGAGATTTTTAGTACCGCAGATGCAAATAACTAAATCTCCTGAGAGTGAAGAGATTGGAAACTAAAATGAGTAGACGATTCCTCTTAGTGTGATGAATATCCTGCCTGTCACTGTAGCACTCATAATCAACACATCACAGTATTTGATTTAATATTCTGCAAGTTGTATCTGTGACTGAATAAGGTATACTCCAGAGCATTTCATTATTTCATGTAAAGACCCTTTACAGGTTTTTTGCCCATAAAGCCCTTTTACTTAACCAATAAAGATAAACTGGAAAGCACAATGGGATGGCAAAACATCAATGAGCCAAAAGGAAAAGTTAATGAAAAATTCCCAAATTTCAAAGAATCAATGAAAATTCTATTTCACACTATTACCATAGTTTGAATTACCGGTTTATGATTCATTCAAGTGTCAGCAGATAGTCCCTTTCCACAGCAATCCACATGGGAATAATATGAACAACATTTATATACATATCCTGCATGTATTCCCCTCATATCTTTCTTTCCCAGCATAGAGCTAAGCATGTAGCACACAGAACACAGCTTCCAAGCCAGTTAGAGCCAGCAGAGATGCAAATGCTGTTACCTGCTACCAACAAAAACCTTGCTCCTTTAAGCATGTCCCTGTGTTTTCAAAGTCCTTATACTTCCAACTACTCTCATGACCAATGATCTACAACACCTATTTCATCTTTTTGTCAAATGCTATTCAGTCTTTCCAGGACAGCACATAAAGGAAGCTCTTGTGCTGTGGCCCTGCAGGAGTGTGCTAGAAGAGGACTTGCCATCTTGGCCGTCTACCAGAAAAGGAAATGAGCCTTGAGAAGAGACCATGATCTCAGCTGCCATGGAAACTGAGGAAAGAGCAAAACCATAGGCTTGCCTGACCCACAACTCCATGAAAAGAACAGTGAGACACAGTAGCTGGTTTTGAAACCACACAAATGCAAGCACACTGCAGCAAGATCATAATGCTGAGATCCCCAAGCTAATAGAAACTTTACTACTTCTCAAAGAACAGGTAGAATCATCACTGAAGTGTACTATAACATTAATTAATCCTTGTCATATCACTACCATATCATGTCCCTTACCAGCCCTGCAGGTGGCTGGGATATCCACCCATGCTTCACTGTGTGTTACTGGGGGCCCTCAGTAATCCAAATGGGGCTACAATAGTTTGGAGAGTGTACTATGCAGAGAATAACACCTAGGACAGCACGGACTCAATAACAATGTCTATGCCTGTCTGTTTTCTCTGAAAGCTAATTTCTTACAAACAACAAAAGAAATTAGTGAATTGAGTCCTCTGTTTGATACAATTATCAGTCTTCACTGATTAGCAACTTCTCTGTTTATGCTATTACCTAAAGAAAGTAACAGAATTTATAAATAGAAATTTATGAACTAGGTAATAGGGCTGCTTGGGAATGCTGCTTCCAGTAATAGAGAATTAAACTATAAATCAGTGTATTTCAACTTGATGACACTACAGAAAAATCTGTTCAGCTGTATTTCATGCCTCTTTCCCCAGGGATAGCCCAAAGGATACCCATAAACTTTTTATTTATCTTGGAAGTATGCAAAGTCTCCTCTTCCCTGACAGTCTCTTGGGGATCATCTTTGCCATTGTATCAATTCATATACTTTAAATTACCTTTCCTGTGCAAGAGTCTTGGGAAAAATCTCTGGAACATCTATGGATCTATATAGCAAATATGTACAAATTAAAATCTACGGGCAAGTTCTTTATGAAGAGTTCCCAGTAGTTCATGAAAAAAGTCTCAACTATTTTTTCAGATAACATCCCCAACTGCCTTTTCTTAACTACTTACATTACCTGATCCTAGAAAAACACACACAAACTAAGCAAAAGGGAGGATTACTGGGATGAAATTTTGTAAATGTTTATTCACAACAGATTACACACAAACGATGTATTAGAAATGGTAAATAGGTTACATTATCAACTGTCAAGTTATGCTTTCTCATTTAATTTTTACCAAGACTCATATAGAGTGGACTAGTCCTTTGGGAACTCTGGGAAACAGATGGCCCTATTGATAATCAATATGCAAACTGTAGATACAAGTGAAGGAATAACATGTTGAGCAAAGAAAATCAATGGTGGTAAAGAGACCCAGCAGATATGACTGCTTGTGTTTATGATATTCGTACTTTAATCCCACCATGTTACAAAAAGGTCAGAAACTGCATGAAGAAAAGCCTTTTTAGAAAGCAAGCACAAAGCAAATTACTACTCCTTGTATGTGGCAACCTGTGGGAATAGGGAGATCTAAGCTTGGGAAAACCCCACCCTGGTTCAGCACTGGTAGGTAGAAAATTGCTTCATCTGCTTTACAAGACTAGATTTACAGTTCTTTTCACGATCATCAAGTTCCAAAGTTTCCCATTATTAACTGCATTATATTCAAGCAAGTTTATCATTTAAAATATTACCTTTCTAAAAGAATACTAAGAACTGTGGGAGGAATAATACAGTGATGAAGGCTGATGTCAAAAAGTTTCTTTATTCAGCAAGAGTATGCATTTTCATCTAATCTAGAAGAGTTTTCAGTCATCACCTACTGCATGTATACTTAACTGGGAGATGTCATTATTGTCATTGTTTTCCATGACATGTAATACGTCTTAGAAATTTTGAATTATTATGTTGTCTCTTCACAGTTAACACTCATATATTCCTGACACTTCACAAGCAGTTGAAATCAGGCTACCTACCTTTGATAATAATTCTTGCACCATATATAGCACCTTATCAAAATAAAATGTCTAGCTCTACACTGAAATCGTTTAATATAAACAGTGTAACTCCACAAATACTGCCAAGTTTTTTTGTTAGTTAAGTACAGCTGAAGATCGAGAACAGTTCAAACTTTTACTGTGTACTGTCTTGTTTGAAAAGCTCCAGATGTATGTATTTAGCATAACTAGACACTCGAAGAACATTCCTTGTATCATTCATAAAACTGTGCTTGAAATGATCCTCTTCCAACACACAAGGAAGTCTTATTTGCCTCAGCTCTTTTCAGCCCCTACTGAGCAAAGCACTTTAACAGACACTTATTTAAATCAATTTATTGAAATTTAGCCATTCTACTGTGTCCTGTTTCCTACAATGAAATGGGTAAAAAAAATAATGATCTCAAGTCAAAAATGCAATATGACTCCATCTCCTTAGCATGCAACAGTCATGACTCAATTAAGTGTATGGTTCAGGTCCTACATATCCATATTCTGCCTCAGATAAAGCGACAAAAATACACAAAATTCATTATGTATTTTCTCCTTACATTTAATCAGTCCAGCATGCACAGAAATTCAGAATGCATAAGAGAAAAAGAGGAGGGGAAAAAAAACCCACTAATCTCAAACAACTTACACTCTATCAGGCTATTACCTACACTTCAGCAGGTAGTTTTGAGTTCTCTACCGTCATATAAGGAGTAATGATGTTAAAGTAATATACAGCTGTAGGATACTATCACAATAGTTTTATTCATTTGGTACTGGCACAGCAGGTATTTCCCTAAGTGTATTTGTACCAGCAGCTTGCAATATTTAAATATGTATACCTTCTAGTTAAAAAAAAAATCAAATAGTAAACATTATAATCAAGCTATTTATACATAATGACTTATAAAATCCACTTCTACTCTGCTCATATGTTGTTAAGTAATTAAACTAATTATAATGGAGTTACAGTTTACAAGTCAGTCATGAAGACTACAAAAATGTCAATAGGATTAACTCTTGAAGTATTTACCTGTGCGTAAGCCGTCGGTGACTAATGCAAACTGCAGTCTGCTGATCCTGTGCAACACAGACTTTATGGCGGCTACATTTCATCTTCAAACATGGATCTTTAGCCGGATCTAAAGCTGAAAATAGTTTTAGAAAGGTTAACAGTTACCTAGAACACGAAATTAAGGCAAGAAACACCACACCTAAAACCCA
Organism: Phylloscopus collybita; assembly: GCA_027886175.1. Lineage (NCBI taxonomy): Eukaryota > Metazoa > Chordata > Aves > Passeriformes > Phylloscopidae > Phylloscopus > Phylloscopus collybita. Next base: position 36,956,038 of record JAJNNQ010000009.1, on the reverse strand, counting down.
CCCAGTTATGTAGAGGGGGTTGGCCTGCTGCTTGTGCAGTGCTGGACTGAAAGGAACCAGGAAAAAAATACAGCTGTTGTCTAGGTAAGTAAGTACTCCCTGCTATACTCTTTTAGCAATTGCCACTCTCTGACTGCCATCTCCAAATAATGGTGTTGCCACCCTGAAAGCAGTTTCCTGTAAGATCTTACTAAGACACAAATGGGTTCTTCCTATTCAACATTAAGTGGTGAACAATGACACTGAATTTACTGAGATTACTACTAAGATTTACTGAGATTATTACTCAGACAAGATTTCAGGTGATTTGTGTGACTCCATCTTTAAACATAAATTCTACCTCCTTCTAGGTTTCTATTTCTGCTTTGTGGTTTTGTTTTTCTTGGTGGTCCTTTAGTCATTATCCATAGTCATTTTTGAAATACAATTCCAACTATGATTTCTTGTCGCTGTGGGACACAAAGGAGGAGACGCAGAGTCATCAGAAGGCTGCTGTGGACTCCTGAGAAGGAGCCGCAGGTTTATTTTCCAAACCTCTTTTATACCTTTTACAAATGTGCCCACCTTAGAGGTGGGACCCCTGGAACCATTGGTCACTCACAGAGACCCTCACGCGAAGTCCCTCCTCTGGGAAAGCATGTGGAAAACATCTTTGTTTACAGATAGGATGACCTTGTTGTTCCCAGTTCTGTCATGGGAACACAATCTCCTAAAACCAAAACATGGCAGGCACAAATCGTGGCAACAATTTCTGGCATACCACTGGAAGAGCCAAATAATGGGGTCTGTTGTTTACTACTAAATTTGCATTTTTCTAAAATAGCCATACCTACATGGCTATTATATGGAAAAGCATCTGCCAATTAAAGCTCTCACAAGAGACAATCAACTCCCTTCTCTGATCTCCATGGTGTCCTTTCAAGTAATCTAAGTATTCCAAAACTATTTTTTTTTACCACAACTGGTATCCTTTTTTTAATCAAGAAAGCTATGAACAGCTGGAATTCAGTTTTCCGGTGTTCTTCTTCACATTAGCTGTGCAGTATTCAGCTGTATTTCAGAAATGCTCTTTCCCCATTTCTTGCATTTGCTTATAAAATATCAGAGAATCACAGAATATGTGGGAAGGGACCCACAAGGACCATCAAGTCCAGCTCTCGGCCCTGCACAGGACATTCCAAACAATCACACCACGGGACTGAGAGCATACACTTGCATATGTATTTTCTGAAAGAAATTTCTTCTGTTCTTCACAATCAAAATAATCTTCTAACCACATCTCTATGTGACCCGACAGAGGATATTAACCCAGGCCTGCTAACCATGCATGTACCCAGAAAACAAGAACTGAGCTGATCATTAGTTGCAGTTCTGATGCAAGATGTTGTAGTGCTAAGTGTGATTAAATATAGTCTGAGCAGTGACTTTTTCAGTTTTCTTTTATAATACATTCAGCTGTGCAAAACAAATACATCATATTATTAAAGTAGAAAAGTGAGGGAATCATTAGTATAATAATAATTCAATGCCAACAGAAAAGAAGTATTTTGTTAACTGCAGCAAAAGACATATGAAAAGATGTATTCTTCTTCCACACATTTTTATTTCTACAGCAAACTAGCCATAAAACCACCACAAGTAAACCAGAATAAATTTGATTACAACAATTCTATACGAATGGGAAGGAACTGCAGCAAAAAAAATGACTGAACTAGGGTTAGAGAGTTGGAGTCAAAATTAAGGAGAGCATAACCTACTCCAATTTAGTTCAGATTTTAGATTTCATTTGAAATATTTTCTCTGCTTTAAGTCAGGCAGAATGTAATGCCAGCTACTAGTAATCATTTAAGGTACTGGTCCAAGTACCTCTTCCCAGAATGTTCTCTGATGGAGACACTAATGATGGAGACACTAGCAATACTGGAATATGGTCTATCTTCAGCTAACTCTTCTGTAAAACAGAATAGGTTAATGAAATAAAAAAGAAACATGAGTAACAGAAATCTGGAATCATATAAGGATGCTGAGTTTAACACCAAGTAGGAAACAGGTTTCAGGAAAAAGGATGAACATGGGAGATCATGTAACCATTCCCTCCAAAATGGTTACTTCATTTCTAAAGTTTTTGGGACTCTGAAGATATGTTCTGACAATTCCATCAAGTTTAGCTAGCCATAAAATATGGCAATGTGTTACATTTCATCAAAACATTACAGGCAGAACCCAACTTTACAAGGAAGAAATGGTAATTTCCCACTTTGTCTTTATGACAAACTGAAGATGGGTATCAAATGGAAACCAGGACTTTCAGTCTTTACTGGTGTAAGTAATATAATCTTTTACTATTTGCTGACTCAGTGGTCATCATGCCCTGTATGTAATCCTGATCACCTCAGGTGAGCTATATACCCACTTAGCAAGGTGAGTAAGCCAGCAGAGCCATGGTGCTGAAATCACAAGACCATTTTTACATTCAAAAGCATGTTCAGTGCCCATGGTCCTGCCACTGACACTAACTCACATTATCACTCCATGACCTGCTGAACTTGTTCTCTATCAGCTATGAGCTGCCCGTAGAAGTGGTTTTTTCCTCACCTTATGTGTGACACATGGCCTCCCTTTTCCCAGTACCTTTTCATGAAACTTTCTTAGTTACTTTCTTACTGATGCAGAAGTCAAAGAAGAATGTATATCCCTGGAAACATTTTTTTAAACAGCCAGAGAGAGATCAGATAAATAACTGATAAAAAAATGCAGATTTTTGGAAGACAAAGAAGTGAACTAATTGAAGGGTCAATGTCTGCCTGGATTAACAACATGCCAGAGGACAAAACAAAAAAGAACACAGAAAGAAATGTTGCTAGAAACCATGAAAACCACTATGAGTCTTCCTCTTTTTTCTCTCTCTGAACATCAGATGCTCTAGTCAATTCTACACTATAAAGTACATAGCATCCACATCAGATTGCATTAGTTATTCTGCCAGCTTTGAAAGGTCTAAAAAAATTAGATATTTACAAAAGCATGGAAATGGCTTGCCTTTCTTTTGAGTCTATTCTATTTGATACTTGGAACTGGCTAATTAATAATTTTCATGAGAAATAAAGGCTAAACCACAAGAAAAACAGTTTTCAAAACCAGGGTCTGAAGATCTTCTTGCTGGGGAAGAACTGTAATCCCCTTACAATGCAGGGACACTTCTGACTGTGTCTAAGAGGAGTTATCCTAGATATCTTAAACTACTATGAAAATACATAAATTTATACCAGGAAAAGTATCATAGATTTCTGCTAAGCATGCAACTCATTTATATCATAAAATACATGGCACTGTCTTTACTTCCTAGTCCACCTTCTAGCTCTCCCTAACAAAACATTCCTGGCAATCCCCCATCTCCAGAGTATGCAGACTTGCACAGACAACACTGCATGTTTCTTTTCCATTTCTGCCAAAATAAGCAGCTTTGAAAAAGTACAATAGTCACACCAAAATCATCACAAGCATAAAAATCCCCCAGTGGGACTGATTATTCCTCTCAGCTATTATCTTCAACATGAAACAGGTATCAATCCAAGTTTTTATGCAATTAATAGTTACTAAAATATCATCACATTTATGAAAATTAGAGGCTTCTCCCCCCATAGTTGAAGTGAAAACACCAATTGTACAGCAAAGTTACACTGCTATTGATAACCAGTAAATGTTTGCACTACAGAGAGGAGACTCCAGACGTAAGAAATATAATTATGTAATTCTTGTCAGAAATCATCTCTTTACCACTGTATCAGCTGACTTCCTACAATGCCACATACAACCAGCTTCTAAAAATGCAGGTCTGATTTAGCTTTTACAATTTGATAATGTTCAGCTTTACACAGTTCCTAATATTCAGAAAAGTGTACTTGTTATAGGTTATTTGTCTGCATGCCTACTTTACATTTTTCCATGTATCTGGCTACAATATCATGAAATGTCATGTTAACTAAATTTCAGCAAGAAGAAAAATATCACTGTCACAAAAAGCATATCAAAGGTATAAAATGTTTTTAACATCTACTATTTCTCTAAGAACTTACATTAAAAATGACGAGTGGCTTTGACATTAGGAACTTCCTCTGACTTTCATAGATTAGTATGGATTTGTTCTTCTCACATGGTAAGGAAGCAATTAATATTTGAAAACTTGATTCAACTATTACTAATGGATCTATTTATTTATAAATTTGGGAAAGCAATTAAGAAAACTTCCCGTCATTCTTTCTGTAAGCTAATTTACAGCTAGCACTCCCGAAAACTGACATTAGTCAGAACATCATTTTTATAGAGAATATAAGTAGGAAATAAAGACTAGCAAGCCATAACATAGGAATATTCTTAATGGATGCACTGGCAGAAGCCAGAGTCACTATTAACCAGAATTAATAATTACCATTATTCCACAGTCTTTTGAGTGCATTCTATCATGCTCCTTACTTTCCACTCCAAGTAAAATGAAAGGTGAAATAAGGTTAAGGACAAAGTTTTCAGACTTAAAGTCTGTTTTCTTCCTCCACTGTTCTGATTCATTTCTGATGGGCAAAATAAGAAGCAACTACATTTTTGTTTCCATTTACCAAAACTTCAGCTATGCTTTGTGCATCCCATGAGTCATTTAATTCCAGTACCTTAAAAGACAAGCCTTGACTTTTTTTGCCTACAAAGTTTTCTTGTTTGACAATACAGAGAGAAAATAAATTAAATTATCTGAAAGTTTTAACTAAAATATTAATAATCAGGTAAAATGCCTAGGTTATAACCCAAGGCACACAGAGCCATAGAAGGGAATTACTCATACTGCCTCCTTGATAAATCACACAGTTCCTGAAGGTACCCAAAGACCATGAGTATCTTTACTTTTCCAGTTTGAAAGATGACAATTTCTCATCTGTTACAGCAGGATTTCTGACTGAGAAATGTTGTGGGTCTAGAGAACTGCAGAATCCAAGCACCACAATTTCCAGTAACATTAGAGAGGCAAGCAAGGCAGAGCACATAAACACTCAGTTGATATTGTCAGCTAACAGGACACCCAGATAAATGTTTAACTAAAATTAATAGTGGTAATTGGTTATCTTTTGCCTAAATTGTAGTGATCAGCATTCAAAATTTGCATGTACACATACAGACCCACCTCAGTCACAGATGGTTTGAACCCACACTGCTGTGGACTCATAACAAATAAAGCTCATCTTACTATGCAACACATCTACTGAGAAAAAACACCTTTTAACTTCAACACGAAAATGAATCACTGTGCAGCTAGAAATCCGAAATGTATAAATAAAAATGAAAGAATAAACAAGAAATAGCCTACCTCAGTAACTTGATGAGAGCATTCTGAAAAAGAAGAATCTCAAATTTTTGTTTCCTCTCCCAGGGACTGTATTTGCCATTCACTATATAGCATAAAAAGCAGAATGGGTAACTACAGCTGGAGGAAGAGGAAGATTCACAAGAAGAATCTTCCTGATTCACAAGAGGAATCTTCCTGAACACTAGTTCCATCTGGACACATGAATCTACAACTTCAGTAAGAAGGTTAGAGTGGAGATTTTTCTCTAGGTGGCCAAAGTTTAGATACAAGTTTAAAGTTTGGATTCAAATCTCTGGACATCATTGGTTGTGTAGTCTGGTTCCTAACTTTTGAGTAAGTGCTTCAGTAATTAAGGTGGCTACATGTATGGAGGTAGCTTCTACCCAAGAAATTCTCCTCTCCTGAGTGCTCAGAACTCTCCATACTGATGGCTCAAGGACAATTACGTAAAGTCTCTAGCAGCCTTCTGTAAAACTACTCCTAATGTTCTACACTACAAAGTTCTGGGACATCAGCACCGAGTTGCTAGCTGCCCTGCAATGGTTGTACTTACACTACACAAAAGTTCTGATAAACAAAGGAACATCTAATACCAATTTATAACCATCTGACACAAAGTACTGCGTATTTCCATTTTGTTCACTGCTGCAAACAAAGTTTTGTTTGTTTTTTTTCCTAAAAAGGACACAAAAATGCCATTGCATTCATTCATAACATGGTACCTGGTATTCTAGGCACTGATAATCTAAGTTAAAATAAGTGCTAAAAACATACAATTGAATTTGCCAGTTTCTGCTCTTCCTCTGGAACAAACCCACTAAGGCTTAATCTACTTTTCAAAATTTCAAATACTTTACTCATTCTTTCTCCACTCCCTTTAAAACAGTCATCTTCACTGAGTCACACTTTTTTTAAGCCACTTGTGCCGTGACTAAATTATAAGAAATTCTCCTACCCACAAACATCTATTATCTCTGCTTCAAAACAATTCCCTTTTTTTTTTGTGTTTTGTCTTTTGGGTATTACTTGAACATTTACAAGAGAATAGCTCAAAAAGAGCTATGAGAAATTCCATGTAGTCAGAGTCAAATACCCCCCTTATCATTATCTGTGACAATTCAGAAATTATCCTGTTTATATTAATTGCTGAAAAACATAGTTATTTTGGGCTCAGACTGGTGTGACAACAAAATTAAGATAATTATATTGAGTTTGTTCTATATATAATAAGGAACTCTCAAATATTCGGCAAAGATATACAAACCCACTAAGACAAGGAGAAATGCAAGTGCACACTTCCCTGGCATACTTTTTAAGTTTTCAATAGCTTTAGTAAAACACTTTTGGGGTTTGTGTTTTGTTTTTTTTTTTTTTATTATTTTTACATCAAAATGTTCACTTTCTTGATTTGGCAGAAAAGAAATAACACCTTAAGACTACCTGAACATTCACAATAGTGATATATCACCAGCAAACAGTTAAGTATTATAATATCCTTTCCTAAATACACTAAGTCATAATTTAGAGACATGCTGGCTGTGTTAGAACTGATTTCTGGGCCCTTCGAATTGGGCAACAAGGGCAAAGAAACATCCACAGACCTGTAAGAGCAGAAATGCATCTTCCTGAAAATTCTCCCACCTATTGTCTCACTTGCCAGGATGATTACTCTTGCAAAACATGATGTTATAAGATACAGTGCTGTGAAGCTGCACCTCGAATCCTGAGTTTAGTTTTGGTGCCCTCTCTAGACTGAGGTGCTGGAGCATGTCCAGAGGAGGGCAACAGAGCTGGGGAAGGGTCTGGATCACAGACCTGATGAGGAACATCTGAGGGACTGGGGGTTGTTTAGCCTGGAGAAAAGGAAGCTCAGAGGAGACCTTACCAACCTTTACAGCTCCCTGAAAGGAGAGTGTATTGAGGTGGGACTTGGTCTTTTCTCCCAGCTAACAAGTGATAGGACAGAAAGGAAATGGCCTCAAGTTGCACCAGGGAAGTTTTAGATTGGGTAGTAGGATTTTTTTTTTCCCCTGACAGGGTTGCCCAGCATTGGAAGAGGCTGCCCAGGGAAGCAGTTGAGCCACTGTCCCTGGAGGTAGTTCAAAGATCTGTAGATGTGGTACTCAGCAACATGGTTTAGTAGTGGGCTTGGAAGTGATGGGTTAAAGGTTGGACTCAATGATCTTATAGGTCTTTTCCAACCTTAATGATTCTATTTTTGTCTCTTGGAGTACTCTAATTTCTGTATTTCATTATGTATATTTAAGTTACATAGGAATTTTTAATCATAATTTCATTTTACTGTAATCAACTCCAGCTCTTAATTTTTTTAAACCAGCTAAACCAGAATCCAGTAGACTATTCACATTAAGTAACTAATATATCAGAAATATAAATATATCTGCATTTTGAAGAAGCCTGGAATAACAAAAATGACCAGGAAATGTACTTGTGGTAAAACTGAATGATAACCTCCACAGAGAATAGATTCTGTAAAGAATGTCTTAACAATTTTTATATTTTTAATTTTAAACATTAACAAGTTTTTAAATACAAGAAGTTAAAAAGGTCAAAAAGGCAACACCAAATATTTCAGGTTTCATTCTTCTCTTCAAGTAAAACTATGTATAGCTCTTGTTTCTTCTTTACAGTCTTTGCTTACTGTTTTGTTCTTATAAAGGAATTTATTAAACTATTTCTTTTCCCCTCACCATTAAACCGTAATGTTATTTCCAATTTCATATTCTTAGTATTCCTCTATTAGCTGCTTTACATGTTCTGAATTTCTGTGGCAAACAGGCCTTTAAGCAAATCAGGCCTTTAAGTGAGCCTGTAAGGAAGACACAGTCCTAGCACACACCAAAATATTTTCAGGTACACAGTGCTCTTGGACTTGACTGTTGTCTGGGACATGCCAGCACAGTAGAGAGAAGCTGGACTTCTAAAGTGAGAGATTTGCAGGGCTAAATTTTAGCAGGTTTGTAACTGTAAAAAAACAGCTCCACACACCCTTTTCTCAGCACGCGGCCAGCTTGAGAAGCTCTGGTGCTGTATGCTGGACAGTCACTGTCACCCTGCAATGCATTTCCACTTTTCTGACAGAACTATTTGTGGGTCTGAACAGCCTCCTGAATCCAGGATTTGGCCATGTTAAAAACAGACAAACAAACAAACAAAACCACTTCTTTCTTTATCTTATAATAATCCTCGATATGGTGACTCTAGACCTAACATCAGGGCATAAAGTAAAGATGTCAGGACAGCAAGGAATAAAGGCTAAAACCACTGAAAGGCAAGCAAAATCTCTTATGGGTTCAGTGTAGCCTCAATAAGAATCCTTTTTACAGCCTTTTTTTAAAATAAGCTATAAAATTTAGAATTCATCCGATGATCCCACAAAAATAAACACTGAAACCATTTGCAAGCTGTAACTAGAGAAGCAGATGTGTATTATCCAGTGAACCTGAGTTAGGAGCCAAGTCTGAACTGTACAGGACAAGGAAATTCTGTGACAACTTCTGTGATGTTACCAAAATAGATAAATTTATAAAAGAGAAATAATAAAAGAATCATTTAAATACAGCATCAGATAATTAAGAAAAAGCACCATGAAAGTGTTCCTCAGACATCTACAAGAGATCTTTCCAGGCAAGGGCTATCTGAAAGTATCATAAAGCAGTGAGAATCTGTTTAACATAGGATTTAGTGTACTTCACTAGTAAGCAGGATTCCTAGACATACCTAAATACCTGAAACTGGAAACTGTTCACCAGATTAAATACTGTCTAGTCTTAATATTAAATAAGCATGAAACATTTAAAAAAGCGTTTCAGTTGTGCTCTTTTTGAAATTCATACTGTCCTCCTACAAACATACCATTATTTCTTTATCTGAGACAACATTTTAAAGTGCTATGTGATACATTTTAATTGTAAAGCACTGCAATTTATCTTGAAAGTGATGGATATGTATTTCTAGTTTAAAAACATCAATAGTTCTACTATAAAAACTAGATCATGAGAGAACACATCAAAAGCAGCCAAGTTAATTCTACACAACTGTTTTCAGTCTTCAACTAATGGATCTTCATTAAACTCCCTTATGACTTCCCAGAGCTTGCAAATGAGTGAATCAAATTATTTTATTGAATATGACTCTAAATTATTTCAGTTCACTGTACAGAAATGTATTTGCAAATTATACAGATGTGTTTGCATATAGCTGGATATTCTTAGTTACCCAAATCATTACAAAACTAGGTAGATGAAATACACAGAGCTAAAAGGCAAACATTAAACTAATATAAGTTAGTTTAAGAATAACTTAACTATAAGAAATAGTTTCAAAGTCTGCTTTAGTTGTACAAAAGTATCTACAAAATTCCTGCTGTAAACAGACAACTAATATAACTTGATACTACAAAGGCCAAAAATAATTCAATTAAATGGTCAACAAGAAGTTTTATAGATACATCTACAAACCAACTGTACCTTCAGGGTGTTCATCCTCTACAGAAATGTCATCCTGCATTCTTATCACTTACATGAATATACTCCATTTTTCCTCCAAGGTATTTCTATTGAGCAAAGGAAAACATCCTTTCCACTTCAAAAAATTACACCAGTGTCTTTGTGTATGCAATTTCATTCAATAGTTACACCCTCCAAGCTCTGCTACCATGTGTAGTCTAAAAATAAAACGCACCAGAAGTATTCTGTATATTTTCATCTGATGTAAAGGTGGTGCATGAAGAAAATGTGTCAGAAAATATTGTGTGTGTATGTGTGGGGAGGTTAATTTGAGTAAGCATTGATAAAAAATTGATAAAGCTACTGAAGTAGTCAACTTTGAATAATCCTAAACACAAAACATTCTATTTGGGGTTTTTTTAAACCACTGAAAGAGCAAAACCTGCCTTTTAGCAGTAACTAAATATGCTAATAGAACACTCAGATTTATTCCAACAGTAACACCTGCCCCACGTAGTTGTTCACTAGCAAGTTACATTGTGATATTTCTAGAAAAACAAAAATATTCAGGAGTGTATACACATATACACATATATAAAATATACAGTCAAAACATTTAAATATGTTTTTCTGTCTTATAAGTATAAGAGCAAACAAGAGTTCAATGAGAACAAGTTCTCTTTTTCAAACAAATGTCAGATGTTACTGTAAGAAATGGTGTTGGTGGAATGCAATGCAAATTGTAGTATTTTTCCATCTTTTAAAATAGATCTTGCAGCCCAAGAATAAACACCATTATACATTTTCACAGTAAAGACCACCCTCCTAGTATGCTTGGACATCTATTTCCACATAGAAACTCTTGTTAATAAAAAACAGAATTATACAGATCTGTCTGCATGAGCAATTCTGACATACTTTAAGCCATTAACATAAGAAGGCCTTTCAAAATGTGTTGAAGTATGGAAGAATGAATTAAAACACTATTCATAGAATCACAAAAATAATTAAGGTTGGAAGGGATCCTAAATATCATCTAGCCCCAATGCCCCTGTTCACTGCTGGCAGTGAACCTTGCACTAAACCATGTTACTCAGAGCCCCATCCAGCCTAGTCTTGAACACCTCCAGGGATGGGAAGTTCACAGTCTCTCTGGACAACTTGTTCCAGTGCCTCACTCCATCTTATAGTAAAGAATTTCTTCCTAATATCTTCCTAATACCAGCTTTCATGCAGGCCCCATTAGGGACTGGAAGGCTTAAATTTAGTAACAGCCATTGTTTTTATAATATGCACAACTACCATTTCCTTGAACCACAAATTTTTCTAATATTACAATAAAAAATATCCCTCACAAGTCAGTATCCCTTGTGGAGAAAGTTCTCAGAATTGAATAAACACTATCTTCGCAATGTAGTTTTATCTCAGTCTCTTGTTTACAAGCCCCTGCATCGTTCCTTCATTGTATTTAAGGCACTGGTGATACCAGAAAAGACAAAGTCCCTGAATCATTTCTCAGAGCAATTAAAAAAAGTATCAGGACTCTCAGCAATTTGAAAATGGCAGCAATACACTTTGAAACAACATACATGAGGGAGATTATATTGACAGTAAATATTAAGTTCCAATGCCTGGGGAGGAAACGTGTAATGGGAATATTTGCTGCATTTGCTCACAGTATTTTCAGCCTAAAACTATTGTACTGCAGCCTTCCCAAAGCTCCAGTTGCATTTTGCCTCAAGATAGATCACTTGAACATGACAAACTCCCAAAATCAGTTTTCTAGATCATCTTTTATCTGATGGATATAAAGAGACATTCAAAATCTTAGTAATTTTTTTCTTGACTGCAAAAAACAAGTACTAGACTGCATGCCTTTTTTTCATCAGATGTCCTACTGAAAAGGCACGAGTTCTTAACTTAAATATACAAATAAAACAGAACCTTCCAAACCTCATGTTTTTCCAAGGAAAACTTTAAGCTACTTTGGAGAAAAGAATGATCCTATCTCTTTCTCTAATCAATAAATAGTTGAAAAAATCAGACATAAATCAATGATTAGGTTGAATTTCTGGTCCTCTTTGAATCAATTACTTGAAGACAGAGAAAATTACACAAATTAACAGAATTCTGTCAGCATTCTAGAACAGGAGCACAAATATAATTACTTAAATTATTACTTTAATTATACAAATATAATTCCACACCAAGTACCTAGGAACAGAATCTTACCTTGATCAAATGGTTTACCCGGACTCCACGTACGAAAATAATCATCCTGGAGGGGGAGAAACAACCTAAATTTAGTAAAACATAAGGAATCCATGAAAAGCTCACAGTATCATAAAAGACAAAAGAAGCATACCAACCTCTACTTCCTAGAAAAGGCAAGCAGCAAAATAAAATAAAAAAAGGAGAGAAAAAGATTACAGTTATCATAATGGGACAAGTTACTTATACAGTATAAAACAGTGTCATTCAGAGGCCATTTGCATAATTCATAACATAAAAATGCCGCTCAAAAATTTTACTTACTAGCATTTAAAATAGAAAATGTCTTACAGTACTCACATAGGTAATGTTTCTAATATTGTTTTTAAATGTTACAGTAGTTTTGCTGTATTTTAACTTCAAAGGTATTGAAAAACTTAATTACATTTTCACTGCATGACTTTTCAAAAGTAAAGTGTTGAAGTCATCATCAACAAAATACAGATATTTTAAACAATATGTGATTTTTAGAAAAATAATTTGCCATGCAGTTTTAACCACATCAGCAAGATCTTTCATTTAGTCAGTGTAGTTAGCTCTATTTTCTATGAATCATCTTTATAAACATAAAATATCTTCCTAATTATGTCATCAGCTGTATTAGGCTTCAATTCCAAGAAGGAAAAATTTGAATTAAATAAATTGCTTTCAAGATTATGAGAAATTAGGTAACAATTAACAAATTCATAGCCAAGACAATAGATTGATCTGCACATCTCTGATAACAGGTGTCAAAGAAAAACAGCTGGAATTGTTTATTACTACATCTTAATCCAACTAGCTACTCTCTAGAACCAAATATTTAAAAGACTGTACCAAACATTTTAAAGTCTGAATAAATTAAACTTAACAAAACGCAGTGGGTGTACTGTCAAATCCAGCAGTTCCATCCCACTTGCTAAAAGTTCACTGTAAAAAACCATCAATTTATACAAATTTTAACTACTGAAAAAATGTAAATCTCATACAGTTGTCAAAGCCACACAGTCAGAAGCTAAAAATGATCAAGCACCATGTATGTCTTTGCAAATACAGCACACTTCTTGGGTTTTTATCCAAGAAAAAAAGAAAGAAAAGGGGAAAAAAAGAAAAAAAAAAAGAAAGAGAGAAAAAGTGGTTGTGGCCTAAACCATATTTGACTGATTATATTTTACTTGTAAAAATGTTGTTACAAAAATTTGTGCTTTGAAAGAAAAAGACAGAAATGAGAAGAATCTGGAAGTGCAAAATAGAACTGTATTTCCATACCAATACTTAACCACTCCTTTACTCTGGTTCTGCACCGATTAACAATTTACAAATCAGTATATGTGATTTGCCTTTTTAATTACTATATTTTTAAAGTAATAAAATACACACAGGCATATAATTTTTTTTAATCACACAGGAAGTAAGCAGAAATTACAATTATGATAGTAGTTTTCAAATACTCCTCCTAATAGTCACTATAATGCTATTCCTACACTGGTGTTCTGAACAGGTTTGAACCAGCTGGAAGACAATGCTGTTCCAGGAGTCAAACCACAGTGGCAAAATTTAAAATTCTTGAAAAAACATCAAAGTGGTAGATACTATGTCTACTAAAATCAACAGTGTTTGATTGAGTCCATGCAGAAAATTGGGTTATTTTTATCTAAATGGTGAAAATTTAGAATATCTAGAACATAAAGCTATTAGAACAAAAGAGAAGGCATCTTGAGTGTGACAAATACCTCCTCTAAGGCAAAACATCCTGCATTTTGCTTAAGGAAGACTGTACAAGTGGGGCTTGTATATATTACATGTACTCAACCTGGCCTCAAACCATCCAGAAGACAAATCAATTCTTGTTCATCTCTATACTGCAGACAACTTCACAGATACCAAATATAACATCCCTCAGGCATTGCTAGAAGTCTTGCTGACTTACTTCTGCCTACAACACAACTCTGTACCTTTCTTGTTACCCTGCTGTGAATCTTCTCCAAGTCTGTTTTCTTGGCAACTAGAACTGTGCAGAGCATTCAAGACAAAGCAGCATTATGGATCTATACACAACACAATACTATTTTGTTCTGTATTCTCCCCAATATGCCTACCTCTCTATTGTCTTTGTAGCTTGTGTCTGTGGCTTTGCTATTTTTAATTGCATGATTTGAATGGTTTGTATGGAATTTTCTATCTTAAATCCAAAATATAAATACCCATAAACCATATATACCTATACTGATTTTCCTAATGAATTAATTTTTCCAATCAGCTGCTACTTGAATAAAATTTACTCTTGAATATGCTAAACAAAATCCCTATGTGCCTGTACAGACAATTAAAATTGTTAATCAATTGTCAGATTAAAGAAACCGCTTCAATAAATTATAGCATCACAATTTTACAAATAATCCTGAAGCTGCTCAACCTTCTGCATATGAACCTGGCTTACTCTCACATTTAAATCTTTCCTGATCTTCAGTCAGTAATTTTGATTATAATAATGTTCACTATCCTTTGCAGAATGTAATCAAGATCATTATATAACGTACAAAGCCTCATTTTCATAATTTTAATATAAAAACAGAATGGAGGAATACACAGTTTACAGTGAAGGCTGGGTAGCATCTCTAGGTAAAGCACCCTTTAACAATCTATAAATGCAAAAGTCAGTGTCTCGGGATTTCAAGACAGAGCCTAAGTCTTCTGGATTTCTTTAGGGGTTTATTTGCCTTTGTCCTGAGCGTGGTAAAGGACAAGGTGTAAAAGTTCACAGAATAAAGTCACAGATTTGTAACAGTAACCATGCCACTTCTTCAACATTTTCCAGCTAAAGGTATTCATACTTTTTGAAAAGAAAATTCATCCTTACTGTTCTACTTGAAACTATGTGAAATGTCAGGATTTCTTTCAAGTGTCTCTTTGAAAGACACAAAGCACTTCTAATAGCCATGGATGACTGATTTCAATGAGTTTAATATCCATGCCTTAAAATTATGCATGTTTAAGCATTACGCTCATTCAGGGTCATAGTGATAAAATGTTTCTAAAAACTTAAGCTCATGCGACAATTATATATGCACTTTGAGACTAGTAATTTTATTTTTTTCCTGAAAAAGTCTTACTGTAAAAAAATACATGTCATCTGAAAACCTGACAATTGTACAAAAAAACCCCAAAACAGCAACTTAATCAGAAAAGACATTAAAAATAGGAAAAAAAAAATACACATTCTGCCTTGAACATTTTTATTCCTTCTTTTTGGACTTCAATTTTCTTCTGTATGTATTCTCTTATTGTTAAAAAGCAGCTATTACTGAAGTTTTTAAAAAATACACATTTAAATATGGTAAGAGAGAAAAAAGCTCCATGGGAAAAAAAAAATCAAACAACAAAAAAACCTAACCCATACACAGCAACGTAGTTATGCAACAGAAGTTTTCATCTTTCAATAGACACAGAACCTATGATCTTATTACTTTTCTTTCCTCTGTAGCACATTTGTTACTCTATTTAACTGATCTCTCCTCTGCAACATTTTATGTAGATGCTGCCATCACTTGAACAGAAATCTGTATTCTAAAGAACATAGTAATACATGGTTGATGAGTGACTCAGAGAACAGCAGGTGTCCACCAAAGGAAGGAAGTTTCCTCACAAATATTTTCAGACCAAGGTTGGCCTGAAAAATTGGATAAAGAAAACTCAGCCCTTGTTTTATATTCAACATTTTAGCTCTAGCACAGCCTATACAATAAAAATTAATATATTAAAATAAAAGCTGATTTGTAACAGAGAATCCATTAAAATTGAAGCAGTCTTCTGAACTTATAATTATCTTTACATTTTATTGAAATACAATTTCACTGCTGCAGCACAGGGATACTGTTATTTATGTGACTTAAAAACCACCACTTTTAGAAGAAGTCTAATAGGCAACTGTACAATGTCAGGTTTCATTTATAATAACTTTTCAAGAAACAATAGTTCTAGCCATTACCAAAGAAGGAAAGACAAGATTTCCTGAACACTGTTCAATAGCAAACTTAATTCTGCCTACACAAAATTCTACTCAGATTTTATATGACATACCATAATGCAAAAAATACATTTTACTGCTGGCCTCCCTATTCCTACAGAGGGACCGGCTTGTTTTTAACAGAAAAGAGTTACACATTTCAATATGTAGAGGGACATAGAATTGCATTTGACAATTTTAGAAGCAAAAGTTTTTCTGGCTGCACATGCTCCCTAAAAATTTGAAACCTACAGTACTAGATTCAGACTTTTTTCCTCACTGCCATTAGCTGTTTTCCTATTGAGTATTTCACTCGTTTTAATTTCAAGCAGTTCTTAATGGGCTTTCCATTCCAATTCTTCTAACTGCATCTCAAGTACACACATCTGCTTCTCATCTGACACGAAAGCTCTTTACCTCTTTTAGGCTAGGTCTTTGCTATTTGGTAGCTATGCTATTTTCAGACTCCAACAAGCCCCACATCACAGCTCTCTCCTTGCCTCAAGCTCACTTCTGCAGCAAACTTGAGCTCTCCCCAAGTATGTCCCCCTCACATCTTTGCACCAGTCCAATAGCAGAGGATTTGACTCATCTGCCCCAAACCTCCCCAGAGGCTATGTAACATATATTTGTATCCTAAGTCTCACTGAAAGAGCTGGGGTAGAGCTGTCATCTGATACCTCTGCACCAACCTCCTTCCAGCGCTGGAAAAAGAAAGCACGAAACATGTGCAGAATTTTTTTCTACTTGTATTTTGCTCCAGGACTTTGGGTCTAATGTCAGTGAGTTTGTCATTATCCTACAAAGCCTCAGATTGCTGGTCACACGGAGAACTGTTACAGGAATAAAAAGATGAGACAACAACAAAGCTGCCATCATATGGGAAATCCACCAGCCCTAAATAATGTAGTTTCCTTAAATAAATGGGGGCCACAGACAGCATACACAGAGGAACTATGATACACATATCTAAATGAGAGTACTACCCCAAAACATAAACCATAACTGAGGAGCAATAAGTTGCACCAGGAAAATACATTATGCTTATGTACTGGAAAATTCCTCAACCTGAGACCCGAGCCAGTCTGGAATTCTCATCCAGGATGCAGGCATGCTGTTCAGCAGCATGTGGATACTCACTTGCCTATCAGATGCTGGTTTCCATCTCTGCTGACGTGCACAGACATCTGAGCTATCATAAGCCGTGTGAGCACTCTGCTGCACAAATGTGGAGTGTTATTTTAGCCCGTTAAATGCAGGATAGTGCACACGTGAGAATCAGGCAGATACTACACTCCCTAGAAGCCTATTGACTATCACAGCGTGTCACCTATCTCAGAACACCTGTGAAGGCAAGAAGCCAGGATGGACCATGTGCTTCTTAGCACATTTTTTACTATTTGTCCCAGATGCATTTAATAGGTTGTGCTTGATCTGTCAGACCTTATGTGATGCCGTATAGCTACAGGCCTGCAGCAGAACTAGGAACAAAACTAGTTCCAGGAGGGCAGGGACTGTTGTATCTAGCACATTTTTTGGCTCAATACTTTCCTCCTAACAGGATCTCCCTTTTCTCACCAGCTGAAATACCTGTTATGCTTCCCATAAGGTCACATTTAAGAACTGCACAGAACAGGAAACCCTCTTCAGTGAATCAGTTTCAAAAAAAAAAAATTAAAAAATTACATTTATTACACTTACGAAATTAGAAGAATACAAGAAAACAAGGCCAGAAGATAGCAAACGGGCTAGCAAAATGGTCTGCCAGCTTTGACTGCAGATTAAGTCTCCCATTAGAAACATAATTAGTTCAGCCAAAACCACTCGGAGTTCAGTGCTCACAGTACTCAGATACAGATAAAGGCAGTGGCCCATCACATCAATAGTTCTGAGAATCAGGGAGTCAAGGTATCAGATTAGCAACTCAAAGAACCAACATGAGAAAAACTCCAAAATAATGAACAACCCCAGAGGTAATATAACCATCGTTCCTCTGGCAGAGAAAGACAAACATCACCTGCAGGCTTTGCCTTGCTGCAAAGCTCCTTTGCTGCCTGTCTGGCAGGCAGCCTCCACGAGCAGGGTGCAGCACTGACAGGTGAAAGGACACTGCTTTGCTGTTCAGTGCCAGCCCCCGGGGAGGCTGATGTCAGCTTCCTCCACGGCTCCAGCTCTAGGGCCGTGCCACCCCTGGGGCCTGTATTCATGGGGCTGGCAAAGCACAGTTAGAATCAATAGCTGCTTCCAGTGACTCTGGCACTCAGCTCCCCACATTTAGTGTTTATCCCGCTCCCTTCCTTTGCCTTGTGTTTCCAGTACCATTGATGAAGCTGGGCTAGGAGCCACCACTTTTCAGCCCTCTCTGTTGCACAGCCCCCATTCAGTAAGATTTCTGTGGATGCTGTCCATTTGGTACTAGCAGCACTACTAACAGCAAGTTTGAATAGCACAGTATTTGAAATCACTTGTCAAGAAATACCAAATGCTCACTAAAGCATATATTCAAAAATACGGAGAAAATACTGAAAAACATTTTGAAAAGGAAGGAATTCAAAGCACAAACACTGTAAGCTTCTAAATCCCAAAAAAATTAAAACATTGTTTCTTTAAAAGTGCATCTCATATTTGTCATCATGAATAAAAGAAATAATGAACCATCTTTTCAATACAAATACAAAAAGTTCTGGTCATGCTCCTCTTATTATGTTTTCAAGATTCAACTTGTGAAGAAGGCCTTAAAATACATTTGCTAGACAATAGGAGAAAAAAATGAAAATAGATGACGTGAGGTAAAAAAATATCCATGGAACTTTGATATGCCTGCTCAGTGCCTTGATATGACTTTCATACACTTGTTGCTGTTCCATTTCCTCAGGTGCCACTTCACTAATGCACCAGCCCAAGGCAACAAGGACAAAAATTACTCCCTGATCCACTGCATATAGCTCCACAGATAGCCAAGAGTGGCAAAATAGCACCAGACTATATAGCTCAGATCACATATGTGGGGCTGGAGGGAATTTATTTTGGTATGTTGAAAGAGAATGGACAATATCTTTGTGAGGCTACAGTCTGTGTCTATAAAAAAAACAAACAGTGAACTGTATAAAGGAGATCTCTGGAAACTGGAATAAACACCTAACATCTTAAAAAAGTAGAAGCTAAGAAAGAAATACTCAGTGCAGAGACCCACCAAGGGTGCTTGACCAGCCAGGGAGCCTTGTAGGATGAAGGAACAGTTTTGTGCACAAGGAGACAATGGGGGGTGTGGTGCACCTTCTCTATCAAATGCTGCACTATTCCACAAATGACAGGAGCTCATGTCATTTATCTCTTCAAACCCTTGTCTCTCCCTCCACATGCCTTTTTTTTTTGTACTGCAGCAATAAAAACTTGCATCATATTCAGGACAGAAGTCCTGTAAGATGTGAAGGACACACAGAGGGCACAAGGACAGTAACAGTCTCAGTTTTAAAGGCCTACTAATGTCTAAGAAAGGATTTGAAAAGGCCTTGGCTCTTATGCAGTTTTTGGAAAACATTTTTTCAACCATATCTGACCACAGCAAGAGGGGGGAAAAAAAGTGCTACTCCTCAATTTTCATTCAGGAAGGTGAAAATTCATGTCTTTTTAGCAGGACAGGGATAAAAACCTGGAATCACTTACAAAACAGATACTATACTTTTATATAAAGACATTGCTTTTGTTTGCTTGTTTCTCAGCCTGGAGAAAATTAATTACAAAGATAATCATGAGATTTACCATATCATGCCAGTTGCATGGACAGAATTTTGGTATGTTTCTCCCAGCAGAGGAGAAAAAAAAAGTCTCTCACACTAAGACTCAGAACAATGTTCTACTCTACCTCTCATTGCCATGGAGACAAAGAAAAACCTAATGTGAAAACAGTCCAAAATGGAAGAAACTAAGAAATACAAAATACTATGGGAGAGGAATTACAGTGTTATTGTCATTACAAAGCAAATAAGAACAGGTGTGTCAACAGAAAATGGGATGGAAGGAAAACCACACGTATACAACTTAATAGAGGGAAGTAGTTAAAATTACTGGTCTCAGTTCAAGAGTGCTATTCAGTTCAAGATATTAAGAAATCAATTGGTATCTATAATTAAGGAATTTAAATAAGGTGTCATGCAGTTTAACATCAATAAGAGAACAAGCATATAGACAAGAGAAAATAAGGTTGGTAAGAAAAAAAGAACTGTATTCTAAATAACTCAGTCATCCCTTTTGATTGGTAGGACACAAAGAAATTCCCACACTTCTCGCCAACATTAGAAAATCACAAATTTAGCACATTGAATAAAAAGACAGAAGAAGCACATCGAGATTTCAGGGTGATACGTGATTTAGTACAGTAATGGTATTATAGCATGTGATTTGGGAAAATACATATTTCAGCAAGCAATGTATTTCTGAATTGGGCTTAATTATTAGATATATTTGGAAAAGATCAGCTGTCTTACTGAAAAGAAATAGTTACTCTACAGATGAAAGGGATTTCACTGGCATATCTTAGTCTGTTTGTTTAAACAGAACCAAGTCAGGGTTCATTTCTCAGAAAAATATTTGCAACCCAAATGTACCAAATGTACCAAAGCAAATGTACAAATGTACCATGTGCTTAAGAAGAAATTTAGGCTTTAGTTTATCTCCTTAAGTTATGTACTTCACAACTACAGCTTCTTTTCAAAAACATGCCAGTCTTTGTAGGAAGAAATGATAAGATTTGTGCTCACTCAACCTATATTTAAAGTGACATTTAAGTCTAAAAATACAATACTGCTGTATTACTTACCTGTTCTGAACTTTGCCTAATCAGATACTTCCTTTCCAAGAAAAGCTCTCAAGTTTATATTAGTGGAAGTTAATATAACACTTCAATATTTCTCAGATAAAGAGATTGCTGTCTCAATAAACTTTCTAATGTTCCAGTTTTTCAAACATTAGTTCTAGCATGTCCACAATTTAAGTGGTTTTTCCTCATCCCTTAAGAAATACCTGTCTTGTGACATTTTTATTATTGTATCTGCAAATACTAAATAGCAAAGATGTTGACGATACTGCACATTCCAATTATTTCCTCCCTTGACAGAAGCTATGCTAAGTTAAGGCAAGAGAGTTGCAACAGCTTTAAGTAAAATGCACGATGCTGATACCAGGTGGATAAACAAGACAAGAAGCTTGGGCTGAACTTCACTTCCTACTGACAGTGAAGTTTAAGAGTTCCAAATAAAAGTAAATTAATTTTAAAGAAATCACGGATGTTTTGTTTCCAGCCACTATGCCTGTGCTGTGAAGAGTTAAGGTTGTTTCAGTCTCTTAGCCACATGTGGTAAAAAACATGTAAGAAACTCCCACATGAAGCAAATACTACCTAGGATACTGTATCCTAATTCATTAACATGTATTAAAACTATTTTATTATATATTAACTTTTCTAAAATACCAAGAAAATCAGGATATGTTACAGAGAAGCCTGAGTCAGAACACCCTACTTACTGTATATCTACAGAAACCATAAAATAGCTGAGACACAGTGGCCTTCCTCTGTCTTTCAAACTGCAGCTGTGGGCTTACTAACTGCAGGGGCAGCAGCAGCAAGAAGGGTTCAGCCTGGTTCAGCTTCCCCTCTTGACACTCACAGATATAGCAAGAAATCTGTGTATGTGACACATTTGCTTTGCCCTACTGATCCTTCATTTTTCAGAGAAGCTGACCTAGCCCTAGTTTTACTCCAAATGTTTGGGAATAGTTCTAAAGAAGTTTCTCCAAGTCAGCTCCAACAGTGCTCTTCTCTTAGGCATGTAGATGTACCAGACATCATCAGCTTATGTACACACATCTTTGTTCAGCAAGCAAGGAAAATAAAATGAGGGTTTCTCTTTCTTCTAAATATATATAGAGATACTACCCTGAACATCACCCTTAACATCTTTATTGAGCAGAGGTGACAATATGTACAAAGCCACACTTTGGCACCATGTGGGTTTTTATGACTGTTTTTAATCACTTAGTATTATCTGTCTAATCTGCTGCATCAGAATAGTCTTCCTCAGGGAAATTACTGAAGAATGATTCTTCTCCAAAATGGCTATCTTCCATTGGTTCTAAATAAAGTCATTAGTCATTTTTGTTAGGATCAATGGCTTCATTCCCATTGTAAATAACAGCAGAAAAAGAACAATTCAATATGCAGGGCTCCATAAGACAATATGATTTCTCAGACCCTAAAGCAGTAACTTTTACTGATGAAGCCTCAAGAAGAAATAAAAGCATTCAAAAGATCAGTAATCTATAGGATTTTAAGTTCAAATGGAAGTTTTAAAATACCAGCATTATTCTTTTAATAAATCCACACAGGATAATGAACAAGTATATCAAGTGCTGAATTTCTTGAAGGAATTATTCTTACATGCAACCTAAATTTAACTCCAAGTAATTGACCCAGTTCTTGTAGATCTCAGTGATGCATTATTCTGAAATATGTTTTCATATGCACTATACTATGAAGCCCCTGCTTCGTACGAAGATCTCCAACTTCAGGATGTGGTGCTGTAAGATGCCCTGCAATGCATCTCTTACAGAAGAGCAAAACAAGGACCAAGAAGCAGCCCATTCCTAAATAGTTTCCAGAATATTGTTACAGATCCTCTGAGAGCAGACATCCTGAATGTGAAACAGGACAGGACTAAGTTCTACACTAAGAAATGTCAGGAAAGACCAAGCACGAGTAAAGGAAGTCTCATTACCTGTGTGGGAACTGATGAAGGAAAAGCTAACCTAAATTAAGGACTAGAATTTTTTTAAAGAAAAGAAGTCTATTGGCCAGTATCCCTGCTGCAGCAGCATCTCACAATGTGCACTAATGGACTCTATCATAGTCTCCAAATTTCATTAACTAATCACCTACTCTTTAATTTTAGTCTTTATTTTTCCAATTTTTTCCTTAAATTTTTTTCACTATTTTTTCGTTAAAAGTTACATTTTGATTATTTCAGTCTTTAGGGCTTCTCCAGATCTCAAGGACATCAGCAGAAATATTTTCAGACAAGGTGAATGTTTGAATGCTAACTTCTTTTCACTGATTTGACTAAAGGATTAGTTTGCACACATCAAAATTAAAAAGCTATGCTTATCACAATGTTTGGATCTTAACTGCCAACACCAAATATCTGTGAACTATTACAATAAAATACCATGACCAAGACAAATTATTATTTAATAGTCAAAGAAATTACATCATGCTACTTTCACAACCTTACTGCACCCCAAGCATCGTCCTCCTTTCCCATCTACAAAAGCATTCTGTTATCTCAGTCCCTCAGGTCTTAGGTTATTATGGACTTCAATCTCAAACCTGGCAGATTTGGACCTTGCCAGGATGAGTGACAAAGGATAATCCCACTGGCTGCAGGAAACCCTGCTGATGCTTCAGTACGTGACACACCAAGCCCATGCTGAACTCACAGAGGAGCAGTGTATCAGAAAGGACTATGCTGTTAGAAGCTTTTTTACTTTTGAGGGACTTAAAACCAAAGACTTGACTATTTTACTTGGGCTAAACTCAGCAGCTGCAATTACAACTGACACAACTCCTCACACTTCCCTAAAAAGAAGATGAGCCTTTTTGGTATCCAATTTAGGAAATTGCATTCTGCATTCTGGAGTTTTCCCTGTGCTTCAAGAACAGTGAGAGCCTTCAATTTGCCAGAACATAGAATTGTATTGCTGAGCACTAAAAATCTGCTGTATCCTGCTGCAGAATGAGATTAATTTCAATGTTGCCAAAATGTTAATCATTTGTACAACATATAGTGCAATTTATTTTGGGATCTTTCCAAATAGAAGGCAATTTGTGAACTTCAGCTTCTTCCTAATCTTTCTTTCACTCCTGGTTTCTGAGTTAAGCCCTGATGCAGTGCTCTATACTAAGGATGACAAAACACAGAACTCTCTACTCCTTCTCACAAAAAGCTATTGTCTTTTCTCTTCAGAAATTTTCTGTAGTACTTTAATGAGACTTATCTTTGTTAAAAAGCTAAACTGAGCTAAAATGATAGAGGATCAAATTAAATGTTCTTTTTATAGTACCTCTAAACCCCAGTCTACATTCCTGTAGGAACCTCCATTAGCCTTATGCTTAAAAAAATAAAAAGTTCCACTGAAAATCACCTCGCCTCATTTTCCATTTTACTTTATCAAGTTTCTAAACCTAGATTTCAGGAACATTTCCCCACAGACTTGACCCAAAATCCACATATGCCCATTAAGGCTTTTCCAAATATTTTTCTCACCTTGGGACCAGGCTTCACCATTACTTTAATCACTATAAGAAGAAGAAAAAAAAAAAAAAAAGTCACACAAAGTACACAGAAAAAGAGACTTTGACATACAACTAACTATAATGATTTTTTTGAGTATATCCAGCCTGCCTATTGGTGAATTTTTCACACTATCCTAAACTCTAACACAAAAAATAATTACTGATCTTTTAGTAGCTGGAAGAGCATGGAATTACTTGCCACTACTTTTTGTTTAACAGAGAGGATCTGTATTCAGAGCTTATTTCATGAGGAAATACCAAGTAGCATAACCTCCCTCATAAAAAGACCAACATTAAATAATACTTTTATCACCAATTAAACACATTCTCTTCTTTCCATATTACAGTGATGTTGCTGTAGAAATGAAGTATTTTTCTAAACACATTTTATTAAATATAGCACGTTAAATTCAGCAAGGTACTACGTGTGTCTGCCCAAGTAAAGCTTGGCACAGAGGAGACTGATCTAGTGAAAAACAGCTGAGACCTCCCGTTTCCAAATAGAGAAATGGGATTACAAAGAAAACATCATGGCTAACTATTCTGTTAATTTAATTCCATGTTGATTGGGAAAGAAGTACACTATATAAGTAGAAGGAGAATCAGACTTTCTGTCCGCATGTCCTCTTTGCCTGACATTTCCTGGAATTGTTGACTTTATTATTTGATTCTAATTTGTTGTGTAAAGAGCACAGGTTTTGCAGCTACCAAGTAGGCTGAAAAAGTACAGCAACCAAAACCAGAAGCACTTTGGCAGTAAAAACAGCTATACTTATAAGAGAATGACAGCTCAGTGCAGCAGATACAGTGCTAATGACAATTTAAAACACCCTGATCTACCATAAAAACTAATCTCTAAAACACTGCACGTATCATTGCCTTTCTCTGTCATGTAGGTTTTGCAATAAAAAAGTTACATACCATGACCAGGGATCAAATCCTTAGTGCCCTTACTGTGTGTTTACCTATAAACTCTGTATGTCAAGTTGTCTTAGTTACGGTGACAAACAAGCAGCAGCAGAATGTCATAGCTGTCAATGTACTAGTTACAAAAAGTACAGCAACATACCAAATCTTTGCAGTGAATTCAACAATAACAAGAACTACAGCTAACATTTAAGACTAGATGCCAACTCCCTTCTTTAGTCTATGGAAATGTTCAGTAATAACACACGTTACATATAAATTGCAATCACAGCTGAAGACTCTGTTTCATTATTCCTAATGGCCTATATGTGCCACCTTCCTTCTGCTGAAAAGAAAAACAATGGCCTGAAAGGGCACTTGAGTACATTAACATTTCAGTTCACTTCTTCTCAGTGATATTTTCAAGATAGATTGAGTTCCCATCCTCAGCTAGTCATATTTTGTCAGGATCAGGTGTAGTTCACTTCGGTGATAGAAGTGAAAAACGCAAAATGTTTTCCAGGTCAACAGCTATGACCTACTGCATGGAAACAACAATCTTCCCTCTTAAATACTTGAGAGAACCTGTCTGCTCTGGATTGAGAGGTCAGTTGGGATCTGAATCCTTATGCCAAGCCTCTGCATGCAGAGTCCAGTTTTCTCTATGGACCTTGAAATACTGTAGGAAAATCATGGTGCCTTGGAACAAATTACATTTTGTCCTAATTTCTCTACTACAGTATCTTTCTCAGATTTTAGGAGAGATGGTCCAGCCATGCTGTTAGATCCAAAAGTGGGTAACACTGCACCAGACTCACTGGCTGGAGATTGTGTTTTCCTTCAGCCTCTCCCTCTTGTCACTACGGAGCAAAATTTAAAGCAATTAAAAAAATAAAAAGTGTTGCCTCAGCAGCACCAGTGCTAAAACATTTAAAAGGCTCAGAGGAGAAATATGTCTCTAAGCTGTCCTGCTGAGCAATTCTAACAAAAACCTACTGGATAAAAGAAAGGAGGTAGAATTAGTCTACTCTTTGCTGTTATGATCAACACAGAAACAGATGTATTTACTCTTATGAGATAGGGAAATTACTAGACCAAAACCACTGTGCTCACAGATAAAGGGAGACAGTAAGACAACCACAACAGGAGACTACCTTTGTAAGACATAAGAAAATTTGTCCATCCTCCATTCTATATTCTTTTTAACTAGACTAGAAAGCAAGTCTAGTCCAGTAGTGGCGCTTAGCAACAATCTCTACATTTGTAAACCAATGCACAGATCTGTGTGTTTGTGGTAAGGTACACATAAATACACATAATTTTTCTCAAACATATTCTGCAATTTAACTGCTGTAATTATGTACCATTTCTGCTAGATCTAGAAAGAAAATTACTTACTTATTGTATCATTCTCCCTCAAGTATTTCCTGTACCCTGCTAAATAAATAAGCTTGAAAATAATGGGTAGTTACACATTCTGACTTAGGAAAGAAGTGAACATCTTGTAAACTTCCTCAATAGAAGAGTATCAGCTCTAGTATTTAAAGCTTGCAATTTACTTTCATAAATTACACAAAATACTATCACAAACTGTTTAGTGAACAAGGTTTTAATAACTCCTTTTTATTTCTTAAGTATAGCAAATTCTCTTATTTAACATTAATTTTCCATATAATCATAAAATAAATCTAGGTTATAAACAACCTCTGGACGTCATCTAGTCTTAACCACTGCTTAAAGCATGTCCAATTACAAAAGGCTGCACTGTCATGCCCAGTCAAACTCTGAGTATTTCTAGGAACAGAGATTCCAACTCCTGATCTGGGCAACCCATTCCACTGTTTGTCTACTCTCACAAGAAATTGTTTTTACTTCACTTAATTAGGGTTTTCATGCTGTAACATGTTCTTTACCTCTAACCCCACCCCTGCCCATCAGTAAGGAGAACA
This sequence comes from Phylloscopus collybita, assembly GCA_027886175.1. Classification (NCBI taxonomy): domain Eukaryota; kingdom Metazoa; phylum Chordata; class Aves; order Passeriformes; family Phylloscopidae; genus Phylloscopus; species Phylloscopus collybita. The sequence continues at coordinate 36,928,758 of JAJNNQ010000009.1, read as the reverse complement.
GCCTGGCTCTACCTTCTCTAAACTACCACAAAGAGAAGTTGAAAACAGCAACAAAATCTTAGTCTCATCATCCTCTCATGTAAACACTTTTCAAGGACGCTCTAAACTTTTCTTGAGAGACAATAGGCAAAATCAAGTAAGTCATTGCCTTCTTGTTCTAATGCACTAGATACTAAGTATTACAACAGATTTCCAAGTCTGGGATTAAAAAAATATCTGTAGCACATAAATGAAGATCACAGCTGAAAAAATCCACTTTTTACCCTTTACATATAGCTTAAAAAACAAAACAAAACAAACAAAAAAAGAAAAAAAAAAAAAAAAACACCAAAAAACCACCACAATACAACAAACCCAACCCCCAAAGATCTATTTTCTGCCTGGCCCTAGAATATAGTCAAGTCAGCTCCTCTTCTACAGCACAGATTGAATACTGGAGCTGAGCCTATGAATATCCTGCCAGTTTCCAAGATGTTACAGTGTATTAGCATCAACAAGCCTTATTTTCAGCCACACACACAACATTTTCAAGAAGATTACAGCCCAACATTTTTTTCTAATGAAGTATTTCACGTGTGATGTTTTGTATGATAGCTGACATGCTTAGATAATAATAAAATTACCTATAAGAACAGAAGCACAACAAATATGTCTCTAGTCATAAGACAAGGGTTAATGGTTTTAAACTGGTAACAATACCAATACAGACTGGATATAAGGAAGAAATTTTTTTCGATGAGGGTAGTGACACACTGAGACAGGTGGCCCAGAGAGGTGACAGATGCCCTGTCTGAAAACATTCAGAGCCAGGTTGGATGGGACTCTGAGCAACCTGGTCTAGTTGAGAACATCCCTGCTTATGGCAGGAGGTTTGGACTGAAGACCTTTAAAGGGTCTCTTTAAACCTAAACTATTCTATGAGTGTAAGAAATACACAGAAACCATTTTTTTTCATTTTAAGAACTATATAATATAATTAAGTATAATAATATTTAATCAAAAGACCAAAACTACAAGAACTGTTCTGCAATGCTAAATCATACCTTTATTTCAAATCTCTACCCAATACATGGCAGGGTTTTGATTGCCTTTTATGATGAAATCTATTCAGTAAAGTAAAGCATGTATTTCCAAGCTCTTTCTGGCTTGACAGTACTGCTTGCAGCTACATCAGGATCAATGACTGCACCCATTTGCAAACTTGAGCTCTCTTGTCACCTTTCAGATCCCAATCCTGTGAATCCTCTGAAAGTAGCAAACAAAATATTTGAACTTTATCATAATATCCTGTTGAAGAGACTCCCATATTGTTAAAACTCCTTTGGCTTTTTACTCCCAAGACGCTTTATACTGAGTCATCTTTAAGTTTTCAACTTAGGGAATGAGAGATTGGACCTTATTTTGCTTTGCTTTAAAGTGAAGGAGGACAAAGAAACAATACTGACCTTTCAATTTGGATGCATATCTGCATGCAGATTTACTGTCTGAATAGCTTTGGCTGATATTAAGGAATTTATTATCTCAGAGATAGAGTCCAGTTCCACATTTTAAAGCAGGTGCTGGGGCAAAGTGCTTTTCAATATCCGTCACCCCGCTCACTACATGTATCATTAGCCTCATTGCAGCTTTCCTACTTATACAGACATATTAAGACTACTCCTGGAATATTTATAGACATCTGAATGTAGACAAGCACTTTTCACAGAGCTTTCACACATAAAAGTCCATAAAGAATTCCACTGCATATTTTTGCCATCATCAAGAAAGAAATCTTCACTAAAGCACTGAAGTACTTACATTATAAAGAAGCAACACATTTTTGGAATAAAATATCAATTTTATAATAGCATGCTTTGTTTTGGTTTTCACTAGAAAGTACAGACTGTGTCTAAAGTGGCCAGTGAAAACTACTGACTTACTAAATAGTTTGATGGCTTACCATGTACATGCACACAAATGCAAAAAATTGCTCTTATCTACCTGTTTGTAAGGTATCAAGCCAGTCATTTTCCAGAAGTCTTCTGAAACCACATAAATCCTGTTTCAGAACTGTATACCAAAGTCCACACACACATTCATTACACTTAAACAAATAAGCTTTTCTTTCAAACAGTTTCCACAGTAAAATATGACAAATTAGACAGTTTTGTTACGAGGTACACAGATACACCCACAGACATATAAGCAGCATTACTAACAGGAGCATGTGCCTCTACGTAGATCATGTTATGTTTTCTTTTTTAAAATAATCTGCATTTTAGCTTGTAAACATTATATTTAGCTAGAATTTTTTTTCCTGAAGAATTGAGGAATAGTAAAATGAAGCAGAATAAACAAGTTAAGGCACCCACTCAAGCAAGTGCTCATATTAAACTACTAGCCACAGTAAGAGAATTGTCTCAAGAAATACACATACCAAGAAGAAACTCAATATTCAGGTCTGCAAGAAGGAAACACTGGACAGAATCCAAAAGTCTATTTTCTTACTCTTTACAAACAAAACCAATTTAGGACAATACGAAACAACTTTAAGAGTTGGATCATTTATTTTTTAATATGTGTGTATGTACAAGTAGCACATACTTGCACTGCACTGCTGTCACTTGAGTTGAATTCTACCAAAAATCTGTGTGCTAGGCTCATAACAGGGACAAATCAAAATGCCTTAAAAACATAACAGCAAAAAAGAAAGAAAAGAAAGAAAAGAAAGAAAAGAAAGAAAGAAAAGAAAGAAAGAAAAGAAAGAAAAGAAAAGAAAGAAAAGAAAGAAAAGAAAGAAAAGAAAGAAAAGAAAGAAAAGAAAGAAAAGAAAGAAAAGAAAGAAAAGAAAGAAAAGAAAGAAAAGAAAGAAAAGAAAGAAAAGAAAGAAAGAAAAGAGAAAAAAAAAAACACTCAAAACTACCAAACCTCTAAACACAGAAGACATTCTAGAGTGTACCAACAGCCTACTTTAAGACATGAACTTGAAAACAATGACTAACAGCTTCATTTGTTAATTCAGGGAACTGTCAGCATCTGCATTTTACAGGATCAGAGAAAGAGAAGTTCAAGTTTGCATGAACAACTGAAATCTTTTCATTTCAACCATGCTTCAAAGCAGTGTCAACCAGGTTGCTCAGGGCCACGTTCACTTGGGATTTTAATTCTTTAATTTCCTATAACAGCTTGCATGAAAGAAACTTCATTGAAACTTTACACGTAATCTCTGCAGTTTATTCTGCAGCAAAACATTACAGATTAAGCAGTTGACTTACATTTTAAAGTAGAATCAAGCTTAAGAACTTAAACTGATTTAAGGTATGCTCACTCTGGGGGATATGCAAGCTCTCTCTGAGTTTCACAGACACAAAACCTATGTGGGACCTCCCCTGAAGAAATATTTGAGTAAGAGTAGTCAGGCTTCTAAGAGGAACAGTCTCTTCAAGTATTCTCTTCAGTGTATGTTCCATTAGACATGACAATGCTACAGTATTGATCCATCACTTCTATTTCATTAAATATTTAATAGCTGGTTTTGTGCAAAAAATTTACTTTTAATAACTTTTTTTCATAGTACTATTCTGTACTTTGAAACATGACTGAAATGTAAGTATAATGACTCGTAAGTCCTTTGCCCTTGAAGTCAAGCATGGTTCATAAAAAATCCCTTCCACTTAACAGGTGCAAGGTATGAGCATGCAGGTTGTATCATACTGTCTAGCAACAGCAGGACCAATAAATGCATCAGGCTGAAATGATACTTAAAATTTCTGAATGCTTGATTTCATAGCTTTCATATTCTAAGGATCAGCCTGCTATCTGTACATCAGATTGAGAGTATTAAGTTTTTTTTTCCAGAGCTTGGTAGTGAAATTACTTGGCCAATGTAACACAGGACATTAGGGTAAGTAAATACTGCTTTATTTCTGGCCTTAAATTTATCAATCAAGAAATCTTTGCTTCTCTGGGTCTACTTACCATATTACAGGAAGAGTATATGGAAAATTGGTGACCATCAAGTTAAAAAAAAGTTGACATTATTAGAAATACCTGACAAAACAAAATCTGGACAGATGTTCCAAAGCCACCAGCTGCCTATATTCACTGCAAAGAAGAATCAAGGCCAAAAGCACTAGCAGAGTTAGGCATATCTCTGGGTGAAAATACTCAGTTACATTAAACAAGATTTTATAAAACCAGCAGTATCAATCCTTGCACTCCAAGTAGTCAAACTAACATTGCTAAGGGTGCTGCTAATACAGATCTCACCACAAAATCCCTTTATATATCATAACAAGTTCCTGCCATACTAGCCAGTCATATCCTTGCTAAATACATCTATTTTTTTGTTCAGTTTCAATAGGAAAGGCTGATGTACATATTTCTTTTATGCCAATATATCATTCACTACATGCAAGAAGACATCCTGTTCTACCACCTCCAATCTCCTTACTTGTAGCCCTGGTTCATGCCTGACATGTTTTGGTTTTCTGAAACTCTTTTCCCAGAGAGTTTTCTGTAAACCAAAACATCTCAGGCACAAACCAGGGCTACACTTACTATTGTTAGTTTGTTTTTTTTTTATTCATCAGCTTTTTCCCGACCCTAGGCACTTCAACAGTATCTTCAATACATTACTGCTAGTTATGTCTTCATAATTTTCAGTACTCATTTTTGGGGGTTGGTTTTTTTCCCTAACTTTGGGCACTTTATAAACAACATGGATGGCACTATGCCATTTTAAAAGAAAATATGACTTTATAAACACGATGCTGCTTATTTACACGGTGTTGTAGGGGCATTATCTTTGCTCATACCATAGAAATGCATACTGAAAACTTCACTGATCTAACTCAGACCTGCTTTATTCCTGCTTTACCAGATAAAGATCAGAATAATTCAATAGTAATACTTTTACAGCTAGCCTTGATGATCTTAAGGATCTTTTCCAACCTTTTCCTATCCCAGATTCTAAGTCATTGACTAGTCTTAAATACTCCACACCCACACCATCTCCATTATAAGGAGGCAACTTTAAGCATCAGCTCTCTTGCATACACCATCATGCAGATATCAATCAACATGACAAAATAATACAAGATTTGCAGCCTATTATTTCCACAAAACCTTCCAAGAGCATTTGAGAAAGAAAGGAGAAATTATGGCCACACGTGGCCCAAGATCATCCAAACTAAAAGGAACAAAGCAAATCAAAAGGGGAAAAAAGAATTTAAAAAATGGTATCACTGAAATTACTCCAAAACAAAGCAATTTTACACTTTACATGCTCAATTCCTTTCTGCCAGCTGACTTCTCTTCCGTCAATTCAGCTTACTGTAAATCTGAAAGTTTCAAGCATCTAGGGCTTGGATGAAATTTCCTTTGAATGTTTTGTACAAGATGTGCATGTTTTGACTGACAGCCATTCTGTTACTGCATCTATTTCCAACAAGTATATCAGGAAGAACGTAATTCTTTAGGCAATTATTCTTTATATAATTTATGCCAAGTAGCAGAACTTCCATCCCTCTGCAATGAGCTTCAATGCTCATTGCTCAGGCTGAGCTTTTGGCAGTGCACAACGCATCCTAGAAGACTGTTCTTCTGGGTTATTTCTGTTTTGGTCTTTCTTCAGTATCTTGTAAAATAAGTAACAGCAACAGAATTTTAAAGGCACTTCTGCTTGCCTTTCTAAAATGCAATATCCACTGTCTGGCCATACCTTACAAGAAAAGAAAATCATCATCAGAAACTAGGAAAAATAAGTACTGCAAAAACAAAATTTAAAGCCTCACTTAGTAAAATCAAAAAATGTCAACCCTACTTGTGCCATATTATGAAATTCCTGAAAGATACTGAGATCCCAATGATAAGGACAAGCCGATCTGCAATCACAGAACAAGTTCTCTGTATCTATACCAGTCACAGCTGGCAGTTTTGTCAGCAGTTCCTCAAAGAAAAGTGCTGCAGCAGTGATACTCCATACGTATGGCTCCAGCCTACCTCAATTAATAAAACCTACCACAATAATTCTATTCATAGACTGTACAGTGATAAATATGAGAAACTGGAGCTACTCAGAACAGGGCTGATAAATCACAGCTAATTAACAGAGGTGCTGGTTGTGCTTACTGATCTGCAGATCGTTTTTTTAAAACTCAGACAAAAGAAGGAAAATCAGAATGAGTGGAAGACAATAAAAGGTAAATAAAAAATCATGACAGGTTTGGTTTTTTTCCTTAGTTTTGCTTCTGTTTTTTTGCTGAGGTGAATTTTAATTGCCATCTTGATTTTCATCTAATAGCAAGGACAATTACATAATGAACTATATGTGATTCTTGTCTTTAATGCACTGGAAGCAAATCATGTGTCCACAGGCCACGACTGTTATTATAAAATAATAATTTTAGCAATACATTTCAAAAACGCAAAATCACCACCTGTTTTTCAGAGTTCTTCTTGGTCACTAGTATTGGTTTTGGAGGTAGATTGAATAGATTCACCCAGCTTGTATGTTTGCTAGGACTGGCAAATGCTGAGGAAAATAAATTTTTCAGTTTCCTTGTGACCCTAACTGTTCCTCCTGTGAAACTGACATTCAACAAAATTGAAACAAATTCAAGGAGAAGTACCTCTTCTCTGCTCTCAAAATGCATGGTCACCCACAAGACTGAGAACCCACCAACCTTTCCATTGGTTACAGTACACAGACTTTCCATTTTCTTTGTTAAAACTATTCTGCTGTATTTGGTTTTAAATTTCAAGTGAATCCATCTTGTATTAATTCCACTACAGCTCCTGTGCATTTAAATACTTCCACTGACATAAATGTTCCTGTTTTTTAGAATGTATGCTACTGTGCCTAGGCAACTAACCCCGCCACATGGAACCATCTACCCCAATTTCCATCTCCAACTGGAGCCAAGAACAGAGCTGCAGTCGGTTATTGAAGAGATAAGACTGATCAATAAGCAGAGATAGAAGTCTTTAGAGAAAGAAAGCAAAGCAACATCCTCTCATCACTATTCCTTCTCCCTATCAGAGTTCTCAAACATTAAGTAGTTCTTCAAATCAAAATCTACTTTTTCATACCCTTTATCATTAATTTTCTTCTTTTTAATATTTATTCTAATTCTATGCTTTATCTTGAGGGGTAAGAAGAGGGATAATGAAATTGTGCCCTACAGAATTATACAGGAACTTGAACACATCTTCTAATTTGTTTTCTATTATTTTCTAATAGTTGCCAACATACAAATTGACTTTCTTTTTGGTCAGCTGGTTCCTATCAGTAATGGTAATGTCCTGTAACTCCTCACCTGAATTTTGAATGTATACTAACTGAACTACTTACAGAAGAAACACTACTCAAAATTAATTAGCAGTATCCACTGTTTTGTGCACTCTCCTTTATTCCATGGAATTATCCCACAAGGTTACAACCAAGCGAAAAGAGAAAGGAAATGCAAAAGAACGCTTAAATATTATTCAAACATTTAAGCATTGTATTGTAATGAATGTTATAAACAAATGTCTTAGGTCTCAAGTGTTCTCAGCTCACTGACAAACAGCAACTAAAAACCAAATTTATCAATAGTGACACAAGAAACACAGCTAATGAAAAAAGATAAAACCTTCAATATTGCAATTTTAACAGGATCCTTGGCAAAGAACCAGGGTACACAGCACTCTTAATACATAAATACCTGGAAAGCATCAATTCTTGAAGCTGTTCAGGCACATAACTCTGCAACATGTTATTAATTACAGCAAAAATTTTATAGTATAATTTCTGTAACATTAAGGTTTATGTACAGCAAGAATCTGTCAAGTGCACCAAAAAGCAAAACTCCCCTCCAATACTCCTGAAGCACGAGTGTGAACATCTGATAGTACCCATGCTGTATGCTGATATATATCTTACTTAAAAAACCCAAACCCATTACAACTTACAGTCTTCATGTATACCTTTCCCAACACCATAATTTTAAAACTCCATGAAGAGTTAAGCCAACCATTCTCAAGTGAACAATTTCAAGTATTCAGCATTAAGAAAGATCATATCTCATCACATTTCTTTGATAGTTGGTCTCATTAGGGTTCTAAAATGTCTGAGCCATCCTTTGTTTTATCTGTTTGCCAAATCAAGTACTGGTGTTGAATGAAGGAAAGGGCAATAATAATTTTAAAAGATTAAACTATAATTAAGTTCCTCAAAAAACAATGTATTTAAATACATACAGAATTAATAGGTTATTTGCCTTGACTGCAGCCATTGTGGTTAAAAAGACAGAAAACAGACTAAAAGAAGAAAAAAGGAGAAAAAAAAAAAAAAAGTAATGCAAACTGAGTGGGAGAGAAGACTAAGTACTCAACTCAGTCTACACTGATGAAGTGTGTAACTGTCCTGAAGAGAGGCAAACGTGGGGGAGTACTTCAGCACTAATTCATCACATAATGCTTCTAAATTAGAAGCAAAATGGGAGTCTGGAAGAAGCAGCTACCTCTGACTTCCACAATTTATGAACAACATATGATTACAGTAGCAAATCAAAGTTTGAGAAGTGCTCTTATAGATAGAATAAAGACAAAATTTGTGAATGTCTTTTCTCTCACAAGAGACAGGCTTTATAGCAGGATGGCAGCGAAAGCAAACACGGGAGAAGAAAGGAGGAGACAGAACTCCAGCAAGACAGAATAAAAGTACTCAAAGATAGAGGCAGCAGGCTGTTCTCAGTCTGGCTGGCATGGAGTTCATTGTCATATAGCAGCATGTACTGCTCCATTGCCCAAGCCTGTGCTTGGAAGCTGCAAGTCTAAAGCATCCATGTACTGCTATGAGTGCACATCATCAGCCTGCCCATTTAAAACACAGGTAAGTATTGCATGGTTAAGCACAATATGCATCTTCTTATGAATATATGAATATGAATACGTATGAAGATGATTTATTTTGTTCAAACCCAAACCATTTGTTTCTTTAAAGTATAGACTGCATCTAAATTAAAACATCCTTAATCCCAAACCTAGCATACATCTTAAATAAAAAACGGATCAAATCACAAACGAACTTCGTCCTTTTTTAAGTTTTTTTTTGATGTTATAGTGATATCACACATAGGTCACTATTTATATAGTCTGTATGGTACACAAGCTCAGTTATCTGGGATGAAGAAAAAGATGATTCATGAATGAAAAAGCCTTTGTCCTACAATCATTTGTCTCCTGTATAAAGCTAAATAAAAGTAGGGAGGTGGAAATTTCTTTAAAAAGCCACCACAGTCTAACAGCTTTTTTGAAGGTAAAGAATGATGGCACTTAGAATTGAGAGAAAACCCAACGATCTCCAGTCTATAACCACATGGTAACTTTGAAACTGAAAGACTGAAATTGCAAGTAGCTATTTGCAACCTTCAAACAGTCAGAGAGAAACCGGCTCTTCCTGAACTTTTTTAGCCATGTAAGGTTCAACTAAAGAACACCTGATGCGTCCTTTAAAGATTATACACTGGCAAGAGACCCACATAAGCTCTGAAGACATCAAAGAAACTTCATAATGTTAAAGGTGACACAATTGCCCCACTCTGCTACCAAAGTAAACAAGTAGCAGTTTACTTTAATGACTAAACTTTAGGATTACTTCACTCCTTTCTCTAAGTGTAGCATTCTGTATTTAAATTTATACCCACATTGCAAACATTTTTTCACTAGATGATAAAAATGTATCAGCATATGATTAACCTGAAAACATCCATACGCTCACTGAAGAGTGGCAAAGCTCCGGCACGTGTGTGCACATTCCGTTTTGCCATCACAATCTGCCAAATTGTATCTACATTTTAGATCATTAGCTGTAAGACAGTTCTATAACATCAGCTTCAGTTATGCCCACATAAAACCTAAGCAAGATATAATTCCAGAATTATTGATCACATTCCACAAATACACTTCACATGCTCATCCTCTAAATTACACGGGAAATACTGAAAGCTGCGTGTCATACTTTTGTTTCATTTATATAAGTCCTTTTAAAGAGATAGAAAAAAACTAAAGAGTAAAAGTGTAGAATATTAATTTAACTACTCTGCAGGTGATTTGCACAATCTTAAAGTTTTCCTGTCTCTGCTTGAAGCCTGTGTATTCCAAAATATAAGGCACCATTAGGATTTCTATCCACAATTTTTCCAAATTTCACAAACTCACTATTGTACTATATGATTACTGGGGGGCCCATAATATCTACTAAGGATTTTTCAATGGCCTCAGTATTTTAGATTCCTCTAAAATGAATCTAGTAAGTCCTTTAACAATTAACTTATTTTTTCTCCTTCCCCTCTGTATTGACTGTTGCCTAAATTTTCAGAAAATTGCATCTTCATTGACGTTAATTTTTTGAAGATCAGTGATTTGTGAAGAAAACAATATTTAGCTGCTTAAAAATGTAGATCAACGTATAAAACTATTCTATCTCAAATACTTGTGATTAAAGTGTACAATTTGCCTTTGAATAAAAGGGACCAACCCCTGTCAGAACGTGTTTCTGGAGATACTTTCTTTCTAACCTGAATTGCTCTATGTCTCCCCTGTTTTTTGTAGCAGCAATACATCAGTTCATTCTAGTTAAATCTGATGCCAAGAGAAAGCACAGAAGAACCTACCTTACTAAAAAAATGCCTAAATATAGGCCACAAACTCTAAATTCAGTCATGACTACCACTATTCAGCTTTTTGCTTAAGATAAATTTCTACACAAAACAAGGTGGCAAGTAAAGTGCCTAATGAGAGCTAAATTCCATGTGACTATCAAGTTCAAGGATTAGAGGACAGACTCCACAAGAATTATATGAAGGTAGGATATGAAGAGCTAAGTATTCAGTTAACAAATTCCTTGGTAAATTGCTGTTTTATCCTTTTTCTTATCTGATAATCTGATAAGGAAAGAGCACTGATGAAATTCAAACACCTTCAGAATTTGTAAGTACTGCAATAGCTCCTAATTTATAAGCACTGCATCTAACAAACTAAAGCAGCTGTTAAACTGAGGGAAAAAAAAAAAAAAAAAAGAACTGCAGAATTGATTGTAGCTTGATCAGCAATGTCAGAATTATTTTATTGGTACACAACAAAACCCAAACAAGCAATATAAGTGACAGCTGAGATTTCTTAAGAATATCACTGTTTTCCAAATAGCAGCTATCCCACACCCACTTGTAATAGTTAAAAAACCCTTCAGTGTTAGAGGAAAAGAAGACAAATCAATTTGTAAGTTTTCAGAAGTAGGAAAAGGGATCACTGACAGACACAGGTACAAATCCAGTGCTAGGAAATCCAAAATAACTGATTAAGAAGGAAAAAAAATATTAATATATTGTCAAACTTAAGGAAAGCAGGCGTAACTTTATATTATGATCAAAATAAAAACTTAAATATGTTTTTCCTTCATGATTGGATGCAAATGTTTGTTGGTTAACTGTTGAAAATCAAAATCCAAGATAATTTTTGTTTCTTGTTAAAGTAGAAGGCAAATGATGTAGTCATAGCTGGTGAAATCCTTTTGACTCAGAAGTATCTTAAGATCTATTTTAACCAGAAGGCCAAGCCACCTTCTTGTTAGAATATATATGGTTCAAGTAATTCAGTTAAATAGAATGCTGTTCTTAGTTTTTAAATATCCATATAGGACAAGGCCTGGAATACAAAATAAAACCATTATCCCACCAGAAGGACAGTAATTTGAATTCGAAGCTGCAACTACAGCCATGAACAGCAAAACAGAACACAAAAGGGGAGCAGCTATAGCGTACTACAGAAATACATTAAGATACTGCAGCACTACAGATTTTCAGAGATTTTTTTTTTTAAAGAGGAAGCCTCTACAACTACATGGTTGCTTTTATCTGCCATTTTGGTTGGTTCTTATTGCCAATTATCAGACATAATCTGCTGGACTAGAGACCTTGAGCTTGACTTGTTTCATTTTCCCTCACATGTTCCATATAAAGCTGTCATTACTACAGATGTATGAGATTTTCTTTTTAAGATCATTAGGTTGCTGACCATGGAGAGTTTTTAATTTTCTCCATATTTTTATGCTAAAAGGAAAAAAAAAAAAAAAGACTGTAGACAAAACAAGAGCAAGAAAGAACACAAAGGGCAAGCCAATGCCTCCCTTAACACCTCTACAGCTGTGTGTCACTGGCTTCCCTTCTGCAAGCAAACAGTGCATGTTTCAAACAAATTTCACACAAAGCTAAAAATATATGAACAAGACACATAGTTCAAGTCCAACAGGATAGCTGTCTTCAAATCGGTGTCATACATGCCATACACTTTACCTGTTCCTTAAGGCTTATTTGATTATGAGAGAAATACTAAAGGAGAGAACTAAAATATAGAAATTTGCATGCAATCTTATCAGAATCTTAATGTTACAGATACATCTAATGTTTGATATATGGACTGAACACAATGGTTCCAAACAAGGTTATTCCTGTATAACTTATTTCTTCTGTTAGCTCTGGTACATTGTAGAAAATATTCCAGAGACGTTGACACAGTTACTTCAGACTTCATTTTTCAGGAAGATCAAGTCCAAATAAGTTTTATTAGAAGCCAAGATCATAAGTGACTCCTGAAAAACTCCACATTAATTCATATGTGGAAGAACTACAAACCAGACTGCTAATAGCCAGCATCACAAAAAGCAACAGTATCTGTGGATCTATCAATGGACGAATTGGTTTTTTTTCCTCTAAGAGATCTTAAGCTTTAAATCTTGACAGTAGTTACAACATCAAGTAGACCAACTGGTTTATTTTTAGAACAATCCACTTAAAAGACCCTAGAGAAGAGACACAAAAAGCTGAATGAGTGTAACTACAAATTTGATTGCATTACCCAGCAAAAGACAATTATACAGTGGATGCAGACTGTTCTTCCCTCAATAATTACTTCATTAAGGTGCAGTCTATAATTCACTAAGTGCACATTACTAAAACAATAATAATAAAAAGAACCTTGAATGTAAGACAGTTTGTTAAACAAACAAGCAAAACTGCCTTCAAAAATGCAGGATCACATAGTTAAATATACAACCCATGTTCATAATGATAGAAGAACAAGTTTAGTTGAAAATACCAGGTTTTTAAAAGAAAACAAAGCAACCATGCACTCTATGTCATTAAGGTTCAAGTTGTCAACAACTTATCTGAGCCAGTTTTGAAGCAGTCATAAGGAACACAATTATTGAAAAGACATTTTTTGTTTCCTGCACTCCATCCTTGAACTGTAACCCATCTCATGCAGAGGCAGCAAGAACTTCTATTTGGAACAGAAAAGGCAGAGAAAGGAAAGTCACCTATGTCAGTTTTTCTGATGTATCTGGAAAGCCCTCTGTTACTGTGTGAACACAACACTTCAGGGGAATTCATTTGTTTCAATAATTCAGTTGATAAGTCATGAATCACCTCCTTTAGAGTTGCTCACTATACCCTGCTCCAGAAAAGTAAGTAATACACCAATAAATACATCAAGTTTCTATTTTTACAGTCACTTTAAAAAAAAACTTTTCCTCTCCAGAAGTCATTTGGAGTAGATACCCTTGCATTTATTCAAGAGCGTGAGCAGGTAGGTCAAATCTGAGAGAGAAGAGAGGAAAAAGAAATATTTATTAATAATAGAGGTCAGAGTTGGAACTGGACAGGAGTTGGTAGAAATGCCATAAAAACAATTTCTACATTATTTTGGAAACATGTTTCAATATTCAGTCGGGAAAGAATCTTGTGTAAGACCTAAGGTATGCCTTCTTCAGTTATATATGCCAGAAACACCACTGGAGTTTTAAATACAAAATTAAACTACAAAAGGACTTGGTTTGTTTTGTTTTTTTTCCTTGAAATAACCAGATGTGTATTAAGGTATTTTAAAATCATCCCCCACATAATTATTATGATGCTATGAAAATCAATGCAGACTACCCTTTCAATTGTAATGTCATCAATTCTTTTCTATAATAAAAGGCTGCCTGCTACAGGGGAACTTCAAAGCCCTTCCTTAGACATTCTGAAAGAACACTCCCAAAAATTATTTTTTTAAACCTCAAACATTTTAACAAAAAGTATATATTGAATACGGAGTATTTTGGAAAAATATACATACAGATTCACAAAAATAACAGAGAGGATTTTGACTCTTTACATGCTTTGTTTTTATTGAAAATAAAAGCATTAAACGTATTAAATGAGTCTGATCCACCACAGAGATGAGGCACAAGCAAGTATTAGAAGATTGCCACTTTCCTGCTTTAATAGAGTTTCTAGCCTTTTTTGTGTTTTCTTGGATTTATTAATGACACAGGGACATGCCTCTCTACCCAATGACACGTTCATCTTACCCACTCAACTTTTCAAGAGAAAACGTCTGTGAAATACAATGGACATGGCCAAGATGTTGAGGAAAATTCATCAAACTGCCACTAATGAAAATGGTCCTTCACTACAACTCATGTTACTAGGTAGCTGTACACAGACGTAAAGGTTCAAAATCTTCTTCTGCCAGGTATTACAGAAATATTATATTGTAAATATAATACATTTAAAATTATATTACAACATATCATCTACAAAGCAGACCCACTGAAAATTTGTCAAATGCTTAATTTACTCTGTCAGGATAATTTTCCATCTTTTAAATGCTCTAATTATAAAATGACCAATTCTACATGACTCGAATCCAAAATTTCTATCAAGTCACATGAATCGCAAAGAAAAAGCTCAACAAATACATTTATAAATGTTTACAAAAAATGACAGAAAAAAATTATTATAAACATACAATCCATGTTAATTACTGTCTTGTACATGAGGGCTAATAAATCCACAATTTCTATAAATCAAAGTTACTCAATATAGAACCTGACAAAGCATTTCTTTCTATTCTGTAATATCTCATATAGCTTCACAGTGGTTTCACATATTGAAGCTTTTACAAAATAAAACTAACCATGGCTGAGAAGCCCAAATTTAAACAGGAGCACATCACATCCTACATTGGTATTGACAAATCCCAGGAAGAAAATACATTCACCAACACTCTAAAACCAGCATGAAAACTAACACCAAATTAAGTCATTGTGCCATTCCCTTCCAATGAGAAACACATTTCATTATATATACTATTTCATCTGACAGCCATAATTTTATATCAAATAGGAAATATTTTCTTTCATAGAAGGACAAATTAAAATTCAGATGTATCTATCAGTACACAATGACAGAAGATAATATCCATTTAAGCTACTAAATTCAGTGACTAAAATCAATTCCCTGCTTGTTAAGCAGTTGAAAGGTTTAGAGTAGATGGTTTTATTTATTCTAACTACATTTTAACTTTGTACATAGTTCTCCAAAGAAATCTGCCCTGTCTCTATTTCTACTGACCTAAAAATGTATGAACATTGAGATGTGTCATCTTTTGTGCAATTTCGTCTAGTAAAGTGGTTTGCTTTAAAGGGACGTAAATAAAAAAGTCCTAACCAAGTGTAAAAGGAAACTCCTGGAACTACTTTGAGTTACAAAACAAAATTATATCTTGTTTCAAACACGCAGGAAGAATGTCAGTGTCTTCAGCACCAGGGAAATGGACTTTAGAATAGTTATTCCCAAACCTACATGACTAAAGACTTCTGTTGTAAACCAAAGAGCCTCTTTGATAGCCTCATACTGATTAATGCTCTTTCAGATCATGAAAAGAAGCACTCCCAGACAATCTTCTGCTGGCCCATGCCATCAAAACCCATCCAGCAGTAAGATGTAAAACTAGCCTGGTTACGTTTTACATCATTCCTATGAAACGTGCAGTTTCAAAGTTGGTCTTTCAGGTTATTGCTGGTACACAATGAGCCAAGACAAGATGACCTCCTCAGCAAAAATGAGTATTGTCTTTAAGAACTATTTACCATTAATGTAGAGGAAAAAAGAAAATCTAATTACATTGACATGAAGAATTGCAGCTGATTTTCAAGAACATATATAGAAGTGGGGAGCACGCACATTTAGTTTGCCCTCTGGTGGCCAATTCCAACGCTGGCTACGTTTAGACAAGGATGCACTTTGGGATCAGTGTCATTGAAAGGCAGTAGGTACATTACAATTACTTTTACAGTTCTTCATCTAACCCCTTATATATTTTTAGCACATAACTGCAGCTGTTCACCTGGTATTCCTTCTGCAGTTTCCAGCTAAATACTTTTGAGAGTCTACCAAACCACTTGTACAGATCCAGTCATTGGCCAGGTTTAAGATATTTTAAAAACTAACGGAACGTAACTTCTTAATCTACTGGGAAGATAAAAAGGTGCAAATAGAGGGCAGAGAGTTTTGAAGGACAGAATAACAAACTGATTTATGACACTAGAATTCAGTAAATCAGAGGATAAAGCAGAACTCCAGAGAAAACTACTGGAGTTTCTCAAAAGCACTTGTGAATTTGTCCATATAGGTAAGTGACAGCTACCACTCAAAAGAAAATTATTACCACTATGCACTTCTAAGTGTAGAGAATTTGATTCAGTTGAATCCTTGAGAACATTTCTTGCAAGAGATTGATGAAAAACACTCACAGCAGAACAGAACAAACCTGAAATAATCTGTAGCTACTAAGATGTCAAATGAGATAAGAAGCCGTAGATTCCATAGAAGATCAGGTCTAACTGCTGAATAGAAATACCACTTTAAAAATTTCACGATTTTGGGTTCTAGACAGACAGTCTGATATGCATTATTTGAGAATATGTAATTCTCTGTGATTCTGAGCAGCAACACATCAAGTTGACCAGTATGCAGCAGGAGATCAAGCTACTTAAAAAAAAAATTCCTTTCCATTTTCTTCTCCCCAAATTGCAATCGTCTGAAACAACCATATGCCTCAACCACACACTTCTCATCAAATCCAAGATTAATGTCATCCTTCTTTGTAAGCAATTAGCCTGGTAGATTCTCAAAGGGGTTTTCTTTTGCACAAAGAGCTTCAAGTATATGAAAATTTAAAAGAACTCAAGAATTCAAGAGTTTGCTGAAAATACAGACTTTATTTGCCAACAGCATTGACATTAACAGTTTATTCCAATGAAGACTTCAGACAATCCTGCAGCCCCATTATTGCAATATCCAACAAAAGTATTCTGATAGCAAACATTCAAAAAGCTGCCAATTACGCCTCACAGGCTAAATAAATGCACAGAGGCAGCTGCCTGAGGATTTGGAAAGACCAAAAGTGAGATGAGAATATATTACCCTCTAGTGACTGCCTACCAGCTACAGAGAAACGATAAATATCTGCTTTTGTATCCTGTGTAATACAGCCTAATAAAGGGGGGATTTCTATGTGCAACTAAGTAGGGGGAAACAACCTAATCAACCCCCAAAAATTCCAGTGACTCAGGTAGTAAGACATATTATTGCACCTGAGCCAACTACTTAGTCTAAAACAGCCTACAATGAGCATGGCCTCAAATTTACAAAGCCTTTTTCAATAATTGGTTTTCTAGATGAATTAGGGAACTGTAGATGAAATGATGAAATAATTACCTTCTTTAGTTACAGTCATTTTAACTGTACTGGAAATTTGTAACATCTTTTCCCTTACATCACTTTTGTCAGAAACCTATTTGATTTGTACAGTGAAAGATTTATGAAGGAAAGAACTGATGCAACTCTGATAAAGCCTGTACTATTATTGGCTGCTGCTCTGAAGTGCCTTTGTACCATTTCAAAATGACAGCATCATGCCTTTGTGGCTTTTGCTTTTTTATCTTAAGTAGTTTTGATACTTAAGTACATGGTGGAGTAAATGGACAGTCCTTTTGTTATAAAAGAACAGATTTGGAATATACAAGTTACACAAAGCCTTCCCTTTCCAGGTGCATCTTTCATACATGCAAAAAGGATTACAAGCTAGACACTTGTTAGCAATATAAGCTACTGTAAAAAAAATCATGAGAGGGGAAGAGTGAAGAATGCCCCAGAATATCTGCTTGGCTTTTCTTCACACAGTTCTGTAATATGACAATCTAACCAGTATCCAGGGGAAGAGTCATTTTACTAGTCCTGATCCAAAGTTTCTTCACCAGTCACATTAATTGTAGCATCGAAATAACTCTCTTTTTTAATAAGTAACCTTTTTAAACTTTCCATTTCTTTTTTTCCAGGAGTAACATGACAGTTTCCCATCCATTCTCTAAGACTCTGTGACTCAAAATATAAAGTAGAAAAAAATACCATTTTCTTTTTGACTGTATATACACTTCACAAGAAAAACATACCCACACACACAGTCAAAAGCAATCCTTTGTTTAGAACTCAGATTAATCTAGATCTGTAATAACCCAGAACAAGAAACTGGCCACTGACAGAAGATACAAAAGTAGAACTGAAGAACTGGAGTTCATCTTAACAATACTGATTACGTAATGCTATTAGACAAAAGGAGCATTCTATCCAGATTAAAAATATTGCCAGGGCTCTTCAGAAAAGTTATTTACTCTCAATGGGATTAGAGAATATTTAGGTTCACTAGGGAAAAGTACACATCCAGGAGGAAAAATAAGACATCTACCACCAGATGGTCACATCTCTGTATAACAAAAACTCTGGAAAAAAGCTTAGGACTTGCCAAGAACTAGAGAGCTCATCTTCAGGCTACCCTAATATAGGAAAAGGCACAAATCTAAAGCCTGAGGGTACATTCAATTTGAATAAAAAGAGTCAGACTTCAGAATAAAAGACTACTTTGCTGTAAAACTACTTTGACATGTGGCATTAGTGGATAAACTGTTCTCTGTAAGGACAACTGCAATCTATTAATTTTAAATTACTGCAATGAAATGGCTGGAGGTTTTAAACAAAATACAATTTCTGACTCCATACAAATACCACATTTTTTCTAGTTTAACTGGAGAAAATAGAAAGCTGGGACTAAACCTATTTGTAACCTCCTCCACACTTATGCAAAAAAAGTGAAATTTCAAGAGCATCAAAAAGCAAATTGGCAAGTGTATCAAAGTTAAATGAACCTCATACACACTGAGGCATTAGGATCCATAGTTAACACTTCCTGTCCCAGTCAGACTTTTCAAAAGGTTGCTGAAACACTCAAAAAATAGAAGATATCATAGAAGCATAGAATGTTTTGGGATTAAAGATATCTTAAAGATCATCAGGGTCTAACTCTCCTGCCATGGATGGGGAACCTTTATATAGACCAGGTTATGCAAGGCCCTGTCCAGCATAGCATTCAACACTTCCAGGGATGAGGCATCCACAGCTGCTCTAGGCAGCATTTTCCAGTGTCTCACCACCCTCACAGTAAAGAATTTATTCTTAACATCTCATTAAACCTCCTCCCTTTCAGTTTGAAGCCATTCCCTCTTCTCCTACCACTACATGGTCCTTGTAATAACTCCCACTTCAGCTCTTTTGCAGCCCCTTTAGGTACTGGAATGCTTCTCTAAGGTGTCTCCAGAGCCTTCTGTTCCCCAAACTAAACAACTCCAACTCTCTCAGCTTGTCTTCACAGGAGAGGCACTTCAGGCCCCTGACCATTTTCACAACCCTTCTCTGGACCTGTTACCTTTCATCCATGTCCTTCTTATGTTGGGGGCCCCAGACCTGGATGCAGAATCCACACCTGGATGCAGATATCCAGACAGGATATCATGAGAGTAGAACAGAGAAAGGAGAATTCCCTTTCTCAATCTGCTGGCCATGCTTCTTGTGACGTGGATGCCCAGGATATGGTTGGCATTCTGGGCAGAAAGTGCACACTGATGGATCATGTTGAGCTTCTCATCCAACACAACAGTCCTCCCCAGGGTGCTCCCAGTCCATTCTCCACCCTGTCTGTATTTGTGCTTGGGGCTGCCCCAGCCCAGGTGTAGGACCTTGCACTCAGCCTTGCTGAACCTCAGGAGGTTCACACAAACCTACTCCTGAAGCCTGTCCAGGTCCCTCTGGATGCCATCCCTTCCCCCCAGCATTATGATCACACCACACAGCTCAGTGTTGTTGTAAAACTTACTGAGGGTGCCTTTGATCCCACTGTCCATGTCAACAACAATGTTAAACAGCACCAGTGCCAACACCAACCCCCAAGGAATGCCAACCATCCCCATCTGGACATCAAGATGTTGACCACAACCCTTTTAGTGCAGCCATCCAGCTAATTCCTGATTCCCTGAGTGATCCATCCACCGAACACGTCTCTCCAGCTTAGAGATTATGACGTTGTGCAGGACACTGTCGTATGCTCTTCACAGTTCCCAGAAGATGGTATCAGTTGCTCTTACTGTATCCACATTGCAATCCCATCACAGAGGGCCATTTGGGCCGTCACAAATCAGCTAGAGTTTCCAGCAGGAGGAACCATTTAGAGTTTTCACGATCTTTCCATGATCTTGCTGGACACTTAGGTAAGATTGACTGACTGACCTGTGGTTTCCAAGGTCTTTCTTATCTCACTTTTTAAAAATGAGGATTAGGTTTCCCCTTTTCCAGAAGGAACTTCACCGGACTCCAGATATGATGCATAGTGGCTTTGCCACTTCCTTGGATGGTTCCCACAGGACCCACATCGTATCTCATCAGGTCCCACGGATCCTCAGTTTCCTTAGATGATCTCATATCTGATCTTCTACAGTGGGTAATTCTTAACTCTTCCAGTCTCTGCCTTTGCATCCTGCGAGTCAGGCCAGTGTGACTGGAACACCTGCCAGTGAAGACTGAGGCAAGAAAGTTGTATTTGAGTTTACCAAGGAACAACCTGTTCTTGCAGGCCTCTTGGTGATTTTGCCAAAATTTTTCTTTGTTGGGATGCATCGCTCCTGACTTTGGAGGATGTGATCCTTGAATATCAACCAGCTTTCCTGGGCTCATCTTCCCTCCAGGGCTTTATCACAGGGTAGTCTGCCAACCACATCCCTGAAGAAGGCCAGCTCTGGAAGTCCAGGGTAGCAAGCTTGCTGTGCATCTTCCTCTTGAATCTTGAACTCCACCAGTTCATGGTTACTGCAGCCAAAACCACCCTTCAGATTCACATTCCCCATCAGATCCTCCTTGTAGCTGAGAATAAGGTCCAGCAGAGCACCCCTTCTCATTGGCTCCTCTATCACTTGGAGAAGGAAGCTGTCATCAACAGATACCAGGAACCTCCTGGAATGCTTATGCCCTGCTGTGTTTTCCCTCTAACAGGTATTGGGTTGGTTCAAGTCCTGTGTGGGAACCAGGGTTTGTTAAAATGAGGCCACTCCTATCTGTCCATAAAGGGCCTCATCCCCTTGGTCTTCCTAGTCAGGAGCCCTGTAGAAGCCCCCCACGAAAATATTACCTGTCCTTGCCCTCCTTTTAATCCTGACCCATAAACTCAGTAAACTCCTCATCTGTCCCCAAGTGGACCTCCATGGACACAGAAAGTGACACCCCTTCCCCATCTCCCTTGCCTGTCTTCCTAAAGCCTGTATCTTTCCATTCCAACACCCCAGTCATAGGAGCCAACAAAGAACATCTCTGCGATGCTGAGAAGATCACAGCCCTGCAGGTGTGAACACACCTCACGCTTTGTTTAATTCTAACCTACCTGCACTAGCATAGAGGCATTTAAGCTGGGCCCCTATGAAGTTGACTTACTGACTGGAATTCTTTTGTGCTGCCCTTGAGGTCCTCTCCTGTTGCACTGCATACCCACTCCAGCCTCCAGCTTCTCCTCTAGCTCTGGTATCAAAGTGTTAAGAGGCAGATGGATCGCAGCTCCCCTTTCCCAGCAACTTGAGTTCAAAAGCTCTCTTCACCACCTTAGCAAGCCTATGACCAAAGGTTCCCTTCCATATCTAAATTCATCTAAAGAAACACTAAAGAAATAACAAGTAAACTCTTAGATTTTCCTGCAGAGCACAGTACCAATTATTCTTTGCTTTTAAACACAAAATCATTTATGATCATACTAACATCTCAGTTCCTCTGAACAATACAGAGGACCAATTTTGATTCACATGAATGTATAAAAGCATTACTCGGTATTTAAAAGAGTACTTACTCCCAGCTGTTCAAAACTTCTTCGCTCACTTTACTCCACTAAGCAAAGCTTCCATTTAATGCACTCAAATTGCTTTTTAAAATTATTTTACATTTTACATATAATGCAGTCTACTTTGGATTTTTCTTTCCAGATTGTCTTCCTGAGTATATCCTGTTGCTCAAAATCACTTTTATTTTATAAGCTAAAGACAAGCATTCTTAAAGTCCATAATAAAAGACTTTCTGACTAGCTAGAAAAATAAATTTGAATCACTGAATGTTTGCTAAAAGAACTACTCACACACCCCTCCTCTATTTTGGCTGAAGAAGAAAGAATGTTTTTAGTCAGGATGTTTTGGGTGTTAATAAGCCACCAAAACCCATTCTTAGCTTGATGCCTCTGCCTTCGCTCCCATCCCCCTTTCTAAAACAAAGTCCCTTACTTTACACTCTACATTCAGAAAACTCACACTTTGAACTCTCATTGCCTCTGAGACTAAGGCTGTGTAGGATAAAGAAAAAATATTTGCAGTGAAAGCTGCTTCATTCAGAAAATATGGTGAAAGAGTCACAATAGCTATTTTTTCAATGTTTGCAATATTTGGGGCTAAAATCTCAAGCTTTTATCTTTGCACAGGTAGTTTAATACACTGTGCAATTCTCTTTTTCCTTTTTTACTCAAAAACAAACAGTGATGCAAAGCCTACAGGTTTCCCAATATTTCTGGTATGTACAGTAGGAACTTCATAAATGCTATACAATGCATTCCTAGATAACTGGAGTATGGCAGCTAGTATACACAAAACTGTTTTGCTTACTTCATTTCTTGTTTTCAGTTTTTTCTCCATTTCTTTCTTGTTTTCCGATTTTTCTCCTTTTATCCTTTCTGGCTTTCCTATGCAAGGATATATCTGTATATTTTACCTTGCATTTGTGTTCTTTTCACATAATTTATGAAGTTAAGGGTTCATTTAAACTCTGGCCTTATCTGTTTTCATTTCCCCTTCTGAATTTAGTACTGATCCTTCAATTCATTACTCTGATCAGCAGCTTTTGAAGGTTTTCCCTGAAACTCTGGAATATAAATGGATGTGGTTAGTTGAGTGATAGAAGAACAACTCAGCTACAAAGCTACACTTCCTTAACAAACGACAGCACACCTAAGAATGCTCTTGCTGAAGCTCCCTGGAGAAACCAACACCCACTCTGCAGACTGCAGCACTACTGCAAAAACAGAATTTTTGACAAAATATATACGCCTATGCCTCCTTCAGAGAAAGTACTGTAACACAGCACATGTGGGGCAAGGGAAAGTGTTCTGAGACATTGATATCCAGAGTGCATTAATCAGCATGGTCTTCAAGGACCCACAGCACACTTAAGTACTCTAAATATTTCCAAGAATTTCAGATCATGCCCTTTCTCATATATAAATGCCCCCACCATTTATAAAACACACTGCAATATTTTACGTTTAAACAAGCTAATCTGAAGATCAGATACTTGTGAAAAAAAAAAAAAAGAGAAACAATTGATTAAAAGGATATAATATATCTTCTCTAACAGAGGTGTGGTCATTAGAAGGTATTACTGTTTATAAAGTACATCAATTTACCAACGATTTTATTGAACATCAAAGGGTAGAAAAATAAAAATCCAGAAAAGTTCCTGTAGGTGATAACTATTTTATACTTCAGGAATAACCTCAAATGTGATTGGAAGTAGAAGGATGTTGAAACAAAATAATTAAATTTTTAGTAACTACATAATAGCTATACATGTCAGGGTTAAAGGTTTTTCAACTTCTTTTAGCAGTATAATGCTGCACTGTAAAAATAAAATAATCTACACATAAAACACGTCTTTTATATGCAGGTTCAATACTTTATTCTTCACACACTGAATTTATACAATAACAAAAACTGTCTTTCCATCAACTTGTACAAAACACCTAAAACTGGAGACTAGTACCAGACTAGTACTAGTTGTACCTTCTTTTAGCACTTAAATATCAGCTGTTCCATTTGTACAAAGCATCTAGGACAACTAGCTTTCCTGACAGAAAAGGTGACCACTTTGAAAGGATATGTCACACACAAAATCATAACAAAAAACTGTTTGAAGCAGACACCTGTCTCCACTTACCATATAAGTAAGCCTGCAGAGAACTTACTTTATATGGTAATATAAAGCTTATGCTAAACTTCTAAATTACTGCAGTTAGGCAAGATGAGTCCCAGCTTCACCTTCTGAATAACCATTTCCCTTTTCAGTAGTTATTTGGCCAAGCAAGGAAAGCCTGATTACCACCCAACAAACAAACCCAGCAGTCCTTTCCCTGGACAATGAACAAGTTTTCTTTGTTTTGCAAAATTTACCCAAAAAGACAACACTACTTTTCTAAACATGGCTATTTTAGAAGGAATGGGGAAAGGAAAATGCTTTTTGGGGCACCTTTTCTTCCCTTCCAGTTGCAGTACTGTGGTATTTTAAATCTAGGTAGCAGTTTTAGGCTGGAAAACTAAGCAACTCCACACAAGGAACAATACATTACTATCACAGTTGATTCAACCTCCATCAGAACTGGCTTTCTGCAAGCTAGCAAAAATAGTTCATTTACATCTGGGTTTTTTTTCTCTGAAAAAAATGTTCAAAAATCTTTAATGTTGATATTTTTCTAGGCAATACAATTCATTATCTCAGCTTGTAATATAGTAATATCTAATTTACATTCTATTCCTAAGGAAAGGCAAATTAATTTCTAGCCTCAGGTGCTGGTGAAAATAATATTCATAATTTATAAGACTTGAAAAAGAGAAACAGCTGAAATGTAAGGCAAGAAATCAGGTAAGGAAAATAAGGGGAAAGAAATTCCTGGTTGTTGAAGAAACGAAGGTAAGAGTCCTGGCACTGAATAGTCTTCTTAGTTCAACAAAAGCCATGGAAATTATATCCTAATTTTATTTCTTGCCTAGTAATAATTTTAACAGAAAAACAAATACATAAAGATATGTAAATTATACAAAGAACATTTCTCAAAATTTTCCACTATTAGGATGATATACGCATCTATTCATGAGGAACTACACAATATCATGACATCCTTGAAAAGTAGCATTCTTCTTATCAAAACATTTCTTGAACTGGTTCTTTCCGTTTTCTCAGCTTCTAAGGATTTGTATCCCAATGGCAAAGACACATACCATGACAGAAGTTCATGATGGGTTATAGAAAAGAATAGCTTTTTTTTCTTCACTTCTATTTCTTCCACCAAAACTTTTCTGAAATAAAAATTAAAATCCCCTCTTGCCTTATCACAGGACTCTTTCTTCCACCCTAGCATGAAGAAAGGCATGAAGCTTTCAGGTAATTGACTAATTTTCAGACTAAAACAAAACTCCTCCATGAAGACTACATTCATAAATATGAAGAAAGACAACATAGAAATTATTGCAGAGAAATAATTATCTAAAGTGGAAGTTATCTAGAGCAATCCTACCAAGAATTATTCAGCACTGGAAAATTTGACATAACGTATTTCTGCCAACTGACCATTGCCATATCCGATCATGTAAACGACAAAAAAAAAAAAAAAAAAACAAGAGATGCAACAGATGGAGAGGGAAACGGGAAAGAAATACAAGAGCAGGAAAGACAGAAACATTGGTCAAATCTTCATATCTCGGTACAGCAAAAGTACTATTTGCAGCTGTACTGATGTGCACACTTTCAGATCAAGATACCAGGGTTAGAGATGTACAGGTAGAGAGCACAGACCCTGCACACTCCACACAATCTGACTTAGGCAGAGATGGTAACAGCCAAGTGCAAAAATAACATGGTGAGCAAGAGCTTGAAGTCTTTTCATCACCTCTGATGATAACACTAGCAATTTACTCCTGCCTGGACTGTATTCCTACTGATTTGGATGCAGGAAGAAAGACACTTAGGTATAGTTTTAAAAGGCTCATACAAGGAGGAAAAGTGAAGAAACACCTCCTGAGAAAGAAACTCCAGCAGAATTTTTACTCACAGCAGATTTGCCCTTTCAAACAAGTGTAGTATCCATTAAGCTCATTCCCCTTTTGAACAACTCTTCCTTTTAATTACAGCTCAAATTATGTGGAAAAGGGATGACCTTTCAGGAGATAAAAACTTCAGCAAAATTTCTCCCTCTCCAACTGTCACATTAATCAATGCTGAAAGGCTTAAAAGCCTTAAAAATGTCTTACTAATTCCTCCATTTCTAGATAGTTCACAATGAAAAACAGAAAACAGAATCTAATGTACAGGAATGCAGGTAACAAAGTAGAAAGGCTACTGTAATATTAACTAATACCTCCTATTTTAACAGAAATTATATCAAGACTATTATATACACACTTTAGGAACCTTAAGCTTGTCTTAAATACATAAAGTGTCATGGAACAGTGATAACAACATCAATCATGTGCCTTTTCCTAACTGTGATCTTTCATTCTGGTACTTTGGGGTCAAGCTCCTCATCTATCCTTACAAGAAAAGGGGAGATGCAATAGCCTTAAGCAAATCAAATTACACCTCCAAAAGTATCTGAACACACGTCATTTTCCCTTAAGCTGCTTTATCTTTGAGAACCTTGAAGAAACACATCAATAGGAAGAGACTGCTCCTATTTTGATACTCAATAGGCAAATTACTTAAGTATTATGTGCATACATAGCAGAGGATATAAACATCTGAAAGAATGCTTTCACTCACTTTGAAGTTTTCTCCTCTCTCCAATCACTGTCAGAAACAGACAAGGAAAAAACCATCTCTCCTTTCTATTTCAAAGCTTTTGGTGTGTGTACATTTATTTTCCTCTCTCAATTTAACTTCTCTTTGCTCTTCATTCTTTACCTCAGAAGTGAGGTTAACCATGGCCAAAAAAATGCCTAACTAAATTTCCCCCACAGATTAAAGGACTCTTTCCTCCTCTCATACCTACTTTGGTTGCTAGAATAAAAAGAGTCAAAGAAAAAAAAGTACTATAAAAATCAAAAAATAGTCACTTCTAACCTTTGGGGGTTCCTGAATTAAGTCCCAGCTAAAATATCAAAAGTTCTGTAGCAGTATAGCTGTTTTAAGAATAGCATTAGCAAACAGAGCCCCTGATCTGCATGGGTTCTTTGTCTGATACTCATAAGCATTTGGAGAGCTCTGAGGCATCCCTGACAGAAAAATATAAAAAAAATCTGAAATGTGTCAAACACATTCTTTAGAAAACTTTCTTCTCTTTTTAATTTGAATTAAAATTCAGCTCCCAAGTCAAAAAAATTAGGACACCAACAACTGAAATATTTTTTCAAGTTTCAGGTTTAACAATGAATAAGCTAAATATATTTGCAATCTTTTTGGTAATAGCACTGATTTTCAGTTGCCTCCAAATAATTTCACATCAACAGTCTATTTCTATAACATTGCCACTGAACGTTTTTTGGTTTCGGAAAGCAGCAGTAACACATGCTGCTAGCCACAATACATACAATTGTTTAGTGGCTGTTGTTCAAAAATAAGCTCAATGGACTAACTCCTGCCTACAAGCAAGACAGCAAACTGTTCTGCATTAGGTGTTCACTTGGAGGTGGCAAAAATGAGGTTTATATTAAGCTACTTCATACAAAGGCAACACAAAATGTGTAAAACTACACATTTTGTTCAAGGTGTCACACAGATCCATTCAAATCACCTCTGCACACCCCATTCAAATACCAAAATCATTGAAAGTGGGAGTATATATTGCTTTTTTAGGCATTGCTCAGAAACAGGATAAACTTGCTTGCTTACTGGCCCACATTATTGGAGCTATGCTATTTCTGTATTATTATTACTCCCAAAACCTCACTCATTACACGTATCTCTTGATATAACTTTGCCATGTAGATGCACCTTTAGTCTCTTCACAAGGAGACACCAGAGGGAACACCAAAAGCATTTGCTCTCTGTAACTACTTATTTTACATTAATCATCTTATATATGTATCAGTTGTTGACAGTAATTTTGTAATCAGGACTCAATTCACAAGATTACTCTTACTTCAGAAAAATGTTACCTGTTCTGTAACTCTTCAACATGACACTCAAAGATGTATTTTCATAACTGATACAAAAAGTTCTCAGTAGAAATTAATACCCATTATGCCCTGATGACAAATACTTTTTTAAACAAATAATCAAGAGTTTTAGTAAGATCTTCCATTTTCATTTGGAGAGAAAAGTTATTCCAAAGTTCTCTCTTCACTCGCTATAATTGATAAAGCAAGGATAATATGCTATTAATTTATCACAAACTGATTTATGTCTTCCAAACAATCCCAACTTAAATGAAATATTTCTCTATGAGACAAAAGGTTTAATTATACACATGACAAAGTTAACAAGTCAGTATTTCTGCAAGAGTCCTTTTAAAGCAAAATAATGCAAACATATTTTTTGACTGCAAGAGAAAGAAAAATCCCAACAAAACAAATTTAAAGAGCTTTTAATTTACCTACAAACTTAATTAATGCCACATCATATATGGCAAGGTATACAATAAAAAGAACCTATATCATCCTTTCCTTAAGCTTAGCTCTGTAATTAGAATTACAGAAGATATAAAGTGACCATCCAGCCTCCTCTTTTTATTCTTGTACTCTAAAAGAAGAATATTAATGTCTCAGACCTACAGTTAACAGTCAAAATAGTTTTATAAAATCTGCCATGTGCATATGTATGCACACATACAAAAAAAACCCCTGCTCCTCCCACAAACAGCCACATATTTGCCCTGTTGTTTTGCACCTAATTAAATCTAAAACACTTAAGATTGGCTTTAAAAATCCAGCTGTGAAGAAATTGCCATACCGTTGCTATAATTTATACATCAGTGAGAATATCCTGGTAGTGCTTGTTGTATATACATCAACATTTTATTTTCCTGTTTCCCCTAGAGAAGCACTCAGCTTCTTTTGTTCCATTAGTTATCTAATAAAGCAACACAAAAGTAAACACAAGACACGAAGATATGAAACACATTGTAGTAGACCAATAAAAACAAACAGGAAAATATATGAAGATGTGAAGTATATGAAATAACTACTTAAAACCAGAAAGAAAATAGTAACCATATTTACTTTATCCCTTTAAATATACTATGTATGCTAAAGATAAAGAATCATTCACCAAGCAACCAAATGGAAATGTTAACTTGATAACAAGAAAAATTATATGCAGCAAATCGCTTCTTCTTTGGTTGCTTAGTCATTTGGGTTCATTTGAGTGTTTTTAAAATACAAGCTAAGAATCACATATATCTCTACATATAATCAATCACTCAAATCCATCAAGCAATACGATGCCTATTGTGAAACCACACTGCAGTATCACGCTTTCATTCCAAACCAGCGATATGGGGCAGCAAGGTACTGACAGAAACTACCAAGAAATGCACTGAACACAAATAAATTGCAGTATTGTGAAATAACTGTAAGAACTGGAAGTACCTAACAGCACTCATACATAGCAGTACACCGTGCATTTTATTTTCATCAGGTACTTTAGAGGGGTGTTTTTTTTAATAGCTTGATAGAGTACACCATTTTCATTCTTAGGTCAGAGTTCTACCTTGAATTCACTACAACCCATGAGAACCATTCACATATAAACAGTACCTCTGGTGATTTTTTTTTCTCCCAGATAATGCTGTGTAACAGTGAACACTGGAAGTCCATGAGCATGCAACTTTCCGTACCACATTTTTCTAGCTTCACTTCCTACAAAAAAAGTCTTAATGAAGACAAATTGACTGTTTACAGTTTCGAACATTTCAGCAAAAATCATCAGATCTGCTGAAAATAATAATTTTCATCAAAAATTCCACATTTTATAAGAAAAATATATAGAAATCCCACTGGATAAGGCTATTTTCTATCTAGAAACTGACTGCCTTCTACACATGTTCAATTTAAAAGCTACTTTCATCTTCTGCTGAATTCATCAATAGCCCTACAGAACCTGAAACAATTTCTTATCAACACAAAACTTTCACAAGGTGCTCAAAAAACTTACAAACCTATTTCAGAATAGTGTTTTCAGAGCAGCAGCTCTAGCTGAATGCAAGCACATAAACTACGGGAGTTGGCTGCTAAAAGACACCTGGCCCACAGTTCATGATATTCAAGTTACATTTCATACAGTAAGTTCTCCCCTAGGATATAAAAAAATTGAGGTCATGCTCTTGATTTCTGTTGTTCTTGATTAGTTATTGCTTATTCTTCAACAAGTTATTCACTTCAGCAAGTGAAAGATCTCCAACAAAAACACATCTACAGAAGAACAAGTAAGTTTACAAACAAGGCAAGTTTCTACAAATCATGTACTGTAAGCCAGTGTTCAAAATGAGCTGTTGATTTGTGTGTTACAGAAATGTTTAACTTTAGAAGAGCTACATCACAGGAAAGGGTGTGTGGCTTGTGCCCAGATATAAAGGAAATATAGACTTTTTAGGCACAGAAGAGTACACTAAAAAGATGGGCTACATAGCTGAAGCTGCAGAAACCAAAGACCATCTTAAATTCATACACAATCTTACTTTTAGCTTTAGTGTTTAACACAAAATTTTGTAACATGTCCAAATAAGATAAACTACATTAACTACCGAAAAGATTTTGTGTTTCTTGATGTACATTCCTCTTGAATAAATTTTAATAAATTGAAAAGGATAGTGTTTTCTCAGGATAGTTATATCTGCAAATAACAATCTAGAAATTGACCTACAGGTTACACACCTGATTTGATATTTACTGGCACTAACATTATTTGCTCCTGCACAACAGATCCCCCCACAAATTCTGTGCTTTGGATACTTATACTACATTAGTAATGTGAAAATTCATTTAAAAGAAGGTTGCAAGTTTCAGAGGTCAAAAACACAGTGGTCTTAACATTTTCTTGAAGAAAGAACCAAATCATTTCAGACACTACAGTAGTTTGACAGCTTATCATATTTCCTTTTTTGTGTATGTGTATGAAATGTGAATTAGGCTGTCAAAGCACCTGGTGCTACAATTAATCTTTCCAAAGTAGCAGAGCTTAACTTTCTGAAACATCCAAGTAATATTGTCATATCAAACCCAAGAGTAAAGCATTATCTACGCCAAAAGCAAACAATTCAACCACTTCATCTATTAAAAAACAACCCCACACTATTGGAATCAGCAGCAAAAAACGAAACTGGCCAGAGAGTAACCATCTTAACACAAATTAATGATCTTACTTAACAGAATCACAAGTGATTTCACAGGAAGCTTGTTCACAGGCTTACATTAGCCACAGGCCTAAACTCTTCACTGGACAGAACACAGAGCACTCAGGATGCACGAAATTCAAATTCAGTAAGCAGAAATCAGTCCCAGTAGTGATTAACTAGGATGACTACACTAGTTTGGTTCAACTGAGAAATCCTGCGCCAGATCCCCTGTAAGACTGACATCAGCCTATCCAAGTGTTGGTCAATAGTACTGGACTAAAATTGAATCTTTATAGTTAAATGCTATATTAACAAACCATTATACGTGACCATTTCATCATTGATATTTCAGGATGCACCTAACACGTTCAAATAGCAATGGCTGTTGTGAAAAATTAAGACTTGGCACTCAGTCTTATTTTCATCACATTACTAAGTGATTTAAGGAAATAATCAAGCTATTTTTAGTGCAGTAAAATACAGACTCCTAGAAATTAACCAGGAATCTGGTTAATAAGATAAATAGATAAATTCCACTTCTCTAAACAAACACATACAGCAGGCTGCCTATGGGGAGTAACTAGACATCCATGAGGTAAGAACTCTGGGTACTTAAATGCCTTCGGATGAATATTTCCTCACAATTTGTGCTGTTCCATTCTCAGAAGAAATCATGAAACAATACTCATGTGATCATAAACCAGCAATTTTTCTTTAGAAACCCTCCAAATTGCTCTTAAGCTTACTCCCATGAATGCTGATTTAATTGCTGTGTGCACGAAACTAAACAGGGAGAAAACAATATAAATTGAGCCATGACAATGAACTAGGTGAGAAACAGTAAATCGAAGGATAATATGGAATAATTATTTCATATTTGTGTTATTTTTTAATTTAAAGCAAAAGTTATTGGGGTGGAGCAATACTACCTCATATTTAGAAAAACATTTAAGTATTCTGCTGTTTCATAAGACTTCACATATTTTCCTCAAACCTTTCTCAGAAAGCTAGCACTTAATATTTAAAGATTTCATGAGTCTTCCCTGTCCTACAAATCTACTTGGCAGCCAGTCATTACAAATACCTGCTCCTAACACCTCTAGCCAAAAATCGCTCAGAACAGCACAACACAGCTAAATAACAATATCAAATCCTTAACTAATTTTATGCTGTTGCAGTGAAGCCCTTAACTTCCTTTTAATCCCCTATGACTCAGTTACTTCTTAAACCTTTTTCCCAATGAACAATCTAGAATTTTTACAGGACATTTTCTGTGCCAAACTGGTTTATAATAAAAATTAGATACATATAGATACACAATTCCTTCTAAATGAAATAAAAAAAACCAAAAACACACACCCCCACCAAATGACAAAAATATGAAAGTATCTGTATCCTGAAAAGCAGTAAGGCATTACCTAAGAGTCAGAGTCAAATTTCACAGAATCCACACACAAATAAAACCAATCCTTGTTATAGATATTTAACTTCAGCAAGCACACTATTCACTCAAATCCTTCTTTAAGAAACTTAAAGTTGTAGGAGGAATGCAGGAAGACTTCCAGACTCATACAAGTCTACTTGTCAGAAAGGAAAAAAACAGAATGAGAAAAATTCTTCCAAATTCATGACTTAAGTGATAAGATCTGGAATTCTCATCTGAATTGATACTCAAGTTTCTTAGATAAGATGGTCTATTTCTGACACAATGCAGCTGCACTGGCCAGTTTTTCACTAATCTAGGTTCAGGGAGGGTGGGGAGTTTACATGCTCACTAACTCTGGCCCCCAAGGATGGCTGGTGCTGTTGACTTTCAGCTTCAGAGTTTATCATTTCATGCATTTAACTGGTTAAAGCAGGGGTGATCTTGATGATTTAGATCCAGGTTGAAAAAGGAAGAAGTTCTTTCTTCACCCATTTTTCCAGTTCTGTCATGCTAAATACATAAAAATAAACTGGTGTAGAAAAGGCATAAAATCACTGGTTCTTGCCTGGAGACTCCATGCAACACTAATACTTCAGATGTTTATGGGGTTGACCAGAAACTTGAACCTGCTGTAAAGGTTGAATAGAAAGGGGCAGTGACCAGTGTCAAAGAAATATCTGCATGCATAAGATACTTGCTGCAAATCCCTACAGCGGATATAACAGCAATAAAATTTTGAAAACTTTCATTTCTTCCTAGCCTCATTTCTAATTTTATGGTGAATGTCATAAAAGGAAAGTGACATAAAATATTTTGATTTTAGTGAAAATATTTAAACATGAACAACCCATTGTGTTGCCTAGTCAAGGAGAGAAATAACAAACAGCTTAGCAGATTTCTGAATAAAGATGAGGAAAAAATAGAAACATCAGAAACACCAAATGATTAAGTAACTTCTTAACAAAATAAATCTGAGACAGTTATAACAGAACTTCACTTAAGACAAGCAAAACAAGCAGGATATGCCATAATGTACACAGAGGCTAAATACAGACTTCAAAAAATGTAGGTTTAATTATACAATAGTATATCTTACCTAGAACTGGTTTTGACTTGTTCTGCCTACAGATTTGTACCTTACTTGGGACATCTAAGAATTAATGATGCCAGATGATCAAACTACTCTAGCATCAGATGAAAGAAACAGCTACTGTGTAAATCCATCCCAGTACTTTGTTTTGCCATCAACTCTGTGATTAACCACTGAATTAAGCTGTGCAACAGATGCTTTAATACCTCTGACAAAATAGGTTACTCAGCTTTAGTTTTTAACAGTATTATTATCTATATAGATGGCCTTTCTGATACAGGATGAAAATCTTGCCTCAGAAATATTGTCTTGCCATGCACTGTGCAGCTCTTTTAATGCTTGTCTGACTTAATTTATTTCTACTTCATAATTGTCCCCCTCCAATTTACTTGACTTTCTGTACTGTTCTGCACAGTGCAACATGTGATTAAGCAAAAGGGGAAGGCAGAATGATCATACAATCTGCAATTCACTGTAGGAGCAGGGCACGTAAAGGCAGCACAGATGCAGCTGCCTACAATTCCATGAAGCAATGCAGCAAATGAATCAGACACAGACTTTAAATACACAAACAGAAATCCTCAAAGATGAATTAGCCAAAATGAGATACTTTTATTCAGGTCAGTGAAACTGAAAGATTGTTCTGTGCCCACACCTCACAAATGGCTGAAGAGGTGAAGCAGGGGGGAAGAGCTGCAGAATAACAACTTCAGAAAAACAATTTATTGAAAAGGAAAATAAAATCCCCAGTCAAATATAGTAACTAAAAAAAAAAAAAAAGAAACAATGTTTTCATTGTACTACATAAGTTGCAATAAACTTGAATTACACTATTTTAGACCACTAGAGAGGTCTTTCTAATGAAAAGGAGTTCTTGGATGGATGACTTAATTTGCTCTCCAGTTCAAGTTTGCTTTCTTTCCATTTTTCAAAGATGCGAAATATATCCAGAAGTCTGTTTTATAGACTTAATGGTCAAATAATGATTTGAAATAAGCAGACTGGCATAATTCCACCCCAACATATCCTCAGTGACCTCAATTAGACAAGACTCCCTGCAAACCAGGTTCAGATCCAGTCTAGTACAACATCATCCCAGAGATGCCTGGAGAAAAGGAGACTTGGGGGTGACCTTATCACTCTCTACAGCTTCCTGAAAGGTGGTTGTGGTCAGCTGGGGGTTGGTCTCTTTCGCCAGGCAGCAATTGACAGAACAAAGGAGACACAGTCTAGTCTCAAGCTGCACCAAGGGAAATACAAGTTGGATATCAGGAAAATGTTTTCTACAGAAAGAGTAATAAAGTACTGGAATGGTCTGCTCGGGGAGGTGGTGGAGTCACCATCCCTGGATGTGTTTAAAAAAAGACTGGATGTGGCACCCAGGGCCATGGTTTAGTTGAGGTGTTAGGGCTGGGTTGGACTCAATGATCTTGGAGGTCTCTCCCAACCTAGTGATTCTGTGATTCTGAGAAACCCACAGCAAAGATTTGATAAAATGGAGAAAACAATCCAAAATCTTCAAGCAGAAATGTATAACTTCCTGAAAAACTCCTTAAAAATACATTATTGAACAACCTCCTTTAACAATTCAGACATT
This sequence comes from Phylloscopus collybita, assembly GCA_027886175.1. NCBI lineage: Eukaryota > Metazoa > Chordata > Aves > Passeriformes > Phylloscopidae > Phylloscopus > Phylloscopus collybita. The sequence continues at coordinate 36,893,352 of JAJNNQ010000009.1, read as the reverse complement.
ACTGGGTTGGCTAACTACACATCACTTTGTAATTATAATTAAGTCAGCATTACGAAGATTATTTTCTTTTTTCCCCCTTAATTTTTCTTCAATCAACCACTTCTCTTGATCCACGCGAGACATAAAATAATACCTCACAACGTCTTTTGTTTCATCCCTATGCTTGATTACTCTTGGCAGGTTTTTTGATCTAATGAGCAAGCTGTTTGGCTACAGCTACCTGAGTTAAAACAACTAAAAAATTCATTTGTCAAATCTGAAAAGACATCTACCTCATTTTCAAGTTTAAATTTGTTTTACTGCAGTATAAATGAATGACGCACATTGACATATTTTAACTCCGTTGTATAAATGCTGTGAAAACTTTTACAGCTATAGAAATTTTAGCTTCAACTAGTACTTTTTCGGTAATTAAAAAAAGCATCTTTCTGATTAAACGTAGCAAGAGTAGGATCTGTGTATGTGGGAATTAAGTATGTACAAACTACGAACCTTCATCTGCATTAGAATAAAAAGCAGAGATATCTGTAGAAAAAGCCACACTAAACAGATATTTCTAACCAGATGAATTTATTATTAATAATGCTTGACAGCAACTTACAATATTTCAGGGAAAAGATTTCCTAAAAATCATGCTGCTGAATAGTCCAACTACATGCAAACTGGGCTGGAAAACCACTGTCTGATCGTAAAAAAATTCAAGATTCCCTTACTTTCCAGCCAAAGGAGTATGTTTGACAAGAAAGATCTTTTTAAAACCTAAACTATGTAAGATGCTATCACGTTTTACCACCAGATAAGCACTGTTAGAATCAAACATCAGCTTTGCTTCACAGAATAATTTCTCACATTTTCTTAAAGTATTTGTTTTTTATAACTTCTTCCACCTTTCTTGGAGAAGCCGGAGCTCAAATAATTGTAAAGAGATTGTAAAGAAAATCTTCATGACTGTAGCAATACTTGCCTTGTTCTTATGTGATATTTATAGGAATGTAAAAAAAGATGTAGTTGTTCCAGTCAGTGAGCTGAAACTATTGCAGATAACTGCCTCACAAATCTGAGATATGAATTCAGAATTATTATTTCATTCTGCACAACACAAACATTGTTAAACTAATGCCACCTTCAGTATATATCCAAAAATTATCTGCAATCAATGGGATATCAAATGGTAAAATAAAACTGCAGACATGGTGAGGCTGAATCTATGAAATACTTCTAATATTCTGTGAGGCATTTTGTTGCTAAGAATGAGGGAAAGACAGCGTAAAATCACTTTACATTTTTATTGATCTGAAGTACCAGTTAGACTAAGCATGTGTGTGCCCTCACATACATGTGGCTTCATTCATTTATTATTATTAAAAAAAAAAAAAAACAAAAAAACAAAAAACAAACAAACAAAAAAAACCAAAACAAAAAAATAAACAAACCCCAGACAAATACAAAAAAAGTTCAAAAAACCCACACAACAGCTCAACTTTTCCATGTGCTGGACATCAAATACTCTATAATATTAGTACTTTAGAACCTTCTGGGGGAAAAACATTACTGTCTTCCACTGAGTTATGTTACTCAAAAATGTCTTCTATTTACAGAAGCTGTGCTACAATCCAAATCTAGAAAACTTGGAGGAAAAAACAAATAGTTTCATACACCCTAAGAAACTATTATTGTTACATAGGAATGAAAAAAAGAAAGAGGAATTGTAAACATTTAGCATGTGTAAAAAGCATGCAAAGACAGAAGGGTATGGTAACTTCTGTCCAAACCACAGTTCTACCACTGCGTAGAACCCAATTTATACATCCACATTCAGTCCTAGCGAAGAAGACTGAAATGTTCTGAGGTTTTATATGTCTATATTATTCACCCTGCAGTACAAATCTACATAGTTAATTCTACTTCTGCATATCCCTCCCTCTCCATCTTTATGAGACTACACCCGCAGATCTCGGAGAGAAATCTCATGATTCATAATCATGTTACACTTAACTTGGCTAAGACATTACTTACAGTAACTACAAGGCAGTTTGGGGTATATATCCCTATATGCTTTGAGAGGATATTTTCTTTTCAGCAGCCCATTAATATCAGTGGATATCACAGGTGGAACCAATTGCCTCTTTTTCTAACATAATTGAATCTTTTTCTTACCAGTGTAAAGAAATTCTGTCCTCTCATGCCCCAAGTACCAGAGTTCATCAAAACAGGACCTTTTAACTGCCTACCAAGAAGTCCAGACTAAAGTTAAGTATATACACCTGTAAAAACATGCACAGGTATGAAAAATTGAACAGTTTAAAAGCTTGGGAGAGAAATCCTAGATTTGAGTAAGATTTAGAAAAATAGTTACACACTTAGTGTGCCTTAATCCAGTTCACATATGAAATATTGTGCACTATTTGCAACACAGCGAGCATTCTGACAGCCTTTGCTGGCTTCATAAGAAGGAGCTGTTCACATTCATGTTTGTTGCTCCTGGATGTTGGAAACAAGACTGCCTACCTATTTCTTAATATGCTTAAAGACTTGAAGACCAGATTAAGACAACAAGTACGTATCCTGGCGATTATCTTAATGAAAATTTGGAAGCCATTTCTCCATCTTCCTTAAGATTTGAATTGGCTTGCATTCCCACATCGATTGTGAGTTTTTACATATGAGCAATTTTTTTTTTTTCCTGACAATGCACACAAGAAAATTCTATGAAGATGATAGAACAGAAATCCTTTTAAACAGCAAATTAACATAAGAAAAACCAAGCACTCATTCCAGTCATTTCGTATTTGGGCCAAAGAAGGAAACACCTCCAGATCAGACCAATATAAATTTAAATAGTACTCTTCCCTATTCTTCTGCAAAACAGCATAAATCTGTTGCCCAGATCATCTGGGATTATTTCAGATAATTAATTCCCTCACAGTGCAGGCCTTAGAGAGCAAACCTTAATCTGTGCCAGTAGCACACAGATTCCTGAAACCTGAAATGCTTTTGCCAAAGTAGAATTTTTGGGTGTAATATAATCTGTCAGGATATAAGTAAATAAGCCACTATACACAGGCAAGCATGTTGTTACATCCCATGGTCTACTCTGGTCCTAAACTTTATGAATACAGAGTTCTCAGAGCTTGACATGAACTTTCTAAATCTGACCAAAGTGGTTAACTTAGTCTGTTGCAAAAGGCTGCAAGGCCAATTTCTACAATGGATTCTTGTCACTGTCCCTTTACCTACCAATAGTTTTCACTTCTAAGAATCACTGCTTTGGCTTTCTCCTAAAGTGATGTCCCAGTCACCAACACAAGCCCTGCCAAATCCTCAAACATATATGCATCATTAAATATAGATCCCCACACTCTTCATATTAATAATTTCCCTCTTTTAATGAATAGCTGGTAAAGCAGAGATCATTTTTCACATGCAGTAGCATATAACAAGCAGTAAGTTCTGTACTTCTCACTGCTATGCCACAAAGATTTAACAACTGGAATGAATCTTATCATCAAGAGCAAGCTCAAAAATGTCAAAGGAGCTTGCGTTCAGCTGTATGTAGGCCCCAGTATAAGTGCACTACATAAAATTGATGACTTGCAGACTCTTTTAGAGAGATACTGAATAAGCTGCAAACTGACAGTCTCTTCTGAGTCAATGATATGTATCACATCAGAAAATAAAAAAATAGTTCATAAGACTTTTCTGCAGCAAAATGTCAAGCACTGGATAGTCTGTAAAAACAACGTATTAAGATAATAATTTCTGGAAGTGGTAAAATACCAAAAAAGTTTGAATGATTTTGATCTTTTAAATCCATTCTCTTACTGTGTTCTGTTAAAGCAGCCACTTGCAAAGATAGTAACAGACCAGTGAAATCACATCTTCATTGCACAGTGAAAGCTTTGTCACGGGTAATAATTTCATTCTTTTTTTCCTTGTGTCCTGCCCAAGGTTGCTACCTTAAACTGCACCATCTTTTTTAGGTACATCATTAATTCCTACATAATCTTCCCTACTGTCATCTATCAGTGTGAAAAACCATTAAAAAAAAAAAGATCTAACAAATACCAAAAGATTGTTCAAATCAGGTAAGAATTCCCAGTGAAGCTCTGATATAACTAGCCACTAACTTTTCTCTTTCAGAAATCAAATTTCAAGAGATATGAAAATTACAAAAGCTTTAAATACAATCTCCTATGCTGGCATTTACTAGCATTGCCTCCATAGTATTTGTTTCTAAAGCAAACAGCCGAGAATTTTAGCATTAAGCATAGTTGGACTAGCAGAAAAAGAAACACTCTATGGTTACTAAGACATTAAAATATGTCAAGTTAAGACATATAGCATAATAGAAAAACAACAACCAATAGGAGAAACCATTCCAAAATCAATATCAAAAATTTTAAAAATGTCTACATTAGAAACATTAACACAAAACAGAACTACAGCTATTTTACTGAAGGACTTTTTCATTACTGATACAAAAGTGATAGCAATACCTTGGTTGGAATAAAAGTTGCCTTATGCTTGAACACATGAGAGTTGCTCTAAAGCTAGGTTCCCAAAAAAGTAACCAGCTGCTGAAAGATTTTCTTGTTTCCTTCAGCATATCTTGTGGGGGAAGGAAGGGGATGCAGGAACAATGCAGACATGCCAGGAGTCATGCCAACATGGACATGACACAGAAACAACACAACTACTTCAACTCACTTGAAGGAGTCACACTCAGAAACTGCTCAACACTTGCACACATACTAACCCAAGGTATAATTTCTCTTTTCTGAAGATAGCTACATCAAATGCTTCAATTATTATGAATTAACAGAAACAGAGGAGATAGGAAGAAAGAGAAAATGTCATCAGTCTAAAAATATTCTAATTCAGCCCAATCCACTGTTTTCTACATTCTGCCACCCCTTACAAAACCTCTCAGGCATCTTTCCCTTCTGATTGTAAAGCCAAGATAGCCTATGCAGTTCCTGTTACTGTTACCATCTATTTGTGTATTACAAAGCTATTTATACTACACTATAATAAGCACAGATGGCTAGAGTCAATCCCAATAAGATTTAATGGAAAGACAAGAGAAGATTGGGTATCCATAGCCACTAAATAACCTACAGCATATAAAATAAAGATTATTCTTCAGAGAAAGGAGATAAAGATAAGATGAAACAATGTTATCAGCTTTACTTTAGATTATGAGGGCAATCTAAGGAAAAGCACATTACCATTTACTTAACTTTTAAACATTATCTGTATAAAGAGCTTCCAAGTTAATGCCTTCCAAGAGACATTTAAGAGTTCAGTGTTAACAATAGTTTGAGATTAGTATACTCTGCTTTTTCAGACAAAAAAGTATTTGGCACTAGAAACAGGCATCAAAAACAGACCATAGGAAATGTAATCATGTGAAAGACAAAAGGAATCCATACTTGAGAATTAATTAAAAACACATATAAAAATTAGAAGCCTTTGTCTACAACACAGAAGAAAGGAAAAATTAAGATTTCCATTACTCTTTCCCACTATAATTTGTTACATTCAATTTAGAAGTTATGAACAATTAAACAGTTGCTTAAATTTCCTTAATTAATTAAAATTAATACAAGTTCCTAACACTTTCCCGTATTTTACAGTTTAAAAAAGAGCATTCAGGTTCTTATTAGTTCCATTTTAAAGGCAGTAATTACAGGTGAAGGTACTAAATACTTATTCTTTCTGTCAGACCTCCTAGGCTTCAAAATTTTTCCTCCTTCACCATATTAACAAAACTCAGATCATACAAAGCAAGTCATGGAAAAAAGTGACTGATACTACTTAAGAAGTGCCCATAAGTTTCAGCTAACAGATTGTCACATGGAAATGATTCAAAGCCCTATTTGCAAAAATATCTTTACATTATTACAAGATCTTGGTTTAACTTAGGCTTAAGGCAAATGAAGAAGCAACAGCTCATCTTTCATGTTTTGCAATTCTATTTTCTCCTGATGTCATGATCATGACATATTTATGTTATAAAAGAGCTGCTGTACCAAATAATATGTTGGTTTTTTTTTTACCCTGAACCATAGAAAGTACTGGAGAAATAAGACCACCAAACCTTTTTACACAGCTGATGAGTTAACATGAGTTAGAGAAAAGACAATGAGTGCTGCCCCATCCATTCCTAAATACTGAGTTCCTCCAAACTACATTTAGGGTCCTCCATAAACTAGGAAGGCTTCTTGTCCACTGCAAAAGCCTTGCTGAACAGAAGTCCTCCTCCTCAAGTAAAGGTACTGGTACTCCACACTGGAAGCATGAAAACCTTCTGAATATCTACATGGTAATCCCACAGTGAAGTGCAAAGAACTTGTGATAAATCCCTTTTAAAAGGGCCTTGGCTTGCTCAATTGTACAAAGATGTAGTTGTGATCCACAGCTGGACAGAGATGTTCTGTTCACAACAGCAATGCACAGTTGGCATGGAGCTTAATTGAGGGGCAGTGTTTGTTTTTGGGAAGCCTTAAACCTCCAAAACAGACAAGAGAATAATTAATTCTGGCTATTACTGAATTGGTATGGAGACCTAATATTCTAATTATCTCTTCTCCAAACATAGAGGTTTAGTTTTCACTAATGTTGAAAAAACATACTCTCTAAATACTCCCCTGGAAAGCCAACACAAGCTGCCCAACTGGCCATATCTTGAAGAAGGCATTATATTTGATGGTCAATGTGAGAACACCCCACAGCAAAGCAGAGTAAAAAGGAGTACTTCCAGTGCAAACTTCCTCTTCACAGATGGTTGGTTTTATGGTCTGTTCAATTTTCTTCTACCTTCTTTACCCTTGATCACTGTATTAACATGGTGAGATGTGCAGCATGATGGGATGGTGCAGTATGATGCAGCTGGTTACAATGATAACCAACCCTACTATTTCACAGCAATACTAAGACACAGTTGAGTTGTGCAGCTCATTTATCAACTTAAATCTGAAAATACAACAATCACTTAAATTATGACCTCTGAAAAGTATACATCACTAACAAGCAAGTTAGGACCCAAAATCTCTCTTCCAGTGGCAAGTAAAATTTACCATATAAAATACAGTCCTTTTAATGAACACAAATGCATAAGACACTTTACAAATATCAATTACTAAAATGTGTTACTCTATATAATCTTGCTTTATTGCATTTTAAAGAAATTAAAATTAAAATTCCGAAAAGAATGTCTGAAAGTTTTTCAGATAGTGATACAACAGACAACTACGGTTGTATACAATTTTGTCCAGCAGAATCTAAAGATAATATAAAAAGACAAAAATTATTTTAAACTACAAAGTCACTGTGTTTTGCTCTAGGATTAAAAACACCACCACCATTTGGAAAGTAATCAGAAAGAGAAAAATAATTCCTAAATACCAATACTCCGGTTTTCTCCACAGATTTACAGCATTATGAGTACTGAAGGTTTGCTAGATAAGATTTAGTATGTTCAAAGTAGAAGAGTATAAATGTAATACCATTTCTTCTCACATTTTTCTAAAAGAATTATCTTCATTTCAGACAAACTGCAATACTGCATATATATGTATATATATTTATCAAATGTCTAGTGCTATGATCATAGATAAAACCATAACCACAAAGCATTATCAATATAACAAAATATGAATGAAGAAGATATCCCTAACAGCATCCACTGAAAAGCCTCAGTTCCCAAGCCTGAAATAAACAGAGGACACATTCCCATGGGCTGGAACCTCCCAGCATCGTGCCACCACTGGCTGTTAAAGCAGCCTAACCAGGCAGCTTGGAAAACCTTAATAAACACATCAACCACGAGACTTATTTTAGTGACAGTTGTGAATAGTTACAGCTACCCAGCAACTGGACTGCAGCAGCACTAAGATGGGCTTGAAAACTCTTCCTCCCCTGCACTTCAGGTAAAAAATAAATGCACCCTCGTATAGAACCCAAAACGTTTGACGTGTCCATACAACTTAAGGGAGTTGCTATTTGATATATCCCATCTCCCCCATCTTTAAGATGGAAAGTCCTCTATTTTAAAACAAGACCATTCTCAATTTTTTGCACAAGAAAAAGTGGGAAGGTAGGTAGCCTTTAACACATATATAGTTTCCCACTGTAACGTGTTAAGGGACAGTTCTTGCCCAGACCTATTGCAGTATTTTCAACAGATTTGTCAGAATGATCAAGACCTTTCAAAAGAATTGAACAGTCAGTTACAGTTCTGGCTGTACAAAGTACTGAAAAGATCTTAGCTAATAATCTCACATTAATAACACTTACTGACAAAACTGACAATTTAGAGGATGTTAAGAGAGCTAGGTTTGGGGGTTGGCTTGGTTTTTGGTTTTTCATAAATAAAATATCATATCCTGGTTTATCAGATTCTGTAAGGGTTCTCTTTCTGAATGACTGCGTTCTTTCTCACTGTGATCTAAAACTCTTAAGAAACTGAGCCAATGAGCCAGAAGTCAGGGTCATTATCGTTCACATTGATCAGTCCTGTCAGTTAAGTCTTAAGTTAAGCCTTTAAATACTTCTTTTCACACTAGAATTCCATCTCACCATTACATCTGTAGGGTATTTAAAGCCTGCAAAAAATATCCTACTCTGACCAGAGAATGAAATTATAATCACAGGCCTTGCATACCTTGATTTTAACTCTGCAAGACAGTTACCCCTACATACGTTCCAAATGCTGCTGTCCTGTTCCTTAACAAGAGGCCACATCTGAATCACTAATCACACTGCTAATCACAATTTCAAAACCAACAAATTACAGTCACACAAGTAAATTTACTAATTAAACAAAAATGCAGGACAGTAAAAGTTCTCCATCATGTTATATTTAAGTATGATATTTGATAAGTGTTCTTACAAGGTATTTTTCTAATGCATTCTTGTACAAGTAGATTAATACAATTTGGGGAGGGGGTATTCACAGTTAGAATGACTGAACACCCATGCTTTAAAAGGAGAGCCTTGTAAAATTAAACAAATATTCCAGACTGGGTACCAATCAAGAGGACATAAGCACTCTGCACAAAAAAATGCAAGTATACTCTTCACTGAAGCACCAGCCTCATAAAACTTACACAGTGTAAAAATAAGCCAGCATATTTGCAAATTGCCTCAGAAGAATCAGTATGCAGTACTTCCTCAAAGCAGTCGCTCTTAAAACCCTTGGGGACACCTACTTGTCACAGAATAAATTATCTGGCTAATATCCAATATTACAGCACATGTCAGTGGGCACCCAGGAGACGGGCATTAGAGAGCACTTAGCTTCCTCAGCCTTGCAGGTTAGTCCTTACATAAATGACTTTGCCCAATTACAAAACATAACTGATGTATATATTTTGGAGTTTTCTAGCAGCAGCCTTTAATCCTAGAGTACTTCAATAGCATCAGATTTTCACTTGTTTCTTTTTCCAAAATCACAGGTCCCAATGCATACTGAACAGGTATTTCTCACATGAACCTAAGCTCTTTTTTTTTAAGATATTCAAGGCAAACAAAAATATCTGGCTACTGATTGGAAGCACGCAGCAGAATTATGCTGTTTAATAAAAACTATTGGGAAAATAAGTTCTCCCACAACTCCAGTAGTTCTTTCCTTGTTGCTTAAGATAAATAGCCAAGTTTGTATCCCACATGCAACACAGATATAAAGCTAGAAAATACATGCATCACAAGACACTCCAGGTCTCAGAAAAATGAGAGACTTCTTGGAGACATTTACTTCAGTTTGCTACAGCAAATCGCAGCCACCAGCAGGCTGTAGAACAAGAAGAAACCTGTTGCCTCTTAAGTTGCAAACCAAAATCAATGCTTTACACCAAATCAAAGAAATACAGTAGGTTAAGCAGCAAAGAAAACAGAAAAATATTTTGCACGGATGGAATTCGGGTTTTTAAAAGTAACACCAAGGGACTCAGGATACTGGATGATCAAAGAAAATCTTTTCCATTGAAAGAAATGTGAACGGCTTTTGAAAATAGGTTGTGTCTCACTATACTTGCAGCAAATACAGCCCGAACTAGGCGCACAGGGGAAGCACGCTGAGGACAGAGGCACCTTACAGCGGCAGGTTTCGTAACTGATGAGATTCGGGTCAGGCTGGGGCTGCTGCTCCCGGGCTCCGAGCACAGGGCTCCGGACACCGCGCACGGCCGCGCTGAAGCCCCGCACCCCTGACACCGCAACCCCCGGCCGTGAGCGCTGCCCCTTCTCCCCGCCCGCCCTGCCGGCACTTCTGACAGGGCACGGAGAGATGCGGCGGTGCCGCCGCCAGGTGCCCGGGGAGGGAAGGGGCTCTGTCCCGGGCGGCACCGGCGGAGCGGCAGCGGAGCGAGCCCCTGCCCCGGCCCGGCGCCCCCATCGCATCCCTTCCCGCAGCGGGGCGAGAAACAGGAGGAGGGAGGACAAACGCGGCTCTCCCCCTCCGCCGCCTGGCGCCCCGCAGGGCGGGAAGCGGCTCCGGCGGCCGGGCCCGCTGGGCCCCGAGGGTGCGGGCTGGGCGCCCCGCACGGCCCGGGGCACGCCGGGCGGTCCGGCCGCTCCGCGGCGGCGGCGCACCGGGAACTGCCCGCCGGGACCCCCGTCCTCCTCGCCGAGGCGCCGCAGGCAATTAATTAAGAACTGAAATTCGGGGGTAAGGGGGAAAGTTGAGGCTGTACCCCAGCCCCCGCTCCCCAAGGGATGCCCTACGCCCTGCAGGAACGGAACCAGCGGGAACGGGCTGGGCGCGGCTGCCGGCTGGCAGGGTAGAAGGGCTGAACTTACGTCTCGGAATTTGTTCCACTGCCCGACCTCCTTGTCGTACTGGGAGATGGTCGTGAGCCATTGTTTATCGTCCAGAAAATTGCCGCTGTCCGGTCTGCCCCCGGCCGCCGCCGCCGCCGGGCTGCACCAGGCTGCCGCACACACGCACACCAAGGCTGCCGCTGCCGTGAGCATCTGGGCGAGAGGAGACACGGGCAGGGGGGTTACCCACAGCGGAGCCGAACCCCGGCCGGGGGCTGCCGGCGGGGCACGGGACAGCCGCCCGCGGCGGGCCCCCTCGCCCACCTGAAAGCGGCGGGGGGAAGGGGAAGGGGAGGCTGCCCAGCCCGTCACCTTGCTGCGAGCCCCGCACCCGCGCTCCTCGCCGCGGCCGGAAAGGCGGCCCCGCGCCCGCTCCCTCCCCGCACGCGCCGCCGTCTGCGGCCGCCCGCCCGCCCGTCCGCCCCGCTCCCGCGCCGCGCGCGCCGCCCGCCCCTCGCCCCGCCCCGCGCCGCGCCGCGCCGCGCGCCGCACCGGGAGAGGCGCGCGCCCGCCGCTCCCGCCCGGAGCAGGGCACCCCGCGCCGCCGGGAACCGCGCGGGGCCGGCAGCACCCGCACGTCCCCCAGCACCGGCACGTCCCCGCCGAGCTCCGCCCGGCCCCGCAGCAGCCGCGCGGTGCCGCCGCCTCCTCCAGGTGGGGGTGGATGCCGCTGGAACTTCGCTACAGCTCCGTTGGTGCCTCGCACCCCGAGTTAGATCGGCGAAAACCCCTAGGCGGACACGATCCTTCAAAACTCACAGGCATGTCAAGATAGAACTTCCCGCGCCTTCGGGGCAAGGAGACACACAGGCTCGCGGATCGCCTCTGAGCGCTGATGGAGGCACGTTGTGATGCCGCCTGCCCGTGTTATGCCTTTTGTAAGGGTCGTGCACTCTTCCCTCTCTTTCTGGTTTTTGTCTTTTAAACAGCAACAATGTGTTAACGCAAGTCTTTAATGACATCCGGTTACTTTCCCTAGTTAGTTCAATTTAATTTAGGATTGAGTAAGGTGCAGAAATTGTTCCATTACCTTTCCAGCATAGCTGCCTCCATATTTAAGTTCTGCGACCCTGTTGACCTAATTAATCTAATTTTTAATGTTAGCTTTATTCCCCAGACTTGAGTAATACTGCTTTTTAGGTTTGTTATTAGCTGCGTGTTGCAAGGTTTCGGTGGAGGGAGTGGGGCGCGGTGGTCTCTGTGGGAAGAAGCGCGGGACTCCCGTGTTGGAACAGCTGGCTCCTACCGGCTCCACGTGGAGACATTGCGGCCACAGCTGAGCCCTTCGGCAAAGCTGGCGGTGCCTCTGAAAGCACAGCTAAGAAAGGGCAGAAAATGCTGTGCGGAGAGAGGAAGTGGGAGCAGAAACGGTGAGAAACAACAGGGAACGTCGGGGCCAGAGAGAGATGAGAAGGTGCTCTCCATTGGCAGGGCACTGCAAACGCTGGGAGACACGTGCCAGAGCAAAGGGATATGCCCAGAGAAACTGTGGCAAACCCGTACCAGAGCTCATTTTCCTGAAGAACTGCAGCCGATGGGAAAGCAATGCCAGAGTAAAGTGTGAAAAGGAACAAGCAGCAAAGAGAAATTGTTACATGCTGACTGTACGTGCCCTCAATTCTCGCTGTGCTGGTCGGGGAAAGAGGAGTCTGGAATGAAGCTGAGCCTGGGAAAAGAAGGGAGAAAAGTTTAAACGCGTGTCATCTTCCTTACCACTATTCGAACTAGCTACTTCTTTATGTTAATTGGCAATTAATCTTCTCCCAGTCAAGTTTGTTTTGTTTGCAACAGTAACCGGTAAACGGTGTTCCTGATTCCTTTATATTAACCCATGAGCTCTCTCACTCCAGTTCTTCCTTTACTGGTCCTGCTGGGGAGAGGGGCTGTGAGCACCTGGGTAAATGTTCAGCTTTTAGCCAGGATTAACCCACCGCGAGGTAGCCAAGTATCTCCAGTACACAGAACTCTCAGTGTAGTTGCTGAAAGTATTTTTGTGGTAAAATATGAGTTACTCTCAGACTTGAAACTAGGGTCAAATCCATCAAGAGATTATCTGATGGCAGAAATTTCATGCAAAAAGAGAAGTGATTATGAGATTGCCACTGACTTTAGCAAGTTTTGATTTTGGTCATAAACTGTAACTACAGACAGATAGTGATGTATTAATTAAATCAAATAACCTACATTATACAGTAGATAATACATGCCATTTTGTTCCTAAACTTGTATCACTAAAATCAATGAAAATCCTGTCATCCGTATGACAGACAGGATGATTGCCAGATTAGGATTTATGTGCCTAACTCTAAAAATGCTACCTATCCAGAATGATATTATATTCTGTAATAAATGAATCATAAAATTCAAAGCAAAGGGATAGAGGGACTGCACAGAGGCTAAATAAGAATCAATAAAACAGTCATGTTATTCTCAGGGTGGGTTATAGAGTCAGTGCTTTATAGAATCGTTCTCTGACAATCCAGTTTGTATTTGTCAGTCTTAATGTTAATTTCCTTCAAATTGCTTTGCCCTTTGGCAGAGAAGACATTTCTCTATAAATCTAATGTGTTGGGGTTTGGGTTTGTTTGGTTTTTTTTAAAGAATTACTTATTTAAACTTTTTTAACAGCATTGCAGTTCCTGAATTTGTGTTTTCGCTTACCCAGCAATGAAGGTGATCTATTTTTGTTTTGGTTTGCTTCATCTGTGTTTGACAATTTCATCCAGATAATATTAGTTAGTACTTTTAAGTTATTGTTCATCTTTCCATACTTAGAGAAGAGGAATAAATGTGGTTAAGATCTGCATTCAGTAAAAATCCTTAGAAAGGGGAAATCTCTTATGATTTGAGTTTTAAAAGTTTCACTGCAATTTGTCTAAAAAGTGATCTTCAACACCTATGACTGCAGTTTCTACTGACAACACATACTAATGATCAATTATATGTAATTTTGCCTGAACCAAGCTATTTGAAGCCTTTAATAATTCTAAATGTATTCCTTATAATTTTAAGCACTCTGATCTCCACATAATTGGTTTAAGAGCCTCATTCTGATCAAGGACTTTACACAAGTTGGTAATTCCATTTATTCAAGCACACAATGATACTTGATTGAAATGGCATTTTGAAGATACAAAACTAAGAAGTTTTCTTTTTCAATAATTTCACTTCTCTTCAAAGATTAAACTTATGTACCGTGAGAAATAGTCTTTATTTTAAATGTACATACATTTCTTACAAAAAATGTAACTGTATTGTTACATACTGATGTGTTTAACAATGGCATCTTTAAGATGTGACAGGGAATCTGTTACTGTAGCAGTGGTAAGAGAATAATACTAATGGTAACAGGAACGTAACTTTGAACTGAGAGTTTAGAAACTGCCTCATAGCTCTTTATCATTGTCCAGTCAAAAAGCGTTGTTGTTATTAACAAAAAAAAAATTTCTTCTCGATTCCAAAATACTCTCTACTTTGCAAATTTTTGGTAACAAATATTTCAATATTAAGACTTACTAATTTAGAATAATAACTGTTCAGGTGTCTTCCCCTCTGAGTAGCTGATGCATCCTACAGGGAGGTAGCAATGAAGATGGTGTAGGTGGTAATATACTCGCAAGTTACAATACTAGTGTGAGTAATATGGTTGTTGCACAAGGAAAAGGACAGAAAGAGAAAAAAAGAGGGAGTACACATTTAAATATGTGTTTTGTGTACACATCTGTGTGTTATATGAAAGAGTGTTGGAACTATGCAACGTATATATGAAGATATGTATTGGGAAAAGAAAGTTTGTATGGATAGGGGTTACTGATGGAACAGAAGGGACATGCTGAGAAATTATTAGGAAATGCAAGGAAATTTATGCCCTGAACACTGTGTCACAGAAGTTCTTTACTCACTTCCTGCAAATGAAGAATATGTTCACTTACGACAACTAAGTCTGGAGTTTATTTTTTAAAACTATTTTATCTGCAAGGGCTGTGTTACTATATTTGAATAATCTTATGATGAAGGGAATCCCAAGGGAACATCTGGGTATCCCACTGCCCACAGGCAAAGCCAGATAGACCTTGTTACTGCTGGCAAATGTCGATCCAAATCTACTTCTGGAATCACCATCGGTGGAGTCTGTCGGTGACAGGAACTCCACACCGATCTGTGTCAGTGTGTTTTACTAGACTAATTTTAGAAGAGTCTTCCAATACCTGAAACAAGTTGATCTTGCTGCAATTTAAGTTTATAAGTTATGGTGAATCCTGTTCACCAAAAGCATAAAGAACAAATAAATGACTCTACTCTGATCAGCAGTCTTCCCCATATTGTAACCCCAGTGTATTTCATCCCAGTCATATGTTTATTACCATATTTTTACCCTGCCCTTTTAATCTTATACCATGATTTTGAGATCTCTGATCACTTTATTATCCCACTGAATTGGGCTATGAGACTTTTCCATTGTCAATGTCTAGAACACCATTGAACAGAGTGGAGTTTTTACTTCATAAACATAAATGATTGTGGCTTGATAGGATTTACATATTTTTTGGTATCTTCCAGACATGTAGACATAGTGTGCTGAATTACCTGTCCCGGTATCTTCCAGAAATTGAGGGCAGAACAACAGGAATTTCATATTCTGACCTTTTTTCACTCACTTTTTTGAAGGTCACTTTTTTAAAGAAACCCTTTAATTTTCTTTGGTTTTTTACAGTCATCTGACACCTGTTTGGTCTCTACAGTTTCTCAAATAATGAGTAATGATTGTGAGATCCTTTCAAGCAATTCTGTGAATATTCAGGGCAGAGTTCATAAGATGATTACAACAATCTCATTTTTACAAAAATTACAAAATGGATTCATTACAGACAAAGTCTTATCTAAGCTCATTTTTTTTTCTTGTCATTGCTGTCACAACTGAGTTAACCAACTACATGCCATTAATGATTGGTGCATAGGTTTTAAATTACTTTTTCTTACATTTCTCTCCCTCCTGCATTCTTCCTCTGCAATGGGACTCATGCTTTCCTTTCATCTTCTTTATAGTAATACTATGTTTGCAATTATTTCTCATTAACCTTGTCTTTTGCTGGCTGCATCTCAACTTCTCTTGACTTTTGCTACTTGTGACTTGAACTGCTTTGAAGTATTCATCTTTCATTCTTCTTTGATTTTCATCTTCTACTTCAGGCCACTGCAGACTTCAAGATTTAATGTATTTGTCTTCTATGGCGTTCCCTATTCTTCTCCTATTATTGCAATTTAATCCTTAATATTTTTCCGTAAGGTATATGCTCCAAGGTGGTCATATTTCTCATTCTTCATGAATTTGATTAGGTTGCTGGACACCTGTGGATCTCTGCTAACACAAGTACTGTCAAAAAGGCAGAAACTACAAAGATCCAGAGAGCATGATGGTCAGCAATAAGGACACATCCATCTGGTTTTATGGGGGTCTTACATACACTTCAGAATAAGGCATTGTTATGTGGACCTGTCCAAAATTAGAGGCAGAAGACCATCTCACGACAGGTCTAAGCAAAGTCCTCACAAACTTACAACTGAAACAGAAAACATCTTAATGGTGGGACATCTCTGCCTGACACTGCATGTAATCTTTTTGATGTTCTGTATAGCCCCAACAACCATAGCAGATGCAACAGGAATTCACAAAGATAAATCCTGGAACTCAGGCCTTCAATAATAAGATAATTTCTTCTTCATCCAGATTTGTTAAACACAGAAATATCTGGCTTTTTATATAATACAAAGTGAAGAACTTCCCCAACCAAACTCAGGTTTGATTAAGCCTATTAAAAAAATACCTTGTCTAGACATAAAATCTTAAATTTTCACTTTGACTACAGAATATTTTAAGTTGTCATTGTCAAAATTAAGCTTATGTCTCTAGAAAAGCATGCAATGAATTTTTGTATTTGCTGATGTTCAAAAATTCAAAACTCTTATATTTTCCACTGAACAATTTAAACTGTATGTTAAAATTTACAACACAATAATAAGCAGTGTCTTGATGCCAAGGACAATCTTCTGCCTCTACATATCAATCCTTTTAGATGCAGTTTATTCATTATAAATTACTAACTCCTCTCATCTGACTGTTCTCAGTAGATCATAAAAATCTGAAACTTTTCCTATCTCAGAATTTTATCTGACACACATCACAGCTTCCAGGAAAAGGCAAATGTCTCTTGTATCCTAGTCCCAGACACACCCTTCCAAATGAAACACTGTATGCAGTAGATTTCCTTTGAACAAAAGAATCATAACATCATAAGACTGGTGGAGCCTCTAAAGCAATGCCTGTTAAGAACTTCCTGTGTTATTCACAATCTCCTTGAAAAGATGTTTTCCTAGTTTAAGCATCTCTATTTTACATGCTTATTTTACAGAAGTACTCAGCTTCAAGAACTATGGCTGAATTTTCAGATATGGCTTTATTTAAGCACCAAAAATGTTGGGCATCAAATTTGCATGATGTGTTTTATCTCACACCATAAAATCTCAGTAGAAGCAATTCAGAAGTTGAGTAGGACATAGGGACCTTTTGTGAGATTTGACTTCTCTAAATTTCTTTCTCACCTTTCTCACTGTTTTCTATAATTAAATATTCTAGAAGTTTATGGAGTAGGTCAGCAGTTTTCTAATTTATACCCCCTATAGTTTACGTTTTCCAAAGTATGTGACTGAATAAGGTCTTTTACATGTTTTTTGTTCTTGGCCAAAAATGAGAAATAAGGATAAGCAAAGATGTGATACTGCTCCTATTTTTACCCACTGAAATGTTCATGTTTGCTAAAATATGTTGGTCAGAAATATAGATGTAGTATTTGAGTTATGCTCAACAAAAGGTTCTGTGGGTGATAGTATGATATGAAAGGCATATTTGGTTTGGGTGACCTTATTTCACTACAGATTTTCAAGCCTGAAGTAAGTTATAAGAATAATTTTGCAAATTCACTTATATAATTTACCTGGGCAAGTAATTCTAGTGCAGACAGAACTAGAAGATGAAGTATGTAAATGAAACTTTTAGCTCTTCATTTTTTTGAATAAGAATGGAAATAACATTTAAAAAATGCATATTACACAGCAGAAGATTTTTTTTTATTTTCTCTCTGAAACACTCTCCTGTTTTCCTTTACTATGTGGATAACCAGAATCTTTTAAGAAACGTCTCTGCAACACAGTTTGAAAAAGCATTAATTATTCTAATCATTGCGGTTGATTAAACAGGTAGGGGACCCTTTTTGATTCTTTATTTACCACTTTTTCCTCCTTCCTAAGAGTTCTGCACAGCTGGAGATTTTCAACCCCTTTGTAGCCTCCTCATCTTAGTAAAGTTCTTTTGGCATGCTAATTAATCTCCTTCCCAATATTTACTCTCTCTGACCACAAGCCATTGTCTGCTCTAACATCTTATTTTGAAGAGACAGAGTTCTTGAAATTCTTGAATGCTTCTCTTAACAATAGCTCTAGCCTATACATAATGTAGCAAGTGAGAAAATTATTTAATGGTAAATTTCTAGCCTTGAGACTGTTTTCATGGTTTGGTTTTTTTAAGACATTACAAGACTTTGCTTTTCTTTGGGGTTTTTTGTGCAAAACCAGGATTAGGTTGTTTTTGGTTTTTTTTTTCATTTTGCCAGAACATTAATCAAAATGGCAAGGTTTACTCAAATACTTAAACCAATTTAATCCAATTTATCCAATACAGAAACATTCTGCTTTATATTAGTTCCTATTTCAGACTTTTTTGAATCTTATTTATTAAGAAACTAATGTTTTCCTGTAAAATGTTTTATGCATGATGTTCAAAGCAATTGGATACAATATAACATATTATATACTGGACACATACTAGACATATATTGGATAAATGTTGGTTATTACATATCGAATATCCTATCAAACTTTATCTTCTTAATGGAGCACAAACTATGAGACACTTCCAATGTATTCATTGCCATTGAGACTGTTACAGAGGATTTAATAAAATCTAATTCTAATAATGTCTAAAAAATTTCACAATAAGGTGTCATTTATGAAGAAAGCTATCCTTTATCAAAATGTTTTATGTAAGAAATAAAAGAAACAAGGCTCATGTTTTTAGACATTAAAGACAGGTAGCTACAAATTCGGCCTAATGTCATGTCTCTGAAAGATGTAAGTCTTGACAACTTAAAAGGGAACCAAAATCTTCACAAAAGCAAAAGCTAAGCTGGTCAAAATGGAACCATCTTGCCCCTTTCCTCTGTCAGTAACTGAGCAAAGACCTTTCCCCACAAGCATGCTGTATTTTATAGTGATTACAGGTTTAAATGCAATACTTTATTGACTAACTGTAGGCTGATGAATTATGCTATGGAACTAGCTAGAGACATTCATATTACTTAGAGTTTGGTTGAACTCACCATGTCACCTCCACCTGAAACATCTCGTTACTGTAGAATCATAGAATCATTTAGGATAGAAAAGACATTTAAGATCATCAAGTCCAACCATTAACCAACACTGCCAAGCCCATTCCAAACCATGGCTTGCAAGTGCCATACCTACATGTCTTAAATACCTCCAGGGATGGTGATTCAACCACTTCCCTGGGCAGTCTGTTCCGGTGCTTGACAACCCTTTCCATGAAGAATTTTTTCCTAATATCCAGTCGAAACCTCCCCTGGTGCAGCTTGAAGCTTCTTCTTTTCACCTGGGAGAAGCGAGCAACCTGGCTACACCCTCCTTTCAGGCAGCTGTGGAGAGCAATAAAGTCTCCCCTGAGCCTCCTCCTCCCCAGGCTCAACAATCCCAGCTGCTCCTCATAAGATTTGTGCTCAAGAGCTTTCACCGGCTCCACTGTCCTTCTCTGGACCTGCTCCAGCATCCCAATGTCCTTCCTGTGTGAGTGGCCCAGAACCAAACAAAGGATTCGAGGTGTGGCCTCACCAGTGCTGAGTCCAGGGGACAATCACAGCCCTGGTCCTGCTGATACAATCTGATGCCATTATTTCTGACACAAGCCAGGATGTCACTGGCCTTCTTGGCCTCCTGGGCACAGTGCTGATTGACCAGCATCAGCACAGCCTTTTCCAACAGGCAGCTTTTCAGCTGCTCTTCCCCAGGCCTGCAATGCCACATGGGGTTGTGGCTGAAGTGCAGGACCCAGTATTTGGTCTTGTTGAGCCTCAGATAATTGGCCTCAGCTCACTGATTCAGCCAGTCCACATCCCTCTGTAGAGCTTGCAACCCTCCAGCAGATTAACACTCCCAACCAACTTGATTAAAATCAGGAGGACTGCACATATTCAAAAGAATTTTGCTGTGAAAGTCAAGCTTTTCTTAGTCAACATGATAGATTTTGAGCAGTGTAAGCATTAAAGGAATCTGTATTGCAGCAGAAGAGGAATCTCAGTTTTACTGTTCAATCACAAACCATATCTATTCTTTGCCTCTGTTTCTAGAACTGTGTAAGACATTTCAGAATTACATGGGATAACTGGCTTATTTTTCTGCTGCAAAATCACATGTACAGTTGAAGCCAAGTCCATTCCTAATCAAATACGTAATTTGACAGGAGTAAACATTTGTGCCCATTACGTTAATTTGTTTTAGGCCTGTAGGCACTATCACATATGCTGTATGTCTTACCTTGTTACCAACTCAGTCAGAAGTGAGAGGAAGCTATGCAATTAGGTATAATTTCTTTACAAATAACCTCCATATAAAGTCTATGTCTCTGAAATGACCTTTTTTTTTCTTACAAATGTGCTGTAATCATTAAAGCTTCTGTATAATTTAAAAGTAAGTTAAATTCATCATAAATCTTGCAAAAAAATAAGGTAGAATTTTTAGGATATAACTCAGAAGAGCCTCTGCACATTTCTACACAACTTTTAAATATGAAAGTATCAAATTTACTGCAGGAAAAAACCTCCCAATGACACAATTCTTCACAGAAATTTCATTTATTAAAACCAATAATACCTTTCTCCTCTTCTGTAACTTCCTGCCTTTCAAAATCACTTCTTTCCAATTCATTTCATTTTCTGTGGTTTTGAGAATACAGATATGTAGTTTCTCTTTTGTCTATTCCTTTTCATCTTTTTCATATCTCCCTTGTTCTCTCACTTTCTTCAGTTAACTGCTTTGGCTATATTTTATCTTGATAATCATGTATATGGTCTATTTCAGAAGTGGAAAATTGACGTGGAACAAGAAGACCACAACAACACTGCTGCTCTAGAGTAGATCTGGCCTTCCAGATTACCAGGACTGATGAAGCTATTGGGAGTAGATTGGTACTAATCTATAGACTATTGCAGTTTCCAGCCTAATCTCTCTGTATTGAGCTGGACATTTTGAATTGGCAGCAGTGTTTCACAACTGGGAGCCTGTCTTAATCAGGACATCTAGGAACTAAATTTTTTTCCATATGATCATTTTTGTAACTATTTTGACTTTTTTTTTTGTCACCTTTAATACATTAAAAATTGGGGGAAAGTTCTAAAACAAACAAAACCCCCACAACCAAACAAAATAAACCACAAACCACCAGAAAATAAACCAAGGAATACAGTAAAGGAACATCCAGTTCCCTGGCACTCCAATTAACAAATAATCTAGGTAAACAGTTGAAGTGTGTTAATGCAAAATAATTTATTCTTGTAGGATTCTGCTTATTTTGTGGGCATTTTTTGCACAGCAAAATTTAACACTTTATCCAACCAAATTGAAAGATTTCATTTTGTCAAAATTTAGGTGAGCTACTAAAAAGTAGTTTCCATCATAATTAATTGGCAAGAATTTGTAGTTTCTGTATTTCAAAGACTAAGTCTCTGAGTCCTAGACTCTGTGGGCCAGACATGTCTAAACCTCAGAAGAGACTGTAACGAGTTGTAGATGATGTAGTTTTGTCACAGACCTCAGTCAAAGATCTGGAACTTTCTAACCATCTGGCTTCTTAGGTAGACTAAAGGAGAGAATAGGAACATAGTATTTGGACAATAAAGAAGTCATTTAGAGATACTAGTAGATGCAATTTGACATTCAATTAAAATTAATTTTTCAAATCAAGGCAATTAAAACACTGAAATTAAAGAAAAAAATCCTTTTTAAAGTTAGGATTCTACAAATAGTTTTAGGACATTGATTTTTCATCTCAATTTGACATAGAAGAAAATGAGAAAGGAATTAAATATTGTACACATTGTGAGGAGTCTGGAAAGCAATTTATAAATCTACTGGAAACTTTCATGCTCCTTACTTAAGGATGCTTTTCCATTAAGATGATCTGTTTCAAAGGGCACAAGATACCATGGGGAGAATTACCATAATTCCAATATCAAATCTAAATCCCTCTGCGATGCAGGATCCATAGCAAACATTTTCTCCCTAGCATAGACACACGGTATGCCAAATGGCTGTGCATAGAGAGGAAAGTGGGGAGAAGACATTGCTCAACATCCTCCACTTACCTTGACAAATATACAGCTTTAAACATCTGTAATTTACCCAGAATTTAATTTAATAAGTTTAAATAGATTTTTCAGGCCATTTTTCATGCATTTTGTTATCCTATGGTGCCTTTCTTGACAGCAGTAAAGATGCTACAGTCAGTCTGATGGTAACCCACTGAGCTACCCCCTAGATTCAGCAGTACTGCACCAGTGGACCTCAGTTCCTCCAGAGACTCCTACAGAGCTCAACAGAAATGCATTGACACAGCTGATGAAACGTCCTTCTTCTCTTTCTCTCAGTTTGCATGTGGTTAGGCTGCATACTAGACCATAAGTTGACCTTCAATTAATAGCTCTTCAAAGAATAATTGTTGGGATATTTTGTTAGTTTAAAACATTGTGTCCAATAGTTTCCAAGTTCATTAGAGTAAAATAATGGTATGTTAATACACAACATAGTACTTTGCATTTTTTTTTTTCTATGTCACCATAATAAATTATTATCATTTATACTTTTATTACATTGACATGTATCACACCCATCTTAACTATTCCAACCCAGGAGAGTACAAATAATTCTGATCTCTCACTGCTATTTGTTTGGGGAATTTTTTTTGTTTGCTTCACCTTTTTATTTTTAATTGTTCTCCTTGGATTCCAAATTTCCTTTTACCTACAAACATTGTACAAGTGACATAATTTCCCTGTACTACAGATAATGACATAGAATGCTCCTTCCGTGCTCCAGGATTCATTTGAAGGAGGCTGCTAGTGTTTTAGAGAAACCCCTAATACCCAACATAGTCTCTCCAAATACCAAATATAAGTCATCACTCAAATTGTAAGAGAGAAAGAAGGCTGGTCCTTTCAAGAGTTTTTTATTCTTTTGTACAAGTGCAGTTCTGGATTCTATACAGAAATTTAGTTTTCATGTATCACTCTGAATGATACACTCAATAGCAAAAGAGAGTCAAGAACATAGGAGCTGAAATTTGCCAGCATCTTTGAGAATCCTAACCCCAAACTGTTAACACCTTTGAAGGAGGGGCTGCATTGCATTGCACTCATTAAGAGTTGCAAATCCAGACTAGTTGTCGGAAATCAATGTCCTAGTTTTTCCAAAATCCTGCGCATCATCCAGCCACCTGTTTATCAGAACAACAGCAAAGAATCACCTAATTCTAATAACAGGGTCTCTCTCAGAGTCAGAGTTACAGAAGAGAACAGTTTTAGCCACATGATAGAAGACCTTTTAATCAGGGTGGAATGTCCCCATTCTTCATCACTCTAACTTTTTGTATCGGTGACCACATATCAGAGTCATAACACTGGGGTAACTCAATCCTTTCTTTCTGAGAGAGACTCACAAAAACCAATTAGATTTTCACCTAAAGTACTCCTGAAAGAGGGAGGAAATCATGCACCAAGAGAAGTTTAAAAATCATGAGTGAGAGATTTTTAAATGAGCAATGAGTGAATGACATACAGCTTTCTGATTTTTGACATCAACCTGTAACTATCTCAGTAGTATAAAAATTATCTCCAGGATAGACCATAGTTCTCAGGCCAAAACAGAAGCTATGGGGATAGGTAATATTTTGAGACACGGCACAGACATTTTCAGACAGTGTCATAAAACTTGTGCCTAGGAAATCATCTTGATACCTCCTCTCAAAGATTGTTCTGAAAATGGTGCATTAGAACAACAGAAGCAAATTATATTTTTCCCATTAAACGAATAGGCTGCATTGATCAATATACACTAAGTCACATTATGAATGCCAGAAGTCTGTACTAATTGCTAAAGAATTGAAATAGTGTTTGAACCTGATTATTCCTGATCCTAGGCCATGTACAGATAATATGAAAAGACAGAGAGTTACAAAGCATGCAATGAATGCTTTTCTCTTAATAATAAACTGGGTATTTAAAATATAATTGTCCTTTCCATAACTTGTTCAAAGTGTTTTTACCAATCTGAAATAGCATGTCTGTTCGTATTGATTAAAATGCTCATTGTTCTAATCCCTTATTAGATTCTTGGAGTGAGGCTTTTAAGAGGTTATAGTAAATTAAACTGAAAGGTAAATGATTAAACCTTTGGGCTTTTGATTTATAACAAATTCATGTTTTATAGTGCCACTACTCCCTTTCTAATTTGGTTTTTGGGGTTTGGTTGGGTTTTTTTGTTGTTTTTGTTTTTGGGTTTTTTTGGATGTTTGTTTTTTTGGGGGGGTTGTTTTGTTTTTTTACTTTTGAATGGCAGGTATTTCCCTTTTCATTTCTCCTTTTCTCTGATCCTATTCAGATATACTCAGTAGCCAACTGCTTTATGCAGCTGGAAATGAAGTTTTTTTGTGCTGTATACAATGCCAATGCACTCTCAGGGAATGAAATGCACATTTGGGTAAAAGGTCTGAAGAATAGTAGTGATTAACAATATATATACTCTGGACATTCAGAAAGCTTTTATCTTTTTTCTTCCTTTAAGTCAAAGAGCAGTAAATCATAAATTTCTTCAAAGGATTTTAGATAATAAATAAGGAAGCATTAACTAATGTTAGGTTAATGGTTACAAATGGACAATGAAGATTAAGACATGACAGACTTATGAGAGTATCTTTGAGCTCTAAGTAGGAATAAGATATTTAATAATAATCTTCATTAACTGAAATCAAGGAGAATACATTAAACATTCTAGTTCCTTAAGACATTGTCATTTCTAAATTAATTTTTAAATAGAATTTAGTCAAAGATTCAAGAATTCTAGGAACGCGACTAAAAGTTAGCCCCCAAAATATTCTTACCTTTTAAAATTTACTTCTAGAAACCTCTTTAAATAGACCCATGCTCGTGGTAACATCGTACCGGGATATCCCGGAGTGTGAAATTGGTGCCTCTTTCCCGAAGTACTTGGGAGAGGATCGCCCCCCGGTGGCGGCGGGGAACCGCATTTACTGCGTTGGACCTCAGTCGAGATGGGGATGAAAGCTGAGCAATTACAACTCTGCTGCTCGCTCACCATCCTAACAATAATGCTTTCCATTGCTCGTTTTAAAAAATACAATATTTCATTTCCTTCCTAATTATTTATTTGGAGAAACTGGATATTATTTGTGTTTCTGGATGTGTTTCTGTTTGTCCCTTGCACCATAACTAGTTATAGCTATAAAAATTCTTGATCCTGGAAGCCTTGCTTGCAGATACCAGAACTCATGCCTTTACAATTATCCTAGGGTTTTCTGGCACCCGAGTGTGATTGCAGACGTGTTTCAGGACTGCTGTTCTTTGAAAAGCTAATGCAAGTGTGTCAGTAAGGGCTATGTAGCAGATTCTTGTAGTGACCAGCATTTTAATCCCCACAGAAGTCCTCTGGGTAGATCTGTCTTTAGGATCAGCTGTGTTTCCTCTCAGCATGACATTTTCCTGCTACAGCAGTGCAGCAAGCAGGCAAGTAGTGCTATCACCCTGCAGTAACATGATGACATACTCAAGTCCCGTAGTCTTCCCTGCAAATCCGTGCTTCCTTTGAAGACAATAGAAGCTGGAATTAAAGCACTGTGACAGCAGCTTATCTTCTTAAGGTGCTTGGAAATCACGTGCAATTGTTACATGGATACCAAGGAAATATGTACATTTTTCAAAGTGTAAGCCTACCACAAATCAATAGATCTATGCAGGTATGTGTAGTAAACCAGATTATATGGCAAGAGGAAGGCTCCTCTTGTTAATGAAGAAAATATACAGGTCATATAATCAAATGCTATATTAATGTTGCTGGCAATTTCATGGAAAATGACTGAACATTTTTTAATACTATTTCCTACAGATAATATTTTGTGAGAAAGAGTTAAGGAGAGCAAATTCATTGTTAATAATAAATCCACTTTCAGGAATACAAAAGGAAAATTTATGCTCAGGTCATAATTCTGACATGGCAAAGGAGGCAAGATCAAAAGAAAAGCTTCTTGGAGAAAGTAACCTAGTCTGGAGATGTAATGAGAAGTGCAACACTATAGTTTGTCATTTTCAGGAAGCAAAGACAAATTCTGCAAAGACACCCACAAAACCTCCACATCTGTGAAAATGTTTACACTTGAGCTGCCTAGGAAATATATTTCAAGGCAGCAAAGCCATCCACCCCAACTGAGACAATGATCAGATCACTAGCTCACAAGATCACTAGATCACAACATTTACAAAACAGGGCTGAGTTCAAATATAGTATAAGGTTAAGCAAAAATTCAGAGTCAGATTTTTTAAAATATGAAATTTATGTAAGACTACTTTTCATAAACTTTGATCGTTATTGCTAATGTGTCTGGGCAATGTCCTTGCTTGTGTCTAATGATACACTGTGTCAGAACTCTAATTTAAAATGGGCTTTTGCAAATCATTTACTATGTGTGCTTGGGGCAAGTACAGCAAACAATTACGATTACCCATTTTTGACTCTGCTAGAGCTGCATCACAATATATGAGGGATGCCTGGCACTCTAAGGCATTCTTTTATGCCACCCTCAGTCAAGCACACTAAATGAAAGGCTTCTGTAACTTCCGTCTAGTTGTTGAAGGAGCAGCTTGCTGTCTGCTTTATATTTATTCTTTCCACTTAACATTTTTATCTTTCTCCTTTATAACAATGTCATATTTCCCATTTGTGGAATAGCAGACAAGGTCCATAAAGACAGCATTACTATCAGCCAGATCTCCCAGTGCTTCACTTGTACTCTCAAAAATACCTTGTACACACAAATAGCGCTAGGGATTGACTAGTTGAATGTATTCATAAACACGGTTCTGGTGTCTAGGGATGTGGTAGCTCTTGTTTTCTGCATTGTTTAGAAACACCTTTCTAACTCGGTATCTCCATCTGCACAATTATCAACCTGGTTGAAACCACTCAGGCACTGACATACACAAGCACCAGTGTTGCCTGTTTCCCTTATACCTTTTAGTGTTTCCATCCTTAAGAGTCTCAGATGAGACAAGCTCCATACTCGAAAGATTTGCACATACACAGTTAATTACATGGTTAATACTTCCTAACGCTGCTAAGCTGTTTTTCAAAAATTTAGAAGCACCAGTTCACAGGGTGCAGAACTAGTTGCCAAGTGTCTGATAGAACCAGAAACTGTTGCATGTTTTCATCACCTTCAAGTTTCTCATTCCCAAGCTAATACATAGTGGTTTAGTAACAGAAATGCTGTAGAAACCACGCATCTTGTTTCTAAAATGGAGATGGGAACACTTTGACCTGCACAGGATCTACCTCTGAGAGGACAATGAAAGCAAAGGGCAGTCATAGGGGCTCATGGGAGGAAAGGCCTTGATAATATGGGATAAGATTGTAACAGGAAAAGCAACTATGACTCCTTGGATTAGAACACCCTGAATTCTTCCGGTAAAGCGTTACTACCCAAGAGTGAATTAGGTGAAAGTATGGGAGGCACAGATATCTCCTGACTGAATTTTTCTTGAGGAGGACATTTTTAACAAGGAAATAAATCAAATATAACATCTAGATCAGCACCTGTTGTTGTTACCTGTTTACTGGCAGAATTTCCCAGGACAGATGTGACTGTAACTGCAGGAGACTTTACAGAACCTTGGGGATCTTTCTGGATTCCTGTTTGTCTTTCCCTGGCTGAAGAGCAGAGGTTTTGACAGAGGTAAGAGCAAGTTTATAGATACTATGTTCTGTTGTACTGTGCATGTACTTGTTTTGTTGATTTTTTTTTTTAAACTATGGACTTTTATCACAAAAGCAGTTAGTACAACAAATTTTGCCTTAACGTAAAGCAGCAGTATACAGCAATTTCCTTTCTCTGTATATTTGCACTTTTCCTTGCCCTCCAGGCTGCCAGAAGAGTTTGCAACTTTTGAAAGTATATTTTAATGGCAGAAAGGATCTACCTGTCAGTCAGTTTCCTTACATTACAGTAATACCTTTTCCAACTATTCAGTGACTTTATTATCAGGACACGCTTTTCCCAAGTGCCACTGGACACCAACATGGTGCTAAAAGAGGCAATGTGTCCTTCCTTCCTCACCCCATTCTTTGGCTCAAGAATAGCATGCTTCAGAGTCTCTAAGATTTTAATAGGACATCTAAAAAATTTGAATAGTCCTCATAGAACAAATGTTCTTTCAAAGCAATCACAAAATGCAAAACATACTACAAGTGTGCAATTTATTTTTGCTGCATAAAATATTCTATATTTTGCCTTTGGAGATGAATATAACGTTTTCAGAAATTCCATCAAATTGTTTATAAAATAGACTCTGATTTTACAAATGCAATACTATTTTTAAGGTACACATTTTTACCCCTGTATGCTTTTCTTTCTTGCCAGTGAAAAATACCAAACAAGCCAAACCCAAGAGTTCAAATTTGCATTGTTAAATTTAGCTTCTGCATATTCTGGATGTAGTATTAAGCACTTAAATAAGAAGCTCCATCCTCCCAGAACACAATACAGGGAACTGTGCATAGCAGACTCAGCTTACCTTGTAGAAAGCCACTTGTAATGCAATCAGGTTGAATGGACCTGGGTTTTTCCACTGAGGCACAGCAAAATGTTGGCCTCCTGTTGAACTTCTGTCTACAGCTATTGGTCTCAAACAACTTCTGGAGAGTGGAAAAAGTACATCAGCACTACTAAGCTGCTTTTTGCCTCCCAGATAAGCTGTGCTATACATACTTCTCTCTGTTCCCCTAATCCCTTCAGTGTCTCATCTAATGCAGTCTTCATTGATTGAGCTTTACAAACACTCCTTGCAAATGAACAAAACTCTGAAGCACATTACCATTTGTGAACAATAAGACCACCTCTCAGACAGTTTTCTTGAAGTAAAGTAGGTGAATTAAGGACTTTTGAAGAAATATTAAACCATGTTTGTGCCAAAGTACAAGATCATCAAAACTTTCCATTAATCAATACTTATGGTTTAACGGATGGTTCCAAATTTGACCCAGCAGAACTGAAGAGCAGAACATCTCCAAAAGTACTCATTCACCACAGGATTTTTCAGCTTTTTTTCCATTAGCCCCTCAGTAAGGTCATTTTCAGCACCCAAATACTTGGCCTCTAGAAGTTTCTTGCTCCTGTCAACTGTGGTGTGCCATATCAAGACTGCAAAAAAGGGGAAAAAAAGATACCATGCAATCTTAGAGGAAGTTACACCCTTTCACTTTTAAGGATTACTCATCATTTTATCTCTTGTCATTCTCTCTATGTCTTCTTGGCCATTGGTTTGATAACTTTTTCTTTCTTCTGAAAAACTCTCATTTTAAGATGACTTCCAATTCCACCATCCAATTAAAAAGGGGTGGTGTCTCCTCTCATAGATAGCCTCATGCATATCATTTCTTGAGACGACAAAGTCACCAGTAAGGCAAGGACTTAGCAAGTCTTCTTAAGAGACTCTGTGACAGGGATGGAAGAGGGGAAGGAAGTCTGAAAGCTGTCAGCAGAAATAAAACATTTGATGCTTTTAGTTACTGTAACTGGAAAAATTAACTCGCAGCTGGTAAGAGAGCATTACACTCTACAATGACTATTACTTAAATTCAATGACAATGTTCATTTTTTCCTTAAACCATTTGGAAATGGCTTAAACCTAACATAAACATGGTTAACCAGTTCTATTTCCTAATTCAGCCAAATGTCCTCCTTCAGTGTCAGTATTTCATGTTTCAAAACTTATTATGACATCTACATTAACAATGTAAACTTATCCCATAGGCAGAGTCCAAAACAGATTTAGATGTTTTAGATTTTAGAAATTTGTAAATCAATCTGAAGTCAATAAGGTAAATACAAATTATGCATATTATTGAAAATATGCTCAGGTTTTCCACACAACATTACTAAAATCCATGCTGCGTGCTTTTCTCTGTCCAAATAGACTTTAAAAAATACATTCATTTTCAGCATAGAATCAGTGGGATCTCACCGTATAAAAAACCTTCTTTTTCATATTTTTCATAATACCATAGCACTTCTTAATATTTTTTAATCTATTATTTGTATACCTGTTTCACAGAGAAGTTTATCACATCAGGTAGAAACCAAAAAATCAATATACAGTTGAGAACTATGTAAACATTTCCTTTTTGACAATTTGGCAAACACAATGTATGGTACAAGCTGTAAAATGTAATTATACGGTTTTGCCCTCCCTCCAGCCTGTTGTACATTAAAGAAGACTTCACATGCACTGTGAGGTCATTTACACTCTTTGGGGTTTTCTTGTTGTTCCATGTCTAGTGGGTTGTTTTGTGAGTAGTTACTTTTAGATGCATAGCAGCTGGAAAACTTGAGTGCATCTCCATGGTAACAACCACATTTTCACTGGAAATATCAGTTACTTTGAAGACTTTCCACATTCATGTAATTAAGATGGAGGTAGAAAGCAAAAAGTATTGGTTTTTTACAATTTAGGGTGATATTAAAGTGCTGTGGAATTAATACAATGGTATTTTGAAAGAAAACTGGTAAGCAAGAGTAGAAGTAATTTAAATCTAAGTCCTAGCACTAAGGCTATTTAATTTCTGATTAAATAAGATCATTACTAAAGGAGGTTTTCATGGCAACAGTCTGTCATTATTTATTCTAAAAAGACTAGGTCATTACACTATTTAATACTAGAAAAATGAATCAAATATTTCTACAATTTGTGGACATATTGATGGAAAATCAATGGAGAAATGATCATAACAGCGTATTTTATTTGCTCATTTATTTAGTTTCTTTAGAATCAAGGTTTCAAAATTAAAAATCCCTTATAAAATACTTTAAAAACTATATTTATCTCCAAATGTGTATTAACCCTGGCAAATGTGTCCTATTTCTAGCAGAACATTCTATTTTCTTTTTCTTTAATACCATATTTTCAAATGAACCACAGTATTTTGCTTCCTTCTCTCTCCTTTTATTTGAAGTTTTACACAGGGAGAAGCTGATATTGGGCAACACAATGTCCCTTCCTGGAGAGACAGACCAAGTGAAAGAAAGTAATAAATTCCATTTCTGTATCCACTATGTACACACCTCCTATTAAAGATAAGACTTTTCATTGTGTCTGTAGTGGGCATCATTTGTAAGCTGATTCACTGCCAGTTAAAGAGCGTTCTTCCAAGGTGCATGATTTGTTCAGCTGATTCTTTAAATCACATTCAATACTTCTATTTTGTATTCTGCTATTCAAGTCTTGCAGTTTTTCAGTAATAATAAAGCAGGTTAGAGATGTCAACAACCTCCTACACATCATATACTTTGTAAATCCTGTACTTTTTAGAAGCATACTTGTGAAAAGCAATTTCAATGTTTAATTTTCAATATGTGTTTTAGACTATAGTTTGGTAAAAGCAGTTTAATGTTAAAAAATAATTTTTCCTTTAAAACATTGTAGAAAAAAATACTAGTCCTTGAATGAGTGTTTTCTACTGACTTCAATCATCTCTGGCTATGACCTTGCATTCCTACAAGAGATACTTTTAAGACTACCTAGACTCAGTTTCAAAATGAAATATATATTTAGCATTAATTTCACTTGTACTTTTTCATAAGATACATGTCTTATTATACTCTGTGCATTCATATACTCCCCATGTACACATAACAAAAGGGCCTTATGAAAGCTTGTGAAATCCAAGATACAAATTATTCTAGGAACCTGTATCAAGTCCGAAGAGAGAGGAAATGAAGGAAAGAGGCAGGACATAATTCAGAATTAAAACTTATTTCAGTTATTAAAATGAATTAGAATGGCAAAACCCAGCCAACAGCACAAGACCCACTGAAAGGGCTCCAAGCATTCACAAGATCTGCTAAGAGAATATGAGTACTTTGTCAGTCTTAAAATATGATTTGTTAGCAAAAGTAAATCTGTAAAACAATTCTGCAAGAGAATCACAAAGTAAGCAGAAAATGCATTATTCAGAATTCAAAAGGAAATAAACAGAAGTTTAATCAATATTTTTTTCCTCAATACACTCCTTGAAAAAGTTTATTGCATGTTGATTATTTGAAGTACCTAATGAAACATTCAGAATGTGCACAATGTCATAGGAAGAAGCCTTCCCTTCAGCTAAAACAAATCAGAGAGAGAAGTGAAAATATTTCTGGGTAAATGAATTCTTAAAATGAAAAATGGAACAGCTGAGTAGAGAAATAGCACCACTTTGGAAAGAATCAAAATATTCTGAGAAAGTTATTCAAAAAGTTTCAGTGTATTGTCTCACAGTGAGCTTTTACAGTCCCAGATTTTCTCTCCCAAGTTGTGCTGAATGTAGGTCAGATTTTAAGTCATGCTGCTTGTTAGACATTTTGGTTTATTGTTATGCAGGTTGTGATGATATCCCAGGGTCCAATCAATTCTAGCATTGCTCTGTGCTGTATTTCTTTTCACAGCTGAATGGCCATTAGCTCAATTCAAAATGGATTTTCCAGAGAAGAGGCCGTGCATGGCAAAGAACAAATACTGTTATCTGATGCACAACAGGAAAATTCATTTTGAGATAGTTCTTGGAATACCTGGTGAGTAGGTTATAGTCCCTGAAAGTCTGAAGGAGAAAGCATGTGGAATTTTTCACCAAGGCAAGCAAACATTATGTTTAGCCAAAGAGAACAAACTAGCAGATAGATGAGTAAATCAGTCTGAATTGGCCCACTTAAGACACTGAGGAAGGCTGGATCCAAAGCAATTTCCTTTCAGGAACTCGAAGGCAGCTAGGGAAATAACCATGATTTGCAGAGTAAATACTCCCATCTTTCTTCATTCATAATAGAATTAAAGATAAAAATTTGATCCTAAAGGTTTTGTTTAATAAACAGCTGTGGAATGATGTTCTACACAGGGATGTTAATCACAAAGTTTGGAAATACAATAACTGAAAAGAAATATTGTGTAGCACTTTCCAATGTGGACAGTTACCTGTCTATCTGCACCAGCTCTTTATAAGCCACACTATTCTGACTTTATCTTTCTTTCTGCTTTTCAATAGCTTGGTTTTCTTTGCTTTAGTTCCTTTCTTACAACAGAAACAATAAAAAGATAATAGTGTATACCATTTAATAAGATTTTATGTTTAATTTATTCCTTCTCTTTTTGTTTTGCTCTACTTGTGACTTCTTTTACTTCCTTCTCTGAAAAATACAAACTCTCCCAAGAGTGTAAAAGACATTTCACTCCTGATTCTAGTTCCCTACACTACTGTACATCTAAGTGGAACTGAGTCAGTGAATCTTCATATGCTTTAAACTCATCTATTTGAAAGGTAAATTACATGTTCCACCTCGTTTTGGTCCTACCTCTCCACTTTAAGTGTCTGAAATTTGAAATTCCCTCTTTTAACCCATGATCTAACAGCATCTAACACACAACACTGATGATGACAATCATAATTTACTCATACACAGTTAATATCCATTTTTAAGCCATCTTTGTCTTAAAAATCTTCAAAGGAAGGCTACACTCAGATAGGGGAGAATGGGAAAGGAAGGTTACTTTAAGAAGGCAAAAAAAATATTTTCAAAACTCTGAAATTAATCTTCTAAATAACTATTCATAAGCTCCAGCATAGCCAATTAAATAAACTTGAAATTTTAATGCATTTTTAATTTTTAAAATTTCTCAAGACATTGTTATTTCTAAAATTAATTCATATAGCTTTTATCAAAAGTCTCTAAATTCCTTCTCTAACTTTAGTAGACAACTGTACTGAAATGCACTTCTTCATGTTCCTGTGAAGTGCTGATATTTCCTTGGTCTGGTGTCTGATCTGATTTTTTGGTGTCCTGGTTTCTACCTCCTCTTTCCATGGGAAAATTGACTTCTTCCCTTTTCTGCTCTTTCTGTGACTCACTGGTGTTAACTGAGGCTTTGCACAGAGGAGAGTGTGCAAAGAGCTCAAAGATACCAACAAATCCTATTTAGTTTTCTAGTCCAAGTAAATAATTTCTCACCATTGTGCATGTTAGGAGGAGATAAGGGACTCTTAGATGATATGGAGACAAGATCCAAAAGGTTTTACTGTTGTTAGATCTGGAGGTGGCAAGGGAATCCAAGAAAAGAGGAAGAGGTTTAAAGTTATCATTTATAACTGAATGATTCCTGAGTAAATGCCATAAATTCAATTAAAAGGTATCTTAAAGGAAAGAAAAGTGTTTTACCCATTAGACCATGACATGATTAGAAAAAATATGCAGGTTGAAACCTGAAGCCTGTGACTTAACCAGCATCACCGATAATATGAAAGGAAACCTCTTCCCTTATCCTGTGAATCTAGAATAAGCTGAAAAGTACAAGAAGGATGGACATGAAGCTACACAAAACACCTGCTAGCTCACAGATGTTATAATGGTGTCATCACCTGGGGCACTGGTCCTTAGCACTGACCACCATCACAGCAATGTCAAAATTATAGTCCTGACTTATGAAATCCTATGTCGGAAATAAAAACATAAGGAGTTTGTGCGCAGCCAGTAATAATTGGTGGCTTTTAAAGTAAA
Source organism: Phylloscopus collybita (assembly GCA_027886175.1). Classification (NCBI taxonomy): domain Eukaryota; kingdom Metazoa; phylum Chordata; class Aves; order Passeriformes; family Phylloscopidae; genus Phylloscopus; species Phylloscopus collybita. Next base: position 36,858,545 of record JAJNNQ010000009.1, on the reverse strand, counting down.
AGAGCTTATCTATTCCCATGCAAATTATCAGGCTGGAGCATGGTGCTGGGGATGTTGCAGGTGTATTTACTCAGTGCTACAGGTATCAACCAGCGCAGTGGTGCCATTTCAGAGACACACCTAATTCCCCATAAATACTAAACAGCTGCTGAAAAGGCAAGTTTTTAGAGCAGAAAACAAACAAACAAACAAACAAACAAAACCCAAAAAAACAAAAAAACAAACCAAAAAACAAACCCCACACGAACAGAAAGTTTGCTCTGAAAATAAAATTCTAAATTTTAATTTATGCCATTCTTAGACTATCGTGCTGGGGGAAGTAAAGCTGAAAAAGATTCCTACTCAATGGCAACAAAAGTTTTAATGCAGCACAGTTTGAGCATAGAAATAGACTTCGCAGAGCAGAGCGTGCTTTACAGAATAGTTTGAGAAGTTTCAGAGATATTAAATCAGACCAACAGATTATCTGAAAAGTGTCTTCCAAGTGGAAATCATTCACAATTCTTCCTTGTATTTGAGGAATTTAATAGCTTTTATTTCCTTTAGCAAGACTGTGCAGCAAAGGGATTGCAGATGAGGGAGAGAATGCCATGCAATTATACTGGTTTTTGACTGCGTAAAGACAGATTAATATATAAAACTACAAGTTTCCTATCAATTTTAGAGAATTTCTTAGAAAGGAAACTATGGCTTTGGTAGTGAATGGAAGCTTAAAAAACTAACATGTTCAAAGGTGAGTTCAGAATGAACAGGTAACACATTCTTCTTCAAGTTCTTTGAAGATGTAACAGTTAATATAGATAAGGGAAACTAAGAAAAATAGCTCTCTGAAATAATCAGATGGCCTTTCAACACTTCCTTCTACATCAAAAGGAAAAATAGTAGAAGTAGAAAGTTACTGTGAATAATGTGTAAGAGTCATTGGAAAGAAAGATGAGCCGAAGTTACAAAACTGAATTTCTGGTAGCTCCACACTTGAAGTTGAACAGTGAAATATTTCTATACTTATCCACACACCAAGCAAGCTCCTTTTTTTTTTTTTTTTTTTTTTTTTTTTTTTTTCCTTTAAACATACATCTAAGTTAGGATTAAAATATGATATGAAGTTTTTAAAACATAAAATTTTTGTTTTCTCAAAATAGCTGAGCTAGGAGACAATGATCTTGGTTCCCTGCACCATGAAGAGAGGAGTATGTCATTAGAATATATCCCATCAGCAAATGGCCCATGAGAATGGAACAACCCACCATATTTGTCACCTGCACATCAGCCTTGCTTGTCCTGGGTCAGTGCAAACCTAAGAGCTCTGCTTTGCTTTTAAAATATGATCAACATTTCACACAGTTCTGATATCAAAACTTTTCACAGCTCTGCTTGGAAGGTCCTGTTCAGTCAGTATCTGGTATCGCCAGCCACTTATCATCACAGCAGGTTAGCACTGTGATGTGCACTGCTTCTGTCACTCTGCTGAGGTAGGTGGCTCATGCCAGTATTAAACACTTAGAAGGCACTGATGCATTTGTTTAATTAAAATTGCATATGGCTCTTCTTTATCTGGGTTTATCTGATTTGAATCTATCCCAGAAGTTGCCAAAAATTTGCCTTATCTTCCTTGAAGATTTTCATCACTGAAAGGACATGTCCTGAATCACAATCCTGAAAAATGAGTTTTCCCTTATTTCTATTTAAAATTTTATTTTAAAGTTTTTAAATAATTTACAGAATAAATATTTATTCTACCAAAATGATTTTTACATCTTTGATTAATTTCTACATAGTTGCAAAGTGATTGGTCTTTACTACACAGATCAATAGCAAATTAGGAGATTCTTCTCTTTTATCAGAGCTGATCAGGCAGTCAAGGAGAAAGTCTTGATACTAGATTGGATTAGATTCAGTTCTGAATTGCTAAATTAAACAAGGATATTTTAACCTCTGGTTTTCTTCTAAACATCTCTAATTTAAAGACATCACAGGTTATCCATGAGATATGTAGGCTACGAAGTTTCTTTAAGTAACATCCACCATCTCCCAAATGCTGAAGGGAAAGCTGAGAGCAGAGCCCTGTCTCCCTTACCTGCCTGCATACACACACAGCTGACAGCTGACCTTACGTTCACATCTCCCACTTGCTCAAAGTGCCCACCTTGCTTTTCCCCCCACTTTCTTTATTTCATGGCGGGGAAAACACGGTGGTTTTTTATTTGTCAAGTAAGTTAAATAAATTCCATTGACCTTCATACACAAAACCAACCAGCTTCAAGTCTCCTTCCTCACTTTTCCAGGTTCCATATGCCAGTTGTTCCTGTCAAGCACTGTACCTCTTTTACCTACTTCAATTCCCTGGGAAGAAGTTCATACTGCCATGTAGTAGTGTGTTATTCTCCAGAGAAAGATCCCTTTTCATTTATTCCAGTCCACCTATAAAAGAGGCTGGAAAACTCTGCAACCCCTGTGGAGGTTACACAGTGGAAAGACCAACTATTTAATGGAACACAATATCCTGAAATACTAAAGCAACTAAGAGGTAATAGGAGGAAGGAATACAAATAGATGGAAAACACATGAAGCCTCTCTTATCTACTTCCAATAGGCATTAGAAATGGAAAAAAGATGGTCCTTCACTTTTTATTGCTGAATTTGGAATACGTGGGTCTAAATTAGATGCTCTTGCTCCCTGTTGCTTTATGTAATAGATTGAGAAATTTTAATGGACTTACTGATGTCCCAAATTAATTTAGTTTCCTAGTGATCCAGTTAAATGTATTTTCAAACTGTCGAGATAGCTTAAAAATCAATTTTGATATCTCCCTGAGCTCTAGCAGTTCCTATTTGCTCTTCCAAACCAACTGGGAAACAGGTGGAACAGCAAGCTTTCTCTCATCTCAGTATGGAAGGAGAAATTTCCAATAAAAATTATTTCATTTGTGAATTTCTTTGTACTCTGTAGCAACTAGCTAGAAATAAGTGTCACTATTTAAAACACACAGGGCATGGCTCAGGGTGCAAATGATGCATTTATAAATCTCACACACACACTTCTCAACTTCTTTTCACTTAAAAAACGTTGTTACCCCCTTGGTGTCTATACCCAACCTGACAGAAGATGAACACTGCCAATGGTGTGATAACATCAGAGGCATCACTTGCAACTAATTCAGGAGGCACCCATAGAAGCAAAAGTGATGAAAGAAAAAGTAATAACCATGTGACAACATAAAAGTTAGTGGTATCTTAAATGCTGGATATAATGATGAAAAATAGATCACAGAGCATTGTGGCCATCTCTGAAAAGTGAGGTCATAGCAATAAAGCTTAAGAACCCAAAGCATGATAAAATTGCAAAAGCTTAATTTTTATACCCACTTTCTATGCACTTTTGCATGACTGAAAGAGGTTTTGTTTTGCCTTCACTTAAAACTACATTGTAATTTAACTTCTGCAACAATGTGTAATTTATTGGTGATAAATCAGATTGCCTATCTTTTACAGGAGATACTGATCTCTAGGTATATGCTCCTCAAATTCAATAGTAAATACAGCTACATATAAATACAGAGGAAAACTATTAAAACTTTTTCTCTTAGCTCACATATTTATAATCCTAAATCTGTAGCTGACTTGTTTTATGAATCACCTTACTAACATACCGTGGGAACCCAGAGCGAGAAAAATTACAGAGCTGTCACGCTCTTCTGATGATTAGTACTTGTACAGAGCTCCAAACTCTTAGATTATATCTCCAGAGGTCTTGCTTCATGAGATTGCAGTATATATTTATACTGGTTTCTTCAGAATTATCTTCTGGGTTCTTTAGGGCTATATTAGCATATCAACTCTAAGTCACCATATACTGCTTGTAACCTTCTTTCTGAAGCAGAAAACTTTGCTCTTAGAAAAGTTCCCCTAAAATATAAGCTATGGCGGGTTACTGTGGCCATACCAACACTCAAATTCATCAATTTGTAGAACTGTTTTCATGTACAATTGTTCATAATTTAAATCTAACAATAAAAATGAAAGTATAAAAAAATCCCATTATGAATCTTGTGGTTTTTTAGTATTGAACGAAACCAAGAATTGATGGCAGAACATGGCAAGACAGCCTACAAGCCATATTTTTTTTTCTTTACACATTAGCAAGTATTGAGTACAAAGAATCTCCTGCCATGATTGTTGCACTGCACTGTTGATGATTTTCCTAGCTGGGCAAAGAAATCTCAATCAGTCTTGATGAAAATTATATAATCATTATTCTGAACTGCATTTATAATCATCTTCATTTGAAACTTCCTGCTTTTCTTTGCCATGGCCTGTTTTCATTAAAGCCTCCTGTTGCTGTTCATTTCACACGCTGTTCCAGAATGCCATTTCTAGGCAGGGAACATCATAACCATAAAAACTTCAAGAGACTGTTGAATTTCTAAGTTTCCTCTTCTGCAAGACAAATCAATATGTATGAAGCAAAGTAGGCAGAGTCTCAATTCCAAGCCACATGGACAATCCCTGTTGCTCATTGACTGAATTCAAGGAAATCATTCTTGGGCAAAACGTTTCTTTTTTTCACTTCTGAGAGGAACACTGTGATAAACAACTCACTGACTCTTCTCCTGTATTTAATTTAGATTGTGCAATGGGAGTATTGCTTTGCAGAACATTGACAAAAACCAAACCAAACACACACACGAGTCCAAATGAGTACAGACCCTCATCCTGACTGTGTTCTTGCAAAGGCTGGATATATACCTGAGTAATTCATGTACTTTTTACCCATTCTTTCCAAAGTTTTTAGGCGCACCTCAAGTGTATCAGCCACTCCATCTTGCTAACCAAGATGCCTCCAGTAAACAGGGGCGGTGACTCCACAAGTCATCAAAATACCACCAGAAGGTGACAGATGACAAAGACATTCTCTGGGAGGAGCTGGCATGCAAATCAAGGCTCAGAGCGAAGCCATTGTGCCTGACCCTAGCTGGAACACTAGGTAAGCTTTCTGTAGGGTAATCAAGCACAGGAGCTCTCTGCTCTTCCCTCCAGCCAGGCTTATACATCTAAAGATGCTTATGAGGTTCTCCAATCAACATAATACGAACACGTCTTGGTTGGTATGAAAACATAACTAAAAATGTGAAAATGAAAAATCTTTTGGTAATAATTTTTTAATTGATTAGCTGAATTTCACTGGTTGATTGGTTTTGTTGTTTGTGATCTGAGGGTTTTTGTTCTTCGCTTTTAGATACTGTTAAAAAATAATTTGGTTGTTGTTACCGTAAAGCAGAATTTTAAATTACAGTGGATTTTAGTATATGAGATCTGGCCCAGGTTCAAACTTCACTTATATGGCTATCAATATGGAACAAATCTGATGTAACAAATTAGGCAAGTTACACTAATCACAGAACAAGATCTCACACTTCAGAGCTGAAATGTTATCATATATGCTACATTATACTTGCTAATAGCAGCACTGCAAAAATTTTAAAAGAAAAACCTCAAAATTCAAAATTAAATCAAAGTAACTATACTATACAACTATTAAATGTAATTACTTTTTTCCTGCTTCTCATATGGTGTTTTTATTGTTGTAGTCTCAGGTATGTTTCTGTTTGTAGGAACCACCAATACATTTGAAAAGCTTTGCAGCTTTTCTGTGCCATTCTGCATACTTGGCCTAAGCAGAATAATTTTTTTCTCCTTAACTTCTCTAAACCACACGGAAAGAAAGAAATTGTAAAATATGATTTCCCATATGAATTATCACATTTATTGTGATTAAATTTCAGGCAGTTATAATGTTATCTGTTTCTTTTGACAAGTACAATTATTGTTGGCATGTGCACCCAAATTGTATTTCACTTTCTGAAAAAAGAGCTCATTACAACTGGGAAAGTCTCTAGTAAAAGGAAGGCATAGGCAAAAGTACTTTATGAATATTGACTTACTCTTAGTACCTGTCAGCAAAAATGCAAATGATCACAAATCACAGCTGTAAAGGAAATACAATAAAACCCAGAAACAGATAGTATTATCCACTGGCAACAGGAAAGTGATTTCCAGATTCTTATCAGTCCAAACTGAAAACAGTCTAAACAAAACAAAGGTGCTCTAGATGGATGCTTTGTTTCATAACTAACATCTCACACATATATATATATATATCTATTCTGCATCATTATAGGGTAGAATATTTTATATCGATATTGGTTTTGCAAGATAGCTCAAAACCAGCTTATGGTTCCTAGTTGTCATATTCTGTTCTTTGCCTGGTATATTTGATCATAGATGTTAGGCTTTCAAATCATCCATGACCTAAGGATGCAGACTGATTTCTGATCTGAACCCTTCTGCTTTTCTCATTGTCAAGAAGCAGAAACTTTACCAGGATGACACTGAGCAGTTAGTTAGCGAGTGGATCCTTCCCTCTTGGAGAAACGATGTTCCCAGACCTTCAGAGAACCTCCATACCAAATATCATGTTTCCTGATGCCTTAGAAATGAACTTAATGTTCCAGCAATAAGATTGGGAGCATGGAATAACATATCTGAGGCCACTGGGGAAACAGTTCTTCCTAAAATCAGAATTTATTTATAAGTATAGTACCCCTATGGTGACTACAAAAGGCAGTTCAGGGAGAGAGAGAGAGGTGTGGTGAGGGATAGAGAGAGAGTGAGTGAGTATGCATTCACTGCTGCATTCCCTTCCCACACAGTAAATTCATTCCTTGAAAATTTATTGCAATCACTGTGTGTCGTTATCTGCAGTGGCTTAGTATAGTTCATATCAATTTTCCCCACTCTCAGCTCCAAGCCTGCAACCAGGACAACGAGGGATGTCTCCTGACTCCTCAGGTGAAACCTGAGGTCTGCTGAGATCTGTTAAAGTCTAGCACTTCACTAGGATCAGAACTCTTGTGTCCCCATTGAACCTCTACTTGAAACATTTTGCACTCCTGTAGCTGATCAGCCAAAGCAAGCTAGAGTAAGATACATCCTGCACAATGGCTTTTCCAAGTATATACACTGGCAATTTCTGTAGAAGTCCCTGAATTAATTTATGATTCAAGTCTCAAGTTGGCTCATTGTTTTGTTTCTGTTATGTGGGTCTTTATTTTAAAATCCCACACAGATACTGAATTAAGTGGCTCATCAACATGTCAAATAGAAAAAGAATTCAAAATACTGCTTTATTATTTTGCCTTCTACCTTCTAGTCTTTTTTTCTCCTCCTGCACACAGAAGCCAACTTCATATACATTTCTGACACAAAACAATTTTAAGTTTCTTTTTCTCAGAAATAGCTTTTTGTTACAAGACAGAAAAAGAAATTATTCAATTTTATATTTGTTTTATTCATAGCAGTTCCAAGCTTTTACTGACATTATCATGGCAGAAGAACAGCCATTTAAAACAGACTTCAGAGATTTTATTTAGTAAAGTCATCTGTGCTTTAGTTACAGGCATAAGCCTTGATATTCAAGTGTTACACAGACAGCAAGGGCTGGCTTCCTTTTTACCTATATGAAGACATTTAGAAAATACTGCTTACAAAAAAAAAAAAAAAAAAAAAAATATAAAAAACCCCCACAAAAAAAACCCACAAAAAAAAAAAAAAAAAAACCACACACACACAAAACCCCCACACATGCCCTTTTTTTCACATATCCTATTCACTCTAATATATCAACGGTTGACTGAAGAGCAAACGCTGTAAGGAACAAAAATACAAGAGTGCACATTTTATCAAACATATAGAAAAAAGCAGGGCAGGAAGAAGGTCAGTTGTAAAGGTAAAGAATGATAGATGGTAAAAAATACAGGCAAGTTACCCTGTTCATTTTGCCTGTTAGGTGAATGATGTATACTGCTGAATGTCTGTAGAAAGGTTTCATGAGACCTGTGAAAAATGCAGAGGTAGGGTTTGGGAGAAGAACTGCACATCTGGAACTTGGGAGACATTTCTAGGGATATTTACAAGAAGCCTCAATCTTACCCTTAGATCAGAAGGATTTCTGCCACTTTAAAATAGATACTGATTTTTTTGGTTCCCTGACAAGGCAATGTGGAAAAAGACTGTCCATGAACTCATATGCCAAATGGGAATAGGAAAAAGGAAAGCAGGTGAATTTAATATTAGATAATACTTCAAGAAAGCATTGTCATTCAGTACAAACATCCAAGAATGAAAGCACTACAACAAAAATAAGGCTATTTTTTAATATAAGTATCTTTACAAAATATAAAATAATCTAAGAAAATAAGATCAAAATTTGCAAGAACAAGAACAGAAGACAACTGAAACTCACTCAAGGTGAAATTAAAAGAAAATAGGGCAACAAAGACCAATTTTATCAAGTATAATTGAATAATCAGGAACAATAGAAGCTATGAGAATAGTTTTAAATACTGAATACTCTGAAAAATTGAAAGGAATTTAAAATTCCTAGGTGAATCAGAAGGAGACTGAAAAATAAGAAAGAGATTGTCTCTCCATTATAGGAGAGGAGAAAAGAGAGATATTCACACACAGAGCAATCTCACTGCAGTAAGATCTTTGATTATAGTATGCATATGTAGTTCTCTAAAAGTCAGAAAATTAACTGGATGTGGCTGTCCCACCTTTAAGCAGGAGCTCTATCATGAGTCTGGATTAAGTGTTCTTGTAACCACTTTTTAACATCTACAGTCTTAGAACTTGTCTTTTCTCTATATAAAACAGTTCTGTCTCTTGCTGTGCTCATTTGTCAGCATGAAAATATTTTCTTTTAAAATTTGAGATAGTCTCTCTCTTCTTGTGCAGCTTGTGTTGGACCACATGCCACACAAAGCCTGATTCATGTCTCCTGCATGCTATTTGGTCCATTCAATGTCTGAAAAAAATTATACTAGAAGATTCCATAAAGAAATATTTGTTCAGCTTAGCTAAAAAAGTTTTTCTTCTTTTTATTTTCCCCATTATATTGAAAATGTAAACATTAAAGCAGTAATTCTTCCACTATATACTCCCTTATGTACCTCTCTGCTCCCCGAGAAATAAAACCTCATTGGTTCCCTGAAGCATAAGGCTGGAGCTGTGTGTCATATTAATTGTACTTACTTATTTCAAATTTGCTTATTCATCTTACTTTGGCACTAATTTCAAAAGAAATGAGGGATTTTATATTGCTCCTGAACGTTGATGTAGATTGTGATAGTAACAAGCAGCAATACATTTTGGCAGTTCTGTGGAAATCCTCCAAATGTTGCATTTAATACTTCCTGGGTATTTATTTAGGCAAAATAACTAAATATCAGCCATGTGTTTCCATTTATTAACAGTCCCTCAGGAGCACAGGCAATCAGTGTCTTGATGTAGTGACTTCTCCAATTTGCTTTTGAAAGTGTTTGGTTTGGGGATTTTTTTCTTCATTTCTGTCTATTCTATGTATTTTTCCTAGCAAGGGCATAGTTTAAAAAGAGGGGACCCAAGACTTGCATTTGTCAAAATTCCCCATTTAGTCCATAGTTTCAAGCAGAGCCTTTAAGAGTTTCACTGTCATCAGAAATGAGATTTGATCCTAAACAGGGCAGTGCATGATGCCAGTTTTCCAGAACAGGTTTTATCCTGTAATTTCTTAAGTTCTTTTCGGTATCTTGAACTTATTTTCACTTTCTGACCTAAGCCTAAAGAATAGAAAGGATGGGATGGGTCAAAGATGTTTACAAAAAGCTGTTTTGTTGATGAGAAACGCTTTACGGTGTGCAGAGGTCCATACTTCCTAAATGCTGAAGGTCTTCACTATTAAATCAGAAGATTTGAGCAACAAAAGCTCCTGTTCAGAAATGGCAAGAAGTGCAGATATAAGTAAGAATAGTGATAAATGCCTCCTTGCACATCCTCCCTATCACACAACTCAAAGTTCAGAAGACAAACAATTAATAGAAAATTAAACTTCAGTTAGGGAACGGGGTGTTCTTAAGCTTCAGCGCAGCACAGAATGAGGTGTAAAGTGAGTGTGGTTAATACACAAACGGAAAACCTTTGTGCTTTTACTTTTTTTTTTTTTTTTTAACTAGAACTTTTATATTTCTACATGGCAAAAAATTCTTGTCAATTCATAAATAACTATACACATAAAAAATTAAATCATTAATAGTTTCAACTAACATGATATCTTTGATATGGTAGCAGAAAAATAAGATCACACCTGGTCAACCTGTCACTGCTTAGCAAGAAACAAAAAAGAATTGCCTGTAACAATGATGTGCCACTATTGTAATTAAAAATATGGTAATCCTCTCAAAAAGAATAGTTGCTAAGAACACAGGAAAAGCTGGCCTTGCTGGAATTCAGCCCTGAATTTGTTGCCAAATTATTTGTGCCAAGATGCATGAAATTTCTTTGGGTTACAGGCCTGAGGCAAATGAATAGAATATTTTCCATCCCAGGTACCCAAGACAAGTTCTGCAGGAGTTGAAGCTATGCCTGACATTAACTATTCCATCAAGATTTAGTATCTGTTATTAATAAAAAAAAATATTAATTCACCATAGAATCCCATTGCTTTCAGTACTATAAAAGTTAGCTATCATGCTGTCTTGGTTAGATGACCAGCCAGCCCTAAAGATAAAAGTACTAAAAATGCAAATGGGGAAATGGGAGACCGAGATAAAGGAATGGCAGATTTATTAAGCAATTACTATATATTTTCTGCCTTTAGATGAAGAAAGAGGATTGATGGACTGCTGCATGCCATATTGAATGGTATAATACTGTTAGCAATTGTAGTGCACAGATAGCAATGAAAATGGGTCTGAAAAGATTAGTCATATATTAAAATAGACAAAGTACTCTGTCTAGCGATACATTGCTAAGAGACTGGAAGGAAATGAAGATGGAAATTAAGAAAGTTTTTTTGTAACACACATCAAAAGCCTGAAAAATATTAGAAAATTACAAGTCCTCAGAAAATAGCCATAAAAGAGACTCTGGTCACTTTACCCAGTCTGAACCAAATTACCGTGACACCCTCTCAATTCACAGCCAGGAAAAAGAAAAACTTTCTGGAGAATGAGTCTTCTAGAACTACTTGAAGTACCACAAGAGATGTGCACTTGTAATCTCCCTGACAGCAGAGTGCAAAAACCAGAAGTCTCCTGTGCTGTCATGACATAAACTAGTACTCCAGGAGGTTTTGGTACATCCACTGATCTGTAGATTATGGCAAAACTTCTGACTTCTGGCAGTCCAATGACTGCAGAGCAGATGTGTACAAACAATTGTCTGGCTTGAAGAAAAAGCAGAGGGAGAAAAGCTCAGTAGCTAGATTTTCTTGCCTTGAACCTTCAGTATTGATTTTTCTATTCTATTACTTTGGCAGAGAAGTAAATGGAGGTTTGAGGCATTTAGTAGTACAAACTGTATGTTAGGATTCTCTATTTAAAACATAATGCCACCCTCCCGTAAATGACAAGTTACAGTTTTAAGAAAGTGTTCTTAGAAGGATAATGTCATATTTGCAGTACAAAAACAGGTTCGGTATATTTATAAAGTAGTTGAGCAATATTGAAGGAGGATGAACAGAGTTACAGACATACTAGTGTCAGATTTAGTATAAAGGAAATATTCCACAGTGAATGAAAAATGTGCTCTGACAGAGAACAAACATGAATTTAAGAGATAAATGTCATGAGTGACTTGCAGGAATTTTTTAAAATCTTACCATTACAGCAGGCATGTGGAAATATTCCATACTTTAGTTTTTCAGAAGCATCTGATAACAGCATACCCTGAATATCACCTAACAAAAAATAAGGCAAGGAGGAGGCATAACAAAAGATCCCAGCACCACCTGTGGGGTAAGAGCAGAGCTGAAGCAAACAGAACCTGCTGACTGGATTGCAGGCCAGGCCACCCTGTCCTCATGAGGAAGCAAAGCTGTTCTGATGATCTCCTGAACTCCTCTGTGTGGGAATGCCAGGCACTTTGTATGGGAAGCAAAGGACTTCAACAGAGAGAGTATAATTTTTGCTCCCAGACAGACAGGTGAAGCTGACACAAATTAAGGGAAGGGGCATGCAAGATTGCCCACGAGTAAGAATGAGAGAATTTACTTCCCCTTGGATGTTGAGCAATAACTGAGTTGTGATTCAGTCCTCATCTGATCCCTGCTGTTTGCCAGGACTGTGCACTGTCTTCCTAGTGTTTGATGAGTTGTCAGAGTCCCGAACTGAGCTGCACCAGAATTGCCATAGGTGGGTTTATAGGATCAAATAAACGTATTAGAATGAAAACAAAACCAAAGGACAACAAATAAACCCAGCCACCAAACACTCCAAAACCAAAACACAGCTTGCTCCTTGTGGTATAATTATTTTTAAAAAGTGTGGAACTTTTAATTAATATTATTGTCAAAGTAGGAAAATTTGTATTTTAAAATGCATTAGAAATGTCTACCATTTTGCATTCATTAGAGAAATTGATTTGTTGTAGCCTTTTAGGAAGGCTACAGGATCACACAAGATGCATACAAAGAGAAAACAACATGAGCAAGATGGCCTTGCCACAGTAAGCAACCCAGTAAACGCATTTTAGTAAGAAGATGAGAATATGGAATAAATCAGGCAAGTGGTATTGGAATTCCCTGGGAGTGCTTTTTCCTAGAAACTCTACTGAATAAAGTCAAGCTTTTCAAACCAAGAACCTTGCACAAATGCATAAAAGTGAAATCTTCCAAGACCTTATTTTGCACTAGTTTTCTCCACATGGCTTTAAATTAACAGGTGGACCTGTTTTCTACCAGATACTGCATTGTTTTGGGGATTTAGAACATGTGTAGCGAATAAAGACCAGGGCTTTCCCAGAGGCAGAAGTTGCTCCTGTGAACAAGGACACAAATGCTGAGCTGGATGCTACTGCTGCATCTGGCAGGATCTCTGTCCACAGCACTGTGCTGGCTCCACTGAGGCTACAGTGGAGAACAAAGCAGACAAAGTGGGAATGCCATACTAATGCAGATCTGCTGAACTCTCCATGTAAGCAAAGGGGTATAACTGTGCAGCAACACACTAATGTGAACTGTGATAAAGTCACAGAGTCATAGGATTGTTTATGTTGAAAAAGACCTCTAAGATCATCAAGTCCGACCATGTACTCCCAACACCACCACAAAATCATGCCCCTAAGTGCCATATCTGCATATCTCTTAAATGCCTCCAGGGATGGTGACTTTACCACTTGGCAGCCTGTTCCAAGGCTTGACAACCCTTTCAGTGAAGAAATGTTTCCTAATATCCAATCTAAATCTCCTCTGGCACAGCTCAAGGCTCTTTTCTCTTGTTCTGTCACTTGTTAGCTGTGAGAGGAGACCAACCCCTCTACAATATCCCTCCTTTCAGGCAGCTGTAAGAGCGATAAGATCTCCCCGAAAACTCCTTTTTTTCCAGGCTAAACAACCCCAGCTGCTCCTCAGAAGACTTGTGCTCCAGACCCCTCATCAGCTCCATTGCCCTTCTTTGGACCAGCTCCAGCACCTCAGTGTGTTTCCTGCAGGGAGGGCCCACAACTGGGCACAGTCCTCAAGGTGTGGCCTCACCAGTGCTGAGTCCAGGGGGACAATCACTGTCCTGGTCCTGCTGGCCACACTATTGCTGATTCAAGCTGGCATGATGCTTGCACAGTCATTGATATTAAGCTTCATAGCTGGATACCAACATATTTTCTATTTATAGACACACATCTTGAGACTCTGGAGTCTGAGTCACTGTTTTATTCACAACTGTGTCTAAAGCTGATCAGAATTGTGCTTTCAAGGCATGAAGTATGCAATGCAAGGTCTTCCAAAGAAGAAAGCCAGAAGCTGTTCCAACATTGATGCTACTCGATGTCCCAGGTCCTCTATGTGGGAAATGGAATAATATCCCTTTTCTCAGTATCATGAAAATTAGTTTATGCATTTGTATAGGATAATGAAGATTTACAGAAAAGCATATGGGTAAAAATAAATTTGTATCTCTAGGAGGGTTAGAATAACAGTGGATAAATTTGAGTGCCATATACTGAGCAATAAGATTAAAAGGTTAACTAACAGTTCCTACCTTTTAATTGCAAAGCACATTCTGCACACTGAACAAGTCTAGGGACCTAGAGGGGATAAGGGAGCAGTATGTGACCACATTAAGGTCATTGCCACTCATAAGCTCAAAATGGAAATGTTGAAATGATCCTGGCAGTAACCATTTTGAAGTATTTGACTTTGCAATTCTGGAAATAATGTTAAATTATTTTAAAAAGCTCCAAGTTAGGCCATAACTAATGCAGAGAAGCCAGTCTGCCTCCTAATACATTTTTATGATGTGCTTCTCCTCATCCTCTACTCTTGCATTTTCCCAGAGGGCAGAGATTTCTCCTTGAATCCGAAATATGTAAATAAAATGAATGCAACACAATTACCTTCCAGACATACAAAGGCCTAAAAAAATGTGTCACAGAGCCAGCACAGTAGCAGATCTATGGCTGACAGGAAAGAAAAATGAAGCTTATATCAGGTTAAAATAGATGTCCAGATGATCTTATTTCAGGGTCTCTTCTTTACCCTTGTCCCCATCCAATCTCAGTGCAAAACCAAGTAAATATAGGACTGTTCGTGGTGATAACAACCTATCCTAAATACACTGATCTCTGTCCCTCACATCACTGCTATTGGGCTCCCACTTGTAGTCAAAACCATGATGAAAAGGACTCTGCTGTTATATCAGACCTAGCTTCCACATGGAGAAGCCCTGAAACGGTTTTACCACAATTGCCTGGAATTGCAGTCATGTTAGTACAACCAGAATTTGTATCTGCTTGGCAGCACATTAAAAAGAAAAATCAATTGCTATTGAACTTTAAGTCCAATAGGTTCTTATTGTGAACAGATAACAACACAACTACACATGACAATAAGTTTCTGGCCATCACTCGATTACAGTGTCAAGCTACCTTTACCCTCTAACAGATGCCACTACTTTTACAATCAGTTTAATCACAAGAAAATTATAATCTCATCACACATCAGTATCAATTGTGTATAGTGTCAGATCAGTTTGAAGAAATAATTAGTTTCTGCACTGGAATTCCCCAGGTAGATTATATTAGCACACACACACATAGTTTTCATTTGAACATAAGCCATGTAGAACAATAAACATACAGGTGCAGAAGTACAGTGAACAAAATCCAGAAATAATTGAGTAGCTTTATATACTCAGATCTTTCCATTACCCTCCTGGCAGCCTGTCACAGAAAACACACATTTTATCCTCCTTATTTCACAGGAAGTTTACCAAAGAGAAAAACACAAGCAGTATTTTCATTTTGTTTTGCTGGGCAAGTGTCTTTATTACCTACTAAACATTACTTCAGGATGTGAACTCTTTGTATGTTTGTGTGTGACCTCTGAGAGAACACAGGCAAAGCTGCAAGTTAGGTTCCTAAGTATGACTGCAGGTATGCAAGGAACCTATCTTTTAATGTTGCAGGATGTTGATAGTCTTTCTAGTCCTCTATTTAAGAGCTCAAAATGATGCTTTAGCAAATAAATAGCTTTTCAGGACCCCAATATACTGTTTTGAGTCCTTACATATAGGATTTAGATGTGCTGTTAGAGAGCCCCTATTTATCCCTAAATACTTTATAAAACACTATAATATTAAAGAGATGAGGCATTTAAGACCACCCAAAAATTTAATTCAGGATCAAATCCACAGAGCAGTGAGACTGACTCAAATTATTTTTCAGATGTTGTTTTTGTTTGGTTTTTTTTTTCTCTGCAGAAATAGTTCTATATTGTGAATGGACACCAAACAATAGGCTAATTTTACTACATTTCCTCTTTTTAGACTCTTCTTTAAAAAGATGTCAGAGGGACCTGACTCATAAATTGCAGATTGGAAGCCACTGTTTTAGAACCATCTCATTGTTCCTTCACCATTAGAAACCACAGAAGCATCTGAAGTTTCTACCCTGAGGTGCTTTCCCAAAAGCAACTAAGCTGTCAGGGAAAAACAACAACAACAACAACAACAGGCTGCCATATCTGCCCAGTGTTTCAGGTCTAGTTAGGGGGCACGCCCAGAGCAGAAGTGCCAGAAAAGTCTTCCAAGGAACTAAAGCATCATTTGCCCTAATTTCTAGACCTTTGTAAAGCTTAGGTAAGAGTCAGATGATCAGACTGGGACAGCTGCATAGCTTCTTCAAGCGAGAGGCTATGCAAATGCTAGATCAGATGAGGAGGAGGTACTGACTTTTAGGGGAAGATGACTGCTAAATGGGACTTTTTAAACAGAAGTATGGTCTTGAAGTCTGTTTAAATTCCGTTTTAATGTTCAATGTCTTTCTGTATGACTCAGTAAGACTTGTGGACGCCTGTGTATTATTGAAAGTCAATGAGAAGGAAGTCCTGAGTCACCAAAGTACTTCTTTCTTTATTGTTATTTCCATTAGACAGTGTGATGTAATTATTTAAGTCAAATACTACAGCAATATTTTTTACAGCAGAAAGATACAAGACTTTCATATTGACATTAGGTGAGTAAAAACACAATGTTACATGAGTTTTATAATCCTAACAGAAAAAATTATGTAGTCTTCTGGACTATTGCAGCTATCTGAGATAAATGAAAATATTAAATTCAATTATTAGTCTGCAATGTCTCTTATTTTTTCCTCTGTGTACATAATTACTATTTGAAATCAACAGAAGTGACTTTTTAATTATTTTTTCCTAAACATCTTTTGTTCATTATTATTTGGCTGTACTTAGGAAAAAAGGATTTGTAAAACAAAATTGTTCTTTGAAGTACATCCAAGCTAATTACACAAAAAATATAAACCCAACATAATTCAAGCAATTTTTAGCACACACACATGCTCCATTTTTGCTTATAGAATTTCCCAATTTGTATTCTGAGACCATAATAGGAGTCCTTTTCTCCTACAGACTTGGTCTTAAAAGGTATACAAGTATTGGTAACACACACTTTGGAATGCAAACCAAGATACGCACGTAGCAACTGACAGCTCACAGAGTGACTCCTGTTCTGTGCTCTCCACTGATCAGAGATTCCACTGCAGTGCTATAAGCCTGGTATTGCTAACTGCAGACCATCATGGTTAGAGACACCACATTTCAATTTTTTTTTCTTTCTTACTGAAGTTTGCTACTGGAGAAGAATTTTGAATTGGGAAACAAAGGGGAAAGTAAAACACACCTTGTGGGAGGTATCAAACATTTTCTAGTTTTGTAGCCAACACTACAACTTCTGGAACAAAAGGAGAACTTTCAGATCCTAATCCAGAAATTGAGTCTACAACAGAAGGCAAACTTTTCTCTGCAATCATCTGAGAGTCAGCAAGCAAGAGTTCAGCTGCAGAATCAGGAAGCACAAGGGATTCAGCACTGTGAGTTTTTTAGCATGGTGCAGAAACAATTGTTCTGCTCAGGAATACTTCGTAAATGTAAGAGAGTGTATGGGCAAGAGAGAAGGACAAAGAGGCCAAGTGACTTGCCCAATTCAAATATCTCAATCTCTCTCTCTCTGATACCAGCCCGTGCATGTACAGTTTACCACTTATTTTCTATTCTGCATAGAAATCAAATATTCTGCTTTTCTACTACAAGTGCTTCACAATCCATAAACTCAGTTGCATAAGAATACAATTCCCCCTGGAGCAATGCCACCACCCTAATTTAGGACACCTATGTGGAAGCAGCTTCCTTGAAAGTGCTTTTCCACAGGAGCAACCTTCTACTGAAAACACACAAGCTTGCATAGGCTCCTCAAGCACATATCTGCTACCTTGTTCTCAGGCCTTGAAACCTGGCCTGACATCAAAGCCTCCTGCCTCAGCATTAGAGTAAGCTGAGCAGTTTGGCAAGGACACACATCTTTTCTAGAGCACTCTATCAACTCTCCAGTGTACAGCAAACAGCTCAGCCTGACAACAGCATAGCCAAAGGATGAGTGGTGTGCTCTCATTTGCAGCGTGATCAGCACTGCCTTAGTCACTAGCACGTTCTTTGCTGGCTTTGCTGTAGCTTGTATTACTGGTACCAGTATCTCCCTTTGCCCTATTCCCAATGAAAATAAGAACAAATCACAAATTATTATACTTTCAGGTAGATGTAAGAATATACAATGTATTTCTACAGCACTGAAAAGCAGGCTATACATTGGTAACATTGGTAGAGAGCCCTGCAGAGACACAGGCCTTTTTAGGAAATCAAGATAGCTTGGGCATGCAGAAAGACCTGGCAGACCCTTCCCATATTTAAGTGAATCCCAGTGCTGCACTGCAGAAATGAAGCTGTTGCTATTCCACTGCAGCAGCAGGTGGTGAAGAGACAACCTCCTCTGCCACCTTTCCGTGTGCTTTAGCTTGTGGCACAGCATGAGCTTCCCTTCCAGCACAGAGGCAGCTCTACAGCAAAACAGACACACCAAGCTGCGAGAGGAAGAGCAGTAAATCCTTGACTAACTTCATCTCCCTTATGACAAAGTGGCCCATTTGGTGGATGTAGAAAAGGCCAGGTCATGCCCTTGGGTCCCAGCAACCCTATGCAGCACTACAGTCTGGGATAGAGTGACTGGGAAGTTGCCCAGAGGAAAAGGACCTGGGGGTGCTGGTTGACGGTGGCTGAAAATGAGCCAGCTGTGCCCAGGTGACCGAGAAGGCCAATGGCATCCTGGCCTGAATCAGCAATTGTGGGGCCAGCAGCACCAGGGCAGAGATTTTTCCCTTTTTTTTTTTCACTCAGGACTGGTGAGGCAGCACCTCGAGTGCTGTGGCCAGTTCTGAGCCCCCACTACAGGAAACACATTGAGCTGCTGGACTGACAACAGAGCTGGGAGAGCTGGGGCAGCTCTGGAGCAAAAGTCCTGTGAGGAGCAGCTGAGGGAGCTGGGGATGTTTAGCCTGGAAAAAAGGAGGCTCTGGGGAGACGACATTGCTCTCTACAGCTGCCTGAAAGAAAGGTATAGCCAGGTGGAGCTTGGTTTCTTCTCCCAGATAAGAAGTGACAGGAGAAGAGGAAAGGGCCTCAAGCTGTGCCAGAGGAGAGTTAGCTCATATTAAGAAAGATTTTTTTTCACTGAAGGGGTAATCAAGTACAGGAACAGGCTGCCAAGTGGTAGAGTCACCACCCTGTCAGTGTTTAAAAGACGTGTAGACAAGGCACTTAGAGCCGTGTTTTGGGGTGGGTTTGGCAGTGCTGGGTTAATGGTTGGACTTGATATTCTTAGAGGTCTTTTCCAATCTAAGTGATGCTATGATTCTATCCTCCATTAATGCATGAAATGCATCCTAAGGCTTAATGCACTCAAATTAGAGACACGTGCCAGGTGATCACAGAAATTGCCTGGCAGCTCTTCCACCCCAAATGTGCTAGGTATCAAGAGGGAAAGCTTCCATTTCTTCAGCTTCTATCATTTCTTCAGGAAAAGTCCACTTAAACTTGGAAATAAGGATGAAATTTCACTTTCCAATTGCAGGACAAAATTAAAATGCATGTCTATCACTGAGAATAAATAATCTTAAGAAGTGCCAGGAGGTCATTATGTTTGTTCTGTTTGTAATTGCTTGGTTTTAATTTTAATTTTTCAGCTTTTGTTTTATTTATTCTGTGGAAGATTCTTGTTTGTGTCTGGGTTTTTTTGCCCCTATTATCCTTGTTACATAATCAACATTCTTCAGTAATATAAACAGCCTGAAACCAGAAAACAAAGCCCTTTGAAACAGAGCACCTTCAATACTTACCTTTCAACACTGTGTATCATAGTAACACTTTCAAGACCATAGACTAGCTTGTCCAGTTAATCATCTAATTATGCTGATCAATGTCCTTGTCCATTTAAATACCTGAATGAGGCCCGCTTCTCTTTCTACAGTCTCTTATTTAGGTGCACACTGATTTTTAAAAAAACTTAGATAATCATAAGCTCAATGAGATTTTTTTTTCCACTTTCCTATTTTCTTAAGTACCTCCATTATTATTACTGCTTTCCCAAGTATCAGGTATTGATGCACTTTAAATTCAGAGAGTAATTGAGTGCTCAGTTAAGTGCTCAATAACCCAGGCAAATATGCAGTTCCATATATTCTCTAAAATTTGTATTTCTAAGTAACATGCAGTATGTTTATAAATTACTGGCCTGATAAAAATTACTTTGCTGATACACATTTAGCTCTGTTTTCAGTCATTTCTAGCAGACCCTTGGGAAGAAACAGATGACTAACACATAACAAATTTCAAAGTGCATAGATATATATAAATCAAGAAGAAAGCAAAACCACCAGTGTTGCATCTTAATTTTGCAAAAGGATAGAAAATTATGGCTGGGAACTTTTACTCTGATGAGATTTCAATTGCCTGTATTTATGAAGGCTTTGGGATTTTTTTTTCATCTGAATCTGTAGATACTTCACAAAGTGTTATTTGTTGAATACAAAGCTCAAACCAGCATTCTGTTTTATCTGAAATAACAAAAATCTGCTAACCAATATTTCTAAATATGTAGATGCACTGAAGTGAGTTATCTTACATATAAGGGATAAACTCTATTATACAAATTTGGACACACCTCAATTACTGCGTTTACTGCAACTTCAACACTTTCAGAAGGCATCCATTCTGTTTTGCATGTAAAAATTAATCCTGAGGAAAAATCTGTCATTAAATTCCAATAAGAAACATGTATACTTATACTAAATGGAAGTCACATATGGATGCTGGTTCCTAACCCTACGGAACACCATCTCTCTAAGCTCGCTGGATGATATGCAACAGGGCAATGGATGAGAAACAATGCTAGTCATTCACTTAAAAAGAAATAGTTCAACACAGCCTTCTCTTGCAACACATTAAATACGACAGCCAGAAGTGGCAGGGTGCTAATTACTCTAGTGATGTGATCCATTTTCTAAATAGTGAGAACATCAATAATTCAGTGGAAGTGGCTGTTAAAAAATTTAATGTCTGACAATCTGAGCCTGGCAAATAGAAAGATAATCTTTTGTGTCTACTAGTTGGCATTCAGAGGCTTTCTTTTCATTAGAAAATATAAATGTATTGCTTCTTCTTGAGGCAGTATAGATTATGAAGGATGACAGATGTATAACGTGTCTAGTTTTGATTGTTTCAGGTAGGAAGGCAGAACCCAGCAGACAAAAATGCAGATGTCATATATTTAAAGAAAATTAGGTTTACAAATATGTTTAATAAAGTTTAAATGGTTGCTGCTAATAGTAGCAGCCCAATTACATGGAAGTGAGTATAGCTACATAAACAGAAAGATATGAAGTAATCAGGTGGCTTTGCTGGCTGAATACTGCACTTCCATTTAAGAAAAATCCCCTGCTTATTCACAAGAGCCTCATTTAGCTGCTGGCATCAACATTTCAGAGAGAGAGCATTAACAACTACAAAGTCAAAGCATATTGAAGAAATGGACTGGCAAGGCATTCTTTGCTTAAATAAATTTCTAGCTTTCATATTTCTGCAGAAATGTAGACAAAAATAAGTGATAAAAACCTTCTTGTTTAACCGTGTCAGGCTGTAATTTGCAGGTACCTATTGTTTGAATAGAAAAGGTTAGAAAGGTATTGCCTTTGACCAAAAATTAGAACGTAGGTACCTGCATAAGCTACAGCTCTGAAGAAAAACATTACTGACCAGCTATTCCAAGGTATTTAGGCACTTAACTCCCATTCTGGCAAGTCCAGCCTCTCAAAATCAGTGACAATTCGGTGGTCAAATAAGAATTAGGTTCTGAAATAGCTTTGTGGATATGGGCCTACGTCTCAGATCTAAACAGGTTAAATGCTTCAATTAGAATTTAAGTGGATCATAATATAATAGTCCTACTACAAGAAAATGGGTTTAGCAATGCTATTTCTCTCCTTTTGCTGCTCAAACAGAATTTTAATGAAAGTCTTATAAAACAATCTCAGCACAGACAAAGTGCTTAAACACCCAAATCCTTGAATCATCAATATTTCAACCCTCATGATTTTTCTCACCATAGACCAACAGACAGAGCTTTATATTGTTTTCAAAGTCCCAAATGTAATCCTTCATTAAAATTTAGATTGATCCCTAAAGAAGACACTTCACACATTCTTGCTTCTGATAACTGATAATTGAATTTTATTAGTTTTATGATTAAGGTAGAAGCTTAGAGCATGCTTCAATTACTTGCCACATAATGTGATGCACTTGAAATTTTTACTTCCTAAAATTCCTCTGACATTAGCTGCAACTCTTCCTTTCTGGCAACTCAAAGTAACACATTTCATCTTAACCTCAAAGTCTTCTCGCAAGCACAAGCTACCCAGAAGCAAAGAGCGTCTCTAGTCCAGGATTAACAAGTACCTACAGATACCAGTGATCTTAAATTATTTCAATTTAGGCTCTTGAAAGGAAACTTTTCTCTTATTTACTTACCCAGACCACTTGCAAGGTAAGTCAAGCTGAAATTCAAGCATCATACAAATAGTCACTCCTCAAAACTTTGGAAAAAGAGGAAGTTAATTCTTTTCTGAGAAGGGGGCCATAAAAATCCAGAAATAATCTCTCAAAACTAAGAAGAGTTTATGTGAGAAAATGGGTGATCTTGTAGCATGTATTCCATGTAGAGCCAAGACCTACATGGGCTGCATGCATATCAGAAAAAATGTATTCATGAACTCATCTGAAAGAACAGTTCTCAAGGAATTTTAACTGGTAAAAACTCTTGCCAGGAAAACTGTATACAAGACCATTTAAACTCAGCTTGAATGGCGAGATAGGAAAAAAATCTCAAAAAAATACTCCACTAACATTAATCTACCTACAATGAGTCTAAGCAAACCATTGTCAAAATCTTACAGCATAACAGATATACTAAAAGAAATGGAACTACACTATTTGTACAAAGATGATATTTTGCATGAACTTCTACCAGAAATGCCCAGCCTCCATAATTAAAGGCTGGCTTTCATGCTTTATCTTCTGTCTGGATCATTTAAGGTTTATTAAATACTGCAGTCAACAGTTAACCAACTTTGATAATTGCTTTTCTCAAAAAAAGAAAAAAAATCAATTTTACCTCTTTTCCAGTCACTAAATCAATGTTTGGGAAAAATAAAGATATATTTTCACCCCTTTAGATTTATTGTTTATTTTTATTCTCGATAATCACAGGTATTTCCCCACATATTGTTGTGTTGAGAATATAGTCCTTGAAGTCTTAAAGATTACTTTGTGAAAGTCAAATCTATATGCTAATAGGTAAAAACCTAACCAAACAAGAAAACATCACAGATACTTTAGAGATTGTTAAATCTCTTCACTAGGAATCAGTCCCATCTGAATGGGAAATAAAGAGCAGAAAACACCCAATCACACAACACAAAAACAAACACAAACACAAACAAACAAACAAAAACCAACCAACCAACCAAACAAAAACACAAAACACCACAACCCAAACCAAACAAAAAACCAAGAAGCAAAGGACATCAAAAATGGTAGTAGCTCAACACATAGTAACTTTTGAGTCTTTACTTATGGCTCATCTTGTTTTCAAGGCCAAATTATTCTGTGTCTCTAATATTGGAAGAAATGCATTTCTGGGGGTACAAACATTTTCACTGAACAAAAAACTTACTAACTGCAGCTAGGTGTAGGGCTGGACTTTTAGGCAAAAGTCAAAGATGAAAAACAATTATAATTTAATGGAAAATTAAAATTAAATTTCACAATAAAGTTGTCTTGGTTTGGAAAGACAGGTATCTGACAGGGAAAGCTGGAGTTTCCCTTGGAATGGAGAATGTAAACCCCTCACTCCCTCCAAATTATAATTTTGCAATAAAGGGCTTTCAGGCAAAGATTTGGGAATAGGAATAACAGTTCTTTACTAGGAATATTAACAATACAAATGTACTAGAAAACAAAACCACCCAACCAAGCAAGCAAACAAACAATCAACAATTTTGGAAAAATCCTGACAGAGTCAAAGGGAATAACCTGACACCCTGTTGGTCAGGGTGTTGGAAGCAGTCCAGAAGTGAGTCCTCCTGGTATGGCAGATGTGGTTCTGTTGAAGTAGAGATGATCCTGTAGAAAAGGGTCCAGTGACGGTGAGAAGGGTCCAGTCTTCCTCCAGGAATCAGGTGACACTAGATACTTCCTGTTTCTACGTCTCAGTTTTATCCAGGTAGGAATGGTTGGCTCCCCCCACCGGTTGGAGCATCTCACAATAGGGTGATGGAATGTGAATGTACTGCTTTGTGGATGTACTGCTTTGGGGAGTCTTAATGGCCCATTGTGAAAAGAGATAAGAAACACTGCCCCACCTGGTTTTAACAGTTGGCCCATTATCAAAAGGCACCCGCCCCCCTCCTCCCAGAGTTACAAGAGATAAAGAAAAACATCTCCCCAGCTGCTTTCATCAGATGAAATAGAATACACATTTTTGGTTCCATAACCCAAGACAAAAGTGAATAATTTGTGAGGGGTTTTTCCTGCATTTTGTGTAAATATATTTTTCAAGGCCAGTTTGAATAAGGCCTGGTGTAGTGGGCAGTGTCCCTGCCCATTGGAAAGGGAGTTGGGACTAGGTGATCTTAAAGGTCCCTTCCAACCCCATAGCATTCTATGAATGTTATGTGGAATTATGTTGATATGTCAGCACAATGTTGCCTATGTGCAAGTATAACTGGATTTTAGTAAAAATATATATAAACCTAAAATTAAATCTTAATTTTTTTCCCCTTGCAAAAATTAGACCCTTAGATACTCAAAGCATTTTTATCCACTGTTCTGAATATTAGAAATGTCAAACTCTCAAACTCTTCTGCACTGTGTTTTATGGAAGTCTTCTGTAAACTCTGCTTCCCATTTCAACTTAACCTAGGAAATTTTTCAGAAGGCATTTGCTAGTTTGCATCACCCCATATCACCATCACTTAGTGTATTTCCAGCTGCTACCCTGGAGCTACTCTGGCACAGGTTCCTTTAGTCTGTACTGCAGCCATTACTTTGTACAGCTTACCAAAGTCCTGATAACTTTAAATTTAATAATTTTGAAAATGTTTTCTCCCACTTTGCAGATGAAATACTGTGTGTGCCTATTCAAAAGCCTATATATATTTGGTGCTTTTATGAGTTATTCCTTTGTGTTGTTATAACCTATGGCAACAATTAAACTTTGGAGAAATTCCTAGTGCCCAATTTCCAACTATTACATCAGTTGATGACTTACCTAAATAGTTTTTTTGGATATTTTTCCCTGCAGTAGTTAAAATATTTACCATGTAAATATCTGCCTTTTATTCCTCTGCAGGTGGTTAAAGCATTGCTTTTGTGATAACTCTAAAGGTCATCTCCATCAGGCAGCATTAAAGGAAATCATCTTTTGCAGATGTTTGTTTCCAAAGCAGACTACAGAGAAGTCATCAGAATGTTACTGTGATTTTGTTACCTATGGGGAGTGTTTATTACTTAGCTGTCATCATTAAAAATTCAAAGCAGTGCATTGGCAAAGCAAGCTGAAGTGAGATTCTCCCACCACCCACATTTATGGCTAAACAACTGAGGAAAGATGGATTAAAAAAAAAAAAAGTGAAGAGAGAATAGGTTGCCCTTAGAAACAGTAACTTTAGGCATTCTAAAAGCTGCAAAATTTACATCATTTACAATGATTTTGTTTCCAGAATCTTTACCTAACATAAACCTAGGTAATTATAAGAAATAGCAAGGTGGCAGTGTTTTGAACAGCATATTGATTTGAAGAGCAGCACTCAAGATTTGGACATGACCAAGCCCTTTTGGGTTTTTTTTTTACCTTAGAAGCAAGAGCTCTGTGTTGTGCACCATTAAACCAACAACAAATTCTTTGCACTGGTGTTTCTCTTCAGCATGATATCAAGTAATACATTTGGCATGACCAAACCCTTTACTTTGGTTCCTTAAATCCTGTAGGAAGGGAATAAGGACCTCAGATTACTTCATTGATTTGAAACTGAGATTGGGTTCTGGAGATACACAGGACCTGCCACATCTGTTCTTTTGCCAATATCTACAGCTGCTCAAAGAAACTGAGAGGTGGGAGAGAAAGGCAGCTCAGAAGAACTGCTCTTTCATCGTTGCCACATTGTCAAAAGGGACACTACAGCCCTGGGTAAGAGCTCTAGGTAATCTTAATTTTTTCTTCTTCTTTTTTACTCAAAATAGAATTTATTGTTGACTTCCTACATCCTACAAAATTTTACTGGGAAGTTGTCTGAAGGGGCCAGTAAAGGAAGCTTGAAAGAGGAATGTACCTGAAATGTCACCCTTTCCCAAGTTTAGACATTGATTTATAGGATGTAGAGAGAGCCCCTCTGTGAACAGACTTGCCATCACACATTTTTTGAATTAGAGAAACAATTCAAGAAACGACAAAATAGAAAACAAGTTCTATTCACCTGCCTCACCATTTTGTCTTCAGTAGTTAAAGAATTCAGAGAAAAATAATAACAATAAAAAAAACATAAAACCCACAAAAAAAAAAACAAAAAACCAACCAGCAGAAGAAATGTGAATTGAGTCAGAAGGGCTGAAAGCTATTGCCTGAGCCCAAACTACCAGTTATCCTAGCCCAAGGACATTCCTCCTACTGAAATCATGATATGACACAGGAAGGAGTTTAAGGCCTACAAATTTAAGTTAGTCATCCCTGTCAATCAATTAGCATTTAGCTAATAATTTCCAACCCACATCTAATTAAGTGCTTTGAGCTGAATATAGCTACCCAGACTCTATCATCAAAGGAGCACCAACATCACCTGCCTCTATGAGAGTCACTCCCTGAGGGCCTCTTGCTGCATCACCAAAGTGTAAAGAAGGAGCAGAGAACATTTCTTTCTCAACTTAAACATCTTGGTTAGAACCTTAAAGTTCATAGGGGTCAAACTGAGCTATAGAATCAGTAGGCATAGAGAAAGAGAAAGGTTTTATTAGGTTGGCTAAAATGTGAGATAAATAGACTACTAATTATCTCACATTATAGAGAAATGTGCCTGTATTGAAGGAATGTGGAATGTGGTCTAAGTGGATTTCCATGACAGAAAATTCATTTACTCGGCCATCTCATGAAAACTAGTAAATTACCTAATATCTATGTCTATGACATAAATCCTTTATTGACTCATTTTCATAAAGAACCTGATGGCCATATACTGTATATTATAAAACCCAAACATCCTAAAAACAAATACCTGTTCTCCATGTGAACAGGAAAGGACACCGCCATAATCTATAGCTATTTCAGTGTTTATTAGAAAAAATTAAACCTATTAAAACTTGTTGCCTAAATTTGAGATTAGAATAAATTGCTCAGTTTTTTAATAAAGAAATTAAAATATTCTACATATTCCAAGGAGAAGTGTGATATTTGAAGGCTTGAGGTTATAATGGTTCCACCTGGTATATACTGTTTAAATCATGGAGCTGCTTATTAGTCAATTCTAATGCAGAAGCAGTAAATAGTCCCTCAGACTGTGGCAAAGTAGAAGACAAAATGCAAATTTTTTTTGTACTTTAAATGGATATCCAGTGGCCAACTCAATAGGTAGAAAATAAAGCTTCTGTTAGAGACTCTCTTGTGTGTTCTATTTCTTTAAAGTTGTTCCATTTTTCACACCATTAGTGAGCATGCTCTTCCTCAATTCAGCACTCCTGAGAGAAGCATGTTATTCTTGATGCTGTTTTCCACTTGCAAAGTTTGAGTCCCCTTCCTCTCTAATTCTGCAGCCAGCTCTGCTGCAGGCCTATGCAGAGATGCTCCAAGGACACTCAGGTTTCCCACAGGCGTCCCAACACACAGCAGGAAAGCCTGACCGAACAAGTGAGGATGTCTGTGGGCCCATCAGGCAGTGGTGTGTGGCAATGATGTGGCTGAAGCCACATGTTGAACAATTTTAATATTCATGTCTCTCATTTGAACATAGGCTTTCTGTTCTCCTTCCTGCTTCTAGGCTTTTGAGAACTTCACCTCAGTGTGGAGACCATTCATGGCTCTTATCATCTCCTGAGAGAAAGGCTGCAAAGGAAGCAACACAGTTTGCCTAGGATCAAAAATACCCTCTGAAGATGATTTTTCTCTTTTCTCTCTAGACACAAAAGCTAGAGCAACTCTTAATTTAGGCAGCCCAGCCAAGTGCTTAATATTACCTCTGCAACAATCAGCCACATCAATTTTCCTCTTTCCTTTCAGGTTGTTATGAACTATAACTATACACATTTGCTGAGAGAATGGTGGTCATGCCTGACAGATTGCCTTCAAACTAAAATATGACCAAAGTGATGGCTCTGCAGAGCACAGCTATTTGAGATAATTGTGTTGCTTAATTTTGGCAATGACATTTTAAAATAGATACTGAGGCCTTGATTGAAAAGTATCTGTATCTTTCTGTTCCTTCTGGTTGCCCATATTGTTGTAGCTATTGTCTGGTAATATCTTCAACAAACTACAGAATACTGGGAAAATTAACTATTATTGTCTGTCAAGTTTTGATACAGGAAAAGTCATCCTTTAATAGAAACCCACTTTCTGACCTTATGATCTTATATGCAAAATATGCAGAAGAGAATAACACAGATAAAATCTGTCTTGTTAACTCCTCTTTTATAGCAAAAAATACTCCTGAGAAATATTTCCACACACAATAAGCTCAAGAAACTGGTTGGGAATAGCCAGCTTGGATTCAGGAAGGGGAAATCCCACTTAACCAACCTGATAGCCCTCTACAATGGGGAGGCTACTCTGGTGCATGAGCTGTGGGTGTTGCTCACTGCAATTTTACTGGGGCCTCAGTCCAACCAAAGGCAGGTCCTGACTCCTGCCTCTCAGGGCTCACTAGTGGGCCCAAGGCTGTTCAGTATCATCACTGATGACCTGGACAATGGGTCAGAGAGCACCCTCAGTAAGTTCACAGAGGATAAAAAACAGGCAGGAGTAGCCAGTACACCAGTTTGGCCATCTTTCAGAGAAGTCTAGACACACCAGAGAGTGGCTGAGGGGAACACCATGCAGTTCAAAAAGAAACGGAGGGCCCTGCACACAGGGAGGAATATCCTCAAGCACCTGTATTTCCTGGGGGCTCACCAGCTGGAAAGCAGCCTAAGCAGGGCCTCAGTGTCCCAGGGAACAAAAATAGAAGCCAGGAGTACACCCTTGTAGCAAAAAAGTATCCCCAACTGCATAAGGATCCTTCCTGTCAGGTGATTCTTCCTCTCTTCTTGGTGAAGAGGAGTCCACATCTCAGATGCTGAGTCCCGTTCTGGGCTTCTGAGTAGAAGCAAGACATGGACTTGTTTGTGTGAGTCCAATACAGGACTGCAAAGATTATTGAGAGATCTCTCATACGGGCTGAGAGAGCTGGGACCATTCAGCCTGGAAAAGAGAAGGCTCATGGGGGATCTCAGTGTGCACAAGCACCCAAAGATAAAAAACTACAAAGATGAGCCAGACTCCCTGTGCAGGGAGATTGGACTAGAAGACATCCAGTGGTCCCTTCCAAACTTACCATTTTGTGATTCTGTGATTCTATGAACTAATATTGCATACTTTTTTTTTTTTAACCTGAAGATCTTAAGTTAAGCATATATTTCCAGACAAAATTCAAAAATAAAAATCTTAAAAACTCCCTGGGCATATAGATGAAGTTGAGCAGGGAGAAGGAATCACCAGGGCAAAAATAATTCAGAATAGCTAAGAGTTTCCTGCCTTACCTGAAACCACTTAAAGTCTGCTTTTGTGGATATGTACAAAAGAGCTATCACAATTCTTGTAGGTAAAGAGAAAAAGGGTAAGGTAAAAATGTAAGCCAAATTATATCACTAAATGGTGAAAAACATTACGTGGAGCACCAAGACTCCCTGGAGACAGTAAATGCAGGATCACTACTGGGGCTTATCCTAGTGTAGCTCAAAAGGGGGAAGATGAAAATAGGAGGAATTTACAGTTGATAAATGGGACAGACACATTCCCATTAGTAAGAATGCATTTTTAAGACACCTAGCAAAGTAATTTGTTTCTCAAAATCTTGCACTGAAGATTTATAAGCCCAGTTGCCTCCAGACACTCTAAAAAACCATTCCTTTACTTTATATTCTCCTTCTTGTAAGAGTATACTTAATCCATTCTCTACCAGCTTCAGTATTGTATCTATAACTGACAAAATTTTTGTCTTTCTGTAGGGCTCCCCCTTTCTCTGCCTCAGT
Organism: Phylloscopus collybita; assembly: GCA_027886175.1. NCBI lineage: Eukaryota > Metazoa > Chordata > Aves > Passeriformes > Phylloscopidae > Phylloscopus > Phylloscopus collybita. The sequence goes on along the minus strand of JAJNNQ010000009.1, from coordinate 36,828,283 downwards.
TTCTCATTTGCTACATGGCAAAATCACATTTTGAAACTTGACAGGAATGTTAGTACTACAATGTATTAAAGGCTAAGGGGTTTAGATATTGTATTGATAAAGACTGTACAGATGATAAGTAGTTTTATCATCTGTATTTATAAACATATTAATGGAGATAATCATAGAAGTATCTTTAAATTCCACTTCTAAAAAACCATGGTGGTGTTGATCATGTGTTTACTTTATTCCCATAGAAAAAATTGCATTTGTAGAATAAACTACTAGAAAACAGACTAAAATATTACCTTTTCTGTAACACTCTCATTTCTCCCCCATCTGTTTCATATGCTGTATTTTCAAATTCCATTCATTCTATTTGCACTCTTTCAAAATCATCCTGTCCGGTTCCTCAGTTCCATTCTTTTCTGTTTACGTAAATAATGTGAAATGAAGTGTTCTGTGGTTGAGAGGAATGAGGGGTTCTGCCTGCTGGCTGATATCATTACTCTGCATTAGCATATGTTCTCAAAAATGTGGAGGCATATCCAAAGAAGTCAAAAATGAACTCCTAAAAAATGCTAAAATCCTAAAGCTGTAGCCATCTGGAGCAATAGCAATGCCTGCCATGAACTTACATACCTCATACACTGAAGGGTTTTCAAGCTGAGTGAATTCACATCTGTTAGAGAAACAGACAGAATTTTATGCAATGGAATGCAACATGGCACCTAGCTGCAATTAAAATTATAATTAGATAGCCTTATCCAGTGTGCTCAGTAATCTGGGATAATTTTTTTTTTTTTTTTTCTGGTAGAGACAGAAAGGAAGGCCCAGTCTAGAACTGAGAGTGATCTGGTGGCTGCTGACATGTTGTCTCTTCTGCGGGAGTGGCTCCTCTTGCTTGGAACAAGCCCAGGCACAGCCAGCTGCTGCTGTTCCCATACAGCTATTTATGTTTTTGAAGCCCAAGAGGAACTGTTTCAGGTTCTTAGCAAATAAGGTTACCTGATTTCCTGATTTCCAGCATAAATTGCCTCCTAATACAGGTTATATAAGAAGCAAGATGCATGCTGTTTATTGATGCTGGTAGCCACTGGAAATCCAAGCCAGCCCTGCCTCTTTTGTTTGATTCAGAGAACCAAAACTTCAGTCTGTGGGTCTGAGACGTGAACAGGGCAAAGCTGCCCACTCCATTCATATTCAGCATGTGGACAGATTTGTCATGGGAGAGGCATAGGTGGAAGTGGATTCTGGTCTCCCCCCAGCTGAGCACTCAGCAATAAGATGGGGCCCTGCATGGCCATCACTGTTACAGGGGCTGCCTACACCCTGGCTCCACATCCAAATATCCTCAATGAACACTTACATTATAGTATACTTCATCGTCTATGGTCATATCTTCCTCAGAATTTTGATTTGTCGTGTTAAATCTCTAGACTCAACATAAACATGAAAATTAATTTGGTATTCAAAGACTAAAAAGCAGGTAAAAGGGTATATTTTACCTATTATCATTTCACAGTACGGATAATTGAGATTTACTTACTATGCTATTCTAAAAGAAGGTAACAAGTAACATTAAACTCTGTTTTCTCTACCTCAAAAGACTTATCTTTGAGAAATCTTTGGCTTTAAAAACATGAATGCCACTACAGAAGAGCAAGGCACAGCCTTATTCATCTTGACAAGTTCAAGGCATTGATGAATGATTTCTAAGAGAAAAATCTGTCATTATGGTTTGTAGTACTCAAGAGAAGGGACAGTAAATAAGCCACCAAGTAAGTGTCCAGAGACACAGTGGTATTTTTTGCTGGTGTTGTATAAAATAATTTTTAATAACTGTCATCAAAGAGCACTAAGTTCATCAGCTGTCATAATGAAATTACAACATATTTTGAACAAAGTTGTAGTCTTATAATTTTAAAACTGAGCTTTCAGTATGTGAAAAATCAGGAAATGAAGAGCAAACTTCTCTTCTGAATTCCCTTTTTGTTCCCAGGCAGGCCTGCGTGAGATAATTGCATGAAAATACAACCAGGATGCTATATAACACAACATCTTTGGAAGAAACCAAATCATTTCACTATGTTTAGGTTTTTTAAGTGTATCAGGCAAATTTCTGTGATCTATTGCTATATTATTTGACTAGGAGGACTGGGGTTCTCTTGTGGAAGAATCTGAGGAAGTAGAGATGGAAAAAAAAGAGTATTTCCTGACAGTGTTCTTTTATCTTCATAGCAGACTGCCAGAAAGGCCCACTATCATGAGAAACAGAGTGTCCCCAAGCTGAGTCAGTGTCCCCTGAGCTTCTCCCCTGGCTGTCAAACTGCAAAGCTGACACTTCCTTAACCTGAATTTCAGATAACTTTCTTCACTCTGCAGCTGAGACATGTGAAGAAGATTCATGCTGCCTGTTCCTGTAGCCCAAATGACACCAACAATATCTTGTCAGGCAGCAGCAACACAGCCAAGATCTACCATGGGTTTGAACCCCGCATCATGCACAAGTTTGCTTTTAGCTCACGTGTCCTGTCACCTACAGTCAGGGCCCCTAAACTTCACCTGTGGCAAGTGTGAATTAGCAGGTGGCAATTGTGTCCTTTGGCTGGCATCACAGACAGTTGCAGCTCACTTTAAAACCCTTAATTTTTTCATTCAAGAATGTCTTGTACAAAATAAAAGCAGTTTATTCTTTATTAATGAACTCATGGCAAATTAAGGAGTTCCGAATGGTTATTTTTTAATGAAAAATATGCTTGAGTGCATTGCTGCTATACAACTGACATGAAGAAGAGCAAGACTTTCAAAAGCATCTTTGGAAGTGACTTAAGAACACGTGGTGCTTTTAATCCATTAGCTCCTGACTTCTGATGTGAATTCCTGACTGCTTGAAGCTAGTGGTAGAAACTCCAGGCATTACAGACAGGCCACAGTTTCACTCCTGATGTAAATTTTCCCAGTTACAATAAAAACACAAACATTTAGTATTTACATGCCTTATTTTTCAGCATTTCTCTCCTTGAGTCATCACTAAGCTTGAAGAAATTATTACACAGTTGATGTGGATTTTAAATCTCTCTCTATATTATAAGAATATCATCTTTCAGCTAAGCATGATGCCCACAGCAAAGAACTTACTACCAATATGATTTACATACATTCAAGTGTAAAGAGAATGGTCTCAGAACTGGAAAATATATTGAAAAGCTGAAAATTAATTGAGAAATACATAGACTGTGTGATAAATATAATTCACCATAAATAATGCTTTTTCAAAAGTCAAAAATACCAGTGCCATGTTGTTTCACTAAATTATGCAAGGGGAGTGACTGAAGCACAGTCATTTCAGAACTCTGGAAGACGAATTTGGGGATACACCTTCTGTATGGCTTTATTGAATATCACTGTATGCTCTTCCAATCCATGACAATGGCTATGATATCCCACAAACATGAGGAAAAAAAATGTACTCTTAATCTGCTATCAGGAAAAAAATCACTAAGAAGCATTTATGGTTTTTCATATCTAGTTCATACAAATTTAAAGACCAAAGTTTGTCTTCAGTGTAAGCAAGGGGGTAATTTGGCCAAAAAGCTATAAAACCTCATATACAAACAATGAAAGTAACTATCAATATGAAGTATTTGTTATGCTTGGGGAACATGGAGAATGTTCTATCAGCTGAACAGAAAATAATAGAGAGGGATCATAAAATTGCATGGGAAAATAATACCATGGAAAAAAGAACCTACATCTAACAGACCTTTTGGAAATAGTCTACAGATTTACTTTAAATGTATAGTAATTTTTTATATAATGATAATTTTAAAAATACAAGCATGGGTGCACACATACTAAAATCAGATCAATAGGGTGTCTGCCTTTCATTGAACCCCTATCTCAGTAACACCCTTGCTTCCACTCTATATGTTCAGAGCAGCCACCAGATCCTTGCCTTCTTGGCCTGTGTGGCTAATCAGAAATGCAAGCTGAGAGTCTCAAGCCAAGATCAACAAGCCTTCCAAAACACAGAGTTTGAAGGTTGCAACAATCCGTGAGATGAAGTGCTTTAAAGATAAGCTTATCGTGCTCTGCTAGAATCATTGTACATCACTGTTGATGTACAAGAGTCTTAGACAAAATATTTCTGTATATTTTGAGTTTCATAAATATAAAGTAACAAAGATCCACGGATCTTCTATCTCCAGCTGACAAATGTCAGGCATTCGGATCTATAGGAAAAGAGTTGGTTCCAAGACATATCCAGCATTCCATGTGTGCATTTTATGAAGAATGCTAGGACTATGAGGCCCTTGAAGTCAACTTTTCTCATTTTTTGCCTTTTCTCAGTCCAAACATCATCAGATTGACCATTTTTTTTTTTTCAGAAAGCAAGTGTGCTGGTGTTTGGCAAAGCACTGAGCAGATGCTTAGCCCATTTTGATAATGAGTAGAATTTTTCACCTGCACAGTCTAGTACTTTGATGATTGTTTTAATGCCGGGCCCAGACATGATGTTAATCAGAAAATTTGAGATGATTATGGACTTGGAGATAATAATCTAAGGCTTTGTCTTTGAAAGGTAGAATGACAGACACATTTAGGCATAACCGTTGTTTTCAGTTGTTGTAAAGATGATACTTCCCTGGGGAAGTGCACAGACTGCAAAGTGAAAAAACTGAGTTTGGTTTTACTTAATTAAATATAAGAGAAAAGTATTAATTGGAATGGAAGTTATATTGTAATTATTTGGAGGATTTCATTTAAAAAAAAGAGAACTCCCTTCTTGGAGTCTAATTCTTGTGTTTCTGTGTTCTCAATAAAGATGTCACATATTAAGCTAGAAATCCGGTGGGCAATTTACATTTTAATAGCTTGGAAGCCAGTTTCTGTGGAGTGCTGTAGAAGAGCACATCTCTCTTTTGGATTATCCAGGCATTTATTATGTGCACTAGTCATCCAAAATTTTTCAGGGTGTAACTTTTTCCAACATAGTTTAAGCTTTGAAAGATCCACAAAAAAACGGCTATTCCAATAATTATAAAAACAGAACATATGACTAATTAGATAAGACCATGTCTCGAAATACTTTTTTATCCATCTGAGCCAATTTTCACAGTCCTTTTCCCTTTAAAAGAATTGTATTATTACCATTCCCCAGTGATTCTATTGCAATAGATTGATTTGTCCTTCAGACAAAAGGATATGTTTGAGAAATTACAAAAACCCCACCTTTTTTTTAGCAACTAACTTTCATCATAGTTTCATACCTTTTTCTGTATGACCTTGAAAGAGGAAAAGTATTGACAAGCTTCACAAAGCCCTATGGTTCAACACACCTCCAGAAAACAGGTCCATGACCCATTCTAAAAGATACCCACACATTGCAGTGAGATGAACATGCACAGTAAGTAAAACCAGGACATTAAGAAGCTGTGCTTTAACCACAGCTCCATTTTTTGCTCTGCCACTGTTACCAGTTAATACACTGTGATGGAAAGAGAAATGCAGTCAGCAATTTAAGCTGGCCTTGTTAACAGGCACCACTCTTTCGATCCCAGACACACTAATCAGCTGCTTGTTCCTTTTCTAATGAAGTTGTCTACAGGTGTCTGAAAAGTGGTGTCCCTGAGACTACAGCCTCAGTGGAAACAAGTGAATGCATTTTTCACTTCGAGTTTGCCTTTCAAGGAACGGTATAGAATTATTGCATAATCTTTGGCGGTGCTTTATGTATGTTCGGCTGATATATTTCCCATTTCCTCAAACCCTGGAAGCAATATTTCCTTTATGTTTTGTACTGTGTATGCCTAGGGCTATTTCAGCTGTTCAACAGCATTATGAACAACATTTTTAATAGGCTTTCAATAACCTTCTCAATATACCATCAAGGAAATTAAAAAGACTATTGTATTTCTTTGAGGAAAAAAAACAAAAGCAAGAGACTAAAGTTCAAGTACTGAAGAAAGCAGGGGATGTTTTAATTCAATGATACTTTTATACAATAAAAATATTGTATAAAAGTATTTCAATCGTTATTTTACTTCCCATGTTCCTAAGTTACAATTCCTTTTTATTACGAAGTTGTTATTGCCAGAAATCAATTGAATCAACTCGTTCAGTGCAGGGAATTTGTAGCCTTTTATGTTTTGAGGGAGACACTAATAGCTCCTGAAGCTAATAATAAATAATATTTGTATTATTGTAGATTATTGCTGGCATTTCTCAGTGGATAGATAGGTCTTACTATGCCAAATATTTTAGAAAAAAAATACTAGTAGGAAGTAGTTGCTTTAGTGGAAAGTTTATTCAAAATGGACAATGTTTTTGAAGAAAAAAATAGTGGATTCTTATAATATCCTACTATATAAAGCATATTGTTGGTTACCATGAAAATTAAATGCAGCTGAAATGTGAGAAAAGCAGTATAACTAAAAAAAGGTAACAAAATAATATCAGCATCAATATAAAATGATAAATGCACTAAGCAAGCTGAAGAGGTACCTCACAGTTTGTGTCAGCACCATGAAATATTGCTGGACTGGCAGTTTTCTTTTTACAGATGTTTTACTTTGACCTTATTAGTTTGGCTTTTGCAAAGACATAGCTGTCAAATTTACAGCAAAAATGGAAAAAGTGTTGATCCTACTATTCAGTAGTAGAGGGACATCCTTTCTTATTTTTCCCCATCAGCATTATTTTATATCAAATTAATGATTTGGTATGATTTGCAGAACAAAAAAAGAATTACCACAGGGGGTAAAATTGATACATTAATTTAACTCAGCATGAACACTTTTACTGAAACTAATGCTTTTAATTCAATATTGAGCTAAAGAATACTATTTTCTTCATTCCAGTTGTCTTACAAGATTTCCTACAAGATACAGGTTAATTTCACTTTCTTTTTTTTTTTTTTAATTTAGGTTTTGATGCTATTATCAATAGTCACAACACATCTTCAAATACTGTCTTTACCTGATCTTATCAAAATGAATGCTAACATTTGTTATTAATAGTAGTTATGAAGTGAATTATAATCCATAGACAGGTAATAGAAATCTCTAAGTTTTGCACCTGAAAGGAGACTCAAAACTGACCCATAGGAATTGGCGGGGGGGGAAGGGGAAGCACGGGGCACAGGGCACAGTTAGTCTGCACTCCCACGTTTAATGTTTTTTCCTTTTCCCAAGCCAATTCGACATCTCTGAATTAGCATACTTACTGAGTCTTTACTGGTTATCATCAGCTATTGCTCTAAATAGATTCTTCTGAATCTACTGTTTCAGGAGAAAATTTTAAATGTGCTGCTTCATGGTCTAAATTCACATGTCCATGTCTAGTGCAGATATTTTGATTATGATTTAGCGATCTATTCTTTGATACATGCTTGGGGGACAATGACCCATACAGAGTAAGTAAATAGGGCAGGGGAGACCCACACTACTTTGCAGTGGTGACTGGAGGGCAGGCAGAATGCTTTAATATAACTAAATTGTCATTAGATACCACTGTTTATGGCGAACCAAATTTCCCCCTTAGAAATGGAAGCAAAGATGGAAGACTAGAAGAACTCGACCTGCTCACTCACGTTTTAAAATGATCTTTTCCAATTGAGGTTAAGGAAGACAGAGTATTGAGTCCCTACTATGGCAAATAGAACCCTTGACTGTGAATCTCTGGCAATAGCTGATGATTAGTAGGAAAGACCCTGTGAGTATCCAGAGGAGGATGTGCATCAAGGGCATGTATAACACAATATGAAAAAAATTTCGCATGATGCACCGGATACCATTAAGAGAGGAGAGAATTAAAAAACATATTAAACAAATTTTCCTGACTCATAAAAATCAAGCTGCCAAGCAGCCTTTCAAATGCTATTTCTCTTTGATTCCTAGTGCTTGAGACTCCTGACTGAACAAAACAAGAATATATTTTTAAAAAATGTTTTATGTAGAACAACCCTGTATTAGAAGAAGAGAGACCTCCTGACCCAGAAGATCTTTTCTGATCCCTATGCACTGTGTTACATATAAGAATATCCACAGTTAGATTTTTTCCAACACCATATGCCATTAAAAACATGATTTGTTTTCACCCTCTCTTTAAGCCGTCTCGAGTTTTGTTCAGTTATTAAGATCCATGGGGCGTACATACAGAGGTGCTACTTTTCAGGGGCTAACAGCCAGGGGAGGAAAGCAACTAGAACACACACCATCCTGTTCAATTGTTGATGTTCTCCACCAGACAGTTTGGCTTCTTCAGTGTAAGGCTCACTGGAGCAATGCTCAGGCAAGGTAACAAGGGCTCCCTCCTGGCAGAGCAGGCAAAGGCCTCTCACTTTGGAGGAAAGGCAGGTTACCCACAAAGGCCATGCTGTCCTACTTCCCCCCAGCTACTCTTGTCACCTAATACATGTAGCCAACATGATAAAGAGAAGCTGAAGTGACACTGAAGTCATGTCTCAGTCTCCTGGACTTCAGGTGTGACATTTTGGAGTCTTCCACTTGAAATACTCCTAGAGGATGGCATGGTGTTCTGTCACTGCAAGTGATTCACAGGGCTAAAGCATGAAGAGCCCATCCTTAGTAACAGCAAACCTTGGCTAGCAAGGTTAAGACATTCTATTAGGGGAGTCTGTGATTTAGATATGCAAAAAGGCTACAACTGAAAAGCAGAAGCTTATCTCTCACCCTGGTAATTTAGCTGTAATTTCTCCTGCTGTGACCTTCCTGTGAAGTGCTTCCAAGAGATACAGGGCCTCCACTAAGGGCATGACAATCACCTGATCAAAACGATCTCCAGCGGAAATAATTAGCATAAAAATCAATACATGGATTCTGCTTAATTATCATAAATAACTCCAATGACTCGTTAATGGCAAAGGACCCTTATTCTTTGGGCATAGGTGAGTTTTTCTTGGATTAACATACCTAAAAATTACTTTGGGTATTTGCTTTTGCATTTGTATAACATTCTATTTGATATAAACTCCAAAACTTCACTGTAATAGTAAAAAATAGAAACTTTTCTAAAACATTACCATAGAAAGAAAAACCTCACTGTAAAAATTTGAAGAAAATTTAGCAGAATGGGCAAAAGAAAAAGAAAACTACAGGAATAAATAACAGAATTTTATGAGTGAGAACAGATGAATGTAAATTCATGCAAACTGACAGTTCTACGTGTATTTCATGGCTATTCACTCAACTCCTGCCCAGTTTTGGTCTAACACAATGCTCATGGTAAGGCCTCATGTTTGCTGAGAACAGCACCAGATCAACTTTGATTCAATTCATGTGTTGTCTTGTAAATTTATGATATCCAGCTGAACAAATATTTGGTCAAAGTGAGCAAGAAATGTGTGTGAGCATGGTAGATAAGAATGTATAGACAAATGTGAATAAATATTTCCAAGATGCAGTTCTATCAGGTTTTGATAATCCTCTAAAGTAGATGTTAACTGGGATAGTGTTTTACAACTGAATGCTATTTATGCTTGTGGGAATTATATATTATATTTGAGATTAAAAATATACTCTGTGTGCTACCTACAAGAACGGCAAATTACTCTGACTGCAAGAACAAGAAAAACTGAAAAACTACAAAAAAAGTGTATTTTTAAGAACATATCTACATATTTAACCTTATGCATTTATTTCACAATATATAAGTACAAATTAAGTTGTGAATTAGAAAGCCTTCTCTGAATTTTTAGAATGGAACAAATTTACTGACTACATATTATTTTCTTTTCATATAAATTCTCATCATGATTAAAAGAAATATTTGCACTGCAGAAGAAATTCTAGATCTTTCAAATATATATTAAGAATATTAGCAACACAAATAATGACAGCCCATTAGAGTAATTATGTTATGGATATAAATATGTGTGAGTCTCAGAAAATTTTTTTTTTTAATCTGAAAACCATTAATTTGCTTAGGAAGACACTTCAGTCTGCTGGCACGAAGGAAGAGTAACATATTCAGCACTCCTTGATAGGAGTTGCTGAGTTATTAAAAATACTTCTCATCCAGTATTGCATGCTTTATTTTAGGAGGAATTTGTTTTATGAAGTTTCATACCATAACAATAATCTCCTCCACTAGGGAAAAAAAAAAGGCAGTATGAACAGGTTATAGATAGATAAACATTCCTAGGAAAGCTCTGAGTCATATAATGTAAACAAATACATTTTTGTACATAAAAGCAGCAGCAGCAGCAGTAGTAGTAGTAATAGTAGTATCACAACTTTCTTTCTCCTACTAATACTACTTAAAGGTGAAACATCTCAGCTCTGGGACCCCCCAAAAAATGGGACTGCCATTTTCAAAGAATTGAGTGAAGCATGGGAACAATACAGTTTTTATAAACCAATTTTTCTCAGTTTGCAGGTTTGTGTCTGAGGTTTGAACTTGATACTACCCTAGAGTGTACATAAGCAATTGGAGCAGAGTGCAACTGAAAGAAAAACTGGCCTTGCACCATTTGAGTATTGTAACTTAATGGCTTCAGGAACAGTAATTTTTACAGGACATTACAGCATTGCCAAGATTATTGCTGAACTTTGCAGAGCAGTACTGCATCTGCTGCTTTGGGACTTATGCTATCATAAACCAAATATGGAAGGATAATTGGCTTTATGTACAAAGTCCTATTCCTTTCCTCTGAAGCCTTAGTCCTGGTCTGGACAACTGGTTGGTCATCTCTTTCCAGTTCAGGTATTTACTTTTCCAAAAGTATATTTTCCAAATTACAGCTCTTGATACAGTTTCAGCTGACGTCCACTGTGCAGTTTAACTGTGATTTAAAACTGGGTTTAATGCAAATATATGATATGTCACTTGTGTAGCAGACAACCTTTAAATGACTTAATATAATAATAAAAACACTCACTGTATAGTTAGGTAATTAGCTGTATGAAAAAACTGAGCAATTTTTCTGCTATAGTTTTAATTTCTGAAAAAAAAAAATCACCTATAACTTTGTAGCCTGTATGCAAATTTTGTTTGTGTACTGTAAATTTTCGATTTCCCTGTCTTAATTTGCATCCTTTTTGTCTCTTCAAAATGCACATTCTTTCATTAAAAAGGTTTGAGTAATGATATAGGGATGATATTCTTCACGGCCTATTTATTTTCAATTCTAGTCACCTGTGAATTATATATTCTTTAATACTTCAGTGAAGACATGCCATTAGTAAGATCATAATAAATATGACTTGTTATCAGAATACAAATAGAAAATAAAACTATACTCTAAAAATTATGAGCCCCGTGGGATGAGTTAGCCCTTGATTTATACTTGGCCCCGTGAAGACTCTAAGGCTATGACAAACCATTCTCATTACCTATGCTCTGTCTGCATTTATCTATTGCATACTTCAGGGCAGACAGTTACACATTTACAATATGCTCATTACAAAAAAAGAAAGGCAGATAGAATTACAATGGGTTTTTACACAGAATTGTCCATACTCAAATAAGAATTGGAATGGTCAGATTTCTTACAAAAATTATTGTTAAGTTAATCTACAAAGCTGCTATCAATATTTCGGCTAGAAAAGTAAAAATACCATTGCAGACATCACTCATGTCAAACAGGCTCTCTCCCAAACACCTCTGATTTGGTATGAAGACGAGAGAAATGACTGGGTCTAAGAATTTTCCCTGTGTGGAAGGAACTTCAGAGCAGATCATCATTCACCCCAAAAGCTCACCCTTTTCTGAGGCCCCTTCCAGATCTGTGAGAAAGCAGAGTGGCTTGCAAAGGCTTGAATGTACTATGCTGTTATAGGCAGACAGTATTTTTCTCTCTGCGTTAAAAAGAGATTGTATCTTAGGGGAATTTTCCTGTGCTGTATAACAGACTCTCCTCATGTGGCTGTTTTTTTCTTTTATTCTCTGCTATGTTTTCTAATATTTTACTATCCGGTATAGAATAAGAACAATAGAAATGTAGAAATTAAGGGAAATTCTGCTGGTTCTCACCCAATATGGTGCCTAGCAAAGTTAGCAACGCTGAATGTGTGACTTGAAAGCTGCTCTTTAATTCAACACAAGGTGTCAGTTGCTAATCTGAAATATCTTACAAAAGGAATATTGAAGTCTGAGCAACATGAGTCATGGGAATTTTCATGAGTTCTAGGTGCAGATCATACAGAATATATTTGCACAGAAAGACCAAGAAATTAGGAGTGGCGGGGGCGGGGGGGGGGTGGGGGGGAGGGCGAGGGCTGTCTGTATAAACAAATGATGTGCATTTTTCTTTCTAAAAAATAACTGTAAGCAAACATTTTGTTATCACTCTCCCTTCCATCTTTATGAGAATTCTACATCACAGTCTGTCCAGAAAACACTTCCTAGCCTCAAATCAGATTTTCTACTTGCTTTTTCAAAAGGAGTTTGTTCCCATGGGACCATTTTACTCCCACTGAGCTACATCTTAATCAGCAGACAATTCACTGAATAGACTCAGTTTGAATTCTTGTTTCACCTAGTCACACTCAATTGAGCATAGATGCTGGTGATCATTAAGGGCCATGGCCTTCTTCTGGCAGTTTTGTGGAAAACATCCAAAATCCATACAGTGACGGAATTTTATATTCCCCTGAGATGAGAGGTGTGCACTGTGCAATGAGATGACCTTCTGTTGCTCTCACTCCAGTACACTCACATGTGGATATTCTCACACTTGGAGCAGAAATAGTCAGGAAAACTGAGAGTTACAAACTTTAGGCTGAGTAATCCTACCAGATGTACCTGTTACCTCATCTTGCTGGGAGCATAAGAGAGACAGCTGAAATGTATGGACCCACTAAGTCAAAGGCTGCAATCTCCACAGTGGATGTAGGTAAATTTCATGTTTCTCCCTCAGTGAGTTTTTGCCAGGAGTTTTAGAGAAAATCCAATCCAAGATTAAAGGTCTTGTATGCCTGTGTACCAGAGACTTATTAATATAAATATCTCCTTTGTTTCTTGGTATATTCTCAAAAGGTTTCAACCATTTCTCTCATCCATAACTTTAAAAGAGTAAAGTTTATAACATTTGCATCAATCAAAAGTATTGTCTTGAATATATCAATGTCATTACATAAAGCTCCAAGATATTTCACAATCTCATCTTTAAAATGGATATTAAAAAGGCAGGGGGGCTCAAAACTCATTAACATGTAAAAAAATATTCAGACACCACCTTCTGATCTCACTTCAGCAAAAATGGTATTGACTGAATCACAACAGAACAGAACAAAAAGTCCAGATATAATGGAAATTAAGTAAAACAATTTCTATAAGAGAATGACAGAAAAAATACTGGATTTTGGCTGGTTTTATGTTGACTTCAGAGAAGAACCTAGGTATGCTTTAACCAAAACTATAGAAGGAAATTAATAAAGAACTAAGTTCCATTCTTCCTAGTGATTCCAACAAAAATAGTTCTTAGTCATTAAGAACAGAGAATGTGCACTAGGTCATGTATTCCATTTCCTTACCAGGCTTGGCTAACGCACAAGTCATTTGGAAAAAAAAAAATCACATTTTTTGTGCATAATAGTATAACTTGTTTAAATAGTTTTGAAGTAAGAGCAATATTGTAATGTAAGGTAATTAAGCTCATACTTTGATTATTCTGCTGTTTGTCTCACAAAGATTTTCCAGAAAGGCAGTTTATCAAGAAAGTTGTACATCAGCTCACATTATGAATGCTGGTTTTGCAACGCAGGAAGCCTGTTTATTTATTTATAAGTGACAGCTTAGATTCTACCAGCTGCAGTATTGTCAGGCAGCAACAACCAGCTGACTCACAGATGCTGGGGCCAGAGCATGTCCTGGCAGAAAATCCTGCCCACACAATGGCCATCACAAAAATGAGGTTAAATCCAACCCTTATGGTGTCAGATGAGAGTGTAAAATGCACTTCTCCCAGAATCACTGATCTTAAAACAATTCTGTAGATTATCTCAGTTTTCTTCCTTTCAGCATTTTGCTCCAGATTTTTCTAATCTCTGAGGCTTTTACTGAGGTTTTTACCCTGAGGCAACAGTTACCAATGTTTAATGTAAACAGCCAAGCCCAATTACAGGACTTATCCTAGTGTACAGTGAGATAATAAGGTGGCAGTTCACAGTGCATTACACAGGAAAAGAGCATGTCTCCATTTTGCTCCCTGTTTGCTGTTGGCTGTTACGGGAGGTAAAATCTGAACATCACAAACAAGCAATAGACAAAACTGAAGTCATCGGATAAAGTGTTCTGTGTACTTTCAGACTGCAGACACAACCATTATGGCAGACAGCATATTTTCATACTGGTGGATATTGGGCAGACATTTAAATTCACAGAAATAGAACTAATAAGCAGGAATTCCAGGAAGTAAACCAGTAGGTTATTAAATCTGCTTACGACAGTAGCTAATAATCCTCATATACGTAAGGCATCCAAATATCGTCACTGCAACTGATTATCATTTGCTCTCCCATTTTTTCTACGTGCACTTAATAACATTTACTAGACAAATAAAAAATGCATGAAGCCCTAAAATAACAGAATGAATGCTAATATGTCAGATTTGTTGTAGGATTATAGGACATGTGAAAAATATTTATAATCCTTCATATATTGTTCAAATGGGGTAATCTGTATAGATTCAGACTGTGGAATTGTACAGAATATGCTACCTCTAGCTATTCTATTCACAGATCAGGGTATTTTTTCCACAGATTATTTATACAGTACACAGAGAAAAATTTGAAGTGATTGAAGAGGCTGCCAAACACCATACTCTGCCTTCAGGATATAGATGATACCTTTAAAATGGGTGAAAGGCTAATTAATCTTGAACTGTTCACGGATGATATATAAGATAATACGCCTTAGCCTGACAGCATTTTGGGAAGGCAGACAATTAAAAACAGTGCCACAATTTTCTTCACAAGACAGCACACATACAAAAAAATCAGACAAGAGAGTTTAATATACAGATGCACGAGAATTTGAATGCCACTTGAAGTACAACTTGAAACTCAATCTGTCCTGGGAATATTTTGGATAGCTACAGGGCAGACTGGTTGAGACGGACATAATCCACAGCTTCAGGCCTTGAACAGGTATTTTGCTGTGGGAAAAGGCTGCTATATGCGTTTTACTGTACTCTCACTTTCTAGCAATAAATCTGCTGCTTTCTAACAGATGCAGCTTTCATGGCAAATTACAACTGCATTCTTCAATTTTCTGAAAGAGAGCCATCAAGATATATTCATTCCATAACAAGGCAACAGTCTTCTTTACTGTTTCATTTATACTTGTTCAATATATGTACACACCTATCATTATTGTCCTTATTCCTTATCATGTCTAAAATGATGTGACATGCTTCCTAAACAATGACTATATCAACACAAAAGTCATGATTTTATCCTGAGTGAAAGAGAATTTAAAGATTTCATGTCAAATAAGTCCCAACTTAGAAAAAATAGAGCAGTAAAAAATAAATTGCTTTGCTTCCTAGATGAATTTTGCAGCTTGCACTGTCCTTAATGGCTAGATTTCTTCCTGTACCTGGTCTAAGAGGTTTGACTCACAATAATCAAGCTATTTTGTTCTACAGAAATACCCAGCACCTTTTGGAGTTATATGAGTAATAGATAGAATAGGTGAGGTTTTTGGATCTTTTTGTGCTTAGTGCTAAACTGTCCCCTTTAGGAACTGAACTGTAAGAAATACAGGACATAACAAATATAAGATGACATAAGCATCTTTTTCCAATTGCCTTGATTGATAGATATAATATCTGAGTATATTAAAACTAATCTACATGAAATTTTACTATAACATCCTTCTGAGACGGCGGGAGAGGGCAAGGCAGAGATGATGTGGTTTTATCACCCAAGAGAATAGGCTTGCTTAATCTATAAATACAAAAAATTCACCTCTTTTACATTTTTTTTTTGTCACATTTCCCTGGCTTGCACTATTTCATGCTGTACATAACACAACTTTAAGCACGATCAGAAGCAAGACTGTATTTGCACTGATATTTAACATTTGCACTTTTGCAAATGGTATCAAGACTGGTGCCTACCTCTTATTTAACCCACTGGAAGTTTGATGATTGCAAATATACAGAGGGGTCATTGCAGGTAGCAGATACCCCCTGGGGCTCACACATTTTTAGCATGAATCTGTAATGTAAGTCTTCACCCTTGCTTATGTTTCCCAAAGTACCTCTTCCAATGGTTTGTTTAGTTATGGCTTTATTTGAAATGGCCTAGCACAACACTTATTTGCACACTAGAAAAAGACCTACTTTCACAAGTCATGTTTTTGATCCCAAATTTCTGTGTTTTCTTTGGGCTTGGTTTGGTTTTTTTCCATCCAAATTTATATCACTATGACATCATGTCCCCACTGTCTCACTTTCAGCAACTCAGCATGACACCACACAGTAAGGGCACATGCCTCTACCAGACAAAAATCATTTATTTATCATTCACAGCTCTCCAGAGTTTCAATACCACTCAGGTTAACATAATTCTCAGACAGCTCATTTAACACTTCACTGTTCAAAGGACTGACAATGAAAGCAGACACCATATGCTTCTCTAGGCAATCCACCACTTCTGCACTTGTGCCATTCTTTGTACTTATTTGTCTAGATACTGGGATGCATGAGAGATGCTTGTACCACCAATATTTCTGGAACATGAACCATAATTAAGCAAGTGTTCAGTTCTGGAAATGTCAGCTTAGGAAAAATTAACGAGGCTGTGTCAACACCCAATGATGCAAAGAAATAAATGATGCAACGTTGCTCTTTCATTATTGCCAGCCTTTAAAAGGTCTCTATTTTTATTTTATAACTTTTATAACTTTTTTTTTCAGCCAAGTAGCATATTCTGGGGACAATCCATAACTCTAAAACTGAGATAAAGATATCAGGAGTGAACTTTTTTACAAAGTAAGCCTGTATAAACCTCTCATTTTTCCATCATGAGATAGTATTTCTCCAATATTATGAAGTAAAGCTGTACTTATATTTTTTTCACAGAACCTTACTGTTTAAAATAGTTTAAAATACAATACAATAGAGGCCTACGTTGTTACCTAATAGTGAGTGGAAACGAATTTGCTAACTTGTAGAATTAGAGAAATACTCCTTTTGGAGCTCTGTCATTGACTCGATAGCTATCATTGCACCAGGTCAATAGGTCACTGAACTGTTGTGAGTTTAATTACTCCTGATAAAATACTTAGCAGCTTCTGAGCAGAAAAAACTATATACCATTCTAAGTGCTCAGGTTAACTCACCCTGGGACTGACATACAAATAGCACATAATCCCCAATTTAATCAAGTAGTTTTTGCTGTAATATAAATAACTGGTCCTTTATTAACTCAGAAGAAAGTCTGTGCCAGTGTTAAGAAAACTGAATGTTGCTTTCCAAATTGAAACTTGGAAAAGGTAAGTAAAAATTTAAAAACTGGTGTCTGGCAAAGAAAAAAAATGGGATTTTGTAATCAGAAAAAAAACCTAAAATGCTAAAAACTGGAAACTCCCTCAAGGGGCATTCAAGCCCAGTGTCCTGCTATGTACATAAAAAATGTACATAACTAATGCCATTTCAAACTAATCAAAGAAGACCAATTAATTTTGAGAGCTTCCTTCTCCACTGCTCCTGTTTCAAGGCTGTTCCAGAATATAACTCCTACAGTTATTCTTCTTTTTTCCTTAGAATAGAAAATGTGTTTACTGAGGGCCATTACTGTTATTGTTAAAGTTTTATCTCAAGTAGTAGCTTTCTGTGCCAATCTACTTACCCAACTAAAGGCATGAACAGGCCTTTGAGGGAAAGTAATCCTACCCTCCTGTGTGACTGCCAGAAGGTCTCATGAGTGGTCAGACTGAAAAGTTTCCTTAACATAAGCTAAGTAGGGATCTTTCAGTCTTGCCCCAAAGGTACGTCCTCTGTTTTCCCCATCAGCCCACACGCTCTTTTATGAAACTTCAATTTAAAAGTTCACTATTTTAAAATCCATAGCCTGTAACAATTTTCAAGTACAAGCACATTTAAAACAGCAAATGACTTGAATCAGATGGGTCTGGATCAGGAGTAGTAGTCTGTAGCTGTAAAGGGCTGTGGCTATAAAAAATGTTAGGAGAGAGGCACCTACCATAAAGAAAGAAGACTCGGAAGTTGTCGGGCTGCCACTTAATTTTCTCTTATAATAACAAACATATAATATGTTGTGCTTGTGAATTAGGAGGCAGGGATTTATTTTTGTTGGGTTTTGTGATTTCCTTTAACCACATAATTCTTGAATTATATGCATCAAAGTATGCTAGTAGTTTTGGAATATGACCGTGATTTCACCAAAACCCTTTACAAAAGCACAAATACTTTCTCCATCTCTGAACTTACACATTCTAGGAAGGCTTTTATCTTTTCCAAAGCTCTATTACATAGAGATTCTATTATTAACTGCATCTCTGTCTTTATCACTCATTTTTAATTTACAGTAGACTTTTTTATTAGCAGTTCTTAAGCACCTGACCTTGTACTAGAACATTTCATTCCATTTCTATTAATGCTGTTTTAAGGTCACCCTGATCTTCCTATGTATTATTCTCATCTTCCTGTGAATTTTCACCGTCTCTCAACTTTGACTGATTGCCAGATTTTTCTGTCTGACCCCTGATATTTCAGTACTACTTTATTGTTCCACATCATTTAGGATGATGCGGATGACTGAGAAACAGTGGCAAAGAACAGGTGGATGCAATATATGGAGCTGGGGAGAAACACTGACTACACTGACCACCACGAAATTAGGCACAAAGAAAAACAGCTGGAATGCCACTCCATATGGGCTTTCAAACATTATACAGCCCACTGAATATCTAACTCACCATTAGAACTCAACTTCCTAATTTAGAATCCTAATTTAGGTATGGCATCCAGGTGCCCACACTTACATGGAATTATCCTGGACTTCTGTGACTAGTTTCTAAGTTTCTAAGTAAGTTTCTAAGTAATAGAAATCAACCTAAGTAATAGAAATGCCACACAATGGCACTTAAAATGAAAATGAAAAATTAATTTAAATATACTCATCAACACTTTGGATTTTTTTTCTATGGATTATTCTATGGATTCTTTCTAGTAGATTTGATCCTCTAAATTTCAAATTGAACATCCATAAAACCAGTATTAAAATACAAGTACCATGTATGTGAGCAAGTGTATGATGCATGTCAAACAATACAAACAAATCCCTATGTGCATTTTGTACTCACAATACAAACAATGGCATTTATTTTGCTATTTTGCATACTTTGGTACTTTAAAATGATAAAAAATAATTTTATTTATATTAGCCTTAATCAAGGTACTTTACATACATACAAATACCATCCCAGTCACAGATTAGGACCCTTCTCTCTTGGATTCAATTAAGAAATATTTTCTAAATCAGTCTTAATCAGTCCAATTTTATCTACAACAGCATATTTTCTCTCTTAAAAGGATAATTTATTTATTGCCTATTCTGTCAAGGACATTTTTCATTAAAAATCTTGTTGATTGCTGTTGATTGGGTCCAAATGCATGTGTGATATTTTTATAAACAGCTGTGAGTGGGTGAACAGAATGGCTCTTTTAAAATTAATTACCTTAAAAAAAAAAACCCACAAAAAAACCCAACCAAACAAACAACAACAACAAAACAAAACAAAAAAACCACACCAAAACCAAAACAAAACAAAAAACAAAAACAAACAAACAAACAAACAAAAAAAACCCCCACACACACAACCCACAACACTCACACCAAAAACCCACCACCAAAAACCCCAACAACTTGCATCAGGCAATACAGGGCCTTATAATCAATACAAATCCAAATGGGCTGGGCAGAAAAATTCTGTGGCTCTGCTCCCAGGCACCTGCATAGACATTTTCTTCTAGCACCCTGCTGCAAAATTGTGGTTCTGAAGTTGTAGAGGGGATATTTGGACTGTAGTAAAGAATGAAATAGGCAGAAAATGGTTCCTTTTGTTAAGCTGCCCAAATAGGTACCAAGATAGGGATATTGCAACCTAAATTCTGTTTCTGTTCTACATTGTACTTTAGAATCATAAATGCTTTTATAAGCTTACTGAGATTGAGTAGTAATTAAAGAAGGGAAAGTGAAGTGAGGCTTAAGCACCTAAGCAGGACCTCAGAGGAAATGCCCTCTTAAAATTTGTGGGAATGTGAGAAAGATCCACAGCACCTCACAGTGATGGGGCACTGGGAGAGAACAGAAGCATGTTGCAAATCAGCCAGGGAACTGGATATTCGTTGTATCAGGGGAGTCAAAGACAGACCTTCAGGATGAGAAATATAGCTTTTACATGCAGCCACAGAAGGGAGAGATTTGCCTTTCTGATTTGCCCCTCCTCCTTCAAACACATATGCAGCCTGGAAGGCTGTAGGCACTTCTCATTGTGCCAGGCACTCTGTTTCTCCATCTGCATTTGTCATACATTGTTTCTGCAGCACATCTGTTTTTTCAAGGCCAATCCAGCATTGCTCAATACACATATATTTCTGTGTTGTGCATCTCTCTCTGTAAAGGAAATGAACAACATCCTTCAAGAAAAATCTTAAAAAATAATCTTAAAGGCAATAGATTTGAATAAGAAATATAGCATTTTCTTTTCATGAGAAAATGAAAGCAACCACTCTTCCACAGAACACCCACAGAATCAGCTGAAACATTAATGAGCAAAAGGGAACACATACCAGTTCCTTTGCCTGCTTTATTGGCTCTGCTTTTCCACGAATGGCAGAAGATATAAATATTACCGTTAGCCTTAGGGCTTTCTTCAAAAATGCTTATCTGTATCAACTCATATTGTGAAAAAGTGTCAGTAGCTGTGTTAAACCACTGCAGGCTGAAACTGAAAAATGGCACAATAATTTTTTCAACCAGTGCATGCAAGATCAAAGCTGTTAAGAGGGGATGGCAGGTGGCATAAACGTCCCAAGGCCCTGACTCACTAGACACATAACAGCATCCACTATAACTCTAATAAAAACAGTCCCAGTAAAAACGTCATAAAAAACAGCAAGTAGCCCATTATATCTTTGACTTTGGGGTCATTCCACCAAGAGATCATCTGGTAGTCCAGTGAGAAATGTGTAATTGTATTTTATTCTCACACACTAGGCTAAAAGTGTCAGATAATAAAAAAATCATAAAGACATTTTAAAAGACATATTTTGTTGATTGCAACATTAAAATCAATGCCAAAGTCTGATCTCCTTATGGAAACCCATTTTCAAAGAAATTGTATCATTTTACATGACTCGTAATTCTGTTAATGTTCTGGTTTCAGACTTGTAGTTCTTACTTCAGTTAAAATAATTATTTAGTTATAGTTAGCAGTTAATGAATATTAATGCATAATCTATGTGATGATTAATAATACTTTTTAGCAGGTAGTACAATGTGTCAAATCTAGACCTCTAGTAAACCATACTAATACTTGTAATTTAAAAATTGAAAAGACCATACCTTGTCTTTGAAGAAAGTTATGAAAATAAAATTATTTTTTCCTCTATATTCTGTAATGTGTTTTTTAATATAATGTGGGGTTTTTTTCAATTTCTCTTTATTTTTATATTACTATAATCATTGGAAACAAACCTGTCTAACCTAACAGTTTTTATTTGGACTACTTGCAGCATCTTGAAATATTTATCAAAGCAGATAGATGAGTGGTCGTTAGGTATCTGCTTTGGAAAGAAATAGAATCATGACAGGAATTAATAGAAGAAAGGATTTCAAGTATCAGTACTACACAGACTAGATTTAGGTGTTAGTTCTTTAGGTTGAAGGAAAACAACTTGTCTTTTCCAACACAGTACATAAAATGTAGTGATATTCGCTGTGATAATAACCCGAAGGCCTTAGGAGACACACAAAAATGCAAAGTTCACACAGCAAAAAATAAGGCTAAAGCATTATTTATAGGGATGTGCTTGGGCCCTTAACCTGTAAATAAATCATACTGAGATTTTTTTATGTGAATGAAGCCTCAGATTTATTCCTCCAGAGAAAGACTTGAAAGCCTGCACTGCTTTGTGAAGCTGACCTGGTACAACAGTAGCTTGGAGGCGGAATGGAGTTCATTTGAATGTTATTTAAGCACCAGCTCTGCAGTGTTTAAAGTGGTCTTACATCAGCCCAGATGACCTTTGAGGAACAGATACAAGCAGAGCTGCAGGGGAAGGGGCTTTACTCTGCAGGGAGCAAGGGCACACGCTCCCAAACCAGGCTGTGAAATCCTACTTGTTCATAAGAGGAAGGTAAACTGGCCACTGATTAATGGTCGTTTTCAGACATAGACAGTACATAGTAAAAGTTTACCTGTTGTTTTTAGAAGTAGCACAGGCATTAATTAAGCATCTCACTAAAACTTCACAAATTCAGGTACTGCTTATTGAGTCTGACCAGCTGGGCACTCTGATTTTGATGAAGTTATTTTGCACTACACGACAGCTCAGGTTTACCATAGTCTTTGCAAGTCAAGGAGACCCACTGCCAAGTCCTGGCAGGGAGCTCATGCCCTGTGAGGGCAGAGGCACATCCAGAGCCCCTTGCTGGTGTCACCCAGCTGGCCAACAGTGCCCTGCTCCATCTGCTCCCAGCTGGAAAGGTGAGTCTTGCCCAGAGCTGCTGGGAGACAGACACCTCACTGCTATGCAGACAAACCAGTGACTCCCAGTTTGCAGGTGCAGTCTGAGCATGCAGATTACCCAGGCACCTTTCTCACATAAATTTCAATATCAGTGTGTTCAGTGTAAAGAATTATTTTTTAACATGCTCTTTAAACCATGGTTAAATGGGAAAATTGGTCTATCACTTAAAAACACAAGTGTTTTATGAACTCAAACA
The DNA here is from genome assembly GCA_027886175.1 of Phylloscopus collybita. Taxonomy (NCBI): domain Eukaryota; kingdom Metazoa; phylum Chordata; class Aves; order Passeriformes; family Phylloscopidae; genus Phylloscopus; species Phylloscopus collybita. Next base: position 36,805,358 of record JAJNNQ010000009.1, on the reverse strand, counting down.
CTCCAACTCTTCCACATGATACTTTTAGATGGACATGTGTTTTTCTGATGACTATGTGATAAGGATAATCTTATGAAAGGGAAAAAGAAAAAAAGGCAAGAAACTCAAAAAAAACCACCCCAAAACCCCTACCAAAGCAGTTCCAAGACATTTCCCAACCCAAGCATGTTTTGAGAATCCTAATATTGACTGAATAAAGCAGTGAGCCTCAAACACTGCACATAGATTAAACTATTCCTAAGCCTCAGCATCAGACGGTTACTGCACTCAAGTTGAATTGACAAATGCTTCCAGCGCCTTAAAATGGATGTCTCTGCCTTCAGTTAGTGACTGCTTCATAATCCCAAACAGCAAATGAAAGGACAAGAGACTGAAAATCAAAGCCCAAAAGGGAGGTAGTACTCTGTCAATTTCAGTTTACAATCTTTTTTTAATTGCCAGTTATACACACTGGTTTTCCCTCAAACAAGCAAACAAATGTGAGTGTTTCTATGGAAGAAACATTGCTCTTCTTTCTCCTTTCTTCTTATAGTTAAGCAATTATGAAGTTAAAAGAACAGACAAGGAGAGGCAGCAAATCTTCTTTCCTTAAGTGAACTTTCCTAAGTGTTTGGGCCTGTCAATGTGATAGTTCATGTAAGGCAAGTAGTACTTGCCCCTAAAATAGTTTGCTGGTAGAGACTGTATGCTACTACAGAAGTACATAGTGCCTAACATTTAAAGAAAAGCAAATCATAAGTTTAAAAATAAATCAGGCATACTATGTGTTTTACAGCTGTAAGGATTGCTGTTGTAATTTCCCTCAGTGCTGAGGGAACATGCCCTACCTGCTGTGTACAATATCTGCTGATCAGGTTTCCCAAGAGTAGATGTAGCTTCAGTAGCTGATTTCTAAGAATTACCTGTTTATCACAGAGACTATTATAATTTTCTCGAGAGAGAGATATGATTATTTTTTTGCTTTCTACCCTTTTATGTAATACAGCTACTTGTCCTGTATCAAACGCTTGCTTGAAAAGGTAAATGCTAATGCCAAATAATTTACATAAAGGAAAAACAAAGCAATTTTTTTTCTAATTGTTGGCATAAAGCAATTTGCCTTTTGAAGCAGTAAAGATAATTGGTGACAATATTGTTACAACATATTTAAATGAGTTAAGCATTGATCCTACAGAGGAGCATAATTAGCACAGCAGAAGTCATGCGGGGAGGGACTTAAAAAAATTATTGGTAAGTGACTTGAATTTTAAGTAAGTTTTATTGCTATTTTTACTACACGTATTATGCATAGAGTTGCCCAGATACCAAGACACGGAGTCTTGATGGAATAAAGAAGAGCATGAGCTACAATGCTTTCTTTCCTTAATAAATACTTTAATAGGTATCTTCATTATTCTCCTTCCTGAAGAGACTTTAAAAGCGATACCGAGAGGTGCAGCCGTGCATGTTGGTTTCAAGCAGTGCAGCTCAGGCATCTCCCCTGCTGTGTGGCAATGAGTCTCTCAGTGGCCCAACTCGAAGGGGGCAAAAGAGAGGCAAGGACAGCACAGGAGCTGCAGCCCAAGGGGTGAAAGCGCAGGGAAGCGGGACCGAGCGGGCAGCACCAGCCGTGATAGTGGCAGAGGGAGCAGGAGCAGGCTCATGATTGAGAGTGGAGTTGCACTATCCTGAGCTGCTGCCTGTGCTCCCAGTGATGCCTTATGTTCTGGGTTTTTCTGTCTTGTTCTGGTGTTTTTGCCTTTGTTTTTGCCTTTGAATTAAGTGGTGCCGGGACTTGATCACAGGGCGATGGGGGGCAGGGCAGTTTTGGTTCTAGCAGGGGACTCGCTTCTTCAAGGACACTCTCTCCGAACTCCCGGCCCCGAGGATAAGCAATGTGGAAGAGGGGAGGCAAGCAGGAAGGATGGAACACCGAGATTTGGAGTTGTTGATTGGACAATGGATGGGGGGTGTGCAAATGAACTGAAACTTGTAAAAGGGGGTGGATTTCGTGACTCTTCCTCCTTTTGCTTCCATCTTGGAGCCATCCGGGCTGAGCCACGGCTGTGGCTCTGGTGCTGTCGGGGTGTGGCCTTGAAGGCCTTTAATAAATGTTCACCTTATTCTTATAACTCTGTCTGGCCTCTGTCTCAGTTTTTAAGGCAACACCCTCACGTTAGGGTGAAGGGAGGAAGGCTAACACTCCCTGCCCATGTGGAGCATGTTCAAGAAGAAGGAAGAAAAGAAGGCAAGACCTAATTTTTCTTTGAAAAACCTGGACTTCAGCCAGATGATGCGATGCTTCTGTTATACTAATTACAGCTTAAACCAAAGAAGCCAAAAAGCAGATGGGCCATTGCTATGATATAAATTTGGAGGCCCTGCAGACGAGTCTCTGTGGGTTGGGAAAAGCCTGCTGGCACGGCAGCAGGGCAGGGTTCCCGAGGTGCCCACACAGCCCTGTGCCGATGGAGCACAGCTGCCGTGCCCACAAGCTGGGCAGGGAGCGGGGCAGCGGCTGTGCTGCAACAGCAACAGCAGCAGGGAGCAGCTGGCAGAGCTGAGAAGCGTCAGGGATGGCCCCACACACTACACAAAGGGATGTGACAACACGCTAACATTCCAGGGGCTACCAGGAGGTGACCAGAAGCTGCTACATCACCTGGAATGTTTATGGGTTCCCCGTTTCTGAGTGGGGAATTACAGAAGCTGTTTTGACCCAAGTCTTGAAAGAAAATAAATGCTAGCACAGCTGCGTTAACTCTTTGATATTAATGATGTTGCCAATGAAGGATTTAATTAAATGTGAGTAACCTATGCAGGTTTAGACATTGTATATGAAGGGCAGCACTCATCCTCTGACTGGCAGCATCTCATCCTCTGATTTTCCCATGAAAGGAATGTTTCCCCATGTCTGAGTCTCTGCTGAAGTAAAACTGTGGCTCTTTCAATGGCAAATAACCATGAGCGTGTGTTGGATAAATTCTGTCCAATTTCATTCTACTCTGACAACTGACACAGCTTTCCTGTGATGCAATCATGATTAATAATTTATAAATAATTCATAATAAATTGTTCACTTACTTTTCTTAATTTTAAGTAATCACTGTGACAAAACTGTCTAATTGAAATCATCAATAGAAGAAGACTCAAGATTCCTTGGCAGAAAGTTTAGCTTATTATGAAAAACATATTCTGAGTTGCTATACTTGATCATTAGGGGAAGCTGGTTAATTACCATAAAGTGATTATGACACAGGCTGAAGCTGGATTGAATCCTGTGATCATCAATGTGCTCAGGAAATCTGGTAACTAGGCTTGTCATCTCTAGAAACTCTACTTTGCAAGATCTCTAACCAAAGCTGGCAGCACATCAGAGAGGAGATGTAAGACTGAAAGGGAAAAAAAAAGAAGAAAAAAAAAAAGAGTAGAAATATCTCACAGCTGTCAGCTCTGTTTCTCCAGACAGCCATTTTTATCCCAAAATCTAGGTAAAAGTCCTGGGAAGGAGAAAGCATCACAATCACCACCATCTCACTGAAGTCAGTGAGCTAGGACCCTCCAGCTCACACAGGTGTTTGTTTTGTTACTACAAATACTGAGACTGCTGTAAGTGTAACTATTTTTGTTCTCAATTATTCAGCATCCAAACTTCAAAACTTAGCCTTGTGCTGTGTAAAAAATAGAGAAGTTGCAAACTATCATGCCAATTTACAATGATGATAGAGGAAAATAGTCCAAGATAATAAAAGAAAGCAAATTCAAGTAAAGGATTTTTCTCTTTGCTCACTGTTTGCATAAGAGCACTCATACCAGTGAAGTGGTAGGGAAAGTGGATGGAGACACTTTTAAGAGGAAATCTCAGGACAAAGTGAGTGATCATTGTTCTCAATTGGATTAAATGACTGTGAGGTATACTAAGCATTATGGGAAGAAAGGGAAAATAATATTAAGCCTTCAGATAAAAATTCAGAGAGTATTCCTACAGTACTACTGCTCACTGAATGGGCTCGGAAGTTAGGAATAAAGTGCATTTGAGAACTAAAAAAGCTATTTGGAGTGAACCAAGACTACCTTCCTTTTTCTTACCTTTATTTTTTCAGTGTTCAAGAAGTAGTTCTTGCTCAGTTTCTGAGACATTGTTGAATAAAACTGCATGGGTCGGAGCTGCCCTAAGGTCAATGAAACTAATCACAATTCACATGCTTACAGCAAAATGCAAGCTTAAATTTAGCTGTTTCCTGAACCACTTTGATGGATTTTATTTTGTACAAGGTGGTTGAGCTTATTTATGCAAACACAACATATTCTTGCAGCACCTATTTACAAAAAGCTTCTATTGAAATCTACATGACAAATCCAATTTAAAGCAGGAGCAGAGTATCTCTAGGTCTGTAATTTTTTAATTATCCTCAAAAAAAAAATCTTAAAGACACATTCCAATGCATTATTAAATGAGCACGCACTGCACTGATGAGAGCAATTTCTGTTCACACAAAGCTTTCCACTTATTTTCATTAACTTATTACATACTACACATCAAACTTTAAAGCTATCACATAGTCTCAGGTCAAAAAGATGCTTTCCTCTAAAAACCAGACTAATTTGTCTGGTTGCCCATTTCTTTATTAACCATCTGGATAGCCAGTTCCTTCCTTTGGGCTTAATACTACTCCTAACAGCTCACAGTCACTATTGCTAAGGTTGCCACATCGGGAGATAGGGGAAAGTACTTACAGACATCTTGAACAATCCTCCTTCCTGCACACATTCAGATTTTATGTCAGAGCACAGCAGCACCCTTTCCTTCTTTTCTTTCCCTCTCAAATTAGGTCAAGTAGCTGGGAATATCTCTTTGCTAGAGAAGTGGCCTCTCAGTCTGGCGTGTGGGGGATAGTCCCCGCCTCATCCACCTGCTTATGGTTTCACTGAGATTGCTGTACTTCTACAAGTCATTCTTTTCTGGCAAAATAATAAGCCATAGCACTGGAAAAAAAGATCACAGGTTTGCTCTGTGGCCATTTTAAGATGCAGACAAACCAGCTTGTCTGAAGTGAGAGGCTTTTACAGTTACCCACTAGCTACCAGTGGGAGAACACATTGCTGGCACATTTATTGAGTGGTTTAAGCTTACTTCCATCTTTAAATTAAAGCTGAACATAAGCATAATGTTTCACAGTTCCTTGAGAGAGTAGTATGGGAATTAGAGGCTTAATGTCATTACCACAGTGAGTGCCTTTCTCTGCCCCACTTGCAAATGCAGATATATAGGAGCTTTTTTCAGTTTATGAGGAGACTGTGCAAACAGATTTACAGAGAAGAACTTCATCACACACTGAATTCTGTTGCCTCTAGAGCTTCTTTAATGTTAGCATCAGATGCTTTTCAAAACTTAATAAATATTCCCTTCCCTGACCAATTTGCATCTTTGAAATTTCATGCAATTAAATTTCATCTAACTTCTTGCTCTTCCATGATGATGAGTTATGAACTGCAGAATTTAGAGGCATGGATTAAAAAAAATGCCTTCAGAGCAACATCAATATGTGAATGAGTATACATCTTAGTTCCATTACTCTTTTCCTGGTGGCAAGCAGAATTTTCAGAGAAAAATTGCTAGTGGATAATAAATGTGATGCCTGGTGGTCCTACAACAACACTACATTATATTACCAAGCTCAATTAAGGTCACCTTGATATAAAATTGATATGGGAAGGGATGAAGAAAGGAAAGTAAAAGGAACACTGAATGATGCATAAATCTGGGGAATAGAGTTATACAACGAAACTAGGCTTCTTTTTAAAAATGGAGAGACAAGAAAAGTAAGATATAGAAAACTATGAAGACAATAGGAAATATAAGCATGACTTCAGGTACCTAGTTCATACAGTATGACTGACATGTTCATTTAATGAATCCCTATCTTGAAGTTACTTAGTAATAAGATGCACAAACTGAAGTCATTACAAAAAGACACCTCTATACTATTACAGATAAACTGTAGTTTAATAACCAGAATGCACACTCTAAATCTTTGCTTTGAGAATGTCACTAAGAAAGAGCAAAACAAAACCCAAATCCAATTAGAATTTCCTTGACAACTGTGAAAAGCTCTCTGCTAATCAGGCAGCTGATAAATAATCCAAAAATAAATCTGTGGGAAAAAAACCTGTTGTAGAAGTTGATAACTATAAACAAATACAATGAACCAAAATTAAATAACCTCAGTCATTTAATTTAATCCCTAGGTTCCTGCTGAGACACAGCCCAGTTCAGCAAATGGCAGTAGGACAGCATGAAACCCAGAACACGCTGTCACTCCACCCCAAACTCTCAGCCTCACTAGCAAAGCTGGCGCTGGGGTCACCTGGAGGGTAAGGGAGCTAAAGGTGTGGAGAGCTGCTCTCTGGCACCATGGCTGCACGTGTGTCAGCACTGCCTAAGCAGCACAGGCAGCTTCAACAAAGCAAAACAAGGCAGGGCTAAGCTGCCTAGAAAAGGCAGCACTACTGGAAAAACTGACATTGCAAAGAGGTCCCTTGTATAAGGGCTTCTCTGCCAGCGATTAATAGATCGTGACTAATTAAGGCAAAATTGAGAAAAGAATGTGTTTCACGTGTTTTACTACATGTTAATATAATTCTGTTAAAGCTGCTGTTAGGTAACCTCTCACAGTCTTAGTGGTTTGTTCTTTTAGAGCCTGTGTCAGATTTTTCACCTCTTAAGTCCCTCAAAAGGAAAGAAGAAAGAGGTACTTCACTTCTACTTGCAAAGTACCCTCCAAATTTCACATCTGGCTGGAATACATAGCACAACATCTTACAGAGGAGTTGCACTGTGCTCTCACATGCAAATTTTAGTTTTTTTGTTTTTTCCTTTTGTTTTTTCCTAAAATGCAATGTAAGAGCTGAAGTGCATTGTTTCTAATTTTGTAGGGCAGACAACAGTAATAACACTAATATCTTATGCTTCTACTTTTCTGCCATTTGAAAATTTCAAGCTGTTCTCCATTTATTCTTCTCGGTGTGGTTTACTGACCTTTGTCCCTCAGAATCTCATAGTGATTTAGTATATCTAGCCATGCAACCCCCTGTGAGATAAGAAAGCATTGCAACTATGTTATGAATGTGAACTTGCATCAGAGAGAGATTATGGGCTAAAACTATGCAAATGCCTAGGTATCCTCCACAGTGCATTGAAATTGACAGTCTTTTCGAGTGGGACACCCACATAAATCCCCAAGTCATAATATTACATTCTCAGCTATTAATCAGGAGAAAATGTTAAGGGACAGTGACCCACACAGATTGGTTCTCTAATACACACAGTCCAAAACCTCTCCTAGAAAATTTGTGGTTTCAAAGTTTCTTAATAATGTTAAAAAGACACTCACCATTGAAAAATACCAAGGTTGTATTATCTAATGAAACATAACCTTATTTGTTGTTTCTTCCCATCTAAAAACAGTGGAAGAAGGAGCTGAAACTGCACATCCAAGGTAAGACACTCAAGAGAATGCAATTGTATATAAAACTGGTGGCAGGCTGGGAGTAAAAAATGTCATGGCTGCGATGCTACCAATGTCAGTCTGTCTTCCTAGACATTGCATGAATGCTATTGCATGGAGTCTTCCAGGGAAATCAGGTATAAGAGGCTGTATTTCTAGACCCTAGCTGGAATGAAAGCTACAATTGTCCCGATAAGACTTTCAAAAAGGAAACAGGCGAAACAGTCACCTTACTTTTGATGTCTCAGCACTAAGCCTTAAGGGAGACATACAAAACATCTTCAGAATGTAACTCTTTGCAATGCAGTCCAATACCAAGTATTAGGAATCCAACATAGGTGTGGGGATGGTGACAAATAAGACTCTCTCTCCACCATAACCTCATGATATTTCAAAGCCTAGAAATAAAATTACCTACTCTGCAATGAAAATATCATGATCTTAAAACGTTTTGTCCAATCTATCCCATAGGCACTATACCAGTTCTCTCAGTCAGGCTAGCAATGGGTGGTGTCTCGTGATTTTGTATCTCTCTCAGTCTGTCCATAGCTTTGAAGTTTGCTGCTTCTATTTCATACTGGAAAAAAGGCACAGAGGCTTTTTGGTGTTTCAAAATTTTAGCAAGACTGCAATAACACTTCTGCAGAGACCTTTGTATATAGCTCAGTCAAATTCATGCTATATTAAACTAACATCTAACAAGAACAGAGTTGGAGAAACAACCACCAACATAACCTTTACCTTTTATAGACAGAGAGTTTTGTGTCAGTTTTGGCATGTGTTTGAGGTTTGCAGTGAGTGGGAGCACATAAAAGAATATTCTAGGAACCTTTACTACATGAGATGTCTACCATATGGTTTCTCTTATTGTGTGAAGTGTGAGCAAATGATTGAGCCTTTCTCTGCCAGTTCTCTGTTAGCAGGTCTACATCAGGTCAAAAAAAATCTGAGTAAAGAACTCAATTTAAGTCTCCTCTAGTAGTACTTCAACTACCACACCTTTCCTTCTCTAATGATATAACTAAATATTTAAAGTGATTAACCCAACCGTATCTGTTTAATTAAGAGATTACAGTTATTTTGGGGGGGACATTTATTGGGAAGATCATAAGGTTAACTAAATTTGCTCACTTTATATGTACACTTGATAAAAGGGGTTTATTTGAATTTCTTCTTATGGCTCTTTTAAAAGTGCACAAGTTTTTACAGATTAAAAAATTCAAAAAAATTCCAGAAAATTATGAATTTGAAAACACCATGTCAGTGATTCTTGCAAGTGCTGTTAAGACAGGTCTGAGATCATAAAAAATGTGATAACTCTTGTCAAGGCCACAGTTCAACGCTTACTACAGCAGTGTTTTAGATGCTATACTGGTAAAACACATGGCTTTCCACAATCTAAAATACTGACTTGCCCATTCCATTTCCAGATGATAAAAAATTGGCAGGATACTCCAGATGGTTTTTTTACCAATGAGAGGGACCTGGACAGGCTGGAGTATTGGGGTAACAGGAATCTCCTGCAGTTAAGCAAAGAGAAATGCAAATTCCTGCATATCAGGAATGCACCAGCATGTGCTGGAAGCTGACCAGTTGAAAATTATGTGGGTAGAAAAGACCCTGAAGTCAGTTCCATTTAAATAAAAGAAAAAAATAAAATACATTGTAGGTGATCAAACACTGGAATAGGCTGTCCAGAGAGGTGTGAAGTCTCCAACCTTGCAGATATTCAAAACACAATTAGGCATAGTCCTGAGCAACCTGCTCTAAGCAAGAGAGTTTGACTAGAAAAGCTCCATAAATTGCTTCCAGGCTCATCTGTTCTGAGGGTCAGTTTGGAAGCTGAGAAAAATCTGTGTACACCTGTGTTGAATTGGTGTGGCAGGGTTTTGGCAGGGGCAGTTTCTGTGAGAAGCTGCCAGAAGCTTTGTCCATGTGTGACAGGGCCAGTTCCAGCTGGATCCAAAACAGACCCATTGCTGGCCAAGGCCAAGGCCAAGCCCACCAGCAACAGTGGCGCCTCTGTGGGAACAGATTTAAGAAGGGAAAAAGTTATTGCACAGAAGCAGCTGCAGCCAGTGAAGAGAGGAGTGACAATATGTGAGAGCACCAACCCTGCAGACACTGAGGACAGTAAAGAAAGAGAGGCAGGAGGTGCTCCAGGCACCAGAGCTGAGATTCCCCTGCAGCCCATGTCGAAGGCCATGGTGAAGCAACTGTTCTCTTGCAGCCCATGCATGAGAGATCCACCTGTGCCCCATGGAGGACCACACCAGAGCAGGAGGATGCCTGAAGGAGGCTGTTACCCTGTGGGAAGACCATTCTGCAGCAGGCTCCTGGCAGGACCTACAGCACTGCAGACAGAGGAGCCCATGCTGAAGTGGAGCAGGTTTACTGACAGGACTTGTGACCCTGTAGGGGCTTCATGCTGGAGCAAGCTGTCCCTGAGGAATTGCACCCTTTGGAAGGGAGAGCTAGAGCAGTTTAGGGAGAACTATAGCCAATGGGAAGGACTCATACTGGAGAAGTTCATGGAGGATGGTCTCATGTAGGAGGGACTCCATGCTGGAGCAGAGGAAATGTATGAGAAGTCTTGTCCCTGAGGAAGAAGGAGGAGCAGAAGCAACATGTGATGAGCTCAAAGCCCCCATTCTTCATTCCTCTCCAATACTGATGAGGAGGAAGTAGAGAATTCAGGAATAAATTAAAGTCCAGGAAAAGGGTTGAGGAAGGTATTTTTAAGACTTGGGTTTATTTCTCAATATTATACTTTGACTTGATTGTTAATAAATTCAGGTAATTTCCCCAAGTGAAGTCTGTTTTGCCCATGATGTAATTGGGGAGTAACCTCTCCCTGTCCTTACCTCAATGCAGGACACCTCATTTATTCATAACTGATCAAGGTCTGCATCTGACACACTCAATTGCTGATGTGATACTGCAGTTCAAACATTGAGCCATTTTATAAAATCACATTCCTATTATCATCATCCAGCCCTTTCAAAAGATCAGCCTTCAGGAATGATCTAGCAATTAAACCAATACTCCCCAATCAGTGCTTCCTGGGCAGAGCAACTCTTTACTCAGCTTGCTGCTTCTGATACTGGAGGTTAAAGGCAAAAAGGAGCCATGGGCTTTGAACCTTTCTGCTCTGTTTCTATTGGTCCCTGTAAGAGGAAGAGGAGAAAATCCATATTCTTGATGTTTAAAAAGTCTGTTTCTAAGCTGAGAAATAAGGGCTGAAAGTGATCAATGCTGCATAATAAAAATAAGTAGGTATTGATCAGCAGAAAAGTTTTAGGTAGCAGAAAATTTTCAAGTAAGGAATTAATCTTGACTGTTAAGAGTATTCATTACAAATTTCTATAAGCACAACAAGTATAACAGTTGTTAAGATGTGCCTTCGTAACGGTTAAGCTTAGCCCCTTCTTAATTTTTTTTTTTTTACAGCACTGCAGTGAACTTCCCCAAAACTACCTCAGCTGTCTGCCACATCCCTAGACCATGGTATTTTGGCAGAGCACAATAAGAAGGAGAAGCACATACCTGCAGCAGCGTCTTATGTTCCTGACTCTCAGAAGAACACAAATCCCTTGCTTCTGTGTTCCTGGGGAGCTGCTCTCAGCTGACTGGAGGCCAGGATAAGGAGCTTTGTAGATGCAGAGCATCTTTCATCAGAATTAGACTGTATCACTTTGCAGAATAGGCTCAAAATGTATCTTAATTCAGTAGAATGTTTGTAAAGAAACTGCTATTACTTTTCAACTCAGGGCACTGCTTTGTTGGATTCTTTCCCCTCAAAACCCATTGGAGAAGTGAGGAAAGTGACTATGACAGAGATACGTGGCATGAGGTATGGTGAATAGCAACACAGTTTATACCACTCAAAACTTTTTTCTCAGAGTTACAGTAATACTGATTCAGGAGAGAAACATACCTACTTATGGAGTAAATCTGTGTAGAATCAACTTGAGTAAAAATAATATAATCCTCAATCTCCTGACCAATTTCCCACTTGTCATATTGTTTTTGACTTGAAAATGTGCTTGGTTGAGAATAGGAGAGTGAATAGGACAGCAGGTTCACTTTAACAGGACAGCTGCTTCCCTAGTTGCAAACACATGAAATGAGGCACTTTCTACAATGTCTTAAATTAAATGCATATCATTCCCTACTTCTTCCTACTTAATTAAACCTATTTTTCATATAATACCCAGAGCTCTTTTCATTTCTAAACACAGAAATACTTATGCTGTCTCCAAGCAATTGCCTTGATGCTATTAATTTGCAGGACATAAAACAACAGACCATGTCACAGAGAATTAAGAATGCTAATAAAGCACTTCAGCAACTAATTTTAGTTTTTGAGCTTCTATCAACACAGGCAAGCAAAAACAAAACCCCATAACTGTCTTCTACATAACTTTTTGAAAAAGATATTGTATATGCATTTACATATCACTATGAAGGAAAGCAAGTCAAAACCTTCAGTGAATAGCATTGGCTTCTGACCAATACAACTGAAGGACTTTATTTACTGTTGGGTTTACATCCGTTATCTGAATATTTCTATAATAAATAAAGCAGAGGTATAAAGCTACCATTTACTCATCATTCCTTTAGTTGTTTGGGTGCACACAATTCCACACACTGTTTAGTTTTAGGGCAATTTTAGAAATAATATTCAGTAACTTGGAGATAGAATAAGAAAGTAAATTAGTATGTACAAGTCTGCACGAGCTGCTACAAAAGCAGTCTAAATCCTGTTAGCTTTACTTAGGTGACAAGGAAGTTAGACAACAGAAAAGTCAGAGATCCTAAAGGTTCAGGTGAGTTCCAGGTGGTTCTGTGAGAAACAGACTTTTTTTACAGGCAAAAAAACAGGCAAATAAGTTTGCAAGTAAACTTTGCATGCAAAGTAGTCTTAAAACTAAAATAATGTGGATTAAAATGCTAGCATATTGGATTACCTTGTATAGATTAAGATCATTGTACCATTATAAAAGACCATAAAATCAGGATTCAGCACCAGGATGCTGTCCCCAGGTGCTGAGTGTGCATCAATGCATGGGATTCTGTCTGCAGTGTCCAAAAGCTCTTCAAGCACAGAATAAATACAGATTTTTCTGCTCTAAAAAGTTAACTATTTATTATTGGTCTTCAAAATGGGCTTAACTATTGTATTTAAACAAATATATTAATTTTTTCATTATTTAGATGTGCACCAACTGCATATATTATATATTCATGCATCATACAGATTTTTTTTTTGTGTCATATCTGAATTACTTCTGTTCCATTACTCATGTTATAGACCATTAAACTTTCCAAGTAGAATTTTTTCTTATTCATTGTTGTGAGAATCTGGTCCATTTGGCTTCTTTAGTATTCTAATATAAATGTCTAGTAATCTACAGAGAGCTACAGATCACAGAATCTCAGGATAGTCTGGGTTGGAAGGGACCCAGAAGAATCATCACATCCAGCTCTTAAGTGAATTGAACCCACGACCTTGGCGTTATTAGCACCATGCTCTAATATATGGCCCTATATTAATAAATTTTATTTCTAGATCAAGTTCTATTTGTAGCACCTACCCTAAATCACTCAAAATTAGATCTAAGAATGAAAAATACCTTGACTTGTTCCCTTCATCAGTGGCCCAGTCTCCAAGATTATTTAAGTTGTCAGTGTTTAGATGTCAGAATAAAATACATTTCTCTCTAAAGTGTGGCAAAACCCATATCGGACTCAACAGAATCTCTTATCTTCATTTCACACATCAACTGCAGCTCCATGTGGACATATGGAGCATCACAGCTTCCTAAACAAAAAAAATATAGTTATTAAATATACAGCTGCTGGCCCTAATCTCATTCCCTAGGCTGGGATGATGGTGTTGGGTCGAAAATAAAATGTAAAAGTCCTATGATGTATTTTAGTGGAAAATTTTAAAATTTTATTGAGTTATTAGTTGCTTAAAATATCCTGAGATAAAATGAAAGGACAAAATCAATTGTCTTTTAAATGATGACAGAAATTGAAATAATACCAGATCTCCTTTTAGTCACATTTCTGCCACCCACACCCTCAGCTACTGAGTGCCCTTGTAAGGCTCTCTGGAAAAAAATCCAAAGCAGTATGTTTGATTAATTAAGGTTATATCACAGTACCACCTGTCACAAGAGCATTGTGCTCTTTTGTTTGTAGAATGCCTTATCTGCATGAAAGCACTGCCTGGAAGAATTGCCTTGAGAATGTGCAGGACAGAGATTTACTAATTCCAGAAACAGCTGTAAACTAGATAGCACAAGTGACAGATAACTTGTAGTTATAAAGTAACTCAAAATGAGAAGTCAGTTGTGTAAAAAGTTGGCATATATAAATTTAACAACACAGATTCATGGATTTTAGGGCTGTAAAGGACTATTTGTTTGATATTGTTTATCTTGACCCAGTGTGCATCACACCTGTCCGGTACTAGGTAGGATCTGTAATTTGTGCTTAGCTAGACTAGGAGTTCCAAGAGGGCATTCTGTCCTCATCTGGGGATATCAAGAGATGAAAAAAAATCATGACTTTCCATGGAAGCTTGTGCCAAAGATTAATAATCCCCAGCATAAAAAAAAAAAAAAAAAGTGATGCGAATAGGCAATTTAAATCTATCTTCCAATCACTAGTTTACGACATACCTTTTGCCAAGTCTATTAAAAAGCTTCATAGTCCACAATTATCTTGATGAGTCTTAGTCACAATAATGAAACTTTTAGAATACAAATCAAAGAAAAAAACCCACCACACTGCAGATCCAGATGGCTATCTCTTCTACTCCAAGATATATTTTTGAATCAGCTTCACAGTTTCTGATTGCATTATTGTAATCCTTTGAAACTATGGATACTAGGATTGTTTGCAATATCCTAGTCGTATGACCATAAATATACCCCCACCTATTTGCAAAATAATGTGTTATTCTACAGTCTGCCTTACATACCAACTCTATTTGCTATCAGGTCACTCAGAGAACTCTCATGCAGCTGCCTGCCCACACTGCACCCTTTTCTGGTAGGTATTACTTTGGACTATATCCAGGCTGGTCTCTCAGACTGGATGTTTCTTGATGGCATGTTTGGGAAACTGATTTTAAAAGCATGTTCCTTATCTGGACTAAGGTATCAGTACAAGCACTTTACAAAACCTTAGTGGTTTCAAAGTCACTGCTTTCATGGTCAGTGTCTCTAAACTTGTGGGCTGAATTCCTTGTCCTTAAACATGACTTGTCTTTGGTTCCAATAAAACACCCGGTCACAAATTCACATTAACCATCTGCTTCTTCTAATTATTGTTTCTGGGTTTTTTGTGTCTTTCATGAGTTTTAACAGTAATCATATAATAATTATTTTTTTATTATTATTTATGTAAATCAGGCAGAGCATTGAGCTGAGTACTAATTCTGTAAGACTCATGCTTTAGATTTTCACAAGAAAGGAGAACATGTTGCATCTTATACTGCTGCGGTCTGCCTGTCTCCATCCAGCCAGCTGCAGGAACAGCCTTGAGGGACCTCATATAAGATCAACCTAGTATGACAGAGGAGGGGGCTGGCAGGATCATCAGGGAGTGAATTATAATCATCTCAAGTAAGGAAACCCTGAGCTGCCTCAAGACAGAACCATTTCAGCTGGCAATGGACTCTGAGGGATTTGTCACTCAGAAAACAGCCAATCTCTGCTTTGGCGAGTTATCCTTGGGCTGCCCACATTAAAGGGCAGGGAGAAAGAGTGACAGAAGGAAGCACATTATTGAGGAACAGATGTTGTAAAAAAAAATGTTTGCTACTACTAAGACTCAGTAAGGCAAAGAAGTTATCATCCTTTCTCCACATTTGCATTATGAAGGCCATTTAAACAATAGAAAATTTATTCAGATAAATAAACATATTTATTTTTCAAAGAATGAAAGAACGAATAATTTATCTTCATACCTTATGAAACAATCAGATTTCCATGAGTGGCTCCAAACTCTTTGAAAAATAAAGGTAGGAGTATCATATCATGTCAAATTAATTCTACGTATGTTCATAGGTTGGACTTTAACCTATGAATATCAGGCATGGGGTGTGTTTCCCACAAGCCATGTAAATAAAGTACTCCATTCCTCCCATAAGACTCAACCAGCACCCCTTTCCACTCAGAATCAAAGGCTTTTATGTTACACAGCCCATCTGCCAGATTTTGTCAGCAAGAATAAAGGGCTGTGATCCGCGGTGAGATGAGGACAACTGAAAAGAGCACCAGGCAGGAGCAAATGGGTGCAGTAAACAGCTCTGTGAGAAGATAGCAGCAGGAGGATGAAAGAGTGGCAGCCAAAATAGGAGTTCAAATGAAGGAGTTGCAGGAATGTCAATTGTAACAGAATGCTTTTCTACATCAGAAACAGTCAGGCAATTTTCTTAAAAAAAGCAAGAGACAGCACAGAATCGAAATCCAAAAACTTCTGGGGTCTCTGGATTTCTTCCTGTACTTTTCTAACATACAGAAAATATTAATTTATTTTACACATCATTCTCCATTTCTCACAACTATACTTCTGTGATTTATGGGGCCATCTTGCCAAGATATATTCCTCATCATAAAGCAATTTTTTAAGGAAATGGCACTTATAAGAGACAGAAAGTAATTTATATTGATAAACAGGAGTGGGAGTTTAAAAGCTCTGAAAAAAGGCAGTACCTTTTAAAACTACTTCTCACCTTATCAGCTGGCAAGGAAGAAATTTAATTTCACATGAGTTTCCCCCACTGTGGCTGCTGGGAAGGAAAAGGATGGACTCCAAATATTTTGCACTTAGTGAAATAGCATGCAAGTTATGGCCCAAGACTAAGACTATCATGTAAAATAGTAATTCTTGACTTAGATTTTCTAATTATTTGTATATTGGCTATTATCTGACCATTGTAACAATAGATCATCGGAATATATTGATCCAATTTTCCACCAGAGATGGGGCTATGCAAATCAGCTATACTGGTAAGCACCCATACTTCATTCACAAAATAAACATATTTGGTATGGCCCTGTGTGTCCGTAACTCCATTTTATTTCAAATTAAATTTAGTTCAATTGCTTACAAATGTACTCAAAAAGCAGACAGAAGTATTTTCAAAAAATTATAGGATAGCATACGTAGTTCTTGTTTGCACAGCCTCCTGTTTAACAGAGGATATGCATCTAAAACACTACTTTTTTCCTCCCTTTTCTTAGCTTTGCTTCACCTCTTCGTGGAGCCTATAGCTTGTAAATTATTGCTTTGCCTTTATTTAAAATAATAAAGTTTGTTTATCAGGTAAAAGCAGATGCTAAAACTAGATTCTCTAATTATCACATAAAATGGAGCCATACATATTTATGACTTTATCAGGTAATAACAGGTACTGAATATTTATCCCTCCAGTCACAATGGCTACACATTACAAATTTATGACTGCACAGTATCTACTGTGCAGTCTTTTTCCAGTAGGCTCAAATGGACAAATCTCACTTATCTCTCCTGGGGCAGTGATGTTTTCTGGATTTGTTTTGACTACATTCAGTTCATGTAATCACAACGGTTATGCCATTGTGGTGCCCTCAAAAAAACTATATATCGATTAATACCCACCGAATTTCAGATTTTGCTGTCAAGGACCTCTGTATGTCAGGACGTTAATAAACACGCAAATTAAAATTATTAAACAGACAAGTGACACTTCCAAATCAAATGAAGACATTTTGCAGGTGACCTTGAGATACAGCAGTTGAAGCATCTCATAAATTTTCCATGATGATGACCTAAGATGAAATCCCTATAGCAAACAATAAAATTCAAAGCTTTCTGTCCCTGGATAAGTACAGGATTATTTATGTTTCAGTGAATATAAAAATAGCTTTTTCCCTCCTTACTGAAAGGAGAAACTTCACTCTGTGAAACTATGTAAGTGTCTAAGCCAGCCTGATCACTACAAAAAGAACTGGAAGCATGGCATGCACATACCTTCTCAACCTATCGTAATTACAGAGTACAGCGACTTTATAATACAAAACAGTTCACATTTCTGTTAGTATGTTCTTATAGAGCACACTCTTACTAGCACAGAGTGTGTGTGTGAAGTTATGGAAAAATCTGATAACAAAATCCCAGGTCAGAAAATTGCTTAAGTAGGAGACTGATGGGGCAAGTATTAAAGTAAAGTATCTGACATTGTTATCCTGCTCTTGGCATCTCCACAGTCTCACTGCCCCTCAATCCAAACCCAGAGCAAGGGTCTTGGACCATTTCAGCCTTGTATCACAGCTGGACAGATTGTTTTGAGTATAGTGACTGTAACAAAGCCTAGTTCCCCACAGCTTTGTGGCCTTTGATCCTTTATTTCTTACCTTCAGCTTCCTTTTTCCCTCCCTCTACCTTCTTGTGTCACTTCCCTGAGGAGGAATAAGCACGTTCTGCAGCTGAGGGCTGTAAATCTACTAAGTGAGTAGCCAACACATCTGTGCTGATTAACCAGATGGCTGCCACCAAATAACACCAAACTGCCCTACTCTATGCGCCTGCCTTTTGTAGCCACGCTTCTGTTTCCATTTGTTACCAGTAGCTTCCTGTTACACTGAAGCAGCGCTCAAGCTGAAATTTTCTGCGCTTCTGCTCCAATGGGCACCTGCACAGCTCCACCTGAAGGTACAGGAGTGGGATTTCGGGCTTTCCTAAAAAAAAATTAGTACAAAACAAATGGGGCCTAGTCACACATTTGTTAAACTGTTCAGCCATAATTTTAATGTATCCTTCTGACTGAAAAAGGGAAAATATCATAGCCCTTGGTTCACAAAATTTTGCATAAATAAATTATTTTTTAGTGGAAAGGACAGTCTGATGACAGAAGCAGTAAGAAATTCCTGGTTCTGTCTTCAAAGCATAGTTTGAACAAGACTCATAAATCAGGAAATACATCATATATTTCATTCACAGAGGTATGAGACTAGAAACTGATCTTTAAATGAGTGCCATGTATTTATGTACCTGTAAGCCAGCAGGTTTTGGAAACATAATACACGACGGAATAATTAAAAAAATTATGGTTAGCATGGACTATTTGTGTCCTGTTCCTGATGGGAACATTTTCCACATTGTTTCAGCAAAGGCTGGCAATATTTGAAAACAGGCAAGACAAAATTGGCAGACAATTAATGGCCTTAGCATCAGAGAGAAACAAGGGAAGTCATTAACACTTGCAGTCACCAGTATTGTTTTAAAATATTCATTTTCCCTTGACACTATGAACTATGAGCTTTCTTTCCCATTGTAAAGAAAAGGTGAGTCATACTGAGAGTAAAAAACTCAGAATCAAAGATGAATGACAGCTTTCTATCCCTATATTCCAATACCAAAATTAAAGCCCTCGATTAATTAAATATCCATATCCACACATAGTGTTCTTTGCATGGTGTCCATTGCTCTAAAGCATAGACTTTTTTTTTTTTTCCTCTAGAAAGTGAGCAAAAAATAAAAGCTGAATCAGCTTTAAAGTGCCTATGAATACCTAGACATATGCTCAAAATGTAAGGATAGAGCCAGTCACTTCTGTACCAGGGCTTTCAGTTATTCTTCAGTCTAGAAGAACTATCCCAGTTTTCCTAAATCAGGATTTATCAGTAGTGGATCATGATCTTGTCTTCAGAAATCAAAAGGGAATTCTGATCCAAAGACTATTGAATCTCAGCCATTACCCTAATCTCTTCAAAATACATTATCTTGTGTTATGCTACAGTACAGAAATCCTTGGCTTTCCTTCAAGAATGTAACATGTCAGCTTTGGAAGACTCTTGAAGTGATTATGTGTGCATATTTAAATGTGAAGCGTGAGATCATCAGTCCTACAGAGATCACTGGGATTAACAAGGCATCTTTTTTAATTGAACAAGGCAACCCTGTGAATGAACTCAGCATCTTTTTGCAGTCTACCACCTTCAAAATGCCATACCATCTGCTTCTCTTATATTTTTAATTGTTTTTACAAAGTGATATGTGACATTTTTGCAGTGCATGGGATATTATGAAAAGGAGATTACAATAGACTTTTTAATTATTCAGGATACAAGTATTTTCGGATGTGGGAATGGTGAGAGATGTATTTCATATGAGAATTTGTCTGTGAAAAGAGCATTATAAAAATGGAAAGAAAAATCCCAAAGCCAGTTTTCATACTTACATAATGGGTATGGATGACTTTTCCCTTTTGCTATATCTGATTGTAATGTTTCCTTTTCTTGGCTTTAAAGGAGAATGGGCCAATTATAGGAAACACATGATTGTCCTACCACCAGATGCATGCAATTCATTTTTATTTCATCTGGCTATTTCTATCCTGTAGTACAAAACTGGGTATAGGTAAAGAGGAGAAAGTTTGTATTTGAACAATAGAATTCTAAACTTCAAAGCCAAATTGAGAGACTGACCTTTTGTTGCTGAATGTCAAAGTTATTCACTCAAATCAAAGCTGATACATAAATGTCATCTTCATAATATGACTGCAATAAACAAACAGATATAATAAATTAAACTAGTATTGTCTTATTATCAGTCAATAACAGTAGTCATTTTACTCAAGCTAGTTTAACACTGCTCTAAAAATCTACACAATGTAAAAGGGATTGAGACTTGTTTCAGGCAATGGGTGCTCAATCTTTTGTTAGAATGATAGTTTAGGGAGCTTACTGTTTTCATTTTATGCATAATAACCTTCCATCAGAGGGTGCAGAAAGTCACAGACTTGCATTCAGCTCTCATCTCTCTCATCTCAGCTTTAAAACTATAGATGCAGGGGAAATCTCTGACAGCTCCAAAGGGAAACCTCCCCAAAGCCAAACACTAATTTTCAGGAAGTCAGATCATCAGGGCCACAGAGGATAAGGCAGTTTTAACTCTCTACCCAATGAAGCATGTTCTGAGGTGTGTACTCATTTTCACAGAATGCATATTTTTCAATATGTCATTTAATAAAACAGATATTGACATGATAGTAAGGGTGACAATGAGGAAGAGCTTTATGATTTGCATACCCAGATCTGATACTGATATCTGGAATTTTGCAACACATAAAAGTCTACCATCATGTCAGGTGCCTCAGAAAACTATGCAGTAATAATTTTCTTATTCATGTACGTAACCCAGGAGTTTTATTAATAATGGTCATGTTAAAATGCTAGTGAATAAAGCTTAGTAATTAAATACACGTTAGTACATGAAGATGTCATTAAAACCAATTCACTTACAATATGCCATAAAATTCATGGGCTTGTACTTTATACCAGATCTTGGCAGAGTAATTAAAGAATAATCAAGCCTTTATCAATAATTAACGTTGTTAGTAAGTCTGTATCATATGAAAAATATGAAAATCAATTGAGAGTTTTCAGAATTTGGGATGACTGGTAGGTTTTCCCTCTCTTGGAAGAAATTTAATAAAGAAACATGTGAAAGCAGGAGCATCATTATACTTAATGGAAATCAAAGAAAGATAATGAATGGATTAAGAGGTTAGAAATCAGGAGGTATCAATTTATCTTCCTCATTATGCTCCATTAAGTGAATCCATTATATCAAATAAAAATGATTTTGTGCATTGATGTAAATTTTTTCTTTCCAGATTGAAATCATGAACTCCAAACATTTGTATGTGCTCCTCAGTTCCAATAGGTTTATGAAAATAGCCTGGATTTTCATGTAGTTTTAACTCCATTTGGATTGAAGCCCCAGAAAATATTTAGTGTGGATTAAGTTTCTCTAATGAAGACATTTGAGAACTTTCCAGTAAAAGATTTTTTTCCTATAAAATTAAGATATATCAGCAATGACCTTTTGATGAGAACGTGAAGTTTTTGCAAATGTTTTCTAAGTCACAAGCATGTGTCCCTCAGACATCATCCTAAGTTTTTATCATCCTGCCATGCACTGTTCAGGTTCCCAGACTGAGTCTGTTGTTTTAAAATAACTTTAGGAGGCAGGTTAATCCATTCTTGGTAACTTAGAGAGTTTTGAGTTGCCTTCCTCCAAGGAGGATCAAGAGAAGCCAATACCATTTGGGATCCCAAGACTACCAGCACATGTAAAGACTTTCTGCAGTCTACCTTTGGGTTCCTGGCTGTTTAGCACAGCATCAGGTCTATGTCTGGGGTATTTCAGGTCCAAGCAGAACTTCATTTCCAGCTTTACAGAATTATCTGAAGCTTACCAAACCATCAAGATCAGACTCCAAGCCAGGAGCTCCTTGAAAAAAAGAAGTAAGCAATCTATTCAGGAAGAAAACAGAGAAGTCTGTGATATCCAACAGCTAAACTTGAGCAGATTATCATTATAAATGTGATATCACAATAATATCTCCATTTCTATCACAGGGAAATAATTTAAGTGCTTTATTTTTTCATCCAGATCTCTCCTGTGAGCAGCCCATACTGAAGAGACTCTATTCCAAAGTCTACCTGTCATGTTCCAAACTTTATGTTTTGGGCATGTGAATCATGACTAGACAGTCCAAAGTATGTATCTATGCATATTTAGGAGGAACAAGGCTGGCTACAAGAAAAAAAAGGACACCTTTATGACAGTGTAGATGTCTGTAATAAACTGTCAGATAGACTAAAAATAAAAACAAAACACCCAAATGGTTAAGAAACAATCCTAGAAAGATAAGCTTGAAAACACAGACTAAGCATGAGAGGACAGTAGAATTTCAGATGCTCACCTGTTGGTTATATGATTTCCCTTCAGGAATGCATGAATATGAAAAATGCTTCTAGCAGCTTTAGATGCTATGACGTACTTTATTTCAGCTTCCAGCACAAAGGGAAGTATAAATAATGTTTTTTCCTCACATCACCAGAGAATGAATTCTGCCATTTGGGAAAGGAGAAAACAGAAACCCATGATCCCTTTTTCCCACAGTATGAGAACTAAAATGACACTAAGTAAATGCATCTCATCTAAAGGAACAAACAGTATCTACATCACTGTCACCAGAGGTTCTTGGGAGATATTGTATTTCAGACTTTTTTTTGAGAAAACAAACTTTCTGTAAATGGTGAAACTCAACATTTTGCCACACTTCGG
Source organism: Phylloscopus collybita (assembly GCA_027886175.1). Lineage (NCBI taxonomy): Eukaryota > Metazoa > Chordata > Aves > Passeriformes > Phylloscopidae > Phylloscopus > Phylloscopus collybita. Next base: position 36,782,733 of record JAJNNQ010000009.1, on the reverse strand, counting down.
ACTTGAGTATGCCCCACAGATAAAGCAGGTCCATAGTTTTAATGGTAGTACACTGTGACATCTTAAATAATAGAATGAGTCTCAAAATATTTAGAAGTTTGCCATTATGAAGGCAGCTTTATTCTTTAAATTCTCTCCTTTTATTCTATTTAGCTATGAGAAAAGGATTCATGTTCTTCTTTATTCATTCTTTTCTATGGTTTTCATTATTATTTTCTAAATCTATAATGCTTTATTTACTCTATTTCAAGGTCCAGATCCTTTTTGCAGTTTCTTCTTTCAGTGTACTTTGCAGACAAGACACTGGAATAGTTCTATGGTTCTTTTTTTCCCTGTCCATTACTGATAGTACACTGACTGTACTATTTTTGAAGAGAAGAAACTGTTTGTTGTTTTGTTGGGTTTTTTTTCATGATAAAACATTGTTCTTTAGCACAAATACAGGCAACTATAAAATCAAATCTCTGCTGGGGCTACAATTTTGCTTTGTTCAAGGAGGTATCCTCTGGCTTTTCTTCTATATTTGGTTTTCACGTGCAACCTAATATGGGTAATGCAAGTGAGTTATAACAGTAATTATATCTTTCTAACAACTACTAGACTCTGAAATAATATTACATAAGCATAGATATATAAAATGTAATGTATCTCCTGAAGGAACATTTTAGAATTTGTAGTGTATAATTTGGGTTTTAGTGTCTGGAATTTTTGCTTGCCCTTTTCTAAATGAAAATATACAGTATTCTTCTCCCAAGATGAACAGCTAATCAACAAGCTAAATGACAAATGGATGTTACAGCAGTATCAGAAGTTCTGCTAAAATTATAATGTGATGGTAGTCATAAATTTTCTCACAAAGTGGCAGGTATGTCTCAGTGTAGGACCTACAGCCAATTCACCAAACTCAGAAGTGTTTCTTAGGGAGTAACATTGGAAAGAACTGCGCTGAAAGCTTCTGTTGTAAGCTTAATGCACCAAATATCTACAAGTTAAAAAAAAAAAAAAAAAAAGATCACATGGGAAGTGAAGTTGATGTGAACATGGAAACTCTTGAGCATCTTCAGTCCAACATGTCTAAATTGCTGGGTACTTTCATATGTGCTTCATAAGAGACAGTTCTTGTCTTCCCTTGCTTCACAGTGGGGACTGCCTGAAGCTCTTGTTGCAAGAACCAATCAATACAGATCTTTCTACTCCCCTGTGCTAGACTATCCAGAATATTAAAAGCAAAGTAAACACTGAAAATTTGCCATATTTCCATATGGAAGAATAGGTAAATGGAATCCCACTTTCCTCGGAGATCTAGAGGACTGTGAGAGGGATTCATAGTTTACTGCACTGCTACTGTGTGCACTTGCTGAGGGCCGTGTCAAAGTGATGGAAATTACAGCTGAAGAAGGGAAGAGTTTTGGTTTTGTAGGATTGTTCCTCCAGTTGGGTTTTAGATAAACAGGACCAAATTTGCACATCTATCAAAGCTTTGATTATGTGAAAATAAATACCTAGTATAGAAAATTTTGAAATTTGTGAAGTTTTGGGTGTTTTTTTTTTTTTTTAATTTAAAATAAACTAGGAACGTAATAAAGCAGTAGGATGCAACGTGGAAAGCTACTGGCATATTTTTGGAGAGGAAGGATAGTATCAAGCCTATGAGGCACATATCCAAAAAAGTTGAGGCTGGATAATGTGCAGGGAATGAGAGATGAAGCTTCATAGAGAAAAGATTACCTATAAAGAACTGAAAAGATGTCTTAGCAAGTGCATTTTATCTAACCTTCAGTCTAAGCAAGCCAAAAGTCTTTTGACAAATAAAAGCAAGTAGCTAAGCCTTTACACGCTAACATCTGAGTCAATTCATTTTAGATCACTGATGACTCAACTAACCTATTGCACCACTTCACTGTGACACACAGGGAGGAAAACCATTTACTCAGGGGTTTCTTTTTATACTGCTAATCTGTATTAAAGATTAATGTGTACTTAAATTGTTACTGTCCTGTGTTCCATTTGTAGACAAATCTTATGAGACCCTCTTTGACACTACATTTAGTTTCCTTACTATTCTACATTCACTTCCATTCAGGTTTCTGAAAAAATTAATCTTGGAGGTGACCAACATTCCCACTGTCCCAAGGGTGCAAATGCTGTAATAGCCACCAAAAAAGCAGCAACTCTTACCTGCCGATCAGAAATAATTTGCAAGAGCATCTAGAAGCCTTTACTATCTTCCTAGAAAACATTAGAGCCTTGAAAAAGAATTGTTTGTGTATCAAAAAACTTGACAAGTTTGAAATCTGAACATAGTATTTCTTTCCATAGCTGGATGACATGATAAGCAGAATTTTTCCTATTCACTGTAATAGTATATACAAATGCAAGCACTGAAAAGGAGTACTTAAAACAGGAAAATAAAAAATCTCAATGAAATCTCTCATGCTAAGAAGCCATGGTGATGATTTAATTCTGTCTATGTTCCACAAGTAGAGTAAATGCCTGAGAAGGTACTACTGGATTTGCTGCTTTAAATCAACATAGCAAATCATCTAAACACTGAAGGGTTTACTTTTTTCATTATGAAAAAGCCAGAAATGTGGACAATTTAATTATGTCAGTAAAAACACTGTGCATTTTCCTGCATAAAGATAATAAAATAGATCATGTATTTTTGTCAAATTTCTTTCTTGTTGTTTCAGGAATGTTTCTGAATGCCAAATGTAAACCCATACTGTTCTATTCAGGTTGCTTTAAGCTGATTACATGGTGAAATATTACCTACTTAAATGAGATAATGACTAAGAGATTAATCTAAGGTGAGGCAATATACCACAGATCAGAAAGGAAAAGCCTGTGAGATGATTGCATGTTACCAGTAAAAATCAAGAGGAAAAATGTACATACCACTAGAGGTTTGCCAATTGGAGTGGAAGTTAAATTAGAGATAATTTAATGAAATATTTATTGCTGACTGCAAGATATGGCTTTTGCATTTTCCCAGATGGGACTCCTTTGAAAGGTGTATTGATTAATCCATGTGCATTATCACGCTCATGTTCATAGCAAATCCAAATAACTTATCAAAGTTTTTATATAATTATAAAGTCCCTACATCTTTTGATAGTTATGATACACTCTTGGATGTGTGTTATTTATAAATGTCAAGCTTTAGTGCCTTACAAGTAAAAAAGTGTCATCATGGAAAGGAAAATATACTAATGTATATTGTCAGTATTTACAATACATGCTTCATTTACAATACATTCATTACAATATGCTTTGCTTAGTAGCAATAAAGTATTTTGCAAGTAGTATTTGATGTGTATTTTGGGTATAATAAGAAGAATATTGACTCAGTTGCTGGTGTAGCTGCATCCTATTTTAGCAAAGCTCATGTTCATTCTCCTAGGATCCCCACAGACTGTTTTACACCATAGACAGAGTTAGCTTCTGACACTCTTTCCCTTAAGGAGTTATGTGAACAGGGGTGGATTTGCTGAAGGATGTGAGAAGGCCACAGCTGTATTAAGACCCCCCCATTTTTGCAGTATCTGAGTATCACACCAGGTAAATGCATCTATGTTCACAACTCCTTTGCACTGCTCTTCAGCATTTCAAAGTGACCTGAGGCACAGTAAGCCAGACAAACACCAGTTTCAGTTCTGCATCTCTGCTATGTGTTTATGTTATAGGAAAAATATAAATTAGAGATTTAATGGAATCCATAAATTTTTGGTACCTGATGCAAAAAACTCTCTGTGTTTATGATGAACCCCAGAAAGTGGTATAAGCTGAGCTGTGACCAGAATTGGTCCTCAGTTGTAATCACTTTCACTCATGGCACAGCACTACCTATTCCCTAGTGCTGCTTGCATTTAAAGTGATAGTATTTGTTACTGGGTATGAATCCATACTCTTTCATCTTACTAGCACTGCTTGTATGTTCATTCCAATTATTCTAAAATCTGATCACAATGGGCACTGAACAAACTTGTAATCTGTGTGTAAGACAGTAAGAAAAAAATGAGCTGGAAGCAAGAGGCTTGTGCTGGGCTCAGCCTAAGGGTGTAGTGAGAAGATGGAGGACAGTGAAGAGACATATATAGATGTTCATGAGAAATCTTCAGAGAGCTCCTACAAAGCAGGAAAGCAGTGCAGAAAAACTGCCACAGTGCTTGTTTGAAATCTTGGCAAGTGGATGATGGATGAGCAATAAAAAGAAAACTCGTTCCACACACAAGAGAAAGCAAGGCCTAGGATGCTAAGAGCTACAGAATTCAATCAACTTACGTTTGAGATAACAAAGAACTAGAAAAGGAAATGGCGGGCAGAGGTCAGAGGTTTGGAAGAGAACAAAAACAGTCTAGTGGAAGGTTCAAGTAGGCATGTAGCAGAATTCTTTGTGAATATTGCTGTGATAAAACCTCATTTACCAACACTGAGGAAAAGCCATGAGTGATGAGGTCCAGGACACTTTAAATTTTGTGGATATGTTGGAGAGTAGGTAAACGAATGACACAACCCTATGAAATTGTGCAGGCAGACAAGAATAATCATGCTGGTTATCAGTGTGATGCAGAATAGAGAATACTTTAGTAAACTGGACATAAAAATCCATGGGTCCTGATAGGATACATGCTGAGGAAATTGGTATTATTGCACTGCTGTTTATCTAGTAATAATGAACGCAGTTGGGTGAGGAGTTAGAGGACTGGACTGTCTTCAAAATGGTTAAGAAGCAGGACCTGGAGAACTACAGACTGGTCAGCCTGTCCTTGATCTCTTTCCCATTCTGGAAATCATTTCTAGCCACATGAAAGGCAAGGAAATGATTAGCAGCAGTCAGCATGGATTCATCATGGGTATGCCACACTTGATCAGTCTGATAAACTTCTATGATGGAATGACTGGCTTGGTAGGTGAGGGAACAGTGGTTATTCCCCTCCTAGACTGCAGTAAGGCTTTTTTGACAGTGTGTCCAGTAGCATCCCCACACAGTAACACTGCTTCAGTTGGGGGCTGGACCAGGTGACATCCAAAGGCCCCATTTAACTTCAACAATTCTGTCTGTGAAGTCAAAAGGCTTTGATGAAGGACAGGATATAGCGTCTGAGGCATAGTACTAAACATCTTCTGAGATTAGGCCACATTTGACTTGGATGAAACTGAAACCACAGCTGTCTGAAAAATACTGTATAAATCACACACCAAAAAAAAAAAAGTGAGAATATAATACAACCTCTGTCTCAAAAATTTACCATGAATATCTCTAAACTTAAAAAACTTTATCTGACAGTAAAATAAATAAATATATTTTTTGTGCAAAATAAAAGCACATTTTTCTGAATTTGTTTCTTCTTTTTTCTAGCTTCTTTTGAAGTGTGTTCCTTGAAAACATTACAAAAATCAAACTGAATTCATTGCCATCTGAGAGCTGTATAAAGTAATACAATGATTAAATGCAACCTCAGTACTAATTACCTCCTGAAGGGATTCTGCTACACACCGTGTTTCATCAGGTTTGAAAGGCATTAGTCGAGAACACTGAATATTATCTGCAAAGGTGAAATTTTAATTTTATCCATTTGTAAGCTCATTTATCCAGCCTAGACTCACAACTGTGCTAATTAATATCCCAAGGCAAAAAAGGGGGTTTTGTGTCCCACAAAAATATGTGAGCTAATGAAAAAGTTTCTCAACACAAACAAGAACATCAAAACTGTTAATTTTCTTCTACAATATTCAAAATCCCTTAAAAATTTTCAGCTCTAACAAAAAGCATGATTTTTAATTCATTTTGCTGATGTACAATATTTCTAAATAGCCCCAAAGTTCCCACAAAGAATAATAATAAGCACATATGTATTTGAATCTTAACCTTTTTGCACACATTTCTGATATATTATTGGCATTTCAGGGCATTAATCAACAAATTTTCTCATTGAAAATATCTGTCAAGTTTCTTCCTCTCATGTTGCTGTCCATCCACGTAGTTTTCCCATTCTTAGCAGAATACCGAGTGATTTCTGATCACTCCAACATGGGATCAAAGTCTGCAGTCATTTAGAGAACATAATTTTATTATATTCCTATTGCGCAGTGAATGGCTGCAAAGCAATGAGTCTAGGTTAAAGATGGAACTCTACTTGTTTCATAAAACTGCCATTGGCTTTTGGTTTTTTGTTCAGAGTGGTGCATCAACCCAAGCTTCTTTGCAAAGATGAGAAGACTTTGAATATATGAACTAGTATTGAATGAGGAAACTGAAACATAGATTTATAATGTAATTGAATAAAAAGTTGTAGTTCAGTGATCTGGATCTGTGTGGTACTCATACTCAAAACCTCTCTGCTATTTCTTAGGTTCACTGTATTCCAAAAGCACTGTCTTTTATCTTTCATAGATACACGATCTATGTTATGTGCCATAGAACTACACTCTACTGTAAAACTTTCATTTATCTGTAAAGGGTTAACAGATGTGTTAATAGAGCCCAGCAGGTGAACAGCTGTGACTCTGAGAGTTGATATCCTCTAGTGCTAGATTCATAACATTTCAAAACATGACCTATTCATATCTATAACATGTTAATAGCAATTTTTCTTACTAAGGCTTATTACCTATCAACCAACATAATTTTTCCCAGATTGAGAACGTGATAATTTAGCTATAGCTATCTGTTTTCTCTCTTCTGAAATATGCTCCCATTTACATACTTGTTGCTTCTTATGCTGGAGATGTTTCACTTATTTTCTTAGTCATTATTTTTCTTTTCTCTGGTGTTTCTCACTGCATAAGTCCTGCATATTTAGCAGAAGATTCTCGAGCAGCATTTGGCTTGCATATTGTTTATGTTAGAGCAGAATTAATCAGTGCAGACTAAATAGATCAGACAACAAGAACCATTCAGCTTCCTGACATGTACAGGGTAATTAGTAGGCAACGTGGCAAAACAGAGATATCTACTTATTTACACTCTGCTAGTGGAAATAAGCAAGACTAAGCACTTAAGAAAGAGACAGGGTCCAGCTTCCACCAGTGTATTCTTACTGCTAGAATGTGCAGAGACATATATAAAGTGATTTCAAGAGTCACAGAAAAAGCAGGAAAAGTTACAATTCAGACTTAATATCTCTGAGACATGATGTTTCTTCAGGCTACTTATAGATTTTCCTTGTTAAATATGACTTCTTACTCATGTCAATGTTTAAAATTTGAAGCTACTCCTAAATATTCTGTATTTGTTCTTGCATGCCTGGTATTTTAACCTTTGTCTTACCTCCAGATGTGGTTTGATGTGGATTAACAAATTATCAGCGTACAGTCTACCTACTTCCTTGTATTTAAAAATTTCTTTGCCTCCCACTTATTAATAGAAGAACTACATCAGGATCAGGAGTTTGTTGCTAACTCCATCATCATTCAGGAGACTACTTGTGAGATGGTTCTTCTATCCTGGAGTACACCTTCAAACTGGCAAGGTGCCATATCATTATACCACTCTTTTAAGTGGTGACAGGGTAATTCCATAGCAAGACAATGCTCCATTACTCAGATTTTCAGAACAGTATCAGTGCAACTGCTGCCTTCCCTCACAAAAATGTCCCAGGGGAATCTCTTTAAACCAGCTAAACTCAGGACTGATTTAGCTATTGGTTTTAGCCTTTTCCAAGCCTTTTCCAAGCCTTTTCCAAGCCTTTTTTAGCCTTATGTCCAGAGTAGCAGCCAAGACAGAGGTTATGACAATCAGTTCCAAAACTGAACAGCTGAGAGTTTCTAATGATATGACCACTGGCATTAAGAAAAGCAACAAGAATGTTTGTCCCATGTAATGGCTAGTATGTAACTACAAAGCCTATGTAAGACAAAGTCCTCAGACATTCCTCCTTCTAGTAGGTGCCCTTGCCCACAGCAAGGGTGTTAGAAGCAGATGATCTTTAAGGCTCCTTCCAATCCAAACCATTCTATGATTCTGTGACACTTGAGGGCCATCATCCAATGCCATTTCAGCCAGCCATGGCCTTTAGTCTGCCTGTCCTCACCCTCAGTCAGTGCCTGGATCAGCAGTACTCACGGCTGCTGGGTGACCAGCACCAAGGCATTTTTGTTGGGCCATAGCCACGTATCAGCATTGCTGTTGTAATCCTCTAACAATAATTATTGGAAGACCTTCCATAACCATCAGCACAGATACAACAAGCTATCACACTTTGGGCTATAGCAGCAATGTAAAGGTTTAATGCTTTCTACTCAGGGTCACCCCACCTCAGACCAGAAACTCACCCCTAGGCACTGCTACTGCCTATTATTGCTGACTATAACTGGTCTTACTCAGCTTATGAGGATTTTTCAATTAACAGCATTGGGAGAGGTTGTCTTATTTTTCCCTCGACAAGTCTGTATCTGACCTCCTTAGCAACCCTACTCGCAGATTAGATTTTTCCAGACAGCTTTCTTCTCTTCCTAGTCATCTGCCAGTACTTTTTTTCTGCAGATGGGTCTCAATAGCTTTACATCCCTAATTGCTGCTTGAGTTAATTCCTTCCCTGCTACATAGTGCTTATTGATCCATCACTCCACAAAATGGTAATTTTACCCTCGACTGTATTAATCTACTTTGCTTATGAAGATGTCAAGATCCATAATATCTATTATTTCTCTCTCTTTTAGTAGCCAAATTATTATGTCAAATACGAAAATCAGATATATTTTTCAAGAACAAATCAATGCTTGCTTTTACTTATTTTCCATACATTTGTAGGTTGCTTAGTAATTTGTTCAAATATCTCCTAAATGAACAAAACAAAAGAGATAGGTTTGTAGTTTCCAGAGACCTCTAACATTCCCTCCCATCTAATCCCCCAAATTGAGGAGAAGTTCTACACTACAGCTAGTTTAGTTTTTAAGGATCTCATCAACTTTCCTCTAGCTCCCTCAAAAGTCACGAGAAACTTTGGCAAGATTTTTAAGTATTCCAGAGTGAATTTCAAGGCCTTGCTAAGTTGAAGTCATTTAATTGTATTGTTTATATACAAATTACTGATCCAGTTGCATATATTATAGGGCATATTTATATATTGTTTTGAGATTAATGGAAAGATTAATTCATTATGAAGGTGAGTAAAAGCTTTAAAGATGTCCTTTGACGACACCCCAGCTTTCAACAGCTACCCCAGATCCCTGCATGTTAACTCTCTGAAGGAAAAGGGCCTATACTGAGAATTTTTAGATAAATACTTTCTTCATCTACAATGAAAGAGTTTATCCTCGTAAAGTGTTTGATATTGTTATTTTTTAAAGAATTGGTTCTTTTGGTAACTGCATTTACCCTGCATTCCTGAGCTGCTTACCCAATAATAAAGCACAATATTACATCCTTTAGAAATCTATACCACCTGACTTTTTAGACAAAAAAAAAAAAACCAACACAGTAGTGCAGCAAATGTTTATTGTAGAGACCAATGTAGCACCATAAATATTCTAATAACACTGTTGGAGACCAGCTTCTAATAAAAAGGAATTTTTCACCTTAAGAGAGATTCCTTCAAGAATTCTTACCCATCTATCCATTTCTGTCTTTAAAGATCATTAACCCTCTAAAATATCAAAAGTCAAATATTTCTATGAAAGAAATTGTGAAAAAATATATTTTGAAGAGCTTTTACATTCTTAAATTTTAATATTATTGAAGTTTTCCACTGCTATAGCAGAAATTTTTTAAATATATGTACCTGAAAGCACACAGTTCTCACAAGATATCTTTTACTATAACACCATCCCAGATATATTTGTTGATCATAAAGATCTGTTTCTATCTGATTCTCTGCTTTTTCTCTAGTTTTCTTCAAATGTTGTAAATATCAAAAATGTCTTCACCATAGTTTTAGATTATGCTGCAGAGTTGATGAACATTGCAACTCACTAAGAGCTTTGTGTGCATTAGGATTTTCCCCTTCTTTGCCTCAAAGTTTTTCATTACTCTCTCTGAAAATTTTAGCAAAATGATAATCTGATCTTACATTTTACTCTAAGAAATAACTTGGAACAGCTTTGTGGGGTTTGGTTTTGTTTGTTTGTTTGTTTGTTTGTTTTGTGGTGTATGTAGTTTTTGTGATTTTTGTAGTTTTGTTTTAGTGAAATCTACAACTTCCACAGGCATCACAGATTTTTGGGGTTTATTTATTAGCATTTATTTATTTATTTATTTATTTTAGTATATGGTATTTTTAAGAAACATTTGAAATTCATTTGGTGTTATAGGATAAAGTGATGTTCCTTTGTAGCAACAGATCTTTATGATCAACAAATGTATCTAGGATGGTCTAACATAGTAAAAGACATCTTGTGAGAACTGTGAGCTTTCAGGTACATGTATTTAAAACAATTCCTGCACTGTAACAGTGGAAAACTTCACTAATTAGAAGCACATCTTGTTTTGGCGCAGCATCAATGAATGTCTTTTGTTGGCTATAGAACAATTTAATTATCCTTGGCAGTGAAAGTTGCATTTTCTTAATTAGTACTACTGAAGGTACCTTTGAAGAAAACAGAAGTAACTTGGCACTGACTGCATTTGGAGTGGAACTATAGATGGAACTTTTTTCAGCATAAATACCATTCTTTGTTTTAACTTTCTTTCCATTGTTGTCACATAAAGCTAAGCCAAATTTGTGATTAGCAAAGGAGTTAAAACTGATTTGTTAAAACTTCAGAAAATCTTTTATTGGAACTATAAAATGAGAAAAAATTCAGAGAAGACAGTAATGTAGTCCTTGGACTGCCTAGAACTAAAAATCTCCATTTCTTAATCAGTAATTTTATTACAAGGTCTTGTACTCTGGACAACAAATTCAGTATTAAATCATCAGAACCACAGTTTGTAGGTGCTTTAGGTACTAAAATTGTTATGTTAATTGGCATCTTCACTAGTAATATTATTGAGAATGAGAGGAAAACTAATGTCTTCACAAACAATTTTGATGGGTGAAGGTATGGGTGTTTACATCTTTGAAATGGGTCTTCATGTCTCTGCCAACTTTCAGCAGCGGGTTGGTTGCAGAGCCCAGACAGTTTGGCTCCTCAAATGGACAAGGGTCTGCACAAGCCTGAGATTCTGAGCTTTGGCAGAAATGAGTAGGTTTTAGTGGGGGCATATGTGGTTGGCAGGTCAGGAAGGCTGTACCTTCCTAGTGCCTCAGCCAGTGGGGAAAGGAAGAGGGCACCATGCAGCCAGGAGTTTCTGGAACAAAGGAGACTGCATTCTCTGAAACCTCGAGAGAGAAAACTCCATGGGCGTGTGCCCCAGTGGAGTCTCTCCCTTTATTTGAATAAAGTTGCAGGAGTCCTCTCTGTTCTTGTTGGACATAAACTTCTGGTGTTTATGGATTTCTCTGACAAGTATATCTGAAGTAAATTTGATAGACACAGATGACTGAAGGCATGAATATAACTCCTTAATTTAAGATATAGTCCAAACTCTTGATGGTGTGCAGACTACAGGTACCTTTTTTTGGTTTTGGTTTTGTTTTTGTTTATGTGACAAAATACAATACAGAAAGTCCCAGAAAATGGGCTTCTCTTTGGGATGGTTTAAAAAAAAACCTAGGACACATACACTGTTAGTTTTCACTCACTTGAACTGAAAAAGTTTAACAGAAGGTATATGAATCCTCATGGGCTAGACCATGCTAGCCTACAAAGAAACAGAAGAATGAGAAAGTAGAGAAGTAAACAGAAGTCTACTAAACTAAAGCCATAAATATTTAAGATGTCTTTCTCTTTGCTATCTTTTTTTTATTATTTTTTCTGTACAAAAATCTACTATTTTGGACTTTCTCAAGCAAGGATAACTGCAGCACACCTCAGCATTTGAACTGACTATGCAGCTTTGCTGTGTGTACTAAGCTGTATCTTCTCTCACAGATCCATCAAGCTGGCAATGGAGTATGTGAGTATAGTAGGTTAGCTATTATTCCAGATGAACTAACATGTTAAATGACTCATGAAGTGTTTCTGACGCAAGAATAAAAATAAACTCTTGTCAATATCATAGCATATATCTGAATTTATTCATGTGCAGAAACATTTTCTTCTCTGAGAACTTGTTCCTCTAATGTATAGGATATCTTAGTCATAATCCACTGTTGGGGGTTAGGTTTGATTCTTTTTTTTTTCTTTTTTCTTTTTTTTTACTTAGAGAATTTTTCCCCATAAGTTGCTAGGAGCTTAACTACTGGGTGCTTGACCAGAACAAAGAGGGGGCCAAAAGTCGGGAGGGGGAGATAACGCGAGTTTTGGGGCAGGCAAAGGACAGGGCTGGGGACAGCTTGGCCAGGCTGCTGCTGGCTGCGGGAGGAGCTCACTGTCACCGCGGGGCCCGGCCCTGGGCAATCTCCCATTGCCATCATCCGTGTGCCCGTGTGTCCGGAGCTCGGAGCGGCCTCCTCCTGCCCTGCTGGGCCCGGTCCGGGGCAATCTCCCATTGCCATCATCCGTGTGCCCGTGTGCCCGGAGCGGCCTCCTCCTGCCCTGCTGGGCCCGGTCCGGGGCAATCTCCCATTGCCATCATCCGTGTGCCCGTGTGCCCGGAGCGGCCTCCTCCTGCCCTGCTGGGCCCGGTCCGGGGCAATCTCCCATTGCCATCATCCGTGTGCCCGTGTGCCCGGAGCTCGGAGCGGCCTCCTCCTGCCCTGCTGGGCCCGGCCCGGCCCTGTCCCGCTCCGCCCTTCCCTTGGCGCTGCCTGGGGGCTTTTGCTGCCCTCTGGGCCCGCACCCCCTGCCCTGCTGGGACATCCCCGCTGTCCCAGCCACCACCGGCGGAGTTCTGATCCCATCCCCCAGCCTGGGATTTTCCACCGTTCCCGCCTGGTGCTCTGAGAGATCAGACTGCCCCGGGCCTTGTGAAGCAAAGCCCCTCGAGGTTCCTGGTTCTGTTTAATATTAATGCCGTAGTTGTTGTTGTTTGTTTGTCTTGTTATACATACTAGTAAAGAACTGTTATTGCTATCCCCATACCTCTGCCTGAAAGCCCCTTTAATTTTCTAAATTATAATAATTTGGAGGGAGGGGATTTGCATTCTCCATTTCCTAGGGAGGCCCTGCCCCTCCTTAGCAGGTACCTGCCTTTCAAACCAAGACATCCACCAGTAGGTTGGTACAGTAAATTCCAGCTGGTTTTAACATTAGACAATCTCTATTAAAGTGCAGGACTTTATGTTTTTACATAGTTACTATGCTACAGAGCCTTAACAGACTAAAGGTTAAAGGAAGAGAACACATAAAAAAAAGTCACCATGTAAACTGTTAATTTAAAGTCTCATTCCTGACTCTCCCGATTCAGACCACAGTGAATCGATCAGGCTGCTAGCTTTCTCTGCACTGCCCACTATCACCGGGCTCCCAGCGGTCTCCATGTGGCTGCAAGGAGCCGGACATGAGGTGCGGGGTGCGCAGCCTGCGCTGCCAACACCTGCGGCTGCACGGGTGGGTCCTGGGCAGAGCCCACCCCACGCTGGCCACTGAGCCTCGCGTTCACACTGACACTCCCCTGAAAAGCTGTTTGTGCTTCAGGCAGTTGCTGCTCTTATAAGATGTGGGCAGACTGCAGGTCCTGTCTATAACCCAAACTGAAATATTTCTGTATTTATGACTAAATATATATATGAATGTCTTTTCAGACAGGGTTGTAAAGCACTATGCATTGCAGGACTAAGACTCAATCCCAGGATATTGGTTTTCAAACACATTTTGCACATCCTGAAAAATCCAGTAATAATGATATGCTATGGTAGCAACACCAGATATATATCATTATTTCTCTTTCAAACTTATTTCATAAAAACACTTTTATGAAAGTCATTCTTCTAAGCCGACAACTACAAGTCATATTTAATGTCTTCACTGATGTGAAAAGGAAAATATTGGTTTATGATCTGAAGAAATATCAGTTTTATAAAAGTTAGAGAGGAATATTTCTTCAAAAAATTTGCTTTTAAAGGTCCACTGAAATGAATCAAGTATCCAGATTCATGCCAATTATTTCAATGATTATATTTATAGCTATTCAGTATAAAGAAGATAAATCATCTCCTTCAGCCTATAAAAGTTGCATATTTATCTAGCACTTACTACTGTAATAAAACACTAATTTAATTCAATTGACTTGTCCTTGGTAGGATGACTTCATAGTGTGATTATTCAAGGCACAAACAAAGGATTTTTAATAGTTTTTATTATTATTATTGTCTTGTAAAAATGTATGGCTTTTCTGACCAAAGCATATGATGTTTTGAGATCAAAAGTAGCAGTGAACTTAGTCTTTATGTTTTAATCCCCATCTAACCAGCTTCCCAAAACTATGTGACAGTCAGTTTCCTATGTGATAACTTAGAAAGCAGAGAAGAGGTTGTTTCTTTTTTCCTTGGGAGGCAAGTGCATCAGTGAAGAGTATACAGCTATATACCTTACATGCACTATGAATAAATAACTTCCATATTCTCTAAGTCCGTAGAGAAACATGGGCTAATTCATTAATTCTGTAAGTTAATAAACATGTGCCTCCACTGGTTGTGAAGATGAGAAACACAGACCAATTTCTGCATATCTATAAAATCAACATCAGCATGAGAACTGCATAAAGAAGGGGTATTTTTAAATAGGAACATGAAATTAGCTCATTGTTCCATGTGTAACAAATAATGATCACGCATAGAGCTGACCATACTTTACAGAAACTTAAGTCTTAATTTTAGTATTAATGCCCTAGAAAAACAAATCTATATGTATAAATTGTCTAACACTTTTTATCAAAAGGGTCATTAATCTTTTTTAGAGAGGAAATATATACACTGTCTCTGTTTTGGAAACAAAATAAATTTGTTTTATTGTTTTCATTCTAATTTTTCTGTAATAAAGACCACTAGAGTTTGAATTTTAAGTGGTATAATATGAAATACATAAACCCCTAGAAGTGTAAAAAATAAGTATAGCTTTTGTGTCATTGCTTTTCTTGAAGAGCATGTGTTCTAGCTAAATGTACATTTATAAGCAAGTGAGCACTTAGCCATCTTAATCCATTTGCATTCTGTTGAGATAAGTTATCAGTAGCTCAGTAATTGAATTTCTTTCTAATT
The DNA here is from genome assembly GCA_027886175.1 of Phylloscopus collybita. Lineage (NCBI taxonomy): Eukaryota > Metazoa > Chordata > Aves > Passeriformes > Phylloscopidae > Phylloscopus > Phylloscopus collybita. The sequence goes on along the minus strand of JAJNNQ010000009.1, from coordinate 36,767,608 downwards.
CATTTGGAGCCTGCCTGCAGGGGACACATTAACTGCTAGACCCAAAATTACATAAACTTTACAATGTTCTGCTAGAAATCAAACAACAGAAAGCCAAAACAAACACACAACAAAGCTTTGGGACAACTGAATTTTAAAGTGCTTTCAGGGTGAGGGAGGGGTGAGAGTCACAAGTTTATTCTTGAGATTCAACTTACCCAGTTTACCAAACTGGGTTAAAGCTGCTTGAAATACATATCAGTGTCAGTATACACACAATGCTGACAGTATTCTAAACCAGAGCTAATTATTCTGCAGACCTGAAAACCAGAAATACTCGAATGGAGTGGTGAGTCTGGACTACCACCCTTTCCTCTGTGGTTTGCTTTCCTAATGGCCACGGATATATATATACGGATATATAAAAGGATATGTGCCTACACAGACACAGTTCCACAGAAAATGCATATTTCTACAGTATTAAGCCTAAGGTTGTTATTTTTTAAGTGTAGCTATGTAAAACATCTTTGGCAGGTAATAAATCATAGACAAACCATGTTAGAGTCTCATCTATATTGAGTGTTGCTGATATATCTCTCACCAGCACTTTGGCATCAGTTAATGCTCTTTGTGAATCCTGTCCTTGAGCAAACAATCAGTGGAATTGTAAAAGAAACATGAGTCCAACCCCTCCTTTTCTGCTCCCCTCTATGCCCACACTCAGAACTCCATCAGCAGCACACTGCACCAAGCAGAAGCCGTAATGTTAAGATGAACACCCAAAAGCTACTACTGCCACATAGATTCATAGAACGGTTTGGGTTGTGAGGAACCTTAAAGATCATCTAGTTCCAAACCACACTGCCATGGGCAGGGACACCTACCACTACATCAGGTTGTTCAAAGCCCCATCCAGCCTGGCCTTCAACACTTCCAGCGATAGTCCCAGAGAACCACAACCTCTCTGGGCAACCTGTTCCAGTGCCTCACCAACCTCACTGAAAAGAATTTCTTCCTAAAATTTAATCTAAACCTACTACTTTTCAGTTTGAAGCCATTGCCCCTTATTCTGTCTCTAGATATATTGTCTCCATCTTTCTTGCAGGCTCCCCTCAAATACTGAAAGACTGCAATTACATCACCTCAAAACCTTCTCTTTTCCAGGCTGAACAAACCCAACCCTCTCAGTCTTTCCTAATAGGAGAGGTGCTCCAGCTCCTCTCCAAGATGTGATCATCTTGGTGGCCTCCTCTGGGCCTGCTCCAACAGGTTGGTGGCCTTCCTGTGCTGGGGACCCAAGAGCTGGATGCAGCACTGCGGGTGGGATCTCACCAGAGTGGGGCAGTGGGGAGAATCCCCTCCCTGGCCCTGCTGGCCACACTGTTTTCGATGCAGCCCAGGATGTGGTTGACTTTCTGGGATGCAAGTGCACATGGCCAGGTCATGTCCAGCCTCTCATCCATCAGCAACCCCCACTTCATCTCCCCTGGGATGATCTTAATCTGTTCAGCCCCCAGCCTTTGTTGGTACCAGGGGTTGCCCCGACCCAGGTGTAGCACCTCACACTTGGCCTTGTAAACCTCATGAAAATCCCATGGGCTCACTTATGGAGCTTGTCCAGGTCCCTCTGGATGGCACCCTGTCCTTCAGAAGTGCCAACAGCACCACTTAGTTTGGTGTCATCTGCAAATTTGGTGAGGATGCACTCAATCCCTTTGTCTCTGTCATTAATTACTACATTGAATAGCACTGGTCCCAGTTTGGACCCCCAATGGACATCACTTATCACTGGTGTCCATTGTGACCCTGCATTGCTGACCACTACTCTCTGGATACAACTGTCCAATTAACTCCTTCTCCACCTAACAGTTTATGCATCAAATCCATCTCTGTCCAATTTAGAGAGAGGGATGTTATGGGGGACAGTGTCAAAATCATTACAGAGTCCAGGTAAATGACATCTATAAGTCCTTCCCTTGCGCACTGATGGAGTCACTCCGTCATAGAAGGCCACTAGGTGGGTCAGACAGGACTTGCCATTGGTAAAGCTGTGCTGGCTGTCTCAAATCACTGCCCTGTCCTTCATGTGCCTTAGCATAGCTTCTGGGAAGATCTGTTCTATGATCTTCCAAGGCACAGAGGTGAGGCTGACAGGCTAGTAGTTCCCGGGGTCCTCCGTTCTACCCTTTTTAAAGATGGGTACAATGTTCCCCTTTTTCCAGTCACCTGGGACTTCACCTGACAGCCATGCCTTTTTAAGTAACATGAAGAGTGCCTTGGCAACTACATCAGCCATTTCCCTCAGAATTTTAGGATGCATCTCATTGGGTTCCATGGATTTATGAACATTCAGGTTCTTCAGGTGGTCATAAGCCTGATCTTCACATAAGAGTAAAGACTCCACTTGGGTTTCTGCATTCTCCTACAGTTTTCCTGCATCTAGAAATTTGTCCTGCTCTCTATGATTCCCTGCTCTTCTGGGGAACACACCTGAATACTGGAATATGCGGAATACCGGAGATGTTCACCTCAGTGAGTGAAGGTTCATCCTTGCATGACAAGGGATTCAACTGACTTTATTCGTCCAGTGATGGCAATTCAGCTTTTTTGAGACTGAGCACAAGATGCTACTGCTGCTGATTTCAAACCCAGGATGTTGCATATGGATTGCTGTTGTCTTTGAACGTGATCATATTCAGATGGCTTCCTATGGTTTACGAAGCTCGCTTGGACCCACATTGTAATTAGGCTTCTAACTCCCAGTGGCTTATTCCTGGTATTTCCATTTGTTTTTAAGATTTAGTGACAAAATATCACATTTGAGTTCACCAATCTAGAACTGGGAGTGACTACTGAGGAACTTTAGAAGTTACATTAATGAAAGTGTTCTCCAACATAAATAGCCAAAACAGAAAGCAGAGGAGATATTTCTTGGCTTTGATAGCTCCTTTAAGCCCACTGAGCACCAGGAAGTAGAGGTGGAGAGACTGCAATCTTAACACATTTTGCAGATTAAATTTGACTGGACTTGATCAATACTTTCACATCAGTAAGGTCTATTGCTTCCAGCAGAACAAGGCAACTTCCCTTAAATATACGGTACTGTCAACATTTAAATGTTATGGATCAGAGATGTGGCTATATCACTCTAGGATACATCATGACCACCTGTCAACTTCAATTTTTCTCATTAGAAGTTATCTACAGTTACAGCAGTTAAAAATAGTTCAGCCCCACTACTGCTATTCTCTGCAATTCCTGGCTGAGGTATCTGGAAGTAATTCTCAGCCTGTGCTGCAATTGAATAGTGCTGTGATGCGGACAGTGTACACATCCCTGCGCCAACTGTGAAAGGGCTTAGAGATTTAGAGCCACGGATCTTTTAATAAAATCTTCTTTCTCCCTACTTCCTCTGCTATCGCAAGCGCTTATGTCATATATAACAAAAGCAAACCTCTTTATATTTTGTAATAAATGTACCAAAAGGTCACAGCTCTTCAAGAGCCCTAAGGTATGACACCTGTGTTTCTTTTTTTTAAGTCCCAGTAAATATTTGCAAATGATCTATTTTTTTTTCTTAATAAAAACAGGTGGTAAGAATAGATTTTTTAGGTGTCAAATGCTGGCTTTACTAAAGGGCTGCTAGCACCCCTTGCACAGTTTCTAACAAATATTGTTCAATGGACAAGCTGCAGATTCAGTGAGAATAAACTGCAAAGGAAAGCATAGGGGATATGGAAAGTTCTAACACTAATGATCATAAGCCATTAAAGAAAAATGGTTTTGAAACTTCAGGCCCACGGTTCCTGTGAATGTCTTTTACTGAATGTAAATCTTTTGTTTTTCCACTTCTGTTAAAAAACAGAGCTGGAGAACACTGAACTTCAAGTTTCTAAGACAGCAGTATTTCATGTGTGTGAACCTAGACTAAAATCAAATGCTTCTACAGAATTATATTTCCATGGCCTGTACAGAATAAATAGACTTATCCATTGACCCTTCTGCAATGTTTTAGCTATACATTTGATGTTTATGATTTTATTTTCCAGTTCACTGTAACCCAAAATAAACAGTACATTTAGAAATGAAAGATGAAGGGCACCCTTCAGAGTAGCAATGAGCCCCAGTACTAATCATTATTGCAGCAGAAATGTGAGATAAATGCGAATTGGTGTAAAGGATAGATAGAGAAGACTACAGAGATCTAACACATCAGTAAACCAAATTAAAGCTGTTAACTATATATTGATGAGCTGGTTTGTCAGTTATTGTTGAAGCACTGTGGATGAAGAATCACTGATTAAGTTTCTGTATCTTAGAATTGGAAAATGAAGCTTGTGGATTTTTATTGCCAGTGATACAAATTTAGTTGTTTAAAATTGATAAATTACACTGCTTTTTCTTTATAATTTCTTTAGTGGCAAAGTCCATAGCTCAGGCTAATCCATTTTAATGAATGGATTCTGCTTGACTACAAAGGATCCTAATTTTTTTAGACTGATTGCCTGAGCATTACTCATTATACTTGTTTGTTCAGTGTGGCTTTGTTTTTCACATAATTTGAATTACCGTTCACTTTCATTGCTGCTAGAGTTAATCTACTTCATCTAACAGGTTGCAGATCTGAATTCTTAGGGGGGCGGAAAGAGAGATTTGAGAAGGGGGAGAGAAAGAGGAATCATGTTTTCAGGTCAGTTGTTTTAATCTGAATAAAGCTGGAGATGAAGAGATTTGGATCAGTACGACCGCTCTAGAATATCAGTAATGATCCTCTTCTTGTTTACATTCACAAAAGTAATAAAAACTGACAAAACTGGCAAGAGAAAAGCCTGAGAATCTTAACTTTATCAAGGATTTTAGAATATTTCTAGGGGAGTGAAAGGACAGGGATTGACCTAAGGGAGTAATGGGGGCCTGGCATAACATCAACCATAAGAAAGCCTAACTGGCAAAGGTTGTCAAACTGTGCTGGGTGGGAAACTATTAATATCATATGCATATGCAGCCTTTCTAGTTTGAAGCTCAGAGATTCTTATTAGGGTTGTGGGTCACCCAAAACAGAACTACATTCACAGCACAGCTTTGTGAGAAATTATACAAAAAGGTCTCTCCAATTTTGAATGCCTGTGCAATTCTGTAGTGGAGAATAAATAGCACAACAGAAATTTGGAAAATTATGCAGTTGTCAGGTTTTGGCTTGGAAGACATTGATAAATTATTAGAAAAAGATACTATGAAAAGGCTGTTCATATCTACGCCTAAGGTTTCAATAAGGAAAATAAGACACTATAAAAGATGTATTTTCTGCAGAACTTGAAAATGGGCTTTTACGAATTTAAATTCCAAATGCATGATGGCATGGAAGTTGCTTTTATGGACTTAAAGCGATGACAGCTTAAAGGAAGATGTAGGGAGATGAACAATAGGTAGTGAATCCTTTCATAGTGTAATAAGCAACAGTTAGTTAAAATTAGATTAATTAATTTTGTCATCTATAAAGACTCTGCAAAGAGCACTACATATTTTCATAAAAATATAAACAGGCACAACTGGATACTTACATCCAAATGCACCAATCAGCTTAGCCAAATACTCATTAGTTCAAGACACATGAATAATGTTGAAAATTATCCCACTGTCAGAATCTAAGAAGGCTTAATTATGGTTAGGATTAATATCCTGTGAGAGCAACAGTATGTGTATGTGTTTCTGTAAGTCCTGCTGTACTATACAATAGACTGAAACAGGCAAAAGAAAGCTGAAAAGAAGTTGATTTGCAAGTGTAGAAAATAGTTCTTCAATGCTTATGGATAAAGGTAATATCAAGAGAGATGATTATAGACACAGCAAAGGTGAGATAATTTCCATAACTCAGAGTATAAACAACTGGATAGTTCTTGTTTGTAAGAAAACATACGACTCAACTTGCAAAGGGACAACGCACTTTACACTACAAGCATTTTGATGTAGAAAACATTGTAAATAAATCCAAAACCTCAACACTCAGGATATGAAAGTAGGTGTTGACAATTTCTTCCAGAGAATTATTAAAAGAGGGAGAAATAAATAGAGTCAAACAAAACCTTTTTTAAACAAATTACCTCCATAATACAGAGCCTCAGAAAAATATCCTGAGGTCATGGAAGGAGGAAGTCCTACTACTGCTTTTGAGAGAAGTGAAATATAACTATTGTGAAATGTCTCATCTCTTTATATTCTACAGAGTTTCAACCTTACACTTTTTCAAGACGCTTCTTGCATAGATAGTTTGGGAAAGTATCAGTTGGATTCCACACAGACAGCTGACCTACAATCGAGTGTTTTCAGTTCTCCAAGAACCTGATAGGAGATGTGAAGCTATGTAAAACATATTTTCTCAAAACTTAAAAAAAACTTACGTTTACAGATTGTAAAATGGTCTCCAGGTTGAAATGACGTAATTTTACAGCATAGTAAAATAACTAGAAAGAACTGTATGTCAATATAGAAAAAAATCTCTTCCACTTCCTCTTAAAGTAATTTTGGATTAAGCACATTGTCTATACTTAGAATACCCTCATACAGAAATGTAAGACTATCGATATCAGCTTATAAAGCAGTTAAAATTGAAAACAATCATGTTTTCTGGTAACAATCTGATATGAGATCAAAGAAATTAATAGATACGATTTATGTTTTACTTACTTTGAAAGTAAAAGTTACTTTCCATGAAGATTATTTTTTATCTGGAACACCTAAAAAACCCAAAATTTCTGTTATTATAAACTACCTCTTTTATGCTGGCATGAGAAAGGGCAAGTAAATAAAAGGTAATAAAAGCTCCTGAAACAGTTATGAAAATGACATATTAAGGAGAATTTTATAGTAAGGAAAGAATTGTAGGTGGAGAAGAAAGGCATATTGTAAATCCAAACAAGAGAATTTAAGTGGGAGAAGTACGTATTTAAAGACTCATAGGAGAAACACTTTGTAGACATGTTGCTTAGAGACATGGTTTAGTGGCGGGCCAGGCAGTGTCAGGTTAGTGCTTGGATTTGATGATCTTGGAAGTCTTTTATAACTTTAATGATACTGTGATTTCTATGATTTTATACAAAACAGTATCTAATAGCTCTGAATATGCACTAGTGTAAACAAAAGTGAAAATCATATTACAGTAAGTTAAGGTAAGTTAGCCATGGTATTTTCTGTTGAGATTACCAACCTGAATCAGTTACAGTGTGACAGACAGTCATCCAGATAGACAGATTATGCCTGCATTAACACATCTCCCTGGTCATTGAAACAAAATAATTTCACCAAAAATACCAAAAGTAAACTAATAATATTCCAGCGTCAAAAAACATACTGTAACCAAGTAATGACTTTTTGTAAGGGCCTTTCTTTTTAAGTAATGTAATTAGTTTTAGACAGATGTTGCAGCATGTAGTCGAGATAATAATGTACACATACACACTAAAGAAGTCATTTCTGTATCAAGTGAACATCTAGTGACCTTAAAATAAGCGTGCAGAGTACTTATTGCAGAATACCAGGAGCCTTGGAAGCACAAAGCATAAGCACAGGTTGAAGCCTGAAGGGCTAAGACTATGAGCACAGATGGTCATGTCTTGATCAATCTGCGTGCAACCTGGGCAGGGACGGGGTTTAGAGAAGAACAGAAGTAATGCCCATGGCTCAATTGTGCTCATGAAATCATTAGAGGTTCTCAGAAGGGTGTGTATCCTGAACAGTAGGAAGAGAAAACAGGAATCTCCAGCTCAAGGAGACTACATGGATTGCAGAATAGTGAGGGAGACAAAAACTTTATTTTAAATTCTTTGTCACTGGCTGTCCAGGGATCATATACCTAGTCATACCTAGAGGTGTGTATCAGACTATGACAATTGTCCATGACTGATCATCTGCAACAAACCTACTGCTTGTTCTGGCTCCAAGAATTACAATGAGATATCCTGCGCAGATCTCTCTGCTAACCTGTACTGTACTACTATATATGCAAATGTTGTCTTATTATTATTGAAGGGAAATGCAGTTTCATTTTTGGTCTAAGGTCTTGATTGTATTTGACCTGTCGGCCATTCACTTTTGAGGACTGGCTGTTAAACATGGATGCAACAGTCAGGTTGAATTTTTTCTTTCTATTTTTGAGATGCTAGCTTTCAATGCTCCAATAATCTGAAGGTATTGAAGACTGAAAAGTCCAACCTGTTATTTTACTGGAAATAATTACTGCCTAATGCTGTTTGGTAACAATCATATTAAGACAACATAGAAGTAGCTTCCTACCCTAATGTTGAAGTATATATTGTATTATAAGCTCAACTGTACCTTCTCCTTAGAACTCTCCTTAAAAAGATTATTTCTACTTCAGATACTGCCTCCTTGAACTGTGACAGCAAAATTAATTTTGCCAGCATTCAAGTTATTCGGAAAAGCTATTCTTGATACAGAGAGCTCAAGAAGAGGTGCTGCTCACCTTGTTCAAAATTTCCTTCAAAACTCCTTTAACCTGGTCTATCTCAAAAGCAGGTTATCTTAGTAACTGGAAAATAAGGTTATTTGAAATGTGTGTTGATGTTTAACATACAGGGGCATTCTTCCAAGGAAAGAAAGTTTGTATAAGAAGTTACTAAGCAGTCAACCAGAAATGTCAGTTATCAGACACCAATATAGTATTTGTCAGTTATCAGACACCATACCAGTATTTGAACTTCCAAGCTCAAGCTGAGAGGCAACATGTCAGAGCAATGCCTCATCTCTGACTGTGAGCTATGTGTTATCCCTCCGGTATTTTAAAAACCTGATCTATTTGATTACCTATATGACATACATTCCTTGTACCAGGAAATGATAGTACATTTATGTACCATTAAGAAAGGCACCCAGACCCTGCAGGAAAGCATCCCTTAAGATGCCGTTTATTTATTGGAGCTAAAACTGTAAAGAAATAGAGGATAGTACAGGCAATCCTAAGTGCATTCACATGCTGGAAACCCTGAGGTGTGCAGCACTGATGTCCTGCAAGGGCATGGCATGCTGTGCAGACCTCATCCATGCTAAGGCAATCTCATTTTGGTCTTTTGTGCTCTTATAGGATTTTCTTTAGAGAAAAAACTCTTGTTGTCATTTCTACTACCTAACAAAAAGCATTTCACTTGATAACTTGTTGCTACATAACAACCAGCACGGGCTGGGAGCTGCCTACAGACCAAGTTCATGCTGTGGCCAAGGGACATGCAAAGTCCAACACTGGCTTGGTGTCCACGCAGTATATTTGGTGGAGCACAGCACAGGGCTGCACCTACACAGACTCGTTGGTACAGGGATCATCAACTCCTCAATGAACAAAGACCTCCAGCCAAGGATCACAGCAACATGAATTACTCATTTTGAATGAAAACAGGAAGGAGGAATAATCTTTTTGGACATGTGGTCTTCACTGACTTGACCAACATTAGACAACTAGTCTTTGAAAAGTCCAAGTTTCGAAAATCAGTTCTTTGATTTGCATATAGAATAGAATATAACAGAAAGAAAATTTTTGCACTTATTTGAACAACAGAGTTGTTTGACATTTAACTTGAGTAAAATGATATGCTTACGGGTGTGTAAAAAAACCTCAAACTGCAATCATACAAACATAAACAAACAAAAAAACCCCAAAACCAAACCAAGCAAACAAACAAAAAATAAACATTAAAAAACCCCAAACCTTTGCCTTAGAAAGTAAGCTCTAGAGTACTTAGATTATCATTTTCTGTCATGTTACCTTAGTCAAGTTGATTCATGCTTAGTTAGCTGGACTTAAATAGTAACACAAACTATACTCTAGGCAGGTACCAGCAGAGTATTTATCTTTGATTTATTCCACCATGATCTGTTAATTTAAAAAAAAAATCTCATAGAAGCAGTTTTGCTTTAACTTTATACTTGATAGTTCACATGAAAACTTATATTGAGGCTTTTTTTTTTTTTTTTTTTTTGTGATACATTATCTACTTGGGAAGGTGAGAATTTCATGGTTCTGATCTGGTTTTCTCAGTTCTGTAAGTCAGAAAATACTGAATAATTTTATATACTGTGGAATGGCTCAAATCATTGACTTAAGAGAGGTCCTCTTTAGATGTGCAACACTGACATGAATAATGTCTTCTTGATTTTCTTGCTGAAACGTATTTGTGGTAGAGACTTTATACAGTTCTACAGTTTATGAATTACTGCACTGTTTCCATGGATACTTCTCAATGCAGGCACAAGTAGTATCATTAAATTGAAAGTTGAAATTCTCCAACAACAACATAACTAGACATTTTCATACTCTGACACCCCCATGATTAAATATGAATAAACTACTTGAACTGGAAAGGAAGTTTCCAGAATTTTAAATTACAGCAGATTATAAAAGCTATCTTTCTTCACATCTTCAAGCAACTAATTTGCTTTAGCTTATGGTCTGTACAATCTTTAAATAATGGTTGTACCTAGGAAAGATGATTCACTAAGGTAGAACTGTGTTATTGTACCTCTGTGATTATTTTTTTAATATACCTGGTAAATACTTTGTCTTATTTGGCATTAGTTATGTAATTGCATACACAATGAGCAGCTGAGCTGAGTATTTCCCTAGTTCAGAATAATTCTTTGCTGCTATAAAATTTTCCTCATCACTTTTCTCTAAAGCTGTCAGTGCCGGGAAGGAAGGCAGCCAGCAGACCTTTTAAGAGGGTGATGCAATGTGCTGATCTCTGACATGGGAGAACAGCTCTGACTGGCACCATCCAGGGTGGCTCTCCCAGCTGTTGAGAGTATAAATATCTCAGCCTCTCCTCTCTCTTCCTCCTTGCTAACAGAAGCTATTCACAAATGAGAAGGATGTCCCATGTGTATGGGAAGGGAGTTGGTTTCATCTTCCAGCTGCCAGTCCTGGACACCCACCCTACACTCTAAGAGTCAGGTAGCTTTTGCCTCTTCCAGTGCCCCATCTTGCAGTCCATGTTTTGCACCCAGACACACGTACACAAACCCTGTGCTGTCATGGTATCTAAATACTTTTTTTGTCAGAAGTGAGGTTTCATGGATGAAAAAGGCTGGAGAAAAACAAGGAATTGTGACTGCATGTTAAGGCAACAGTGAGCTGACCTGAAAAAGTTAAAGCATTGCAAATGAAGAGTTGGGTGCTTAAGATGATGATTGATAAACTGCTAGATAATAGACTAATGAGCAACATGTGTATTATCTGGCAGTGAATTACCATGGATCCACATAAAGACACCAGTCATATTGCATAATTAGGATGTGCATGATAGAAAACATTATTTATATGGCATCTGAAGATGTCTCATGCAAACTGAATGCCAAAGTACTGCTCTAACACCTAGGGTCTGAATATCTCTTTTACTTTTGGCTAAATCAGTTAATAAGTCAATAAAAGTATGAATGTTCTATAGTAGGCAATAACCTTCAGGAAACAAATGGTACAAGACACAAAGACCTGTCAAAATTAACTGATTAAAGATGCTTAGGCACAAGGAACCCATGGGTTCATTTCTTGGAGCTTGGTCTGCTGGAGAGCTGGGCTTTACCAAATGTTCTTTTGACATTGGGAAGTAGTGTTTTCCTTTTATTTGACATTATGGCTTAAATGATATGTAAAGATGCTTACATATAAAATTCAGTCTTTAGCTCTAGTCCCTACAATACCCAGCTGCCATTATGAATTTGGAGAGAGATAAGATTTGTTTAGAGTAATGCACTGCATTCCAGAGGAAAATATAGAATACTTTTTAAGAGAAATCTTGTACAAGATTAAAAAAAAAAGTGTTTTTTAATCAAAAGTTCATCTTTAGTTTTCTCTCCTTTTGGTTTTCTTTCTTTTTTTTTTCTCTTCCTTATCAAACAAACTTGATAATGATTCCAAGTCTCTTGATGGACTGTCAATGATATAAATATTTCTCTTCCCTACTGACTTGATACAACAACCTCCATTCTGCTTTTTCAGGTCGCTTTAAAATGACAGTAGACTGGTTGCCTTTTCTCTGAGCTTGAGGTAATGTGTTAGGAGAAGTATTGGGGCAGGGCACTTAGCACTGCATATGCTGGTTCAGGCATTCATCAGCCTGCCTGGCTATATTGACTGCCATAGCACCATAATGACCTACCTTAACTACTTACATGGTCTCACAGCATCACAGGGCATAAGTGTATAAAATTCATGCTCCAACAGGCCAGCTGAAGGTGTGACTTTTTTTATTTCTGCTTTTACAGCAAGCACATGACTGATATTCTGCCTAACACTACTGTGACCATAATCTTTAATTTCCATGATACATTCCCTCCCTAAAACTAATAGAACTTGCTAGCTTGGATAATACCAATGGCAAGACCCAATAAAACGTGGCTGCAGCACTCTGGAATAAATAAGATCTATATGAATCATGCTCAGTATTTGACAGGTGAGTGTCTCCTTGAGAAAGAAATGAGTATAAAAAAATCTAATGGGGAAAAAAACAACAAACAATATCATGCTGTCTAATGCTACTCTTCCTCTTCTCAATAACAAATTAAAACCTAGGTTATTGCTTTAAAAGTATTCCCAGGTCACTCTCTGCAGTATTTCCTGTAAATTGAAACACATTTTTAAATGTTACTTTCTCTTCTATGCTTTTTTTTTATTTATTTATTTTTACTTTCAGTTACTTTGTCACTTTCTGAGATCCTCAGTATCCTGTGCAAAAGTTTGATCAAGTATCTGTTGAACATCTACTCCCTTCTACAAACCAAAGCTGAAGCCATTCTGTTCTCAGGTGTTTTCAACAGTCAGTTATAAATTCAAAGAAAAGCTATTCAATGAGTTAGTACAAAAAAAGGGACCTGATAGACAGCCAGAAGTTCTGACATATTTTTCTCTCTTTCATACTTCTGCTGTTTTCTGAGAGAAAACTAAAGCTTTGAAGAAAGAAATTTGAAACTAAATACTAAAAGTAGTTACTGATTAATTTGATATAAAATGCCATTGGCATTTACTGCTTTCTTGATTTTTTATATAATAATTAAGTCACCAATATCATGACTTAGTATCTTGAGATTTCACCTGAGGATCCTGATTGATCTACTGATTTTCACCCTAAGATGTCACATTCCTAGACAGTATATCTCTTTGTGTGCATCTGCACATGAGGGATGTTAAAGGTTTCATTTGTTGAGATTTACAAATATAGAAAATTATATCTTCTCTTGCACCACTGGTCGTTGCGGTACTGGCTTTAACAGACTCTCCATGACAAGCCATCAGCATTTACAGTCAGATGACTGTGAATAGGCAATTACCTATTACCCCTTTTAGGAATAATAAATAGTATGTGACATAACACAAAATCAAATCTCTCAGAAAATGAAACTGAAAAATAGAGATTGCATTACCTCCTGAAGTGGAGGTAAATAAACAACACTCGGCAACATCACTGGTGGTAGAATTATCCTGCTTTTTACAAAGCGTCTTCCTGTCACTGCTAGGATAGCAATGGACCATGCAATCTTGCCTTTAGGCCAGTCCCATCTGGAGAATCTCCCTTTCAACAGAAACAACCCATATGTAACTCTCATAAACATACAGATTTCAAAGTGCCAGAATGTTGAATGTGGGCTATGATTTTCAGGAGATCCTGTGTAGGTTTGAATTCTGAGTAGATATGAAGTCCAATATAGATTCAAGTGCCCTTTGAGAGCTTAAGAAAATTCCATCCTGCAGACTCTAGGAAGCTTTTCAAAAGCTTCACTTGATCATGACAACACTCTCCCCATCAGAGTTCACGCAAAATAAGGCAAGTGTCAATGACACCTCTCAGAAATTTAAAGGAACAGTAGTTAATAGCAATAATGCTTCCATGATTTCAATAATTCCAAAAGGCTGAATTTGCAGTGTTTACTCCAATTTTGCTGTAATCATGACATCTCTAAACAATAATTAGGCACTGAGCTTAGACCTGAATATTGCATCATCTTTCTTTACAATTTAAGGATGGAATTATATTCTAATATATGTACTATATTCAAACTGTGCTCTACTTTAGATAAAATACTGGATAAAGCCAAGATCATTAATACAATCCTCTCCTCTACGCCACCGGTTGGTCTCAAAAACCAGAGGTTGGAGAGCATCAAGCATTTTCTACTCCAGACTTTCTAAATCAAGATTTCACTCTCTTTTCCAAACTTTATCTTAGAGGTCAGGCTCCTGGTTCAGCTAAACTGAATGTTTTTCTGCTGCTATCAGCAGCATCATTTTTCCAGACATTATCAATGGGTGCAAAAAATGTTTCGTATATTCTTATTCTTTTAGAATATGATGTTTCCAAGGTAACTGTACCCAGGAGATCTACCAATAGCAAAAAGTGGAAAATAATGTAACTTCTATTTTAAAATCACTTTTCTGAAGGGAAGAGGAATTGTATTCCTGCAAACTTTTTGCTTTATGACTTTGTCACTCTCTTTAACAAAATCAAAGAATTCAAAATTTAATGCTGAGGCTTTATATATAATCATGTTGGCAACAGATAGAGAGGATGTATGGGGATGTACTATATTATAGTGTTAAGAGTTAGTTCAGAAGAAAAAATTGGGTAAAATTTAGTTGTGTTTTATGGATGGTCAAAGTGCTTCAGATAAAATGAGATCCAGCACTAACTTCTGTCCAGCCGTCAAACCAAACTGGCACATATCTTTTTTTAATAAAGTTTAGTTTTTAATTTTTATTAGAAATGGTTTTAAAAGTGCTAGAGAATATTTCAGTAAAACTTTGCAAACCAAGATGGAAAACAGAATATGTTTAGAAGTCAACCTTATGAAGTTTATGTTAGACTGTCTCATGAGAGCCTAAGACCATCACATCATGCAAGATTTCCAGCAGCGTTAACTCTCCTCTGATACCCAAAGGCACATACAAACTTAACAAATTGCAAATCCAATTACTTACACAAACATTTACTCAATTGCTTTAGGGAAACACACCTTCTTATGCATACAGTTACAGTGTTCATCTTGTACTACAAATCTTTAAATACAGCCTAATACAAATACTTAGATTTTGTTAAAATGGCAGAGGTCCTCAGCTCTGAGGTTTTTGGGGAACACATGCTAGTAAGCAACTTAACTTATTGGTACAAAAAATGATCACACTTTTTAGTGAAATGCTAACATAGGATTAAAATAAAGTATGCACTGCAAAATATTTTTAGTAACTTCTATGACAATGGCTGACCACAATAAAAAAAAATTAAAAAAAGAAAACTAATTACTACTATCTGCAAAAGTAGAGCAGAAGAGATCCAAGAGGCAGAATTCTTAGAAGTGCACTGAACTACTTTTTTTTTCTTTTTTTTTTTTCTTTTTTTTTTTTTCTTTTGTTTTTCTTTTTTTTTCACATAAGAGCTGTGGGGACTAAATTAATTTTAGCAGAAAGAAGAAAAATGTCTACTGGTCTTATATTACTTGATTCATCTCAATCTCTGATACACAAATATTTAAGTATATTAAAATGGGATATTTTAGTTGTTAGATATTCCCACAATTGTTGTCTGAAATATCTATCTAAAGCTGATAATAAAATAAGTTGGAATCAGATTTTTATGTCAGCCAGAAACATGAAAACATAGCACACTAGGGCTACAGGAGTTCTGTGCACCTATTACGTAACAAGAAGAAGCATTATATTGTTAAAGGAAATACTTAACAGTTAAAACAACATTATGTTTTAATTTTACTCATTCCTTCTTCACCTTGATCAACTGCTACTTACTGTTTGCCTAAAATGGAGCTTTCCTACAGAGATTTTCATGGCAGGCAAACAGGAGCCAAGGACCAGCCAGGGTCAGGCAGTTAAAGTTACCTTAACAATGGTAAACTGCAGTTCAGAGTTCTTTGTAACACAGAGGGGGAAAACAAGCCCCGTTCTGACGCCAGCCCTTGCCACGTATCTGCACCATGACATAATGCTGTGTCCACTGCTCACTCAGCACTGCTGCATTAAGTGCAGAGCAGTCATTTAAACACATGAACAAACTGCTGAGTATAAGCCACTGGGCAACGAGAATTCTTCTTTCAGCCAAGGCATTACACTGAACAGTCTAAACAGAAACTAGCACCAAGGTAGACAGAAAATGAGACATTTCATATGAAAGGAGTTGAAAGGCACACTGTGTTTGACTCATGAAGATCCTTCTGGACAGACTAGATTTTACTACTTTTACCCTGATTCCCTGGAGTCTGACTATGGATGATCCGGGTCTTTCCAAGAGTACAGAATAAAAGCAGTGCAGCAAAAGTTAAAGAAAATGATGCAATATTACATTTTTGAACTATAGAGACTTTCAGTGTAAAAATCCTAAGAAAATAACAAATTCAGTCAGACATGATGCACAGATGAGGAAAATTTATTTGTGCATAAGCTAGAGGGCTAAATGTTCACATCCCAGATTCTTATGAAAATAATGGTGTTGCAAAAGCAATGTGCAAGGGCCCATGATCAGAGCAGTAGTGAGTAGGAGTGGGGTTAGAATGCTAGCTAATTTGTTGTGGTCTAAAGGGACAATAATATGATTTATACTAACACCACAGGCTGGCAGAAGAATTAAACCCATTTTTTAATAACCAAAGGGCATAAATAAATAAATAAATTAAAAACACAGTTAAAAAATCATCAATTAATTGGTAGTCTGCGATTTTAAGCCTAAGTAAAAAAAATGAGTTAAAAGACAGATAGCAGAAGAGTAAAAGGAAGTGGAAGAGAAAGAATGCAGAAAGAACTAAGAACAGACTTGAGGTTGGAGCTGGAATTTTATATACTTATGCAGCAAACTAAGATACTCACACCATGAGGTGATGTCTGCCAAACAAAGACCACAAACTAATGTACAGAAATTCTTCAGAGCATGTCTCATCAGGGATGCTGAGTCTCTGTGATCAGCATGCTCCATGATCAGGATGTGACTACTGTAGCTGGCAATCAACTCCACAGGTAACATCATAAAAGCTCCTTTGCTACTTTCAAGCTTGCAGTCATTCTCCTTGCTCTCAGATTAGGGGAAAATGGAGCTCTTGCTATGCAGTTATAAGCCATACATGGTTTCACTCATTCTATGGTGTTCCCTGTTTTCTCTCTCCTCCCTTCAAAGCCTGGCTCCAAAACAGAACAGTGTCTCAACAAGTCCCCTCAGGATTTCACTGCCGAACTATGATGCCCTTGTGCATGTATGTAATTTCACTGGAAGGGTAAGAACTGTTTGAGATGAATGTACCAGCAATTCACATGGGGCTGTAATACCATATTACTACATTATTTAAACATCATGATATCTAGATTTCCTTCTCATTGTAACTCAAAGGAATAAAACTCATAATCCTCTACCATACTGATTCTTACTTTTTTTTTTTCTTTCCTGACTTGCTACATTTAATCTTGAGCCTAGAAGACTCTCTAATTCCTACCACTGTTTTAAAATCTACCTTTAAATCCTCGACCACTTGTTCATTTTGCTGCCTCTATCCCCCTTGAAATTCTTCGTGGTCTTCTCTAATCCAAACAATTAGCAGCTATCCATTACCAATTCTCTCATCAGAGATAATGTACTTTCCAGATAATTAATACACAACCTTAACCTCTTAAAATCCATCAAGCTCTAACAAGGTTGTATGCAAATAGCTTAAATTACTGCAGCCATAGAACTGCCTTAACATAAGCTAGAAATAGGATCAGTTGGAAATTACATTTTCTCTTTTATGAACGTAGCAGTATTTTGCAAACTGGATCCCAATTCAAGAATTAAAATCCAAATCTTTGAAGAGTAACCCTGAAAGCATACAGGTGAGCATAAGCACACACTATTAAAATCAAAGCCACGTAATTTTATTTGTACTAAAAACTGCAAAGAACAAAGATCTCCTGCAGAGATTTTGTCCAGAAATCACCATAAATAGAGCAAACAGGGCCCCCAAGAGGCCATCTAGATAGTTCTATTGCTTCTTATGTTTTGCAACTGTCTTTTGCATGCTCAAAACTCATCTCTTGTGTTCCTTCATTCTCTTTTTTTTCCTCCTTGGTTAAATCACTCCAGACAGTCTGCCCACCGTTTATTCTCTCTGCTCTTTCCCACACACTCTGCCTCAAACTGGCTCCACTATTAATGACATCTCTATCTCCCCCAGCTGGATAGAGGAGAAAACAGTTTTTTGTCACAGACATTGCTTTAGTTGTGCCCTTTGCTTATTACAGTAGAATGATGCTGTTGACTTGGACTAGCTAGAAACTTCATGTCCTTTCCCAAAAAACTTTCCACTTGTTGTGCAAAAAGAATTTCTGTAGTTGATTATCACAGCTTAAGTGGGAGATTGCACATATCCATATCGCATTAAATGTGCCATCAATTTTTTTTTCTTATGATTTTCCAAGAAAATTTCAAATTCAAGCCCTCTCTTCTAATGTATTTACCCCTTTAGCAAGCATCATCATTATTCTATTATTTATGTCTCTCTTATGGGCCTAAAAATGACTCCCAGAATGCACTGGGTATATTCTTTTTTTTACAGAAAACACTGATTCTTTTGAGTACCGTCAATCAATGAGTTTTACATTTACCTTCTAATAGTTTAACCTAGAATATGTTTCCCTAGTTTATTTATGAAGATGTCAAAAGAGACAGACATCTCTTACTACATTGAAAATGAATGACTTTTATGGCTTTATAACTCACAACAAGGCCTGTTAATCTGTCAAAAAGGAAATTAGCTGGTTTTTGACAAATCCATGTTGCCTGGTGCTGGTCTCTTTTGACCATCCAGGCGCTTGCAAATGCTCTGAATATTTTTAGATATTGAAGTTGAGTGGTTTGATCTAGAATTTCTGACCTTGGCTGACCCTTCCACTCCTGTGTTTCCCTCCTCAAGTACGGGAATACTTCCACCTTCCATCTTTGGAAGATAAAATCCTCAAAGACAACCAGCTAAGAGTTTTGAAGAGGCATCAGTCATTCCTTTCAGCTGATCATGCCCAGTGTATGACATGTCATCAGCCTTCCCATTGTGTGTTGCCATGCCTCATACTTTGCTAATAGCCACTGCCATAAAAATTAAAGGTATTTTTTAGGTTATGCACATTTTGAACTCTGAATCTACCAATATCTGTCCCTAATGGATTTTTGATTTTGAGAAATAAAACTAAGTAATGTACTGTGAGATTAATTCTGCTCTTTCCATTTAACATTAATTAATCCCCCTACTGTCTTCCTGCATATGCAATAAAAGAGGTACTTAGAGACACTGAGAATAAAACAAAGGAAGACGAATTTTCTAACCTTTAGATCAATTTAGGGCCATGAAAAATATTTGAGGGTTTTTTTTCTGAAAATAATTACTGCAGTAGTTTCTCCCTTTGTTAGGGTAGAAGGCTGGAGTACAAAGGTCAGTAGCATCCTGTCTTGGGTTATGGAACCAAAAATGTGTAATCTATTTCATTTGCTGAAAGCAGTTGGGGAAATATTCTTCTTTATCTCTTGTAACTCTGGGAGGAGAGGGGTGGGTGTCTTTTGATAATGGGCCAACTGTTAAAACCAGGTGGGGCAGTGTTTCTTATCTCTTTCACCACCCCTCCTCCCTCCAGAGGAATTTTTTCTGCTAGTGGGCCGTTCAGACATCCGAAAGCAGTCATCTCCAAGCTATACATCCACATTCCATCATCCCATTGTGAGATGCTCCACCCAGTGTGGGGAGCCAACCATTCCTACCTGGATAAAACTGAGATGTAGGAACACAGGTATCTGGCTTCACCCAATTCCCGGAGAAAGACTGGACCCTTCTCACCATCACTGGACCCTTTTCTACAGGAACATCTCTGCTCCAACAGAACCACATCTGCCACTCCAGGAGACTTTTAGACTGCTTCCAACACCCTGACCAACAGGGTGTCAGGTTGTAGCTCTGACTGTGACAGGGTTTTTCCAAACTCTTTTCCTTGGTATTTATGATCATAGAATCATAGACTTGTGGAACGGGTTGGGCTGGAAGGGGCCATGAAGAACCTCTTGTTTCAACCTCTCTGCTATGAGCAGGGGCACCTTCCACTAGAGTGGGTTGCTCAGAGCCCCATCCAACCTGGCTTTGAACATTTCCAGGGGTGGGGCGCCCACAGCTTCACTGGGTAACAGCTTCACAGTTCCAGTGCCTCACCACACACACAGTAAAGAAATTCTTTCCCATATCTACTCTGAGCCGACTCTTGTCAGTTTACAGCCATTCCACCTTGTCCTATCACTACATGCCCATGTTAAAAGGCCTTCACCAGCTTTCTTGCAGGCCCTCCCTAAGTATTGGAAGTCTGCTATGATAACTTTAAATGCATTCATTATATGCAAATATTCACTTTCTAGTTTACTCAAAGAGTTAGTTATGCTCCCCGCATTTATTGCTAGCTTTTGATTTTTAATGCTTTTTGATTATGGTGTGGAAGTGGTCTTTCAAGCCATATGGATTTTCCTCCCTGACTGGATGACTGAAACATGTAAACAGAATCTTCTAACCTTGAAACAAAACAGAAGATTTTAAAATTTAAAAAAAAATCCCTAAACAAGTAACACAAATTTAGATTATTCTGAGATTTTTTGCCATCACTGTGATACAAAAACAACACAGCTGATCTGCATTAACACGAAAAGTAAGTAAAAGCCAGAGTAAACCCTGTTTTCTGGAATACTTATCAGTTTTAAAAAACCCCACCCTCTGTCTCATAATGAGTTACCTGCTGGTAACTAATAGCATTCTTACACTCCTGAGACATGCAAGAGATGAAGTAATAGGTATTTTGACATACCATGTAGGTAGAATTTATGAATATCATTTGGGATTCCAGAAAGCTAATTTCAAAAGCAGAAGGATGAATAATCAAGATTTAAAAAGTACAATCTGTGCTTCTTGCACTTTGGATTGTATCCTGACTTCTGTTAAGACTGAGGAACTAAGTGACAGGAAAACTTCACCCTGCCAAAGGACCTCAAAGATTTCACTATTCTTTAGAATTTTACAGAAGTGTGGATGGTACCTTCTAACTTTCTCATGTTTAAAATGGTATACAAAATACATTTTCAAAGGAGTATTTTTAATAAAACCAGAAGAGGAAAACCTATTGAGTCCTCTGCATTACATTTAAACCTACCTGCACTTTATATCTTCTTTTGATACCGTACAAACTAGGAGTCCTGTAATTTCAACATTTCTTTCGGTACATGGAAAGTAATTTCAACTTTCATACATATTTTTATTTGGATATCCAACCCCAGTGAAGTTAGAATGATTCATTCCTACCAAGATTCTTTTTTAATGCATCATTAAATCCATAATGTAAAATCAAACCCACATAATATAATTGCTGGAGGGACTGGATTGAAGGCAGCATCTTGTCAGAAGTTATAAAAAAGGTTGAGTGCAACAGTAAAGTAGGAAAGCAATAGAGAAAATAGACTGAAAAGGGAAAATGAGCATTATTATTACTGCAAGATTTGAAGAGTACTGTGAGGTTTAGAAGGTTTCTATGACCTGTGAAATCTTTTCAATAAAAAGAAAGTGCACAGGGCATAGTTGTTAACCTGTTAGCTACGCATATTATTGTGGTGCAGAAGTGTGAAACAACAAGAAATGAAATTTGTCTGTATTATTCTTTCAGTTTCCACTGAGGAAGAAACAGCCACAGAGGTAATACGGAGTATGGTAAAGACAGTTTACACCAGTATATTGCTATAACAGATCATGCCACTGTCATTTAAAATTAAAGTCTTAAAAGTCTATACTTTAAAATGCTACACTGCCTGTAAAATACATGAGTTGCCTTTTCTGCAGACAGCACAGATACTTTTCACTCTTTCATAGTACATAGCTCTGGCCTCACACAGGTTAATTACAACTTCTGAGGCCAGATAGCAAACATTTCTTTTAAAATATTACTGTAATCTTTTCTGCTTGCCACAGAGCTTATCCATCAGCTGAAAAGCTGCTTTATTTTTTAAGGAACTCTTTCAACCAACATTGAAGTCAAAAGTCAGATGGGCAGTGGGAACTAGCCTGGGATCTTAATAACATTTTAACCCTTGGCACCATCACAGTTGATGATGTGTTTCAAGGGTCTAGACTTAACATTGATTTCATTTTCCTCTCCTTTGAAAGAAGTGAGCAGGTAAAAGGTATCTTCTGACATGTTTGTCTAAAATGTAAGGACTACAGCTGACAGCTTCATTCCTGAAGCACAATAGAATGCCTTGGCTGCAGGAATAAAGCCTACCTGTGCATGACTTATTCGAGGTGAGCCTGAGGCTAAGGAGCAAACTTCTACAAGCACCAAGAAATGGCTCTAATCTTACTAACCTCCATCTTCTACAATAAAGACATTCTGCTAAAACATTGCCTCTGGGAACATGTGCTCTCAGAAATGCATACATTAAAAAAGCACGCCCCTGTCAAAACAAATACTTATTCTAAAAATGAGGCTGTCCAAACTATCACATTATCTGGGTAAAGACAGGAGAGAATGAGGAATTAGTAGAAAGCATCAGATTCATCATTCATTACACCTAAATTACACTTGCATTCTTAAAAGATAGAGGTTTGGAAGTGGGAGGGAAGAGCAGAATAAGCAGTTGAGGAACAGAGGACAATGGGAAATAGACACACAAGTGCTGTGCCTTGTTTGGGAGGCATAGGATGAGTAGGTGTGAAGGGTGAAAGGAAAGATCCACAGAGCTGAGAAAGAGTGGGATAAGTGGTGAAGGAGGTGGGCAAAACGGATGAAAAATTATTTGTATGGTAAATTAAATCTGCCCTCATAAACCCAAGATAAGCATTACCAATTACACTGCCTCCCCTTACATGACACCCTGAGACTGCTTCACGTAGTAAAAGATGTCCATGAGTTCACTTTAAAAGTATCACCCCAATGCACTGCTGAATCCTGAAGTGTTTCCTTTATGGTAAGTTACTAATAAGCGTAACAGCCTCTAATGAAAAAAAACTAATAGTGCATAAATAGTGCATCAAAAAGCTATTGTAGAGCTCCACAGCTAAGGAGTTATGCAGTATCATTAAAGGTTTCTTTAGATGAATGCAGTGTGACTTTGGAATAGGCTTGCTGTAAAAATATTAAAAGGCAAATTATCTGTGACAAGTATTGGGCGATTTGCATTTCAGAAAAAAATTACACTGTGTGTGCAACATGCAGGCTATTGCTGAACTGTCTATAACAACAGAGAAATTGATAAAGTAACTGAAAAGCTCTGGAAAGAACAAGACATCATAACTGAACTTCGAGTACTTTAAATGTGCAAAAGCTGCAAACTCCCAAATTCCCTTAACTTTTTAGCTACATGATACCATAGCCAAATGTTTCATCAATCTGCAAGTGCCATATTTATTGCAATGAACAGGCTTAAGAGCTTGCACGGTATGTAAAATGTCTGACAGACTTAAGAAGTCTGCCCTTCCTTTATACATCAAACCACAGGAGAGGAAAGGTCTAGGACATCGTAAGAGATAATGAAATGATTCAGAGATGATGAAATCATACACAAGCTTTTTTTAGAAATGCTCCGAGAGTGATTCAAAACATACCAAAGAACCAGTCCAAATTAAAATAGTCCTCAGACTAGAATTTTGGACACCTTGTGAAGAACAAGAAAATAAACTTTAAAATCCTTGTCAATATCACAATTAACAAAACACCTATAATTTTCTTTCCTCTGTAAATAAATTGCTACAGTCAAGTTTAATGCATGCTGTGTAGAGAATGTCTTATGGTAGGATTTTTGAAAGATGTTTAATTTTCATTCACAAGAATGTAACTTCTATAAAATGAAGAGAGGCATTTGCTTCTTGAATGGACATCTCTTCAAAAATAGAAATTACTTTAATATCATTTACTCATTTTCTTCTTCCAAAATATAAGCTGAAAAACTGTTGCATAAATAAAATGTGAAAATATAAAATAGTTAAAAAGGCTAGTTCATACCCAGTCATATTAGCCTGAAATAGTATCATTCTCTTACTGCTCCTTTCTGCAATCAAAGAAAAAGTTAAGTCATTTTTTTTCTCAAATTAAAAGCTCTATGGGAGGAATGAAAGACGTGGGAGTGGGAGAAGAATTTCTTACTTTTTTCTTTTAACTAGAATTAAATAAAACAAGTTTTCTCATCCAAGAAAGTTTTCTTATCTATTCAAAGATGGAAAAAGGGCTGCACAAATTATTAGTACAACTACCTAACTCTCAAGGTCATTTCTACACACTAACCAAAATACTCCATGCAATCCAGTGGAACATATCACAGAATTGGAGAAGTTTCCTCTAACTGCAAGCTGGATAAGCCTAGCACTGAGGCTCATGAGCTTAGCTTAATATAGCAAGACCTTTCCATAATTGTCCAAAGACTCTCCAAATATACTGAGACAATGGTCTTCTATTCACTGCAAGATACCAAAAGCATATACATCCAGATACTAAAACAGAATATATATAGCCTGTATTCCAGCAGCAACACAATATCTGTATGTCAGTAACTATAGGTAGGATCTTGCCTCAAAAAATCCAAGTATATATGTCACAGAATCATAGAATCATTTAGGTTGGGAAAGTCCCTTAAGATCAACAAGTCCAGCCATGAACCCAGGACCACCCAGCGCAACACTAAACCATGTTGCTGCTAAGTGCCATTTAAATACCTCAAGGGATGGTGACTTGACCACTTCTCTGGGTAGTCTGTTCCAATGCTTTGAAAATGTTTCAGTGAAGAAATTATTTCTAATATCCAATATAAACCTCCTCTGGCCCAACTTAAGGCTATTTCCCCTTATCCTATCACTTGTTATCTGGGAAAAGAAACCAACAACTACCTCACTACAACCACATTTCAGGCAGTTGTAGAAAGTGATAAGGTCTCTTCTGACACTCCTTTTCTCCAGACTAAACAACCCCAGTTACCTGAGCCACTCCTCACATGACTTGTGCTCTGGATGCTAAGCACTGTATACCACATTCATTTACTTCAATACAGCCGTCTAAGGGACAGGAGAAGAGAAGCAAGTGGTGAATGAGGAAGAATTAATAATAAAGATGAGTTAATGATAATATAAAGAAACCTAAGACAAGCAGGGACAAGTCCACGTACAAAAGAGGAGTCATACAAGCAGAAGAAATCAGAGACAAAAATAACTTTTTAATACACAACATTAAATTGTTTAGGGCAATAATCTCAATGTGCATTATTAACAATAACTATTTTTTCTCATATACCTTATTTTGTAGACAACTATTAGTATTTTCAATTTCTAAATAAGAACTAGGATAGTAATGAGATCCAAAACTTACTGAAGTAGGTAAAGCTCTCTGTCAAGATGGAGGTAATCTATGTGATTTGTAGGATGCTAACACTCTCAACTGGGCTTCCAGATGGAGAAAAAGAAGTTGCCTTTCTAAATATCATGATGTAATTTTTATACTTACAAAGGAAGAATTTTTTGGGCCTTATTTCAGATAAAACAGTGTCTGTGCAACAGACTGTGGTCAGGCCATCACTTCTTTTAATAACAGATCCATGAGGACCTAATAGACTTTGCCTATTTTTGAACATAAAAGTTTGAAATTAAAAAAAAAAAGCACAAAAAATATATTCTTTTTCCATTTAATCTCAATACAGTTTAAGCAGAAAAAATATGAAAGCAGCAATTCAAGATCTCTGATCTATTCATAGCTGTTCTATTAAATCTTAGCCAATACACTTCCATCATTAAACCACAAAAAGTTTTTTATCCCTGAATTTTCTTCAGACAGCAATCTGATGTAACACAGAGAGTTCAGATTATATTCTTACACACCAATATGACTGGGGGAGTTTACCAGAGACCTATGTAAGTAATCTGAAATGCAGGGCATGACAAGAAATAGCCTACAGAGCGTAGAACTAAGATCAGTAGCAGTGAGTTCCTGTCAGTCATTCTTGTCTACAGATCCTGCAGGAGAGAGAATATTTGCTCAGATTCCGTATTTATTTGCCTGCTGTGCTTGTTTTGATATCCACCTGACAATGTGCGCAGAATGAGTGGCACAGGCAGATGCTAAGGAGCGTCAGCGCTGGGATGAGCTGACGGCTGCCTGTATTACCATTTTAAATGGCCTGCCTGCCGGCTGCTGTGATTTCGTTCCTCCCGTACCTGTCACGCTTCATTAAGCCCTGTGCTGCCGGGGGCCACGCTCATTCCCTTGTTCTGGCAGCTTCGGCTGCCTCCTCCTCCCGCCGCGGCAGATTTGGCGTTCGGCTCGGTGCTGCGCCCAGGGCGCGGTGCCGCCTGTGCGAGGCACGGACACACGGCCGCAGAGCCGGACACACCGACCCTGCCCGGGCTCCTTCCAGCCGCTCCCGGGCTGGGGCTCAGGAGGGAACTCCTTTGTTCCTCGCTTGTGCCTTCGACAGCGCCTCTGAGGCAAGCGAATGGTCGTAATACACCCAGGCTGCAATTCCCACCCGGGTTTTGACAGCAGGCCTGCGGGAGCAAACCACCACCTGCAGCTAAAGCGAAGGAGTTCGCTCTCTTTACGTTTAGAATTTATAGAATGAGAGAAAGATCGAACAGTATGATCAAACAGGAAATAGAAAACCTGATGGTTTAGATACACAGCGAAATAGCAATTTTTTTTTATTTTATTTTTTTTCACTTTAACATTCAGTAGTTGGATTAGCTTTTCCAAAATGTAGCCAATGCTCCAAGATGAGAGAAAAACCCAGTTCTCAAATGATGCCTCTTTGGAGAACAGCCATTTCTGAGTGAATATTCACAAATATTTCATCTAACTCCTTGTGTAAAATAAGCCTGACTCTACACTGTAGTGAGTAAATAGTCAGTTTTCCTGGTCTTGTGTGCCTTAATCTTTTGATCTATGAGAACTTAGCTGATTCTAATTAGCTGGACATTTGTCAAAGAGTGGATAGGAGCAGTGCAGTAGCGATTTCTGAGTCACCCTCTTTTCCCAAATGTAATGTCAATAATTAGGAATAAATTCAGTGGATATATGTAATTTTACAGCATAGTTGTTTGGAATCTTTTTCATTTCAAATTACAAAGTATTACAGTGCATTTTGAAAAGTAAATTTATCATTCTTTGAAATTCTTTGGATTTTTTTTTTCCCCAGTAGTGGGTAGAGTAAAGGTTTAAGGCCCTTCCTTCCTTCCTTCCTTCCTTCCTTCCTTCCTTCCTTCCTTCCTTCCTTCCTTCCTTCCTTCCTTCCTTCCTTCCTCATATACCAGACAATTATAGAATACCTTAATCAGCAAGGGAAGTTTCCTCCATTTTCTCTCAGTTATTAACCATTTTTTGTTTTGAAATATGAAAATCTTGATACTTACAGACAGAGTTCTGTGCTGTGTAAAGATGGATTTATATATAATATCTTTGTTATATATTTTGGTTTAATTAATGTTATTTTTCTTGTATGCATAAAATATATATCAGAAGGATTTCCTATAGAATCAGGCTATCAGATAAGATGCATGGTTTGATAAGCTGACTTAGAATGTAGCCTTGGTTTTCCTTGAGTTTAAATGCTTGAGTCCAAAGTTGCAGGTGCAAGGTCAGGTTGAGGAGGCAGAGCTCTTACTTGTGACCTTTCCTTGCTGGAGCAGGTTTCTGGAGGGTTTAGGGTATTGAACAGCTATTTCAGTAAAGGAACTGCCTTAAAAAGCATGCATTGGCTTCTTCATTTGCCTTCCTTTGACACATTTCCTCAGGCCCTTACATGGGATTAAGGCTTCCAGAAAAATATAATGGAATCATAGAATGGTTTTGGTTGGGAGGGATCTTAAAGATCCTCTAGTTCCTTCCCCACTGCCACGGGCTGGGATCCCTTCTAGTAGACCAGGCTGATCAAAGCCTCATCCAACCCAGCCTTAAACACTTCCAAGGATGGGGGAACCATAACTTCTCTGGGCAACCTGTTTCAATGCCTCATTACCTTCATAGTAAAGAATTTCTTCCTTATATCTGATCTAAACATCTACCGCTTTTCAGTTTTCCAGCAATTACCCCTTGTCCTGTCACTGCATGGCCTTGTAAAAAGTTCTTCTCCAATGTCAATGTCATTATCACAATGTAATTCATAGTTATTAATTCAGTTTTTCTGAATAATAAACAGCATCACAACCTGGTGATTCCTAAACCTATGAGGAATCTGTACTTGCTCTGTGTGGTCAGCTTTGTAACCCCTTAATAATCAGTAGGAAAAGCACCACTGGAAAAGCATTTCGAATAAGCAGTGATCATTAATCTGTACTTTCCTATAAAGGAATTAAAAAGTGTCCACAGCACTAGAACATTGCTCAGATATGAGTCAAACATATGAACAGAAGATGGCACAGAAAATGCTACAAAATAAATTCTAAAAAAGCAAAAGGCTCACTTTAACAATAACTCAACCAGCCCTTATACAGTCTCCATGCTTATGGTCTTCCTTAATTCCTTTGCTGCAGCCATGTATATTTATGTAACAACACAGTCTTTCACAGGAAGTTGATTTAAATAGGAGGAAAAGTGGAAAGCAATGAAAAGATACAGGTACTTCATTCAGTCTCATGGAGTTGATAAAAGATTCAGAGATACTGCTTGATACAGTGCCATGAATATCCACTGTAATGGCTCTGCATAATTATGGTCCCTTCAATAAATATGAGATGCACTATAACATTTACACCATAAAGAATGTCTTAGCCCTTGCCTTTCTATAGTTTATGAGCATCATCCTTTAAGATCAAATAGCAGTTACTGACTCTGTGTGGATTAAAGCTTAAGCACTTTTTTCAATATGAATGATAAAAGACTCATTTTTTTCTTTTACATTGTAATGTTAAAAAGCTAGTAAAAGCATAAAGTGTATTAAAATAGAGCATTTCATGAATAACAGAATCACAGCACCACAAAAAAGCAAGAAAATAATGCATTCATTTTCCACATTCTCTTATAAAATCTATAAACTGTACAGCCCTTCAGGGAGTATTAGATACCATTTACAGTATGAAAAGCATGACTTTCAGATAAGGAAATTAATCAGCATGAGTCCTGTAGATCTGTTAACTACAGATAATAGTTACTGAATGTTTTTAGGACCCAAAATCAATAAACTGAAGTTCCTCCCCCTTTGCAACCTCTCCAGACTTTGTAAGACACAGCAAGACTCTCTTGAATTATTACTTGGATCATTGTAAAAAGTGACACTCCAAAGAGTTGTTCAAATTGAAAAGTTTAAATTTGAACTTCACTACAAACTTGAATCAATTGTAATTAAATCTATATGTTTAAAAGCCCTACCATTCACCAAAACAAAACAACCACCTCTTTGAACTTCTAGTGTCTATTCAATCAAATACCCTCTGTTCAATCAAATATCTGTCTGTTTGTCTGTCTCTCTGCCTATCAACATTAGTCCTAACAACAGAATATCAATTTTACTAGCCAGCTTTCAGACATTGGCACAATTGCCAGGTATGCACAGGCCTTCCTTGCCCCCTCAAGCTGGAGTGGGTGTTCCTACAGCCAGAAGGATCTCTGTGTGGGTGAACTGCTGAGGTCCTCACGTCCTTGTCACCAGGATGCTCATGTCACTTAGATCCTTCAACTTCCAGGTCTCTGGCTCTAGAAGACACTGCTGACAGCCCAGAAAGTGAAAACAGGATACCAGTGTTTTTATCATCTCTGCTTCAGGACCAGATCCAAGCAGCTTCAACCTGTGAGATCACATTTTCTAGCAGTTCTGGCCATAGGACTAGCTCAAAGCAAGCTCTTGCACTTTAACATCTGAATATCAAACCAATAACTCAGGCTGTGGGCTCATGCACTTAATTCAGAGTGATCTTGCTCATTTTTATTCCCCAGATGATTCACTTTTCACACAGATGTACTGTCCTGTCACTTCAGTGGCCTAAAATTATTTACTATCTCTAAAACTGGAGTTATAAAACACAGTCATTCACCCTAAAGGAATAAATTCATAGCATTTTAAGCAAAAAAGAGATCCATTCCCCTCATCTGGAGTCTCTTTCACACATTATGTTCCACAGTGGGCCTTGGCAAGATGAGATATGCCTGTGCTGCTGGAGATGCTGTCTTCCAGATAATGAGACATAAAGCCAAAACTGTCATTTACATCACTAAAATACCTCATAACACTTCTTTAGATGCATTTCCAGGACATAAAAAGAATTATACCATGAAGAAAAAGAAGAACCCAATAAATACCCTTCTAAACCATAAAATTATTCTTAGTAGTCTGCAGTAATGGAAAACTACAAAGATCATACAGTCAGTAACTTGGATAACTCAAAGATAAGGCTCTGAAGTAAGTGAGAAAAAGAGCTTTGATTTTCAGTGGCTTCCACAGAAAAAACAGTGAATAGAATTTAGTGTAAATTTTATTAATTTCTCAAAGGGAAATTGAGTTAGCCAAACAGAACCCTCAGTAGACTCTATCTTAACAACTAACTAAAGACTCATAATGAGCTCTAGCAGGATGTGTGATGAAGTCAGCTGTTGAGGTAACCTGGTAAGCAGATGAAATACTAATTTAATAAAAGATTTTTTTTCAGAAGTAACAGAACACAAGTCAGAGACATGCCCACCAAATGGTATAGTCATCGAAAAGCACAGAGAAATATTATTGCACATCATTTTTGTCCCTTACATTTCTGAATTTACATTAGCAGCTTTACTGATATGAGACAGTTGATATGAGACAACCTCCAGAAAGTTGTCATCAGTCCATAATGTCTGGAAATAAGTGGTCCAGCTATACAGTTTTTCTCAACACTGTACAGTCTCCCATCACAGAGGTTTTCTAGAGTAATTGCCTGTGGATACCAGTCTGTTGGAAGGAGAAGGTCTCTCTTTTCTCTACTTAAGGAGTCCCTATCATGGGACAAGACTGGACCGTTGTTCCAGATAGCAGAGGTCACCTCACAGTAATAGCAATGTGACACAGACAAAAGCAAGCATTAACAGGATTTCCACAGAAGAAAAGCATTCTATATAGCACCACAAATGGTATTGAGAAAATAGTACTGTCTCTGCTGTAAAAAAACACTCATGCTCCAATTTTCTCTGTTATATATTTAGGTTATGGTGATATATTAATCTGATGCCTCGTATTTATTCTC
This sequence comes from Phylloscopus collybita, assembly GCA_027886175.1. Classification (NCBI taxonomy): domain Eukaryota; kingdom Metazoa; phylum Chordata; class Aves; order Passeriformes; family Phylloscopidae; genus Phylloscopus; species Phylloscopus collybita. The sequence continues at coordinate 36,736,411 of JAJNNQ010000009.1, read as the reverse complement.
CTTGCCTTCTAATAGGAGCAAATAGCTTTTTCAATTAAAAAAAGTATACTAAGCACTTGACTCTGTGATAGCACAAAGTCTTAACAAAATTTAATCACACAAATAAGTTGAGCATTGAATTTACACAAAGTAATAAATACAAAGATTTCTAAATATTCTTTTAGGTGCATGAAGAGCCTGACAGGTTTCGCTGAACAATTTGTGATGCTAGTAGAAATGCATTCTTGATGAGACTCAAATGACATAAACATGTAACTACATATTGCAGTGACTACCACCATAAAATCATCACTTAGTGTAAAACAGAAAGATTTCACAGAGTTTTTACAAGGTTACATCAAAATGCAAGTGCTGAAAACCAGGCCTACTAGCTACAGTTTTCTTTCTGTTACATTTATGATAGCAAATCCCAACAGAAAATTTTGGGGTTTGTGATAAACTGTGTAAGCTATGGGAAACAAGTACAAAGCCTTTAATGAGAAACGTCTGCTGACTTAACACATGAAAGACACGCATCACAGCATTCTCTCAATTTTCTAGAATATCCACACTTGGAAGTGGTAGTTCACAGAATGTTTGCTGTGCTCCTATGCCAGACAGGGAGCCAACAGAACAGAGGAGTTTCTTCTGAAGTTACATTTAAATTCCTAGATGCACATGAGAAAACCTAGAACACTTTTCCTAGGTGGAAAACGATTATTATTTCTAATGGCTACTGTTTTTCTGTGAAACCATAAAGTCCTTTCCTGCCCCTGAACATCCAATGCACTTCTCTCAGTTGGGAGAACTGCAGAGTCACAAGAAATAAAGTAACTTTTTACAAAATAATTTTCTGACTTTTCTAAGGCTTCGTCTTAGAAAATAGATTCCATGATGGCTTCTTTGATGAGCATTTGCTAAAAGCAGCTGTACATAAGGTCACACACAATACTGACCATCCCACCTTTATAAAAAGTACAGGCGCACAGGCAGAGTCTGTAAGTGTATTTAGCAAGATGCCTGGAAACATATAGCCTAAAAACTACTGTGGAAAGCTTGCAGACTTCACATATTCACTTCAGATTTGCAGATTTCTCAGATCATTAACAGTGCCTCCAGTCATTAAGGCTTGGGCCCATATATTCAAATCACCAGAAATTTACTTTTGATACCAATCAAGCCATTTCCTCAGCTAGGATAAATTATTACAGTGCATTTAAAGTCATGCATGTGTGACAGTCTGGGTATGTGCAGCGTACGTGCTGTACCATGTATATGCTATAACTACTGCAGGTACAAAGCATGCTTCCCTGCTTTATCAGGTCTTCAAATGCACTATAATGTTTTCAGTTGGATATTCTACAAGGACTGTGGCAGCTGAACAGTCCTCTGTTGAATAGGATGCTCTTAGCTTAGCTATTCTCGGAGTTACTGAATTTATATCTAAATGCAAACCCTTTGAATTTGGCTATTAATTCTAGATGTTTTTACAGTGAAGAATCCTCATGGAGAAAAAAGGCCAAGGCATCTGAAAGGTCTGCCTGATGGGAATGATGGAGATATCAGTAGATATTACTAGTGGGATGGATTAGGGTCATGAGTGTGCTGATTATGCACAGATGCTCTGGCATAATCTTTGGCACATCTAATTCTCTTCTGTCCATGGTGTTCACTGAAGATGTGTTGCAGCTGGTGCACAGGGAACTGGAGATCATCCGTGTGTCACTGATGCTTGCTGAGAGACTTAGCTATTTTAGCTCTCAAACACAGACACTGATGATCTGGGAAATGAGATGAAGACAGAACATAAAATTAGCATCACAGTGACAAAGGAACATATTAAGAATATTTCAGAAGTCACTGAAGTTGCTAATTTGTGGTAACATATCTCCTTTTGCTATTCTACTGGAACAAATACAAGATTAATATTTGTAAATTAATATTTGATTAGGAAAAGAGAAGTATGAGCTGTCAGATTAGTATTTATGCATTGTGGTGAATAGCTGTAGGTGAACTATGTCTATGATAGTGTTGTCGTTTCTTTGTTCCTCATGAAAGTGCATTTTGTCCAAATACAGTATGCCCCTACTATTTATTATATTTGCAGACAGTTCTTTATTTCTTACTCTCTCACTGCCTCCATCTCCATCATCATTGCTACATATTTCTGAAAATCTATACAAACAGTGTCCAATTAATATGTATGCTTTTCTACTGAAGGTAAGAAACTCTACTGAAAGTTTAAAAGAATGTAGAAAACTTAAAGCAAAGCCCTTCTACACTGTTACTTACTGACAAAGTTCAGGCACAACCTTTTCTGTGCATCAGTCTTCATCCTTTAGAAGACCCACCGAAGTCACTTAGGACTGCATATGTGAGATATGGGATCAATCCAAGGAAAGAAGTGGGAAAAGGAACACATTTCTGAAGCTTGCTCCATCACCAATCTCAATGGAAATGACTGTCAAATCTGACAAAACTGGGGAAGACATTTTTACCATGGGAACAGGCAGAGCATGACAGATGGCAAGGTAAGAGAGTCTTTTAGCGAGAGACTGTGTCTGAGTACTGACAGATTCCATAACTGAATGTGCTGTAAGGAACAGCCAGCTTGAGCAGTCAGCTTGAGGGAGCTGCACTGTGTTTTGCCTGCTAAAATAGTCTATTTGTCTTTTCAATTTTTTTTGTGCATGTCTCAACCAAATCAAAGATATGAAGTAGTATATGGGATAAGCAGGAATATCTGAATAGTTGATCCACCATGGAAAATTCTGGGTCTGCAAATTATTTAACCACTACTGAAAAATGATTATGCTTCCCAGGACAGTCCTTTAAGTGATTAAAAATACCCATCAGCATCAATAAGCTGCAACCATTTAGCACTAGTGAATACATGATTTTTTTTTTACTTGGAAATTAATAACTTGTTTTTGAATTCTCAGCAGTTAACAAGACAGAGCTCCACAACATTAAGGAATTATTACAATGCCAAAGACTTCACCATAATCACCATCAAGCATCATTAATCTGATAATCTTCAGAATGTAAAAAGGTCAGTAATTGTTTTTGAAATTTTTTAGCTATATGAGTAGCAAATGATCTCTAGGTCACACCTTCCCTTTCAGAGGACGGCCAGAGAGATTATGATCTCTGATTTACAACAGTTTCATTTTAATCAGACAACTCTCAACTTCCAAAGAAAGAAGCTTTTGTCAATTATGACTACACTTGTATCTATGTCCCTGCTGAGAAGGAGTCTTCTTCTCATGCTGTGTAGTCACCAAGCCTTCATGGAAATAACTGGAGATGGATTCAGAGAAATATAAACCCATTGCCCTCACAGCCCCTGCTCAGAACTCATCACCACCAGGAAATTTATGTTCAGCAGAAGGATGGACACAAAGTATACCTTATGAATTATAAATCTATAGTTCACTACAGTTTTTACTTAACCTGGTCTTTCAAAGCATCATTTGTGAGTGCTCAACAGAAGGTGAAAGACCAACTGCAAACTTACACGTTTTAACAAGCCACATATGTACAGTCTTAAATGAAACTGTTTATGGGTGTGGCAACAATTTAGCCACGTTTACCACTTGACCTCATCCTCTAAGATATGTAAATAAAATATGCCTCAAATTATATCAAATGTGAGTAATCTGGTTAGCTGCATGTCATTTTCCTATTTTTAGTTTGCATTCTGTGATTAAGTGTTGCTGGCCTTCTAGCAAAAATGCATCTTCTATTAAATTAAAAATTGCCAGAATTTCTCCCCACATTCCTGTTTTTCAGAATTCACATTATATTTCAGAGGAATTTTGACTAAACAGAGACTCCAGGCCATGTATAAATTTACAGAAATTTGGCCCTATTCCATATCTCTTTGTATATACACTTTGTATGCCCCTTTCCCTTTCAAAATGTTATACACTGAAAAAAACAGAGTAAGTGACATCAAGTGAATTGCTAGTAACAGGAAATACATCATCAGGGCAATGGAGCTAATTATTCCTATTTTATTTCCGAAAATTTCTAAAAGTTGTCTAGACACATATACTTGGAATTGCTAACACTATTTCACAATAATACAGTCACACAGCAGTGACTGTATTATAATCCAGCTGCTGTATGTCTTCATAGGTCTCATCATTTTTCTCTACTCTTACTTTTTTTTTTTTTTTTTTTTTACGAGAAGAGCCTGGTTCTAATACAGGAAGTCAGAACAGCATAAATTTTACACACATCTTTCATGTTATTCAAACAGGGGTTTTTTCTCCTATGGTTGTCCATGCTTAATTGCTCAGTAGCTATGCTATTTAACAGTCCAACAGTTTGCTTTAGTTTGCTAATCCTTATTATCTTTTATAAGATGTCTGCAGGATCCCATCACACATACCTTCCAGGGAGCATCCCTGGGTTACCCAGCAGGCTGAGATTCTAATGCCTGCACTGTTGCATTACAGTAATCATCTACAGAAAGTATTAGAATATAGATCAACAGTGGATCTTACAGAAATCTTACACTGGGATTAACATGACAATGTAATATGTAGAGATCAGAAGACTTTTAAGCATAACATCATCTTCATTAAATATTTTTACCTGTTAAGAGAGCAAAGGACTTAACTTAGGTTTGGAATCCAATCCTCAAATATAAACAATTTTAGAGGTAAAAGGAAAAAAAACTGTAGTTATTGAGTGTGGCGTAGAAGAAAAACAAAAAGATGATATTATCAATCAAAGATAAAACACTTAGATCATACAAATACACACATTCTGAATTAGTGGGTCACTTAGTTGTATCCAAGAAAAAAAGCCTGAAGTTACCCTTCCTCATCAGCAAAACGATTCCATCATCACACTTGATGTAAGGACAAAATATGGTCAAAAGTGGTCATGGGCTCTTCATCTGCCCTTATTTTGATCCTGACCATAAAGGAGAAAGAAAATCAGCAGGGGAGGTGCTTGTCATCTTAAATGGAAAGATGGAGAGAGGGCTACAGGAAAAGAGGAAGAAAGAATTATCTGGGTTCTTCCACTTACTGTGGTCAGGATGTAAAGAAAGTAAATTTTCTGCTTCCCACAGCAGCAGTCATGAGCTGTTTGCAGGGTGTGTCTGGTGTGTCAGTCAGCCTTTCATTTTTCATCCTGGAAGCACAAGCTACTTTGCCCACCTATGAGTTTTTAAGATGCATTATTTGTCATTCTGAGCCGTGGCACATACCAGAGCACTGGTAATGATTTGCTTGTTAGCCTCAATCTTCTCACAGTGAAAGGAGGCAGGAAGAAAGGAGAAAAAAAAAAAAAACAAAAACCCAAAACAACAACAACACCCCAGCACCAGCTTAGCAAATGTGCTGCAGTTAAGTCAACAAGTATGAATAGAGAAACCTATTACAAGTCATTACTCATTAGTAGGAATGAATATATTATTTGGGTTTATTTTTCAAGTAAACTGAGATGAAACCTGCATAACAGAGGGGTAATTGTCAGAGGGCAGATGAATAAAGCATCTAAGCTCAGAGAAGAACTTGCTGAAGAGGGTAAATGTCACTGATGCCGCCGTTCTGAGCAAACATCTGCTATTGAGCACTTCGTGTCTGCCCTGAGGGTCTGCTTTTGTTTTCTCAGGCTCCCTAAAGCTCGGGCTGAGGTGGGCAGGGATCCAGGGCACGCCTGAAGCACGGGAGCTGTAAGATGCAATATACTCAGCTGCCAGTTCTCCCCCGCGGCAATTCACGTAGGGATTGAGACACGGCCGAGTGCTGTGGGCCGGGGCCTCTGCCACGGCACTGAGCCGTGCTGCAGCGGATCCAACAGCAGGGGCTGGCACGGGTGGGAAGGCAGCGCCGGACCAGCACTGCCTGGGACCAGCCTGGCACCCCAGGGTACCGACTGTCCCACGCTTTTCCACAGCCCTGCTCAGTACCTGCGTGTTCACGAGAGCTGTGACAATTCACACCGTCCTCTGCCCCGGGCCTATGGAGGGCCAGAGGAAGCTGAAATTTGAACTTCCCAAGGAAGAATAGTATTCTATTTCTATTCGATTTTCGAGGCACCAACGAAGGTATATAAACAGACAGAATCTATGTATTGAAGATACATAGAATTTGTTTCCTGGGAGGTGAGGCAATTCTGCCTTGCTTTAGGGACAGGCCCCACCGTCTCCTTCGTTAAGATAGAGTTGCCTTGCAGGAGCAGGGGGCCTGAGTGCTGAAGAACAAGCTGACAGGGCCCACCAGAGGATCCACATGGAAACAATGTGCTAAATCCTGCAGAAGAGCAGACAGCAAGAGCAGAGAGAGCACGGAAGCCCATCTGAGTCCTGGAGAAGAAGTGAGGAAGTAGCTGTGCTTCAAGCGTTCCTTCTGCCTGCTTCACAGGAATGCTTGTGTTGGTCTTACAATGCCAGCGTCTTGCTCAGTGTTTTATCCTTCGCTCCTACGAGCTGTCTTGCCAGTGTCCTGCTCTTGGTTTTGTCCTTAGCTCCTAGGACTCTGGGGTTTTGAAGGGATGCATCTTTCAGCATTTGCATCCAGATCGAATTCCCAAAACTATGAACAGCAGGGAGAGGAATTGCTTCTCTCACCAATACTGCATGCAGGGGAGGGCAAAGCTGGATCCCTATGCATAACTGGCAAGCAGCTCAACAGATCTGCCAAGCACTGCCCTCAGGTATCCCTCAGTTACAGAAGAATAGCTATTAAATTATATACTACTTTATCAAAAGGCAGCAAAATTATTATTCTGAATACACAAAGAATTCATTATAACATGTCACCTTCTATCGAGTCTTTTTTTCCTTTTTTGCAACAAGAATGAAAACGAAACAAAAATGCTAGTTTCATGTGCTTTTTTTCACAATACTTTACAATTAAAAAAATGAATTTCAAATGTGAATTAATTTAATGTAATTGTTGCAAATTGCACTGTAAATGCTTTAAAATTAAATAATCACACCTAAATGTCATATGATTACATACATACATTTTTCATCTACCAAATTTATACCACATTCCTTGAGCATATATCCTCTTATACCAACACAGAAGTGTATATATTTACCTGGATTTCTAACTGTTCACTTTTATTTACCTTCAGGTTTGATTTATTAATTTAGCTAAAAACAAAGACTGGACATTGGAATAAGGATTTCAGAAGCAAAAGTGCTATTTTCAGAGTTTAAATCCAGAACTTCAGAGAGATCTTCCATTCCTAATTAGCATATTGTTGTAAAATGGACATAAAAGTAAGAGGAACAGCAATCCCTATTTTTAATGCTTGGAAACCTAATTGGGAAGAGTGGAAGGGTACCACTGCGTTTTAGAAAATGCAAATTTTACTGGCAGGAGACATTCAGGTAAGCACAAAATAGACCTTGCAACTTCAAAGGAATGTAGACAATCAATCAATGCAAGAGGGATCATAACCATTACACATGCTGCAGTATAAATCATGGCACAATCACCCATGTCCTAAATGAATTTCTGAACCTACAGACTCTTACTTTATGAGTAATCTATTGCATTTTGATAGTTGTACATGGTGGTTTATTTTGTACATTATTTCTAACTCTCTGTGAAAACGAATCTGTTTCTTCTGTGTTATGAATCAGACTATTCTGATTCATATTTCTATCCATTTCTGTCAGTACCCTCTCAAAACTACGCAAGAGATCATACAAATTTTTGAGTTTCATTCAAAACTCATCTTCACTGGAATATATGAGTAAAAATAATAACAGAAGAAAAGAATTTTAAAAGGGCAACTGATACAAGAAAATTGTTCTAAATTTACCTGTCTGCTTTTATGTGGTCCTGCAATATAAAATGGCAAGCTGTAAACACAACCCTTGTGCACAGCATGGGTTTATCCCTCCTGCCACCAGACAGGCTGTCAGGAGAAATAGGGCAGAGAGGTTCTATTCCACTCATGCAGAACTTTGCTTGTGAGTGAAAAAAGACATGTAAATGATGTCCAGGACTAAATACAGGCATACATACGGGCTACAAGGCAGCATAAACACATACTAAATTTTGGTTCTTTTCATAGTTTAGTAGCCTCTGTGTCTCAAACCACTGAGGTTAGCATATACAAATGGCTAATTTGAGGAGTTTGGCTTTGAACTTGAGAGAATTTTTCTTGGTTTGGCTGGATACTCCAGGTAGGGAAGAAGAGTCATACCCATCTATATAACAGCAAACTTGCATTTTTAAAAATTTAAATAGTACCGTTGGGACTCCTCACTGATTAAATCTAGCAGATTGATACCTCCTCACTTTGAATCCTGATCTATCACTCAGGCTTTATGGTGATGTCAAGAATGCTGAGGTAAGCCCAGCACCTTTATGCTTTTATCTTCAGAAAAACATTTAATTTTATAATGCTCTGTAAAAAGACAGGTGCAGAGACTCCCATTTATATAATCTACCTTCTGAACAGATTTACTAAGATGGCAAAAATAAGCTTACTAATGTTCTGCTTTTACAACTTCCATCAGAACATTATTGCATAAATTACAAAATGTAATGCAGAACAGCCTGTCAGAACCAAAAGGAAACAAATCGATAGCAAGTAAATGAACTACCTCCTCATGCATGTATATACATGTAAATAAATGCATACTGTTTAATCTACTCCAAAGATCAATAACAAATTTAGCACACATGAATTGTGGAATATGTATGTAATAACAGCACTGTCAAAGGGAAATAATTGATCACATATATATAGACTAAAATCCAAGCACAGTGTTTTGAAATATCATGAAATGATAACGGCATCCTGAGGTCTATTCTGCCTTGCATATAAGTAAAATAAAATATCAAAAGTAATACTCTCAATGTACTAAATATAGTACTGTGAGACCAGAAAAGTTCAATCAATTTAAAATACTAATAAAGGCATTAATAAAGCTAACCTTTCAGAAGAAGAAGGAAAAAAATGCAAAAGTTCTTCAAATGAACATACGTGTTAAATGCTAACCCTATAAATCTCTAAAAATCATTATTATTAGATTTAGACCAGGTCTTTAGATCAGGTTTACAAATTATCCTGGCATCCTTCCTTCTCCTGCTTCCCTCCCCAGCTGGCCTTGTCATTATGTTGACAATGACAACACACTTTGCTATTGTCCTTCCAAGGAGCACTGGAATTTAACCCTTCCAACCTAATCATTCCATGTTATTTCAGGAAATTGCAAATTTCTTTGATATAAACCTAGCATGCTTTATACTTTCTCATTTTACCCCTGATTCCACTGCAAAGGTTTCCTTACAGCTTAGCAGAACTCCAGCACAGTCTAAGAACAAGACATAAATGCTCAGTCCCATGTCACTGCAAGCAATGACAGACACCTCTGTATCAAACACTGCCCTGAATGCAGTGAGATCACTGTTTAAAGGAAAAGAGTCCAGGTGAGGAGAAGTGCAGAGTCTGGCAGGTCTCTGCTCAGGCTGCCCTGCTTTCCTGCCTGAGGAGAAGGAGAATCTGGGCTTTTCTGGCTCCTGTCCTAGAGGATTTCCCCAGCTCAGATAATCCTCTACATGCTACTGCCCAGTGATGTGGGCAGCAAGTGTCCTTCTATGGCCCACATGAAGAAGTTTATTTTATTCATATTCTTGTGCCAGTAGCTTTGTCTCTCCCATCACTCTAACCAAACCTATGACTTACTGTTGACATTGGGTGATCTCCCAGATATCCTTCTTCATCCAAATCTTATGAGCAAGCAGAGATAAAGAAGAAAAAAGAAATTCACAGAGTTTTGCTATAACTCTGCTAACACCCATCTCCACTTTCACCAACAATGGATGCATCTGCTGCATATTTGTAGTTTTCACTGACTCACTGAACGCTTTTCTGAAAGGCGTGTAAAAGCACAAGTATGAAGCAGAACTTTCATAAAGAGAGTTTCAAATATAATCTCTCCTCTTTATCAAGGACTTTCAAAAAAATCTAACAGTTCTCCATCATATATTCAATTACTTTCTAAAGAGCTATTACAGAACAAGTGGTATCATGGCCACAACTGTTCTGAGTCAGAAGCTGAAGTTTGCATTTGCTATAATGAACAAAAAGAAGATGGATCTACAGGAGTCGGTCATCATAATCAAAAAGAAATACATGTTTCTTTGCAAGGTAATAAACTAGATAAAGTCATCATCAGTGCAAAACTGCAATACTGGAACAAAAGATTTCCTTTCATAGCTTATCTGAGGAAAACTATAGAAAACGAAGTACAGTTTCTTAACTTTCTTCATAGTATCTCTAAAGGTTTTCATTTTTGAGATGAACCATTAACCAACAGACATACCACCGTGTATTATGAGGTGAAAACTAGGCAGGTGTGATGAACAAAATTATAAACACCATTCAGAAAGCCTAAGGTTCGGGAAAAGTTACCAATCCCATGTCAATTAGGATAATAGTTCTCATTCACAAGTTCAATGACATACTCTATGTAATATTTGAAAGACAGATTAATTGTGTCTGGACCAAGGGAGATATCTTTGACATAAGCTTTCAAATGCATAGTCTATATTTTTATTTCTTAAGAAATTCCTGATGGTTGTCTTCTGTACTTTAATGTAGTGCTCAATGTCATAGGCTAGGAAAGTACTTTTTTTACTCTACAAATCAAAGAAAAAAACTGTCTGTGCTTTAAACACTACAGTCAGAAGATACTTCTTGAAATGTCTGAGCTAATTACAGAAGGGCTGTTGTTTCTTGCACCACGGATACAGGACATTTTGTTATTTCATTTATCCCTTGAGCAGGAAACCTTCTTACTAAACTTCTCTAAAAAAAGAGAAGCACTTTTTAACAGTTAATTTCGGTGACACATATTGTTTCTCATAGCAGAAAGAAGACCCCAACAACACCTCAAGAGTTATTTGACACCCCATGGGTGAAATTTTTAACTGTAAATTAGTATTACTCCCATATTACAGGATTTACCTTGCATGAGATAAGACTAAGCTAAGCATAAGTTACAATAAAAACAAGCCAGTAAATAAATCAGCACCACACATAAACTGTGCATCAATCATCAAAGTTCCTTGAAACATCCAGATCATTACAACCCCTCCAGTCCCTCACTTTATTCAAACAGACTCTTAAAATTCAGCTAATACACTCAAAATAAATGTCCATGAGCAATTCAGCTAATAAAAGGACTTTTCCAAGAGTATATCAAATCAGATGATATATTTTTTTTTTTTTCGCTTCACTCTGTCACTAAGAAGTATATTTATTCTTCTAGTTTTATTATACTTTCTTTTCTTCATTTTTTGGAGATGCTGTTATATTTTGCATTAATATTACAAGTGAATTATTCTTTAGATGGAAATTAAATCTAGACTCTTTTAATACTGAAACAAGACAGGAATTAACCTTAACACGTTTTAAACATTCTGCAACAAAATTATATATATATAAGATTCTAACCTAAATTTGAGACATTTTATTTATTTACTAGGTATATTACATATGTTTCTACTAACATTTATTTGTGTGTCTTTCATTCTTTTTTATAATATAGTTTGTAAAAGAAAAGACAGTTAGGAAACTACCATGAAAACTTACTGTGTCTTCAAACCTTCATGGTGTTTTTTCTGATGCATGTTAAGCAATTTCAGGTAAGAAGTCAAGATAAATAATAAATAAACCTAAACAATGTGTAAAAATAGCTGGGTTGATGTAGTCATAATCAAAAAGTACTAAGCATGTATGAGTGATGTATTATGTAATAGACAGTTCTGCATGGGAAATTCCTCTATGATTTACCAATCCAGTTCAAGTTTACATTCACTTTGATGATTTCATCCATTTCCTTTCTCCGTAATGATTCCTCTGCACATTTCTGAAGCAGCAGATCATCACCCTAATTGTCCTAACTTCTCATCAGATTTACTGTTGAATTCATAATAATCCTCTCAGCCACCAGATCACTGGCTCATGTTTTTAGCTAAATCACTGGCAGTCCCAACATCTGCCATAGTCAGACTATATAAAACACAGTGACCTTCTCTTGGAAAATAACTTCCTAATTATCTGGGTGCCAGCATGTACAAAGGTATCAGTGGATCAATAATTTGCTTATTCTGACTGTTCATGAGTCTGAGGAGATGGATACAAACCAGCTAGTACTGCATTTCTTTGACTTTCTATTTCAAATATTGTGTTTTGAGGAAAATGAGTCCAGTCACTCCGATTTTAAAGAAAGATAAATTTGTATTTTCTTCTTATTCTGTTTCAGAATAAGAATCACATTCAGCCAAATACTGTGTTAAATATAGTGGGATTGGAAAACAAATCACTGGAGGAGAAAATCAGGGTGGAGAGGGGCGCAACACAGGAAAGTGGGTATGGTTTGCTGGGTTTGGGGTTTCTCTGGAGAAGGTGGTGTGATGTTTTTTGGGGGTGTGGTGAGATGTTGCTTTTTATTAACTTTTAAATACACTTGATGTATTTTATATTCTATGCTAAATTTTGCAATTTCTTACAGTGTTGGAAACAGAAGAGTATGAAGGAGTATTTAGAAGAGATAGTAGGTACAAAAAGAGAAAATTATTAAAAAAGATGAGATAAGCACAGAGAAGAAGGAAAGATAAAAACGTCACACAGAATATGGACATTAAGAAAAGGTAGGAAAGATTCAGGCTGAAAAAATAGCATTCACTAACAAAAGGTCAACAGCCAAGTTTTCAATCATCAAATCAAGTTAAATTCCCACTTAGTAGTGAAAATCCAGCTTGGATTTCTCTGCTTGAAGAACACAGCAAAAGGATAGTAACTATCATTGAAGCTCAACATGTCCTGAACTTCTTTCTAATTGATTAAGCACACCCAGAACTGTGCAAGGAGAGAGAGCTTGTTTGTTCTGGTCTGCACAGACGTAGAGCAGCAAGTTCTCTGTCAGATCTGCTGACATCTGATGATTTCTCTCTCTCCATGGGAACACAGGGCTTTACATACAGAAAAAGCTGGGAAGAGCAAAACCTGATAGCGACTCCACACAACCCCCTCCTCCTTGAAACTCCCTGAAAGCAGGAACATTTCACAGCAGTTGCAAGCAGCTTCCAGCAAAGATGAGAAAGTCTGCAATAACACTTGCAGTATGTTCTGTCTGCAGTATAACATTTGCCTTCAGGGAGGATTTTTAGAGTCTGTAGAAGCCTAGCAAGAATTTAGGCTTTTGTTCAGGAAAGCACTTGAGTTCATACTAACCCTTACTGAATTCAGCAGTTTCTAAGCATGGGCTGAGCCTTTAATGAGCTGGGTGGTGTTCAGAATGTGCTAAAATGTAATTCAAGTACATTACTGGAACAAGGCCTTGATTGTTGTGACATGGTTTTGTTTAGTTTGGGGATCCTCTGCATGCAAGTATTTTGCATAATATTGAAATAGACACTGCAATAATTAATCCTACAGATGTTCAAGAAAGGCCAACAATCTTTAAAATATACTTGCTCTGAATATTAAAGGATTTCATAGTAACAGATTCAAAAATAAATGTACCTGAATTATTTATTTCTGTTATTAACTTATTTATAAGCTACAGGAGTCACCTACCTAAGCAATAAGCATTCTCTGTGTAAATAATTTACATTTTAAAAATTGTTACAAAATGTGTGATGACTTGTTTATGCAAAATCGGATGGGGGATCCTTGTTAGGATAGCATAAATGAAAGCCATTACCTGCCCAGGAAAATCAGCTGCTTCACAAATTACATATACTTTCAAGCTAGAAAATGTTCAAATATTAATGATCCCATAACAAAAAAGAACAGGTTTTGTTTATATACTTGTCTGCATACTTGCAAAAGTGCACATTTGTGATTATAAACAAATTATATAAAGGATATATAGAGGAGGATATATATATCAAGGATGTCGATTTGCCTATTAGCGCATTTTGACATGACTGATATTCTGAATCAACGTTAATATTGTTCTCCTTGATACAAGACTCACTTGGATATTGAATCTCTTGCCTGCTTTTTCCTTTAATTTTCAAAACATTTCTCTCTGGAATCCCTTCAGGATATTCCTTTGAACCTCCTCTTTAAATGTGTGAAGAACTTCAAAGTTCTGTTAGTAATTTATGAATAGCATGATGGACTGGGGTCAGTTCACAACTGAGTTCCCAAGGCAAGAACATTAGATGATGGAAAAGATGATATAAAATGCCTCCTTGCTCAAAAGTTCACACAGAGGCAGGCTCTGCATGCCTTGCTCATGCAGGCAGTCCCCTTTGAACCCAGACCCCTTGTTGCCTTAAGATTTTCATAGTCGTTTACACCAAGGTGGATAAATGTCAAAGATGCCAGACCTTTAACCTAGCAGCAATTTATCACACTGGGTTCACTGAGCCTCCAATCAGACATGGTTCAACGGAGATGGTTTGCACTTCTAATCAAATACAATTATAATCAGATACAATGTAATCGGACAATGCCAGAGCAGTCCCAAAGTTAACTGGCCAGCTGCCTATGCAGCTGACTTCTTGAAGCATTCCTCACTCTTTAGGTGCAGGGTGATGCAGTAGCTGATGCACCACAGGGAGTGCCCTGACGGAGCCATCCATCCACCCCCTACGTCAGCCACTGGATCCCATCTGCCAAAGCACGGGACAGACCACTGAGGGAACATCACAGAACAGTTTCCTGTTGTTGTCCGAGGCGAGTGCAGAACAGGCCTGCGGGCACAGTGAATTCAGGCTGTCCATAAAGACAGCGCGCTTCAGTCTCCCTAGTGTTCCCATCTGCCAGTCACTGCTGGAACCAGCCATCTCAGGCAAGTGTAGGTTTTCCCATGCATAACTAATGACATCAAGATTTTCTTGGTTTAAACGCTCTACTTTTGCACTTCAAAACCTAAACCCAGGTTTTTGATATAGCACATTTGTGGAGCAAACTTGATATAGAATGTCACATCTGATTCATTTGACTCAAAATCCTACATTGATCCAAATGTAATATTTAGGAGTACTTGTCCCTGCCTTCACTTTTGTCTACCAAAAAAATATTCTTTTGAGCTATACAAAAATATTAATGAAACTTTTAATTACATTTCTAAATCTACATCACGTACCTAAATCTGCTTGACAGAGCTGAAAATCAGGCCACCTATTTAAAGTGTAAAATAAATTATTCAGAGAGAACATCTGCAAAATTATAACCTATTTCTTCTCTCCTATCTTCTGTTTTTAAGTATTCCTCCCACCACCATTTTGACTTCTTTTCAGTCTTTATGTTTTTCAAACAGCCAGTATTAATAGCAAATAATTACACCATATATTTATTCTAGAATAATAAAAAAAAAAAGGTATCAATTAAATATAAAATGTTTGCTCTAGGGTAAGAAATATGTATTCATTTCTACATTGGTCCACACAAGTCAGTGAATTGGCTAAGTAAAATGAAAGGAAACAAAAATGTAGGCAAAGAAGTGTGCATGTGTATACATAGCAGCCACTGTCAACCTGAAAGTTTGGCACAGAGGTCCAGATTCTGTCCAGAAGAACATCCTGGTAATCAGTATCAGTAATTTTCTTATCAAGGTGATCATCAGTGATGATTTGCTAATGATAATCATACTTTTAAATGTAAATTATGCCCAGGTCCAAATAGTGATTTAATGACATAAAATTCAGTATTAATGCTGTAATTACTTCTTTCACTGTGCGCTGATAGGTAGATATTCATCAGGGAATGCTCACAGCAGCATGTCAGCTTCTCATGCCATAAAACAAGCTATGAAAATACCAACGTATAAAAGAACCTTTAAGAGAGATTTATTAAAACTCATCCATAATTTTCATGGCTTTTCTGAGCTTGTGACCTATCCTCTTACATTAACACAGTTGTCTCTGATCAGCATTGCTTTTAACTCAAAGTGTCTCCAGCTTATTATTCTAAAGAGATATTTGTAAGGACTGTAGAATGGAAAGCACAATTAGAAAACAGCTGCTGTTTAGCATTTGCCATAAAACTTCAAGATTCCTAGTAGGTGTTCTTTAGAAAAAAGTCAATTAGTAATTTAGAGCAGAACAGAACTCATCACAATTTCTGTCCTCAGTAGCACCAAGGGATTTCTCTTTTATTAGAATACTAGCGGTGGGGACTTCCTTTGTATCCTTCATAATGGAGTTTACGTTGTAAAGACTTTTTTTTTTTTAAGCACTACAAAACTCAGAGCACTGATAGACAGCTCTGTCTCTCATCTTTATCTCAAAGGACACAGATAAAGTCTGTTGTCAAATTAGTCAGTAAGGATGGAAGATAATCCCTAGCAGAGAGGCTGTTAGGCAGATCAAAGATGAAAGTGTCTAAACACAGGGCTCAGCTATGTAATTAATTGTGTTCATGCAGAAGTACTGAACCACTAACATAGTCCCTCCATCCTAGGATATTGATCTCCAGGAAACAAACTATATCCTATATGGCAATTGCCCAGAGATTACTTCTTAATATCTCAGCTAGGTATCCAGGGGAGCAGAAAAGCACAGGGAGTATATACAGAATATATCTCTAGCCACTGCAAACAGCAGGCCCAGTGGTTCCACCAGTGTCAAATTCAATCAGATTACAAAACAGCTGCCACTTGCTGTCAGATGGGATGTATTTAAAGGCATTTACCATTTCCCATGTTCTGCTTCTTCTTGGCTGGGAGAAATCTAAGAGTAGAACTCTGATTACTCACCCTTGTTGAGCAGTAGGGTATGACAATGCAAAAATGTGAAATCTGACATTAAAAAATAAGAGGATCGGGTTTGTAGGCAAAAGATACTAGGCACGCTGACATCCACATTAGAGGCTGATAGAAAATGATACTGTTTGCAAATATTATTAAATCAAGCACGTTATTCTAATCAATTAAAAGGGCTGCTTCAGTACATTCACAAACTAGAGGCTGTTAATTTGCAGTGATATGAGTACAATGAAAGACACTGAGCTAATTTCTGCCTGCTCTAAACAAAGCTTTGTTTAATTACATACCAAGATTTGACATATACCTAACATGCATTAAAGCAGTTGACAACATGCGCTCTTATTCAGAACACTTGTACCATCACACATCTTAGTGTTTTTAAGATACTTGAATTCACAACAGCTGGTTTCACCAAACTAGGACTGACTGCAAGCTGTGATCTAAATCTTCCCATTGTTTCCCATTGCAGCTTTACATTCAAGCTGATGGACAGCAGTGCAGTTCCACTGCAATGGTCAGAGGGCCTTCACTTAAGGGCCCTACACTTAAGGACATGAGCTGTAGAGGAGACTCACCACTGCTCTGCTGCCTGTCCCAAGTGCTGGACAGGGTCAGGATGGCTTTGTCAGTGCCTGCAGAAGAAACAGTCATGCTCAGCACTGTGGGTGGAGATTAGGCTACTCAACGAACATCTGACACGCCCTTGTTCTTTCACCATCGATTATAAGGCCTTTTAATCTCTGGTATAACTTCTAGAAGGGATGAGAGGAGTTGTTCTAAGCTAGCTCCTTCTCTTTGTCTTGGCAAAGACAGATTTGCTTTCAGTGCTTGATCATCTTCTTTGAGACAGTGTCCAACTGAGCTTATTTCAGTATTTCCTGTTAAATGCATACATGAGGCTGCAAGTTCAACACCATGAACTGACATCCTGTACAATCAAATAACAGCTTCAATGCAGTATAGAGAGGGTTTCTTTCCTAGCAGTTGTGTTACAGAGAATCTGACATGAATTTTTATTTGTGTCGTTTTGTTTTTTTTATAAAGAGGTTGTTGAATCAATAATTCACTGTTGAATGTTTGGAGGGTGCTAGCAGAGCTACTTCACTTGCAAATAAACTAATTGCTTTATATATTTTAAAAATGTAAAGAATAAGGAATATCCTATGAGGTTTTCATTTACCTGCTGAGCAAGACACATTCAGGTAGGAATGTAACTGAAAAAGACAGCAAAATAGTAATGTTCTTTTATTTACTTACTCAGCACTTACTATCGTTGCCTATGATTTCATTTGCAAGGATACAAATGAGGCAAATATAAAAAAATTACCAGCAGCTCTTCCTCTTCAGGAAATTGCCAAATATAAATTGATAATGTAAGCAGTTAGTAATATCTGCCCACGGTACTGTTAGGGCACACTGCACCATGCACATTTTCATTCATTTGTAGTCAGAAGTTCCAACCCACGTGAAACTTTTAAAATGCTTAAATAGCAATAATAAGGCCTCAGTACAGCCTCAATCTAATTGAGGGGATGAGACAGCTCTCCAGTTTGGCAGCTGCTGCTGGAGCAGAAGAATCTGGTTATCTTATATTCAACAATTCATCTTGTATCAGAATTTTTTCTGTTATTTTTTCTATAAGCTTTGCTAAACAAAATTAAAAAACAATAAATTGCTATCAGCTGAATAAAGTAACATTTTAATACCCTGAGAAACTGAGTATGAAGTGCTAGTAAGGTATCTTTATAAAATAATGCCGCCAAAAGCACTTTATGTACTGCTGCAAAAGAATGCAACACTTTGAAAATGTTTCTATGTCACAGCACTATGTTATTTCATGAGACTCAACTCCTGCAGACTAAAAAGAACCATGTTAACATCAGAACTGCATGCATGTGGATTTTAGGAAAACAAGCTTGTCTTGTCTTTTGATTTTCTCAGATTCAGGTTGCTTTCTAATATCCGCATTTTATTTTCTTTATCCAAGATATAAATTTGCTTCTGAAGGAAATCAAAAGCCAAATTAGAGGCATAACCAGAGTAAATACATTTTTAGCTGCCTAAGTACTTTCTGCACTTTTTACATGCATTGCCTTGTTTCTGTGGCTGAAGAAGGGGAGTGCTGTAGGAAGAATCCTATCTTTTAAAGAAAAGCATCTACGTTATGAATAAACTCAACAGCACTTCATCCTGATCAGGTGTCATTTCTTCCTTTGTCCTAGCTTCTGGACCTATTTAATATGCAAAAGCTGAAACAGGTGGAACAAGCTGAAAAAAATTACAGGTGTCTTCAGGTAGAAACAGCCACCACAGAGGCAATCCAGCAAGATCTAAAACCATAAAGAACCAGCATGAGTCTGAATGAAAGTCTTTGGAGTGTAACATGCTATATAAATTTAGTCCCAGTTGCATAGCACAGTCAAATAAATACTAGATACATTATACCAAAAAGTGTGTTTGCTTTCTTTTAAACAAACAAACACCACAATAAAAGGCTTACAAAGAATGTCTTTGTAGAACAGATAATTTCAACAACTTAATGCAGCACTGCCAAAAATGAAATTTCCACTGATTATGAAGGTTTTATGGAGGCATAACTAGAGAAAGATGGAATTGAATGAGCTCTGTTCATAAATACTGTCAGACTGCGAGGACTGACAATCATTTCAAAACTTCTGGTTTATTAAAATACCACTACTCATATAGATTACTATATTCTAGTTAAGGCTTTATGACTCTCATTCAACCCTCTTTCACATATAAAATTGTCAAACTGTTGAATTTCTGTTCTGCTTAAAATCATTCTTTCCTATTTCTGTTATAAATAATATTTATTTTGGTTATAAATAATGCTTATTTCAGTTTTTGTTTGAATTTTATTGATGGGTAGGGAGAATTTGTGGAGGTTTTCTTTGCAATAATGGAAAAGCCTTAGTAAACTTTCACCCATCTGAATAGAAAAAAAGAAGTCTGAAAGAACATTGACTATTCCCCATTGCAATTCTTTCAGGTGGTTAATAACAGGGTTTTATCTCCTTTCTTGTTTAAAATCAACCACTTAAAGGAATGTCTTCCAAGAAACAGTCCAGAAGTACAAAAAGGTCTTTGGTTTGGAAAACTTGTTATGTTATACCATAGAATTTATACTATGAAATATCTGGGTTGTGAATAATCAATGCAGAGAAAGTTTTTCTAGTAATAGGTCTAGCAAACTGGGTAATTCTACTCTAAAATATAATTTGTTTCACATAATTTTGTGTCATCTTTATGACGTGTCTCACAGCTGCTTGTATTTTATGATGTAATTTTCAGACTTTGCTGCTGCATATTGATATGTGATTTGATACTAAGTATTGTAAAATACTACTCTGTAAGTAAATTACATCAATATCAAAACAAGGAAGACATCACAAACTGTAATTTATTGCCTCTTCATGTGCTATGACATGCCAGAGAAGTTCACTCAGCATTGATGCTTGTCTTGCTTACTTTTGGGTATGCTGCTGAGCAAACTTCTATTTACTTGAGCTTATGGAGTAACCATATGTTAATTACTTCTCAATCACCTGTGAAACTGTTTTTCTTAATGCATCACATTACAATCCCATTAAAGCAGATGTACACTCTCTTTAAGTTAAAAAGCCGGAGTTGAAGGTATGGGTTTTCAAGCAGGATCTATAACCCATCATTTCACAAAAAAAGGCTCCCAGAAAAAAATCACATTATGTTTTGCCTGAATACAAAATATGTGTACATCATGGGTTTTTTAGCTTCTTGGTCCAACATAATAGAATCCTCTGAAGTAAAAAAACAAAAAAACCAACCAACCAAACAAACAAACAAAAACAAAACAAAAACCCAAAAACAAACAAACAAAAAAACCCCCCAAAGACAAAAAAAAAAAAAACTTCTGGTAATATTGTTGTTCAACTTGCTGTAGGAGAACAGGGTGTGAACGGTCTGTGACCATTCACCTTGCTCTGGAAGATTACCACAGACAGAAAATTTTAATTTAGGAGTTTAGATGACTGAATGAGCACCTTTCCCATATTCACATTGGGTCACACTAGCACCTCTTGTCAAGGAAAGAGTGGGAATTCCTGACTTCTGCACCCTTTTTCCTTGGGCACAGTACACCCAGGAACGTACACCAAGCTCCATTCCTGCAGATCACCTGCTTTATGGCTAACACAAAAAGGATCAAACAGCTTGTAGTTAAAAAAAAAAAAATTGAAGTTATGTACAATAATCAGTTCTTTGAAGTACTTGAATTTAATGAAAAATGTATGAAGAACAAACTGAGAATGAATGTGTGCAAAGAAACTGCTTGCTGACATAAAACACGATATTTGAATTATCTCAAGATGACTATGATTTTAATTTGTTCTGTGATCTCTTTCTTTGGGTTCTATGGCTCTGAAAGTGGAATGATGTAATTCTTCCATCATGTGGCTTTTTAGAATCAGCCTGTGACGGTGTCACTGACTGTGGCATCAGGGTCCAGATAAGACAGCAAGCAGTAATAAAAACTTGTGTTTACTGCATCTTAAATATAAAAGAATTTTGGGAGAGGGTTGCAAATGTGCAATTTAGGAAGAATGGTGGCCCCATCAACAGCAAGGGCAAAAAGTTTCACTGTTTATGCAGATATGTGGTTAGTCATTATTACCTGTTACCCCAAATGGAAATAAGGAGAGTTACAACTTTCTGCAACAGCCCTACCCTCTAGATATTTGTACAGCCATCTAGGCTTTTGTTTGAGCTTTTATAAAAGTATCGAGATGTCAAGGTACGGCAATAGTTCTACAAGTAAACAGAGGAGTAAATATATTTTCAGGAAGGTCAATCAATCATTTACTGTAATTGTACTTTTATGTTCAAATGTTGCATCTAACTTTCTGGGCAAAGCTTCAGAAGATCCTTAAGACTCCCTTCTGTCATGCCTAGACTTCAGAGTAAAAGCCAATGTGCTTGTTGCTGAGATTTTTGACCCTTAACTTTGTATTTTTTAAGTTACATGAAAGAAGAGAGGGGAAAACTGTTAACGCACCAGGCTTGGGAAGTAGAATGTAAGTACCCAATGAGTACATCCCCAGGTGCAGGCTATTCATGCTTGAAGGCAACGTAACTATTTTGGTCCTTTCTTGGAGGTTCCATCTCACAAATGCATTCAGAATACAAAGATCAAGTAGCCAAAAGGATAAAAGCACTGCTGCCTTTGTCTGTTTGGAGGCCACAAACACCACAAGAGCCCACTTCAGAAGCCAAGTACTTATCTAAAACAATTAAAAATGTCATAAACAAAGCAGTCCTTGAAGAG
The DNA here is from genome assembly GCA_027886175.1 of Phylloscopus collybita. Taxonomy (NCBI): domain Eukaryota; kingdom Metazoa; phylum Chordata; class Aves; order Passeriformes; family Phylloscopidae; genus Phylloscopus; species Phylloscopus collybita. Next base: position 36,714,398 of record JAJNNQ010000009.1, on the reverse strand, counting down.
ACAGAAGAGGTTTGTGTTCAGATGTTGAGAGAAAACATGAAAATTTAGCCCTGGATTTTTCTCTCCCGAGAGCTGAATCTCCAATGTTTTGCTGGAGTTCATATAAAGAATGAATAAATATAAGTTTTGCTACACTTGAATAAGTAAAGTTTCAAAGCTGCGATGGGAAAATAAGGGATGAAAGGAGCAGATTATTCAAAAGCTAAAATTTCTGTTCAGCTTGCATTTTCCCCATCTGTTGTTTCCTTCTTATTCCCCAGCTCAAATATAGTGAAAAGTTGCTCAGATGAGCAGGCAAGAATTACTTAGACACACAGCATAGATTAAAATGGCAAACTGCCACAGTCTTTAGCACAGAGGCACACTACTGTAATCCTACCAGGCCTAAATTGAATCCAAGGTAGGTTTATAGGATAACACAGCTAAGCAGAAGGGGTGAAACCAAAATCTTTTTGTCCACTCAGCTTAAGCGTCGTGCCAAAAGATAGGAGTTGTTTCCCTTAGGACCAAAGGTCTGGCCTATATACAAAGCTCACCCATGCAGAAAGCTCTTGAGAGACAGATCCTGGCACACTGATGAAAGGCTTGGTGTCTTTTATTTTATTTCTGCTGACTGCTGACACTGGACCTCACCTCCTCACCCCCCACGTCAGGCAAGCAGTGATAGATATGAAAGAGCAGGGGTTTTATCCTGAAGCTATTAAAAGAGCCAAGTTGGCCAGCTCTGGCCCATCTAGCTGGCATTGTTACCACAGAGGGTCATTTTTCTTCAAATCACTATCTTCTAGGCCAGCTTATACAAGGGCTAATAAAAGAATCCTTAATGGATCTCTAAGGACAGAGCTCACTCTCTCTCTCCTACCTAACAGGAGGAGGGCAGCAATGAGTCTGAATAGTTCTGAAGACAAAATACATTCATTTTAGTGATAACTCAAACGCCAGCGCACCCTAAAACTCCACTGCCTACTCATGGATGCAGTAAGAGAGAGATTGCCATAATTTGAAGGCCAGCAGTACCCTTTTTCACATATTTCACAACTGCAGATAAAAGACTACTAAAAAAACCATACAAGAGAGGTGTGCATGAGGCTACAATGTTTGATAAAGACCAGATTGCTGAAACTGAAGCTTCTAGAAGACCTAGCTTTCAAAAAGTTTGGGAAACCTTGCAATAGTCACTGAGTGATGTGAGTGAACAGATTTAGGATGTAGAAAGTGTTTAGTAGAGAAAGCAATGTTAAGAATTGTTAGTTACTATTTAGACACTATTGAGGATGGGAAATTCCTTAAAAAGCATTTGCAAGAAATGTTTATTTTTTCCATACTAAATGTCATCTCCTAACAGAACGAAGTGTCTGATGTTTTGTGGAAAACATCTCTGTGGAATAATTTTGTTCAGACTGCTAAATCTTGTGCAATTTATCCTCTACACATACGGAATATATTGTAAACATCAATAATCCGCTGCTTGGCAATAGTACTAGATGTGTGAAATCTGGACTTGAGGTTTTAATTTTATAAGACAAAACCATTAGAATGACACAACTTTTGCTTCTTAAGTGAATACCTAAGTAGCAGATTTCTGAATAAAATTATATATGCATGTTCAGTACAAGTCTGATCCAGTCCAAACCTGGGCTTAATCAAGTTTGAGTGTTAACTGTCACTTAGGCATGAGCTGTGGCATTTCTATCACTTCAAACTTGGTTTATACTGCATATTAGCAGGGGTAGTCTGGTGTTTGACAGCAGATGATGGGGCAGTTTTGGATTTCCATACAGGCTAAATTTGACTTTCCATACAGGCTAAATGTGCTCTCTCCTTGGTTAATCATTGACTAAACAAGATGTCAGGATTTTTATCTCTGGAATAAAACTGTATTATCTAAAAGTGGCCAAATATAGGCCATATAGTTTGGTGGGGTTTTTTAAGATTTCACTTTAAATAGGTAGATATATCCACCTGCCTGGTTTTACTAAAAAATTCCTATTTTTTTAATAATTTTACTAAAAATTTACTAAAAATATTCTGAAACTACAATCTTTCTAAAGGAATATCTCCTTTTATTAACATTTCTTTTTGTTGATCACCTCAGCCTGCTTCTTACTGCAAGGAGGAAAATTCTTGTTCCATCTAAAGAGACCCTTCATTATTTGTGGTGGACTTAACACCTCTGTTCTCTCTCTGAGGAAAGTCTTCCCCTCAAAAGTTTTGCAGTCAATAGATTAGGGCCATTAGTTTCTTTTTTTTTTAAGTTTTCTTTGGGGTTTTATTTTTGGTTGTGGGTTGTTTTCTTTCTGGTCAGAATCAAACTAATGACAAATATTTCTCCTTCCAGTTCCTGTGGTTTCACTGAAGTGTCTGAAATTTTATTTTCCTTGCTTGCCATAGTAAACAAATTAGCTGGTTGAAGTGTAGCACATGGAAGTTTTACATTCTCTCTGGAATAAAAGTCCATTCATTTAGACCAGTAAGAACTAAAAGACTCGTCACTAGCCTCATTTTCAGGACCCATGTCAAGGCAGTAGGGACCAGTGCAGTCACCAGGGCTCTAGGTTTTGGCTCCCCAACTGCAGCTCAAGGGACTTGATGCTATAGGTAGGCATGAGAGAAATTTTTGCAGAAAAGACTTTTGGTCAGATTATCCCTGAGAGTTGTCTAACTTCTTTCTCCTTTGCATCCCTTCAATGGTCATCATGATAGTTCTCTAACTTCCACTTACAATAGACAAAATAGTTTAACTGCTGTTAATATTAAAAGCAGAAAAACTCAATGGCATGGCAATCTGCATGCTGAGAATACAATATGGAATCACCAGGGCAGATATGTTTGATATGTAAATACAGCTCAAGATGCCTCTCTGCCTTTTTCAAGAAGCACCTCAATCCCATACAAAAGGCAGTCTGCTGGAGTTTTGATTGTACTTGTTACAGATATTATGCCATCTCACAGACTGTCTGTATTGAGGCAAATGAAAGACACTTTGTGTATGGTATGGTATTTAGGGTCCAGAGCACAAGTCTTAGGAGGAACAGTTGAGGGAGCTGGGGCTGCTTAGTCTGGAGAAAAGGAGCCTCAGGGGAGACCTTATTGCTCTCTACAACTACTTGAAATGTGGTCATAAAAAAATGGTTGTTGTCTCTTTTCCAAGGTAGCAAGTGGTAGGATGAGAGGAAACAACCTCCAGCTTCACAGGGAGAGATTTGGAGTGCATATTAGGAAAATTCACTTCACTAAAAGGGCTGGCAAGCACTGGAACAGGCTGCTTAGGGAAGTGGTTGAGTCACCATCCCTTGAGGTATTTAAAAGACCTGTAGATGTGGCACTTATCCACGTGGTTTAGTAGTGGGCTTAGCAGTGCTGGGTTAATGGTTGGACTTGGTGATCTTAAGGTTCTTTTCCAACCTAAGTGATTCAGTGAGTCTGTATATTCCTTGAGGACCTTGAAGAGCACCAGGTATGGGCATCACAAATATATGCTTCTCCCTGAACTCCAGCACTACAGGAAACACATGCACGTGGACTCTGTCAATGTGCACCCGAACACTTCAGCTACTCCACTTCTATATCAGAGAAAAGAACCACAGAGAAATTTAGGAGAGATGTCTGGAGACTGTAAACTGAGCAACTCAGCACTCAATCAGTCTGCCCAGGATCCTACCAGGTAAAGTGTTGTCCACAGTCCCTTGGCAGTGTGTTTCAGGGCTTGGCCCTCCCATGGTTCTCAGCACTTCTGTGAAATTATGTTCTTTGCTACAAAGATTCAGAAATAAATACATGAAAAATAATTGGGGACTTCACCTGTGCACACAGCTAATTTGACCTCAGCCACAATATGGCTGCAACATTATACATTATATATTATGCATAAAGTAGTTACAGTAACACCATAAAAATAAGAAACCAGTTCTGAAAAACCATTTTTGTCACATCCTGTAATCCATGCATATTTTAAAGCTCAGATTTCTCAGAGAAAAGTAAACTCATTTTCTGCTGTCCCTTTGTGATCTCTTGACTACAGCTCTCTATATTCAGTAGTAAGTGATTTTCAAGGCTCCAGGTAAAAAATTGCTTTCTGATATTTTTCTGAAATATGCTATAAAATCTGTTTGCAACTGGTGATATTAGCCATAGAGACTTTTAAATCTCTGTTCACAAATTAATTTTCTGAAGACAGTCACAATTATAAACAAAATAATGCATGCTTATCCCTCAATGCAAGAGTTCATGCCTAAACACTGTCCTTTTAGCACAGCAGCTTTTAATTGCAGAAAGTAGTTCACTGAATTGATTTTTATTATTTAGATACTGTGCTGTTTTTCTTCTAAAGGTAAGTTTCATATAGGTTCTGAGTCTTTTTCACATGTGAACCAAGAGCCATTACAATCTTTTTTCCTCTATATCTATCTTCACATGATGGTTCAGTCCCACAGTCACCACTTATTCCAGACTACTTTTTTAGAGAAAAGTAAAAAACAATTAATCTTTTTCCTCTCAATCTCAGATTTAAGGACAATCCAGTTTGAAGACTACACTGAAGTTTAGACTTCAATTCCCATTAATGTGAAGATAACCAAGTGCTTGAAAGTTTCCCCATATTTCAGTGGATGATGATCATAATTTCACAAAGTGACTTACACTCTTGATAGGACTTCTCCACTTTTTAACTGGAGGATTACTTCTTAGTGCCACAGCTTTTTCACCTTTAATTCTGGTAGTAGCACTGAAACCCAAAAAATCAAAGGAGAACAGCTGAGTACCACCACACAACAAAAAGATAAAAAAAAAAAATAAAGCAGAAAAACCCCAGAAAATAAAATATGATACAATACAATATCAGAAGATACAATACTATACTCTGGACCATCTCCAGTGCTTATGTGCTACATAATACAGTCCATTAAAACCACAGAATTCTGTGAATTTTTTGGAGACTTAGGATGTTGCTTTAGAGATTTCACTTCATAAAATTACTTAAAATTTTGCAGAATGTCCAGTAATCTTCAAAGGCTCTGATTTACTTTTTTGGTGGAGAAGGCTGATGATTCCATGTTGCACAATCAGAGAAGTTCCGGTTCAATAACTAAGAAAGATTTTGTTATTTCTGTTCTATTTACCATACTATTAATCCTTATATCAACACTTAAACAAGTATTTATTTAACACTGAATTTCCATCTTTCATTGAGATGTACAAGAAGAGGTGCCTTAATTAAAAGGAGGATGGACTGATGTGAAAGTGGTGGGCCTTTGATTGTTAGTGCAGAGGGATATGAATTGCACTCATTAAAATAGAATGTTGATAAGGACAGGCTATAAATCTGAAAATGGGTTGCCCTGGAGATGGGTTTTAGAAACAATTTTGAGTGTAAACCAAGGACCTGACAATAAAAACAGTGACAGCATTGCTTTACACAGTGTACAAGAGGAAGAGATGTTTCTTTAGAAAGCTAAAGACAAAAGTCACCTTTATAGCAAATATATGCTTAGATTTAGAAATATATGCATTTCAAACATTATCAGGGAAAGCAATTATTAAATAGATAATACAGTTTGATTATAACATGAATATGATAAGAAATACAAGGACAAGAAATGATTGCTGAAATATGAAATTTAGGAAAGGATAACTTTCAGAAATAGTGCTTGTTGTATTTGAAAACTGAGTTAAGCTCATTTTGCATGAAACAAAGGCTCAAAATGAAAGTTTATAGCATATCCTCTTATTAGGCATTATTTTCTTGATTCAGAATTGTGTGGCACTATTAAGAGAGCTGTAAAACAAATCCTCTTTCACAAGGTCTTCCTAGAGATGCAAGTGATGTAATGACTCCCAACCAGACAAGCTTGCATTTTAGTCTAGACTAAGAGGACAGTGTAAAATTATATCATAAGTCAACAGAGCCCTAACCAAGATGGAAAAGAGAAAAAGCCTCTCTGTCTGTACACATTGAAGGATCATAGAGCTGGTAATGCAGACAGACAAGCAGAGAGATTTGGAATAGCTTTGCTGTGAAAAGCAAAGCTTCAGAAAGTCTCTAATAAAAAAGGCAGGACGTCACAGAATTAAGAAAACAGAAACAGGGAAGAACTGAGTGGAGCGAAGGAGGTCATAACACAAAGGAATGTGGTAACCAGATAAGCAATTTGTTATCAGTAGCAGAGAAGGGAGGCAAGCATTAAAAAGGAGAGTGAGCGTGAATCCAGCTAGCATGCTGGTTTTGACAAAACATTCCAGCACCCCAAAGAATGTGCTTCTCTTTAAGACTCTTTCTGCACAACCTCCTAAGGGAAGAAGAAAGTGACAAGGAAAATAAATGTGCTTCAGTGAAAGGGAAAATAAAAGAACAAGAAACATGAGATAAAAAAAAAACTGTAATAACATATTCTGCACTCAACTTAAAATCTTTTAAAAACAATCAATAGAATCAATAGTTAGTTTAATGTCCTGCATAACCACTGATCACATAACTCGAAGAATTCTAGTAAAGATGCTGGTAATAATAGCAGTAGCATTACAAGACCTGAAATAGTGGAGGTGATGCTTTTCTGTTGTTATGCAAAGTAACACCTGCCATTTCTGCCTAGCAGAATTGATTCCATCGAAGATCATTTGTTCCTTTGAGCCATTTATTATGTAGCCATAATAATTTTACAAACATTAAATATCAAAGCATATTATTAGAAAACTCACTCCCTTCTGCAAAACTGCTAAAGATGTAATCCAGAAAGGATAAAGTAGTACTATCAATTTTCCTCCATATTACTAGAACAAGCTGCTCCATCTTGGAACATTTTATTTATGAAAATACATGGTAATTTTTGATTCAAAGAATGCTTTCTTTTACTCTAAATTTGGCAGTAATATTAACATGACTTAAAAAAAATCCCAAACAGTTATTTGGATAAATAATTGCTGCTTTGAAATACATGCAAACACCAGAGTTGCACAGTAGAAAGAGTCAATTACTGCCCTTCAAAGCATGCAAACAAAGCTGCACAATCAATACTTTTCTGGGTCTTTACAATTACCCACGCTGACAATGTGGTCAGTGTAAATATGTCTGCTCAGCTGCTATTCAGTTTATCCCTTCTGACTAAGACAGTCTGGAAATGTATTATTGGTTCATAGCGAATGAAGAATGGCAATTTCTTGGTTATGGTTATAAGAATTGAGATGTCCAAAGTTCATGGTCAAACTTTAATCTACAGAGAATACCATAAAAGCAGACAAAGAAAAAGAGAAGAGCCCTTAAAAAAATTTCACAGAACAACTTACAAAACTCACAGAACCAAAAGAATGATACCAGAACAGGAAAACTACATCAGAAACAAAGCTTTCTCTGTAATCAAACTATACATTGTGCTAAAAGAGCATGTTAACCATACATTACTCCTGACCAGTAGTCTGAAAATCTTAGTGGGGGTTACCTCTGGCAGGAAGAGGTGATGCAAATATCCTGAAAAAAAAGCATGAGATCGAAGTTCTACTTGGATTATCAGGTGTGTCTGTTCAGGAGTTGTGATTCACTCCAGGTACAGCAGACCTGCTTCCTGTTCTGCAAACACATTTCTCATCCAACAACATGTCTGGATATTGTTCAACAATCCTGCCATCAGGAACACTTCTCACATTAAGTCTCAGAATGAAGATTACTTACTGCTGTAAGTAGATATCCAGTGAAGAAAGAAACTTGCAAAGATAATAAAGAGCCAAATTGGGAGCTCTGACCTTCGGGAAAAAGACTATGTGGAAATATTCATATATAAAAACTGTTCTAATTTTATCATACGCTAGTTTCCACAGAGGTATTTGGAAAACATTAATAAAATTCATTAAACCATTTTCTCATAAAGTCAGCAGTGGTTAAAAAATATTTTAAATATAGGATGAGCAATGTAGGTCAGCAGAAATTCACTTTTCCACTGGGATAAAATGTGATCTATGTGTAGAGATGCTGAGCAATATTTCCATTTAACCCAGCTGAATACATTCATTCTTCATAAACTTGCAAATTCTTGGAAGGAAAAGAAAGAAAAGAAAGAACGTCTGAATTGCTTCAGGGTAAAACCCAACAGTTATCACCAAAGGGGTAGTCAAAATATTTAATAATTGTAATTTTTTCCAATCTAGGATATTTTGTCCTGAAAATTTTGCATACAAACTACAATAAAATACAGAAATCACACTTGAAAAATCAGCAAACAATAAAAAAAAAATTTTGAGAGACATCTGTAACAACAAAAGCATAGCTCAAGAAGGAGAACAGAAGTAGACTGCAAACAAAGGTAAACACTTCCATGACCAGCCTTGCAATTTTGCATCTCTTAAGTTGTTCCCCAACCAATCCTTTAGCAATGGCTTGTGGAAGTTGTGGGCTGCTCTATGCAAATAACAGCTTCATCTGTCTTCCAGCGTGCTACCTGCATATTCACAACCTTGGCTTGTTCACTCTGCCTTCTTTAATTAGCACTACAGAGCCAATTATTCCTTTCATTTTCTTAAGAAATCTGTTCAGATCCATGTTCTGCTGTTTGTCTCCTCTGCCCAGGAAGTGGGGAGGCAACCCTGCCAGCCAAACAGATGCACAGAAGATGGCATTTTGTTGTTCAGGCTAGTTCACAAATTTCTCAGTAGCTTGGGTATTAAGAGTTAGTACATTTTGTAACAATTAATATTAATAATAACATAAACTCTCTGTGTGACTGCATCTCACCAGATATTGGGGGATTGTATTACTGTTCTACTACTATAGAAGGCTTTGTCATTTTCTCAAAGCAGCATGTTTTTAAGCTCTACAAATGCATTTCAAGTTTCTTAAAGAAACACATAGTTTAAATTCAGCTAATTAAACAAAGAGACAGATATAAAACATTCTCAGTGGGTAAATGATTTCCACTCTGTACATAACAACAATTACAAAATGTGTGATTAAAAAAAACCCCTATTTAATCAAACAATATAAAATACTCACTGCAGTTTTAACTTTATTTGCTTGTTTCCTTGAGAAAAACACTACTAATTTTTTTCCAGGGCCTCGAATTTCTCTGCACTTAAAAATGTATCCCATCTTATCAACATGCTCTCATTCATCCAGTTTTTCTCAAGTGTAGTTGAATGCAAATCACACCTTTCCATGCAGTGCTGAGCTTGGCAAAAAGTACATCCATTAACCTGGTGGCTAAGAATATTTGCAATTTCTTTTGTTTCTGTTGACAGCTTCTTATCAGCTTTGCTGTCAGAGATTCTTTGCACCGTATTCTTTGTTCTCAGTTTTGGTTCTGTCTTTAAATTCTGGTATTATTGCTTTTCTGACAGCTAATCTCCATTTCTCTTTAAGTGCAAGTATCCATCCATTTGCTGTCAGAGAATTCTCCTCCACAGCTTGTTACACTTTCCCATTTAGCATCTTCTAATACAGCAAAAACTGAATGATATTATCTTAACCCTTACCATTTTCTATGCTTTGGATGACTTGTTTTACAAACTGGTGATGAAAAGCCAATGTGGATTTTTGGCTAACTCCCTGATTCAGTAGCTCAGTTAGCACTGACTGTGTACCTAATGTGTAGCCTGCAAACCAAAGAGAGGAAGAAACATCCTTCCATATGCTGGGGGTGCTCACCAAGCAGTCCAGCAAGTGAACATAGTCACACAGTACCAGATTTTCACACTGCAGACATATTGTTTACCTGGCACAACATTGCAGGTTGAGACAGGAGAGACAAATTTTAAAAATTTATGAAAGAAGACAGAAGCAGAACTGGGAGTATGGTTCGAATTTCTTGAACTCCAGTTCACTTTTCTAGCTATCAGCAAGCATTTCTCCTACTCTTTTCCTCTGATAAAGCATTCGAAAGTAGTCCTGTACAATGACCCAAGAAATAACGCAGATATTGTATCTGCTAATGTTTTTCTCTGATAGAATGCTGGGCACAGACATAGAAATTATTCTTGAAGGAGTGAGACCACAACAACTATAATTGCCATTTAGTGTGAAATAGTACATTGTTACAAATACTCTTAGTAGCACATCAGGCCATTTGCTGACTCTCATTTGTCTGTGAGCCTCTTTCTGCTTGTAAAAATCACAGCACTGAGCTAAGCTTACTGTGCTTTTGCCATCTGGAACGATAGCAGGAAGGCTGCTTTAGTGTAACCTGTCCTACCAAACATTTTAGGTGATATGCTGATTTCTTTATAGCAAATCATCAACCACTTTATAATCTTCTACTTCTAACACTGCAGGAAAAATTGCTACAAACACTTTGTTGATATTCAATTGCTCTCTTTGTTGATATCTTCATCTATGCTAAGCTCATGTTGTTCATCTTTCTATCAAAAATAATAAATGATTGATCACAGACTTTCAGTTAATTTTTTTGGCCAATGATAAACAGAGAGCAATGTTTGCCTATTTTTAATACTGCCATTTAATAATCACTTCCCTGTTTTAAAGATGCTTTTGTTATCTTGTATATCAAACAGTTATTTCATTACATATCTTTTAATGCTAGAATAAGTGTGGAATATTAACATTAACAAATACTTTGAGTTGAAGTTTCCACAGTAACTTCCATCCATTACTTTCAATGCTTACATTCGCTAATTTATGCATTCTTAACATCCTCCTTCTGTTATTTTATAAACAACAAGTAAATGAAAGAAATTATCATCATTTCTATATTCAAGCACTCAAAAATGTGATAGGAAATCTGAGCACACACACATCTCTTGAGATAAACAGAATTTCTCATTACATACTTAGTATGCAAAGTTAAACTATTGTGCTGAAAGCCACGTTAAGGCAATGGTTTCTATTATTGCTGACACATTTTATTGCAACACTAGGTGCTTAAAAGAGTATAGAAAATTTCCTCTTATCAGCCTTCACCAGAAGTGAAGTGTTACACTGTAGGGGACATGCCACACTTCCACTTTTTTTTTTTTTTTTTTTTTTCTTTCTCTCTCTCTCTCTCTGAGAAACAGAAGGGTAAAAAGACAAGAGGATGTGGTTCATTATGCAAGAAGAGGCATGGACAAGATTTCTTGGGACTTTCAGACTCCTTTGGCATTCAAGAAATGGCTAGCAAGGTTTTGATGAGTTCCTCAGACACACAGCTGTTTGCTAGGTGCTGGTCAAAAAGCAAACTTATGCATACAGGTAACAAGGACAGGCTGGATGGAGCTCTGAGCAACCTGGTCTAGTGGGAGGTGTCCCTGCCCATGGAAGGGGGTTTGGAACTAGACTATCTTTATGGTCCTTTCCAACCCAAACTATTCCATGATTCTATGATTCAAATTTCAATGGGACTACTCTAAATTTAAGAGGGTGCAGAAAACAGTTAAACACCAAGGCTTCTAGTGTGAAGGAAGAACTCTGTCAGCATGTGCCTATACAGTGATACTATGGTGGGACTCCCATCCTAATTTTCTTGGTGTTCACAAGTTCCATAAAAGTTCCTATGATATTTCTAATACTTAATCAGCTAATACTGAATTGATACTTTACAGTATTTAAGGAATGACAAAGATTCACCTGTTGGCTAAAACAAAGTATAAATTTCCGTATCTTGAGATGCAGAAAAACTTTAAGGAATTTATAAGTGATGTCCTCCAGTGATATAACAGTTGATAAATAGTGTTTCTTCCCTATTAGTCTTATGTGGTCATTAACAAGAGAGAACTAAAGCAAACAAGAATGTAAGGAAAAGAGGGAAATGAGTGAATAAGGAAAAAAAAAAGGCTTGCTAGGATATGTGGTTCTCATTTCTATGTCCACATATTTGAAAGGGAAAATAAACAAAAAACAGAAAGAAGGAAGAAAGAGAGAGTAATCAACAACATGTGTTTATTTTCTGATTTTGCAAATTAAAGTCTTTTCACTAGTGTTGCCTAGATTTTACACATTCTCAGAAAAAAAAAATTTCAGAAAAATAGATAGAAAATATCTGAAGGAAATATGGAATGTTCTAAACAAAGAAAAGTTACCAGGATCACAGGACAATCAGTTTCTGAAAATGCATGATAATCTTGTGCCAGGCCCACAAGAAGTTTAAAAAAATAAATGTAATGTCTCCTAAGTACTTAGCCCACTGTATCAGATTTGTTCTAGTAAATAACTGGGACTTCTATAAACTCTGGAGGACAAAAAAATTCCCTCAAACACCATTCATATCCTTTTCTGTTCTCAGTTGAGAGTTATTTTGCATTTGCATCAGAGTAAAAGTTACCACAGTGGCAAATTACATTATTGCAAAACTAATAATCATAGACTAGAATGATAGAAGTCTAATCAACTTTCAGGTATGTTTAAAATTATATACTAACTCTTCACCAGCACAGCTCTGAAAAACCAGCTCAAACACTCTGTCTTTACTTTATGGATTTTCATGAATACATTATATTCTAAGGTATTATTCTGCATCCTTTTAAGTTAGCTTTTAAAGCTTTCACCTATTGCAGTGGCATGCTTTGTGAACATCTCCATGATAACCAGAGGAGAAGAGGTGTATTTAGAGGTACTTAGGTGGATTTTGCACCTCAGTGAAAATTAAATTTTCAAAATAAGTTTAAAGAGTAGGAGAAAAAAAGGTTCTTGAACAATTTAATGCACATAGAGTTGATTCATTAAACCAGAACTGTTCTCACAAACAATCATCCAGAAAAAGAAAAAAAGCTTTAATTTTCCAAAAGGTATGATAATGGCCAGCAGCATTAATTTGTCGTGCTTTATGGTGCCACCCATTTCCAGGGATTATACTGAAAACTATTTTTTGTCTTTCATAGTACAATAATTATAGGAGCACATTTTATTATTACTTTGGTATAAAAGGCTTCCCTCTTCAAGTATACCAGTGAACTAAATGGAGTTGACATTCCAATACCTTGTGTATTTCTTTAATGACAACATTCAATTAGTGTAAATACAGCAATACAACACAAATGGGGAAAGAACGTTAATTACACAATGACTTATGTTTCTGATTCTGGTCTTCTTCGTTTCCACCAAGGTACACTTGAACAGCCTGTTCTTCCTTTTAATGAACTGTTTGAATTCACAAGACTGGATCTAACGTATCTGAATGTTGCTTACACTTCACTTGAGAAATAACAAGGGTAACAGTATTAGATTTATTTTATTGGTATAATCAAGATCTGCAACACAAAAAAAAAAAATCTGCTTTATACTTTTTTTGAATTGCATAGTTTATGTACAGCCAAATCTCATTCAGCCAAAAGGATATTGATCTTGCAGAGGGGCATACATATGAGTTCAAAAGTGCAGAGGTATCAGACACCACTTTCAGTCAAGCAATGATGAGAGCAATCCAGCCCAAAACTTTCTATTATAAACTCCCTATACCTTCTTGGACAGTTTTCAGAAAAATGAATACCTCATCATTAAGGATGTGCTTCAGAGCAGATGCATTATCAGGAGCAAAGTATGTTTCAAATTCAGAGTATGACAGGCATGACAACACATGCAGCTGTGTTCCATTGATGAAGGAAGACAAAATAACAATGTCCAAATAAAGAACATCCCTTAGGCGAAGGGAAAATGGAAAATTTTACATTAATCTTATAAATTACTTCTGTCAGGAAGTTTGGTTCAGAAAAAAAACTTTAGCAGGTAGTTATAAATTGTTTGCTTTGTACCTGCTTTCAATAAATTGTTAAAAATTATTAGAAAATACTATAGAGCAGGGGAACTTTCAGTTAAAAAGGTTATCTCTAAGTTTTCACACTTAGCAATTTAATGCTAATGACATAAAATTGTATTTTCTTAACAAAAATAGTGTGGCTGTTTATGGTATGACAAGGGGTTCATTCCTCAACCCCATATAATTTTTCAAAATATTTCTTGAAAGTTTTTGAAAGGGCCCATTGTTTTGAGAAGCATCTCTGGCACAAATCATTGCAGAAAAAGAGCTTGTCAAACAGAAAACATGGGCATTTCTAAAATGATCCATACATTTGGTAAATAGCAAATGTTAAATTTCACAGAAAGCAGTTGATATTATTTTGCTTCTTTTTCAGTTCCAGAACATCATAATTTGCATGAAAAGAAAGCAGAGAGAAAAACATTGTCACATTTTTCATTTGCCTCTTCAGAAATTGAGCAGGGAGGAGAAACAATTTTCCCTGACACTTTGAGAAGCCATTGCCATTTTTGCATAATACCAATCATTATCTTCCAGTCTGGTGGTCAAATGAGCTCTGTTGACATGTATGAGCTTCTTGGTTTTAAGTATAAACCCCTTCCTAAAAATTAACAGAATTCTTATAAAGATTTATTGCATGCAAAGCATAATGTTTACAGGCAAAAAGCAAATTATTTACTTTTAGACTGGCTAGCTTCTATCTATTTCTGAAAGAGTACTTCTGAGCACATTTTCTTTCTCTGTTACCTAATTAGAAGTGTATGGAAAAAAATAAACTGTGATGTAATCATAAATAGGCACATTTTAATCTTGCATATATGGCCTTATACATGTTCCCCCCTTTGACATAATGTAAAAAATCAATTAAAAACCCTAATAGTCTAATAGAAATACTGAACACAAACAGTGGAAAATGCCTGATTATGTATCATATAATGCAGGTATGAATGGTAGTGCCATCTCAGAAAGAAGACCTTTACAGTTTTTCCACAGGTGTTATTTTTTCTCTGTCTTCATTGATATTCAATGTTGTTGCAATTCAGACTTGAAATTAAGTATATACTTAACTAATCCATTGAATGGCTTTCATACTATATACTTGGTTGACTTTACTTGTACTTTTCCTTATCTCATGGCACACAGAAAGAGGCAGAACCATGAAACAGAGCAACCTGTCATGTTTGCCCACACCTTGATTTGAGGAAGCATTTGTAAAGAGCTTATAGAAGTTTAATGATGCCTTAATCTCTAAAAGTTCAAACACTATGGATTGTGTCAATGGGTTGTTTACAACCAGAGGTATTCCTGTAAAAGTACAATCAGAATGTCATTACAAAACCTGAGATAAATTTAATACGCATTAGATGCTCTTTCAGTATAAAATTACTCCTGCTTTTTTTTGTAGTCATCTCACTCCTCTATGTGGATATGGTAAAGCCAGTCACATGATAATTTAATCTGTAAAGAGATTTCAACATAGTACAAAATATAACCTACAAAAAGACCCAAATTTCAGACCTGCATTGCTATGTGACTTTGGCATTTTGCCTGGGTTTCTCAGCCCAGGAGAAACACTGCTACACTGGTTACTGTTTCTCAAATTACTCATTCCTATTACCAGCTAGGCCCTTTAGAATTTCAGAAATGTATGCCCAACATAAAGCAGCAACAACATACTGGATGTCTGTTTAACCCCAGCACACGTCTGAAAGGCTGGTGTGGGGATGCCTAGGAAGCCAATATGCTGCAGAGTGCCTTTTGCTCTTTTACTTTGCATTGTTCTTTGTCTGCTCTCAGCTTCCTCAAAAATACTGAGACACTGATGCTTTCAGTCTGTGGAAGGTCACAGGTCTGTCAAAGTGTTACCTTTCACAGATGCAACATCTGGCAGGCAATACAGGGAACTCCGCCTGCAGCTGTGCCAGAGCATGCCCATGAGGACAACAGGGACACACTTTTCTCACTTAGCCTTAATGTTCACTCTGGGGGTTTTTAAAGCAATATCCTTCATATGTTATCTACTGCACATGTGGGAGATAACTCGGCATTTTTTTGTTTCGAAGTACAGTTCAGCTCAGCCTGAACTGCCTGAAGAACAGTTTTGAGACATTCCTTAACAAGAGCATGAGCTAAATGTGTAAACTGCAATGCTGGGATTTCAAGAAATGCAGACCCAGAGCAGAGTCCACAAATAAATGTTGCAGACAACACTTACATGTAAAGCTTTTATCACTGTAGTCAGGGAAGACAGACGTATTCAGACGAAGGAAAAAATTTCTAACCTCAACTAAAAAAATAATCAGGTTTCATTCTTGAAACACAAGCCCTCAGGGAATTTATCATAATGCTTCCAATCTTTTGTCCTTTCTCATAGCACAAAAACATAAAAGAAGAAATTATGTTCTTAAGCTAGTGACCCAATAAAACGAGAAGACATGAAGAAAGAGCGTTTACGAATTATTTTGGCAGCAAGCAAACTCCTTCAGAACTCTCTTTTGTGGTGCCCTGAGTGTAGAGAGAAAACTCGATTTGCTGTGAGATTTTAGTCAGTGTATTCTAGAGTTTTATGCATATTTGGGAGGTCCTCAGGGGAAAGCTTTCTGCAAATTCAGAAAGCATTTCTAATTAATTAAAAAAGCTTTTGTTTCTATGTTCCTATTGAATTTTTTGTGGCATTTTCATGCTAAGGCTTCTTGAATTACATAAAGAAGCCATTAATCAGAAGAAACCGATGAGGATTTTCAACATTCCAAATTTGGGCACTGTCATCTCCCTTCAGACAGCCAAACAGCTAGCCTAATTTTAAAAAATGCTGAGCATCAAGAAGTTCCAAATTACTTCCAAAGAACTGCCTTTCTAAAGTCCTGTCTAAACCTGCAACCTTTTGTTCACAGCTGCAGATGCTGAGGAAAGCAGGAATGAAGCACAGCCCCAGCATACAGGTATGTCCTACTGAGTGCCTTCAAGGTATTCAACATTTGCAGCTCAATTGTATTTGCACTTCAGGAAGCACTTCTGGAAAAGGAAGATCCTGTTTTACCGAGTTCCAGAGGGGTGAGAGAATGGAACTTTAGGGGGAAGACAATTTCAAGCATATTCCTATATGCAATCTCATCTAACATCCTATGTGTATCTCTCTTTTTTTTTTTTCCCAGCTTTCTCAAAGATTTCATTTCCATTTACAAGCATTGTACCAAATATTTTCTCTACAATTACTAAACTGATTGATTTACTAAACATCTTTTTTAACTGCCTCCTTAGCATTTCAGCCCCACCTAACCTATGAAACAGCATAAACAACAAAAGTCTCATCAAATTATGCCACTGAAAGTTACATTACATAAAACAACACCAATGATGCATAGTCCAGAGACCTAACTGTAAACATATTTTGACAGAAATAATGAAACTATCTGAGCAATAACTAATAATAAAATAAATCTTAAAGGAAAGAATGAACAGAACATTACAAAAATAAGTGAGTACAGCCATGCCTGAGACAAAATGGCCACCCACGCTATTTGACAACAGAAATGCCATTATCTAAGAGGAAAGAATACTCCAAGCCAAGAGAATTATGAGACAAAACTGATGGACAAGGAGAGAGGATTCATACTTCATGTTTTCACTCATGTAACTTCATAAACAGTATGTGTTGGAAGAAAAAGGTAATAAAAGAGGGAAGCAGCAGGTCACCTTTCCATGTACAGTTTCATTACTAAATTATTTATCTTTCACTCCCCTTCATTCCCTCCTCCAGAATGATCTGGTATCTCTAATGGCAAAGAGGATATAAAATGCTAAAAGTAAAAATACTTGTAGCTTTCTGGAGCTGCTCTGTGCCTACATGCACTTTGGTTTACTGTAATGAAAATATAAACTGTGTAATACAACAGGAATTAATTTATTATGAACACTAATGTGGGTCCAGAAACAAAAACACATCTTTGTAGCTCCACGTTATGATTCAGATTCCCTGTGGCTTGAAACACATTCATCAATCTCACGGGTATTTTTACAATGTTGTAAAATTTAAAATACATTTTATAATTAAGACTGATGGGTACTGGATATGTATTAATGAACATAAGGAAGGAATTCTTAAGAGTTACCACTGTGGCACATGTGTAACAACCTAGCATAGGAAAAGCCCTCTGGATTCATTTTAGTAAGCTGTTTCCTGTTCTAACTAGTTTGTTTTCTAAAAGAACATAATGAATCTAAATGAATACCACAGAAGATGTTTCAGCCATTGGAAAAAAAAGTCCAGTTTCAGAGGGGCAATATGATACAATCATATAATGACAGGAGTAGGAAGCTCAAACAAGTGAAGATTGTTTTGTGTTTCACACCAGCCTCCATCCAACAGTACTGTATGCTTACTTCTATCCCAAAACTGTGAGCTCTCAAGATAGCATTCTATATTCCAGCTGAGATGAACAATCATGGGAAATGTTTTCACCTTTTTAGGAAACAAGTTTGATCTCTAGCTTGAGATATTTATGCTTGTCACTTGATCAAAAATTCATGGCAGCTGATTTTGTTATTTTAAACTCCTGGTCCTCTCAGTTTAATTATATATTCATAAAAGTATACTATAATAAAGATGCCAGAAGAGCATGGTTCATACCCATAGTAAACAGTTTAATTTTATTTAGTAGATCAAAGAATTTTACCTGGTTACTGAAACAGCTCATTCAAAACCTAAAATTCCAGTTCTAGAAGTGACACCATATTGCTTTGTTATAATGGTAGTAATATTTCAAGGTTGCTGATGTCACTCTCATGAAACACCCTGTGTTCAACATCATGTTTTCTTGAAAGATCATGCAGTGATAGGCATGTGAGGTCATGGTTGCTGAGTTTCGTACAAGATGAAATCCACTGAGAGGATAACAATATCCACAAGTAAAACCATTTTTATGAGATACCTGGATGTTATACGAGAATGAAATATATTTCTTCCAGCAAGATTTTGTTTATCTGGTAACCTATGAATGAACAACACGTGCAATAAAAACTCTAAAAAGTGACTTTTTCTACAGACTGCAACTGTTTTCCATGACAATATTTCAGAAACAAACCACTTCCACTGTACCTAAGTTAGAAGTACATCTAACTGTAGGAAATACTCTAGCGTGGAAATCACACCTGGAGAGCTGAAATGTGAACTACTTTCACTCAAATTACAACTGTTTAAGTACTCAGCCTTCATAGAAGACAATGACCAAAATTCCACACATTCATTTTGAATCAAAATAAAGACATGTCACTAGAAGATATTTTTCATTAATTTCTTAGATTTTTTTCTTTCTGCAAGTGCATTAGATTTCTTAAAATAGAGGGTTCTTTTCATGAACTGTTTTTGAAAAGCTATACTCTTTAATAGGTTTGGTTTTATTTAAAAATTGCACTATCAAAAATTCTCCATTTCTCTGAAGCTAGGAACACATATGCATGATTCTTTTTTGACTTTTAAACTAAAACAAATCTGGCAATGCAGAACAAATAGGTGGTTTGTGCTTCTAGCTCTGTTCTGTATTTTGGTTTTATCTGACATTGAGAGGATTTCAGTCAGAATGGAAGACAGAAAATGTTAGTTGCTTTTCCTCTCCAATTAAACCTATTAATCCAGAAGTCTTAAAATGCATTGCAAAAGAAGATGCAACTTATACATAATGAAAGGCTGGGGTGTATCAATCTCCCAATTAAAAATTAAGGAAGCTGAGAGGAGATACCTTAAGTGACTTTCTCAAGGTCACACAAAGTCAGGAAGAGCCCGCCAGTAGATCCTCCCAACCCAGAAAAACAGACAATACACTGAATTACATACATAGCCATATATCTGTGCATGTTTTCAAAATAAATTATATTTCCTTTAATTCCAGAACAATTCCATATTTTCTGCTGTAATGCTAAAGACAAATATTCAGTTTTCAGGCTGATGAACAAACCGGGTTTGAATGCTGAACTCATTAAGGACTCAGGAGAAGCTCACAAACACCCTACTGAGGCAGTCTGACAATAAAATTTGCAGGCTGATGCAATGCATAGCATCCTCCACATATATTGATGCTGACACAGGAGGAGCATTATGCCTAAAACACCATCTCCCGCACAATTAATTATTCAGAGATGGTATCTTTAAGTTTCCTTCATTTATTTCTGACATTTGACAGCTTTGAAGAAAGGTACCATGAGATGTTCCTAAGTATTTTATTTACCTTTTACAAACAACAGGTGCAAGAAACAAAGATAGTTTCTTAAATGTAGGCCATAATAAAAGGCAAAGTTAATTACTGATTAATAGAAAAGCATATTGTTAAGAGACAAGGTATGATTGAGGTCATATATTGCAATGATTAATGACTGTTTTCCAGAAAACATTCACTGAAAAATTACTTGTAAAATTATGTTCCTCTAAGAATTAATTAATCTAAAAGCTTTAAGAAAACATAAAAGCACAATAATCAGAAAATTGAGTAAGCAGTTTGCTCTAATTTGTAAAAAGGAAATTTGTATAATTGATTAGTCTGAGAGCAATTACAGAGCTGGCAAAGCTTTCAAAGAACTAACTTAAGAACAGCATACTAGTAATGGGTTTTTACTCATCTTTCCAGTACAGTTATTTGCAAAAAAATAGCCAGAATTGTTGTTCCATTTTTTTGGTATATGAAGGAAACAATACTATGCATGTGCAAAAATGTGCTCTGAACACACCCCACTATCAGACTGCTGTCTGTGACTAATGGCAAAGGAGAACTTGAGTCACATCCATCAAACAGACTTACATTCCAGCTTGGTTTATAAGCCATATGAAAAAAAGACCTTAGACAATGTTCTGCATCAAACTCTTTTTAATGTTTCAGAAATCATCCTCCTGTTTGTGATCTTCAGAAGTGTCATGTGAGGGAGTTTGTGATATTCTTTTCTTCCAGAAGTTGCAGTCATGGCCACGTCACCAGAGGGCTTGTGAGGAGTAAGCCTGATAAATCATCTGCAACTAAATTTGCAACATCACTGTCTTCTACATGTGGGAGACTGGAAAGAAAATTTAGCTGTGATGGTACATAAAATACTTCACAGGCCACATCTGGCCTACGGCATGTCAGATGTGAATTTACACCACAGTAGAGGGCTGGAAGCTCTCTATCAGAGAACGTGAGAGTGTTTTGCAACAGTGACTGCTGCTTACTAAGTGTTTATTTCACCTTTGTGTGCCATAGAAAGAGCTATAGATGATCAAAGCCAGAGTGAGATTTTGGGGTGAAGAAACACTGAATAACTGAGAAGAGAAAATAATGTCATTTGAGATGTGCGTTGTTTATTTGAGGTCGCTGCTATAACAGGGCACAAAATACACTATAGCAGAAAATCCAGAATATCAAAAAGTGCCAAAGGCAGGGTTGTTCATGTAGTATAGAGTATATAGTTTATAAATACTAAGTCCTTTTGCATCAGCAAACCTCATAACTAAAAATGACAAAGGACATGTAAGAGGTGATGTGACCTCTGACCAGTAACATGGGAATATTACTGTTTAAGACCTTGCTGACTCAGTTCAATTCAGAGTTAGCTCTCAACACATGCTTTAATATCTTTTGACTTTCAGTACATGCTTAAATTTAAGTTGTATAAATTAAGTTGTATATGTAAAATTAAGTTGTATATACCGAACTTTTTTCTCAATCAGGAGGTGGTGTGATATATCAATAGTAAGCAGATGTATGCTTACAATAGTATGTGAAAAAAGGAAAAAAAAAATCTTGGGGGTGGAAATTGAAGTGCATCTTTTTCCCTCCACAGAAATCAAGAGCTTATAGAAAAATCAGTTGTACAGATTTTCAAATAAATAGAGCGGTATTACACCTGCACTATAAAACCTATGGACTTTTATCTATCCTATGAAAAATTGCAAAGTACCCCTTAGCAGAAACGTTTAGCTATTGCATAGGCATAGCACACCTTAAAGCATAAAGGAAGGTCCTCAGAAGGAGGAGCTTTCAAATCTGAAGAGAGGATACCAGGAAAGCTTTGAGGTGATACAAAATTGGGCGGAGCTGTTGACTCCTCAATGGCAGGGAAGCCCTGCAGAGGGACCTTGATAAATTAGAGGGCTTGGCAATCACTGACCACGTGAAATTTAACAGGGAAAAAGTGCTGGATTCTGCACCTGGGACTGGGCAACCCTGGGTGTATGTACAGACTGGGGAATGAGATGCTGGAAAGCAGCGCTATGGAAAGGGACCTGGGGTTCCTGGTCGATGGCAAAGTGAACATGAGTCATGGTGCCCTGGCAGCCAGGAGGGCCAAGGGTGTCCTGGGGAGCATCAGGGACAGCACTGCCAGCCAGGCAAGGGAGGGGATTGTCCCCTCTGCTCTGCACTGGGGCGGCCTTGAGTGCTGTGTGCAGTTTTGGGCACCACAATACAAGAAGAAAATAAAGCTATTAGAGAGTTTTCCAAAGCAGGGCAACAAAGATGGTGAAGAGCCTTGAGTGGAAGCCAAATGAGGAGCAGTTGGGGTCACTCGATCCGTTCAGCCTGGAGAAGAACATGTTTTCTGCATGTATTCAGGTGGAGCATTATTCTGGTCAGTCTATTTGAGAATGAATTTTACAAGCAAAAAAAATCATTCAGTGAGAAAGACAACATTCAAAATATATTTCTAGATATAAGAAACTATTTGAGAGAAAATAATTCAGAAGAAAATGCTGCTAAGAAGAAATGGTCATTACACATACCCATGGTGGGTAAGAAAAGAGGGCTGAACTGGGTCTATCTGGGATGAAGTTCATTTTCTTCATAGGAGCCCTGGTGGTACTATGTTTTGGATTTGTGGCTAAAACACAGTGGGTAACACTGAAGTTCTGGCTATCGAGAAGCAGTTCTTGCATGACTCAAAACTTTCTCAGTTCCTTAGTCACTCTCTGCCAGCAAAGTAGGCTGGGGGTGGGCAAGCATTTGGGATGGAACACAGCTGGTGCAGCTGGCTCAAACTGGCCAAAGGAGAGTTCTTGCCATATATCATTGTGTTCAATAGTAAAAATGGGGAGCTTCTCTTCCAAAGTAGCTGTTTCTCAGGGATTAGCTGAGAAACCTAAAACACACAACTGCAAACAAATATCAAAAAACCCCAGCAGAAAGGCACCAAAACAATCATATAGAAAACTATATTCTTCCTTCCACTATACTGATAATCAATGTGGAACACTTGCTGTGCAGAAAATACTTTCTCTATATTTAAGACCAAGGTATTCATAAATATTCTCAAGAAAAACTTGATTTCAAATTTGAAATCATTTTAATTAGATAACCAGTTTTAGTTAGCATAGCAGCTGATCACAAATTTTGCTGCATGCAAAAATAAATGCTATGAAGATATTGCATTAATTTAAAACATAACACACATGAACACATGCATATGAATCAAATACAAAACATACATATAAATACAACATAGAAATGTGTGTACACACAAAACAGTTTTTGAAAGACTAGGTTCTCTGCTGCTGTTAATATAATTGGGTATGTTGAAATGACTATTTTTAGTTAAACAGAATTAATAGTGTCATTAAAATTAAAAGGATGCAGTAAATTTAAGAATTAGTCATTAAACAAAATTTAAAAGTCATATTATTCTTAACAGTAGAGTGGCTGGAGTCAATCTGCAAATACTACAGGCCTCAGTCAGGGAATGTGTACTTTTAACTGGAAACTGCTATAAGGAATCAACTTGCTCATGGAGACATAGTGATGATATGTTTGTTGGATTTTTTTAAAACTGCATTAGCACAAAATACAACTTACATGTGAACTTATGAACTGACAGTGAGGACACTTTTACTCTACACAATAAATAATTTCTAGTTTTCACCTCTTATTGTCCTGCACCAGCTTATTAACATTACATTTTACTTCTGAAAGTCAAAATCCCATAACTCAGAGGCAAGCTGTTTCTACTTTCCCTCTCCTTGTTTGCACAAAGAGATAATCTCATGCTAAAGTGTAGAGTCCATACAGACTGGATTCAAAAGTAAATTTGGAGAAAAAAACCCCAAACTTATATTCACTTCAACAGCCTTTGTGACAGACTACAGTTTTGATTAGAAATTGGAAATGCAAGTTTTAAGATACACTTGATTTTTCTCTCTGACAAATATTCAAATGATTTTTAGTCTGTTAAAACAGATCAAATATCCCAGAAGAGTCATTGATAGACTATATTCATAACTTAGCAGATATATTAGAAGATATTTTGAGTAGCATTATCATGCAAAAAAGAGATAGAAAAGATATATATATATGTGTATATAGGTATATATAATATACAGACATGCAAGTGTCCAGGGGTTGAGAGATATATATCTATACTTACACATATTTTCACATATGTGAGCATGAATATTGTAACAAAACATCAATTACCTCATTAATGTTTTACTGTTGTATCTGCCCAGTTCAACATTACTAATGGTAAAATCAGCCTGAAGGAGTTGGTCCCTATGTTCCATAATTTATTTTCTTCTTTACTTCTTCCATAGAATTCTGCTTTCCTGGATTTTACAGTTACACATATCAAGTGAGTTTCCAATGTTGTTAAATATTACTTTAAGAATATGGACACATCTTTGGCAAAAAAAAAAAAAAGCTATCTGGGACCACTTAGTCATTTGTTGCTTTGCCATTATCCAGAATGAAGTATCAATGTACATCTAATTCTTCCAAAACTTTAAGTTAATTCTACTGCCTGGGTTTTGTCCCATGACAGCATTGCAGTCACCCAAATTCAGACTCTATGTCACCCACTATGCTTAGAACTGTTGCATGACTCAGTTGTAAATAAACAACAAAAAAAGCTACTCGTAAGTAACTCTGTAAGTCATATTCTATGCTCAGATGCATCTGATACTGCCATTAAGAACACAAGATCAGAACATGCTGATGATGTCAACAGTTTCCCTTTTGGGGGTTTATTGGCATTGTTTTCTGCCTTTTTTTTTTTTTCAAAAAAAAATTTCATACCAGTGGTGTGAAATCTGTGAAGTATTGCCCTAAGGACAACCCCAAAGATTCCATCCTTTAAGGAATCAATGTCAATTTTCCTTTAGCTGGCTGACCTAAATTTGAGGCCCATATTTTCTCTTGCTTATCCTTTATCAGTGTCATAAATGAATCACTATAACACTCGAACTTTTCAACCTGATAAAATACAGTTTACTTATATGACCTTTCTCACACAGCATGTTATCAGATGCTGATATATATTGTCCCATCATTTCACAATTTCTTGGTCATTTATTTTAAAGTCTAATTCTTATCAGCCATTTCCCTCTGCAGCTTCATGAGCAGTTAAAAGCTCAAGTTACTGCTTTTCTAGATTGTTTCTTACATCATTCAATATCCTACCAAATAGTTTACTCAGAATCGTTTCCAGAAGCATTGGGTGTTTTTTAACATATGAAAAACACCCGAATAATAAAAAATTCAGGATTTTTCAGGCTAGTTTTCTACTATAAACTACAGTTAGCTTTATTAGGGCTGGCAAAAAGTTGAAAAATTCAGGAGAAATATCTTTTTTTCCTCTTTTATTGTTTAGATATAGGAACTTAGCTCATGGAACCAATGTTACATGATAAGGTGAGCAAACAGATCTTATTCAGTACTCTCTACTACAGGCATAAATATATGACTAGCATTTAAAAATTGTCCTTCTGTGTACTCCTTTCATTTTGCAACCAAATCATCAATGCTAAAAAACAAACAATACTCCTAAAATATATAGTTCCCCTAAGAAACACAGGCACTCCTAGAATTTTAAGTTTTCCATAGAAGAAAAGTGTATTTTCTACACAACCTAACCCTAATTTAAGGACTTAATTTTGTCAGTCAACATTTTAAATCAACAGTGGGCAGGATAGCAAAAAGAAAGGTAGTCTGAGAATTGCTGCTAGAATAACTGTGCAAAATCATATTTGAGTGAAGGACACAAAGTCTGAAGGAAATTTAGGCTGATAGCTCAGAACTAAAGAAAAAGGGGGAGAGAGATAATTTATTCATCATTTTTTAAACTGTTATTATGAGCATAGGGCAAATGCTGTAAGTCAACACAATCACATGCAATACATTTGATTCAGTAACAGAAAAGAAAGTATGGCAAAGCCTGAACATACTGAATAATAATCTGGATAATTCATTCATTGACATCTCATTTATGATTAATTAAAAAAAAAAAATCTGTAGCAGCACCAACTTTTGAGTTCAACACAATTCAGTTCACTGGGGTTGAAGAGACAAGCTGTGATCTGGCCAAGCTTTGATTACTACTGTTATACTGGTTCCAAACTGGTTTTTAGAATGGCAAAGTTCAAAGAAAATATTATATGGGCTTACCTGTGAACTCAAAGCTATCTTTTGCTTGGAATGTTGGGCAATCACGAGACCAGTTCTATGTCATGTACACTGCAACTCTTCCCACCTTGCTGCAGATGACTTGCTGACAGCTTGTGCTAATGTGCACAATACACATCTTAACTCTTCCATCATTAAAGTCTCTAAGTCTTTCAAAAGAAAATGATGAAATCACACTTCTTTCATACTTAATTTACTGACCTAGCAAATATACCTAACATTACTACTATTTGTTTCCTATTTTGTCAGATTTTTTAAAGAATATCTTTTTTTTTTTTGTTAATTTGGATTAGTGAACCTTTCAGTTCATTTAGTCACAATGGATTTTAGAAGCTGAGAGAAACTCAGGGAAGAACAAAAAAGGCTAAACAACAAAGCTGACAACAGCCATCATTTGAGATCAGTTGTTATATAATTCTTGGCAATTCTGAACAAATTAGGATTAGATATATGAAAAAATATTTTTATGTTAAACCAGATATCATAAAATATAGTCTTCATTCGTCACACTCCATAAATATTAGAGCATGTATTTTCAGTCTCCTAACAAATATATGCTACTATAACTGTACAGTTGGATATGGTTTACAAACAAGACTTTTTCATCAGGAGTTTTGTGACAGAATGTGAAGAACTTAAAACTGCTGAATTATAGCTGCTTAACTGTAAAACGATTCATCTGCCTGCTTTTGTTCTGAAGAGCCATTCTAAATACTGCATTTGACTGTGCATTTCTGTATGCCAGAATGTACTAAACAAATTCTATCAGGTTTCCATAGATGAAAGAGATTGAGATGAAACAGCTTCTCACACACAATCTGGTCTCTTTGATTACATTTACAGACCCTCCAGTCATTCCACAACCCCACCAGTCCTTTACTATGGCTTTCAAGCTGTGACAATTTAGATAAGTGAAACATTAAATAGCTCATTATAAGTCCACTTCTGCACCATAGGAATTGATGGCAGCGTTGCCATAGACTTCAATGGGAGTTGGATTACAGTTTGAAACACATCACGTATGCATTCATCAGAAACATTTAAAACTCAGAGACTTTCAGAACTTCTTCAAATCAGTTATACTGAACCAATCTTACTACAAATCAGGAAGACGTGGCAGGGCAGTTTTTAGTGTACTACAAAAAGCTATTGAAATGAAGCTTTACTTGTTCTTTCATCTTCATCCAAATCTTTTGCTATGGATTCTGTGACAAGAAATCATCAGGAAGTGAAAAGCCATTTCCTATAAATTTAACGTAATAGAATAAAAAGAGCAGGGACAGAAAACTTTCAAAATTTTTTTCCAAGACAGGCAAAATATTTATCTGCCAGAAACTGATCTACTGTGAAGAATCTACAAGGATGCACATAATTCAAGGTTCCAGCTTATAAGAAATCGCACAAGCAAGCAGCTTTGGTAATTTGGTGTAAAAGATAGTAGTCCAGTGTAGTCAGAATGAGACATATTCCAAGTCAGTGTGCATTTCCTTCTCTCTTACATCAGACCAAAGAGGGAAAGTCTAAATAGCCTATGATACAATAGACAGATTATAAAACAACCAAAACAACTCTTCCAGAAAAAGGCTTTATACCTCTGTGTTATTCACAACAGCTCTTCTACCTGCCAAGAAGTCTGTTACTATATATGAGAAAGGCCTTTATTTCAGATACATTTCATTATGCCCCAAAGCTACCATCCTGAGGTAGTGTTGCCTGGCAAAACTACCAATGTTGTGTCATTGCCAAATATCAAACCAAAGCACCTGTAAAACTCAGAAAAAAATAGGAAAAGCTTATGAATTGTCATTATTTTCAATAGTTTATTTTCAACTCTATTCAAGACAAGGAAACTGACTTGAATTCCTGAGAAATTTGAGGAAGAGAAGATGTATGGGAGTTCCTGCCATATCTGCCAGCTTCCACATGAGCATTTACATTGAAGTGAGCTGGAATCAATTCATTAAAACAACAATTTAAAGGCTTAGACAAGGGCACCAGGAAAGCAAGCAGTGGAAGAAGTAGCTTCAAGAGAAAGAATATGTCATGGACTTTTCTTCATTTGACTCAGAACTATAAGGAAATGGCTAATATTAGAGTCACTTGTAAGGCAATGTGGCCTTAAGTTAAAATAAAACAGAATATTACCTTTTTTAGTGTTTTTAAAGTGTCTGATAGGTATTCAAAGGTGTCACTAAATTTTTTTGGTTGACAGAAATATTCAGAGATAAGTCTCAAATATTAATTTTAAGTCTTGTCAAGCAATTTGGCTGATCTTGTAAAAAATCACTATTTTAGAGCCCAGA
Source organism: Phylloscopus collybita (assembly GCA_027886175.1). NCBI lineage: Eukaryota > Metazoa > Chordata > Aves > Passeriformes > Phylloscopidae > Phylloscopus > Phylloscopus collybita. The sequence continues at coordinate 36,686,021 of JAJNNQ010000009.1, read as the reverse complement.
GTTTCAGCCCCAGTGCTTGAACACATTCCCTAACCACAAGCTAGCTGCATGCCAGGATAAGAGACGCACTTTAGTTTCCTACAGCAGAAAATCCAGACGTGAAAGAGTGACAAGCTTCTGTGCAGCTCCCTGCAGTCCTCCCTTTCCAGGTTTACCAGTGAATGAGGACTGGGCATTACTGTGCGAGCTGTACCCATCCTTAAGTGTAGACAAAGCCATTTTCCTCAAACTGTCTAAAGCAAAGTCAGAGGTACCAACACTGGCACAAACTACATTTAGAACAGTTCAAATTTTTTCAACAACAAAACTCTGATGCTGACTAAGCTGACACAATCATTTTAAAGTGATGCAAGTTCACTAATCTGCTCTGATAACAATGGAGGCTGATGCAGGCACGTTGGGCTGGAAAAGATGAGGCATTGTTGCAGGAATACTGCTGTTCTGGAATCACCACATTACAACAAGCACATGAAAAAAAAAAAATTAAGAAAAAAGTTTTTATTTGTGCCCACAACAAAATACAATAATTAGTCTTTTTTGGCTATGTGTCTTGGTTTGGAAAGACAGGTATCTGCCAGGGAAAGCTGGAGTTTCCCTTGGAATGGAGAATGTAAACCCCTCACCCCCTCCAAATTATAATTTTGCAATTAAGGGCTTTCAGGCAAAGATTTGGGAATAAGAATAACAGTTCTTTACTAGGAATACTAATGATACAAATGTAGTATTTGTACCAACCAAACCAGCAAACAAACAAACAACAATTTTGGAAAACCCTGATAGAGTCAGAGGGAATAACCTGACACCCTGTTGGTCAGGGTGTTGGAAGCAGTCCATAAGTGAGTCCTCCTGGAGTGGCAGATGTGGTTCTGTTAAAGTAGAAATGATCCTGTAGAACAAGGGTCCAGTGATGGTGAGAAGGGTCCAGTCTTCCTCCGGGAATCGGGTGAAGCCAGATACCTTCTGTTCCTACGTCTCAGTTTTATTCAGGTAGGAATGGTTGGCATCTCACAATGGGATGATGGAATGTGGATGTACTGCTTTGGGAATGTACTGCTTTGGGGAGGAGAACAGCTTGGAAAGTCTTAATGGCCCATTGTGAAAAGAGATAAGAAACACTGCCCCACCTGGTTTTAACAGTTGGCCCCGCCCCTCTCCTCCCAGAGTTACAAGAGATAAAGAAGAACATTTCCCCAACTGCTTTCAGCAAATGAAATAGAATACACATTTTCGGTTCCATAACCCAAGACACTATGTCTAATAGAACATACACCATTTCGCATAGTGCTGTAAATAGCAATGAGTGATGTGTACAGTGATTTATTCTTCCCAAAGTCTCTCAAATACACTCAAAGCTTGACAGATAAGATGATGATGATAATAAACCATTTATCAAATTGAAATGCAGTCACCTCTGGGGTGAGCTGTGATATTAATATTTTCTTCTCTCTGTTCATTGTACCCCTTAGAGAGTAGCATTATCTGATTGGACTGCAGCTACAAAATTGCTTCAAGATCCCTTCCAACAACTGGGAAAATTTCTTCTGATTTATGGGGGCTAAAAACAAAAGGTATTCATGCTGCTCTAAATCGGAATGTCTACATTGGAGATAATACAGATTTTTCAGCATAGCATGATACTATACCAGGAATGTAACTTGTCTGGAAGACAAGGTCCTATCACTCTATTACAGTGCTAACACCAAGAGAGGTGCTGACCAGTTTTATCAGATCTCATGAAAGCTTTTTTAACCTTGCTAGATTAATTTCTAAATTTAATTGTCTCTTCAAAATGAGATAATGATCTCTTGTCTTACAGACTCTACCAGGTTTTCTTTGGCTGCCTTTTTTTTTTTTTTTAATAAATTCATGCTCATTGCAAGCAGTTATTTTACTGTCTTAGAAAGTTTAAACAAGTTCTATATAGAAAAGGGAAAAATAGTTTTATTGCTGAATTTCTTAATATTAAAAAAAAACCATTTCTTTTACAAGTACACAGCATAAAGCATGACTTCAAGCATATTAATTAACTAAAAGAAATATATCTCACCACCTAGAAGGCTTAATAGCCAAGGGGACTTTACATTTTATATATATATATATATATATATAAAAGGAAGAATAAATCTTGATAATAATACCTTTTCCTTCACAAAAATAAAGCTCATCTTTTTGAAGCATTGATATTAGCAATATGACATCCCCTCCTTATTTACTCTATTAAGAAACTGGAATGTTGATACCACATGTTGTACCCTTAAAAAATATACAATTGAAAGAACAAAAATGATTCATTAATTCCTGAAAATCCAAATTTTAAACCAAGGAAACTAGTGGAACAAGTCACTGTTTCTCCTAAATAATATTTCAGCAGGAAGAAACATTATTAATGCTATTGACATCCCTTTAGTTTAGAAACAGAAGTTTAAATTATCCAATAATATTTAAATCTAGAGTTTTCTCTGATAGAAGACCTCAGTGCTGTAGAGCACATCAGCTAGCAACATTTCACTGAATCATTTGTGCACTTTGCTCATTGTAACTCATGACCACTCACCCCTACACTGACACTCAAACATGATCAAACAAATTATGTGGAGGAGAACATCACCATTTTCTCCGAGTAAACATCACTTGTCACATCCCAAGAGTTCTATTAATAAGTCAAGTTTTAAAATAATTCAACCACAAGGTTAAGAATTAGACAGATTTTTTTTTTTTATTGCCTTACTACTTACAGTTAGTTAGTGGAAAAGCAGAAATACTGGCACAAGTGCAGTGGAACCACATAACAGATGTGCCTCCCAGCTGCAGTCGGGGTTAGTGCTAAATACTGTCCAGAATGGCTAAAATACCACATTCCTTCCCATAAAGGGCACAAGTCTTCACTTCCTTTTCCTCCACTAACAAAATCTTGCTGAGGTACTTAAACCAACATGCAATTAGTTATGCTCTTGTTAAACATGAAACACAATTATTTTGCCTGTTTTAATGCTTTCTATCTATTGCAATTTTCCACAAACTAATACGCCAATACAAGCAAGATATGCTGTGCATACTGACACTACCCTGCATATCAAATAACTAGTGAAATAAAAAACTCAACTCATCTCTCTCCTCAGATGCGCTATTCATTGCTTGAAACTATGTAATTGCCAAGTTAAAGTCCAGATTTTATCTGGGTCAGATTCACTTGATCTAAAAATAAAACTTTGTTCTCTGAAAGCATTCCAACTAGAGCAGGCATTCCCTTAAGCCCATAAAATAAAAATAATATCAGCATCAGAGATACTAAAATATGAACATAGGAATGGAGCACTGAAAGGGTTTGGTTGTTTGAATTTGGATTATAAATTCTACAAATGTAGTTCCAACTGCTTACTTTACAGCAATATTACTGTAATTGATATCTCTCCTTAGAAACAGAGTCAGCTTTCATTCAGCTTTAGTGGGAACATTAATACTGTAATTTCTTACCACTTTGCAGCTTTGAAGGATGACAGAAATGAAATACAGAGGCAATTATTTTAGTTTCTACTGGAATACCAGTTTTCTTTTATGTGCACTTTAGAAATTCCATTCTGATATATATAGAAATTCCTTTTCAGATCTTTTTATACTGGCAACGCTAACTACACACTTCTAAATGATTGTGCTTTTTTTAGTGCAATCCTTATCTTTTACCTAGTCTGCTGAAAAAACTACCTAGAAATATCTGTTTGCTTCTCCTCCATACAAGCTCCAAATTTCCGATTTTGTTCCATTCTCTTCTTGTCCATTCCAATATTAAGAGTCTCTCAACGACAAGAGGAAAAGATTTTTGGTGGTGAGAGGATGTGTCTCAGACACTTTGAACATGGATGCCCTTCCTCTCCACCAGCATCTTCTCTTCCCTGGGGTGTATTCCCTCCTACTTCTCCATTTGTGAAAGGGTAAAACAGATGACCAATGCTACTAAGGAGACTGTAAAATGTGGATTTAGTAACCACAAAGTGCTCAGATGACCCAGCCAATTAAAACCAATCAGTCAGAAGTCAGGTATACCATAATACCCTGCGCCCAAGGACTGTATATCCCATTTCTCCCAGAAGTGTTGCCTGCAAAGGTCCAGGCACCTACTATGGTCTTCTTTCACAGTACTTTCCAACTTTTATATCATGTAATTTGCACAGGTGATAGGTGATAAAATGCCAGTTATGGAGGAAGGTAGACTAGAAACAAGCTCTATTTTTAGGAAATAAATAAACATCAAGGGCTTCCAACCTTTTTATGTTAAATCACTACCTGAACCAACAGCATTTGATCAAAGCAGAACAGTTGGATTTGTACTGTTGGGAACAAAAAGAAAATAAAGTTACACAGTCCACTCACACTGCTGCCTAGCAGTGCTGTGTTCATATAAATAACCATGACTGTCAAATATTTTTCCTGCTTTAGACTTCTTCTGGCAAGTAACAATAATAATAGCTTCTCAAACCAGAAGGAAAAAAAATACATCTAGACATATCATTATTTTGGAGGTCTACTTCCCTGTAATCCAGGATTACAGGATTGCAAATGAAAGAGTTTAAGGCATTAATTCAATAAAAAAATAAAACCACCCTGTTAAAAAAATTAAAAAAACATCTTTGGGGTGGTTTTGTTTTGTTTGTTTTTGCTTGTTTGTTTGTTTTTGTTGTTGGTTTGTTTGGTTGGGTTTTTTTAAGTCTTTTGGAAGTTGCTTTGTACAGCAGCTGAATGGAGCCTAGATTTGAGAATTTATCTTCCCCTATCTCACAAGGCAACAATGATTTCCAAAATGTGTGATCTTTCTTTGATATAATAAGAAAGCAAGTTCATGGGTTCTTTTACCATATAAGACAAAAAAAGTCAGCTCCAAAACTCATCAAAATCTTTTCCACACTTAGTTCCTAGGTAGGATGCTAATTCCTATTTCTCTAGGTAGGATGCTAATTTTTCCCTACTGGTAAGGAGCTGCACCTCATGCAATGAAAAAAAAAAAAAAGCATCCTTAATAAAGGTCATTCTCTGTATATTCTCTATAATTTCCTTTCTAAATTTCCCCAGTGTTTTAATCTTACCATACTAGCTAGGAAGTAACTCGGTGACTCATATTGCACACACCCCAAGAAAGAAAATAAACATTCAAAGGTTTGCTATATCAATACCTTTTACATCAAAAATTTACCAATTCTCCTGTTCCATTTCCACACATTTTTTTGCTTTTTGTAATTTACTTCTCAGGTTGTTTGTTATCAGATTTACTTGGTGTTCTTTTGATCTCCTACAATACTTTGTTCTTTAGCTCCTCATTAGCTGGTTTTTAAAACACAGGCAACAACCACTATAAGCCATTATGATTCCAACTGCCTTTCCCACTTCTTGCTAAGGATATTTCCATTTTAATAACGTCTTTACCAAGTGGTAAGTACTAGTTAAAGTTTAGATGTGTTTGTACATAACTTCAAGATGGGGAGGAGAAGAAATTAAAATGCCTGCTCAGTCACCAAAGATCTGCTGGAAACACACACCTCTTCCTACAGGAACTTAACTGACCCAAACATCATCTGTGCACATGCCAAACACACAAAAGGAGAAAGACTAAACCAGTAAAGCACAAAGCCTAAAGGTCATTTTTCTCAACAAAGATGCTCACACTATTGCTTTTAGTGTCAAAGCTAATCAAAGAGAAAAGCCAAATAGAAAAAAGAAAGCACAAGCTTCCCTGTCCTGAACTGAGGTAATTATAGAAAGGCCAATGCCCATCCTTTGCTTTAGCTAGATGGAAGCCCCTCTACTCTGCTCTCATGTGACTCCACCTGGAATGCTGCAGCCAATTCTGGGCTCCCCAGCACAGGAAGGACATCGACCTGTTGTAGTGAGTGCAGAGGAGGCCACCAAGTTGATTAGAGAGATGGAGCACCTCTCCTACAAGGAAAGGCTGAGAGAACTGGGATTGTTCAGCCTGGAGAAGGCTTCATGGTGACATAACTGCAGCCATCCAGTACCCAAAGGGCACCTACAAGATGGCTGGAGAGGGACTTTTCACAATGGCATACAGTGATAGGACAAGGGGAAAGGATTCAAACTAAAAAAGGGCAGGTTCATATTAGCTGTTAGGGAGAAATTCTTTACTGTGAGGGTGGTGAGGCACTGGAACAGATTGCCCAGAGAACATGCCCAACACCTGGAAATGCTGAAGACCAAGCTGGATGGACCTCTGAGTGATCTGGTTTAGTGAAAGTTGTCCCTGTCCATGCCAGGGGAGTGTGAACTAAATGACCTTTAAGGTCCCTTCCAACTTGAGCCATTCTATGACTCCATGAATATGCACAGCCTATTTCACTGCTTCTCCAATGACTACTGCCTGGTCTATAATCTCTGATACCCATTCTGTCATTTATTTAACAAAGTATTGTGTTGTCTTACATGAGTTAAGAAATTGGCGGAGGTAGGGGGGCTAAAGGAGAGCAGGAGGTGTAGATAAAAGCAGGTTGGGGTTTGTTTGTTGTTTCTGGTTTTTTCTCCTTCTCCCCTGTTATGGGACAAATTTATAATTTAGGTTTCATTTGCTAAATTTGCTCCAACCTACTTCCACACTAGCTGTATTATGCTAGCTTTTTTTTTTTTTTTTGGGGCAGTTGAGATTATATCCTGAAGGTATTTTTCTGTATCCACTGCAAAGGTTTTCCTATTGCTGTGGCAGCACCAAAAGGCACATTTTCATTATGCCAACACCTTAAAGAAAAAATAGGTGCCAATTCTGTCTGCCCTGTAAATTTATTCCCTAGAAAGACTAGAGCACAAAGAACAGTATGGACACTTGCTGGTTGTAGCCAGCAATTGATACAAAATGCTTAATCTAGGGACACTTTTAGATTGGGTAGGTTACCTGAAAGATTGCAAGGCAAGGAATGGCAAAGAAGAAAATCAGCAGTTCATTTGCTATAAAGACTGTGAATCAGCAGATTGGTAAGAATGGAAACTACAAAGAAAGCTCAAGCTGTTTTGCCATGGCTCATAAGCAGGAGGAGATCAGAGTGGGAAAAACCAGTTCTGTGAAAATCTTTTGTTGTCATAGGCAATTTCCCACTGCTCAGTCGAAGGCACAGTAATAAATAACAGCTGTAGCTGGGTATGATGTCTCCATCTTCTGATTACATTGAAAGCAGGGAGAATAAAGCAGGAAAAACTAGATGCTGATTTGGCTTTGCGTATGATATTGGCCTTTGTCAGAGGCAAAGTATCAGCATAGCTGAATCTCTGGGTTTTATTTTCCTATCTAATGAAAAAAGTAGCTTGAAGACATATCTCCTCAATATCTTATTTTCTTGTTTTTCTTTTTTTCTCTTTTTCTCCTCCCTTACTAAAGCATGAAATAGCATAAGGCTATAAGGGAAATGTGTTGTACTTGATATTCCTCGATAACTGAATTTGATGAGAGAGCTTGTTTGAAAATATAAGCTGGAAGATTTACACCAGATGAGAGAATATGAAACCTTCCAGTAGAAAACTAATCTTACATGCAAAAAATTAAACAGGTTAAAAAGTAGTTTGTCATTGTCTGCCAATGAAGTTATTCTTATTTCCTCCTACTCCTGTCTTCAAAGTGTGAGATGAAACCATGATGGGATATTTCACTTTGAATATGTTTCTGTCACTGCACTTTAAAATCATGTTCAAAAGTTAAAGGAAAGATATGATTTTCCTTATAGAATCAGAAAATCTCCTTTCAATACATTTTTTTGAATATGTTTGAAATCCAAGCTTGCATCCTAGAGCTAACACTTACCATGTGCTATATAAATAAGATCATCCTAAATTAAAGAACTTTGTATGTTCTTTTAAGCATTCTAGGGGTGCATATCAGGAAGACTAAAACATGTAATTGAATCCTTTCCATTAAACTGGAAGTTTGAATTTTACATCTGGTTTATGTAGAAAAGAGAATAACATTGTTTACAACTACATCTGAGAAAAAAAATCAAGTGTTTATAAAGATAACAGAAATTCTTTTCTCAAAATAATATCCTGTATGCATCCCTATAGAATTTACACACAATATCCTTTCAGTTACTCATATACTAACGTGTACCTTCAGTAAATTACAGTAGTCCAACAATGCTCAGCATGCTGGAGACAGGATGCCAAGTCTAGCATATCCCAGTTTCACCCATGATGACAAGGATTTTTCCACTTCAAAATTACATTCTTCCTTCATGACTTTTCTTGTTCAAACCTCTAAACTAAATTTTTCTTAACGTTTTGGTAACAAGTGTTTTCCAAATGCCTTGAAAAAACTATTAAAGTTTTCTGTATGCAAAATTGTTTTAACTTGATTTAGAAATCTTTTTCATACTACTTACAACTTGTAGAAGGAATATATAAATCTTAAATACCATCTTTGAAATTTTGCATTTCTAGTGAAAGAGATCATACTGATGAGATAAAAAATAGTTCAATAATTGCAACATTTTTTTTTTCTTAAAAGTAAAAAACCCCAAGCAGTTACTCATTTTTCCTTAAACTCATCTATCTAATTCCCACATGTACATATTTCCTATCTGCAGGACTTGTTAAAATTTTGAAAAGCCCTCAACACTCAAGAATGAAAACAATCCTAAAACACTGTTAAAATCATGGAAGCTATCAGCTACAAACTTCCCCTTAAAAATATCTTTTGAAGTGATGTCGGAGTTTGTTAACAGGCAAATTATGGGAAAAGGACTTTTATAAAGATTGTTTGTAAGTATTTGTAAGTAACAGAACAGTTCTGAAGCTGGCAATTACTGTATGTTTCAGCATACATACATGTGCGTAAACCTAAGTAGAATAAGCATTTAGGAAGCAGAATTTCCATTCTTCATTGCTTGAATCAAGTGATATATGATACAAGTTTCCTTGTCTTCTCTCTAATGGAAGACACAAGGTATGCTTAAATCATATTTTACAAAAGCATAATTTCTCTTCCCTAGAACAACTCAGATGAGTTATTCACTCAAGCAGAAACTCTGATTTATTTTTTTATTTAGACTTTGGATTGCATATGTTCTACCCTTCTTGGCGAGAAAACACTATAGCTGGGTCTCTCAGACAAAGACTGTTCAGGCTTGAAAGTCACAACCTACTTATTTGCTCCTGAATACTTCAGGAAGTTCAGGGAGAATGAACATCCTTCATGCTGCTGGGTTTTCTTAGGGATCACAGCTAAAGCAAGCGACATGAAAATTTTTTTTTTCAATAAATAGTCATCTTACTTTTGTTGCAAAAATCAATGATAAAAAAAAAAAAAAACCCACCAAAAAGTTACCTGACAAGTCCTGACAATGCTTCATCATCATGCATATTTCTTTAGGTTGCTACACACTCAACAGTCCTTGATGACTTTTCACTCTGTCTTTTCTATGCCTCTAAAATGATTGATAAAGAAATCGTCACTTTGTTCAGTTGTCTTGGTTTGGAAAGACAGGTATCTGCCAGAGAAAGCTGGAGTTTCCCTTGGAATGGACAATGTAAACCCCTCACCCCTTCCAAATTGTAATTTTGCAATTCAGGGCTTTCAGAAAAAGATCTGGGAATAGGAATAACAGTTCTTTACTAGGAATATTAACAATACAAATGTAGTAGAAAACAAAACCACACAACCAAACTAGCAAACAACAATCCTGGAAAATGCTGACAGAGTCAGAGCTACAACCTGACACCCTGTTGGTCAGGATGTTGGAAGCAGTCCAAAAGTGAGTCCTCCTGGAGTGGCAGATGTGGTTCTGTTGGAGTAGAGATGATTCTGTAGAAAAGGGTCTAGTGATGGTGAGAAGGGTCCAGTCATCCTCCGGGAATCCAGTGAAGCCAGATACCTTCGTCTTCCTGTGTCTCAGTTTTATCCAGGTAGGAATGGTTGGCTCCCCGCACTGGGTGGAGCATCTGAATAGGATGATGGAATGTGGATGTATAGCTTAGGGATGACTGCTTTTGGGAGAGCATGCTTTGGGGATGTCTGAACGGCCCATTAGCAGAGGGAGGGAGGACAGGTGGTGAAAGAGATAAGAAACACTGCCCCACCTGGTTTTAACAGCTGGCCCAATATCAGAAGGCATCCTGACCCCCCCTTCTCCCAGAGTTACAAGAGATAAAGAAAAAAACATCTCCCCAGCTGCTTTCAACAGATGAAATAGAATACACATTTTTGGTTCCATAACCCAAGATACCAGTCCAAATCTTGGCCCCATTACTGAAAGAAAATGATTTTAACAAAGGCAGCAGACACACTGCCTTTCTGTCCAAGTCACTGATGCTATTGACATTTCGTCACAGTATCATTTGTACTAAACAGTTTTAAGAAACAGTAAAATTACTATAAACCCATCAAAATTAGCATTTATGTCCCTTCTCTTCACCTTCTAATTGAGTATTATTCAAGTCCCCCAAAAAACCAAGAGTTGTGTCACAAAGCATTAGTTGCTAAGCATTATGCTGTAGAAAAGAGTTTCTATTTCCTGCATTTTAACCAAAGCATCCAGTTGTCCATCTAAAACTGTCTCTAAGCAGAGGAGGGCTGACTATAAACCACATCTCTCAAGTACAGATCTTTCAGGAACAACTGACAGGCTAAAATATATGACTGGAAATTGATCGAGCAGCACTGAGAGAAGTCTGATGTGATTCCACAGATATTTTCTAATACTCTAAAAGCTAACATCTGAGGAACAGTACATAAAAGATTCAAGACATAAAATCCCATTAGATAAGATGTACTCCAGAAAATCCTGCACTGCTTTTATCTTTTATCCTCAGTTATATAGAATCATAGCATAGAACCACAAAATCACATTCAGGCACTACCCTTTCAGCTTTGAAAAAAGACCAGACTATAGTTTTTGTACCTAGACAGGTTTATTGAAAGATTAATGGAAGATCTCTGTAAGCAACACCATCATTACACTGATTTCTTTAATGGTGAGCAAGTTTTAAGGTCAGATGATTGGTGTGCTCTTAGGGAAACCAGATTCACAGTTCCTTTCTTCTGTGATCTTCCTAGATGCCATGCAGACCAGTCTCACAGTCTTACCTGCCCGTAAGCAGATGCCAAAGTGGCACGTGTTCCCACTTCGAAAACCCTCTCATGTTGTCTGAGCACAGATTCATATTCATCAATCACATCTGAAGAGCTGTTGGGAATTCACTAATGCCCATTATAAACCAAAATTAGAAGAAGTGTCTGAACTCTGAAATCCAGTTGACCAGAAAACACTCAAGCCCACTGATGGTTCATTCACAGTCAACCATTAACTGTTGTCTGGCACTGGGCCAGTTTACATTTACAACTTGCTTAGGGTCACTAACTTAGCATTTTTGGGGGTTCATACTTCCTTAACATAAATAGTCCACGACCATGCTACCCATGACCTCCTACGTATGTGTCTAGAGATGACGGAAAAAAAGACACCCATCACAGTTGTGTCTCACAGGTCTCTTTAGAAAGGAGCTCTCACTCAGCCAATTGCAAGGCTCTCTATTTCAAACTGTCCTTGAGATTAGAACAGAGGCTGAAATACTTCACAGCATGTCTGTACGTCAGTGCTTTCTGCTCCCAGATTCTGGTCTTTTTACTTATGTTCGGCTTCATCTGTTGACTTCACACCCTTGCTCAGTACCTTGAAGTTTAATTAAGAACAGTAGTAAATGATATAACATCTTGCGTTATTTTACATAAGACAAGTTCAAAAAGTTTGAGAAAAATCGATAGAAATTCAAAAGCAGCTTGTTTCTTGCTTTGGTTGTCTTGTTTTGACAGCACCTCCAGCATTTGCAGGTTTAACTTCTCTTTTGAGTTAGAGGCATGAAGCAAAATACCAAAGAAAAATATTTCATCCAGACTCAGCTAGTAATTTTGAGGTAATTACAGTGCTGAATGTTCAGCCTAAAGTTTTCCAGGTAATTAGAGGTTTAAGGTTAGCTGCCTTTCGTTAGTAAGTATTTCAATTCCAACTCATCTCTGTTAAAACAACCCTCCAAACCACACAGAGAACAATATTCCCTGGGTCAGAGTCAACAGATTTTTTTCTTATAGTCTAGTACTCCTATAGCTTTTCTAGAAATCTAGGTAAATAAACTAGTTATTCTGAGTTAGAGAACAGCTCCCTATGATAAAGCATGGCATTAAAATACTAATATATATCAGTATATTAATATATTAATATTTTTATATATATTAATATATATATTAATATACTCAGAATAACTGATTTCTGAGGCCAAAGAAATCAGTTATTCTATTTACTCATTTTACAGTGTGTCATCAGCACCAGAGAGGCAGTGGCCCTTCATTTTGTCAGGTGCTTCTATATTAACCACTGGCCTACAAGCCACAGTTCATTTCGTTCTGAGGTGCTACAGCCCAAGGCTCCACCACGTTGCTGTTAACCAGCAGCCAGGTCTGCACCACTTTCTAGCCTGAGGTCACAGACACAAGAGCCCAGAGAGAGTGCCCCTGGAGAAGCTGGCAGCCTTTTCACTTAGAGTGGGACTTCCAGTGCTCCATTTCAGATGTGGTTTCAAAGGCTATGGTATCAAACCTACTGATACATTGGAGTGCACACTGCACGAGTCCAGGTACAAAGACCAGGCCAGTTTGTTCCTTAAAAGATCCTTTCCAAAGCTCTGAACCTATACACTCACTCTGCTTGCTAGCAAGCCAATATTTAATATCATTCCAGAGTGAGATCAATGACACAAGCAGAACTTTAACTCCTGGTCTCCATGCTGATACTTTCATTTTCCATGCGTTTAGTAAGAATCCTATACTGGTATGCATACAGATATAAATAACCTTCCACATACTCAAACTTTAGCAGTATTTTAGTGCAGAGCAACAGGAAGAATATGTGCAGATCAGCATAGCACAGGGAGAAAGGTCTTTTCTTCCTTTTATACAATATCACTTATGTAGCCAAAGTCCCTCTCTCAACCAAAATTAAGAACTTTGATAGGCTTTGAGGTCTTTCAAATAAATATTTTGAATTATACCGAAAAAAATATTTTCAACTACATGTGTTTTGTGAGTTTTGAAAAACAACAACTAAATATTTCAAATATTTCAATTATTATGGACTAAAAATGAACCAGCTAAGCAGAAAAAAATTTTCACACTGCTTCAAGTTACTTAAATGTACTCTTCCACCTTCTAAAAGGGCTGTTAAAAACTTCAGCTAAACCTAAATAAGAACAATGTCAAAAAGTGTATGGTTGATATATACCAACTATATAGAATAGATGGAATCAAATTAGTAATTTTAGAAACTCAATCACATATTGTAAAACAATAGGAATATTATCAAACTTTAGTAATTGCCTTTTTAATATCTAACCTTGAACACTGAGAAGGCCCAAAAAAAATCTTAACCATCAACTGTAGTAAAATCTACACTTTAGCTATGGATTGAGTGTTATCACTTTCACATAGCACTTAAAGCAAGGAATATGCCTTAAAGAATTCAGTTTTGCACTTTGTCAAAATACTGAACTCACTATCAAAAAATCACCAGCACAACCAGCAGAGTGTTAAAAAAGCCAGAAGTGCAGCAGTTACCCAGGTCTAAGTCTCATTTTATCAAATTAAGAGCCTGGTGCTGCACCACTGATTTAATGAACACTGTCACCTTTTACATTAATGGCATCTCTTCAACTCTCAAAAAGAAACAATAATATATTATGGATTCACAATCCAGAAATGCATTGTGACTACAAATTCTATTTCATATATCTCTCTGCACATAATTAAGATTTAAATTCCTTGCACTGTACTTGAGCTATAAGCAACCCTCTGATGGTTTTCAAATGAGCGTTAATGATCGACCCACATGAGGATTCTGAATACTAACATTATCAATAAAAATGGTTCTATAAAATATGCCAGCTCCAGAGATCTATTTCTCATAATATAATGTTATTGTTATCATTGCAAAGAGCTACATCATCCTATGGGAAGAGGTAGGTAGGATAGAATCTGCTGGGAAAAGCAAACATTATATTGAAAACAGAGTTGCAAGGCTCATTAGTATTTCCTGCTAATATACCACTAAGCCTGGAGTCCAGCAGACCTTTTCTTGTTTACTTCATCTTAAAAACATTCACCCCGAGAGATGCATATCAAACACCACTGAACATCCAAGTAACATTTGCATAGAGCACTAGCCTGCCCATGCTGAAGGACAGCTATTCCTTTTCCACCTACTGGCATATCACCCATGAGAACTGCTCCCTGCAGCAGTAACAGCCTGTACTAGTTAGGCATCAGCACCCAGTTTCTCACTGCTGTCACTTAGGTAACAGTGCTCCTCTTCTCAAAAATAACACCAAAACAAAATCCCAAACTCCTTTCACAACAGCTATGACAAAACACAAAAATGTATTTGAAGTAAAAACTTGTGAAAAAAATGAATGCACACAGGAATAAATTCAATTCCCAATTATATTTATACCAATTCAGCTCTACCCTAACCAGTGATCATACTGCACTTCTCCAAAAGGTAGCACACAAGGTCCTGGGCAGAGCTGCCACCTGGAAGGCCGCAGGCAAGCTTGGGGAAGGGTACTAAGGGAGGATGAAGTTCAACCAGGGCAAATGCAAGGCCCTGCACCTGGGAAGGAAGAGCAAGACCAGTCAGGCACCATCTGCCTGGGGAGCAGGTCTTTGGAGAAGTCCCTGGGGGATGCTGAGCCTTCTAAACCTCTTGGACATACCCAGGAGTTTAATGACCACCTTGGGCTTCTCCAGTCATCCCAGCCTGCACACTCCTCAGGCTTCAGGGCTGACCAGCCCAGGAATTCCAGCCTTGGAAAAGGCTGCTGCCTGCACTACTCCTACTGTACCAGCCCTTCTGCAGAGTGAGGGTGGGCAGACAACCCAGACCCTGAGGGCCTCATGGCTGTCCTCCCAACACAGCAGATAGCTGTGAGCTCTGTAACCCTGTTCAAGACCTGAATCAAATTTCTGAATGAAATTCTATCTGGGGAGAGGACCATTAGAGACCTTGACAATCCCAAGTTTATGATCAACATAGTTCCCCTTTCTTTCCCTCAAAATTATTTAAAACAGAGTGGAGTAACATGAGTAAAACTTTCACTAGCCCAATGCTTTGGATTTTACCATCAAGAACACAACTGATACAATGATAGATATAAAACAACATCCAAATGCATGCAATACCCTAAAGTGATCTTTATAAAACCTATGGTAAACAGAAGTGCCTTACTTTGAATAAAGTATATTCTCATGTATTTAAAGAATTACAGAGCTTACTTTTCAAAGAATAATTTACAGAAAACATATTGAAGCCTGTGTAAAAGCAATGTGCCACAAAAATATGCATGCATGTAGTATAAATAAGGCTTTTTGACTTTTCTTCACTAGAAAAGGAGATTGTTCCCTGAAAGCGCAGTGAAGGCAAAAAAGATGCCATCACAACAATTTAAATTGTATTCTTTACAAGCACTGCACCTCTAAAAGATAATTTTGCTTTTTTTGCAATACTTTCCTCATTAGCTTTTATATGTTGGCTATCTGGTACATTTAAAAACCAGAAAAATATATGAGGAGTCTTGAGAGGATTTCAAAATCAATAGAGACCTTTGGCATCAGGGAAGATGAAAACTGAGAAAGAGCCAAGCCTTTATCTTCAATTCAACACTCAAAATTTCTTACTGATGTTACTTTTGGTCAGTGCTGACACATTCTGGGCAGCAAGACTTGAAGAACCACTGCTGCCATTGTGTCATGCACACCAGAAAGGCAGGAGTTGGACAGAACATAGACAGTGGCAACCAGTGTTTGGGACCTGGTTATACCAAAAGTCCTGAAACATCAATATATTAAATTCTCTCAAAAAAGGTATATTCTATTTGTGTTTTAATAGCTCTCTATAAGACTTACTCTTCTTTATACAAAATTGGTTTTCTTCTGAGAGCACTTTCATCCAAACAGGAGTTCAATTTTCATAGAATCCAAACTGAAGTGTAGGGAATGCAGCTCTCCCAGAAAAATCAATATTCAGTCATTAGCTTTACATTGGGCTGAATGCAATATGAGCTGGGCAAAAGTGCACAACTCGCAAGTTTGCAGGAATATATGTGTAGGTCAGAGATTAGTTGAGAGCAGACTTCATAAACTTGAGTACATTTAACAAATGTCATACTGCTTTGATTAAAGTGCTTTAGATGTATTAGAACGTATTCTTTGTTTAGAAAGTGATTTTTTAAGATTTTTCTTCATGCTCTGTATTACACTAAAATTCACATATACATCTTTTAACTTTTTCCTCATTAGGAAGGGAATAGAGGCACATTCCTGCTTCAGCTTACTCCAAAAACATTCTTCTTAAAGGCATCTGAAATCCTCAATAAATTACTTTACAACATTTCAGATGCAGAATCTGACCTCAAAGATCCAGTCCAGTGCCTAGAGTCACAATGATTGTTCCTTTACTCCCCGCTCCAAAGGCAATCTTCAGTTTTCTATCCTGAAATGTACACAAACTCCAGACTGTGTTCCTGTGTGCTCAGTAGGAACTCAGTAGACTGCAGTCTCCAGTAGTGGGGAAAATAGAAGTAGCAGCTTAACTAGCATTCAAAGTGACTACAAAAAGATTTTCTGCGTAATTACACTGGTGCTAATCTCCACTATACTCAGAATTAATAATATTCCCTGCAGGGGAGGGAGGGTGCAACTTCAGTGAAAAATTAGCGGGATTTACAACATCTGCATTACAGAATATATGGTTTCCTATGAAGAAGACTCTAGGAAGATGCACACAGCCTTGGGGGGGCAGAGGAGGGCAAAAGACTTTCCTTCCCCCAGTATTTTACTTGGCTTTCTTGTCTATGACAATTGGCTAAATGTTACATTTTGTGTCTAAATTGAATAATATAGCAGAAAAACTATGCTATAGCTATCAACAGTATAATTACTATATATATATTTATAATTCGGAATACTCTTTCTGGCACAGAGGATAATAAAATTATTTTCATGTTCCCCACACTAGATGGAAGCAGGCTTATTTACACAAATTGATATATGTATCATTTGTTACACAAGCATTTACAAATATTCCCTTAAACGGTATTATGTTATTTTTCTGTAAAGGTAAAACTAAGTAGATCATATAACTGCAAAACAGTTTCTGCTAATGAAGACTAGGAAAGGCCTCCTAGGTCATGAACATAATTTCTGTGCTGCAAAAGTCAATTATAATAAATTCTCTAGATTTATGAAGGCTCTTGTGGAAAAAGTTGAAATTTCTTTTTCTACCACTTCCAGCAAGGTATGCACAAAAATAATTTCCTCTTACAACTAGATTGTATCCTAAATTGTAGCCTGATTCCATTGTCTTCTCATACAAAAGTTGTCCTCATTGTCTACTTCCTTCTCTCTTTTCCATTTATTTAACCCTTCTGTGTATTAAGAACAATGCCAAGATAGGCTCAATTTTGTTAAAATAAAAAAAATCAAAGAATTCTGGGTCTAAGATGCCTTCAGAAATGATGAATGAAAACCAGCTTTGACTGTAATTTCAAGACTAAACACATTAGTGCAAAGACTTACCTTTTTCTTCTGGCATTAGTGTATCAACGTCTTCTAGCTGCACTCTAGATTGTTAAATTGCTAATATAGTCCTTTTTCTAAACACCAGTTACTTGCAAACATAACAGCCCTTCTGGAGACCAACAGCCTTGTGCAAGGAGTAAATGCCCTGCAATTTATCCCATTTTTCAGCTCAGGTCATCTATGAAGAACAGCAAGACTAAAAGTCACTACAAGACTAGTGTAGCAGAACAGGCACCATAACAGACCTCCTCACTACTCAGGAGTATCTCTCTGCATTAACTTATCTATAGAAGCTATCACACACATACAGCCTAGGATGCAAGAGATTAGAGAGCAGCACTTCAGAAAGAGACCTGGGGATCCTAGTCAGTGACAAGTTGATTAGGATTTAGCAGTGCCATGGCAGCCAGGAGGGCCAAACCGTGTCCTGGGGTACATCAGGCACAGCATCACCAGTCAGGCAAAGGGAGGGGATTGTCCTGCTCTGCTCCGCAGTGGGGAGGCCTCACCTCAAGTCCTGTGTGCAGGTTTGGGTGCCACAATATAAAGATACCAAGCTGTTAGACAGAGTCAAGAGGAGGGCAACAAAGATGGTGAAGGGCCTTGAGAAGCCGTATGAGAAGCATCTGAGATAACTTGGTCTGTTCAGCCTGGAGGAGACTGAGGGGAGACCTCATTGCAGTTGTAATTTCTTCACAAAGAAAAGATAGAGGGACAGGCACTGTTCTCTCCTCTGTGGTGACCAGTGACAGGACCAAAGAGAATGGCCTGAAGTTTTGTCAGGGCAGGTTTAGATTGGGTATTAGGACAAGGTTCTTCACCCAGAGGGTGGCTGGGCACTAAACAGGCTCCCCAGAGAACTGATTACAGCACCAAGCCTGTCAGAATGTTCAAGGAGTTTTTGGACAAGGCTCTCAGATACTCTCTTGGGACTATCTTGTGCAGGGTCAGGAATGGGATTCTGATGATCCTTGTGGGTCACTTCCAGCTCAGGATATTCTGTGATTCATATTTGTCAAAAACTAGACTGAAGCATGAAACATTTCCCAATGCTACTGATTTTTAATTAGCAATCCAAGACTGAACATTTTTTCCTTGTGGCTCTTCCAAATCCCCGGGGTGAAGTCTATTATCCCAAATGGATTTTTCACAGTAATGCTAAATTGAGCATCCCAAATTTGTAGTATACTAATTTAGCTCAATTTGATAAGTGTTTTCAGTCAGCAAACCTCAAAGGGCTTGAAGGAGAAGCACAGGGCTACTCGACATGAATTTAACTCTCAAGGTTTCAGATTCGAGAACAATTCACGAACTGAATTTCTCCTGTCAGGGTTATTGCTCTCGTGTGAGAGAGAAATGGCATCACTAACAGGAGTGAAGGGAACATGAAAGCTAGTCCAGATCAAACTACAAGTACACATAGTCAGGAACACTGGGGACAAGAGAGTTCCTAGCACAAAGCCCAGTAATCAGTCTCTCACACCTCTAATTTCTTTTGTCATCTGGTGGGAGTGAAAGTCAAAAGCAAACCTGAAACTGAGGTATTGTTAATGAATTAGTCACACTACTTACTGTATCTGTCTGGAGCAAAGTACATTTTATCTGAAAGATTTTGAACCAGATCAAAAAGCTACATACTCTTTCTCACTGCAAAGTAAAAATAAGCAAGTTGATCAGGGATCAAACTAGACAGTTCCAAAGCCCCTTCCAGCGTACACCAAGCATGATTTATCACGAACAGTTGAATAAAATCTAGCAACTTACACACAAAAGGTGGATTCAACATTTAGAGCTCTGATTTCAGCTGTAGCCCTTCACATCAACTGTTTGAAGAAAAGAAAAAAAATCAAAACCAAAAATGAACACCAACTACCTAATACTCAAAACACTAAAACACTCAAGAATGATTTCCGTCTGTAGCAAATGCAGCTCCAAATTACATAGGAAGCTTTGGCACCGTGTCGCACAATCAACATATCTTGCTACCACCTACTGCTTTTTAAGGCGACCCAGTGTTCCAGAAGTATACTTCGAATGTTACAGATGCTATCCTTGTAAGCCCCTTAGATGTCTCACCTGCCAAAGCTACTATTTAAAAATCAGCTCCACCTTTTAGGAGCTACATTTTACTATTCACTTGCCATGGCAGAGTTAGTAAAAAAAAAAAAAAAAAAAAAAAAAAAAAAAAGCATAATGTTACATCATAGATTTTGCTTCAAATTCTTTCTAAATCTTGGTCTGAACCAAATTATGTCATCTTCAAGAGACTTTCAGCTTGTGCTCAGAAAATAATAGGTGCACAGGACATTATGGAAGGGATGAATGAGGGAAGAATCATACTGCAAGACTTTAGTGATGGCTCCTATAAGTAATTCATTATCTCAGGTGCTTGTAAGAACTCTTTCTTCAGTCATTGTCAGGTTTGGTACACAGTGAGGTGCCTCTTCCTGAAGAGGAGATTTTGAGCAATTTGTCTTAAAAATATAAAAACCCCACACCCAGATATCCACGGACTTACATGATGTATCCTCCCCAATTTAAATTAAAGTTGGCATTTTTCCTCTATATTTCACTGCAGTTGATACTTTACTCCCTACATTCGTCAGCGTGGAATAACAGATTCTTCTCTGATGTCTCATGCACATTTAAGAAGACTGTGCCTTCACTACCTAAGAGAATATATAGGCATAGCAAAAGAGCATCATAGTTCATCTGATAGCTACCCTGGCTATTTCTCTTGTATACTCCTTTAAAACAGTCCTACTTGCTGTCAGTATAAGGACAAAGAGCAGTGTTGTGCAACACACTTGGTTCCTTTCACTTCTGTTCAAAGTTATGCTCAATAAAAGAAGTTTACTCCACAATTAATCAGCAATGGCAGCATTCCAAACTTCCATCACCCTCCTCCCCAAAAATGCATGTACAGAACAGTACATAACAAAGATCGACATTTATGCACAGCACACTGAAATGCAGGAGAGGCTTTTGTTTTTAAGATGACACTACTCTTTATCACTTCCAGAAGTGGTGAGAAAGCGATTTTCCAAGTCTTTGACTTGCTTTCCTTGTCAGGAAGGATACTGAGTCTGGGGCCAGGAGGTTACTCAAAAACAGTGAAGAACTCAGGGATGTGCAACTATGAAAGCCCTTGAATTCTGAGGACAGCTGTGTCAGCCAACCTGCAACACAGGCTTGTCAGTATTCATTATGATGTTCCCACAGCAGAAAGGAGCTTAAATGCTCATTAAACCTGGAACTTTTCCAGACATTTAAGCAGTATGCTGACTTCTCTAGCCTTTCAGATATGCCAGCAGCATACCACCCTCTGGTTTGTTATGTGTATATCACCTCTTCACTGAAAAGTCCTACAACTAGGCCACATCCTTAACTTTTAAAAAAATAAATAACATCCGTTATGTTATTACTACTCATGATTACTCACACATAAATAAATATATGTGGCACAAGAATTTAAAAAATCTTCATGATAGCGCTGTTTGATCATTTAAACACAGATGTTCTCCAATGACAGTTCTTCATTCTGACTAATCTTATGATACTAGGTTGCAATAATTTCCAGCAGCTAAATTGCTACAGAAGACAGGTAAAATTCATTCCGTACTTTCTCAATATTCCTTAGTCATATAAGCAATTGGTGTTTTACCCTATTCACCCAGCATGACAGTAAATGAAAGGAGATTGCAGTCAGATTCTCCAATCTGCTCCTGCCGTGCTGCATCAATACGCTGTGACTTACCCTCAGCAGAGTGCCAAACCATGCTCCGGTTCTAAATAACATTGTTCCCCCTCAGTTTAGAGGTTACTTTTTCCTGAATGAATCCCTCCACTCAATAATAAAAAACAATGCCTTCTATTTCCTCTTATTCAGGGCTTATTTTCTTAGAACTTCACAACAAAACACACCAACTGTAATCTGCCTTCCTACACTTTATGTGATTTTTTGATGGCAAACATTTACAAACAGACAAACAACTAAACTCAAAAAGCAGACATAGGAGAAGGTTTACCAAATCAGTATTTGGCTGATGAACTTGAATCACTTACCAAATTTATAAGACCATAAGAACATAAGAACAACTCTCAGCGACTTAATCTGAGTTATTAGTTTACAGACATGGGAAGGTGTTATGAAGCTCAAAGTGAAGCCAAAGACAAGAGAGGAATATACAGTGGGGAGAAACATCTGCAGCAGAATGCAGACAGTGGAATAAAATTAAAATCCTTACCTACACAGGTCCTTTAAATCACAGGCACCATCATACACCTAAAACAATCATGAACAAATATAAACTACTACCCCTATTTTCTCCTAAAGTAGGCACAAAACTAAGATAGACTGTTTTCTTCACCCAGGTAAGCATAACTTAAAAATAATACATCCAATACTCTACTCTCCTTCCCACCCCCTTTAACATATTTCAGCAGACATAACCAGTCAGCTAAGATAATTATTCCTGCTGTCACATCCTTATGCATTGTAATAGCTTCACCTGTTCCTTTTAACCCTCCCTGGAACACTCGAGATGGCCTGAACCTGGCCTGGAAATAAACACTTTCCAGGGTTTTGAATTGTGTTGCATGTGCTCTTGAATTAGCACAATTACATTCTGAGTCTGTAAAAGAAAACACAGCTATTTGCAAGTTCAAACCCAAGTTCAGACTGTGTACGAGCAGCATACATTTCTTGAGTAAGGATTTTTGACAAATTGAAGTACAACCATATGATAAAGCACAGGTATAAAATTCAGACACCTTTGGTTTTTTTATTGGTAGTAGTTTCATTACACTCACAATCAAATATATTTAGACAGTATGCAGAATAATACCACAAAACGGTATTTTGAAGTGAAGGAATGGTGCTGATAACTGAGCACCCATTTGTTCTGGCCATGTTCTCAGTCTAGAGTCCATCTACTGAAAACAGACAATATAATGCTACATTCTCCTTGAAGACCCCGTACATTGTAGCAGAGCCATAATACAAACAATGAAATGGCAGCTAACAGAACTGATAGGCAAGTGAAATAGAAATTAATTTCTATATATTTGTATTTATATATCATAAGCTACAGCAGCCTATCATATGTTTGCCATTGGTATTTGCCTACATTTGCCTGTATTAGTTTAGCCTACATTAGTTTTGCCTTCATTGCCTACATTCTTTACCTTTTACATCTCTTTTATAACTGCATAACAAATTTTACTTGTGTTGGTTGCTTTATTCTTAAAAATGGCATTCTTTCATACAAACAAACCACAAATTAAAGAGATATCAAACAGTGTCCATTCGGGTGGGTTAGTGACATGAAATGTGCCATTGTACCCTTTACAGAAAAGATTCCTCAATATGAACTGGTATAAAAAGGACCCAGAGCTTAAGGGGAACCAGAATAATGGGGCTTCATTTCTCTGTGTGAAGTGGAGATAGATCCATGCCCAGCTGCCCTATGTCCTGCTGTAAATTCTCCTGTAAGAATCACAGAGGTGTGATGCAAGCTTGTTTGAGAGTCAGCATCATAAAATTTTCTCAAGCTACAAGAACTTGAAAAGCAAATTAGTTCCAGCTATTGTATATCAGACAATTTTCCCCCCAGATACCTCCCATGCTTCTTCTCAATAACCATTATTTTCTGTTGTACAGTAGTTTTAACTAATCACTTTTATAAACACATGTTTATGGTAGTGCATGAATTCAACTCCTGTAAGCTCTTTTAGCAGTGACCAGCTGATGTACTTGGTTTTTTTCATTTTATGACCAGCAACACATTCGCCACCATTGTCTTAATTAAAGGTTATTTTGCGTATGCTAATATGCTTTTACAAGAATAGATGAGAATCCCATACCTGGGAACTGGATCCCTCTCCACTGGATATAAGATATCCAAAGATATATCTTTGGAATAAGCACTGTGCCTTTCCTCATGCTGCTGCAGAGCAAGGCACTGACAAGTTGAGCATTTAGAGATCAGAAGTTGCATCAGTGAACAGAGTCTCCTGGCTGCCAAAGAGTCAGAACAAAGGCAGAAAAATAGCTTCTCAGATATATGGTTTCTCTTCATACAGCAACAGTTTTCCTAGTGGCAAAATAACTTCCTACAACTATGCTTAGATCATCTGCAGACAACCCCTTTATTTGAGCAATTCATGCAGAGGGAATGGGCAATTTTTAGGAAGAGGAAAATTGTAACCAATTGCTATGATGCTTTTGGGACTATTCCTCAGGAAAAACAGGTCACAGAATGTAGCTAGAGACAGTGATGAGTTTCAGCTATCTCTATAGCAACTACATTTATTTAAAAAAATAAAAAAGAAAAGTAAAACCTTTCTGCATCACATAAATAGCAGTGTCTGTCACATGCAGTTAGAAGGGATTTTTGTGTTGACTGCTGCATGCACATCACTGCTGCTTCTTTAAAACCAGTGCTCGCATCTTCTGCATACTAAGAAAAATGGTGTCTGGCTAGAGAGGCAAATTAAGCTTTTGCACTAATGTTTTTGTACATTAGTAATGTTTCCACTAGGTGCAAAGAAACAGTGTCATTTAAATATAATTTATAAAACAAGACTGTTATATAAACTAGAAAAAATAATTTTTTTCTAAAATAATTATAGCAGAATATAGTGAATAGCAGACATCTGCATAAATACCACAACACCCAAGTGAATCAAACTCCGATTCTCTTCTTTCCCCAGCTTACTGAATTCTGGAGTATATCTTTTCTCACCTAAAATATAATGTGTTAGAACCAAACCCTCACTTTAGCAGTGCTGGGTTTTTCCTAGTTCACACAGACTCAAATTTGTGCACCCTTTCACAGAGGAAACTTACAGGAAATTGCATTTATGCTAATACAAATAACATGAATAACAAGCAGCTTTCCTAGCTCCATACTGATGTAGCCAGGATGTTTCCAGAGCTCAGCCTCACCTAAAGACCACCTTGTCAAGCTTTAGACTCTGACTTTAGAACCTGCAAGTATGGAAGTTGTAAAGTGTAAGCTGAGCTGGCGGCTGAATTGCCGGGGAAGCGCCGCACCATTGTGAAGTAAGAACCAGCACACCCAGGGCAGATCAATACACTGTACTGATCTGCAGGTCAAAAACTTTTTGTTTTCCCTTAGTGTCAACTCCTAGTAGAAATCTTTGATCAGAAACAGAAAAAGGAACTACAACTTCAGTTAAAGCCATGAGGAGGAAACGAAAGAGATTTCAATTGCGGGAGATTTAGGACCAGCTGTTCAAACCAGGCTGTATATCTGAGCACAGGTCGTCCACAGAAGAAAAAGATCCACTTTAAAAAAACCCAACGTACTTTTAAAGAAGGCTGGATTGTACAGTAATGCCTACACACTGCTGAAGGGATTCAGCTCTTCCACACAGGCTTGCTAAACTCTGAAGCTGAACTGACTGAAACTAGAGATTACAGCCATGGGCAGTAAGTAACTTGATGGGTCTGATTTTGGAGTACAAAAGTGTTTTCAAAACTATCTTTGATGAGAGAATTCACTCTCATATACACACACCAACCACTCTTTGGAGTTTTCTTGTGGTTTGGCTTTTATTTTCTTTCTTTTCATTCACATATTCATTTTTAAAATACATATCCACCTGTAAGCTTTGGGTTCAGTTACTTTTTATCATCCCTAAGTACTGCACCATTTCACTGCAACAAACAAGGACGAATTTCATCCAGGACAGATGATCTATTTAAAGAAGTATTCATTAGTAACAACATTTGTTTTAGAAATTACTAAAAGCATATTTCCAGCATTTCCAGTATTTATAATAACTTTGTTCTAAGGAAAAACAAAAACAACAACAACAACAAAACAAAACAAAACCACAAACACTTTGGTTAGAATTTTGCAATACAGAAACATACAATAACTTAAGAACAGATTTCAAATGAACATACCCAGAGTATTAAATAAGTTCAGGTCCAGCTTGAAAAGTATCTGCATTGGCTGAGAGTTCATCACAGCCTTGTAACTTAGCCCAAAAGGAATTTTTGCTTCTAATAGCCACTCTGCCCTAGAAAGACCTGGAATAAAAAGCACAAGTAGATCTGTTGTTGTTGCCTTGTATGGCTTTACAAGGTTTTGGAAATATAGATGCATATGAATAAACTACTTTGTAATTAAACTAGATGAGTTTTCAATCTATTTTTTAAACTACTTGTAGATCCCATTTTGAAGCAAGCAAAATAAAATGGTAACTATTGAAAAAGTAAATTCAATCTGTCAGATTTTCAGAAATCAGTGAACAACTTAAGTTCTGGAAAACTATTTTTTTTTATTTTAAAAATATATTTAAATATTTTGTCAAAAATATTTAAGAATTTTTAAATAAAATAAAATTTTAAATTTTTAAATTTTTTTCTTTCAAAATAAAAAGAACCTAAGGATTAACAATCTGCATTCAGACAAGTATTTTTTAATTTTCCAATAAAATAAAGCCTCAAGAAATTCAGTTTGAAGGATGAGCACTATTTCTTTTCATCTCTGCTACTTTTAGGAGGCTGAGCCTCCCTTAAGAGGTTTTTTTCCTTTGGGTTGAGTTTTTTCCCTAGGTTTTTGGTTAATTTTGGATTCATTTGTTTGTTTTAATACACCTCCATACATAGCATGTTGCTTAACAGAACAATACATTTCTGTTTAGCAAGACAGATTGCTTGTGATAGGTAATCTATACTGCTGTCTTAAACCATTCCAAATGCTGTTTTCAGACCTCAGATTGATGTTTCCACAGTTACTTTAATTCAATAATTATCACTAGAATTACTTTTTTACCATTATTTCTTATTTGGCCCTGAAAGCAGTAAAGACTATAAAGCTGTAAAATGAAAAATTATTTGTTGCCCTGTTCTTTTCAGCCTTCTGATGTTTGCATTTTTGTAATGGAGTTTCTCACGGATTTTCACATAAACAATCTATTGTTATTTTAACTGTTCTTTTATGTTGACATTCTTCTCATAAGGAAGAGACTGTTGAAAGACTGCTAGTATGACCAGTGTGGTTGGAGAGGTGGCAACCTTCATCCTCCAATCCCTGGTCTCTGTCCAAATTCTATAAACTGAAGTCAAAGAAAATAAACTCTCTCTCTTTTGCCCTGACGACTGACTGCGTGTGTGTTCCTCATTTTGTGTCCTCTGACAACAATTATTCACACCAAAAATTATTTTAAAAAATTAAATACTGGAAGCTGTAAGGCAATGAATACTGACATTAGCCAGGAGATCCAGAATTAAGAGATCTAGATTTTTCCTAGGAGCATGATGATAGAATAACAGAAAATAACCAATTAGGCTGCTAAAAGCACTCTAATTTTTCTTCTCTTTATTCCAAAAGTGTACATGCTTGTAGAAGGAAGTTACTTCCAGCACTTACTCCCTTTCACAGCTGGAATTCCTATTCCATGCATTCTCTTCATATTGCTTTCCTCAAGTACTCCAGGCATAAAAATATTATAGAGCAACAGAAGTCCTTTTCACAAGAAAAATTATGCTCAGAAAACCAAATTTATCTCTTAATCATATAATAATTTGCACACTCATCCAGTTATTTTTAGCAAAAGTCACTAGGAATCTGTCACTGCCAGTCTAGATATTATTAAAAATAAACAAACAACTGTATTTGCTAAAAGAAATATAGTCACAATTATTTTAAGAATACTTTTTACAGAATGTAAAAAGCAATTAGCTGTATGTTTAATTGCTACCTCAATCAGATTCATTTGCCTAGTGAGTCCATTTTACTTAGCTTTGTATATGTTGCAGTTCAAGATCAGGTATCTATTAAGTAGAACAACAAAAAAAAAACATTAAATTTTTTGGTAATTTAGTCCATCACCTATAGCTATTAAGCCTATGATAGCTATCAGAAAGATCATCTGTGATAAGATAGCTGTTTTCCCAAGGAATTCAAGTAACACAAAGATAACAAAACCAAATTTATTATGCAAATTTAATCATTGCCTTTGCCTCACCTTCTATCTCTAAAAATGCAAGCAGAATAGAGAAGAAAATATTTTACTCCTTTAAATATTGGTAGTTTCTCAAAAATCACAACACTGACCTCACTTCAGCCATCTAATTTGCCAAAAATTGGTTGTATCGGCCACACCCAAAGCTGGTGCCCTCCTGGAGCTCCTGGGAACCACATTCTGGCATGGTGCCACTAGCCAGAACCCAGCTTCCAGCTCCAGCTTCTCCAGGGCACTCTTACATACACACAGCTCCACCACTGCTAGCTCTCCAGAGCTCTTTTCCATTTCTCCACCATCTGTAATGGTTTAACCACAACCAGCAACAAAAGTAGCAGGTAGAAAACTCTTGGGCTGAGATGAAGACAGTTTAATAGGGAAAGTAAAAGCTGCACACGCAGGCAAAGCAAAACAAGGAATTAATTCACTGCTTCTCATGGCAGGCAGGTGTGGAGCCATCTCCAGGAGAGCATGTGTGACAGTGATTTGGGAAGACAAGTGCCATCACTCCAAATATTTCCCCCTTCTTCCTTCCCCCCACTTTACATACTGAGTATGATGTCATTTGGTCTGGAATATCCCTTTGGTCAGTTGGGGTCACCTGTCCTGGCTGTGTCTCCTCCCAGCCTCCCATGCACACCCACTGTCCTCACCAGCCTGGCCGTATGAGAAGCAGAAAAGGCCTTGGCTCTGTGCAAGCCCTGCTCAAAAACAACAAGAACAACTCTATGTTATCAACTCTGTTCAGCATTAATCTAAAACACAGCCCCATACCAGCCACTGGGAAGAAAATTATCTCTACCCCAGCCAAAACCAGCACTCCATCTCAAAATTTAGTCACATGCCATATCCTTTCCTCTGTTCATTTGAGCTCCACGGGTTCATGTTACTGACTGAAGCCTCCATTGATTTACCAATTATTAAAAGAAGCACATTGAACTGCTCCCTCATTTAACCTGGAGGAAAGAACAGCTGCTCCAAGGAGTTCAGACCCAACCATACCTGTAGTCAGCATGGAAGTGATTCAGCCTTAGATTAGAAAT
This sequence comes from Phylloscopus collybita, assembly GCA_027886175.1. Classification (NCBI taxonomy): domain Eukaryota; kingdom Metazoa; phylum Chordata; class Aves; order Passeriformes; family Phylloscopidae; genus Phylloscopus; species Phylloscopus collybita. The sequence continues at coordinate 36,657,374 of JAJNNQ010000009.1, read as the reverse complement.
CAACATGGTAGAAGCAATAAGCATGAGGTTAAATAGTTAATTTACTTGTGTAACTGTTCAGCCCTCCACTATTTTTCCTTTCCTCCTATACATTCAAACATTTGAAGTGATCTGAAAACATGATGTATTGCAGACTGTTTTCAAAACTGATAGAATGCACAACAGGTATGGACACTGGCAAAAGACGGAAGGATTGCACTCATCTTTCTTACAGAAACTAAAATATACAATGTGATTTATGTAGTTCATCTAAGCTAGTTTAGTTTAAGGTATTCATAAAACCTCCCCTCAGTTAAAAATCTGGAAATGTTTATAGAAATACTATAAACAGAACTCCAAGTTTTCTTCTCTTCATAAAAATATGAAGAGAAGAAAAAAGCCAGTATTACTTTATGGTTCTACTATCTGTTCCATTGCATGTAACTGCAATTTGGATGACCATGCAAGATATGACCATAGTTTGTAGTCCTTATTCCCCTTAGTTTTATTAGACCTCTTTTCCTTTCTTTAGGGTTTCATTGTTCCTGAAAGTAATACCTGACCTCCCCAGGGAAGATCTTAATGGTGCTTCTACAGAGTTGTATTTTTGTACAAACTGTTCAGTTAATCCTCCCTTATCACTTAGGCAATAGCAAGCAGTATAATGGAAAAATATCGAATCACAAATCCTACTGCCTGGAAATTCTTTTCAAACACTGAGGTCTTTTGATCACTTCTTTTAATAATGACCACATGCAACACAATTGCACAAAGGTAAATATAACAGAAAAATAATTTGTAACCATTTCTTGAGTAAATATTGACCATGAGATATTTGTTTATGAACAATAAACAAATTTTTCTTTTTCTTGCAAGAATATTTTATTTCAAATAAATGTTGAAAGTACTACCACAAAAAAAAATTGTATAGCATGGAAGAAAGTACCAATAAAAAGTACCATTGACATACAGAATAATAGTAATGATTTTCTAGCACATATACATTGCACATAAAATCTTGTACTGCAGTCTTTCTACTTATTTAGGTCAACAATAATACTTGTATTCTGATTTGATTATAATGTTGCATATAGTGCCAGTATTAAAGTTTCTCATACTACATACAGTGTGTTCTAGGATAAATTACACATTCATTTATTTTACATATCTCTATGTAAGAAAACAATGGACAGTGCATAATATGAGGTATTTTTCTGATTTTTAAGAATTTTTGGTTAGGGAATCTTTCTGTTCAAGTTTTACCTGTCAGTTTGGAAGGAAAACAATATTTTATTCTCCTTTTTGGTTGCTTTTTCTTAATGCCAAGATCTTTCCAAGGAATAAACTTCTAGAGAAGAGTGACTACTCTTTTTTTCCCCTATTCCTTTTCTGTTGAGTAATTTCATTAATATTTCATCTGAAGTTGCACTTTTTATACAGCAAAAGCCTCCTGCCAAAGAGGCCTTAAAATATTTCTCCTGCCAGAAATTTAAGACAGATGATTTATTCTGTATCCTGTTTTTTAAGAGTACCTGATTTCAGCATTTTTTATAAAATAGGCATTGTTTGCCTTCTATTCACAAATTCAATTACCCTTCCTTGATATGGAATAGTCTTTTATATTATTTTATTTTGCAGTTTCAAGTTTTCTTTCTGATAGTTTTGCTTGGCTTGCTTATTTAAGTCTTCCTGCCATCTTTTGATGATGTGTCAGCAGGTCTTATCATGGGGGAAAAAGAGAGTCAAGAAGTAAAAAGTAGCTTCAGTTCCCACTTTGAATCCAGTTAAGGTGCAGACTTCTCATTTTCCTGCCAAGACTGAAGCCTTCTAGGAGCTCAAACATAAGGGGGTCATTCCTCACTAGAACAGCTGAAACTTCATCATTCTTGTATGGCATCAGCTGCAAAGAGAGCTAAGAAGAGGGAGCTAAACAGAGCTTGTGAGTAAATACTGGGTGACAGGCAGATGCTGACACACTCAGCTAGGTTTTAATTTTCATATCCCCAAACAAGACTGTGAACATGGCTACGTACAGATAGGTCCCAGAAGTCATTAATTCAGCCAATATTGACATTTGAACAAAAGATTTCACTCAAGACGCTGATATTCTCATAAGACACAAATAACTATTATCCTAAGTTAATATGAAATGACCAGTGTAAACAAGCACTTTTTTGTGCTTGCTGTCTAAAAATAACACAACACTGATTTCATGTTTATGGTAGGCCTAAGCATTCCAGCCCCCAGGCAATTCACTACAGTTATAGTTAGACCTGCTCTTAAAAACATAAAGTGTACTCTTTCTCCTCATCACCACCTCAGATGTCAAGTTACCTCATCTCCCAGAAACTCTACTAGCAAAAGATTATCTTTCAACAAACCCTTCTCTATAATTGTCGCTTATGCTGCCCACATATCATCACAGCAAAAGCTGAATTTCTCTCTTGCTTTTCATTTCCCAGGCTGGCCTCTTTCTATTCTCAGGTCTCACCTTGTTTGGTTACAAGGACTTAGGAGTGAACGTTAGACAAGATGTCCTACTGAAGAGCTGAGTTGACCTAGAAGTACTGACTCAACAGGTTTTCTTGTCAACAGTGATTTCTCAGTGATGTCAGTCTCTTCTTCTGGAGAAAGTGTTCTACTCTGAACAAAGCCTGTGACATCACATATTTATGTGAATTCCTCTGAGAGACCACCTGCTGCCCACTCTTCGACGTGCTGGTGGAAATGTAGAACTGGACTTCTAAAAACTGTTTGAAAAACAGAAAGGGAAGCACTGTCATTCTGTACCTTGTTAGGATACACATCTCCCTCTACTACTGCTTTGAGAGAGTTTAACAAAAGGTGAATTTCTTCTTTCCATAGGCTGCTAGGAGACAAAAAAACCCCAAAGAAATTGATCATGAAACAAACAATGTGATGATAAAAGACCATCACAAAGGACACGGACACAATTTAGCAGAGCTGCTCCTGGATAGATAAGAAGAATGGAAAGTTGCAGCTGATGTGTTTGTGTAGTTAAATGCAGAGTTTAGATCACAGCCAAAATTCTAAGAGGAAGAACTGTACAAGCTTTGCAATCCTATGAAAAACAGGCCTTATACTGAGGTGCATTGAGGCAAAACCTATGTAAGTCTTCACTCAACCAGTCTCTGTGAAACTGCAGATCTCAGTTGCTTAATTTTCTGTTACTTCCTATCGCTGTTGTGATGCTTAAGTATTTTTCTCTCACTCAAACAGGTAATTTTGGAGGAAGACTGTAGAGAAAAACCAACCATAGAAAGAGTAACATTAAAATTCTGGACATTCATATAGTCAGAGAAATTTCTCCATGCAGACGGTCACATCTGTAACCTGGCATTTCTCATTTCAGTTTTCTTTTTTCAAAGCTTCATTGCTTTTGTTACCCCTTCTGTTACCTCTTCCTCTTATTTAAATTCTCTTATTCAACATGCCCTCTAAACCTGTTAACACTAGAAAGGTATCTGCTACTACCCAGATGCTGATATTTCTGCTATGATGCTTCTTTTGCTCATTGTTGGCTCTGCTTCGTCTAGTTTGATTGTAAGTACTTATCAGACCTGCGGTTATTACAGTACAAAAAGGTCAGTAAAGACCCAAAAAGCAGTAAGATTTATGTGCTGCTACCCAACTGACTGTGGGTACAGCAATTAGCAACTGAATCAGACCCTGGGACTTATAATAGAAAATTTATAAGAGTTATTGGGAATCAGATCTCCAAGACAGTCTTGCCAATCAGGACAGGTGGCTCAAGCTGTTTTCATTTTTATTTAATATACACACAGCTGAAACAAGGGTTTCATAGCAATGTCTTGGATCAAAAAGTCAGGTGACTCCTGACACAGAAAAAGTAATTGTCTTAAAGAAAATATTACAGTCCAAAAAGGTTCCCTACCATATTGTTAGCATTTCATTTCTTTGGGGTTTGACACAGAACAGAAGACATTTTTAACTAAGCATTTCATGTAAAAGCCTCTGTAAACTGTTCACAAAATGCAGAAATTTCATTCTTTGAACTTAATAGCTGACACAGCAAATTAAAAAATCATGGTGAGCAGGAAGATAAAGTAGTATGATAGTCTGTAATTGTTTAGGTTATAGTAATCTAACCACTAGCATTCTGGTGAGGGTTATCCTAAATTTCTGAGGGAATTTGTCATACTGCAGAGATGAACTTGCCAGACACAGTGGTTTCAGTGTACCATAAGTCTCTACTGTTCAGGGTACTGTATCTCTATTACACATTTTTGCTGAGAATACTCAGAAGAACTGGCAAGATACTAGCAAATAAAAATGGATCATGAAGCTCTGAAGGGTTTCCAAACATGTTCTACTGCATCTATGATATGATGTTTCACTTTGGCTTTGATAACTTCTTGTCTAAAGCCATATTAACACAGAAAAACAATGGCATGCATTTAGTCAGTCAATACATTCTGAGTTATTGCATTAGATGTCGCTGTCCTTTAGAGGAACAGTACAATTTTGGTCTTGGTGGACTTAGCAATGAAGAGCTTAAGGGTGACAAAGTACCTTCTATCTCATCATATACAGACACAGTTTCATTTTCCTGATGGTTGTTAAAGGTGACAAATAAAATGACTGTTGGCAGTTGCACTCCATTCCCCACAGAACAAGAGTCAAATTCAGAATATGTGCAATAGAAGAATGTTGCCTAATTGTGCTACTGAGTTTGACCAGTTAAAACAATCTCAGTAGGATAGCAAGGACAGACTGAAACAAAACAGATCTCATAAAGGTGTCCACAGGGCCTAGGGATTATATTGTTCAAGTGACAAAAGTGATGGAAAATTAACATACTGCTTCCCTACAGCAATAAAAGTTCAACGCCAACCTCCCCCACACCCTGGTTCCTAAGAAAATAACTGCTGTGTAAAGACCTTGTTATAACATGAAACTCCCATGTTCAGGATGAAGATGGGGTGTCTACTGCGTTGCCCTGTAAAAATGGACTTCATACTGCATACTGAATTTGCAAGACATCAGGACTGACCCCTGTCCAGCTTTAACTATTCAACCTTTTTTTGACCTGCCTGCAACCTCTTTTTACTTTATAAACACTAATAGCATTTTTTCCTAAATGCTCAGGTTCTAGAGCTAATTTTTTATCTGTGTTATCTTCTACAGTACAATCATAGTTTTATACAGATAGAAATTGTCATTGTAAGGGTGGCCACGACACACAGAGTGACGCAGTAAAATCTTCAGAAAGCTCTTTATTATGGCGGCATGCTGTCTTTTATACAGTTTTCAAAAACCTCATGAACAACTTTAATTGATTAATAGCTTTTTCTGTTAATTATTCTCTTGGTTAGTAAAAGGTATTTTACTTGTCCATCAAATCTATCTATTCTTGGATTGTTTACATATTTTCTTTACAGATTTTCGTGGGACAAATTCCTTGTTATTACAGGTGCATTTATTTTTCACCCTCAGAATAGATTGTTAGGTTAAAGGAAATTCTCATTCTCAAAATAGCTTCATATGGGAACTTGCAAATAGCTTGTTAGCTGCACTAGAAAGAAATTACAGGGTAGCTTTTTACCTGTTTCCTACAAGAAATAACAAGGAATTCCATTTAGAATGAGACATTTATGGATAACATAATAGTACAGGAAAACAAAGACCTGGGGCAACAGCAAAGGCTTGAGAAGTGAAGAAACGTGGTGGAGCAGATAGGAGTACAGGCATGAGAAAATAAAAGATGGGGAACAAGTCTGGAACCTCTGGAACCTATGAACTCACCAATGGTCACTAAAAGAAATGTGGACCCGCAACTGAACAAAAGGGGGCATAGGAAATAAAAAAGAAGTCATATCCAACACATGTAAAAGATGCAAAATCTGAATTTGAAGCTGCAGAACAAGAAAGAATGACAGCTGTGAAGAAAAATCAAAAGCATCAAAGTGCTTTAGCAAACACAAAGAGTCCCACACATATCCTTGAGCTACAGAGAAGAAAGCAATAACATGAGCATGTTATTCTCACCAAAGCCTGAGGAACCCTGTGGCACCTTTACCAACACCAGAATGAAGCCACTGGAGTTATGTCCCCGAAGTCAGGGATTGTCAGGGATTTTGTCAGTTCCTGACTGATTTTTAAATTGTTTTTGCATTAATATTATTGTTGTTATTATTAAATTTTTCTGCATACATGTAATAATTGCATTTGGACCAGTAATGGTTCTAGGATCAGACTTAAGATTTTGATTATGTTAGCAATAAATTCCTGGGTTTATGTGAGGTGTGTCTCATTTCAGCCCACAAAGTTTGGAGTACAACAGTGGCTGGCATTTCTACTTACACACTAGTTCTGAAAAAAATAAAACAAATGCAAAGGAAAGGTTATCTTCTGCAGAATAGTTGTATTTAACTCAGTTATTCAGTAATATTTAATAAAAAGGGAAAGCAATTATTCAAATGTTTTTCTTACTCTCCCAAATACTTCTGTAACATTTTTGTGTATAAATGAGACTGTATCTCTAATTTTGAGAATAATGTATTCTGATTTCCTTCGTGGTATACTGGTTTATTTTCAAACAAGTTAAGAAAAACATATTATAAAAACCCTCAGACACCAGAATGTTAGTTAGCATGTCAGAAAACCTACTACTCTTCCTACTAAGATTTCTCTAAATATATTTATTCACCTTTTGTACTTATTTCTTCCAGAAAGAAAGATAAGATAGCATGGATAAGATGAATATCTGTAGTTAAGCTGCGGTTGGTCCTTGGTGGACCCATTGGAGCTGAGAGTCCATCTCCTCCAAGTGCACACTTCTTTCTCTTGTTAATTCCATTTCCTTGGGTGCCAGCAGTGATGGTACATTCCTGGATGGTGGCCTCAGGCTCAGTTGAGGTATGTGGCTCCTGAGACAGTTGTGGGGGAGTTTTTGATTTAAAGGTACAGCATGTATTTATTACATTATTACAGAAACATATTTTACAATAAAACCGAATTATATACAGCATTTATTACATTTATCATTTTAAAAAATTTAGTGTCTATTATCATACTTCTCATTCTTTATTTTGCCTTACTAGAAAAGCTTTTTTTACTCTCCCTATGAGACAAACCTTGTTTTTCCATAAGAGCATTAATGCTTCTTTTTACTCATTTCAGTTAGACCCCATCTGTCCTGGACATGAATAAGAACTGTTAGTCTTACTACCAATCCTATCTGTTAATCCTTAAGGGTTTGTCTTGTCCTTTGTACCATTAGATTTACTGTTTAATTACATCATCCTTTCGTTTGCTTTGTTCACAGCTCAGCTTCTTTTCCTCTTGCTCTCCACACTTTCTTGGGGATCAGTCAGTATACTGCAAGTATACATTGAGCAGTACATTTAAAAATGTACTTTTTATGCCTTATGAAATCATTAAATCACTTATGAAATTATTAAATATTATCTGTCCCAACACAAGCTCAGAGGAACCTCACTTGAAAGCTCCTTTTATTTTAATAATTTCCCAGTAAGTATAACACTTTATGCTTAATCTGTTCCACAAAAAACTTCCATGTTTTTCCTCCATTTTAACAGTTTCCAATCTTAATCTAACTACTGCTTTCCCATGTGTCACAATATCAAATGCTTTGTTGAATGTTGATATGAATATTTTGCAGTTTCTTTTGACTGACCAATGATCCTTCAGTCAAAGAAAAGGGACACTATAAAAATATTCAAGCTTGAACTTTTGTGATAGCCTGCTTTCCAGCTTCTTCTATTAATCCAAAACAATTAACTTTCTTCAGCTGAAGATCTTGCATCTCACTGACCTCAAAGCAAACAATTCCAGTGTAGAGTATTTGACTTGTCTTCCTATATTATTACAGGCTGAATAGAAAATGATCACCAGCTTTATGTGTAATTGAAAACCTACAGCACTCTGCCAAATGCACATCCTGTACAATTCTACACACAGTTCTTCAACATCAGGAGGCTTTAACCAACACTGAAAGAGCAAAAACATATTAACTAAGCAATGATTTAATGGGTATTTTTGCAACAACAAACTGAAGAACAGTCTGTCTGTAGATGAAATTGCCATTTCAGCAATACAGCATCCTTTTCACATCACCTTTTATCACTGTAACCATATCAGAACTGTATGCTTTGAAAATTTCAGGTGAAGAAACTGAATATTTTCCCAAGAATTTAGTGGACATTCCAAGCACTCATGAGTTTCCTGCCTAGCTGATTTGCTTCCTCTGTTTACATGTAACTGTCTTGTTCATGACCCAAAGCTGAAAGGTACTAAATGCCTGTATATGCCTGTAAAATAAAGCAGCCCAAACCACTCATCTTCTAAACTGTTAAAGGCAGTCCTAGCATTAACTAGAAATCTTCAAAATTATTCCTGGCCTGGACACAGTTCCGAAACTAGCACAGGATAGACGGTGCATTACAAAATCTGCAGTTTTCTGGTGGCTGGTAGACTCACGTTTCCAAACGTTTAAAAGTAGCAGTGCAGGCTACTCCATGTCAGTTACTTGGTATCAGTGCTCAGAAACATGGGCGTGCCTAACTTATTTGTGTAAGTGTACATGCACATAGCCTGGGCATTTAGCTACTGAGGAAATCTTATACTGCAAATTAAAAACCAAAAGTAAACAGATCCCTTCAACCTTTAATGTAGAACAAGAAAAGAACAAGAAATCAGTTTGTAACTCCTTATTTCTCCCTTTCCTCATTCTGGAAACATATAAGGATCAAAAGACTGCACCAGGGAGAATTACTTTGTGCCATACAAAGTTATAGCCCCAAACACTGTCCTCATCCACAGGTATTTTATCTAAGAAACTTTTCCACAGACAGACAAACTCCCATTATGCAAATATGTTTCTTTTCACACCTTCAATAAGAATCATGAAATCATGGCATCAGTAAGGCTGGAAAACACTTTCAGGATCATCAAGCCCAAGCTCAGCAACTAAATGTACAACAGACCTGACATTTAGATGTCTTAATGGCCCTGGACAATTTTATTTTTTTTTTCCCCCCTGGGATCAGCTCCCACATTACAGGCCTCAGAGTCCATTTCATCTCAGCCCTGGGTGGCAATCACAGAGGAGTACCAGCTCCCCGCTCTACCATGCAACCCATGGGTCCTGACCCTGACCTGTGGACCGACTTCCCAGCCTGACCTTCTGTCTGCCTTATCACCACAAACCCAGCAGGAAGTCTCAGCTGTTGCTTAAGCTTGTCTGTGAGCTCTGGTCTGCCCTGCTTGCTTGATCCAGGTCCTGGGCTGGCCACACTATCACACTCAGCTTCCCACCCTCTAAGGAGCAGAGAGCCCCTGCTGCTCCCTGACAGTGTGCATCAGTAATGAATCTCTTGTTAAAGAACAGATTTTGATTTTTTTCAATAATTCTTTTGAAGTTCTGTATCATACATATTAAGCCTTTTCACTGCACAAGGTCAAGGCAGCTACATCAGTCACATCAGTCAGCCAAGTCAAAATGCAAATTTTCAGCCTAGAAAAATGTTGCTACTGGAGTTCCTAGGAGGTTGGTTTAGAGAACAGTCTTATTTAATATTTCTACTCATGGCCTTGGCTGGAGGAGTAGATATGTACTAAAGAATTTGACTAGTGACTGGAGTTGACAAGAATACAAAGGAAAGCAGGAATATGCTGGGAAAAAAAAAATAAAAAGACAACCTGAAAAACTGGAGTAGTACAAGCTGAATGAGATCTAATACAACCAAATGCAAGCATAAGAAGGTAGCAGCTTCCCATATGACCTTCTACTATAAGAATAAATAACATCAGTTGAATATGAAAAAGGAGAGAGCTTAATGGACTAGTCCAGTGTCTAGCAACTTTATGAAATGTCTCTTCAGAAGAAAAACATGAACAAAAGTAGCCTGACTCTGTTGTGACCAGAGTGCATTAGATGAATTCCTACAATTCATTTTCCATCTGAATTAAAACATGAGGCTGTTCTCATTACAGCACTGATGATCTTATGCTACACCCAGTTTCAGATGGGTTTTTTTGCAGCAAGAAAAACATTTAGCTTACTCTCCCCACCAATGGCATCAGAGCACTAACCAAAACCACTGGCTAAGCACATTCTTTATTAACAGTCATTGCTGTGGCTTGTTTGAGAAGTGGTAAGCTAGTCACTTTTCTATCCTGTCCTTTGCTTACTAAATACAAGCTTAAGAAAGGAAGTTTCAAAGCCAGCCTGAATTAATTTGTGTTTTCTGGTCCAGCCCTTTTCCCCTCTCCCTTCATTTAGACCATCAATAAAATATTAGTTGTGAATGGCTGACTTGTTCCATTTCCAGCAGGTTCACTCCAGAGTCACTGTAAGGCTTTTCATTTTGAATATGTTTTTGACACAACATTACTATGTTACCATCTGCCTGAGTGACAAATCCCAGATAAATAGTTTCATTGGGACACTCTCTGTCCCTTATCGTTCAATCTATGCTAAACTTCTAGGGGCAGTTTTAAATATCTTCAGCCCAAAACTACAGCTTGCACTGTATGGAATACATTGAAAGGTTATACTAGAATATATATACACAGTATGAGAAGGCCAATACAGAGAAAGGAAAGTGAAAAACAAATACAGAATTTAGTATTTTTAAAGAAGTGTAATAAATGCTGTAAAATAATTCGGTTTTATTGTAAATGCCTATTATAAAATGTAAGCTTCAAAAACTAAAGGCACCCTGGAACTGTGAAACCTCTGCCAGCACCCAAGGAAACCACATTAGCATGGAAACTAAAGGCGCACAGGAATTGTGAAAACTCTGCCAGCACCTGAGGGAACAGCATTAGCAGAAGAAAGAAGGGTGGCACCGAGAGGAGATGGGCCTTCACCACAGATGGGTCTGCCAAGGACCCAGTGCTTAACGACTGATATGCATCTTATCTGCATCCCAATACAGGGTTCCCTTAAATCCAGTCATGGGCATCTTCCTTCTGGGAAATCTACTCAACACACAGGCAGCAGGAAAACAAGGATACATGAATATGTATCTAACACAAAGAAGACAAAAGACTAAAGCAACCTACTCTGTGGTCGGGAAAAAAGGGTATAAAAACCGGCCGCACAGTATGCGTGAACTGTGGGGGACTCGGTGCCATAGATGCCCTGTCTGAGGTTCACCCAGTGCCAACCCCGGGCTCAGCACTGACTTTGCTTGTGGCTTTTCTTGAACATTTCTATTTCAGTTTTTCAATAAATTCTTTTATAGATAAATTGGCTCATTTCATTTATAATAAGAAGCACAAAAAAAAACTAGACAGCCTACAGTCCAAACCATGCTGTTTTTTCCATCTTGCAATGGATGTCATAACAAGCTGCAAAGCAACAGGAATGAAAGAGGTGAGTCCTCTCTCTTCGAGGCAGGCTAAGAGTCTGAACGTTTTCTGTACTTCATAGCAAATGCTGAAAGAGCAAAGGTCCTTTACTGCCATCACCTGGCATAAATGAAACCAGAAAAAGAAACTTTTCAAGCAATACAGTCAAAACTCACTATTATGTGCTGTTATGCAGATATGATGACAACACAGCCTGAGAGTCTCATGAGATTAGTGAGAGAAGCAGTGAAACTAGAAAACAATATCTCTCAAGAGAAATATGTATACCTTCATTCAACATCTGCACAATGAAACCAAGCATGATCTCTGCAAAACACAGATACCATTCCACACCCCAGCAGGGCCAGGGCTTCCAGTCCTGGTGTGCTCACAGAAGGACCTGTAGAATTAAAGCTGAAGTTACCAAGTTGACAAGGGAACAAAGAACAACTCCAGGAGATTTAGCATAAAGAATGTCAGAACAGAAAGCAGAATTACCAGGTGTATCAGACACAAAGGCAGTGATACTGGAAAATCTCCATTTGTTGATTATGGTAAAATTTAGTTAAATGTTACCAGCTTTCTTTGAGTTCCGCACTGACACTAAAATACATGGAGGTGTTGTTTGGCGAGATGACACAAAATAATGTTCTAATGTACAAATATACGCAATTTGTCAGTTCTTCAGTAAATCCCATATAGAAATATTCTTACAGCTTGGTGTGACACACACTGCCACAGCTGAAACAGCAAAGGAATGAGAGACCACAATCACTGAATGCCCCTCATCATCCACTGCATAATCTTTCAGGATTAGGCTGAGCTGCTAAGTATTGAAGAGACACTAAAAAACTAGTAAGAGCTTTCCTACTTTAACAGGCCCCTCAAAGCATTTTGGGGTCAGAAATAAAGATGAATCCACCAACTTTGTATCACTTCTCAGAGATTTCTGTATCCACTTTTTTTAACTCAATGCAGTGGTTTAGTTCCAAAAAACATCCAGATGGTATGTGGACCAGCTCTCTGTTGTTTGCTCTTCATATGTATCATTAAGGAGTTATAAGACTCTCAAAATGACATGGGGTAAAACATCCCTAATTCTGTCAATTAAGTTTGTGCTGTCAGGAGAGAACTATTTCCATAGTTTGATGTTCAATATATAGTCTTTTCTTATTCAATAAGGTAAATAAAAATAACACTTAAAATGTCGATAATGCATTTCAGAGTCTGAAAGAAAGAAGATTCAGAAAAGCTGCAAATTTAAGAGTAGAAAACTCAAAATACTGATGTAATACATTTCTCCATTTGTTAAAGTATGTATTAGCAAGGGAGAAAAGATGCAAAATAACTTTTATATTTCTTGAACACCTGGCAAAAGCTGTCAGCTGAAGCTTTGATTTGGACAAGCAGTGAACAGGTTAGTGACCTGTATTCATCCAAGTTTTCTGGATGCAATACTGCTTTAAACCCCAGGCATAAAATTCCTTGGTAAAGATATTTATAGCTCTTTCATACGAAATACCTATTCCTAATATTGTTGTCTATTTTTCAGATACAATCAAAAAGAGAAGTGAAGAACAAAAAATGAAAATCAAAGCAAAATGTACATGCTCCAGTCAACTTTTAATCTAATCCTTTTTTTGCCCAATTTTTGAAAATATTTCTTAGCTGTAACACCTATCCCAGATCAAAAGTAAAAGGCTTCACAGACAGAAAACCCAGCATAATAAAGACATTACATGAGGGAAATAACATTATGAAGCATAAGAATAGAAAAGGAGCTCTGTGGAGCTAGAGTGCAAATGGTCCATGCTCTACACAGAGGCCAGTTCATGGCAGCACCCCCAAAATGGCATTCTTGTGAAGAGCTGTGCTACACTGCAAATTCACTGCTTGCACACACAAATACTTACAAATGCACTTTTGAACATTTACTTGGGAAAAAGCCATTTACCATTTTTTTTCCCTTACCAACTGTCAAATACAGGAATTTGTCCCAAAAGAGAATCTCCAGTGAAGATAAATTTTGAAAATAAACTGTCAACATTAAATATGAAAACCAGCAGAAGCAAAAACATCAGCATAACCACTAACTAGTTTTACATGTATCTCCTTAGCTTATTAAAGAAACAAAGCACCTAAGGGAAGGTTTTCAAAATGTGCTAAAAACTGTAGAAGCCCATATCCCACTGGAAGACAAAGATTTAAGGAAGATTATTATGATATTTATATAGTGTTTTGTTAAAAGTCCTGTTGGACCAACAGGATTAAATTTCCAGTCTTGGTTGGCTTTGTTACATATACATAGAAGCAAAGAATCATGGAACAATGCAGGTTGGAAGACACTTCTGGAAATCATCTCACTCGAGCCCCTGTTCAAAGCAGAGCCACTCCAGACGTTAGAGCACGTTGCTCAGGGTCTTATCCAGCCAAGATCTGGAAAGCTCCAAGGGTGAGTATTCTGCATGCTCTGCAGGTAACTTCTTTCACCTCTGGCAAGTCATTCAATCTAACTCCCATCTGTAAACTGGAGTAAGGACACAACCTTACTTCAAGCAGTTCTACAGGAAAAAAATCAGTGCCTATGACACACACATTGATTAGATCTAAATACACACATAATCAATGTGTCTAATTCTCATGCATTTGAATATCTCTCTACTAATATTTCAGAACTTGGAAACATAATTTGAAAAGGTCATGGATATCAAATACTCATGTAAGACAATTCTGATTTAGAGATCCATTTTGGAATACTTTTGAATAGAACAGTATTTAAAATTATAGGAGAAACTGGAATCACCTGCTTTTTGAAGCTCTACAATAGATTCTTATTTTTTCAAAAAAGTAATAAAAGCCTGCTGAGAGGAACTGTCCATTACCTTGTTTTTACACAGCACACTGAAGAACGAGCTTTTCCACTTTCCTGTCTTATTTCCATTTTAGTTCAGGCCTTTTGGAGCTGCTATAAAACAAAATTGTAACAGTATATTTTAATACACCCATTCAGACTTTATAGGCAATTTTTTTTGCCATAGAGTGACCCTCCCTCAATTCAAGCACAGCTGCAGACTGCCAAGCAACAACTTCAGTCTAAAACATTTCCTGATACATTTTCTGTAGATGAAGTTAATAGCCCTGAGTCATTGCCTCAGCACATCAACCCTCTCAATCAGTCATTAATCCCCTGAAATTGCCCACAGCCTCAATTGTTATTGCTTAAACAGAATAAATTAGGTTTTGAACAAACAGAGCAAATGAAGGTCAATGTCAGGAAACAGAATTTAGTAAAAATTAAAGAAAATTTTGGGAAGAATATAATAGGTCTGGATCAGTTCAAGGGCTACAAGGACTTAATCACAAGGTCCTCTCTGGTTACTGAGGAGAAGAAGAGGGAGTTTAACTTCAGTGGTACTTAGGTCATATGTTTAATGCTATGAGCTCTCACTCAGCACAGGGTCAGGCCATAAAAGATGCCTGCAAAGTCAAAACACTGAAAACAAAATATAGTTGCATAATGTTTTTGTTATCTTGGGGTAGATGATGCATTTCAAACACAGTCTTGTCACTCTGAATTCTACAGATATTGGGAATACTTCTTTCTAGCCTTTCCAAAGAGAAATATTTGGGAGCTACCTTTATAACAGATCTTGTTTGCCCCTTCCTCTCCCACCACACATACACAAGGAAAGCATATTGCTCTTCAATGTTACAAACTATATATATATATACTTGTAAAATTTGTTGTTTCCTTTCCCCTCTGCATTCTCCAGCCCCATTAATAAGTCATTTCTATTGCCACTAAGTAGTTATAATCAACATTCCTAACCAAGAAACAAAAGCATTACTTGCCAGTTGTCTTTAGTTTAGTTCATTTTTCTACATGGCATAGTCAGCTGACCATTCCTGGCCTGTAGAGGACTCCTGCAAAGGTGAATCCCCCACTTCTACAAAACCAGTTATGGTTGTACCACTAACACCAACTTCCCTTCCAGCTCCTGGGGAATTCATACATGAGTGGACATTGCAGCAGCATATGGGCTAGTGAGGCTTAATGAACCAGAATCAGCTGAAACACAGTACAAATATTTAACAACAAGAAAGCAAAAGTGGAGCACAACATTCATAAGACTAAGCTAAACAAGACTTCCCTGGTTAGAGAGTGCATTATATACCCATGCAGCTCTTACAGAGAGTAACAGAGTAGAACTGCAGCAACTCAGAAGCTGTAAACTTTGATAATAAACTGGGTTGCAGAAGTAAAAAATACAACATGTAACATCTGCAGGAAATGTCAATGTCATCATTTTATAGCTCATTAAGTAACCAGTGAAACATGCAAGTTAGATAATGCCAAATAATTGGGTGAGTGGGGCTTAATGAGGCCTCAGGTTGGTCACTTCAGCCCATTCAAGGAAGTGATGGGACAAAAAGAACAGATTTTCACCCAAATTCAGTATTTCCCATGTGTTTTGGAATTGCTATGTGAGCAAACCTCCTTGCTTTTGCATGGTGTCTGCTAGACCTCCTACATGTGGAACAGTTTGTTCCTGTACCAATAAATTTCTGTACTACACAAGTAGATCCACTGGCTCCCACTACAAGGTAAGCAAAGATTAAGCTGAAAGGTTTGTCCTTTCTTTTTAATCAATACCTGATTTTTGTTAGTGATACCCATTTTCATAGCTTTCTAATGCAGTGTAACAGCACAGGAACTGTGGGGGCATTGGTCACATGTGATCTGTATTGCAAAAACCAGTTTTTGTTATCTTTTGTGAGCATCACAGACTGTGCCTGCCACGGAACTTGGCAGATAGGATAATTTTATCCTGATTTCCACGTTTGTCTTAGATAAATAATTGCAGCAAATGGAAACTCTTATGCACTCAACTCATTCTGCCAATATATCCCAACATTTTTACTATTTAGATCTCGGGCAGGTCATATACTTTGTTTAAAATTTGTCCCTGTCTATTAGGTCTCTTATTAAGCTGGTATTATACACCGACTAATGCACAGAAAAAGGTATTAAAAAGTACATATATATGTGTGTGTGTATATATATATATCTCCTTTGGCTCCTGCCTTATTCTGGACAATATGCTTATGACCAAAATTTGCAGTAGATAAAATTCTCTTCTTTTTCTTAGCCTGTTGCAAATAAAAATTTGTCAAGGTAATCACTTTTACTCTGCTACTATGCTTGCTAATTCAGATCAGATCAAGCTAAAACTATCTATGTTCCCAGAGAAAATGGATGGTACACTGAGTAAATGTAAGCCAAACACAGATGACTATCTCTTCACCTACCAAGGAAACAGGGATTAGCTATTAAGTGCCATGTACAGCCCAACCAGCCTCTGTCCTTCAGCAGTCTCTGGATCAGAGTTAGCAAGTTGTAGTCAGAGCTAGCTACTCTTTCGGGAAGCAGCCTCCCACATCAGAAGAGCTGCTACCCCAGCCCTTCCTGGCAGCACCAGGAAAACATTTGCCTGGATTCCTTATAGAAGCCTTATGGAAAGTTTCCATCTGGAAGGCTGCTGTCTCACTCAGCAGTCACCCAGGAGACACAAGGGCTGCTGCTGGGAGACACAAGCATTCTCCTCTGGTTACGCAAGTGCAGGTATAGCGTTTTTGTATTAAGGGGACTAGAGAGGAACAGGCCTGCCTGAGAGCAAGACAAGGGAAATCATTTCTCAGTCTTTGAAGACTCTCTGAGCACTCCCAGCTCACCTTGCTTACCAAGAATCCCACCTCACCAGCTATCTCTGGCCATCCACCATGACCCACTGGCCAGGTTTTGGATCACTTCTGAGCTTCACAGATTCTCTCACGTTCTTCCAGCAGACCCTCAGAACCCCTATGAGTCTCTTCCTAGTCCATGCCAGCCTCCCAAAGTTTCCTCTGTTCCTCTTGAAGTGAGAACATAATGGTTGCATTTCAAAAAAACAGCAGAAAAAATATACGTAAAAAAATAATCCATAAAGAATTTGACAAGAAAAAGAAAAAACTGCTATATTCTTGGTCTACTTTTGCATTCTTTTCCAAGCACTTACTATTGGCCATTCTCAGAGCCAGGAAACAGATGCACAATTGGTCTGACATGCTTTTACAGTCATGGTCAAAAACAAATGGTTGATTATAAATTTTTTTAAAACCACTCATCTTTCTTAAGTAATTATTTTCTCTGTCATTTTGCTTGGCATTGCCAGAACAACTGATCCTGTAAGTTTGACTCCCGAAGAAGTTGCCATAGAAATTAAGGGGATCTTGCAAATTATTTATTCGGGTTTTATAGATGTACGTGTCGCATATGCAAAAAAAACTGAAGGAATTCTATGAACCTGAGTATCTAAATTAATCCCTGAAGAAGCAAAACCAAAGAAGCTTTGTAAGTGCTTACTCAAAACAAATGGCTTTGAGCTTTCTCTTTTGTTTAGCTCCAGATAAAAAGAGCAGCTGTTGATTTATTAAACTTGTGATGGAGGATCTCAAGTCTCTTGATTATATTCTCTTGCAAAACTTTCTACCAGTTTAAAATTCTCCCTCGTTTTACAGTTCTTCTACTCCAGATTCAGAAAATTCCTCAGACTGACAATCTCCAAATTAAAACAGGGCAAGGAGAGCCATTGTATCTATTTGCCCACTGGGATTTATACCTCATTACTCAATATAGATTGCACGCAGATCATGAATAGCTGAAGTAAACCCCTACATCCACCTTTTTTTGTATTTACTGACTTCTTTTTCAAACTTCTGATTAGCTAGAGGAATCAGAAGATTATGTCACCTCTTTGTTGCTATGTAGGAAAGAGACCAAATAGAATCTCACCTAGTATATTTATAGCAGCTCCACTTAACATTTTAGGTACTTAGGATTAGGTTCTCAGCTCCATGCCATCTCATCATGCTTCTAAGACACTTCTATCTCAAAAAAGTTCTGCTCAAACTTTTTACTTATATAGGAAATAAAAGCTTTTGCTTTCAAAATCACTATTTGCTACACACTTCTGTATTTTAAGATTCAAAAACTGTTGGCTACTCAACAAGACTCAAAACTGCAGTTATTTGCAGCTTGAAGGTTTTTTAATTAAGGTTGTATTTTGGTTTGGGTTTTTTTAACCAAGTAATTAATTGGTGGTAGCCAAGGTTTTAAAAGGAAGAGTGGCTCATCTACATTTTTTATAGATGCTCCTGCCAAGATTTGAAGTGAGATGCTAGAAGTGTAGGAACTTTGAAAATCAGGATATTTAATTAGGCATGAACATGAGATTTGGGAACTCTATGTCATGCATTTCAGTTCTGAAATCCTGGAAACAAAATTCACTGGTGTATCTTCAAATTAACTTCATATCAGGGTTCTACTTCATGATAATATTGTTAAGATTAAGATTTTTCAGATGTATTTCTTTGAGCAACGTAATTGAGAACAGTAAAAAAAAAAAAAACCCACAGGATTTTAAATTTTCAATTAAACTCATGTGAACTGCTCTCACTTCAAAATTTTAGGATAATACCCAGAATTCTGCCTTAGCCTATCAAGTGACATATCTCTACATTGAAAAGATACACATGCAGTGGATGTTGAAATTTATTGCTATTTCTTCACTTACACACACTATTTGAAATATGAATACAAAAAGTTTTTTGGATCCTTGAATATTTCTCCTCATCCTACTCAGACATGGGAAAATAACAAAAATACAGAGACAGTTGGCACAATAGGTTTGGGTCCACTTGCATGTCGGTTGATGACCTAATTCTTGAATTTTCCCCCAAAAAAACCCATGGAAGCACTACCCTACTCCCAAGGAAAATGTCATTTGCTCTGCTGGATTTTTCACTTCCTGACCTTCCAACTATACTTGTACAACTGAATATCCCAAATCTGGAAAGGGAAAAATCCCCCACAAATCTATCTGCCAGCTCCCTAAGAGTAATTTCCTTCTTTTCTTTACCTTCTCCTCCTTCCAGTACTGGAAATAGTGGAATTACAGCCTACAGCTGTAGCCAAGGACTCAATCATGGGAGCATAATTACAAGCCCCCAGTGCCATTTCCCCTTAAGACACATAATGAAACATTCATTTCAGTCGCCTACACTTTTCTCTTTTCCTATACTAAGAGGAAGTGGGATGTTGAGAGAATAGTGAAGTAGCTTTATCCTCCTTTCCAATACTTAGTGTTCATAATTAAGTAGTTGTGGGAGGACAGAGACAATATTTGTCACATGTTGCACTTTAACCTTCAAGGATTTAGCAGCTCCCATTTACCCTTTCTGAACACACAAGCACTGCCAGAAAAACTCCAATGAACCACTCCACCCTAACTAGCAAAATGTGTGTAATTTTCTAATAAACAGGCTGATGGGTCATTTTGGATAATTTTCTTCTAAAGCATTGCCCAGATCATCACAAAGTGCATATTATTATAAAACTGGTTTAACTTTATATACAGTACATATCACTCTAAATATCTAGGCAGATTTTTTTTACAGCATTTTTAACAGAGATTAACAGCATTAACAGCAGGTCCAAATCCTGTATTTTTATCAGTCTGCTGAATGGCACACAATACAGCCTGTGTTTCTACACAGCTGCGCAGCTACACTGGTTTGGAAGTTGCTGCTCTGCAAATACCTGCTATTCAGGTGTTTATTTTTTCCACAGTTCTGTTCCAAAGTAGTAAAGCTGTATCCTTCCTGCAGCTAACCAAATTTAATGCATATTCATTAGAACTAGATTAGCATGAGTTGAAAATAAGCCTTAAAAAATAAAAAAGGAAGTAAAACTGTAGTATGGCTACATTGAACATGTTACTTTCCTAACTACTGTACCTGGTTAAACCTAAAAGGAAATTATTTTACCAAGAAACCTCTGTGTCATGAAAAATATTTATGCATATTTATGTATTTTATTTTCCTGAGATCCAATAACATACCAAATTCCCCTGAATTATAGCACAATTAAATATTGCTTTTAAATGATCAGCGTGTCAGTAGCTGCATGAATAAGAGTCTCTTAATGAAGATCAAGTAATAATGTCTCTGGGATTTTCCCCTCAAACTATAAGAACCATTCCATAGTAGAAGAAGCCAAATATCAATAATTACGAAATTTAGAAAATTCAGAGTCTCTCAGTCCTTCTGCTATTCTAAATCCTATTTAGCTATTTCAAGATGGTTCTACATAGAATAACTGGCAAAAGGACCTAGACTCAGTGCTAATATTATTCATCACAAATATGTAGATGTGATTTCAGAACTATTTCTAAGTCAGTTGCTGTGTATCAGGTCATGTGCAGGGTCTCATAGTGAGTTTGTCAGCAGCACAGACCTTCATGATAACTACATCATCAGCAAGTAAGGAAGATGAGAAGGACAGACTTTTGTGAAAGAAATTTAATTTTACTGTTGTGCCATGCTAAAGGGCCATGCTCTTTCTACACTCATGAAATAATGCTGGTGGGGGCTCAGTTTGAACTGCATTTCTGGGACAATTCACAGCAGCTGAAAAAATTTGGAATGAGAGGGGATGTCTGCATGAATCTCACAGAGCAGCAGGTGATCCCTCCTGTGCCAGAAAGCACAAGTCTTCTACACTGTCATCTGCTAATTTGGGTGCTGACAATGGTGCCTGTCCTCAGCTGGAAAAGGCTTGTTTCAACTGGAACTGGCTTCATCTCCTTAAAAATAGTTCCTGGGTTCACAGTCTTGATCTGTCCCCTGAGAGCAGGGAGACCCTGTTCACAAGGCACATAGTCCATTGCTAAATTTCCAATAATAGGGATATGTTACCACAACAGAATCCTCAGAAAAGATCCCAGTGAAGCTAACTGGACATGGGTGACAAAGTCATCTTTCCCTCTTTAACTACCCATGGTGGTATATTTGTCTTATCATAGAAGAATAAGTCAAGTAAGGTGATCATGAAGTTTTACTATTTATCTTCAGAAAGTTGTAACAGAAGCAGCCAGGCAAGCTGAAAAATGCGTACTAATTGAGGCACAACAAAAGAGTTAATGAAAAAGATTTCATGATGAAGGGCAGAACTAACAGCGGGACAGAAGACTTCTATTGTCCTGTGATTTACCATTGCCTAATCATTGCTGGGGGAACAAAAATGAAAATCCTTTACAGGACTGGAAACAAAGCTCATGTTTTACAGATTGACCAAGAAACAGGAAGGTTCACTAAGCTGTTGTTTCTTTGCACACACTTCCAGGTAAAGTGAGTGGAGGATCAGCAGAAAGTCCTTTGGCAACAGAAGCAAGGAGGGTGGGGAAAATTTCACAGGTAATGCCAGCTTTGAGATACAAAAGTGCATTTAGATTGTCATCCTCCTGAAGAAGAAAATGCTGCAGCAAATAAAGAACAATAAAAATAAATAAAACAAACAAGTTTGCAAAATATATTCTGAAATGTGACTGTATGTTTCATAACCATTTTCATCACAGAAATGTTTTCATCTTCACATGAAAGAATTAAATAAAACCATTCCTTCAAGAATTACATCTAATAACGTAATTTATACTCAGTGATCTAACTAATAGACTACACAGTACTTCTAAAACAACATTAGAGAAGTGGTATTGCTATTGCAGCACCCACATCCAGATAAGGCCCAGGGGATACAAGTCTGTGCTGTAATCCTTCCCCTGCAATCCTTGCTGCCAGCTCCTCACCACCTATAATCTTGGTGGTCAGCTGCCTAACAAAGCCAAGGCCTACATTTGACTAAACACAGTTGCCTCACCTTAACTCAGACTGCTTTTGCGATGTATATGCACCTGTTAAAGATGCCCAAATGTACCAACCCAAAAGGGAAAAAATGTTCCCCTAAAAAGAAAATAGAGGAGAGCAAGAGAAGTTCACAGCAACACTAGCTAATGCTACATTACTGCTCACAGTACATCTACATCTAACAATTAGATGCATTATCAAACACAAAACTCACATCAAAGCAATGTAAGAACTGTGTCAGGCAGACAAAAGTCACTTCAGTGGCCCCAGGCAAGCTGGTGCAAATTACCAGATCTCTGGCTATAGATCACCTTCATTGTTGTTTGCTTAAACTTTTTTTTTTTTTAATTAAAACATCCCAATACAATAAATATACCCATCCAACTTAATTTCTTGAAAAACCAGTGAATCATTATTGAAACAGAAAAGATTTCTTAGGTACTTTTTCTTTCATGACCCGGCTTCAGAAGTACTATGGAACAGGATTGCCATCTCTAGCTCCTGCCTTTAGCCTTCATTACAAGAAAACAAAAGTGACTCTCTGATGAGCCATTTAGAAATGCCAATCTGCTGAGAACAAATACCCACTCAGAAGCAAAAATCAAGAGAACAGATCTTAGCCTAAAAAAAAAAAGTGCAAGAGTCAGCAGCTTTTACATCTGAGAGGAAAATTAGTGGATCCTCTCTGATAGAAGGACTTAAGCAAACAAGTTTCAATCAGAGGCTTGCTTCCTAATGTCTTCAGTTCTTTTTTTCTCAGGTAAGAGGAGTCCTAAGAAGACATGGGCCTACTACAATCCACAGGAAGACCAAATCCATTATGTTGGTTGGTAAAGACCAAAAATAAATTGTTAATTAAGATCAACATAATTTTTCAAATGTTTTACTCCTGGAATTATCCATGTCCACAATGTCCTCAAATCCCTTTTTTGCCAAAATTAATAATCTACAGGATTCACCAGGCAGTATCTAAAAATATTCAGAATTATCAGTATACAAAATGAAATGATGTTCAGCAATGCAAAACTTAAAGCATTTTGTCTGCCTAATGTGCTGCCCTATATCTACAAGACAGGCCTTTGTCAGTTACCATGTAAGTATGAAGTGAATTTTAATTGTCCATGCCACATTTATTGTTCAGCATCCTCTTCTCAAATGCTTTTGAAAACTACAGTACCTCTTTTGTTATCATGGAATCAGAGAATCAGAGTCACAGAACCATTTACCTTTTAGAGGGCCTTTAAGGTCTTCGAGTTGAACTGGCAACTCCACTAAACCATTTCCCTAAGCACCACACCTAGGTGTATTTATGGCCAAGCCATGACTAGCCTGTTTCTCCAGGAGAATGCTGTGGGAAATGTGTCAATGGCTTTTACTATTGTCCAGGTAGACAACACCCACAGCCCTTCCCTCATCCACTAAGTGAGTCATCCTGTCACAGAAGGCAATCAGGCAGGACCTGCCTTTCATAAACACATGCTGGCTGGGCCTGATCACCTACTTGCTGTGTATGCACTGCATGATGTCCCTCAAGATGATCTTCTCCATGACCTTCCTCAGCACCACGGACAGGCCTGCAGTTCTTTGGTTCTTGTGCCTTTGCTGCCTCCTGGATCTCCATCCACTGACAGGAAACCCAAGGACCTTGCTAGCACAGCATCCCCCAAACTCTGGCATGCTGCCCACACACACCCCTCTGTTTTACCTTTGTTTTACCCTTTTCCTCCCTCAAATCTCTTTTAAAGCTCTTCCAATGAGCTCTGCTAATGCTTAAGCTAGTGAGACAGTGGTACCCCACCTGTCACCCGTAGGCTTGGTGTTGCATAAACTGACCCATTATAAAATGCCCCAAAATTCTGCCTGTGACAACAGGCTCAGAGCCAGGTATTGATCTGCTGCCTTTTTCTGTTTTCTCCATCCTTCACTGCACCTGGAAGGAGAGAGGAGGACACTACTTGTTCTCCTGATCCCTTAACCAGTTGTCCCAAGGTCCTAAATGGCCATACCAGGGCAGAAAGCTCTCTTCCCATCTCTATCCTGGGCCCCAGGGAGCCAGCAGACTTGTTTGTCTGCATACAGGGCCTTCTGTTCCCTTCAGAAGGGCGTCTCCTTTGATCATGACCAGCCTGTTATGGAAGCAGTTCTGAAGCAGGGCCTAGGGCAACTTTGACACCTCCAAGCTAAATGAATTATTGTCCTTGTTAACCATCATTATTGTTCAGTTCTGCTTGTACCCTCATACCTATTATGCCAGGGCACCTGGGAAAGTAGCTAAGGCATTCACCCCAACAGTACCACTACTTAGTCAAAGTCCCCACAGAGACCAAAATTTCATTCTTTGTTCTCACATTAGAGGAACAGCCTAAACCCAGATGAGTATTAGCTTGGTTTTTCTTTAAAATCTAACAGTACTTGTATGAACTGAATGTTTCTGCTTTTGCTTGGTAGTATGTCAGCAGATTCATTTGGCCAGTAACGCTCCTGTGCCCACACTTGCTACATACACCCCCAGCCTTAGCCACTGGCACAAAGCTGCAGAGGCTCACAGTCTTCTCATAATTTGTGTCATCATTGACTAGAATGCCTAATCCCACTGTATGCTGAAAAGCAGGAGCATTTTTGAAGGATGTGAAATCACTTCTTCATGTCCTGCTGGGATTTTGTGCCTTGCCAAGAAAAGTTAACCCACGACTCTTACACTAGGACCAGAGAAACATGGAAACATTTATAATCAAAATTTTGGTCAATTGAGGTTCAAAGATAAACAGCTGTTGGGAGTGTAAACACAAGGCTGTATTCAAATTATAGTCTTTTTTGTGAAATCTTCAGTCAATCAGTCAATGATGAGGAAAATGTCAGATCATTGATATTGAATCAAAAGCATAAACTATAATATTCAAGGCTGAAATGTTTGCATGAGTCATCTATACAACATTTGGAAGCAGTACACAACAGAAAAGAGGGGAAAAAACCAGAATAGAGAAAAAGAGATTCACTGACTACAGTTCTGATGACAGATTTTGCAGAATTTGGACTGAATGTTTCTCAAGTTACTCTAATTACCTTTTTATTAGAGATTTTGCACAACATCAAGAAAACACAAAGACATTGTTACTGAGTAGGTTTCTTATTGATAGGTAAACAAAAGGACTTGAGTATTTTTTTTAAAAAACCCTTTAAAGATGCCAAGTGTAAAGGCATAACTATAAAATACTGATTAAATATACCTGGAAAATAGGTTTCCCAGCATCATGCAGTAATGGCTACGTCTTTGTAAAGAGATGGTTATCAGAAGGCCTAAATGCTGCAGGAACATACAACTTGTTTTGACAAAAATGTAATGGCTTTGAAAGAACAAGAAGGAAATATAATCCAAGCTGTGAAGGTTTCTACAAGATAAAAATTCTGTACAGCAGTGTACATCCTCAGGCTTAAATATAAGATTCTACATGTAGAGGACAATGAAAAATTGTGCTTGGGTGTACATAAATTCTGCAGTCTGGAGGCCTTTGCCTTTGAAAGTGCACAAAAATTAATGTGATCTTTCAATACGGAGATAAACTAATCATAAGTGAAGCCTCCATTTGCCTCTGAACAATAAAATAAAGGGTACTCATACCTTCTTTGCCAGGGAGATATTGGAAATCAAGCTTATACTGTTTTCAGCCTAATGCAATATTTCCTGCCTCCCACTTTTTAAATTATTTATACTCACAGAATAACGTATTGCATATGAAATAAAGACACATGTACTAGTTCCCATTTAATGCTTTTCATGAGCAGCATCTAAGGAATTTTATAAAAGGTAATGTTATACCTGCTTATGGAGGGAAGATGGAGACAGACAGGGCAGTTAACTTTCCTGTGGAGCCTCAGCCCACTGGTTGCATATCTAAAAACACAAACCAAGTATCTCAATATCCCCTTGGGGATTTTTTGTCTGAAAATTATGGCCAAACTACAGAAATCATAACTTCAGATTATGACAGAAAAGAGCCATGTTCTCCACACCGGGCACAGTTAAGATGATTCTTTTCATGGCCAACTTTGAAAAGTTGGGCTTATGTTACTGGCTATGTCTCTATGCTTTCTTCCTTAGGCATAGTAAACATAAATAATTATTTTTTTCAGATGAAAGTGCATATGCTAGTGCCAACCTTACTCCAGTTACTAGGGCAACAAGGAGAACACACAAAATGCACGAGCCAGATAAAATCAGCTTCTGTTTGTGCATGAGTTGTGACGATCAGCATTGGCAAAGGATTTAAAAACAGATGACTGGCATTAGGCTATTAAGCAGACAGCAATAATTTTACTCTTTCTTCTCCTGTATGCACTACATTTCACTTACATCCTTTTGACTTCACTTCCTAGTAGAAAATTGTTCTAGCTTAAGTATGGAAGTTATTATCATTCCTTCCTTCAGATTCAGGCATCCAAATAAATGAAACTTCAACAGTGCTTAGCATCAAGCAGCTTCCAGTCTCCAAGGCTAATAGAACTGCTAGGATTAAAAGTGGTAAGAACGGGCTCAACTATCTGGAATAATGTAAGCAAAATATCATGTCATTTTTATGTGAAGCATTTAGATAGTGAAAAAAAATCGAGCCTTACATTGAACTAATCAAGGCTAAGTTATAGCACCATATCAAACCTTTATTAAACTAATCTTTGGAAAACAATTCTCAGAAATTCATTCACTCTATCAATAACACTTTAGTCACAGAAATTGCAGTTCTGCTGTAAACAACTTGCTAATTGTATTTCTCAGTCTTTATGGTGATAGACATGCTAATGGATTTAAGCATGTCATTACAACAGAAGAGTCCCTTGCAAGAAACAAAAGCTCACAAACAAGCTACTCTCTCCAGCTAAATCATAGTCGCCCCACATACACCCCACAGCCACATTGCTTCTTCCTGAGAGCTTGCATGAGAGAGGAGCAAAATCAGTACACAATTGTCAGTACAAACATGCAGTCGAGAAATGTTCCATCATCTGCAAGATCAAGCGCTTGCATAATGGAAACAGTGCTTTAGTTTGACAGCATACAAAAAAATCATACATTCATGATGATTTCTACAAGTATCCCTGCAAATCAGTGGCCTGTAATCACTAATTCATTGTATACACTGACTTTGGCATAACTCCCAACACATAAGAAGACTTAACAACATTTAAATCAGGATTAATGTAGAAAGCTACAGCAACATCTTCCAAACATATCTGGACTTAACAAATTGCCTAAATTCGTAATATTTATATTTTATTTGTATAAATTTCATTTAAAAAGTAATATGCTATCTATGGCAGCACAGTGAGCATTTCATTGTATATATAAAGTGATTCTTAAATGTTCCTCATAAAAACATCAGATCCTCCAAATACTTTCAGTAAATTATACGTGCATAATTATCTAATTTATTTTTGAAAGTGTTATTGGATAAGTAACATGTCTACAATTCATATGCCAAGAAATGAATAAAGCAAGTAATAAAATACTCTGTTAATCAGGACCAAAAGTTCATTCTTCTATTTTCATAAAGCCATGTTAAATCTAAACTGGAACACTATTGTATCAAGTGTGCTATGAAACACTGCTGCCATCTACACAAATCAGTACTGAAGAAATTTGGTATGTTTCCCTTTCATTTTGCAGTAATTTGCTGTAATAAAGACAGCAGCTTTAGGAACCTTGCTGCTGGGATAATTATGCAGTTTATTGAATTTTCTTATTGTTTTTTTCCTTTTTGTGTATCTTCTATCTATCTTCTATCTATCTTCTATTCTAAGGAATTCCTTTTTCTTCCACTATAGTTCTCTAGCAAAAGTGAATTCTGTAAACTTAATAAAACTATTTTTGAACACTATGATAAACATCCAGGAGACTGTTTTAAATAGTATTCAGAACAATTCTGCTTAAGCATAAGAAAAAACTCCAAGGAAGACTCATTTCCACTCACCCATATTTCCACTACCTCACTATGTAAGTTCCAGAATACATCATAGATATATTCTATATATTCTATAATTTTACGTTTGTCTCAGGTAAAAATAATTCTCTCCACAAAAAAATCCTAACTCTCCTGCCCAATGAACTTATGAACAGCTAACCTTCAATAAAATAAGTCAATAAAGAAATAGCTCATGTAGTGCTGGACTACAGCCAGTTTTTCTATGTCAACAGAAGTCTGTGTTAGTTCATGCAAACGTTTCCTTTTTATGGTGAATATGTTTATATTTATATTTGTATTTATATTTGGTGAATATATTTAATTCCATAAAGTCAAAAACATCAGTGCAAGCTTAGCGTAATTCCCCAGTATCCAATTCAGTGACATTCAGGACTGAGGAGCACTCTGTAGGCCCAAGGTTTTTCAGTTTTTTCCACTCATGAACCACCAGAAACGGCAATTCTAAATCATTATAATTATCTTAATTATTACGATGAAACCAGAATTTTACACCTATTAACTCGTTGTGCTTCTGCTGTTGCTATAAAGCTACACCCACTACCACCTCTCATTCCCCACTGTCTCACTCAAACCCTTTTCTCTTCTTCAACAGTCTGTACCACCTCATGTGGTCAGCCTTCTGTCAAAGGCTGTATCCCAAATGGGAAGTGGCAGTCGCCTTCCCAAGGCACAGCACCACAGCCCTCACAGTATCTCCAACTGCCTCCTGTGTACACGTGTTGTGCTCAGAGCTCTTCCCAGAAAGAAGGCAGAACTTGGCCCTTGCAACCCTAAGGGCAATTGGCAGGGAGATAAGCGTCCAAGTTCTTTCAGTAATATAAATGAAGACTTTTCTTTCAGTAATATAAATGAAGGGAGTTGCAGAAGTTAAAATTTGAGTCATAGATCCTACAGTGATTCACTGTGTTAAGGTATTTGACATCAAATACTTCATTTACTCATGGTGCATAACATGCTCCACACATTCTTCTACACAAGGTCCCAGAGACACACTTTTCAAATGCCCAAAGCTGTTACTATTACACCAGAGCAAGAGATTACCTTTCCACCCCTTCTTCTTGACCTCTGTAACCTCTGTACTATGCTCATGCATTCTGTAGTCTGCTGAGAGCTAGAAATTACACCAGCTCCAGTTTTGTTCAGATTTTCTTTTCACCACAGAAACCACATGCTCAGCAGCATGAAGTTCCATATCTTGCTGCTTGCAGCTGCAGTAATACTGGACAAACATTTCAATTATTTGAATAGTCCACAGCAATACCTGAAGATTATTATACCAATAATGTGAATTTTGTTTTTAATTTATATGCCACTGATACACCAGAAGCTAATTTTCAGGGAAAACAAATAGAATAATTTCATATTTAATAATGTTTACTTCTCGCTTTAAATAAATAATCATTTTTAGATGGATCCCTAATAAAAATTGATTTTATTTCATTATTTTTACTCGGGCTTTCCATTAAAATAACATGGAAATGGTCAGTTGCTCTGTCTAAACATAGCATAAGCATATCAATGAGCAGGGCAGGGGAAGTTTGACTAAGAAGCTTTAGCACAGGTGAGAAATTCCATTGGTTGTAGGGACCTGAAGAAGCAAAACCAGCCCCTTCTTGCTTTGACAGAAAATAATTAAGATTGTCCAAAAAAGAAGAATAGGCAAGAAAGTGAGGGAGGAGAAAATTAACTAATAATAGAAACAGGAAAAATTTTAGCAGGAAGAAGAGGAAGGAAAGCAAGCAAGTACCCAGAACAGTAATGAAAATCTCACCTGGTAACTGTGAGAGAATTGTAAAGATTAAATAGAGGTGAAACAGAAAAACAGGCTTTAATTATTTTCCCCCTTCCCCTTGCACTATCTTTTATTTTCTTCAACTTTTAAAGTCTCCTTTACTGTTCTTTAGTCTAAAAAAACAAGTGCTTGCTGTCTTTCTACATGAGTAATTATTGCTGCTCTCTTCTGCAGTATTTCCAAATAGGGTTTTTTGGGGTTTGGTTTTGGTTTTTGTTTTTCAAAAGTGACATTTCCAAAACGCCTGGGAACACAGCTTCTTCAGCTTTCCCCTAAAAGACAGGATAAGCTCCTCTCCTAGAAATGACTCACACCTCTAACCTACTGAGTCTTGAAGAAAATGTGAAGGTGCGGCTCACTCTGGTACACAAACATTTTGCTAATCCATTTTGCTGAGCATTAAATGGACAAATGTGTTATTCATTTCCTTGCTGGTAAGCCCTGCCTCTCACCTTGGGGGAGAGATGGCAGGAAAGCACAACCAAAGGACATTCAAAGGGATAAGAAGGTTGAAACCTTTCTCCCGTTTTCTCTAGACTCTCTCACAGCTTTTCTCTGAAAGTTTCATTAAAAATAGAATCTATTTCAGTAATCAATTAAGTGCTTAAATCACAGTATATGCCAGGTGTGAATATTTCACAGAACAACAGGCTTTGACTATTTATTTACACCCTATTTTTCTTGAAGATTTGGACACATGCAGACTAAAACATAATCATGTAAACTTAATCTGTTTTCTGTTGTACTGAAGATTAACTGTACTACATTTTATTCACAGCAAGAAAATAGACATAAAATTAAGCAGTCTGTAAAAAAGATAGGCTTAAAATATTCTTTTATCCTTGTCACTGCTTCTTAACTGTACAGGTTACAGTGGAACCTGTACAGTTAAGAAAACCCAGAGAACCCAGCTACCCTCAAAGAGCACTCGAGATACAGAAATAAAGAATGCACTTGGTAGAATTACAATAAAGTAAAATACCTACCACAACTCTAATGAAAAAAAGAGAAAGTAAAGGCATGCCACTATGAAGCCTATGTTTCACATGTTTCTTTGTGAAACTCTTCCAACTGTTTCCAAGGATGCATCTGTAGTCTTTACACATAACATGGGCTGACATGAGAAAGCTCATACTCAAATCAATACTTCTGTGTTCATACAAGTCCAGAGATAGCTTTAAATGATTAGAAGGGCTGCTAAGGTATTACAGCTACAAAAAAAGTATTTTTTTTATTCTTTCCAAAATCTTCCTAAATTGTAAGGAAAAAAAACCATCCATGAGTGTTTTAGTAAGTGCTACAAAGTCTGTGATGGATACGTTAAGAAAACGAAGAAAATTTGAAGTAATTTAATTCAGATTTTGAGCTACTATCACTGTACAACTATTGAAAAATATTACCCCTCTAAAATGGACTTAATGAGGATAACAGTAGCCTATGCCTTTAATTCAAGTTGTAGTAAAGGACATACAGATTGATTCTACATCTCTATTTTTATGTTCCTCCATTTTACATTCCTTTTTCATGTGTGTGAGAAAACTTCCTGTTTTATCAATAGTTTATTACAATAATAGTTATCATTAGCAGAAAAATATGGTATTAGCTATGAAAAATATGAGTTTACTGTCATTTGGGTAGTTAGGATTCTGTATAAGTCCTTGAACAGAGCAACAGTATGGGATTTTTGGTCAGCTCTTTTGCAGGATTTTGCAAGATGTAACTTGCATGAAAAGATCCTCATTTACAGAGTTCCTGCTAAGGCTACCTGATTACTCTGGGTGACATATAAGGGCTATAAAGCATCTTCCTGTGCATGACAACTACAAATACTTATTAGAGCAAGTGATGAGCTGAGCAATTTCAGCACAAGGAAGAAAAAAAAAAAAGAAGAACTAGACCAGATCCAATCTGAAAAGTAAATCATTAACACACACTTTTGGTAGGTGAGTGTTTCATTCTGCGGCTAGCTGAATTCTGATTCCTAAAATCAACACAGCAGAACAGAGGGTGTTGTGCTAATGACCGTTTACTTACATTACAATCACACTTATTCAATACATGGTTAATGACTAAGCACACAGTAAATCTATAAAACCCAAGGACACAAGGTACCAAGAGGTGTTCTGCTTCATTGTTACTTTGGAGCCTGATGTACTTGGCATCACTTTGATTGGATGGCTTCTCACAAATCTCCAAAACAGAACAAGGTTTAACTATAAAAATTATAAAAATTGTATTTGCTCTTACTTTTAGTCTAAGGAAGCTACTATTCCATCACAACAGAACTTGAAGAGTCATATCAAAATGTATTGCGGTGATTATGTGAGTATAATTATTTGTTCTCTGAAATCTTCCAAAACTTTTCATTCCTCTCAAGCTGTCATCACGTGTGTTGGGATCCATTTTCCTTCACTGGCAGAAATTAATCTTAGGTAAAGATTATTTATTTGTGATTTAGGTCTAATTCTGGTGTTACTTATTATATATATAGGTGTCTGAAACGAAGATGAAAATATAAAGAATTATCAGTTCCTGCCTCATAATTTTACACCTTTCAAGAAAAAACAACACAAACCTCCTTGTGAGGTCCTTTAGGTGGGTTTTCTGTGCTTGCACTTAGCTGCTAAACAAGAAACTAGATTTCATACTATCATCCAACTATATTGAAGATAAAAATGTGAATTTTTCAGAAGATACCTATTTCTAGCATTATTTGGGGAGGGTTATAATTTGACAAAACCATCTGCAGCTGCATAAAGTAACTGAATAGCTTTATCATTTATAAATATTTGGTTTTGTTCATAGAGTGAAAAATATTTTAAAGTAAAAACATGCCACCTCTACAAGAGCCACAACACAAGGAGAAATTGATTGTTCCCCATCAAAAAGCTGTACAATATATTAAATGGTGCTCTTTGAGAAAAAAAAGAAAAAACATTTATAGGGAAATTTTAAATTTCCATTCTGGAAACTTTTTGAGTTACTATTTCATGACAACAAAATATGAAATTTCTCTCTGTACGTGGCATACTGATCATTACATTCTCTAAGGATTTTATTTCAATTATTACTGGTATGAATAATGATTTGTTCCTTTCAAATGCTTTTTACATGTACATTCCCAATAAACTTACAAACCAATATGGAATTTTCTAAAGGATAAATATTTTTCCCTTTCTTATTTTAATAGAAAGTATAATTGGATAATTATTCTAATCTTGCCAGTAAAGTATTTCTTCTGATAAAATTATATCGCATATATTTGCTTTTCTAAAGTCATTGCTATTGAATCAGGATTAGTAATATGTTTGGTTTTCTCCAATTTGGGATCTTGCATCCTTTACTAGACAGCTAAGAACTTAAAAGAGATTTTCTTCTTAGTCTCTTTTTTATTTTTCTTTTAGCTACACTGATTCTGTAATCTATTCCTGACAATTTAAGGGGGACAGTAAGAGTACTATACCTTAAAAAGGTAGTAGATCAGTTTCAGTTAGAGAAGTCAAGAAATACAGTTTCTTTTTTTCCCACTGATTTATTGCAACCAATTATATTTATATAATTGACACTGTATCTGCATATAATATGTTGTCTGACATTAACGGTAGTACCTTATAAAATAACTTAGAGAAGAAATTCTTTAAAGTCATTACAATTGGCAATTATTATTTTGCAATAATAATGCAGTATTTTGATAGCATTATAAAGAAAATTTAATAGTGGCAGATGTCTACAATGGTATGTAGGCTTAATATGTAACCATTACATATTAGTCAGCCTAATGAACTACTTGAGAAAAAGGGACACAAGTTTCTAATTGTGATACACGGAATTGCATCAAAATACCGCAGAATAAATGGTTTCAATACAATCTCTTTATTCCTTCTTCTTCTAAACATAAAAAGGCACATTGGTAAACCCACTGTTTTTTCATCATCACAAAAATAAAAGAGCAGAGGAGCAACTGTAGACAATGGGGAGCATATCAGTCCCAGGAAAGACAGGAAAACCTGATTATAGGCTTTCTCTGAAAAGTATTGGGATGGATTCTCAGGTTAGGTAAATTTTTACTATTTATTCCAATTTCCATGTGTTATGGAATGGAAAGGGAGAGAAATTAGGTATTTTTATGAACTAGATCATTGGATCTGAGGAACAGACTTCCCTGCTGAGGCATCCAGACAAAATGGGGACATATAGGGCAGAGCTGCATGTAAACACTGTCCCCTGGATGTTGCTGGTATTTCAAGATGAAGTTGGTCATGGAGCAGTGGCAGTTTTCTCTGAAGAGACTCAGCAACAGATTAGCAGAAAAATCACTCTAGCCAATTTTAATCAAGAAAACAGGGCTTATACAGGACTGAGTGGCAAGACTGTCACATTAATTTCTTTTCTACTCTTCTTAAACACAATTTTAGATTGAGAAAAGTCTTAGAAGTACACTTTGGACTTACAGATATTGTTCAAGGAATCCAAGAACATTGAATATACCATTAACTCAAAAGCATAAGAAAAAAAATTAAAAATCAGAAGCATTTCTTTCAAAATGTGCTTTGTTCTTTAAAATGATCTTTACATTTTGTGCTACCCATATCAGTAATTACATACATTATCTGTGAACAATCAGATGGGTTGGAGTCCCTCAAGATCAAGAATGAGATGTACAAACTCCATGTATAAGAGATGTATAACAGCAGCAGTCCTGTCAGATTCAGCAATGCAAGGCATCATCATTATCAGAGATTAAATACGAAAAAATAGTTCCCTATAGTAAGTACCACAGGTAAAACTACCAGAAATTAGTGAAATCTATGACCTGTCTGAAATACATATACAGAGAGAGTCTGAAGGCCTTGGAGAAATAATTTTCTATGTTTAGAAGTATCCCTTCCACTACTGTATCATATATTATTGAAATTAAATGTAACACATACAATAAACTCACAGCAAAACAAAATACTCATTACATTTTTATTTAAAAAAAGTTGCCCACAAAGGATATCTTTGCAAAAGTATAGCTAGCTCACAGCACGTGTTTAGCTAATAAAGAAAGCATTTTGTTTTAGTAGACATTCCCTATGGGAAATATTCAGACTAAGGAGTCTGACTTCAATTGTTTCTTATCAGAATGACTTACTGAACAAATATTATTAGAAGGTTGTTCATACTTCAGAATGCTTTTTCCATCACAAGACTGATTGCCTGAAGTGTATACATCATCATTTGATAAGAGCAGCCTCACCTTTTACTGATACTTTTGTTGAACTGCTTATGACTTTGGTCAGAAAGAGCTGTTACTTTCTTGATCTTGCACAGAAAGAAGGTAAATTCCAAGTATCATTTTCCAGAACAATTATAAATTTTTCAGTCCCTTTCCAGTCTCTTTTGTTGTTTTGATTCATTCCACCAACACCACATAAACCTGTTCTGTCTGCTCAGCTTATTTTGGAATCAGTTCCTTACAGGAGAGTTAAAAGAACATGTGCAAACACAGAGAGATATGCATGAAATGCCCACCTGAACCACCTCTGTGGAGACTGACCTGTGGTTCTGAACATGAGGGTATCCTGAGATCAGAAAGACAAATAAATATCTTACTATCAAAAATCACTGAATCACCTCTGGAGATTTACTTGCCTTATCTTTAAGTGTTTTGACACTTTGAGAAAAGAAGCAAAATATTTTAGATTTTTTCCTTCTGAAAAATAGATAGCTCCTTCACTATACTGCTGCAGAGGAAAGACAGTATAAAAACCATTTTTCCATATTCACATACAGCAGTTTGTCTAAACTAGCCCACAAAAAGCCAAATTTCTCTTGGAAACTACTTTCCTCTAAAGCTTTTTGAAGGCATTTTCTTTGTCATGCAGAAAAGTCTGTCATGCTGAATCCTAAGCTTGCAATGAGAGCTCCAGCAAAATGATGAATATGTTGTGAGGGATGCTAGAATCCCGATATCAAAATTAAATTGTACAATTCTTCATACCTTTTCAGTGACTATACCAGACACTTTTCCCGTTCTCCTCTTTCTATTTGTGTGTATTTGTCAATCTACCTGTTCCCAGCAGTAACCTTATAATAAATTTCAATCATATTGGTAGAGGAATGCAAGCGCTTCTGGAGTTCTGTGAAAACTCTGTTCAGTGGGGGTAAGAGAACCAATTTCTACTTCAAGTTAAAAAAATGCAGAAAATACAGCAGTTGAAAGTCAACAGTCATTTATTCCATTGGCCTAGCATTAGCCAAATAATAGATCCAAACTTTGGACACAGTCACGGGAAAAACTATATTTTACTTAGCCAATGGTTGTCTCAGAAAGGACCCCATGACTCAGAATGTAGATGGAACAATTAGAGAGAAAATTAACTATAACTAAGTAGAAAAACAGAGATAAAAGGATCAGGAAAAAAACCCAACAAACCCACAAAAAAACCTAAAACCAAAAACCAGTTGTTTTTATCTGCAGTGTTCACAGGACAAGTTGACATCCAGAACATAATGCAAGTTTCTTTATCACTCAATCCCACATTACTGAGACTAATGGGTGTTTGATAATGTTTACTTATTTTAAAAATTTTATTGGAGAAATTTGTGTTAACTTCCTTATTTGAAAAACATTATAGAATTATTAGATTGAATAGAGAGTTGATAGGCCATCTACCCAAGCCTTTGCTTATTAAGGGCAGGCACCAAAAGCTCCCTGAAATCAATATAAATACTTCCATTTATTTTATCTGTAAAATTAGGATTAGGTTCTTGTAAGAATGTTAAGCAGTCCAAAAATGTCCCTGCTCTTCTCAAGTTAAAAAAGGATTTCTGTCACTTTGTCACAATTTGTTTTACTTGTGTGGATGGGTTGGAGAGCTTTATATTTAGAGAAATTATATTCAGTGAACATAAACTCAAACTCTTCTTCTGACATCATTAAGACAACCACAATGCAATTTTCACTTCTGTAGATTTAAGTTTGCCACGAAGAGCAATTTCTGCTCATCCCTGTAGTGAACCATCTTAAGGCATGCAGAAGAAAGGTCATGAGATCATACTGGTGATTTTCCTACGCTTTCCAGAGCTTAGGGAAGCAAAAGATGTTGCATAAGTAAACATCTTTGCATGGCCATAGGCTCAAAACCAGTCATCGTGACATCAGAGTCCAGTAACATCTTGTGGAAGAATCAAGAATGGGACATCACTCCATGATCAATATGATCAAAGTGAGCCATTTATTGCAATGTGACAGTACCTTTTATGCAGTTTTCAGCTTCTATCACACGTTATGTGCTGCTTTGCAGTTGGATATACCCTAAAAGCACATGTTAGCCTTTTAGCCCGGATTGGTTAATGGGTTTGCACATACAGCAGGTTTATGGAGTCCTTCTTTTGGCTTCCATCCAATTCTCACACTCTGAGGCTGTTAGCATCCTTTGCTCTTCTTCAGACGTGACTTCTGTTATCCTCAGGTTCTTTCAGATATTTCACCCATAGAGGCTGTAATGTACAATATCAAGTTAAGTGATTTTACACAGGCTTTTCTAGCAGACTAATACAAAATGCTCTGAAAACATAACACAGATGTAATACAGATCTGCATTACTGCCTTTCATGATATGCTCTCTGCTGCAGTGCTGGGCATCACAGGGAAGGGATTTATGGGTTTAAGTCAGCTCAAGCCATTTTCTTTTTTCCAAATTATTTTTGCTACCTTTTTAGTATTTATACTCTGTGTTGGGCTTAGATGGGTATCCACTCCCCTCATACTGATCTGGCCAAGTCAGGAAGTCATTCACACTCTTTCAGTGAAATCAAGTGTAAACATTTATAGCACCAGTTCTTCCTCTCAAATGTTGATAGCTACACTCAGTCTGCTTTGTCTTGAGCTAAAATAAGCTTTCTTTGCAACAGCTGTGATCAGCCACAGCCTGCATTTTGCCCTGAACTCCATGGGCACACTGCTCCTGCTCGGCTCCACTGAGCATTCTTCTGTTACAGGGGTCAGTCACAGCTGACTTCAGTGGCAATGAAGGAAGTGAGATGGCAGAACATGTAACTACACTCAGGTGTTCAATCAATCCTAAAAATGCCTGCTTCAAACTGGGGCAGTAGAAATTCTCTAGTCAAAAGTAACAGAAAGGAACAATCTATTCACATGTAGTTGCCTGTTCCCTGATCAAAATTCAATCTGTTGTCATTTCATTCAGTTACCAAATGCCTCTACTGCTCTGCTCCTTCAGTTTGGGCAGCGATAATGCTGCTAGCTAGATATTTCCTAGGCACATTTAGGCAGGCCGAGCATGTACAATATCGGAGGAAACATGATTTTACACCTTGGGCCCTAGGTTCTCAAAGCAGAACCCCAGCTTTCCTACTATAAACGTTATTTCATATATTCATATTTATATATTCCCTCAATTTCTTGAGGTATTTCCAGCAAAAGACACTGTAAGCACAGATGGTTCTAAAGTATGACAAGATTGTGAAAAATCTTTGCAAAACAAAATGCCTGCCCCAACATTCAAGTTTATGTGTCAGTACAGGAGATTATTTGAAGTCTTGCTCAACAACTTAAAACTATACCACCTTTCCTTCTCTCCAGATAACTGTATCAAAGAGCATTAGAGTGGTCATTTACTCAGAAAAATAAACCTCTTGCATTTTAGCATCACTTTAGAAGAAAGGTTCTCCTTCTCACCTGCTATATGGCATCTTGCTGCCACAGGACAGAAGTGCTGCTGTCCCAAATGCAGGCTTACTACCCACTGCACAAGCACCAATTCATACGCCGAGGTGAAGTATTTATGTTTTTTAATTCTAGTTTGCACAGGGTAATGAGCTATATGGTAGCCCACAAAAGAACTGGCCTGACTTTACGTAGTTATTACATTTCAACAAACAAAGACAGCATTCACAGGCTACAAATAGCATAACTTTTTGTTAAACAAAGCAAGTAGTCAAACCCCTACTTGCTATCTACCCCTTTTGCCTCTCATGGTCATTAGTCCACGAATACTGTTCTTACCTCCATTTGAGTCTGGGGTCTGCATTGGGTAGTCAATGAGTTGGTGGTCACAAACTCCCACTGCCTAAATCACCTTTCCTCCAGTTATTGCTCATTTCCGCTGACTTCACTCCTGGTGTCTCTCGTCCTGATGCCCCACTCATCTTGGGATTGTCTTCCCTTTTTCCTTAAAGCAAAGATTACCCAAGCATGCAAGGTTAACAATGACATTGCTGAATCATAACTGCCCACCTCTAGCTATTGATTAACAACTAAAAAAAAGAAATTTTCGAGTTTGGTTTAAGTCTTGAGGTGCTCAGATATTGAGAGGCTTCATATCAGTGCCCCCTGCCATCACAGCACTAAGGACCTGACAGCTCTGTGGATTGCCTGCACAGCACTTACTTCAGAGGGGTACAAATAGCACTGTTCATCCTAGAATCAATCCCTGGCACCACTGAACTGTCTACAGTAAATTTCCTTGGGTTTGCCTTCCATGGCAAATATTGCTCCTCCAAAACAGTTTGCTATGTAACCACATTGAATTCAGACACCAAATTATCAGAGTTCAACTCTAAAGATAGGGCCTGCCAGAACCCATATTTCAAAAATTCAATGAAAACAAGTGGAATAAGTTTAATAAGTAATAAACACCTTAACATTTTGAAATTAAAGGATGTTTCTGTGGACTAGACAAAGACAGAAACTATGAAAGAGATTGCAGAAAAAACTGACACAGAGTGTGATGGGATAAATCTTCCTAAAGGCAGCCTGTGTAAAAACTGTAAATTAACAAAGTACTTTCTTCAAGGTACATGACATTGCACCAACTCTATGGGCTGGTGACAGCAGCAAGCTGTGAGCTATGACAGCAGTAAGACACCACTGGTTATGCAAAAAAATCCTTCTGGGGACCCTGACAGCTTATATGCTGTAAATCCTGGGTCTCAGTTCAGAGAATTGATATACATTGGCAGAATGCTGAATTTGTGGAGATACCCCTCGGAAAATCCAAACACAAGGTACACTGAAAATCCTTATGAAAAATGTCTTCTGTGAGATGGAATATGAACTACAATGTGTACAGTACAAGGAAACTGTAATCAAATCTATTTTATTCCCTTTTATTCAAAAAGAAGTTATATTGTACTGTATCTTCTAAAAGATTGTAACTGAACCTTCATATCTATTCTGGCTCTACTTAAAAGCATCATGGTTTAGATCCTGGATAACAGACAGGCATTAACTGGATAAGGTTTAATCTACTGATGGTGAGCCTCAAATAATAAGACAGTGAATACGTTATCAAAGAGGTGCTCAACAACTCTGCTGAACCAAGGGAGAACACAGGACATTCAAAAATCCACTCATTTGCCTGAAATCACAAATGCTGTGTTGCCTTTCTTGGTCAAAAATTTACAAGTCTGCAAATCTGTATATTCAAAACTGTCTTTCCTATGATCAGTTCATCCAGCATACTTTTTGCAATTATGTATTCATCCAAAGTCCTTTTCTTATTTGACTGTTTCATGAATAAAGATATATATTCAGAAATTATTATTACTTTCCTCCATTCAGACTGAGGCATGATATATGCTTAAAACATTCACTAAGTTAATCACTGAGGTCTGATTTTAGTGCAAGTATCATAAACACAGAAAAAAAGATCTGTGATTCAGCTGTTCATTTTGTGGCACCACAAACCTGGATATGTGAAATACTTTGAGATAACTAATATTTACAGGAACTGAGCCTGTACAAAGCCGATGCAGAGATGAAGAGTCATTACCATATTTTAAATTAGATTCAAGTAAAT
The DNA here is from genome assembly GCA_027886175.1 of Phylloscopus collybita. Classification (NCBI taxonomy): domain Eukaryota; kingdom Metazoa; phylum Chordata; class Aves; order Passeriformes; family Phylloscopidae; genus Phylloscopus; species Phylloscopus collybita. Next base: position 36,616,719 of record JAJNNQ010000009.1, on the reverse strand, counting down.
ACACACATCCTACATTTTCTTTTTCCTCACCTCCACCCTTCTGACCAGCAAGGGCTCTTACAAACTCTCAATTTCTGAAGCTAATATCTGTGGAACTCTATTCTACATATTCATTAAGTGCCAAGTACTTGAGGCCCAGGGTACACAGACAATTTTCACATGAAAAGGAAGATGGGACAGAGCGCATCTTAAGGATGAGTCTGCAATTCAACAACATATATCAATATAAAAAAATTAGCTGTAACTGTGTCCTCTATGGCCAACATTTATTTCCAAAATATTTTTTTTCTCAACATTTTCCCAATTGGCTTATGAGTAAATAGGCCCTACATACTTTATGTTCAGCTGTAAAAGTTGGACCTTGTATTTAAATGATGAACAAACTGCAGAAGGATGTCAGTCTACCAATAAGTACTTTTTTGTGTACAGGTCTATTAGTACTTTTTAAAGTAACTCCTCCAAAAAAATGAAATTTCTGACTATGCACTTTTTCTCACTTAGCTATAGACAATTTGTTCCTACCTTTCCTTGGTGGGTTCAAAGGAATGATCAAATGTATCAATAAATGGTGTCTTCCTTCTCAGCTAAAATACACAATTCTTGTTTGATGCTTTTTAATTCCTCTGCTTAGATTTCATGCAAGGCCACAGTGATTAGTGGCCATGCACAAAACTTGTTTGTGTCATCATGTGTGAAGACACAATGTACAAAAGACTTTCAAGCATATGTAAAGCAAGCAAACAAACAAACAAATTAATTAGCATAATCCATTTCAGTCCTGATTCTTTGAAGTATTTGTAAAAATACCCCATTCATACTTATAAAATATATCCCATTTTTCTTTGAAATGTAAATATAAAGTTATTGGTGTCATTTTAATTGGATGTAGTGAGTCAAGGAATCATCACAAAAGAGAAGAGAACCTTTATAGTCGGTACGTAGGGTAAAGCAAATGGAATTCTCAGGAGAACTAAAGAGGTTAACCAGAAGACAGAGCTAAGTATCTGTCAATCTCAGTTATTTTCTTCTGTTTTATTGGTCTCTGATTCTATTAAAATTAGTTCTGTTTATTATTCACAAATTTCTTAGAAAGAAAAAATACATGAAATAAAGTATCACTGAGAATGAGCTGACAATAATTTAGTCAGTTACAAAGCAACTAGAAAAATTATGTTGCCTTCTACATGGAAATCTCAAAACTATCTCACATTTGGCAGTAACATCATTGCTTTAATAAATCACCAGGTTTGTAAACAACCTATGGATCTAATCCATTATTTTCTCATTAGTCCTTTCAAATTAGAAATACTATGAGGAATAAATACTGAAGACTGTCAGGGATACCATGGATTAACTTTGAAATATAAAATAATATTTTTTTTTAAAAGGTTGCCAAAGGGATGTACATTTTAATGTAAATCCTCGCCCTTTTTTTTTTCCTATTCAGGCCTAACTCAAGCTAGGGGCGACTTCCAATATGGTCTTCTTATGCTTAACTGCAATTTTAAGTTCTGTTTCATAAATCAAAAACTATACATCCTGCTCCCCATGAAACAAAGGAAATGTTATGATTGTTGGTTTACAACAGAATTATGTAAATCATGTCAAAAATGTTAAATACCTCGATTAAAATCTGCTTTTTCCTTTTGTAGACACAAGGAACGATTCTTCCTGCTCCAAATTTTAACCCTATAATGGATGCCCAGTTGCTAGGAGGAGCCCTACAGGGAATTAGTGAGTATTTTGACTGATTCTAACACCAATTTCCTCTTTTCCAGAAAGCTCTCATAAAGAATTAGGCAAAATATAAACTCATAAAACTGTGCAGATTCTTCAGGGAATCACAAGAAGACACACTGATGATGTCCAAATAAATCATTTGCATTTACAGGAACTAAGAGTTGACCAAGATTAATCTAAAATCCTTACCAACACTTAGAGTAATGAGCACTTCATTGAGAAAACAAGAAGAACAGAATTCTGTGTTATATCACTAGAGTGAGAGCCAAGAAATGAAAGGATTTTAGTTGTAATTTCAACGATTAAGAGCTACCAAGGTCTGCTAAGTCTCTTAATCAGTCATAAGAAATAAAAACAAATGGAGTAGAAAGTTTAAAGAATTCATTATCTTTGCAATTTTTGCTTTCAGTGTTTGTTCCAAAAAACTTTTGTTCACAAAAGCATTTTTCTCAGTTCAGATTTTTGTATTTTTCTATTGAACCCTGATGGTATTGCTGAGGGTAAAAATATTGATCTATTTTTTTATTTATCTGAAATGTTTTCCTCTCTTTAAAACTGTTTTCTGTATCAGAGCTTTTATACCCCTTGGGGTTTTCACAAGACAGTACAGCACCAAATCTTGCATTCTGTTTTCAATTTCTTTAATGAAAATGTGAGGACTCAGATTTAATATCAAATGAACCACAATGAGTATTATTCATCAAGGGGAATCTGAAGTAACTTTATGACCAAATTGGCTACAGATGAAAAGTTTTAAACATTCCCCTACACTTCAAACAGTACTTTTAAGGTAATGTTGCTAATGTGAAAATATAGAGATGATATTCTTCATTTAATACTCTAAGTACAAGTACATTAACCTTCATTTTAATCTTCCCATCAAAGTACATGGAACTAAGTTGTAATTTAAAGGATAATTTACAAAATAAACAATTCAGCTTCAGAGGAGGTCAAGTCACCATATCCTTTACAGGCACTGACATTCTGACCCTCAATCTTGCACATGGAACTCACTCCTATGAGGAGGTTCAGTCACCTCTGCTGTCCCACTGATACCAGGGGTACTACACAAGTGAATAAAACTTTATATTTATGTTTTATAATATTTCCTATATCTGGATACTTCTCAGTTTTTACTACTATAGAGACTACATAAGCTGTAAATATTCCTAGTGATAACTATTTTCTGAAAAGTAAAAAGAAACCATTATGTACAGTATCCCAACACTTAGGATGCAAAAACTATTTTAAAACTCCAAAATTGTTTTCTGAATATGCTAATAATATTATTTTTCATAAGTAATAATAGTGATTCATTATAGAAGATTACTAGTATGTTCTACCTATCAAGCAAACCATCAAAGGTAATCTTCAGTAAAATGCCCTTTGGAAATGGAGTAAAATACTATATTTTAAAACTTCATAACTTACTTTATACAGTTCCTCTGAAATGATAACTTCGAGTTTTTCAACAAATAGTCTAACAGCAATTTGTCATCCCCATAAAAGAGATCCCTAATTCTTAAATGATAATTTAATCAATATCAACAGAACACACAAGTATAACTTCCAAGGCTCAGCTACAAATTCTGCTACTGGGTCTAGTTCTGAATCCATTAAAGCCCCTATCTGTTTTACTGATGCTTTCAAATCCATTGAGCTTGTGAGAGGTGATGATGCATCTGGTAATAACAGATTGGTTCACTTTTTGATGGTATTACACCAGTAAGTGCAAGATACATTTACAAGCATAGTAAATATAACTGATGTTGGTAAATATTAGTGGGATATTAGTCTCTTGATCAATTTTTTCAAAAAATTATATAATGTTCTTAAACAAAACATGAACAATCACAAACGTAAGTAATTAACACCAGTGTGTTAATTTAGAGTCTGTGTTATTTCCATTTCAGGTTGTGAAAAAGATGTGTTGATTGAAATCCTAACTCAGCGTTGCAACTCCCAGCGGCTCATGATTGCCGAGGCGTACAGAAACATGTATGGCAGGGTACGACAGAAACTCTTTGTACTTTCACCACTTCTTTCTCTCCTGTCTCCTTGTGTAACTGTCAGCCCTTCTCTCAGGTCAGTCACTGGAACCACAAACCTGTCAGACAGCTGGCTGGCACAACAGGTTGGCACACAACTTTGCTTGGTGGCTATTGATACCTCTGATGATATCGTGTTGTCATTTCTACAGCAGAAGTACTGTCTGTCATGCACAGAGTTAGAAAAGGACAGGAAAAGTGCCTTCTTCTACCGTCCATTCTTCTCTATTCACCAACCTAAAATTTCTGAATAGACTTATTTCTTCCTTTATGTGCTGTTGGGAGGTTCTGAAATACATTTCAAGTTTTTGGAATAAATAATAAAATAGTATTGTAACAAAAGAAAGACACCATACAAAGAGTTACAGGCTTTTTTTCTTACCCACATAATGATTAATGTTCACATCTCAAGCACTGACATTCCTACACCTCATTCCATATAATCTCATCTAGACACTATGCACAATACTCTTGTGAGGTGCTTAATGTTAACGTTACGAATCTTTGAAAGGTGTTTAAAAAATTTAAGACATAAAAAGTTACTTTTTTAAAAAAATGCATTTTATCTACACTTACTCAATATAACAATGTAATTTTTGTTATCCGAGTTGTTAAACATACACAGAGATAGATATTCTCATATTTCCAGATCTACTGTTGCTAACCAACTAACTACAGGAAAGTTGCAACACCTGCATTTTCCTTAGTTGCTACAGCTATATAAGGACAAAAATAATACTAGTAACACCTTTTGCAAAATTCCTGTGAAAGTCATGAAAAGCACACCGTGAAACTAGATACTATTTGATTAAATTGACTAGACATGCCCTTCCCCTGAAAGAAGCCAGACAAACACAACAAAATCCAGTTTTCTTCATTTCCTGAAGCCTGTAAAACTAAGAGCTAACTGGAAAATTCCTTGAAGGCCAATATCTGCTTGCCATTGAATAGATCAGCAAGAGTGAGAACAATGAGTCTGCACAAATGTTACCACAGAGCCATCTCTCTTAATTAGGGTTAACTAGAAATGGTTCATTCAAAAATTCCACATTATGTGGTGCTTTTACACCATCAGTTCATTAACCAGCAGAACAGTGTATTTTTTTCTTTGGGTAGCCGAAAGTTATCTAGAGACAATCCATGTGCCAACTCTATACTGAAATACCTCAAAACTGCTGACCCCTGAATGAGCTCAAACACCCACTTACTGTCTTAGATCTGGAGGAAAAAGAGCTGGATTTAATCAGTGTCGTGGGTTTGATTTTGTGTTGTTATTCATCTCCAGTAGATCAAGGACTTTATTTGGATTGTTAGAAAAAATGAAACACGTAATAATTGTGGTATTTAAAATGTAGCCTTGAATGAATAAGTATATTTTATAGAGACCATAAAAGAATAATAACTGAATCACAGCTTCCAAAGACTGGAGTCACAAGACTGTGACAATGACTGAAATCAGTGCATCTAAATTATTAAACCTGTTTTTTCTGTTTTGAGGTATTTATTAGATTACCATCACACATGCAAACCACACAAGTCCAGTGTTTATCCATGCAATACTCCTCACTGAGTTTTAATGTTACTTACAGAAAACTAAAGTATGTCAAGCTACCCAAAGGTGCCTGTGACAGGAAGCACCCAAGCCCATTCTTTCCTAGTGTTCATTTATCTCCTTCATCACTGGACAGGCCTTCTCTACTCCATCCATAGCAGCTGGCTGGTTTGTTTTAATCTTTTCTTTACAGTGTATCGACTGGACCTATCACTTTAACAAATGAAAATATTTAAAATCTTTGTATCATGTTTTTATCTTTAATTTCTGCTGATACACGAAGATGATCTAGAGATAATACAGTATCATAATAAATAATTGGCAAATGTCCTTCAAGAATGCAGTTCTTTCATATTCACAGAGAACAATTATTGACTTGCTCACCACTAACCTAATTGGCTTTTCTTTTCAAATCAAAAATAAAAATATAAACAAATCAGTAAGTCCCTATGAAAACACACCACCTTTAAATTCATACCTCTTTTAGCCATATGAGTTAACATGAAGTACTATAAAGCCAATGGACACAGACCTAAAGACCTAGAAGAAAGAAAAAACCAAAGAGAACCTCAGATGTCCTTTTTAAGAATCTAAGTCCCTAAAGCTATGAATAATAATAGAAGGGAAAGGCAAGAAAACTGTTTTCATATTCCAGCAATGGGCTACAGAATATTCTAAAAATCATGGAACATACTCCAATACACCCACAATTTTAATCCAAGTGAATTCATTAAGCACTGGGTAGACTTAACAGTGCAAGATTCATCATGATACTCTTGACAGTTTCTAAAAAAACCCACCAAGAATGTGATGTATCTTGCCTTGAATTGCTCCAGTTTGTAATTTGAAAGATAATTTAGTACACGTCACACTCCCCTGGCTGTAATTTTTAATTTGTCCTAGTTAATGAGTGGTAAACACCACAGGACAGAGAAGAGATGTGGCAAGGCAACAGTAGTTTTAACCTTCTCGGTTCAATTTATGGTAAACCTGTCGGTCCAATCCTTTTCCCTCTTCATTTCATTTCAGTCTAATCAATATGGTAGCCACTATGCCCATTCATTAAACAAATGTAAACTGGGGCACATTAGAAGGAGATAAATATTTTAAAAAGAAGAAAAAAAAAAAATACCTGAACTAGCTGCATGATTCAGACATACAGAGAGGTTTTAAGATTCCTTCTTACAACTACCCTTCAAGGATTTCTTACGACAAAGATGATTAGGATTAAAATAATGACAACTTAAGAGTTGTCTGTTCTTATTTCCAATACTTCCCTTGGTTCTGATTGCAGGAGTAATTTTTAAGTAGTATCCATTTTTATTATTAATTCATTTTCCCACAGGCATGTTGTCAGAAGTAAAATGTCTTAATGTATTAATTTTTACTCCATGCGTGATTTGGTGGTTGTCAAATGAATCTAAAGTGCATTCACTGAAGACTATGTATGTTTCTTCATCATAAATTTAATTTTTATTATGCATATGTCGTTCTTCATTGCTACTCTAGCTATTAAATTAATTATATTCAAAAATGTATCAAAATAAAAGTACAGGCCTGAAAAAAATACAGCTCTGGAAACATACTAGTTTACATAAAGTGAACTGTTTCCAGCATGCCTTTCATTTCAGACATAGACTAGAAGATATCTTACAGGTGTCTAGTGCTGCACACAAAATATTAAAAAAAAAAAAGACTGCACAAGTGTCCTCAATCAGAAACAGAAAACATCAACAGTAAGATAACAAGCTTTTGGCATTTGCAGTGTTTTGAAGGATGCTACTAGGAATGGGGAGAATGGGGATGAAACTGATCCATTACTCAGCTATCTGGCAAGAAAGAACAGAGAAATATGAGGAGTAAAAGGAGGTTCCATGTTATTAATCCAGCATCTATCAAAAGTAGTGAATTCAGTTTGAATGTAAAATATAACTGAATTGAAGCACATAACCTTCCAGCTATCCAGAGCTGATATTTTTATGTACTAGGAGCAATACAAATGAGTTTTCTTAAATTATTCACATGATAACACTGAAAAAAATCAAAAGAAACCACCTGTTTTATGAGATTTATCTTCCAAAGATGCTTACCTCTCTCAGATTTGCACAGGGAATATGCTATGGGAAGCTGCAGATGCTCTGCTGTGATATTCAGTTTTCCAAGACTTAAAGTAGTAGTTGTACTTAAACATCTGCATTTCTAACAAACTGAAAACCAGCAATGCATTGCGGCCTATTAGTTTGTGCACCTATTCTCATCTTGTTCATACAAGAAGAACAAGCATGTACTATTTAAAAGAATTTTTTTTTATTTAATCTTACCCAGAATTCATTTTTGACAGTTCATCTTTAATCATTTACAGAGAACACCCTAATAATTTTTAAGCTGTCTGAATAAACTGTGACTATAGAGATAATCTTGTCTGTGCACTTTTTCTTTTCAAGGATCTGATAACAGATCTAAAAGAGAATCTCTCTCATCACTTTAAAGAAGTTATGGTTGGCTTGATGTATCCACCAGCCTCCTACGATGCCCACGAGCTTTGGCACGCCTTGAAGGTAATCTTCATAGTCAGAATTGCTTAGAGTTGCAGTCATTAATTAGAGTACTGGAGTTAATTTTTTTTTTACATTTCATTGGTTGATAAACTACTGAAAGTTAGTACACTGTGGAGTAGTGTACTATCACATAGTCCACTAGTCATCAGAAATACAGTGCTATTTCAAGTTTATTCATTGGTATGCTAAAACCAGCATAAATAATATCCTTGTCATGGAACAAGTACAACCCATTTAATGCCCATGGTAAACTCAGAAAATGAAGAAATATTTATACAGGGAAATGTAAGGTTCTGTTTTCGCAAGCACTTATATATGTTACAAACCAAATTTATTTTCACAGCCAGTGCCATGAATTAAGGCTCCACCTCTCTAAAGACCAGTATTTCTTTAGCAGAACACATCTTTAGGATAAACACTTACAAATTACTCTGACAAAGCAATGATAACTCCACTGAAACAGAACTGATTTCCCATTTTGAAAAAAATATTTCTTTTTCTTCCCTGGATCTGGAGATTGTAATTCTCACACAACTGAAATTTTGAAACAAAGAAAAATAATTTTTAACATATCAAATCATCAAATGGTGAAATTCATTCCCACAGGGCATTGTGGAGACCGAAAACACAACTTAGTTCATAGAGGACTTCAATATATGCTTTGAAATCAGGTCTACTGTTGGCTATTGAAAATAATAATTCTTCTCAGGAAATCCCTGAATTACCAACTCCTAAAAGACAGGAAGGCATATCAGAGTTCAACACTGTTTTCCTTTTCTTTCCATGAATATTCACTATTGTCTGCTGTCACAAGCAAGACACAGATTACATGACTTTGGTCAAGATGATTCATCTTGCCAATTTTGAGAATTCTGCCCCATCCCACCCCCACCCCCCCCCCAAAAAAAAAAAAAAAAAAAAAAGAGTTATTACTTCTTCTTCAGACACTTGAATCAATTTTTAGAACTACTGGTATGTCTTTATCATAGTTGGCATTAAAAGGATTGTGAAATATCATTGCTAACAAATGAATTGTGTATTTCATTAACATTATCGATGAAATTGCCAAAGTTTATTTTTTCCTAAATAAGGTCCAAACTTGAACTTTCTTACAGTATTCTATCTTGACCTGGATTCTTATGGCCAAGGTAAAATACAGCCCATGTGTATCTATGGTCTCTAATATTCTCCCTTTATCCCAAATGCAGAATACTCATTAACACCATCCATGTGCAAATCAAAAGCAGCATATGTACCACATCTTATGTCAACTGAAGTTTATAAAATTCATTCAAACCCTGTGGGAAAATACAGTGATTGGCAACACTGCACATACTCCATGATGCTTCCCTTTAATACCAAGTTCTATGCTAAATATTACAGACTGCAGCATTCCTAAATAAATTTAAAAAAAAATTAAAAAAAGGAAGAAGATAAGAAGATAGAAGATCAACATAATATCTATGCTCATGTCTACTTCAGATTTCCTGAACACTTGCTAGGGATGTATGCTCAATCTTTGCATCTCATTTCTTTCAGAAAGCAATATTTCTTACTAAAGTTCTAAAATTATTCCTATTATGTTTCTGTCAACAGTAGTCTTGCTTCATTTCCCACTCGCTAATGTCCATGCAGAAATTCAGATTTAGAAATATATTTTAAATACAGGGATTTACTATTAAAGTAATTTAAACAGTTGATTTTGCAAAAGTACACTCTGCAGAAACTGCCATTATTTTGTTATATCTGATAAAGACAGCATTGCTTTCTTCTAAAAATTGGGGTTTCTACTACACAACATCTTCATATTTACTTTTTTCCATACAGGGAGTAGACACAGAAGAAAAATGTCTAATTGACATATTAGCCTCAAGATCAAATATGGAGATCTTCCAAATGAAAGAAGCCTACCTAATGCGTAAGATTTTTTACTAAGGGCAGAGTAGCAGCCGTACTGTGTGTCTTCTGGAGGTATTAGCACACATGAAGGAACAGAACTACAAAAATGACTCCTCAGTACAGACTGATTCCCTCTCCCATAACTATAAACAAAAGGCTGAAGCAATGTGGTGGGTGGGCAGGCCAGTGGGAACAGTGGCTGACGGCTCCCAGCAGGGGCAGGCGGATGTGCCAGCCCCATATCTAGGTCCTCGTAGAACCTGCCCAGGTTACACTGGAACAGAATAAGCCTATTTGATGCTTTATTTGATAAACTTCATTTGTACTATTCAGAAGATGATCATTTGTGATTTGTATTATATGTTTTTGGTTTAACCTAGAATATAATACTGATCTTCAACAAGATATCAGTTCTGAGACTTCGGGTCACTTCAGAGATACACTCATGAACCTTGCTCAGGTACTGTTGAAACAAGAACCATGACCTACATTTCTAAAAGATTCATAATGACTTTCACAGTATTTGATAAGTTTTACATTTTAAGGTGACTGTGATTAAAGCTAGTTAAGTAGCAGGAAGGCTGCACTTTTAAACAAGAAACAGGAAGGAAGCTGATGAGGAAGAGAAACTGAATTCCTTCACCTAGTCTGACTTAGATTTGGATATCAGATGGAAGCAAAGGTAAACAGATTGTTTTATAAAGTCCCATTGAGATTCAACTGCTGACCCTTTGCTCCATCTGTCTCATCTCAAAAGGAGTCTACTTGCACGTACAAATGTGATTGTCATTTTTAAAAGCATGCATTTTCTCCGTTATCAGAATATATCATAAACCAGTCAAACATTATGTGAAAATAGAGATATATGCACATTTGACTAAGAAATAAAGAATTAAAGAGTACGCTACTTAAAATATAATGCTCTTTGTGCTATTGCACAAAATGCTAGCACAGAGGCAAAGGAAGTATCACTTTTACATACCAACTTTTGCAGTCTGTAGTTTACACAACAAAGTGGTCATCCTTGTCATTCTCACTGCAGTCACTGTGCTCATTATCTTTAAAAACTTTTGTAAATTTGTATTTTGTAACAAATAATGAAGGACTGCCATGAGATAACAGCATACGTAAGGGGTATCTGTACTTCTATATCCACACATCCTGGGCAAAAACTTCTTACACAACTTTGAAATAACAGTAGGCTTCACTGAAGTAAAAAGACAAAAGTTTCAAAAATAGAAATTATAAACAGGAAATATTTTTTTTTCATGCTGGATGTTTTTTCCCTAATAATGAAATTTCTTCCTTCCTTAAAAATGAAGAGCTAGAGATTAAGCAACCTCACTTCTTGTAATTATTAAAACCATGGGACATACTTTACCTGTCAAATGAGCCAAATTTAAAATAATCTCAGATTATATGTTACTAATTTTCTTAAATCCCAGGTTTTGATAAAGAGGCCTAAAATCAGCAATTTCATGGCTAACAAAATCTGCTATTTCACTCAAGATAAGGAAGAGTTGCAGGAAATTTCAACTTGACTCAGTTATACTGCATACTTCTGAAGATGATTAGTCAAATCACTCATGCTTGCATATCATCTTATATTAAAACTCTGTGATTATTTCATTAAAACATACCCTTTCTAGTTCTATAACTATGCAACATTTCCAGTGCATCCTTTAATGCTTTTTTGTAGAAAACCTCGGCTTCGATTTCTATTAAATCATTAAATCACTGAGAGAGATAAACATGCTCCACACATGCAGAGCAAAGTATTCAATTGCTATGGTATTGTATTTATGTCCAGCCTGAGGCAGATTAGAAATTATAGGTTGTGGTCCTTACTAAAAAAGTTTACATAGTTAAAAGAGTTTCAAATTCAGGCATATTTTTTTGTGTATTAACTGAAATATGATAATTTTCTACAATTTAAAACATAATTATACAAATGTTACTGGAGAAAGTGGGCATTCAACTCATGTAGAGTATTATTAAAGTTCTTTTATTGTTCACTGCCCTGTCTTTATTCCCTTGTTTTCTTGTGTATGTAATTTTACGCAGTCATTCCATCATAATTCACTTCAGATAATTTATCTCACTACTAGAAATTTCACTGTGTGAAATTCTCACTGTTTGATTAACATGTACATTAAGATTTTTAACAAAAAGAACTACAAATCAGTCATTCTACAAGCTGACAGCCAATACCTATTTAAATCCCCCCCTTCACATATAAGGTAACATAGCAGTAAATTTTAAACTAAAATGCTTCAAGCACATATTATTAAGGCAGTAATTACATGAGCTTCAGATTCTTAAGAGATCTGCAAACAAGGCTGATTTGTATCCTTACAAGATGACTAGGGTTATAAAAGCAATTCCAAAAGTAGTGCACTCTTCTCTTTTTCTGAGTATGTAATTGAGATCATAGTGTGCTAACTAAAGAATTTAGCTTGGTTTGTGTAACTGAAAAGCTATTAAATGCATGGGAAAATTAGTAGTATTCTTTTGGGGTTTGTGTATCAAAGTTGCCAAACAATTTCCTACTCTCGGATCTTAAGTTTAGATAACGATTACGAGCAAGCAAAATCTCCATTATTTGATGAGCTTGCTCCTATGGTTTGTGCAGGAAGAAAAATACATTGAGAAAAGATTTTTCTGGTAATATGCATATTGATAAGAACTAACCAGTGAATGGCAAATGCTACTCCTATCCTTGTTTTCCCCTCAGAGTTACACATTGGAGTAAACAATATAACATCCATACTTCTAAAAAGGGTGCTGGGATTGTGGTGGTCGGGTAAAAGCTTATTTAAAATAGGACCAAAAATGGGATAGGTTTATCCACTTCCCCCACTTTTTTCTTCTCACAAGACTGTTTGTCATTCCAGAATTCCTCTTATTAAAGAAAATTAAGACAAAACGTGACAACTTGAAGATATTGACCGCGTTTGCAAATTCAGCCATGCAATATATTGATCCAACTTAAAAGCCTATATAAGTTATCTCAAGAAATTCAACATAGCTTCATATACAAAGAACTTTATATTCCTACAGCGGTTTAGGATTTAACTTTTGAAGAATATGTGTCTCTTTTTTCACTCAGGGAACAAGGATGGAAGGATATGCAGACCCTTCTACAGCTGCTCAGGATGCAATGGTAAATATGCTCAGATGTGAAGTTCTCAAACATAAAAAAAACCCCAAAAAACAGAAAATAAATGTTGAAAAGTGATTTAGCATTGACTTTAAATATTTTGCTTTTCCCCCTCCCCTTTTTCTGATATATTAGATTCTATGGGAAGCATGCCAGCAGAAAACAGGCGAACACAAAAACATGCTGCAAATGATTCTCTGCAACAGGAGTTACCAGCAGTTGTGGATGGGTAATCCAGCAGTTCAGCTGTTCCAATACAGAGTGGAAAGGAAAAGTGTGACTCACTAAGAAAGCCATGCATTGCATACCAAGACAGTCAGTGTGCAGCAGGACATTAGCCTGAAACCTAAGTGTGAACTCTTGGAGCTCTCAGACTTCCACTGATGTTAATGGGAATTTGGAATTAATGCAAAACTGAACTTTGCCCAATGACTACTGACAGCTGTAGACAGAACAGACAGGCATCAGGATGCCTAATAACCCAGAAAAGAATGCATGACCAAAGAAAGGCAAATGTTAACAGCTGCACTGAGTCTACACATGACACAACAGGATGACAGAGATTTTTCTAACTATTTTATTCATTTTTCCTAAGCAACTCTTATGACAGAAAACACCTTGGGAGAGCGGGATGGAGTATTTTCAAGAAATGTTTGCATGTGAAAACACATTGCTGTGTTGAAGCTTTTCCCCAGAAGTTTCATAGAAGCTTTTGATGGGAGCACTTCATTGTTCACATCTGCTCTCCAGTAATGAACATAAACACAGAAACACAAGGGCCATTTTTATTTAAAAGAGAAAATCAGACATAGCTATAGATTGCAGGGATATTACGTGAGCTCATTCTTCCATTGTAGAAAACACACCTATTTTATCTGGTGACAAGTTTGAGTTTCTGCCCTGCAGTAGAAAAACAGTCTGTCTGCTGACAAGTTTATCACTGTGCAGCCAGCTGTATTTCTTATGTCAGCTTCCAACAGTAGCTTAGAACTACGTTGCTATCATGGATCAACAAATTCATCCAGCTGATGATGACAGGATTAATACACCTGTTCTATGTTCTGCTCTCTTCCTGAGATCTGAGGGCCCTGCCTCTACTGTAGTCCTCTGTAAGTTTTGTAGTCAGCAGAAAAAGAATTTTCCTCCTTCCCCAATGGAGAAAGCGCACACACCCTGGATATTCGTGTGTCTGCATATCTGCATCTTGCAGTGAGTGTGCACGTCATGCAAGTCCTGGCTCCTTGCCATAATCCATGAATCTCGCCAGTTTTAGCCAAGCCAAGCAAGAAGTTCTCTTATCTGCAAGATGTTGCTGAATGTCACACACATTCATTTTATACTGTAGTGTAGGCTGAAGAACCCAGGGGGAGAATGTCCTAGAAGCCAGGTTTCAGGATACTCATTTAGGTTGCTTGACCTGGGCAATATAAACAGAATTAAACATTGAGAATACTAAGGGTAAAAAATAAACTCAGTTATAGTACTGGGGAGAAGCAAGAGAAAAAAAAAAAAAAAAAAAAAAAAGGCAAGCTGATCATTACTAATGAACTAGAATACAACAATATTTTTTTTTCCATCCCCCCAAGTTTTCCAGGAGTTCCAAAATATCTCTGGGCAAGACATAGTAGATGCCATTAATGACTGTTACGATGGATACTTTCAAGAATTACTGGTTGCAATAGGTAATGTAAAGATATGATTTTTACTAGCAGAAATCTCTTAATAAATTCTAGTATATTATCTCTTGTGTATCAAGAATGTTATTCTTCTGATATTTTATCCACTTTAATGTCCTATATTGTGCAATTAATTTTTCAGAGATAATTAGAAAAGAATATTTTACCTACTTTCCCACATTTGTATAAATCTAAAAATGTATCTATGCAACACTAGCTTCTGACTGAGCAGAACTAGTATCTGCTTTATTTGATAATAATTTTTGTGTGATCAATGATAACAACATTTACAACTGAATTTACACATATTAAATAACCAACTAAGTTTTTGGGACTTTGGTGGTATATAAATAAGTTTCAAGCTTTATGTACATTTGTCTCTCATTTATAGAGTAAGGATAAAAATATTTCTACAAATAGGACATGTGATATTTAATAGGCCCTTTGATGCAAAAGCAATGAGCACCCACCACTGAACTTTCAAAATCATAAATATAATTGTATTAGTGAATATTGGTAGAATTTTAACCTGAGGCACGGAGAGCACTACCCAGCTTTATATTTCAAGGAGCCCAAAGCCGAAAGAAATTATTTTATAATAATCTGTTTATCTGTTGCAACTCTTCCCTCCTAGTTCTCTGCATTCGTGACAAGCCTTCCTACTTTGCTTACAGGCTTTATAATGCAATCCATGTAAGTAGTCATTCTACTTCACATGTCATAAAAAGAAGCTTCCCTATTTTTTCTGGTTTTTTGTTTGTTTGATTATTCTTAAACAAGTACTTAAAAATCAGTCTTCAACTCTAGAGTGTATTTTAAAACTGTTGGTACTCACATAAAATTCAAAGCAGTCATGTCTAAGCAACTAAGTAGTAAAAGTGCCTAACAGTAGAAGTAAAAGGTTAAGTATTTAGATACCTTAAAAAACTACCTGTCTGCTAACTGCCAAGACTTTTTAAATGAAGACTTTTTTCTTTGCATGGTAACTCCCCCCAGTGCAGAACTCATGTGCATTATTCTTACTGTGTAATTTTTTGTCTCTAGAGATTTAATAAGTATGGCTAAAACTTAATGTCACATAAAGACTGATGGTCATATTTCTTTGTAGGACTTCATGGAGATTCTTTTATTTTTTGTGCAAGTGCTAACTTCTTCTGACTTTTTATTGCCACTAGATGTCCCCATTCTTCACACAATTACATTATGAGAATTTATTTAGAAACAGTTCAAATAAAACATATCAGAACACAAGCTATGGAAATTCGACAGCCATGGTTAAAAACCTCACAGGATTCATGAGGCAGCAGTTTTTCTGAAATAGATTACTGGTCTCATTATAGTTTGAATGGACTCCACACTAACAGTCACAACTGCTACTCACAAACTGAATTCCTAAGAATACTGACAAAAGTTTTTTACATTTTCTTTTTTAAAAAGTTTCAGTGCAGAGATAAATCACTGGCATATGGGGACACCCTGTTATTCAGTTAGATGAATTCTATTATTTGAGTACAGGAAAACTGTAGGACAAAACCCTTAGACATCCTTTAACATCTAGAATACCTTTGTGGGTATACCTTTTATATGCTATATACTTCTATATCCTATATGGGTATATCTGTTCTTTATCTATTAAACATTTATATGAGCATACACAAATGGGGGAACACATATTGTCCAACTATCAAGTTTACTCTCATTTCTTTTTTCATTTTAGGACTTTGGGTTTCACAATAAAACAGTTATCAGGATTCTCATTGCCAGGAGTGAGATAGACTTGATGAACATACGCCAGCGATACAAAGAGAGATATGGGAAATCACTCTTCCATGACATTAAAGTAAGTTTTTACAAACTTCTGCATTTATTCAGCACTGCTATCACACAGACTGTACCACTCTGTTTAACCATTTGGTTTAAAACAAAACAAACAAAAAAGCAAGGTGTAAAAACAATAGCACATTTTCAGTGCCTCAGTTTGATTTGAGTAAGTGAACAATTCATTCTCAACTCACTCTGTGATTTTATCCCTCCCCAATGCAAGATGTGCATATAAATAGGACATGACAGTGTGAGCTGAACAAGAGTTTGTATGAATGATTTCTACACTAATTGAAAACATCTTACACCTCATGTTGATCTCTAAGGCTAGGCTGGTACCGCTTCCGTGCAAAACTGAAGTAAATATCTGGTTTTATCCTTGTGCTTAGGTAGTACCTTCACAAACCCTCGTCCTCTTGTACTCCTGGTCTGTTTCTTAAAATAAAATTTTGAATCTGTTTAATTGCACAAAAAATCTCTCTTCCTAAGACACTACCTTTTTTATGTTGCTATAATTCAACTGCATGATGTGCAGCAACTTTATGAAATTGCTCATGAATTTTTGGTATTGAACTTGAGAATTAATTAACAGATTTGATCCAGTCTTTCAAAGATAGACTGTTTCTAGGTGCCCAAGTAACCAAAGGCCATGACAAGTGAAATTAAAAAAATCTCAGCCTAGAATCCTTATGAAAACAGTGTAATGTTTTACAAAACCTTACAATAGTCTAGTCCTTGTCACACACCAAGGAAAGAAAAATTCAGAAAGCATGTAGTCACAGAAATGTTAATTTTTTTTTTCCTTGCAGCATTTTGCTTCAGGGCATTATGAGAGCGCTTTACTTGCTATCTGTGCTGGTGATACAGAAGATTATTAAGAAGATGAACTCTGAAGGCTGTGCAAATCTATTTCAAATAGAAATTGAAGCTATATGAAATGCACTAACTGTAAGAGATTCCTACTTTACATAACAAAACAGCAAAATCTGTACTGTACACTTGTTAGCATTAAATTTTTCTTTAGATAGGAAAAAATGTTGGCAGGAACATGTTTTTTCCCTAGTTCTGATTAATATTTCTGGTTTTATAATAAATATAAATTAATGAAGCAAGTGGTAAAATTACTCCATATAAGTGCCTGTTTATCATTTAGTGTCACAACATTCCAAACATTTATCAACAGCCTCTGGAAGAATTTATTCCCTTCCACACGGGAGAGAAAAAAGTATTTTGCTTTATTTACTTTTAGCAAGAGGATTTCTTCCTTTAAGGATTTTTTCTCCTCTTTCCTGCTTCTTATACTTCATATTTTATGCTCTTGAACATTCTTGTTTTAGTTACTACCAGACTAAGCATCTTCCCCCATCTGTTACCGGTCACTCACTAGAGTGCTTTTGTATTCTTTTACTTGGTTCACATGCTTAATGGCCTTTCCCCTATTGTGCTTGAAAGAAAAGTAAAAAATTAGAATCAAGTACTCTTGATTGCCATGTGCTGGGAAACCTGGAAGATGAAGCACTACTTAGCTTTAAGCCGAGAAATTTCAGAGGATTAAACTCTGCATTCCATTTTTACCTATCTCATTTTAAACATTAATTGAATATTGGCGTTCAAAGCATGGAGGCATATCCAGGATGCCCTAGGTAGCACAATTCAAGAATTGACTACTAGTGACTACATTGCACCTCTGAGTGAGGCTGAAGGATGCGGGGCTCCCTGGAACACCCGCGAACAATCTGAGACAGCAGCTGGTGACCGCAGCTGGTGACCGCAGCTCCCACAGCAACGAGGAAAGGCGGCAGAGCCCGGCCTCGAGTCCCCACCCCACGGGAAAACGTGACACTGCTTTAAATCGCCCGGGTGTGTTCAGGGCAGCCTATCCGTGACATTTCCCAGCCTGGCCGTACGAACCTCCTGTCAGCCTCTTACGGAAACAGAAGGGAGGGAAAGTGTGGTAATGATCACTAAAATATCTGCCCATGGCTTTTCTCCCGCCGCCACAAGGTGTCCAACTGGACACAGACCTTCTGGATGTTTCCAGAGAGGTGCTCTCTGCAGGTGCACTCCGTGTGACTGAATAAAGCCCTGCTACAGAAAGGCACAGATACGTGCTTGCTTTTGTGCCGTTTGCACCTGTCGCTTCCCTCAGACTCTGGAATTAACACTAATTGCAGCGTATCTGACTTCTTTGCAAATACTGACATCGTGTTACAAATATATTGACTCATAATAAATTTAACATTTCTTTCGAATCTCTCGAGTTTGACTCATTTCCAAACTCTTCGGGCGGATAATAAAATTGTTAAGCCAGATCTTTGGGCGGAACGCCTCCGAGAGTAAAAATTAAAGCCGGGGGGTGGGGAGGGCGGAGGGGAACGAGCTGAGCACTGTCCCAATTGCTCAGCATTAACACAATTCTAAACCGAAGTTATGTTCAGATTTTGCAACTGTAGCTGGAGGTAGCTCCCAACAGCCGTACCCCACCACTGCGGAGTCACTTCGCTTCAACGCTGCAGGTTTGCAAAAAGAAACGGCGACACTTCTCTCGACTGCAAACGCGCGGCGCTCCCCGTACTTCCCAAGCTCCTGTCCCAGCACGTGAGGCGGGAGCTCCGCCCAGTGCCCGTCACAAGATGGCGGCGGCGGCGCTAGGACCCCGCAGCCGCCACGGCGCGCGGGCACTCGCGCGCCAGGCAGGAGGCGGGTCCCAAAAGCTTCTGCCCCGCCCCCTTGGCCTCGCCTGTGTTTATTGGAGAAGGGCGACGTCTATCTCGCGCCCCTGCCTATCGCCAACGCTCCTCTCCTCGCCCCGCCCCCAGCGGCTGGGCGCCACTTCTTGGGAAGTTGACGGCTGGAAGCGGCGTTTGGAGCGCGGCGTTCCCGGGTTCTGTGGCAGCCCCCCGGTGCTGTGGAGCTGGAAGTGGCGGAGCAGCGGGACGAGCGGGGCCCGGAGCAGCAGCAGCAGGAGGAGCGGCGGCCGTTCGTCCCTTCACCGCCGCCGATGGAGGCGAGCCTGACGTGCGCCGTGTGCCTGTCGCTGTTGGAGGAGCCGGTGACGCTGCCGTTGTGCTCGCACAACTTCTGCCGGGGTTGCGTGCTGGAGTGCCTGGCCTCGGCCGAGGCCGCCCGCCTGCGGCAGCTGCAGCGGAGTCCCGGGCAGGCCCGTCTCGGCCGCGGGGCGCCGGGGTCGGGCCCGGGCCCGTCCTGCGCCCGGGTGCCTTGTCCTCTGTGCAGGAAGCTGTGCCTGCTGCCCCGCGGCGGCGTCGCCGCCCTGCCAGTCAACACCACCCTGGCGGAGGTGGTCAAGCTCTACCGGTCCGGCGCGGCGGGCGCCGCCACGGCCGGGGAGGCGGCGCTGGGGCCGAAGCCGGGGTCCGATCTGCAGTGCCTGCAGGCGTTCGGGGGAAGCTGCCAGAAACACCCGAGCCGGCCGGTGCAGCTCTACTGCCGCATGTGCCGGCAGGCGGGGTGCGGGCAGTGCGTCTCCGAGGAGCATCAGGGCATCTTTCACTCTGTCAACCTCATAGACACGGTGTACCAGGAAGAAAAAGTAAGCGCGACGCTCCCCCTCCGCTCTAGGGGCCTGTCTGGGAGGTCGGGCTGTCCACTGGAGATCCCATCGGGCACGGGTTGTTTTTACTCAGAAACACAGGAAAAACCGCGGCGTGGTGGGCAGGAGAGAGGCAGAGGGCTTGTGCTGCTTTGGGGCACTAAGGAGTTACTTCTGGACCGCCGGGTTATGCCTTTCCGGGCTGCGGTCGCACTGCATCCAACGCAGACAGGGGACCAGGCGGTATTACAGTAGCAACACATCTGAACCCAGTTTACTGAAGGACCTGGAGAGATGATTTTGGGGTGATCTCGGGATTTTTTGGTTTGATTTGGTTGGGAAGGGATGTTGGCGTTTGGTTTTGTTGTTTCTCCAAGTTCAGGAAGATCTAACAACTCCAAAAACCCACCCACAGATGTTTATAGGCTCTCTAGCTGCGATAGGTAATTTGGGTCAGAGATAATTACATATTTAGGGATAGATAGTTTGGGTGAGTAATATTAAATGTATAAACAAGATGCTTTACAGTCTGCATAAGAAGGCAACTGTCTGCCATCATGGTTGGTTGGTGGTTGTAGAAGTTGTGATTTTTAACAAAATAGGTAGGGACTACTTGGGCAGAATGAGCTTTTCATGCCCTGTGCAAATTGTGTGCAGGGTGGTGGTTCTGTTGTGCAGCAATTGAAACAACTGCAGGGCAGTGATAAAAAAAAGTACAAGTAAAAAAGTTTAAATACAGCACCGACTATTCTTTAAGAGAAAAGTTGCTTTTACACTGATTTTTCTCTTGCATTTCCTATCACCAGTTGTATGTCACCTGGGAAGCCAGGGGAAAAGAGCCTTTGCAGTAGATATCCTACTACATAATGTAAAATAGTGAAACTGTAGAGAAATAAAGGAGGAAGACTCAGTGATAATATTAGTTTAAACTCAAACAAAAATATCTTGATTATGAGCAGCTTTCTGTTTTAGCAATGTGAGGCATAAAAAGAAAAAAGTGAGTATCACACAAGTTTTTTGCCAAACTGGAATAACACCATTAAAACTTACATTGTGATAGATTGTGTGCGAGGGGAGGTGTTAAAAAAGGCCAGAGGAAAAGAGTGTTTTAACTATAAAGTAGTCATTCCATTAGTATGCATTGTAGGTGAGCCTAAAAACATTACTTAGAGAAACAGGAGAAGAAAGTTTGTGTACTGATCCAGGAAAGCATTAAATGTTATTAAGTGATGTTTTGAATCATAAGCTTTTTTAGTCTGTTGTTCAGAGTATCACAGAACTGATAGGGTTGGGAGGAACCTCTTGGAAATTGTCCAGTCCAAACCCCTGCCAAGGCAGGGTCACCTGGAGCAGGTGACACAGAATTGTGACCAGGTGGGGTTTGAGTGTCTCCAGAGGGCAAGACTCCACAGCCTCCTTAGGCAGCCTGTTGCAGTGCTCCTCCACCCACATGTAAAGAAGTTCCTCCTCATGTTGATGTGAAACTTCTTGTGGTTTAGTTTATGGCCACTGCTCCTTGTCCTGTCTTTTCAGTGGGCACCACTGAAATGAGTCTGGCACCCTTCTTTTGGCACCTGCCTTTGAGATCTTTATATATGTCAATGAGATCTCCTTTCAATCTTCTCCAGACTAAACAGGCCCAGCTCCTGCAGTCTCTCCTGATAAAAGAGATGCTTCAGACCGCTGATCATCCTTGTGGTCCACGGGACCCTCTCCAGTAGCTCCTGTTTGTCTTGATCTGATTCTAGATAAGCACTGAAATGTATTTATTTTATGGGGTGGATAAATTGTAATAAGTGTTTCAATTGTCTTGCAGTTAACCTTCTTTAGCACTCTGAAACAAATGAGGATGATAAATGAGAAGCTGGTAAATGAGATCTCAAAGGGACCGAGTGATGCAGATGTGAGTTACAAATGCTGAATATTCTATATGTGCGTGTGTCTTTGTTCCTTTCTCGTGGTAGTTTATTCACAGCCTGGAGCATACAGGTGCTCCTTGTGGCATAGATGTGCTCTGAGCTTTCTTAGAGAAGTGACTCTGTGTGGAGATTGCTTTTCATTTGCATCTGTTCTTGTGTTCTTGTGCTTCTAGATGATGCTGAAAAATGATGTGGAGATAATTGAGCTGAAATTTGGAGAAATTTTCAAAACTCTAGAAATGAAAAAACAGCAATTACTAGAAGATGTTGAAAATCAAAGAGGTAAAAAAGAGAAAGAATTTCAGATTTGGAAGAAAATGAAAGAAACTCACAAGAAGACCATTGAGAATTTTTTGAAGGATTGTGAAAAGCTTGTCCATGAGTGTGATCCTCAGTGTTTCCTGGAGGTGATGGCCTTTTGTCTTGATATCAGTTGTATAAAGGACTCAAATAGAGCCTGCTGTATTCAAGGTTATAATAAGTATTATAATCAAATCAAGAAAAACAGTCAACAAATGAAAAACATAGATTAAAATTACCTAACACTTCATACTTTTTTATAACAATGCTTTTCATTTTTAGAGAAGTTTGAAAAAGCTTTATATGCAGCTTCTCAGTGATTTTTTTCACTGTTTGCTTTCCTAAGAAAACAGCATATTGCTCATTTCTGCAATGTGTCCTTTGGTGCCTCCAAATAAATGGGATGCTAAGAAAGTGCAGAGTTTGACTAAGTGTCTGGTAATAACCTGCAAAGGAAAATTTACTTGAAGTTAAAGCAACTCCCACTTTTGGAAGAAATATTCCAGTGACTAGTATGTCACTAATCACTGCCACATCTCTCTTTCTCAACTTCCTCCTTTTCTTCCTGTTTTTCTCCCCCCCTTGTCATTCCCCATCCCATTTTCCTCTTCTTCTTCCTGTGTCTCCTGGTTTGCTTTGTATTCTGCCTGTTCCTTCTGTTCTTCCTCCAGTTTTGCCTTTGGTTCCTTTTTACCTTCCTCATCTTTTTCCTCCCCTTCCTCCTGTTCATCTACTTGCTTTTTCTGCTATTTGTTTTCTTTCTCTTTAACTTAGCACCTCCCTGCCTGCCCTCTGTAACAGTACATCAGTTTTGTTGTGTAAAGATGCAGTACAGTGAGGTCACCAGGTTTTTATAGGGAAGCAGCTCTAATCTAGTCAAGTTCTTTACTTTTCATTATATGTTCTTTGAGAAGTCTCACATGACCACAGTGCAGTGCGCTGCACTTCTTACCACCATTATCTGCCTGATTTAAAACTAAAAAACAGCTTTTTAATAGTGTAATAGCATATTGAGAGCACATAGCAGAGGCTTTCGTCTACAAGAAATACAAAATAGTCTTTCATTTGAATGTTTACAAGTATCTCAGCTCCTGAAAGTGATTGGGTGACCATATGAGCCACGATTTGAATGCCTTCATTTGGCTCTTAAGGAGTTCTTTTTGTATTTACACAAAATATTACAAGATAAATAGCTGTCACAGACATACTTGTTTAGGTTGGGGTTTTTTTGGTTGGTTGGGTTTTTAATGTTAATAGCTTTATTTTCTCTAGTTCTGTGAAGACAGGGACTTTAGTTTCTCAAGTATTTTGATAAAGCAATAACTTACTGATAGTTGGAGAAATGCTCGTATCTTACAAATTCTTGTTTTATTTATAGGTTGCCTGTGGCTTGAATACAAGGTATATTTTTTTAATGTTTTGTCAGTTCTGTAGTTTTCTTTTAGATTTTTAAGATTAAAAACACAAAAATAGCTACATTGGATATCATAAGCTAAGCAATTTAAAATGAAAATAATATTGAGTAATTAAGAGATTATAATACTTTCAGATTTATGGATGCCCAGTATTCCAAATTTTAGGAAATGTGTCAAGAGTTTGAGTGATGTACTATCTAGGCTTAGAGATAACCAAGCTTTTGAATTACCTCCTTAATAAAAAGCAAATATAGAAATCCTGTCATACCTGGTGATTGGATATTTTCAGATAACTTACTTAAACTCAGGAACACTGAAGCATGCTTGAAGCTTTTACAGAAATCTTTCAGCATAAGAGAGTGTGTGGAGATTCTGCAGTATCTTTGTGTAGTGTACATCACCTGTAATGTCTTCTAAGGGTTCTTAATTACATTTCTTAGAATCTTTTAACCTGTTTTTAAGAAAGAATATTGGAAATGGAGTTCTTTAAAATATATTTTGTTTCAGACTAACATTAGCAATGCTCTCTGAAGAAGGAGTATAATTTAGATTCAGATGCTGTATACTAAGGAAGCTGGAGGGGCTGATTTTTTGCTGACCTACCAGCACTACTTCTTGCAGTTTTCATTGATTATGAAACCTAATTCAAATTAACAAGTTCTAAGAAAAAAAAGTGTAGAGAACTTGAAATTTTATTGTAGGCATGATTTTTCTGATTCCTTCTCCTTCCTAGTTATTTCTTTATAAAATATTTTTTTTGTACTAGGCAGGCATAATTTAGCTAGCACATAAGCATGAAGAAAAATGTTTAAGTTGGTTCATTTTTGGTTGGTTTTTTTTTTTTGTTGTTCTTTTCTAGAATGAAAACTCAACTTGATGTGATGAATATAGCATCCAGCTGGGAAAAACCACCAGTGTATATACCAAAGAAGATAGATATCAAGTCTGTGGTTAATGATATCTTAGCATTGGAGTTAACACCTGTTGATGCAGGCATTGTTCAAGGTGGGGAAGAAGGACTTTAGACAAGGTTTGGGAAGTCTAGAAACATGGAACTTGTGGTAATAAACAATCTGCATGGCAAACACATGCAAGAAAGGATCTGAGCAAACTGTATAATAAATTAATGAGGGGTTTTTAATTGCACTTTATGAATGTGCTTTCCCTGGGCAGTTCCTAAACTGTATTTTTGGAATCTGCAGTCCTATACTTTTCATAGCCAGCCAATAGCACCGCTGACAGAAGCGTGTTGCTGTGAGCTAGATGGGTGTTGGTTGTAGTGCCATGCTAATGTTGGCTATGCTCACATTAAGTGCCTTTACCTCACAGGAGAAGGTGTTACGTTTTCTGTAAGGCCAGGCATTTCCAGCATTTAAAAAAATGTATTACACAGGCTTCTTGCTTTATATCACAGAAAATTCAACAAGGGCTAGGGTCTCTCTTAGGGCACTGTATTTTTCTTAAATGGAATCTGTTTAGCTGCACAGGAACCTTTCAGTGTTTTCTATATTTAATGTATTGTCCATCACTATCCTTGTGTGCTTTCTAATAGAGCTACCTTACGAAGGAAATGAGAGCTCAACTCTATTTAAAGATACTTTAAAGCAGTGGCAGGACCAGAAGAATACACCCAACACATTTCTTGTAAGTTATTGCCTGTGTGGTCTTCAGCATGGTACTATTTTGTCTGTTTCAGCTTATAACAATGAAATATAATGTCTGCTGCAAAATATTTTTCAGCCTGTAGCAGGACAGGATGAAGCAGATGGCAGGACCCCTACTCGCTTTATGTCAATATCAGAAATGTCAGAATTTCAAAATATGAGCCATGAGGTATGATTGAACATCAGTTGTAAGTATGACTAAGTTACTATTTGTTATGATGCAACTTCATTAATAAGGTTTTAAAATGTTTTTCAGTTTCCTCAGTAGAAAGTTACCCTTCCAATTCTAGAATGAAATCTGAATAGGTATTAAAGCTGTCAAAATTTTACTCTTTTTTTTGCCTTTAGAAAGCTGAAGCTTAATCTTACTTCAAATACGTACTTTTATATTTAGTGTAGCTTTTTGAGTCACATCTGTAGCTTTCTAATCTGACTAAACTTCCCTGGTGTCTATTTGAAGAGGAAGTCACCTGCCCATGTTTTGTTTTCTAAAGAACAGAGTTCCACCTTTTAAGACCACATAATAATTTGACGTTGTTTCATTTTGAATTATGTAGTTACACAACTAGATTTTAATTTTTTTTTTAACTTACTAGCAGCTCCATGTGGGTGGCTGAGTATTGTTCTGCACAGAATGATTCCAGTTACAGTTAGTGAAGTGTGGCTGTGGCAGTGAATCACATTATGCATGTTCTGAGAACACCAGTGGCAGATGATTGAATTAAAAAGTTGCTTAGGTCCTTTAAATATAGAAATTTTTTTCTGCATTATTTTAGAAAATACTTATTTTCTATTGCCATTATTATATATAATTCCATTAAGAATGGAATTATATATAATAACAGAAAACAAAAACCCGACCATCTGACTTCATTTCAGATGGCTATTTTTCATGAGAATTTGATTGAGAATTCCTTGCTTAATATCTAGGTTAGTGTTTTTATCTGTTTTTGGTTTTGATAGTGACTTTAAATAGTTTTCTGTAGTCTTCTCTTTGAAACCCTACTTTGTCTTCAGGGTTTTATGTGTATCTTGTTCAATTGTCTTAAAAGCACTTTTTTTCTGTAATGACTTGTATCATGTTGCCTTCCAGCACCAATGGAAAAAAACATTTTAAATCCTCTAGAATATAGGAAAACTTTTCTTCAGTCTTAGTCATATGTGAGTTTTATAACTTCTGAATCCACAAATGCCATGTTAGATAATGTGGGGTTTTTCTCCTGTAATTATAGGAGTTACGTTACAAATACTATATGGAACTTCAGAAGATCACCAATGTGTTCAAGACTCAAAATTTCCCTGCAAACAAAAAGTATAAATCTGTAACTGCTGACACCTCCAAGGATAAGTCCTCAGGAACTTCTCTTATATCTTCACCTAGCAAAGCAAGTAACACAGATAAAATAAAAATGGGAGCCTTGCAAAGAGGAGATGGCTTTGACAAAAGAAACTTTTCTGGAAGCAGTGCTTATAGCATCCCATCCACAAATACGATTTTTTCTGAAACAACTGGTGACTTAAAATTATTTCATGAGGGAAGTGGCCAGGAAGTATCCACTCCAGCCTTGTCAGAAACCTCTCCAGACTTGTTAATTAAAGAAAAATGGCCAAGACAGGCATCAGCAGGTACTGTTTCCAGCGAAATGAACTCAAATTCATGTGTTTCATCTGACATAAAGCCAGCAGCAACAGTGGCTGTTACTGTTTCAAATTCAGGATCTGTAGATGTTTCAGGAGAGCGACCTTCAGGTGTACCTTTTACTTTCAGTGCATCTAACAACTCATTACCAAGATTTAGTAAAGATAGAGGTACATTTTCCTTTAAAAAGCAAGACAAGAGATGTGCTTTCCCTCAGTTTTATTTAGGGAGATGTGATAAGGTGGATAAAACTAATAACCAGGAAAAATGTGGTCACGAAACCAAAAACATAGTTTGCGATGCTTCAACAAGTCCTAACTTAGACTCAGCAGAAAGTGAGAAACCACATGTTTTGTTTCCCTTCAGCAATTCAGAAAGAGATTGGTTTGCAGGATCGGAAGTTAGCAGTTCATGTAAGGTGTTACCATCATCCTCATTTTTCAGCCGATCTGAGAGGCCATCTGACAAAAAACCATTATCTCATATGAGGGAAAAAACACCTTGCACAAAGGAACCTGCAGGATATGGTACACAGAAACCGCCTGTCTTAGGGGAACAAAACCTTCACACTTCAGAATCCAGCACGACTGTAGCTTGTGGTACTTCAGAAACCAACACTGGAGCTGGGGTGAATGGTGTCTCCAAGACCCCCCCTCTCACCAGTAATTGTGCATTTTCTTTCAAAAGTAACTTTCTATTGCCTTCACCGGTATTTTCATTTGGAGGCGTTGTCAGAAATACCTCTGATTTGCTGACTTCTTCCATGTTTTTTTCTGGAAACAAAACAGAAAAAATGGATAAGGAGAAGATGAAATCTCCTGACAAAACACTCCTTAATCTAGGAAAACCTGTATCTTCAGAGTGTGCAGAGCCTGCTTCACTTCATAGTCATCCAAAATGTGAAGCCTCATGTTTGCCTGTGAACTCATCTAAAAGCACTGAAAGTGCAGAAGGGCTTGGTGATGGTAACATTCCTTGTCAGCCTTTATGTTCAGGAGTCCTTCCTGAATGTGAGAATGAATCTTCCACTCAACTCATGACAGCTACACAGCAACAAAAAAAGGTAAAAGATGAAGAAACTGTTGCTGAAAACAACTGTGTGTGTCCTAGAAGGGAGGATAAACCTGAGCCTGTACAGTTTCAGAACACAGCTTGTTCTGTTCCTGGCACATGCAATGATCCATCTTTAGGAGGTTCTGTGCTTGCAGCAAGTGAGACAGGAGGAATTCTAAGAGACAGCACTTCTGACACTTAAGAGCTAAGTCAAACATCTGTCTCTACTGATACCAGCCATGCATCAGAATATTTTTATGTTGCTGAAGACAAAATGTCTGGTAGAAGAAAATCAGATGTGAAGAGAGACTGAAAAGGAAAATAAGCTGGAATTAAATAAATGCTACTTAACACATTAAAAGGTGGGGATACTTGTGGTTTTACAGCTGTTCTTCTCCCCACTTCTCGCCAATCAAGGTATCTCTGTGTTGGTAACATAACTGCTTATGGGCAGTCCAATGCAATGAAGTGATTTTTATAGTATAGTCATAAACTCAAGAAACAACCAAAAATGTCACGTCTTGCTCAAGACCAAAGCGTAGCCATAGAGGCTGCATCTTCAAGAATGCAAACCTTCTGGGTTATGTTTGGGGGATGGGGAGCTGAGGTGTCCCAGAAAGTGAGCTGGGTGAAGCCTCAGTGGCAGGAGGCAGTAAATTGCTGTCTGTGTACAGCAGCACTTGCACTTAAATGGGTAAGAGAGCAGCCAAGAGTATTCACCGCACAGGCAGGGAGAGAGCAGAGCCACAACAAAAATAAAGGATATTGAAGGTGTTACTAAAAAATTGTTTTGCTCATCTCCCCTTGGCTGTTTACTTTCCTGTGATGTGTTTAATGTATGTTGAAGGTGTAAATTTAGTCTGAATATCAATACAAAGTAAGGATAAAAAGACCATCTTTTCTACTTTGCTGGCTATTTTGTTGGATCCAAGAGATAACTGTGCTTTAGTTATTGGAATACACAGACAGTAGTACTGTTTCAGAATAAAGCTCTATTTTGTTTACTGTTCATGCTTCAGCAAAAGCTGATGCTAGGCTTTAAAGAAATTAATTCTGTATTAGATAGATATGTCAACTGGCAAGTATTAAATAAAAACGCAGAATATTTAATATTCCTTCAGAAGTTGTCACTGGCAACTAGAAAAATCAATAATCTGCAAGTTACCTCTAACTCTGTAAGAAAAATATTAATTAAATTTAAATCTCAGCAATACTTACTAATATACTTACTGTGACATAATGCTTAGAGAAACTATTCTTGTTTCAGGAAATGTTGACCTAATTTCATTTGTGTTCAGTTCTTGGCCTCAATGTTTCTGTGTCAGTGCATTCCTTTATTAAATGTGCTGAAAAAATAGTTTCTAGTATTTATAACAATAATACTACTTTTCTGTCTGCATTATAGTAAGGAAGGTGGTGAAAGTTCTCTTTATTCTCTTTTAGTTCTTGGTTTTCATCTCTGAAACCTTCCTGTACTTCTATTTTCTCCTAAGATTTCTTTCTGCTGTTACCTATAGATATTCTTGTCATGTTCTGCATGTGTAGGAGAGAAATGTTAATTCAAATTACTGGAAGACAAAGGCTGAGCGAGATGATAGTGGCAGAGTGTCACAGGTGGAGGTTGGTCTCACTCTAATAAAAGCAAGAGAAATTGAACAATTTTAGAGTCAGATGAGGCACTTGTAAAATTAATTGCCAGTAAGTTGCAGAAAATGTTTGTTTTCTTCTACAGTGACAAAAATTCCTAATGAGTTAGGGTTAATCAGACATTATAAAAAGTTTCTGAAGCTTATGTATTTTCAACCTGTCTTCTGTTAATTTCTGTTATTTCATAAGAGTTTGATAAAGTTAAACGTCTATGCAGATACTTTGTCTCTTAGTGAAAAGACACCATTATAGACTGATAAAGCAAATAGACCACTCTATACTACTTTGAAAGTAGAAAGTGTGGGTGTGGGGGTTTGCTACAGTTCTAGGGCTGTGTTGTTGTTGTCCAAGTGCCTTATAGTTCAGCATTCAGGCTTTATAGGGCAGATAAGATTCATACAGAAACCCCCAACAACACGATAGTTGCCCACTCCCTTGGCCATACTACACTGACCCAGAAGGAAGCCTCTCCTGTTCCCTGAAATGATGTGAAGTACAGAAAACCCTCTAGGTCTTGGGCATGCCTCCTCCCAACTACTGTAAAAATTAACCCTGTCCTGGCTGGAAGGAAGACACTCAATGATCTTGGATGAACACCAGTGCTAATTCAAAGAAATGGGATTCAGAGTTGACCTTAATGCTTGTTATCCATAGAGAATAACTTATATTACTATCTTGGTCATCATCATAAAATCGTGTGTGGCAGTGAGGACTGATGTCAAAGCCTCACTTTCCTAGGTTATCTAAACTTAGGTATGTGAGTATATTTTTTCAGATTACAGGTAAACAAAAGGGCAGTGTTAAAGTGAAGCAGTTGTCTGAAAATACTGCTGAGAACTTTGTCCTTCCCAGAAAAATAAAAGGCAACAAAACAAAGACAAAAAAGAAACACAAAAACCTCAACCCCCCTGCAAAAACACAAAAAAAACCACCAAAAAAAAACCCAAACAAACAAAAACAAACAGCCAAAAAAAAGCCCAAAGCACCAAGAAAATGACATATTTTTCTAAACTCAGTAATTTGTTTTACACAGTTCTGTATCTTTCTTATTCCTTAAGATACAAGAGGTAAAAGATGAAGCAATTCTACATGTGGTTGGAAAAGTTTATTAATCAGACTTTGCTATACTGGCATAAAGCCCTCTATATCTTTCAAATCTTGTAAACTAAATCTGCAGGCCAGTTTGAAAGCTTTTGTAGTGGTTTTTGTAGATGCTACATGATTTAATAGAAACCTTGGGAAACAGTTCAAACAATTTATTTTAATTGCTAAAGTACTTGTTGAACATAGTTCAAAAAGAAGCTGAAAGTTTCTAGTGCTGTCCTACTGAGGCTAATTTCTCCAGCTGTCAGAACTGTGATGTTTGTTCAATATATATCTGAGAGCTATAGTAACATATGACACTGCCTGGAAAAAAAGTGCAACTGAAAGATAAAGTACAATTAATCAGTTCTATAACTATTAAAAAAATGCAATTTATTAAAAGCAGTTGTTTAGATGACAATTTGTAAAGGTTATCTTCCTAAAGCAAATCTTGCATTATGTTGTCTTTTTTGTTTATTATTTTATGATTGGTTATTAACTGAAGCTTTATTCTGAAATTGTATTTGATAACACAGGTCTAGCAACTTTCTAACTTAAAAGACTGCTGATCTGTGTGGTAAGAGTGTTAAGTACTGCTGCTTTGGTTGATTTTTGTTCTTCAGGTAACATACTTCAGTTTCTCTTCACAGTTTTCGTCCAGCCAGTAGAGAATTATTATTTGGATCATCACAGACTTGTTCTGGTTCAATATAAAAATAAATTTTAAAAAGGAGCATTGTTCCCTTTTAAGTTGCTTTAAAAATGAAGTATATATTGTATTCTAAAAAGCACAAATTGATCACACCAAATAGATTTAATAAAGAGTGAAAAATCCTTTAGTGCATAGTCAGCATCTCCTTCATTTAACCTAAAGAAAGAAAAAAATCAGATACACAATGGAATGGGTTCATTGTTAATAAACCCTGTTGTGTAGGTTGGGTAAGGATGCAGAGAGCTTTGGCATGACCTCAGATACTGAGGTCACTGTTCCCTGGGATCACTGCAGAACAGCTATAAGCCTTAACTAATAATGCTGCAGCGGCTCATGTTTCTATAATTTTATTGAGCATATAAGTCTCATGAGTAGTATTAGAAAAGATAATTTAGTAATATTATATTGAGAACATGGTGTCAACTGTTAGAATAACCTGTTGCAAGCTAAACTGGAACATTGCAGACAAATCTGCTGGCTAAATCAAGCAGGAGATTGTGTGATCTATCAGTGATGAAGACCGTACGTTTTGCAAAAGGACCACTAATTGAAAAGGAACTTAAACTCAATTCCTAGTAATGAAGAAAACCACCTGGTGTTTTTTTAATACAGTCAATATTTTTTTGAAATACAGGAATTATAGAAGGCTTTGGACTGGAAAGGACTTTAAGGGCCATCTAGTCAGTCACCTGTGTGGGTGCAGTCTTAGGCACAAATCCAGGCTGAGGAGAAAATAGATTGAGCCCTGCAGAGAAGCACTTGGGGATGATGGTTGATGAAAAACTCAACGCAAGCCAGCAGTGTGCACTCACAGCCCAGAAACCCAATGAAAACCTGGGCTGCATCAAGAGAACTGTGGCCAGCGGGTTGAGGGAGCTGATTCTGCCCTCACCTCTGCTCTTGTGAGACCCCACCTACAGTAGAGCATCCAGCTCTGGTGTCCCCAGTAGGAGAAAGACATGGAACTGATGGAGCAAATCCAAAGGGCCATGAAGTTATTGAGTGGATCACCTCCCCTATAAAGACAGGCTCAGAAGGCTGGGTCTGTTCAGCTTGGAGAAGAGAAAATTGCATGGGGAACCCATAGCAACCTTCCAGTATCTGGAGGAGGCCTTCAGGGAAGCTGGAGAGGAACACTGTCAAGAAATGTAGTGATGGAACTGTCACAGGAACAAGAGGGAATTGCTTCAAACTGCAATAGGTTTTGATTTGGGAGAAGTGCATTACTGTGAAGGTGGTGAGGCACTGGAACAGGATGTCCAGAGAATTGAAGGATGCCCACTCCCTGAAAGTCTTCAAGGCTAGGCTGGATGAGGCTTTGAGCAACCTGGTCTAGTGGGGAGGTGTCCCTGCTTATGGCAGGGGGGTTGAAAAAAGGTAGTCTTTAAGGTCTGTTTCAAGCTGGGCCATTACAGAATTCTGCATTCTCAACTGCCCTGAGAGACATCTTTCACTAGGCCGGTTCAAGGGGTGTCTCTCAGGGCTCTGTGTTGGGACCAGGACTTGTCAGTGTCTTTATCAATGACAC
The DNA here is from genome assembly GCA_027886175.1 of Phylloscopus collybita. Classification (NCBI taxonomy): domain Eukaryota; kingdom Metazoa; phylum Chordata; class Aves; order Passeriformes; family Phylloscopidae; genus Phylloscopus; species Phylloscopus collybita. The sequence continues at coordinate 36,583,755 of JAJNNQ010000009.1, read as the reverse complement.
CCAGGGGCACCGAGCACTCCTGCATTTGCAGGGGATGGGAAGCTGAGCAGGGCAGGGGCACTGTAGAATGATGGCATCATCCAGAGGCACCTGGACAAGCTTGAGAAGTAGGTAAGAACCTCATGAAGTTCCACAAATCCAGGTGCCAATTGCTGCACCTGGGTCGGTGCAATCCCCGAGTCACAAACTCTTCCAGGTCAGAAGAGACCTCCAAATCCACTCAGTTTAGAGGCCTCCCAAGCTGCTCCCACCAGCTCCAGAACAAGCAGCTAGTTGGCCCTTGGGGCTTTCCCATGCCCTTGCCCACTTCCAGGAGTGCTGGCCAGAGGGGAGCATGCACAGCCTGTGCCTCTCCTCCACAGCCCCGTGGGCAGCATGTTTGGCCAGCATGCATGGGCTCCACTGAGGAATGTCTTTCCAGAAAAAAGAAATCAACAGCTGCAGCAATAATAGCAATGTATACTTACATGCTCCCATGGCCAGTTTTTCCTGACTTTTACCATTGTGTAATAAGAATTTCTTGTAGTGATAAAACTAGGTCTGATAGGAAGCCATATTTTCAATATACTGTTCCAAAGGAAAAAAAAAAAAAAAAACAACAAAAACATGACAACTTTTTGGTCTTTGCTCCAGCCTGGTCACTAAACAATACAGAATTAAATATAAGCAGCCAAAAAGATAGGATTATTTTCAGCCTGGCTCATGCCAGTGTTCCATCCCTATACTTTTGTACCAATACAAGCATCAGTATAACTACATTTACACTTGCAGCTGATGAGCAGCAGGGGGAGGAAGAGCTGCAATCTATCTTCCCCACTGCACACAATGCATTTAATAGTGAAGTACAAGTTAGTGTGACGTGAGCTAATGACAGTTCATTGCAGCTGCTGGGAATATTTCATTTTTGTAATACCTCTACTTCAGCTCTTTTCTTTCACTCCCTTTCCACGTGTTTCTCACTCTCAACTACACAGCATCATCGTTTTTTGAATTTTGTTTCTGTCACTCATCTGCTGATTCAACTCACTAAGATAGTAAAAAACTGTTCACATCTTTCTTGGGTTAGTTCTCTCCTGCAATGTCTTCATAAAGTCACTACCTGTGGAGCCAGACAAGTACCAGAGCCAGCATGAGATGGGGCAGCTCACACAGCTTGTACAGGAGAGGAGAGAGAGTGGAGGAGAGAAACAAAACTAGGGTGACCACTTCTTGCTCCAGCAAACTGTTAGAATGTCTTGGCTCAGAGACTCTGCTGGTACTCTTCAGAAATCTTCAGGAAAAAAAAATTGAAAAGATACTTACTTTCCCATTTATAACAAGGGTAACTGCAGGGACTGAGGATGCAGACAAACATGACATAAAATTTCAAATACAGAACTAAGTAAACTTAGATGCCAATATTTACAAACATGACTATACATTAATATGACTTCAAGAGATACTAATATTTGAATTAAAGCTGTTTAGTTTCCCCAATTCAGTCTAACACTGCAAGTATTATTACTTTGTTGGTATTCTCTGCTTTCTCCTTACTTTCTTTGGAACCTGACAGCAATTTGGAGATTTCTTCTTTCCTCTCAGCATGTTGCCACTATCTCTTTACTGTAGTAATGATCTAAAAAAAATTATAATACATTGTATTAGTTTTCTGTATTTAATATAGCTATACAAACTTGAAAACCTCTTCAAAATGGCAACAAGAACTAGTGCAGAATACTCAATCAAAGGGTGATGTTATGCCACTAAGAAACACATTTTTTATTTCCATTTGTCTAACAGCCATTGGGCAGCAAAAGATTAACATTATGTAAATGGCCTGCTATGGACCAAAGAGTTTTCCTCATTAATGTAGCTTGTCATAAATTATCTGACATTCAGTTAAGGATTTCAGCATACAAGCTTTGTGCTTTTCCCAAATATGGATACAATGTCCTGTATTCTTTAGGGAGGTGAACATACAAAACACAAAGTAATTCAAAAGGAGTACGTATTTTGGAGCTTTAAACTGGCCTTCAAAGCAACTCAAAAAGCCATTAGGGGAGCAAAAAGATATTTACAGACAAATTTATACAAAAATTTACATCCATGTCGGTTCAAAGGGACAGGACAAACTTCCCTCTTGAATGGGAACCTCTAATGATAAGATTAGATGATCAGTCACCTCTAAACTGACCTCAAATAGCTGATTACCAGAGTATTCCATCTCAAATACAATGCAGTACTAGGTGGCATGTAATAATCTCATGTGTGGAGCAGATTTAATTAGGCAATAAAGGAAATCACAGTTGGTCTGCTAAGCAGTTTATGCTTTTCTGAAAAGAAAAAGAAGCATAATTTAGAGAGAATGTTATTGACATCATTGGAAGTGAATTGCTGAAGAGTCATTTAAATCTGAACTGCTGGAGGATACTAAAAAAGCTTTCACACTTAACAGGGAAGGTGCTTCTTGAGCACCACTATGTGATATGCACTCACCCCTGCAGTGCTAGGCATTTAAGAACATCTGCAAAAGGCAGCAATGTCAAAGAAAGATAATATAAAAAGCAAGTCTTTAATCAAAAGCCTTCAGTGCACAATATGGCTATATGCACCCGTGACGTAGTATTCCTACAGGTTTTTATAAGGTTAATTAATTAGTATATCTAACAAAAATTGTCCAATTAGAAGAGCAGTTGGTTAGGTAATTTCCTCCTGGGTTTGCCCCATTGGAGACCCCCTGACCCTGACCTTTTAGTCCTACATTTTATGACGTCTGTGATGTATGGTGCAAAACAAAGTGTCCTTGCTAGACTAAAAAGCAAGACTAAACAGAATAAGAAGGTAGCATAATACATGAGAAAGTGCAACTACTATGCTAAAGTGACAAAGTGTTAGAAACTATGCAGCTATACATTAAAATCTGTAAAGCTACAAATATATAAAAATCAAAAACCTTTATGCATAATAATTACAGACAATTATAAATAGTGGATCTCTGAACTTTATAGTTCTTGATCTTGCAATGTAAGTATGTCTCTGTTAGGGTTTTCAAATGTTATTCCTTTCAGATTTTGAGAAAAAAAACTATGCAACAATAAATACATGCAGGAAAAATGAAAAAATTAAAAAATGTGATTATTATATTATTATAATCTTTGAATAATCCACAGTGTTTGTCAAGTTCTCAAATCCTAAATACCTAAGGCATTTGGCAATCCTCTGACTATCTGTTGTCTCCAATAAATCATGCTGTTTATCCAGTGGAGAATGGATTCTTCTCATGCTTCAGCAGTTATTCTTAGATCTTTTGTTCTTCTGCCTTGGGGAGGAAAAAGACAAACAAACAAAAACCGACAGCCCTAATGATTGTCACATTCTTTAATTTTACTTTTAAGAAACATTCCTCTAATGGAAACTCTCTAAAAATCAGTGATTCTCACAGATGTCCCAATGTGTACAGAAATCAGCATACGTTGTAGGTGTACTTGAAGATGAAAATGCATGTTCTCTCTGCAAAAGTACAGCATGCATTTTCCTGTGATCTCCCACATCATTTTAGGACTCCCTAAACCTTAGGCACCTGCTGATCTGGGTGAATAGCTACTGATGCCAGCCCACCCATAATTCAGTCATTGCTTCAGGTGTAACTAGCTGGTAGCTAGTGATTAGGTGCAACTGTCCCAGTTATTCTACACTAACTGATGATGTGCTAAACTTTGAAAAGGTCAAACCAAAGGCTCCTGCAAGTTGTTTATAATTCCCTTTCATTCCTAGAGAGTGTATCAGTGGGTTCATCAAAATTGCTCAAATTGAGCAGCTTCAACAGCCTTGAACTGAATGGCCTGGGGGTCTGGGCGATCACAAAATAGCAATGCATCACCTGCACCAGGTCCTGCACCAGGTCCTGCACTCCTTGACACTGCTGAGGGGGATTATTAGGCAGAAGAGGAGCCATCACACCCAGTGTATACATACCTCAATCAGGGATTTTTACACCTTATTGTTCATCTTTTGAAGAATGTATGTTCATCATTATTGCTAGGAATTTAGTGAAACAGAATGTACTGAGATGTGCAAGCCTGACATAATAAGTACACCCTCAAAAAGCACAATATGGGTCTGTTGTGTACTTTAGCATGTTGAAGCATACTTTCCTCTTCTGCTACTCACCTGGCCCAACATCATCTACAATATACCTATTGTGAAAAATAACTTCTTACAAATCTCAGCTGATGCCAAGGTGATGAATTGCTGTTATGCCTATAAAACTCCTCAGATACAGAACATGCCTCTTTCACAAACTAATTTCCTTGAGGAGAATTGAATTGCACACAAAACTCTTAGTATAAAAACACTACCATTACAGTAGGCAAAGTTTATTAGTATGTTCTTCTCTAATCTTCACAGAGTTAATTCCTGCCATCCCCTCCAAGAAATCACAAAAATATGTACATTTACTTTTATCTAGGGATTGATCATTCCACAGTTGAAACCAGGCATTTCTGCAGTACATTTCACAGAACTACTTTAGCCTGTTTCCAGGAAAACTTTTACCTTTTTTATTTCAGACCTAAAACTGTGTTTAATTTGGTTGTCAATGCAAAGCTTTTTCAATTGTTTCCACTTTTTTCCTATTCATCTTTTATAGTTTTCTGATTTTGTTCAATGATTTTTCTTTTGAATTCTATTGATTAATCAAATTATGCATGAAGTATTTATGCAATCTTAGCTAAGAAATTCTAAATGTCTTCCATAAATTCCAAGTTCATTGCTTTATAAACCTGATCTATGTTTTCCTTTTTCTCTCATATAAAATATTTGCAAACCAAATCATAGTCAGTGCATACAGCACCAGTAGTAACCCAGTGGAAATGAAACATATCCATACACAATGAAGAAAACATGTCCAAGGGTAAAGTGATATTAAGGCTTTGAGAACTCTTTGATTTTTGTTCCGAGTAAAAGGACACAAATGTACTTTACCATAGGAGTGGGTTAATGAAAAACTCACACGAAGCAGCAGTGATATTCAACTGATTACCTCACATACTCAGTCTAAAATACTTTTTCTATTGTGTTATTCAAAGTTTAAAAAACAAATTTATGTTTTCACTCTGTATCAGCTACTCTTAAAAAAGACATTAAGAATAAACAACTATTTAAAAAAGAAAAATAATAATCACTCACTTGTAAATTAAATTAAAATAACAATAATTAATAATAATAATAATACCTAAAGCACTGATTCCCTTCTGTGTATTTGCCATTCCTCTGCCCTGTCCCATTTTCTGAGTATTACTCAAGAAGCAAAGTAATTGTTCTACCCACATAATAGTGTGAATGACCTCACTTTTAGGCCTCTCTTCCCATAAGAAACACTGAAAAGATGTGAGGGCTGCAAGCTCAGTAAAGGGCCAATACTGACCCTTTGTTATCACTATGCATCACTAAATAAACACCAGATTGAAGGGATTTATGATGAAGGCTTGTTAACATTTTGAGCTGTACTTATGAGGAAATGCGTGTCTGGATATATTAAATAACAATCAGTCAGATGCTAGTATACAAGGCAGAACCTAAAAACCAAATTAAACTCACACACAGAGGTCATATGATGAAACATTAGTCCATGGAACATACATCTGTGCAATTCCAAAAGTTAAATTTCAAAAAGTCTTAGCAAACTATCATAAGGATTATATAATCATCTCCAAGTACCTCTTTATTCCATCTTTATTCATGCCAGGCACAGGAATAATACTAAGGCTGTGAAATCAAACATTCAGAAACCAAATAATGATGAATTGAAAGGCTTTATCATATAAACCCTATGCAGCCTCTACAAGACCTTAGCAGTGAGGCAGATGACCAGTCTGTACAACTATGAGTCTGAACAAATGTACAGTCTGCTTTCAAAGCTGTTACATGTAGGAACTTGAAAGACTTGTGAAAGGACTGAAGTGTGTTTCCAGTAACCCATTTAGATGAACCATTGTTTCAGCAGCTCTCTCAGCTGTCTCACTCATGCTTTTAACTGTCAAATGCATACCTGCATCATCATTAAAGGGTGATTGTCTTGGCTCTCTAGGCTGCTTCCGCCCAGCTCTGCATTCTTTCTCTGACTTGTTCAATGTTTTGCATGATTATCAGTGACATTTCACTTTTTAAAGAGAATTCATTAGTTGACTGATCAATCAGTCTGACTCTCTTTTCTAGACTAATACCATCAGGCTCATGTAAAGACCAGAAAATTGCTGTATAAAGAACCACTGAAACTCAAATGATATCTCATTGAACAACTACAAAATACATGAATTTACAATGAATTGTTCTTTCTTTGATGCAGAAAAACCAATACAAGGTCTACCTCTGATGCTGGAGAATTTAAAGCATAGAAAAACATATCTTTAAATAACTGCATACTTTGCTTCTTTATCTTGATTTGAATCAAGATATCAAACAGGATAGAAAGAAGGTGTTCACATCTTATCATGCACTTTTCATGTTTGATGGTGAGCAGAAACCTATCATGTTTTGTCTGAAATATATTTTTAAACAATTTTTCATCACTGCCTTTAAATGTACTCAATTTGCCCCTGCATTTTTTTTTTTTTTCACTAGAAATAATTACTCTTTAGGAAAAAGAAAAAGCTGGATCCTGTCTAAATAAAGGCTGTGTTTGACAGCTTGTTCAACTTAAAACATTGTGACTGTCAATTTTTCCAATCTATCAATGCCAAAGTATCGGGACTGTACCCCATGTGTTTAGTCATTGGCTCTGAAGCTGTAATGCCTAGAGAGAGAGATGGTCTTATCAGTAAAAGATCAGTACTCTGTCAAAATTCTAATTCTTGCTTTGGATGGAACCAGTGGATTCAATTTTGATGTCCAAGCTCTAGAAATTGACTCCAAAATGAAGAAATACAAGCATTCTCAGTGCCACCACACAATTTGCCATTGCCACTGAAAGGCTCCTCCTCTCACAAGCTCGTAGGCCTACTTTGTGTCATTCTTAAAAGCACCTGTTTTTAAAACTACTTTGCTACGTGATTTCTCTCTAAAAGAAAATTGTTAACATATAATGCAATAGTACGTTTCTGTTTGAGGGACATAGACTCTTTAAACACAACCTATTTCTTTGTAAATCGGAAGTACGTAGAACATTTCACCCTGGGGGAAAAAAAAAAAACCACATGGTTTTAGTTTTAAGGCATTAAACACTTGCTATGGTAGAACACAACACTCCCAAACTCTAAATGCAGGCAGGTATTTTCAACCAACATGAATCAGTTCTTTGTCTGACCTCTTTTCATTTCACAATGGAAATAGAGAAAGGAAAAATTCTGTTATATTTTCATATGGTATAGCCTATCATAAAACAAGAAGTAAGTTGCTGTTGCTTGTCTGTGTGATATTCACCACGTCTGCAATATTTCTGCCACCACCTTTTTCAGCACCTGTCTGTTGGCCAATCAGAAAAAAGCAAAAGGCCTGAAGTCTCTCCAACTCCAGGGAAACTCTTTCCAAAAATATCCCCAAGCTAAGTGCCTCCCTAATAGGAGCTACTGACTGACAAATCTCTCAGCAGTTCATTCTAAATAGCCAGCTGTGTTTTGACTTTTTTTTTTAAATTTAATTCTACTGAAGCTAACAGCAGAAGTATCAGCTGTTCCATGTTCCTCCTTCAGCATTCATTCCTCTTTCCAGAAATATGGATGTCACATTCTTGCACATTTGTCTTTGTTAGTGCTATGACTTCTGGCAGCAGTACACAGCTGTCTACCCCTATCTGGCATCAGACATGTTTTTAGGTGGCAGGTGGAGTCTTCCTACAGGCCACAGGAACACATTTGGCATAATCAAAAGACAGTGTGCAGTAGCTGTTACAAAGGTAAAGCAATATAAAGCTGTCTTATGATAAATGCAGAAAGAGAAGTAAATATTTATTTTCCTACAGATCAGTATCTCAGTTTGTTGAAAGAAGCATATTCCTTTTTTTTTTTTTTTTAAGTTAATCCCCTTGTAAAGAAAGAAGCTTTTATCTGGTATTGAACTTCAGCATTGTCTGTGCCTGCTCAGATCAAACACATTTCAGATGCTAAGAAGGAATCCAAATACATGATTGGCTGTGAATATAAACATGTAAAATTTGCACTATAGGCTTGCAGCTAAAATTGATCTAATAGAGACCATTTTCCTCACAAAGAGGAAAGTCTGAATCTTAGCACATATAATATTAAAGGATGACATGTGACGCTCCCTGCCCAACTATGGGAATTTTATGATGTGCATAAGTGCAAGTAGTTTTTATATAAAAGAAAAAATCAGCTCTGTTTGAAATACAATCTTCACAGAGGTACAGGAAATATCTACTGTGAATACAACTGCAGCACTTAGAATTAAGCAGTTCCATACTCCACAGCGCATAGAGGGATAAGTAATTTATCAGATACAGCACAGGTAGTTATAACAAGTATAATAATTAATTTTAAAATAAAAGAATTGGCAAAGCCATAAGGAATATGACTAACATGTACAGCATACAGGACAAAATCAACTGAGAGAAGAGTAACATATAAACCACTAAAGTTAAATAAAACTAGACAAAATTAGAGCAGAGAAAATTAATACATGAACTTCTTTTAGAAAACTTAATTTTAAGAAAGAGACTAGTGTTAACTCTGCTTTGCAGAGTCAGAACAAAAATTACCTATCTAACATTAATGGGTTGCTTTTCTTCTTTCAAACAGCTTGTTTAAGTTAGAGCATTACTTTTGTGACAGATTTTCCAGTAGTGTTTTAACGCTAGTTTATTTCCCTTCTTTTCTTTAGAAAATTATGTAAAACTGAGCTGATACCGCTTCAATTTCTTAAACTTATCATATAATTTGAAATATTTACATGCTAGACTATACAATCTCGATTATGTGCTACACTGACAAATTCTATCCTTGCTTTCTCTATCCTTATGAGATTGCATCGATCCTGTCTTCTTTAACTTTCACTCATTTCCCTCTTGCCTCTTAATTCAACATGAAATTGATTTCTTAAGTTTTTGTACTAAAATCAACTGTAACACAGGCTTGCTTAAATTCTTATTTGTATACCTTCCCAAATACTTGAAAGTGGGAATGGCCTTTCTACTTGAACCACAGAAGACTGTCAATTCAGAGTTTGTTGACACCTCATTTCTTTGACACCACTAGATAACACGCCCTAAATATTTTAATAGAACCGGGCAGTGGAAAAGCCTTGTCTAGGCCACCTCACAGTGGTGAGCCCCGCTGCTGTGGTGTGGGCCCGGCTCCACGGCACGGCTGGGGGCCTGGATCCATGGCACGGCTGTGAGCCCGGCTCTATGGCACGGCTGTGGGCCTGGCTCCATGGCACGGCTGGGGGCCTGGCTCTATGGCACGGCTGTGGGCCTGGCTCTATGGCACGGTTCTGGCTCCAGCTCCACGGCACGGCTGTGAGCCCGGCTCTATGGCACGGCTGTGGGCCGGCTCTATGGCACGGCTCTGGGCCTGGCTCTATGGCACGGCTGTGGGCCCGGCTCTGTGGCACGGCTGTGGGCCCGGCTCTATGGCACGGCTGTGGGCCCGGCTCTATGGCACGGCTGTGGGCCCGGCTCTGTGGCACGGCTGTGGGCCAGCTCCACGGCACGGCTGTGGGCCAGCTCTATGGCACGGCCGTGGGCCCAGCTCCATGGCACGGCTGTGGGCCCGGCTCTATGGCACGGCTGTGGGCCTGGCTCCATGGCACGGCTGGGGGCCTGGCTCTATGGCACGGCTGTGAGCCCGGCTCTATGGCACGGCTGTGGGCCCGGCTCTATGGCACGGCTGTGAGCCCGGCTCTATGGCACGGCTGTGGGCCGGCTCTATGGCACGGCTCTGGGCCTGGCTGTATGGCACGGCCGTGGGCCCGGCTCCATGGCATGGCTGTGGGCCTGGCTCTGTGGCATGGCTGTGGGCCGGCTCTATGGCACGGCTGTGGGCCCGGCTCCACGGCACAGCTGTGGGCCCCGCGGGTGCGGTGTGGCCGCAGCTCCATGGCGCAGTGCACAGCAACACATCCCGCAGGCTGTGCTCAGCCCGTGGGCACCCGCAGACCGGCCAGCTCTAGGCTCTCTGCCCCTCACCGCAGAGCCTCACCCTGCCTGCCCTGCCTGAGCAGCCGCTCTCGCCGGGTCTGGCCGGCAGCTCCAGCACGGCATTCACCGGCGCCCACTCGCTTCTCCAAACCCGGACCCTGTCCGCGTTTTCCCCTCAGCGCCTCACGCACCAGAGCGTGCAGGGGCTGTGAGTGAAGGGTCTGGCCAGGGAGCGAGGCAGGCCCAGGAAGCAGCGTGCCGTGGTGACATGGCCCTGCAGGGAGTCTGATGAACACAGGGTCTGGCAAGAGGCAGGCTCAGACAGCACCGCCTTCCCCAGGGCACTGCCCACTCTCCGGTAACGTGGACAGAGACATCTCTACCTTGGGCACAGTGTTTATTGGCAAAGATCAAACAGCTTTGCCCTATGTGTCTTCACCTGTGTGATAAAGCCATGAGAGCACAACATGCTTCACAGCCACAGGTGCAAAAGTGTATTAATCACAGTGCGCAGGGTGCAAACTCCTAACGAAATTCCTTTGAAATTTTAAGTGACGCTGGGGCCACTCGCCGGTCAAGCAGCTGTTGGTACATGTGTTCCATGGTTACCTGTCCCACTAATAAGAGTTAAAGAAATGCATCTTGAGATAGAATTCTATTACAAGTGTTCTAGTAGTCTTGAGATAAGGGAAGCAGAATGAAAATTTCTCAGTGTGAGGTAGTTTGCCTCATCAAGACCTCAGATAGACTATAGGTCTTGGACTGAGAAGTTTTCATCTTTTTCCCACTTTACAGAATGGTATTAGTTCTTTGTTTTACTTAGCCTTCCTTTCTGTTTTATGGTTTCCCTTCTTATTCACAGCTGTGGTAATTCTTGAAAGTTTTACTATTTTCAAGTTTATTGATGTGCTATTACTTGCATCTGCTCAGTCTCTTTGTTGATGAAATATTCTGTAGAAGAAGGCTGGGAGTTATCATTACCATTCTGCTATTAGTTTAATTTTAACAAGTGCTGTATTTCTTCCAGACCAATTACCAATATAACTGCTAGCAAAAGCTGAAGGTGTATAAGCTTTCCCATGCACTTCTAAGAAAATTCTCAGAGAAATTTGGAAAAATTTTATTTGGATACCATTGACACTGCTTGCTACATTTGACACTTTCATACGTATATGACAGGTAGCTACTTCCAATGCACTCTGTGAAAACATAGATTAGCTCTAGCTATGTAAAAAAATCCATTTACTATGTGTTTACAAGCAAAATTAAATGGGTTTTTTTGTATACTGAGGGAAAACTAAAGAACAAAGCTATGTATGGCATCAAACTACAGTAAGACATTGACCCAGTCTGTTTAAGCACAGGCAACCAGATTATTTTTTTGCTCTTTCGGAGGTGGAAAAAATGTCTGTTAGTAACTCAAAATAACTGGAGGTTTCTGTGGCAACTGGTAAAGGAGGTTGTATCTCTCTCTGCTGCTTAAAGTAGAAGCAGTTCTTAGAGATTTCTATTTGAAGTTTGCATACTGGTGTTTGACTTCAGGTCTTGGAAAGGAGATTGCCTATCTACTTGTATTTTATCCTGTTGCTATTTAAAGTAAGATACAAAATAACAAGGACGATAACAGAGGTGTTCTGCTTTCTCAGGTAAGTACATTAATCATTGGGGTAAAGAGTTTATTACTGTATTTTGGTTTTACACCGTTAACGATGAAAATGTTTTGCATTATATAACATCTTCATCAGATAGAATGGAAGACTTGTACAACCAGAATAGTTTTAGGGTTTTTGGCATGAGATTTGGAATGACTCAAGCTGATTAGTGTTAGAAACTATTATTAAGATTTCAGGTAAGCTGAAGCTGTGTTCCATCAAATCTATTGGTAGTGAAAACTGTTATCTCCGTGGAGTTCTTTTCATCAGCTGAATTTTCCATAAGACTGCAATAGGAATGGAATGAGCATATTAGCTGAGTATCTCTAATCTTGTTTGATGCTTTTATTAATTTTAAAATATTATATGCAAATGCTAAATTGTTACATCATTGCATATTAAAGTGTGCTTATCTTGCAAAATGTGTACCTCTTCCAAAGTTTTAGTCTGTTTGCCATTTTTATAGTGATTTACTGCCTTTATGCTTTTATAAAGGAGAATACACATTACTTTTGCAATAAAAATGGAAGGTCTTAATTCCAAAACATTCAGTACAGATCAAAGGATCAAAGAATTCCCTAAATCACAGAAGAACAATGTTGGGAAAATTTATTCATGGCTTAATAGAGCTATATTAAACTTTGCCCTATTTAGTTTTAAATTTATGAGGAGTATTTCATTAACAGTTGAAGAGGAATTAATTGAACACAAATCTTTCACATTTCTGGGCAAATATTTCTATCATGCTGTACAAAAAGTATTGGGCATTCTTGATTTGCACAAAACAATACTTTATTTGTATTCAGAAAGCTAAATTTCTTTTAAAATATCTCCACAGGTATCTGCAGGCAGATACATTTTCTTCCCAGAAGTGAAAATTTAAACACATAATTGCAAGAACCAGGATTTCATCCACCCACTCCCTGTAGAAAATGCTGAAGATAGCCCAAGGCAGCTTGTTGCTGTTTATATGCAGGCTATTTTTGACTCCCATTCCAAGGTGGCAAAGTCTTATGCATTTAGTGGAGATGCTGAGTGCCTGAAAAAGGACCTGGATTTTACTTTGTGGGGTGACTGCTTAAAAATTAGGCATACAGTGGTTAACTCTTGGATAACCAGCTCCTTCTTTATGCAGTTTTCAGCTTGAAATTTTTAGAATCATGGTTCTGTTCTTATTTGACATGCTGAAATCAGTATAAAATGACCCAAAATAAAACCCTTTTAGCTAATTTCACTACAACATGGTAAGGATCTCAAGCTGCAAGAATGGGGATTGGACACATTGTGAATGTATTCCCAGTCCAGCAGTGAATCTGTTCAAGCTGTGATTAGGGGACAGTAATTGCCTGCATGAAGATGCCAAGATGCTCTATCAACCACTGAAATACAATGTGTGGCACTGGCACTTGTTAGTACATAAAGATGGTCTGGATCCTGTAGGGAGCTCTGAGACTCTTGTGCACTTCTGTCACAATGGTACATTTACTGCACTTCCATTGTTGCCAAGGAACAAATGTTAGTAAAAAAATATAAGGCAGTATCTAGAAGACCTTGAGCTAAGAACAAATGCCAGTGTACAAAATGATTTCAAATCCGAGAGCAGATATAATGGATGCTGGCAGAAGGGACAGAGGTCTGTAACATCTCTTTGGAGCTATAATTTCTTCTATCCCCTCTGGAGCATGTGATTCTCAATAGGTTGCAATCTGGCAGAAACCACGTTGCCCACACATTGCTTTTATTTCTGGAAACTATGTGATAAAGTCTGCAGATTAAACCAACAGTTTTCATGTTTACTTCTTCCTTTCACTGAGTTTTAACAGAAATTACATAGCTTAAAAAGTGCTTTTGGACAGATTTTTTTTTTTTTCCCACTGGGAATAAACACTCACAGGAGTTTTAATGAGATGAAGGTACTTCCTTAGCAGAGACAGTAAGGGAGAATTGACTCTGTCACACATTATGCTCTACAACTCTATAGGAACCAAAACCATTTTTTTATTGTTTCAATGTTAATTCGTGTGTCAGAGTTGTGGGGTATTTCTAAAGCACACATATTTTCCAGGGATGGTTTTATGTCTTTTCTAAGGGAGATACTTCTTTTCTGATTATATAGTATTACTTCACTTGAGATGTGAAAATTCAGTAGGTTAATTTATTTATACAGTGTAGTATATGGTTACAGATTAATAACTATCAATTATTTTAAAAAGTTGCTCTATTTCTACTCATAAGTCCAACAATGTTAGGGGTCATTTCCAACCAAATGATTCTAATTTTTTCTTTTCTACAAGATTTTAAGGTACACAAGGAAGCTATTGACTTTAAACTAGTCTTAGTAGAACAAGGCAATTATTTTATTTATTATCATGAAAAAAAATGTTGTTTAAAAAAAATTAAAAATCTAATACCATAAAATGGTATAGAAAGGGAAGGGCTAAGTTCTCTGAATTTCTGAGTAGTAAGCACACAGAACTTTGTGCCACTTCCAGGCCTAACGTTGCTTCTGCTGGAATTCCAGATAGTGGCAGTCTGCTGAAACATGAGTTCAGTTACCAAATATAGATGAGTGGGGTACGAATTTCATAGTCACAGAGGACGGATGTAACACACAGGCCACAGTCTTCTCGACTAAGGACCAAGCAAGCTTGAGTGAAGAGCTAGAGCGACTTTAAGCCTATTCAGATAGAGAAGGAGAAAAACAACTCTACCTACTATTTATTATACTTGAACTCTTCATATTGGCCTGCTCATTGTAAGATCTGTTTTATATTTTCTGCTAAACATAATTGTTGTATCTGTGGAGTAATTTTGCAGGATTTCAAAATTCAGAAAAAAGCTATGTGCCTTTTTTGTTTTAAAAAATCTTGCTAGATAAATTTCATACTGCATACGATTCTTTTGACGAGATAGGCTTTGGGTCATGTTATGTAATAATTTCTTATTTGGCAGGTTCTGCAAATTCAGGATGTTTATATTTTTCTTGAAATGAGTCCTTTAATTTTCTGTGTTTTCCCATATTTTACTATATATCTCTTCAAAACCCTAATTTGATTACTTAATCTATTTTTTTCTGGAATTATTGTATTCCAGTAAATTTCAAATTTAATATTTACATGATTCTTTAGAGCATCTGTATTGGGTTTTGAATAAGTATTTAAACTGCATGATTAAAAACTGTGGTTGTACTGGGGCATAATTTTTAAATATCTACAAGTAGGACCCCATAAATAGTCTGGATGTAATAATGTTGAAAGTACAGGTAAACACTGATCTGCATGCAACATTGTATTTTGTTTGTGTCTTTAAATGA
Organism: Phylloscopus collybita; assembly: GCA_027886175.1. Classification (NCBI taxonomy): domain Eukaryota; kingdom Metazoa; phylum Chordata; class Aves; order Passeriformes; family Phylloscopidae; genus Phylloscopus; species Phylloscopus collybita. Next base: position 36,568,721 of record JAJNNQ010000009.1, on the reverse strand, counting down.
TACAGTATATGGCTTTGCAGGTTACCTAATGAGGAATGATGATGAAAAGTGTTATAAATACATTGTAGTCTAACTTGGAGAAGCTAGAAATAGCATTCAAAATTTCTAATTATGATCTTATAAGCTACTTGATAGGGTTAGTGATACTTCACCTCCAGTTCACTGTCGTTACAAGTTGCACTAAAAGAATAGAGTTCATGTATTACAGTATGGCTGAAAAAAGTCTTTCTCCTGGAAGCTTCCATTCAGCTTTCTAAAGCTAGACATATGAATCCATTTTCAGGCACCTTCTCAACAAGAAGGCTTATCAGCATGAGACATGGCCAATAAACGAGCATGTTTAAATCCATCAAAAAACAGCATGTTTAAATCCATCAGCTTTATCTAAATATCCAGGTATAGACTAATTCACCTAAACTTAGACACCAGGCTTTGAAAATTACAATATATGTAGCCATTATATTTTTCTAACGATAAAGCTGAGTATTGGGGAGAAATATATTAACTTATAATACATTAATTTTAATCATCATGTTGGGTGGCTAACAATAAGTAAAATTGTCCTCCTACCCGTGAAACAGCCCATTGAATCGTTAGAGCAGCTTGGTGTTGGAAGTCAGGGAAGTTTATCTGAGTATGTAATGTGTCACTTTGAGATGTGAACAAGCTAGGAACCAGTGCGTGTCAGATTTAAATAAAGATATTTGAAGCATGGATATTTACATGTTGTCTAAATAGCACCTTTGTTCATTTGAATTCGAAGTTTTAAAAAGTAACTAAGATTAAGGAGGCAGAAACTCTGCAGGTTTAACCCTTCTTTCCCTGGCATTCATCCAGTTTATGCCTGAACAGCTGAGCCTCTAGACCAACTGTTTGCTGGGCTTCTCAGATTCTTTCTTTAAAGCTGCTATGTGGTAGTCAGTTATACTGTATATACTTATTTAGATTTTGTTGACAAGAAATTGGCATGGTTGCTAAATTTGTTGCCCTCTAAACACATAACAGGAGAGGAAGATGTAATCCCAGCAAATAATAAACTGAATTCTATAAAAACATATATCAAATTCTAAATGCTTTGGGTTTCTTATACTTCTCTTTTATGCATTGAGTTGTAATGTGTTGGCAAGATGAACAGGCATATCAAGAGATGCATATGCTAAGCCAAGAATTCCAATAATCTATCAGTCATTTAATGACTACATGCTGGGTAAGCCCTGGTTTAGTGACTAAAGGTAATTGGAGCCTGCACAAGCTGATGCAAAATACATCCGAGTGCATCGCATGATTGTCAAGCCATTTCTCCACTATCAGTAAAGAATTAAAGGAAAATGTGTTTTTTTAATCTTATGCAATTTTTTTCCTGTAGAAATTATCATTAGAAGAAGATAATTTTCCAGGGTAATTAAAACCACTGATGTTCAACTTAATTAAATACTCTGAAGAAAAAATAATTATGTTTCAGATCACATTGGCCATATCTAGTGACCAGTTGGACAAATACATTTCAACAAGAAGATTTTCAGGCCAGTCCTTCCCTTGGGGAAAGTGTAGTTTCCCTGATGTCTTGTTTCGTGCTGACTTTAAAGAGAATGCTCATCCTAATTCTGAAGCCATGTTGGGAAACTGGAGAGGTATAAATGCTTCTCTGCTTTGTGAAACTGGTACCAAATATACATTATACACTTCCATTATGCAGGATGATGTATAGGTTGTGAAATTTATTTCTCCAGTTTCTTCTATTTATTTTCTTTTATTTACTTTTAGCATATGGTAGTTTGATATTTAATTTTTCAGTGTTGAGGAAAGTGCTACTAATTTGGTAACAAGTTAAAAATGTTAACACAATAAATAAAATAATAATAAACACATTATCAACATTAAACAGAAAGGATAACTTGGAATTTCTAATCTGCTTAAACGCTTCTCTCAGAATTTGATGGTTTAGTGTCTGGAAGGCAATGTTATGGGAAAGAGAAAAGTAAATATATTCCCAAAATCTTTATAAGGCTAAAACCAGGGGAAAAAAAAAAAAAAAAGTGTAATAGGATTGATGGAAAATAACCAATCAGAGGTGAAATAACAGCATATACACATATTGATCCAGTGGAATCAAGATTGTGCTAGGCAATATACCGACAAAGGATGTCTTCATACTTCTGAGGGAAGATTCATGAGAAAAATAACTCCTAAGTGCTCTCATTTCCATCTAGATAATTTGCAGTCCTGGCTCATTCTCATAGAAATCAAGGTTTATGGTATGTCATGCACTATTAGGTTCTGCTTATCTTTCAGCTTTGTGTCTAGCTTATGGGAACTGGGATATAACTTTTTTCATTACGGAATTGTTCTTGTGTCTTCCAGGATGCAAGACAGAAGCTGTGGCCGGGCATTGCCTCTTTCTTTAACACTGAAGGAGACTTACTCTCCAGAGAGAGGCAGCAAAGGATATCCTGAAAATATGTCAGAAACTTCATCTTACCATGACTTTTTCTGTGATTCCCTGTCAGACACACAGAATGGTGAATTTTCAAATGGACTTTCTGCCTTCCTTACCCAGGAGGAGATAAGTAAGAGCCTTGACATAGCTCGAGAAGCCATTGCCAGTTCCATGGAGGAAGATGAGAACACAGAACCAGACTTTACTCATGATCTCAACACCTCTCTTTCTAGCCCTTCAGAAAACCCTTCTTTCGGGGACACCAACCTGCATGACCAAGATGCTTTAGAGACACCTCAAGCAAGCAGTTGGACTTCATCTGCTGCAAGTCATGTTCTCCCCAGGAATCAGAAAGAGGAATTCACTGCACCTCAGACAGAGGATAGTTTTGTCACAGTTTCTAGGAGACAAACAAGCACCTCACCTTTTCTACCTGCTAGTCCTAGCTTTGTCAGAAGCCTGAAATATTCAGACAAAGGTGGTCCATGTATGCCTAAGACAAGCCCAAACTCTGAAGTGACATCCCAGGATGCTCCCTTCAGGAACAAGCTGTGTGACAAAGCTGCCACATTCATAGAGGAGTTATCATCTATATTTAGAGAGGCAGCAAAGACAAGAGGCCGTAGTCCTGATGGGGACTCTTCTTCTCCAGACAGTGGATACCTGTCTCCTAATAAGAAACAACCAGCTTTGAGTACCTTGGTGAGCCAGGAGTTTGACAAACCCCATCAAGAGTCTGAGCTTGAGGAAAAATTACCTGGAGTTCATCTGAATGGGAAACACTATTCTGGAAGGGGGAGTATCATGGAGAGCAAAATGGTCCTGTGCCGTCCCTTCATCAACATGGAAGAGCATGAACTTTCACCACCTCTATTCACTCAGAAGCTCCGGAGCCAGGAAGTTGCTGAAGGAAACAAAGTATTGCTGGAGTGCAGAGTTGCTGGTAATCCAGTCCCTGATGTCAGGTAAGTGCTGAGTCACCAGGTATCATCATCTGATTGTGGACGATACCTAAGGACAGGTATGACAGTGACCTGCTTAGAGGCAGTAATATAAGAGCAATCAATCACGTTGATTTTACAAAGCCAGCACAAAGAATAACACATTCTTTATTTCACTAGAATGTTTCACTCTATTTGCTTGGGAAATTAAATTCTGCTTGATTTAAGAGCCACATGGCAAAATTAGAAATAGAATTGGCTCTAGCAACTCTCTGTGTGATTGTTACTTCATTAATCCAGGTAAAAAGAAGAGACAACTTGCCCCTAAAGAGCATATCTCAAGAAGATGATACAGTTTTTACTGCTGATTAATTAGAATGTCTCCAAGATCCATGTAAACTGTTTTTTTGAATCTTAATTCAGGCAGAATCATAAAATAAGAAGGCTCTTAATGACTAAGCAAAATGAGTAATGAGACTGACATAATATTAGATTATTGTAAAATCAAGTATAATTTTAAGTAATCACATTAATATAAATTAATTTGTATCTTCTGTCTTATTTCCATTTTGACATACATTATTGTGTTATGTTAGCAGTCTGTAGATACACCATTATTGAATTGTGGCAAATATGATTCATGCTAACTTTTCAGGCTCTTGCAAAGCTTCCTGACAGTCAAATTAATAGACGTTCATGGTCCATTCTCAAATTGGTTTCATTTAATAATTATTAATAATTCTCCATCTGGCAGCTGAAAGAAGACGTATCAGTTACAAATAAAAATTACTTTTTCAAAGTTTCCATGAAAAAAAAAATTCCCCCTTCCTCTTTATTTCATTATGGATCTTCAAGAGAGGAAAAATACGGCAACTGCACCTCAAAAACTACTCATTTCAGAGGTCTATGCACTTCTTTGGCGTGTCCTTTCTGTAGTGACACCGACTTGGCTGAAGAGGTCACTCACACACAGCACGGGCGGCACAAAGCTGTCGAATGCTGCTGTGGAGCCAAGACAGCAAAAACAAATGCTTGCTGAGGGGTTAAGGGACACCAGACACTTGAGTGATGTTTGAGTGAGACTCTAAAGTCTGAATCTTGGGGAAGGAAGGGGCTGCTTTCCACATAAGAAAGCAAGTAGAAAAATATGTAGTGGATTTTTATCTATAATAGCATTACTGGGAACTTCTAAACAGTTTCAAGTTTCATAGTGTCATCTAGGCCCATCACTGTCCTTTCTGGATATGAAAAGGAGTTTTATGGTGTATGCAATAAATAAATCCAGTAAATAGTTAATTTGCTGCAGTGGAAAAAGGCAAGCCTGTTTAAAACCACCCACATATTGCAGAGCAAGTGAAGAATGTCTGTGCTACTTTCAGAAATATTTTCTGTAAATGGGAATCTTATATGGTTTAAAAATAAAGCAAAATATCAATGATACAATAATAGTTGACCATTCTCTTATATTTTGATAATTATAATAATCTAGTTTTCTAAAGTACTTTACTTAGACAATTGTCTAAGATTGTCTAATGACAATCCATTAGACTGGATTTCTGGTTTGCAATATATGTAGAAAACAATCTTCAGACCATAATCATAATAATCCAAAATACTTACAGTTTTCTGAAGAAACTGGCCAGGAAAAAAAAAAAAAAAGTGTAAAAGATATTAAGCTTTTAGTGAAGATTTCTGAATAGGTAGAAAGTAGAAATGGATATTAGGAAAGTATTGTATTGCATTGCCAGAAGAAGGACTAGGGAACAAGCTGAACAGTTACCTGGTAAGAGAAGTGTAAGAGGGAGCTTTTGGCACATGCAAAATCTGCTGAACAGGAGATGCAGACACGGGCCTGAGCCAGGGCTACCATAGTCTGAGCATTTGCAAATAGCAATAAAATCTGTAAAAAGCAAGCTTCAGCTCTTCTGATTTTTCCCAGAAAACCCAGTTTCAATAACATAGTCACTGCAAAGGTTTTTTTGGAACTCTGTGATAAATGTGATTAAAGTAGAAAGCAGTTTGGATTTTTGTTTGGTTTTTTGTTTGGGTTTTTTGTTGGTGGTGGTTTGGTTTGGTTTGGTTTTTGTTTTTTTTTTTGTTTGGTTGGGTTTTTTTTATTGGGTTTTTTTTTTGCCTCAGCTGGGAAGAAAACCAGAAGCCACATTTCCTAAAGTCATAAGGAAGTAACAATAGTTCACTGGTGACAAGAAACTCAGTAAGTTCTTATTTCGCCAGGCACCCAAAAATTTGTCCAGCATCATGACGAATACAGCTCATATTTAAGCAGTATCAAGCTCTGGCAACTATGAAATCATGCAACTGACACCAGAGCTAAAGACCTTCAAAAGAAACTATGTAGGCTTTTCTGATCTTTTAGCATGTTACCACTTTTCCATGCCTCACATTTTATCCTGGATCCAAGTAATCTTTATAACTGGCTTTCTTCCCTTTTCATAGCTTTTTTGTAGCTAAAATTTCAAAGTCCTCAGCCTATACAAAGTTGAGCCAGAATCCTTCTTTATCCTGCTACTTTTCTTATGAGGATAAAGATAACAGTGGTGCAGAATTTTAGTATAATTAAAGAAACCATCAAATGCAGTGTAAGGGCAAGGTGTATATTTGAAGGTTGTTTGACTAGGAAAGCCTCTTAAATTTTAAGTTCCTTAGGTGTTCATAGCCATACACAGCTGAAAGTAAAACACTAAGCGTTATGGTTTGAGTGATCAAACTTGACCAAAGGAGCTTTGTACTACAAATAGGAAAAAGAGTATATTTTGACAGAAGAACTTACAACTAGAATCTTCGTGTTGAAATCCAAAAGAAAATAATTAGTTACATTTCAAGAATAATTTTTTTTTCAAAGTTCACTGTCTCACTTACTAGTTTTACTAGCAGAAAATCAGATTTTTTACAATGAATATTTTGTCACTGCTCAGAAGAATTCTTACATTTCTGAGCAACACAGACTCCAGCCTAAGACCTAGGAAGGTACAGAGTGATTTGAAAAGTTCTAGGATATCTGCCTTCTAAAGAAGGTCTAAAACATGTAAAATATAAGTTGAAACAAAATTTCTGTTACTCTCAAAACCATTTTATCAGTCAGTAACTGTCCTTCAAAGTGCATCAGCAATGCAGTGTTTAAAATACTCATATTAGCCTTGAGCTAGCTAAAGCAAATCCCAGCTGGGTGTGACTTAGACGTCTTCAGCATTTGCCTCACCACCTGAATATTTAATTGTTTCTGAGGTCTGCCTGGAGCTAAAAGCCGTGATTAAAGTATTTTCTGAGGTCTACCCTGAGCTGTAAGCTGTGATTAAAATATTTACACATATACACCCAGATTCTGTAGCACAAGAGGTATTGAAATTTTTGTGCAAAATATATTTTTTCCTTTTGCTACAGCAAATTGACGCAAAAAAATTCCAAATCAAAATTAAAAATAAGGCACTTTCCACATACTACATGACAAGAACAGGGTTTCTCTGCTTTAAGAAAACAATTTGCTCTCATAATCCTTTTCTTCTCATAAGTGCTGTTTGTCTAGATTTGACTGTAACAAATACCCAAAATCCCCACCTAGAAACATTACTTGCTTGAAACGCAGAACTATTCTTAGAAAATACAGAAACAAATGCAAAGCACAATACTTAAATTTATAATGAAACCAAATTATGTTGACTTCTACAGCTTCAAAATCTTAGCCAGATTTACAGTCTTTAAAGGCTTTGAAGACAAAAAACATGCGATAAACTATGTCACCACCATAGTCCTCCCATCAGGCACAGGTGCAAAGAAAACTGAATATCAGATTAAGTCATGCTTAACACAAATCTGCACATCTGTGTAAAAACCCAAGTGTACAGGACAACAGTGATTATACTACCTACACAGTAGGTAGTTTTAAGTCTTGGAATTGTAAGAGGTGTCACATATGTAGCTTTTGCTTCTTTGCTGAACTTGGTTTGAGGTAGGAAAACCTGTGGTTTAGAGATAGAATTTAGTTTTGTTTCTTGAAGTCTCTTATGAGGTAAATTTTGTAGTTGTAGTGAAATACCAGTGCCTTGGTGGGAGATAGAGATATTCTACTACTTCCATAATGACAAGGCTTTAGTACTTATTTTTATCAAATATGAATAGTTATTTATGTATGTGTGATAGTGGGACATACTTAACCATTCTAGATATCCTTAATTAAAAACAAAATCTGTCTACTTAGTGTTTTCCTTGCTTTCTTGTAGAAACTCTTTAACAGTCATCTTCAAAATTGTTGTCTTACTTTTTTATTTGTAGAATCTTAACTATTTAAGTTAGATTTTAGAATTAGATGGTGCAGGTCCTGCTTTTCAAATATTTTCATTAGCTTATATACATACTTGTGTTATTCAAGATGGAAACTTTAGTGAAGATATTTTATGATGAACCTGTTCAAAGTATTTGCTAATTCTATTCTTTTTTGCTAGCCCCAGACCAAAATTTGCTTCTGAACAATGAAATGCTTAATGTGTCTTAAAAACAGAGTTTAGTAGATTACAAGCATTATGTTAGCTACAGTGATTGCAGAAATAATTCATAAAAGATAAAAAAGATTAGGATGTATTCTGTGTGGGAGGAGAGGGCTCTTGTGACTTGAAAATCAGTAACAGCTATATATATTATTCTTACATAACAAAAAAATCAAGACTTGTATTGAGCTTTGAGGTGATTCTTACCTGATTCCCAAAATGCAATATTTTGCAGTAAGAATTGACCTAAAATACTTCCACAATATATGCAATTGTTTCTGCTCCATTATTTCAGTGTTGTTATAATTGTCTAATATTTAGACAATTATATAGTGCAACAAGAAATAGTGGTTTTCTTATTATACAATGAAGTTAATTGTCAGATTGCTCACAAATATAAACATTTTTTTAATATTCTCTCCATGGTTTTCTCTATCAAAATATTTTCCCAATAAATATACTTCTATACAGAAATCTCCCATAGTCCTCTATTAATCTTTTCAGAGCAGAATCCTGCTAATCTGTCTTCTTACTCGCCTTTTACAAAGAGAGGGTGCTTGATAAGAATGGAAGAATATTTTCATACCTAAGGAGTTCCTTGGGTCAAAAATGTTCTGTTTGCAGATCTGGATGTTTTTCTGTGTATGGAGGGAGCATTGACAACCACCTGAAAGTGTTAACAGCACACTTATTGCTGAGATTAAACAAAAAGATGTTGTTATCCATTTTAATCTGGCAGTACATTCATTTAAGAAATCTGCTCAGCAGTAATATGTTTTCATTTAGTATTTTTTTTTACACTCAAATGAAGATAAAATATGGATCAATATGAAATTTATATGTCAGCATCTTCAATATTTTTCTGTCACAATTTTTTTTTCTTTCTCTTTATCAATAATGTCTTCTTTTCTTGAGCTTTTTTCTTTATTTAGAAGTCAAAATAATAGCTATTTGCAGTTGACCTTATTATTATTTTAGCCCTTCTTCCCTTCTCATTTATTTCCTTTCATACACTTTGTTTATTGGACCATACCACGCCATTCTTGTGTCTTTGGTTTGTTTGCTTTTGCTGATTTTCAGGTAAGGCCTGCTCATCTCCAGGCATCCCTGGAGTTTGAATTTTCTTTCAGAGCAGATCTGGAATAAGTGTGGAAAGTCACCTCAGTGACTTGTGAAACTGCTTCTTAATTCTGCTTGTCTCAGAACAGTGCTCTGGACTAGAGGGCTTTGCAGGGGACTCGAGGGGTCCCAGCACAAATGGTAAAGCTATTGCAGTGGCTGCCTGTAGGGATTTGTGGCCTACAGGTATTAGGTAGAGAGTGTGCATCTTTCAGATATTTCCTTTTCCATTTGCCATTCATTTTGTGGCAATAAGAGTCCACACCTTCAGGATTTTTTTCATTTGGGGAAAACATACAGTGGAGCTAAGGCCTGTGTAGGTCACGTACCCCACCTGCTTTAAAAAACAGTGGGGCCTGTCTGAGCAGTGCTAGTAGTGTGTTGGTTTCCTCTAACTTGTAAGTAATAGTTCCTTTACCTTAGAACCACTTGGAAAGAAGCTTTGCCGTGGTCCTCCTTAAGAACAGCATTTGGGAGACTCTTGTAAGTGATTGTCTGGTTGCAGAGAGGGGGCAGAGCTTAGTGCAGTGTGGGTGTAGCCAGGTTGTTACTCTACAGGAATGACTGCTCGTGGGGGTATGGCACCTAACCCAGTGCATGTACCCACGTGCACTGCTGGTGAAGATGTTTTTCAAAGTAGGGAGATGGATTAGGATCGCTTTGTTGATGTACCACAATATTGGTTTATGACATGTTAATGTCAAGGGTCCTTAGAGATCTATATTCAGTGTTGCTCACCTGGCCTGGTCTTGTCCAATGGCTCTGGGTATTCATTAATAACCATAGCCAGCCCATAGGAGGAACAGAGGAGGATTTTCCCCAGCCTTCCGTCCCCTTCTCCTCCTTCAGGTCAGCTATAAAAGATTTTGAGAAATTTGGATTCTCTTTGGATGTTAAGAAAACCACCTTTCACTAAATTGTTATTTCAACCCATAGGCTCTGCTTTTGTCCCTCCTTCACTAGAAGGGGCAGGGGAAAGGGGAGTTTGATTTCCTCCTGGAGTTAACCCACAATAATGACAACCAAATGTTTTGTTTGAAAGATGGGGTTTTTTTCCTTGCTTGCCTGTCTAACACCATAGTGTACAGTATTTAAAATAGGTACTTGGAAAGCACGGCTCTTTCCAATGTGAAATGATCTTTACAAAGTTCAGATTGTGATAACAGGGTAATTTATATAGGTCTTATAAAATAAACAAATTGCTAGAAAACAGGCAGAGCATTCCACTGGTGTTACAAAATGAGTATTCAAAGATCTAAAAGAATGTATGCATATGGTTGGGAAGGTGGCCTATAGGGACACAAACTCTTTACTTTTTGGGTTTGCAAAAGCCCCAAGGAGGATCTGTATATTCTGGACACTGTGGTTATTCTTATGTTTCATTTATTTATTGTCTCTCTAGAATAGTTTTGACTACATGATGTAAGCATTTCCTCATCTTTGTTATACAGACTCTGTGCACCACCAGGCTCTCTTTCTTTGGAGCTGTCATTTTTCATGAATGTGGAAATATCTCTTGTAAATTTTGGGGTTTGAAAGTTTCAAACTTTTGTTTTGGTTTTTGTGTGTGGTTTTTTTCATCCTGAAAATTGGAAGAATAAAGCCTGTTAGATACACGAAGACGAGTGCTGCAAGAGGCAATTGTAAAAACAAAGGGATGGTTATTGGAACTAGAATTGCTCTCTTAAATTGGAACTAGGAAGAGAATTCCATCTCAGGTACTTTATTTTTCTCTGTCTGTTTGTGCATGCCAGTGTCTCTGGTTTAGTTTTTCTGATTGCATTACTGAAACTTTAAAAACATCTCAGTTTACTTCTTTATTCTTTTATTTTTCTTTTTCTGCCTCTCAGTAAAAGAATGCAGATTTAAAGTTCCTTGGTAATGCTCCCAAAATAAATAAAGTATGGACTAGCATTTATAAAAATACTCAAAGATTAGATGAAAATGTCATCAAAATACTTGATGGCTAACATGAAAAGCTTAAAAGTAAAGTAATAAAAATTATGCTGCTATCTACATAGTGGAAAAAAACATAAAGGACTTTTGGCTTGTATTTACATAGGAATTGGATGAGATTTGGATGAATTTTAAAATAATGTGGCACCACATGTCTTCAGAAAGCTCTTTCACTACATGAGCTTTGTTCATGTTAAACTTTTTTAGTTTAAAAACAAAGTTTAATTGAAGTAGTTTTAAAATACAGATTTCCCACAAAGTGGTGCTGAAACAGTGCCAGAGGCAGAATTCCAAGAGGCTGTTTTTACTTCATATTTCAGAATTTATTTGTATAAATCTTATATGCTGTCTCTGGGCCTTTCCAGTATTGTGCAAAGCATCAACAGCCAAGAAGTCTGACAGTGAGGAAATACATCAGCAATCTACTTGTTATGGGCTAATTGAAAGTGATCTGTGAAAATTGAAACTAAATGTAGAGGCTAAGTAGAACACAGGCAGGAATGAATTAGGCCTGAAACAGGCCTCCATGATTTAGGCCCGTTTTACTTGTACTGAAAGAGAAGAGTAGCGAGGCTTTTCACAGAGAAGTGTTTGGAGTAAGTAATTCTGGCATCATTACTTACCAGTGTTCAACAGGTATGAAGTGCTATTCCAAATCCTATTTAAAATATCATGCTTAATACCCTTTGACATGTTTGCTCATTTGCCTAAAGGCAGTATCACATCTTGGGTTGTTTTAAGCTTCTTAAGGGCAATTATAGAAGTTTATTAATGTTACTTGAACAGGACATGTCTTTTTAAAACACAACACATTGCTTTATAAATTAAGTAATTACAAATATAAGTTTGAAACCTGATGCTTTAAAAATTCTAATAAAAAACTGTCATGTCTGAAATGTGCTCTGTAAATGCATTCTTGGCAATGTGAAAGCTACCTTTAAAGATATGGATAATGAAGTCAAATACATAGGACTTCTCTGCAAGCATTCATAGCTGATGGCTGAAAATGTTAAACTTCAGTTTGGGCTGTTAGAGCTGGCAGGGCTGTAAGGGAGGTAGGAAAGGCTATGGACTAAAAGCTTATGATAGAACAAACATAGAAGAAACATTGTTAAACAGCAGTGAATAATGAGCTTATTTTATTGCTTCTGGGACCCATCTGGAAAGTGTGTGTTTTTTTCTAACAAGTGTTACAGTTTGATAGGGCTCTGTTAAGTGGGATGGAACCATGGTTCATTTTCTAGTAAATGGACTTGCCTTTCCAGCCCATACAATAGTAAGAGTGAAAGAAATTCCCTCCTATTCCCTGTAACACAGGAAAATAAACAAGTCATAGAATCATAGAATATCCTGAGTTGGAAGGGACCCACAAGGATCATCCAAGTTCAGGTCCTTCTCATAGTATCCATATTTCCTTCCCTGAGCACGAAGATATAAAGAAGCCAGGGAAGTTAAGGAGTTAGCTATAGAGCTTTTTATACCTTGTACAATTTTGCTCACATTTTGAGGTGTGTGGTGAGAGAAGAGCATCAAGTAGACATTTTATGTTGTCATGAGTTTTCACATTCCACATGCTCCAGAAAAAAGTGAAAATTAAAAGATTATTTGGGTTTTTTATACTTTGGGATATTTAAAAATGATGTAGTTATGCAGTGAGGAGATAGAATTTCCTTTAATATAGCAGAATGAACAAAATTTGGAAGCTTAGCTTTGTACAGAATAAACCTTTATTAAGGTATTGTCCCCTTAGAGATTTAAGTGTTTCTTAGCTTTTATCTAATTTAAGAAATGCACTTAATTTCTATTTCTGTGCCTCTGTAAGTTGCCTTATCTGCCTTACTCACAAAAAGGGAACTGATCCATAGGAATAGGAAAAAATTGCAATAATCAATATCCATATGGTATCTTGAATCAATATCCATATGATATCTTTCTATAAATCAGGAAATCAGCATACTTCTTAAATAAGTAGGCAATCTGGGTAGAGAAGAGGTGCTGTTTTATTAAATAAATCAAGAGGAAATGTTCAACTAGGTACTTTCACCTGTATTTACAAAGGTAAAGTTGCAGAAGGGCCAAATGCCTGTACAGAAGTATCTCATCTGAGGTACTGAATTACTGCATGTTCAAAGTGTTTGTTACTGACCTGTCTCCAAGAACCTTATTGCCTTCAAGCAGTGTGCTACCAGTTGGTGTGATACTACTCAGCATAGATGAGTGCACACAGCTTAAGACTGGGAGTAGTGTGAACTTGAATAGGTCTGACTTCCTGTGGGAAAGGGAAATAAGTTAAAATGCCTGGGGATTGGAGGTAATTAACAGGTAGAGTAACTCCTAAAATACTGGAGTTCTTTTTTTTCGGCTACCTGCAGGTCAAAACAGAGACTAGGAGATTTAGGATTAGATTCAGGATAGATTTTAGGAGACTAAAATTTTTCTGGAACAAATCTGTTATGAAGAAATATCTGTTATGTTTCTTTTAGTCTAATGCTAACATGCTGCTTCAAATCAAAGTGATTCATTGTTTCATGTTATTAGTATTATGTACTTGCAATTCATGCATACATTAACATTATAAAAATAGCTTACTTTGCAGCTATGCAGTGCCTTTCACGTGAGCATTTCAGTGCTTTATAAACAGTTTGTATAATATGTGAACAGCTTTTCTGTATCTTCTCTTACTTGATAAAGTTGTGCTTTTCAGGTGGTCAAGGGAAGAATTTTACACAAATAGAATCCACCTCTCATTTATAGTACAACTGAGGGCACCTTTTGCTAACTATGAGCTCTTTTAATATCACAGAGAATGTGAGCACATTGCTCTTAGAGCAAGTTATTCAATCTAGACTACTGGTTCCCCATTTTCAAGTGAGACTAAGAGAATTTATCCCAATCTTTGTGAAAAACAAATTCAGTTCTGTTTTTTGGAAAAGGCCCATGCTCAGGCCATTTTTTTAGTATATGTTATGAATCTCCTATGAACTTGAGCAAATTCACCTTTCCAGCTGAAACTTATTGCCTGCTAAATCTATTCTTGACTCTGTTTTGTACAGAGCCTTGCCAGATCCCCTTACCCTCCACCATCAATGAAACTAGCATTGTGGTAATCTCAGTAGAACTAAGTATGGTTCCTTTTTTCTGTTTTCCTTTTTTTCTTTTTTCCTTATTTTTTCTTTTTTTTTTTCTTTATTTTGTTTATTTTATTTCTTTTAATTAATCATACTAATCTTAACATTTGCAGCAGGGATTATTACAACCTGAAACCTGATTCAGTGTTGTAATAGGGTTTATGCAGCTGCAAGAAGCATGGGACAGACAAAAGCATAGTAGTATAGAAGCAGAAGTCCTCATTTAAATTAAAGTTATGTTTACACCCAGTTTACATGGTGTTCTACTAAGTTTGCTTGTCCAGTCCACCGGAGTTTTGAGAAACAAGCTGAAGGCAAAACCACTGTTCTGTAAATAGGTTGCCCTTTGCTCTCTCAAGAATTGTAAGGCTAATATCAAGGTATATAGATTAGAACAATTTATCCATCTTACTTCAATTCGAAATGAAATGTCTACTTTTAGTATTCACTGAAATTTGCATAGTGGTGGCTGGCAACACTATAGCTGCACTTCTGGCAGCTATCTGTGCTTACCCATGCAATAGCTTCATTAGATAAGGAATGTTAGAGATGAAATAAGCAACTCCTGATTCCTTAGAAAGGCTCTCCACACAGCTGATAAAGATTCTTGGAATGCAAATGTCTGACAGTGGGAGATACGAGGAACCACAGACCCTATGTGTGGCTCTTCCCATATATGACTAAGGCATTCTGTGAATTGGCAGTGCAAGGAAACTACACTGCATGCAAATGAAATGAAAGAACTGAAGAAACAGCCACTACTTAGGAACGCTAGAGAGAGGACTAAGGCACAGCCTTTACTGGAACTTTGTCTTTGCTAATACAATCTAGTTTTGACATCTCTTTTAGGACTCCCACTGCTATCATCAAAATGATAAATGCTCATAAATGATGAAGCTGAGATTACTGGGAGCAGATTTAGAAGGAATACCACAATCTGACTCCTTTTCTGCCAGTCACATATTGTCTTCCAATAGAAATATCCTTTACTTATTTGTACTAATTAAACTGCAAGTAGAACATTATACAGAAGATACATAAACATAGAATAGATTAATTTCCTAGTGTTTCATTGTATGCTTTTTGTCTATATTGCTAATACAGTATTCTACTTTTTTGTGGTACAGCATTTAATACTACTATCTCTGCCTATCCTTTCTTTGCTTTTCCTAAAACCTGTATTTCAAATGACAACAATTTCTTTTCTCAGAAGAGCAATTATCTCTGAGAAATAAAGTGCCTTCATAACCCTTTATGTCTGTCTACCAAGAGTCTTCATCTCTCCCTACTTTTTCCTTTAGGTATTCAGAATTTTTTCTCTTTCACAATATAAAATAGTTCCGCTCATGCATAGGATCCAGAATCTAAATCTAGGGATATTTCTTCCTCAGATTAGGTCTGGTTTTCAAATATAATTTGGAGATCAAAGCAGGCTATGGAAACTCAGCTGCAGGTGTGTTGGTTAGAACAAGGAAGCTCCATCAAGTGTTGCAAGGTATTTTACTAGGGTGTTTATTCTGCTCCCACTAAAATACAATTAAGACTTCTAAGAAACTGTACCTCTACTTTAGCCTCTTGCTGTCTTTTTTTTTTCTTTAACTGCCTCAGCTGAGCTAGTACTTTAGTTACATCTAACGTAGGCTGTCCTCCATTTCATAGAGTGGTGCTGATTTTTCTTGTCTTCCCACAAATAGAACAAGTCCGCCCTCAATATGAAGTTCTTGGTATGTGAAATGTGTGAAGACTTTCATCAAAATGCTGTTCTGTTGTTCTCCAGAAGAACTCTGTTTCTTTTAGTTGCTTAGTAAATTTTCAACCTTTGAATTCTTTCTTGATTGCTTTTTGTTGAGTAGTGCATAGGGCATAGCTTCACACCATTTTATTTTTGCCTTCCATATTATACTGGTTCTATTTTCTTGTTTGCTCATTTACAGTAAGCAGCACAAATACAGTTTCTTAGTACTTTTCCCTGTACTCAAAATGGAAACCATCTAGTTAGTTATATAATCTCCCTCAAAATAGTTGGTCATATAGGAGGCATCTAATAATAGTCTTTGAGCAGAAATTCTTTCTTCCCTCATTGGTCATTAAAAAACAGTGACTAAATCCACAGCTGACTTAAAAATCAGTGAAGATTAAAAGGTCCATGTGGACATTAAGAATGGAATCATCAGAAACTTTGCATATGTGAAATCAAATCTCAATGATACTGGAGCATGGGAGCTAGTGGGTGTTTTCTAGCACTATTCCATTACCCATTCCATGTATATTACATGTATCTCTTAGGTATAAATGTGGCAATGAACTTTTCATTCCAGTCTTGAAAAGTGTAATGATAATTCCTAACACCCACTACCTGAAGTAGAAAGGATTTCAGTGGTGACTTAAAACACATGTAACCTTTGCTATTAAAGAATTATTTGCACTTTTGTTTAGAGGAACAGTAGGCTCTTTAAAATGTGACATTTCTTTCTTGGTTCTTTGTACTGCAGTGTATCAAGGGCTAACATAATCTTCTCAGGAGGAAGACACATGACTGTCAATCTCAGGGAAATTCACTTATTTTACCATAAAGAACTGTGCTTTTCTTTTCCTTACTTTAATAAAAATAAAAACAACAACAACAACAAAAAGACCAAAGAAAACAAAACAAAACAAAAAACCCAACAACTACAGCCTCAAAAAAAAAACCAACAAAAAACCCAATAACAAAACCCAACAACAAAGGAGAAAATTGCATGGCATATTGATGATTACTGAAACAAACACGCTGGAAATTGAAATAAAGGAGTTGTGGTTGACACACATCAACATATTTCTGATACATTTTAAGAAGATGCTATTTATTCATTTTTAAGACTAGATGTTTATTTGAAGACTTTAATTAGTCATTTTCCATGTTGATTGCAGTGAATGTAGATTTCATATTGTGCCTAATGTATCACCAGTATTATTTGAACTTTACGCCTGCAAAACAAAATGTATGAATAAGTGCAAATGAGATTGTCATCTATTTGAAGTCCTGTGAGGCAGTTTAAAGAACTACTGTGGTTTTTTGCTTTTTTTTTAAAAAAACCAAACAACTATTTAACACACAGTATCAAATATTCAATCTGTCACACATCATCTTGACTTCCAAGAAAACCTTGTATTGTGGACCAAAGGGAAAAGGAGGAGGAGAATTTTGGAGGCTTCTACAATACTGCAGGCAGCTGGTATTCTAAAATTAATCTTTCTTGCATAAGCTGAAGCAGGATAGCTTCAGCTATAAGATCAATTATATCAGATGTTCTGCTAGGTTTATTTAGTGAATCTTACAGAATAAAATGGAACCTTTTCTTGTCTTGCTGAAGAATGGAATGACAAAGTCTTTGAGATTGACCACAGGCTGGAGGGAGATTAATTTCTGACCGATATAGTCCTTCTACATAATAGCTCTGGGAAAGTTTTAAATTATTCCTGATATTGCTAGGTATTCACAGTTTGGCAGGGAGGGGAGGGAAAATCACTATTTTAGTACCGCCTTTAATGCAAGCTCTTGTATTAAAGACTTCTCTTAAACCCAAGGTCCTAATAGGAAAGCAAAATATGTAGAAAAGGACTCCATTGTGAAGGGACTTGTTTCAGGGCAATGATAAGTCTGCAGTCATATTTTGCAATGGCTTGCAAATGTCCAGTTCTCATTCAAGTAAAGCAAGAGGAAGTTGCATGGTAGATTGATTTGGGAGCCCATCAGTGTTTAAAGAGAGCAAGCAAGAGAGAGGAAGGCTCCTGACTGTTATTTCAGTATTCTAACAATCTTTCATACTTTAAATCTTCAAACAAAGCAAGCATGTTGCACAATCAGTTCCAATTTCAAAATACCCTTTATCATAAACATGGTGCTGTAAACGGAAAGCTAGGAGGCTGATTTCAAGAGTCTTGCAGATTAATGTACTTTCCACTTACTTCTCAAGTTTTAAACTCTTGTTATGAAACATGGGCACCAGTGAGAGATAACTGTGGGGCAGGGAAAGCTAGTGAACAGAAAAGAGCTTTGGTATCTAGCTGGTGTAATAAGCTTATGGAACTAAAGAAATCTGTAGAGCAACAGACCTCAGTGTCCCTTAGTTACTTACTCTCCTCATGGACCACAAAGATATCACATGATGCAAGAAAGGCAAGTATCACTCAGGCCTGTAAGCATAAGGCATAACTAGTTAGATGGAGCTTGGAATTTACAATATTATTATTATCATTATTATTATTATTATCATTATTATTATTACTACTACTACTACTACTACTATTTCTCCTAATCTTGGGAGAGTGTTGCAGTTTTCACTGGACTAGAGTTTTACTGCATTTTTGTAACTCTGCTGCACCCTAAACTGTAGCCACCTCTCGTCTGGGATATAGAATTTCATTAAGTCCCTCTGTTGTAAAGAATGACTATGATAAGGCTGTTGTGGTTGTAACCAGAGTATCATGTCCCAGTCCAGAGCTACCATTAGAGTTTAGAATTCCTGACCTCTTTATTCTGCTCCTTGTTAACAAATCTGCCTGTACCTGCTGAAGTCTGTTCCATACATACAAAGGCACTGTTATGAAAAGATGATAGTCTGCCATGCTTTCACAATACACTGTGTCTCTCATGCAAACCTCTGTATTGGCTGCTTGTTGGTCAAAATCCTCATTTTGTCCAGGAAGACTAATTAGGGATCCTCTGTGTCATTTCAGGAAACCCAGTAAGTTCTGTAGACAGTCTTTTGTCTTGGTTTGAAAACAAAACTGCTTTTTCTGTTGTTTTTCTGCAAGAGTCAAGAAAGGAACTTGATGTGAGAAACAAATGACAATTGTTGCAAGTTTTTTAAATGTATATGAATGGTTTTTCTTATTTGCATGTGGTTATATTATTTCTCTAAGTGCCTCTTCTAGATTTTGGATTTAGAGAAATAAAACTATCCTTTCACTTAATATTTGAATCCCTTTCACTTTTCTAATTTTATGTTTCATGAAACCTTATAGCCTGAGAACCCTTTGAGAGTAGTCATCATAGATCTAGCAGAATACTTTTGATATTTATCACAGCATGAAGGCAAAATGAAGAAATGCTGAGGTTTAATGATGTTTTTCTTCAGAGCAGCTACTTAAAAATACCAATGGAAAAAATGTTGATCTGTGTTAGGGCCAAATATTGGCTAGAAAGGAAGTGTTTTGATTACATTGTAGTTGTATGAAATATTGCCTAAATAATGAAAGGCAAAAGGATATGGCCTCTTACTATATAATCTCTTTGGCCATCAGCCAGAGCAGGAAATTTTCTCTGGGAAAGTGAAGGTATCAAGTAACTTGAAAAGTAATATATTTTTAAAGACACTAACTTCATTTCACACTGCTTTCTAGAATTAGATTGTCACCTTAAAGAACAGACTTCTTGTTTGAAAAGTTGACTGCAGTCTAACTCTTATTCTGTATTTATTTAAAATATGCTTTAATTGGATAGGGAGGAGGGGAAAACTACAGAATACCATTGTTTTAGTAAGAACCTTTATTACTAGTGAATAGCAGTATACTGGGAAATATACTAGAGAACAGCATATATTATTCATGACTATAGCACAAATGTGTCACCATAAAGTCAAACACTAAAATACCGTATTTGCAGCATTTCACATAACTGACTCTTGGCACAGTCAGTGTCAGCAATAAATCCTGAAAAGTACAGTGACGGGTCCTGCAATTATATTCTGCTTCTCCTGGTTGTACCAAATGAGTTTGTTCGCTCTTTTGAAAGTCTTTGTGGCAGGACCATTGCATGAATGAATCTGTACAGAACTAAGACAGGAGAAGGAGGGATGAAGGGGAAGGCTGTAGATGGTTGGAGGGATTTCAAATCAATTTTGAAGGGATTTTGGTTACTGATTCAACCTTTAAAAGATCTGTTGTTTATTGTACAGAAAACTGCATGCTGCTAAAATTTGAACAGTGAAATAGGGTTTTGCTCAAGGTAGTTGCAAATTGTTGACTACTATTCTGCTTGTGGGGACAAAGCCACCACAATATGTTATTATGCACTAAAAAAGTTCTGTTTCAGAAAGTACACCAGTTTACAATGCTTTCAAAATGTCACTACCTGTATTACATTTGCTATATGAATTGAATAGTGGTTATTTCTTGTCTCAGTGAATAATTGACCAATCACAATATTAATGTAACTTAAAAAAACATGATTAGGACCCGGTGGAGTAGAGGGAGTTAAGACTTAGACACAAACATTCTATTCCATCAAGGCAGCCTGATCCACTCTCTTGCTCGAGTAGGATGGATGTTGCAACAGAAAGTGTCTTGGAGAGAAATGCGAGATTCCCTCTTCTTTATCAGTCTTGTGCAGGAATTCTACCATGGATAGCATGGGAGAATCAGCATCAGTCCTGTTAGTGCTGCGTGCATTCTGGTGCATAATGCCAGATACTGTAATGACATCACATCATAAATTATTTCTTTGGGGGCATCCACACCTCCCTTAATTGTTTCTATCCTTTGAAGACCTGCTGATTACAGCTTTGTTATCCCTTAACTTCAAAAGTCCCAACCAATTAAAAGGTTCTGGGAAGGATTTTGTGACTGCTAAGGGTGTGGGATTTTTAGTTTTTCTTTTTAAGAGAGGAATGAGCAGAAAATTAGGTGTTTAGTTTGCCTGAATTAAAAGAAAATGGTGCCCAGTAACATATATATATTATCCTGCCAGTTCTTTAGGGCATATTTTGAAATTTGATACAGGGCAACCTTTGTGCTAGAGATGTGCCTTTCACCACTCCTGTGAAAATCCACTCAGAGCTGACCAAGTTGCAACCTGCAGCTCTTTTTGGATTTATATGTAGTTCCACAATTGAGGAATTTTGCCCTAAAGCAAAGATTATGTATTGTACTTGCTGTGTTCATCTCAGAACCCAATCCAAGCAGCTTAAAGGCTGGTGGATTTCTATGCTCTCCATTAGGCCAAAGGGGTTGGGACAGTTTGAAGAGAGGCTTTGGCCAGGAGTGTAGGGCACACTTAGGATCAGCATAAAAGGCCACTGTCAGGAGCTGTGAACAAGCTGGGAGCTGACCAGATAAAAGCTTTTGAAAACCAGGGCAGGAGGGAAGGACAGAGTACCTGGTTAAGAATGCTGGAATTGCAGTCCAGTGAGGATAAATGGAAAGAGATGGAAAACTAAGAAAACTGAATGAGAGGCCAGGAAGCTGTGCTAGGAAATGTGAAGTACATGGTTTAGGGCTGCCTATACAAAAAGATATGGGCATATAAAAGATAGGACCAGGATGGATGGAGACAAAAGCAATCAACTCTCACTTGCTGTTTAGTAAGAATTTCTCATGGTAGATTAAAACATTCTGATACGATTCCATGCCTTTTGTAATGTTGTGTGATAGAACTTACCTTGTTGGCTTGTTCTAAGAAGCATAAAAATGTCTTCAGTTCTAAATAATTATTGAAGTTATAAAATTAATGATTCAAGATGTGGAAAACCAAGTTTCACTCAAACAATACACTACATTATGTAGTTATATAATCACATTTTCCCCCTCCTCCATGATCTTATTCAGCAGATACAGTAGAGGGGTAAAATCAAGAAAGGAATTTTGTGGGATTAACTTTTTTTGGTTGCTGGAGCTGCAAAACTAGGTATGCATAGTTATTTAATGAATACTGAAAATTACACCTCATTCCAGGTAATGAGGTTGGTGTTTTCAGCTGCCACTGAAACTAATAGAAATTCTGCTCTAAATACATACAGCATTATTTACTCTCTGAATAAACCAGCCCCTAAACATTTCAAAATCGAATTTTGCAATCCCCTTTGCTAAGCAGTGATAACACTTTTTATCTCCTTGTTAATTCTGAAAAGAAGTTGCTTATGTATTGTTCATGTAGAGGGAAATAAAAAGACAACAAATACTAATAGTTTTAAAAGTAGGTAGACATTATATAGCAAAATCCAAATGTTGTTTGATGAAACCAAGGTTCTGAAGGAGTTGGAACAGGAATAGGCATATATAAAGTTAAGAACAAATGGAGAGAGAACAGACTCTTTTCACTCTCTCAGATCTTTATCCTTGTCCTTCCTATGCCATTAGTATATGTTGGAAAAAAACTAGTAATAAACAGGCCCATCCTTTCCTCTCCCAAACACCATTATCTGCTCAGCTAATACTCCTCTCCGGAGTATGTGTTTGCTGTTTGGCATTTCCTAGCATCTGAGTGCTTAACCTCTTAGCAATGCTTTTTAATGCACTAGGCTTGTGTGCAATGCCTTTTCTTTCCAAATATAATACTGAAAGCTCAGAACCCTCTGTCATTACTCATGAGATGCACAAAGTCAGCTTGTCAGATATTCACCTGCTCCAGCTGACTTTAAAAAAATAATAAACTGTAAAGTTATTTTAGAATGATGGTTTAACCTGTGGTTTGAAAAGATTAACACACTACAAATCCTGTGTGCCTTTTGAAAAACCATGAGGTATCATTTCTCCAAATCTGCTAAAAAAACAGGCCAACAACAGCGGTATGGAAATAAAAGTTTCTACTAAATGCATGGTTGCAAGGAATGAGTTTAGCATTCTCCAAGCACATAAAAATTACCAGTTTTACCTGTGGGGGGTATTTCATCAACACATTTTATTCAAACAATATCTATTCTTATCAACGAGAACCAGGTTCAGTCTTGCTAATGGGATGAATTGGCAATGACTTCTGTCTACATAGCAACCAGCAAATATTGTTCCAGTGGTCCAGAGCAGCCAGTGAGAGGCGGGGCACTCTGGGGCAGCTTCCCTCGTGCCCGTAGCACTGCTGCAATTGCTCCTCCTGACAACCCCCACCCTGCTTCACGGATGTGAACATTTTTCAGTATGATCTCATCTAAAAATCTCAAATACTTGACACTTTTATGACAGGAAAGTATTACAAAGTGCTGAGGCTTGCTTCATGAAGAATTTAGGTAGGAAGCAATTTTAATTTTCTGTTGTTAATGACTTACAAATATTTACCAAAAAGGATAATTATGCTAATTTCAATAAGAGTTAGTGTGTGCAGTATTTGGTGCTTACAAGTCTTCATTGTCCTTAGGATTTCTTAGTGGAAGTGCAATCAGCTGCTTTTTATTGTTCATAAACAGGCAGTGACTGAGAAGAAAAGAATCTTTTCATTACTATTGTTTATAAGATTTTAACATCTGCCACCTAGTAATGCCTCTTTCATTTTGTTCTGAAATTCTTCATTTTGTTGCTGAAATGCCCTTACTTCACTCTGGATAGAAGAATAAACTGTGAAATACTATATTGTCTTCTTTTCCTTTTATATTTTCTTAATATATAATATACATCTTTATAAAGGAAATACTTAATGTATCCAAAGAGATAAACTATGTAAGTCAGGAAGTATTTGGAACATTTAACATGGGTGGTTTTATAGGTGTCTATCGTTTATGGTGTTTTCTATATAAAACCAATTTCTATTATAGAGAGTTACATCTTCATTTTAGTTTAAAACCAGTATTCTGAGGTTTTTGAGTAGAATTTTTAATAGGTATATATTACACCAATGAACAGGATAAAGAATAGTATCTTACACTTTTTTGCATATATGGTAGGGAATCTAGGTTTTAAGTCCTTCGGGGCCAATAGGGAAAATGTTACCTTTACTTTTAGTTTAACTTTTCTTTTAGAAATACGGTTATATCATGTTTTAAAAGTATTCTTTCTGACTTGAGGAGAGAGATGAAATTAGATTGTATATGCCAATAGTAGAAACAAAGGTCTAAAAATATCAAAAATACAAAAGTAGTGTTTCTTCCAACTTCTGAACTCAAATTTTAAGCAGAGGCATTTTGAATCTAAAGAGTTACTTGAAGTTTAATTTTTTTTAGCGTTCAGTGGAGCTGTCTGACTTCAAATTCATTAAATAAAACCTGCCAGTTTTCATACATAGATCCAAACTATGGATGATAGTAGAATCATACTTTCAATTTCAATCAGTACTGTAGAGGCATATTCTATCAGATTTTTTTCTTGAAGTCAGAAAGAACAGTTGTTTGAATGTGCAGCATCCATACAAAGATTATTGTTTATGCAAATTATTAATGCAAGATAATTTCTTATGCCATAAACTCATGCATTGTGTATAGAGCATGTTCTTGTTCTGACTCCTGCTGATTGTGCAGATTTCGTAATGATTTCAGTAGGTCACTTAAAAGGAACTACTTCATCGGAAGGTCAGCTTCATCTGAAGACCAGAAAGCTCAGTGATATAATGGTTTCGCTCACAGCCCTTAAATGTGAGTTGCATGGTTAAATTTAAAATTGGTTGGGATCTAAGAGTCTAAAAGTCTAAAACTCCGATGCCCATGTTCTACTGCTGACAAACAATATTAAACAGATTTTTCAGTAGAAAATGTTTCTAAGCATAGGAATACACTGGTTTTACTTGAATCTCTTGCTTTGAATACTTCCCTGAAGTTTTGTCTTTATGCTATGGTTTCTGCCTCTGTTGGTTCTACTTCTGAATTTTAAGTGTCTTAATGTTTACCCTATCCGGAAGACCTTTTGCAGCAGGACTTGCCAGCAATATTATGTCTTCTGTGTACGAGATCATCAATTGAAGAATTTTTGGATGCCTTTAGAGAAGACAAAACTGGCATAAAAATCAGGGTGTTTTAAGTTCTAAAATTTAAGCTTGCTGTTTATGACAATTCCATCATTAGACATTTAATTCTCTATCATAAGTTTCCCCATGATCTTGACTTTTTGGTGACAAATTAGTGAAATGAGTGTTTGAAGACTAAGAAAATTAGGAATTTGTAGAAAAGGAATCAATAAGCTTCCTTGAAGGTAGAGCAAAAGAATTGGTCGCAAAGCTTTTTGTTTTCCTGTTCTTTCCTGGAGGAACTCAAGCCTATAAGGTTCATCATGCTGCACGTTAGTTGTACCAGAGTTGCATAAATATGGTCCCCATAAAACAAATTTTGTTTGAAATATCTTAGGAGGCAAAATAGATTTAATCTGTGTGGTAGCAAGATAACAAGAGTTTCCTTTCATATGAAATGTGTGTCATCTTACAGCAGTAATTCTCCCCCTCTTCACTATGGCAACACAAAAATGATGTCATTATATGTTCCATTTATACATGTTTGATCTTGACCTTCCCATAGAACACTTAGAGAAATTCAAGCCCTGAGTTACATGGCTTCCTTTGGATCCAAACTGAATTGTGTTATTTTAATTAACATTTGTAGTCTCTGATTTCCACATCTTGATGACAGATTAGCATACCAGCAGAGTGATAAAATAAGATTAAAAGGTAGACAATCCTCTGTTTTTATTAGGCCTGAATGTTACAAAAGAAGAAAGGAATTTGATCATAGAATGTTCCTAGATTAAGTATTTTAATAACAAACTTCCATGGATATATTAGAAACTTAAAATTTTGACTTATGAACCATTTTAGTTTCATAGCTGCAGAAAGCTCAAATGCTACCGAAACTAAAAAAAGGCAATTGTGACTGTATACCTAAATATTTCACTTAAAGGCTCATTTCTTTCCTTTTTGTTTTTCTTTTTTTAGTCAATACATTCTTACCTGCTTTTTTCTAAGCTCCATAGGGCTTGTAGGACTGCATCATTAAGAGTTGATTCAGCTTTTAAATAGGTAGCTATCTATAAATTAAAATCTACCCTAGACTCAGGAGAAACTAGTAACAATTTGGGAAACTACTAACAGTCTTGGGAAAGATGTACAAAATGAAAATTCCATAGTAAGCTCTTTTTGACTTTTTAATTTTTTTTTTTAACTTTCTGACTACGACTATTTGTATTGTATGCAATAGCATGTCAGACTAAACGTTTACATTTTTATTAGCTATTTCAGCCAAACTAGTTGCAGTAAATAAGTTCACATATTTAATTCAAGTTGTCTTTTGGAGCTGTGGGCATTTTGATGATTTGAGCATGTATCATGCTGCCATATTTGAAAATGCAAGGGAAGCAGTTTTTGAGCTTGAAAGAAAATTGGCAGATAGCTTTTATTATTCCTGGATATCCCCTCTAAATTAGAGTAGTAGCAGGTGCTAGTGAGCTCCTATGATCTTATTCATAGAAGTACCTACATTCATTGAGAAGAGATGTAATCAACATCAGTAACCTCTGCTGAATATTATCTATTTTGTATTTAGCTTTCCCAAACTATCAATGTGCACTCCATAAATACATCTCTCTTTTATCCAGAAAGTGTTGGAAATCTTGGGCCTAAAGAACTGTTTAAAGCTCTGCCTTCAGAAAGCCATCAAGGAGGAAAGGCTGTGTCACATTCCGTAGCAGTACAGGGAGTAAATCATAGTGCTGATTTGGTATGCAGCTACTGGGCAGGAGTTACTTTTGCATTATGTATTAATAGTATACTGGGTGTTCCTTTGTATGGATATATGTGTATTTTGGTCTGGTAAGTACTTTTATGTACAGTAAGTTGTCAGATGGGGTATGTGTTATATTCCTGATCCTGCCCTGGCAATGGAGGCTAGAAGTGTTTTCAAAACACTGCACAGACTGGTTGGGAAACTTATCAGTCAGCAGTAACCATACCCATAGGATTTTGAAAGCAAATCTTGTTTTTGTTTTTTACCAATCATACTAGGAAAGGCCTATGCAATATAGGACTGGGATCTTCTCAAGGGGTAAGAGGTGATAGGGATTTGGCATTATCAGTACAGAAGTAATTTTTTGAGATACTTATATCAAGTGTTAAGATTGTTATGAATGAAGCATGAATAAAAATGTCTATATAAGCACCAGAAGAAACAGTGTAAGTGTTAAAAGAATGGCCTCAAATGATAGTAAAGAAGGTAACTCCCTGCTGATCATATGTGAAATGCTGTGCTACTTCTATCATAACCAAAAAAAACCTCAATAGGTTTTTAACATTTTGTCTGTGCAAGGCTGTGCATTTTGACAACAGAAGAGTGGGAACAAGGTGGTAGTATGTGCTTTTTCTTTTTGTGTTAGTGCAAAAAAGAAGAAGTCTTATAGCAAAAGATTTTACATTACAAAAAAAAAAAATATTGCTGCTGAAGAAAACACAAGAGCTTGATGGCCAGCATCCCTTGTTTTCCACGTTGCATAAGAGTGATCCTGGCCAGACCACTAAATACATGTTTTGATTCTTGTAAATACGTGGGTGTGAGAGTATATGTTCAATCAAGAGTGGATGAAAACTACAAGGGAATGTCTGTGTAGGTAAAATCAAATTACCTGGAGACACTGCAAGTGCTGTTTTATCTTCCATAGGGTCTTGCATAGAGATTTGTTACACCAGTTTTCTACACATCTACCTAAAAATTATGAGGGAAGCATTTAATTTTAGGTATGCACAGCTGAGAAAATCATACTGAAATTTCATCTCATGAAAAATAGAGAGCTGAAAAAGGTGTTAATTTGATGCACTTTCTTCTGCAGGAATGGTCTTGCAGTAAAGGAAAAAAGTCAAACATCTGACTGTACCACCAACTCTCTGTTACACACCACTGCAGCCAATAGGCTGGGAGGGCATGCAATTTTTAGAATGGTCTGTATTCCAAATGCTTCAAGGTGACATCTTAGAGTCTCATTTTATGAAGACTCTTTATATCAGGGCCAAATCAACTTGCTGTAGAATTAGCACTTTTAGTGTAAGAACAGCAGATGCATGTAGCATTCTGATTTAGAGCTAAATAATTTGTTAGCCAAGTCTTTCTCAATGGTCATGTCTTTGATTGACTATATATTGATACTACCTAGCCTCAGATTGCTACTCTTTCTTAAACATTAGAACGTCCATTTTAAGGAGCACTTCAAGGATGCTCAAGGAAAATGTTGGTGTTTAGTCCACGTGTTAAACTGAAACTTGTACAATATACTATTTAATATATATAGGTTCCATTGCCTTGTATTGGGGGAAAATACTATGTAATCTAACATTCCATGTGACTGTCCTTCTAGCTGGTGTGGTATCAGCCTATCTTCTCTCTGCTGATGGCTGAAAACTGATAGCCCAGTCTCTAGGATTATCACTGCCATTAGGGTAATGTTACATAAAATACACATTCCTAGAAAGGAAAGCTGCAAGCAGGTGTACTGAGTGTAGTTCAATTCTTAGTTTTATCCTCCTGTTAATTTGTATTTATTACTAAATGTGGTGGGCAAAATTTTAACTTAAAAAATGGGAATGTCAGATTATATTCTTTTAGTCAATTGTGGGACATCTGATCTTGGATACTTATAAAAGGATGTCTTTGGCAGAAAGATTGTCAGCCCTTTCCAGATTGCTTATGCTCCTTTCAGCCTGGGTTTGTGTTCTGTGTAATATATCTCTAGACATACTAGAGATTGTTGTTTATACCTAACCCCCTTTTTAAATTTCATTTAATTTGACTTTCAGAGACTTGTTGATACCATTTTGCCAGATTAAAGTACTGGAAGCATAGGATCTTCGTCCCACATTGTCCTTGTCAGCAGCAGGACAGACGCTCCCTCAGACGCCTCTCTACTGCACTCTAGTGTATTTTCTGGAGATTTTCCCCATCTCATGCAAACACACAGTACTTCCAAAATTCTCATGACTTTTGGATGCCTAAAGCTTTTTCCTCTCTTGGTTTTCAATACAAAATAAGAAACATTAAAGCAAAATGTGGTATTCTGTGGTTGGCTTCCTCCTTTGAGACTTGCCATCGGTTGAAAAGATGTTTTAGTGATCTATGTTAACAAATGGAACTTCGAACTGCCTGCTTTCAGTTGTGTGCTGATGCTTTCAGGGATCTAATGCAGCTTTTCAGAATCAGTCACCTAAAAGAAGATTTCAGTATTTCCCTACTTAACTTTGAGTTAACGTTGCCCATACTTAGGTGCTTAAAAGGATCTGACCTTTCTGTAGCTTATCTTTGCATTTCCTTTACTAGGGGATGGTGCCAATGGTGCTAGATATGCTCTGTGGTGACATTAAGCTGTGATATTCAGAACATTTGCATGAGAGTCCATATTACACAAGGGATGCAAAATCTAAAGTAAAGTAATCTCTACTGATGGAGATAGATTTGTGTGTGCCCACAGTCTGTGTCAATCACTCAGGCTCCTAGGTATGTAATCAAATTCTGTCTAGAATACAAATAACTGCTAAAAAAGTAAACTAAATCCTAATTAAACCTGTCTTTTTCTCTAGTGAACACTTCAGAACATACATTTCTGTTTTCTAACTAATTTTTTTTTCAGGTAGCAAAAGGTGGGATTGCAAAAGGAAGAAAGCTGAAATTCTTAGCAGAAAAAGTCTTAAAGCTTTGTTTCTGATAAACAATTTGAACAGAAAGCAAATAACTTTTATTTCTTAGAAATATTTAAATCTTATGTGCAATTTAAAAATATATACATGTATCTATAAGAAAAGTCTTGCCCTCCTTTTAAAAAGCAGTGCAGCATTAACTATGAACTGCTACCAAGAATTTGCTCTAGAGAAGCAAGTCAGAGAACCTCTGACTTCATTATAAGAGTTTAATAATGTATATAACTATTTATCTTACCTATTGTCTGGCATCTGGTTTGGGTTTTTTTCTCTCTTTTCAGATTTGATGAGCATGGAAAGGAAGCCAGAAAAGTTTCTTGTTTTGAATGTATATTTACAGGGAATGTCTTCAGTATTTTAGGACAGAGATAATATAACACTGGCAAAATTGAGACTGTGCAGTTTAAGGTGCTTTACATGAATCATATCATGAGCTCTAAGTTGTTCAAGTCTTTATAGTCTTGTCTAGTACTTCAGTTGTACAAGTCACTACTCTCATATTTTTATTCAATATTGCATTTTGAAATGCATGCATTTTAATAGAAATGCTTTTATATATGTACTAGAAATTTTAATGAAAATATTCTTCATGCTTGTGTGTATTGATCTGCTTGCCCCTTATTTGGAATGTTACTTTGTATCCCAGTGACTTGTATTTGGAGCAAAATTCACTTGACTCACTTTGTCATTCAGCAGCTTGCTACTCTTCCAAAAAGCAGTGAAACAATAGAGAATACAAAGTGGTTGTCGTTGAACCATCTAGAACCAGCCAGGCTCATCTCTTCCTCCCCAGACTAGAAGGGTGAATGCAGTTCAGCACGCTACACGCTTAACAGATCTAGAAATGCCCAGGTTTCCTTCCAAAGACACTTCTGTTGAAAGGCATTTACTATGCCAGGTCTCCTACAGACAGCTACCCTTGGAACAGAAAAGCTGCTGATGGAACCACAGTGACACAGACAGACTTAACTTGGTTTATGTGCATTTGGCTATTTTCAAAGTGGGTAAACTGCCTAGAGAAAATGGAGCACTCTTACCTAATGACTTTAATTTCTTTGTAAGGCTAGAGCATAGCAAGATTTTTCTGCCTCCACCAAGTCAAGAGCCCCAATGTTTGTAATTCTGTAAATATATAAGCAAGTAAATGTAAATTTATTTCAGTTCTCCACATGCGTGGATGACTGCAACGAGTAGTGAGAAATCAACATTAATGATATCTATGTTCAGCATAGTAAGGGGAAAAGAGAAGGAGAAAGATTTAGAAGTTTTTCATTACTTCACTACATGCATAAAATAAAATGGTTTTCATTTTAAATGAGAATTTGGCATTTTCAGTGGTATCCAGAGGGGAGTCTGTGAGTATACAGAAGAGATGATCTATCTGTGTCCTGAGAGCTCTGACTGGTATGTGGCAATTGGAAGTTACTGCTGGCACTGTGTGGGCTTGATCATCTGATGAGTCCCTGGCACAGCAATCTGTGTAGCAAAGATCTGTGAAGACATCAAGGACTTGGCAGCATTGTCTGTGTCTTAACAATACAACAAGCCTCGATTTGCCAACAGGTATTGCTGCATGAGTTCATTCACTGAAGGCAGAAACAAAAGCCAGTTTTTCAGTGAGAGGGGAAGGAGAACAGTCTTGCCAGCTGCATTACTCATTAGTCCTTTCAGCCTAGCTTAACCCTTTTGTGCACA
Organism: Phylloscopus collybita; assembly: GCA_027886175.1. Lineage (NCBI taxonomy): Eukaryota > Metazoa > Chordata > Aves > Passeriformes > Phylloscopidae > Phylloscopus > Phylloscopus collybita. Next base: position 36,537,603 of record JAJNNQ010000009.1, on the reverse strand, counting down.
GCAAAGCTGTGAGAGAGCAACGAGTGTTCGGCAGTGTTCGAATGCTTTGTGGATGCTTTCTGCATTTGTTCATCAGCTGCTATAGAGCAGCTGGCCATGCTGCAAGAGGGAAACTCTCAAGAATGTGTTTCCAGAAGTGCTTGGGCAGTTTGCCCTCCAGTTTGTGAGGCTATTGTTGAAGGTATGCAAGGAACACAGATACTGCACTGAAGAGCAGCAGGATATCTGCTGGTTAAGAAATCTGTGATAGTGTGTGCATGGAGTATCCATTTTTCACTATAAATCCTCTTTGCCATGCAATTAGCTCAGAACTTGCATAGCAGAATGATGTGAAATGTGACCAGGTTCTACCAAGAAACACACATGCAGTGTCTTTTTTTTCTGGATACTGGTTACTGGTACTCATGCTGTACTAAGGGACTACAGAAAAAAACCCTTAATTTTAAAATCCCATTAATAACGGCAAGAAACCACCCCACCCCCCCACCCCCCCCTGAATACAGCCTTGGCTACTATTGGCTAGAAACACTATCAAATCCAGGTATCAGCATTCATTTACCAAAAATCCTCTTCTTCAGTGTTTAAGCAATGCATTAGAAGGGAAACAGAATCATGTGTTCAGTATGATTTTTCTGGGGGGGTTTAATTTTATTTTTCAATTTACCTATGAGTTCATTTCCCGAACTGATTTTCTTCTGAACTTAGGAATAGAAATATGTGGTTTACCTCAAGTTACTTTTGAAGAATTACTGCTGCATGGTTAATCCATCTGAATAGCATTTTCAAGATTTTTTTCAAATCATGAAAGGGGATTTGTACCAGAAGTAGGTGAAACAAGCAGCCTGGTAAAACTCAGCCTTCACTCCACAGCTATCCAAACAGCCAAAGCAAGCTTGAATCTATATAAAAAGTATTGATTGATGTTCAAGTGAGGTCTGGTTCCAGGCGATGCATGAACTGGGACCCCCTTATGATCCCCTCAGCAGTCTCTGCTAGGTGATCTATTGGGAGGTTTTTCCCCACCCAACCTAATCCTCAGTGTTTGTGCCAAAACATCTTCTCTGGAAATCATCCTTTGAGACATTACATAGTTTGTTTAAAAAAATCATGCATCAACTCCAAAGTGAGTATGCAAAGAATTAGATATTATTTTTTAAAAAATTATGAATAAGGTATTCTTTTGGCATATTATTTAAATTTACTTTTAATTTCATTTTCTGCTGATATCAATGCTTTCCTTATGCCAAATATTATTTCTGAAGTTATTTCTAGTCTTTATTCTTTAGATCCAAATGTAATTTCTGTGGGTTTTTTGTTTCTTTGATATAGAAAATATTCTAACCTTAATAGGAAATGTAACTTTTTAATACAATATATCTCAAAATATAATGTCACAAATGTGTGAGAAGGAAAAATTGTGGCTACATTTGTAACTTGCTCTTAAAAGACCAGTATTGATAGTTCTCTTTTTACATAAATAGAAATGTATACTGCTTTTGCCATAGCAGTTGGACATGGATTTTTGGCCTACTTAGATTCTATTCTCATCTAACAAAAGGCATTTGTATTAACAATTTATGTTTTCTGTTAAAAGTAAACCCAAGAATCATTGGGTTTTTTGAAATCTAAGTCTTGGTATTCTGGCTATAAGAATTCCTTGAGTATTGATTAAATTCAACATCATAACCAAACAAAGTGGATTTTTTTCAATTTATCTGCTTTCTTTATGGCAATTTATAAATGCTGGCTAACCATAAAATCTGTTAAATGCTTCTACTGCTTAGTAAACACATCTTGAAAAAATGCAGCATTTTTCACTTGGCTTAAGCTAATCACTTCGTTTCTTTAAAAGGAGGTTGTTCTTCCCATTGAAAGCTTTTTGGTTACTGGTTCTCAACATTCTGTTTGCTGAGAATAAAACGATTTATTATTTCATGATGAGAGGGGCAGGATGGTTATAATTTTACATGGTTTTGTGGTAAATAATGCAACTTATTTTTTAGTAGGTGTTATGTGACTTACAGGGGATGGCAGATGCCTTACTGTCTGTTAAAGCCTTTATCACAATTCAAGAACTGAACCTTTAGAACACGAGAAAAAAATAGGGGGGCTCCTTTCCTGCTTCAGCTAAACTTTATTTAATTCTATTTTTTACAAAATGCTTCTTGTTTCAATGTTAAATATACTTTTATTTAAATGGAAATGCAGCAGTTGCTGGGTTGTTTCATTTACTGTTTCTTTCACTAATAGAGGCTGCAGAAATGTATTCCTTGAAGGACCAATTAGAATGGGATAAAATGATTCCTAGACTTTTGAAAAGAATTGTGATTTTAAAAATAATCCAGCAAACAAAAAAATCCCACCTTCAGAATATGAGATATGTGGTGGGTGGAATGGTTTGGTCCCCACAAACCTTGCTGTATTGCTACATTTGATTATTTAACTCCTGACCATTACTAGATCTTAAGATAAAGACTTTGGCATTGCTCATATCGAAAACAAAGTAAAAAAAACACATAAAAACCCCAGAAGCTATGCTAAGAACTAATGTAAATAGTTTTCCTTCACAGACTGTGTTTTTCAAAGATTCTTAGATTTACAACAACATATTGTAGAGGATTTGGTGATGATTTTGTTACTGTAAGGAAAACTACTTTCTTCTAGTTTAAACTCAAAAAAATTTTTGTGAGCTTCTTCTTACTTTGATTTCTTGTTTCTTAGTTAGAATGGATTTGGTGATCAGATGGCAGCAGCATTATCTGCTGACATCAGTTTGCATAGAGAAGGATATACTGGTAGTAGTGTTGGAAGCCTTGTTTTAAGAACTGATAGCAGTTCTCAGCTTCCACAGAACACAAGAGTTGCATTGATGCTTCCTGGACTCTGGTCAGTTGTCCCAACTGTTTGCCTTGCCAGCCTGGAAAGAAAGACTGTGAAATGCCTGGGGTTCCAGTTTCTTCAGTAATGTGACCATGGATTTTCTATACTCTGTTCAAGCAATATTTTTTTTCTGGTATTCTTCATAGATTTTCATTAGTAAATAGTAGTAGATAATGGCAGAAAATAAAATTAAGTGGGAAAAAGAGGAATGGAATGAGGGCAGAACTAGGGAGCATTTACTCTGCAAATTATATTGTTTGATTAGAAACAACTTTTAGGTGTAGCTCATTTTTTACAACCAAAGCTGACACCTTTTTCTACCTCTATACTGGATTTCTAATTTCTTATGAAAGGAGGAATGTCATTTTCTTTAACATATTTTAAAGTATTTGCTTATATGTGAAAACCTTCCATTTTTAACTGAGAATATGTGTCCTATCCAGAAAAATGTCGTTGAGTTTTTTATTTTCTGACAGAATATAATGGAGAATCATTACCAATTTCCAGAGTCTAGGTTTGTATTTTCTCTCAACACGAGATTGAAGGTGAACTAAAGCTGCAGATAAATAGATAAGGAGAAGACAGACATATGAACAGAGATCTTTTGCATCAGAGAAGACATAAGATTCTCAGACTAGCTAGCAATTAAAAGAATAATTCCTATGAGCAATAACCTCAAGCAGAATCTCTGAATTCTATGAATCATATGGACAGTGCATGAATTAAACAAGTAGATGAGTTGAGTTTTGGAAATGTTTGGTTCCCTCATCTCCACCCTACCATTATCCTAGTCCATGCATCCTTTTAAAGCGCTTTTATTTAATCACTAAGAATTAAAATGGAATCTATTTCAGGGCTAATTATTACATACTTATTCTGAGATTACCATGGATTCCATAAACAAGAAAAAAAAGTAGATGGTTCTGGGAACAAATACTTCAGCCATTTGACTTGTTTGGGCTTGGAATACCTGCATATATCCCCCCCCCATTGAAATCAGATATAGCTTCTGATTTGGCAAGTAATCGTTAATGGCTAATAAAACAGTTCATGGGTATTTTGATCCTTGGGGAATTCCTGTTGTCAATTAAATGACAGATTCCTACATTCATCTCTTGCTCTGAAATATCAGTCATGTTATTTGACTGACATTCAGGCCTTAGTACAGATGAGGAGGATTTTTTTTTTTGTGTAATTGTAGCAAATATGTATTTTTCTCAGTTTATCTTATGATGCAACTATAGAGCATTTGGAAAAACAATTTGTCTGATCATATTAGTTAGTGTGATATAGATATGAAGTTGGAGAGCATTTTGCTTATAGGTACCATTTGTTTTGATAGTTACTGACTTTGAAAATCTTGTGATTTCTTTAAAATTTCCATTTAGATGTGGTGTTAATTCTGACCTTTGATTGTGTGGAAGAAATCTCATTAATTAACTTCTGAGATACCTGAATACATACCTTTATATACATAGTTATACATTTGCTTCTAATACCTTGTTCTTCTCCACCTCTGTGACTTATAAGCAAATTAACAGTTTATAAATAAAAATATTGGAGAACCCAAAGACAGAATTATGTATATTCTTTTGTCTTTAAAATAAGAAAATATTCATGCAAGGAAAACATTATGAAAATTTTGTTTTCCTCTGATTCAAATCATATTTTCTGTGAAAGTTTATTGAAAAAAATTGGGGAAGAAGGGAATTTATATTTACTTGAAATAAAAACCAACTTGAGCTATACCTCTGAAGCAAAAAAATACTTGAAATATAGACAGTAAGTCTAACCTTCAAAAAAACCTAAATGCTCCTTAGGCCTTTATTAGCTTTGGAGAATGAAACTTCAGACCATTTCAGACCATGCAAGTACTTCACAAATTATCTTTCTAGAGAAAAAGTTCCTGCATAAACCTATGTCACAAAACCACTTTCACTTTTTAAAAGAACACAAGTCTTTAGGAGGAGTGGAGAGAGCAAAGGAGATGATGAAAAAGCAGGCTTTGGGCCAGTAGCCACAGAAGTCATGAAAAGGATGTATGGATAGAAAAAGCTAAACCTTTATAATCAAAGATAAATTCAGCCTGAGTCATTATTTAAACAATTTAGGTATATAGATACCAAAAGGAAAATGTTTGAATTAGGAAAATACAGATGGTCTGACCTCAGTCTTCTATCTTTGAGCATTTCTCACCGCTCTTGTCTCTTTTATTAGATTATAGCCCTTATCTTGCAAGTGCTCACTACATCCAAACAGTGTGTGACCTTTACTGCTGAATGCCAAATTTCTATAGGCTGTATTGGAAACACATTTATTTGTGTGTACAGAATACATGACACTGAAGTTGTTAAATTGCCCTGTTTACCAGAGTATGTGTCTGGTAAGTGCTCAAAAGAAGAGAGTAAAATGTGTTCTTAAAAAAAAAAAAAACAAAAAAAAACACTTCTTGATGCAAATAGTCCAGGAGGGTCTGCAATAACTTTTCTGAATAGCCTTCCCATAGAGTAATGAGAAAATCTTGATTTTTAAAAGCTACTGCCAGCAGTCAATTCATTTATTTAGAACAGGTGATCATACTTAAAGACTTTTTAAAATCTGATATTTTTTGCTGATTATAATTTTGATACATTTATTTAATACTTAAAAAATTACTATAACTATCTAGTTGGAGCACCAATCAATTTATGATGGCTATATCCTACTGGTCAAAGCATTTCTAACACAAAGTGTCTCATTTCTGCATGTACAAGAATGACATTTCATTCTAAGAATTTTTAATGCATATATTTTCTTTTTCCTTCCTTCTTTAACTAGAAATGAGAACATTCTGATAGAATTCTGATAGATCTTCATCATAATTTGAAGCTTGCAGCTAAATTGTTTGTAGGCAGAAAATAAGACCATACTTGGACCAGATCAGCTGCAAATTAGCAAATAAACAGTTATTGTAAGTTTCCTAAATGTCACAGGGTTGCCTTATATTGGAGTTAAATAACAACAATATTAGTGTTGTAATAGTTTATGCAACTAGACCCTCAAAAAATTCTGTCTTCCAGTCCACTAATTACCTGATAATTAATAAATCCAGGGTTTGGGGCTTTTTTATGTGTTGTATGTCTTTCATCTATGTAGACATCAGAGAATAACAAGAATGTAGTATCTGTGCTAGTAATGATTTTTTGGCTAGATAAACATGGTGGAGTCTCAGCTACTGAAATACTCAACCTTAATTTATCATATATATTGGAATTTTGGGTTGCCTGGATTCAAATTCTCCAGAAAACAGTTCTGAGTCTTGTTATGACAACAAAGGAAAAGGAGGTGGCAGCTCACCACTGTTCTTTTGTTTGTTTGCTTTTTTTGTCTTTATGTTGTATAATTTTGCTGAATTTGTATCCTTTCAGGCCCGTGCTTTTCCGTAATAGCAAAACAAATTCAAATTTCTGGACTAAAACTGGATTTTGGACTAAACTCTCTTGTGTGGAGACTGGATTGCATAGCTAACTAAAAGTGGGCTTATTGTTGTCCACTTGAAGAGTGTTTTTCAGGTTAGAACTGTAATTAGCCAATTCAGCAAATTCAATGCAGCTGATGTTCAAGATAAGATGAGGTGTAGACTAAAAGTCCTCACGTAATCTTATCTGTCCTTGATCTTTCCTTACGTTTGAAATTTGTCAGGTTAAATTTTGGCTGGCAAACTTCAAAACAACAAAGGAAGCCAAACTTTGTGATGCTACCATGTAACCAAGTACATCACACAGTAGGACTGAACCTCCTGATACAGAACTTGGATTTATTGTAACTTTTATGGCCTTCTAATATATTGAAATTCAGTCTCTAGTGAATATGCAGGAAGGCAAACTTAAATCATCATAACTTCCTTACATTCCAGATGGTCTCTGTAGGCTTCTGAGATTTACTTTCAATACAGAGTGTATTTGTAGTTTTAAAATTTATCATAAAAAAATTTCTGCTAGTAGCTTTGGAAAAGCACTGTCATTTCTTTAATGTATTGGGAATGTATTATATTTGTTCTATAAAACCTAAGCTCCTATCCAAAGCTTCACTATTTTTACTAAAGAATAAAACAAAAGTAGGTCCACAAGTACTGACCTGGTATTTGGAAATCACTGTGTCTGAGTAGACATCAATATGTCTCCCATACTGAGGAACAAAGTCTTGTGTAAACAGGTGGCTGGTTTATGCCATCTTTGTTGAAACCAGCACACTGAAGTCTATTTTCTAACTAGTTTCTGCCTTCTTTCCCGGTGTTATTTCTGTTGTGAAAATTGATATTTCAAAACCATTCATCATTGAAGTTTACCAGTTTTGCTTTTTGACGCAATACTCTTCTGTATGTAGAATTTGCTTTAAATAATATGTTTTGATTAATTTTAATTTTAATTTTAATTTTAATTTTAATTTTAATTTTATAATTGGAAAAAAAAACAGGGCAAATTTAAACTATATAAAGATTTTTATATCCCTGCGTCTGCATTATATTGAAAACTTGTATTGTATTGTAAACTTGTTATTTTGAAAATCAACAGTAAACAGTGTCTGGAAATACCTAGGACTGGAATTCAGGACCTTCTGGATAGGAAACGTGACACTGTTTTTTTCTGGTGTGTAGTAAACTAGGTTATTAGTTTCTGTTTTTTCCCTCCAGTTTGCAAACAGATGCACACAGTGTGAAATGCACGCTGGCTGCAGTACCATCAAGTAGATTGCTACTAAATCATGCATTTTGTGACGTGTTCTTGTAAGTGTACAGCCCAGTTACAATTTAAAAGCGCAATCATACAAGCTGCAAGTCACAAGGGAATTTTTTTCTCTACCTACTCTTTAGATCAGAATCTTAGGGTAGAGACACTCTCAGTACATGTGATAAGAGAGAGAATGAGGGGAGACGGATCACTACTTGACTTCCTTCATGTTATTTTTGGATATGACTAGCATTCCTCCCCTTACACACACCCTCTTTTCCCCCAGCCCCCATCTCTTACATACGTTACAAGCTCATGCAAACACTCTCACGTACTCTGCAGCAACAGCAAGAGCAAGAGTTGGACTGGAGCCAGGGGACTTAAACTCCGCTTCCTCATTGCCAGCAGGCTTTGTTCTTTGGACTCAGCCAGAACTAGGGGGAACGTCTTCATTGCCGGTCGTGGTGGTTGGAATTTGGCAGTTCAGCTGTCTATTAAATTCTTCTGTGCTCCTCTGCGGACTAGGCTGAATTTAGAGCAGCAAAGCTAAGAGCCGGGGCTAGTCAAGAAATCAAGGAGCCGGAGACCATCAGCTCTCAGCCTCTTTGCGGGGGTGGGGTCCCTCTGTGCCGCCACGGTAAGTGCCAGCATTAAATGTGTATAAAGGTGCAGGGGACTAGAAGGTGCGTTAGCTTCCTACAATAGGAGAGGGGGGAAAGTACGTGAGGGAATCATACAGTATGTGCTGTTATAGTGGTCTTGGAACAGTGCCTAGCAGTAAAATGTTCCTCATTTCTCCCTTTCTGAAAAGTTGTATAAGAATGTATCTATTTTAACAAAATTCTTAAGTGTCTGTAAGATTTTTGGAAAGCTTTCCAAAATGGCTTTATTATTAGGTTTTCTGCAAACCTGTTTTGTTTTGAACCATGTGTAGTACGGAGTAACTAACTGGCAGAGTAACTCATTTGTGTTAAGTGCAAGAGCTGAACCTGGGAAGTAAAGGTGTTCCATCACAGAGGATATGAGTAGAACTAAAGTTCAGGAGGATGGGGAGTGTAGAGGGATGATATGCTTCCCATGACTACTTTATATGCACCCAAAATAAGTTTATTTTAAATAACTGGCATTCATTCAGAGCATACCCCCTCCCCCTTGTCTTTCCCCCCCACTATTAGGGGCAAAGTGAATCTCTTTTTAAAAACAAAAAGCTTCGAGAGTCTACTGTTCTAGGGCATGCAAGTGAAAGCTAATGTACAGTGTAAAAAGAGTGTAGGCTTGAATAAATGACTCTGAGAGAGGACAGGAGTCCTGCAAAAGAGACAGCTTTCTTCCAATATGCAAAATGATTTAGCTGTTCTTGATTTTTGAAGTGTTGAGACTGCTGCCTTTTAAATTAACTAGCAAAATGATTTGCTTTGCTACAAACACTTTTTTTTTTTTTTTTAATCTCTCAGTATTGTCTAGGAAAAGTTTTATAATGGTCAGAACAGAGGCAGATTAATCCAAATGCATTGCTTTCAGAAATGCCATCTAGCTGTCAAAGGAAGTTCACTGCAGGGACCCATTTGTTTTAAAAGTACTGATAAGCCCTTCTATCAGCATGCTATTATGTCTTGCTCTCTGGGTTATCTTAATAAAGTGATAAATAAGAAACATTTGAAATCCAGAAAGTCAACTTGCATGATAAATTTGACAAAGGGGAAGAGACCAGGTGACTGAATGTGCTTATGTACTTTTTAAAAAAAGACCAAGGAAACCTTGCTGGGACAATAGCCCTGAAAAGGGAGAAAAAAATTCCTTTCCCTTGCTTTAACTCTGGCTCCATCAGTTACTTCAAGTAGCTATTCAAACATTTTTTTATTGACAAAGTGAGCCGTCCCTTCCCTCTACCCAGTTATTAATTGCTGGTGATCAAGTATTTGTGAAGGTGAATCTAGTCACATGAAAAATATGCTGAATGAGCAAATGTGTGATTGTGCAAAGTATAGCAGTCACAGTCAATTAACTGTTTGTTTGAGGTCTGTGTGTTTGTTTTTTCTAATTTAGAAACTCAAAACCAAAGCTTTGTCATTCTGACTCACCCTTCATTTGGGAGAATACTCATTTTGGTGTGGTAATTGTTAGAAATGATCTGCTAAATTATGTTTCTGTGGATTGACTGTGAAACGATGCTCAGCAGCACAGCGTGCAATTAGTTAGGATGTTGCGGATGTTTAGTACACTCTGCTTGCCAGGTACTAAGGCACTTCTTTCTTACAGTAGTTACTAGCTCTATTTATGGCAAGTTATTCACTGAATGGGAATCACACACTAGAACTAGCGAAGATTCTTTTTCAGAGCTAAAAATGGAATATTGTTTTCCTCAGTTGGACCCCCCTCTGCCAATGGCACCATGTCAGGTTGCCTCAGCAGCTGCTTTCAGTTTCACAATTTACATGGGTGCTATAATGACATTTTTTCTCATTGATGTGGTGGAAAAATCTGACATCTTTATGCTGTTTTTCCTGCTTTGATATGTTAAAGCATATTTTCTATTGACTGTGAGGTTTGGCAATGAGTGTTGAGTTCAGAGATGGGCCTGTACCAAAATCCCTGGATTCCTACATCCATGAAGTATAAGAAGGTTAATAACTGGATCCAAATGTCTTGGCTCTGGTCTATTCCTGTTTTAAATGCACATCGCTTTGGCCACATGTTTAAATTGTTTTTTGAGGTGATTAAGACTGAAAGAAATCTTTCAGGCTCCAGACACAGTTTTAAAGAGGAAATGGCATTTAAGAATCTTACAGTTATTTAAGCAAAGCTTGCTCATTTGCTGTTTAAATGTGACTTTTAGGAGCCCCCAAGGACCTACATTCCCTTTCCTCTGTTATAACTTTAGATGTAAGTAATATTTTGGAACTCCTTATGAGATGTGCTGAGGAAGCTAAGGTGGTTTTGCGCCTGTCCTTTCTATTTGCTCAAGGAGACTGGTGAAGAAGACTAGCAACATACACTGAGGTAATGCAAATACCACAAAACAGATTTTGATCCTAAGTGATCTACCTATAAGCTTTTAAGAAAGTGCCATGTATGTATATACTAAACTGCAAAAGGTTGTGGTGGCCTACAGTAAGAAATACTGTAATGTGGTGGAGGAGGCTGCACAGATTGTTGCTGAAATGGTGTGTATTCTGCTTTTTTAATTGATCAGCTTCTCCTACTCTGGCTAGCTTAATGGATTTAGTGGATCTCTGTGAATACAATTACATATGCATCTGCCAGCTGCTTGTGGTATCCCTGCCTCAGCAAGAAAAGCTGTTCTTTGGCTATGTTGGCTGACTGTGCTTTGTGGCACAAAACACTGATTTATTAGGCAGTAGATGCATTTTTTTTCTCTTTTTCTTGAATGATTGAACTATGATGTCACTTTTTGTCTTGGCTTTAACCTTTTAGAAAACTTTTTTTTTTTTTTTTCTGCAGACTATTCTCTTAACACTAGGAAAGTGGGAAATATCTCAGTGTTCATTGCAGAGCAACTCTGTCTACCACAGCACATTCCAGGGCCACCGAATCATTTGTGGTGAGAGTGATTCAGATCTGGTTAAGATGATTTAAAAGAGAGGTTATGGGCATACTGCAGTTGTGCATTTAAGAAAATACAGAGAGTTTTTACTGCCTGATTGAGACCACATGGCTCCAACTTAGACTTTTTTTTTAACGTGGAAATCACTGGCTGGATGTACTCAAACGATTTATTTTTTTTTTAATTGCCTAGAGGCTGAGAGTTTGGGTCATAGCATTTAATAGTAAGGTCAGGGTTAAAACAAATAGTTTTTAGTGTTCCTTTGAATAAATAAAAAATAGCTTCTTTGAATATTTTGCATGGGATGAAAACATGCTTCTCTAAAAAGAGAGCAAATGTATCTCAGGAATTCTTTTGGCCATTACAGGGTAATTGGTGACCTGATTTGAGAGTGAGAAGGATAGAGATAAGGGAAGATCTCCCTGTCATAAATCACGGTAAATATGTTCCACTCCAAATATATTATGGAAAATACCAAAAGTAAAAAGAAAATACCTTTTTTATTGCATACAATTTAATTGCTTACTCTCAGCATTTGGTGCTGCTCCTAAGATGGAAAAGTTTATATAGCTAAACTCTTTTTAAATTGTTTTAACTATCTACATACAGTATATCTCTACTATGAAGAATGAAATTGTAATAATCTATATTCTTTTTATGCGTATTCTTTATTCTGAAATACTCTTAATACAATCTTGTTCTTTCCTCAGTGCTCTCACTTCTTCCTTTTCAATTATAACACTTCTCCCATAAACTGGTGCATTGCTTTGATGTAAAACTTTCATTCAAATTTCCCTCAAATGAGAGGGAAGGATTAGATTATGGATGATATTTTGTTAGGATACATTTGAAATTACTAAAAAAGTTCAAGGTGTTTCAAACATACAATGTAGATCAAAAGTTACAGCATTAAAAACCACTGTCTATTCTTGCCTCTATTTGGAAGACGAAGTAATGATGAAAGGCAGTTCTTGCACTAATTCATTGTAATTCATCTAGAAATAATACAGAAGTAGTATTCTACAACAGGAAACCCAATAAACAATAGTTATGAGCTTTTTGTTATCTCTAAGGATTGGGAGGATAAATTTAGCTAGGGGAAAATGGGACAAAAGAAGAAATATCAGCTATGTAGCTGTGTACATCCCTTTCAATTAGTTTCTTGCTTAATATTACATCTCTCTCAAATTTACACACCATGCATGTACTTTGTTTTTACCTTTAAAAAAGGCTGAAACTTAAAAAAAAAAACAAAAACAACGCAGCCAACCAAACATTAACCAGAGTTCATGAATCACTGTTAGTTAATTTCTGCCTCACATAAACTACAGTGTAAATGTTTAAAGGTGATCTGCAGATTTTTGTAACTTTGAAGGGCATAATGCATGTGGGAAGGATATTATTATTTCTAAATAAGTGCTGTGAGATTTAATCAGAGGTCAAAATGTATACTTCAGTGCCTTGACATTCCTGCCTGTGGTATGTTAATGTGTTTTGTCAGTGTTCAGTTTTACTGAGTTAATGCATATAAAATACATAGAATCAACTGGATATGGTTTTATACTACACAATCTTAATTGTACTGTGCATAAAACAGTAACTTTTTCTACAAATACACAAGAAAACATGGCCTTTAAGATGCCCAGTCTTAAAAGATGGATCTTGTGCCTGAAGTCCTTGACAAATTCCAGAGCCCCTCAGTGCTTTACAGCTCAAGTGAAGCAAAGGTGATAAGATTCTGCTGTGTGGTATAGGTGGGAATATGTGTCTTCACATATATACCAGAAGATCTTGTTCTTTGAGACATCTTTAGGCCAGCTTTTATAGGGTATGATATATAACTGTATACAGTTATTCATCTGTTACTAGATTGAAAGTTGTCATTCTTCCTAAACAGTGACTACTTACATTTTTTTTCTGACTGTAGTGCTGGTGCAGTCTACATTACACTGTGCGTGTGTAAAACAGACACCCTCTCTTTAGTCAATTTTTCAAACAATGGACAGAGGCACTCTGGAAAAGAAAACAAGAATCAACAAATTCCAGGATTTATAGGGGTCATAGCAAGCATGTATAAACTCAAGGCATTGCAAAAAGGAGTCGACCTTAAAGCAGTCTTGAGTGTCTACACTCAACCTGTTGGATTCCTAGGGAATTTTTGATTTTCCGCTAAAACCTGATCTCGGTATTGTTTCATATTTCAGGTTTCATAATGGTTGTGAAAAACAGACATGGTATTATTTGAGGCATGGTTGGCTAGGCCAGTGTGTGTCAGTAGGTAGGAAGAATCTTGAAAATTTGAAAATTATCTTGGAATGAATGTTTGGAGCAAGCAGGCACTAGTCATAATTCTGCAAATAGTCACCAAAGCATAAAGCATGGATACATGCATGCTCTAGGATCATAGAATATTGACAGCTGTCAAATATGGATGTAAGCTTGCCTGATAAAGCTGAAACTAAAGATTGAAGTGAGAGCTGGGCTGTGTCGTGCAGCTAGTGAGATGTGTTAAGGCACTTAACTGATATCTGAATAGACAGCATAAGTAAGTCATTATTATTTAGAAAAGGTGATTGCTAGTTCTCGGATCTGGCTTAGGAAACGAATGTAATCCTCCCATAAGGAGGACTGTGTGCTGTAAAATGCACAGTACTGCAGCAATTAACCCTAATGACTGGTATCTCATTGCATAAACTGAGCAAATCAGTCAGATTTTGCCTGCAGAATTTGCCTGTGGAACTGCCTTTACTTGAGTAAAGGAATGCTATGTGAAGGATCCTGAGGAAAAAGTGGCAGAAGTTTTGGGAGAACTGAGGCTCCAAAGAAAGGAATTCCTTCCCCTCCCTTCCTTCCTATTATCTGCTGTTTCAACTAGACCTTTTTATACAGCACACTCTAAATCTGTCCTAGGACACCACAGATGTTATCCCAGAGTCCAAAGTCTTGAATTTTACCTCTTTTAATGGGTAACTTTTTGCTATATCTATGATTCTATTTGCCTCTGAGGTAGGATATAAAAAAACAGCACGCTGCAGAGAAGTGCTGTTACTTGTAAATATCAAGCCTTTTTTTCCACGAGGAGCAGGGAAAATTATATTTGATAATATTAAATTATGAATCAGAACAGGTATTATCAGTATTGTTTTGCTAGTTAATGTTGGTAATTAATTCAGAAACTCCCAGTTTCCTACAGACCAGTAGGCATAGAAAGTAACTTGTTAAAATGGTGATTTATCTGTAAATACATGAAAAAAGCACAACTGTTGCAAATGTCTGTGAATATAGGACATTATAATCTTGAGTTCTTTGATGATGACAGTTTCCTCCATTGACATCCCAGCCTTCCAAGACCTGTTGCCAGTATTGGAAACTGTGGTCAGAGCAGGACTGAGGAGATTGTTCTCTACATCCTTTGGCACTCTGCAGGGTGATGCCAGTCTCTGCAGGCTGAGTCTCACTGAGTAAGTTTGACTGCTGTCATACTTAATGCAAGGCACTGACAAAACTGCTGACAGCTTCCTTGCTTTGTTGCCAGTTACTAAGTTGCTGACCTGACCCAAATGAAGCAAGTATTTTAGCTTCTGCTCAACAAACTTACAAAAAGGGAGATGATAGTAGGAATAGTACCCATATAAAAATGAAATCCTTTTGTATTGGCTATGTAGGGTTTCCTTTTGCATTTAATTAATCTAGTTTAGCTAATGTTGCAGGTGCAAATTAAAAGTTTACCTGTTCAGCTACTATAGATAGCTGTCTACTATAGGCATCATTTAATTGTGCTTTGAAAAAGTACAGTGATGGCACTATATGTCACAACTGCTGTAATAGCTTTCTACCCTTCCAAACATCCAAAGATGTTTGTCAGTTTTCAAGATAAACCAACAAATTCCATGGTTACCACTTCCATGTGTTCAGTATGAGCAAGACTGTACATCCTGAATGGAGGTTTCCTTTTGCTTATTGTTGATTTGCAAGTTATTCGGGTTTCATAATTTAATATTGTTGGTCTGTTTTCTGTGGACTAGTGTGGGTGGTCTCAAACAGTTTTCATCTTCTTCTCCTTTTTAAGTATTATGGTTTTGAGAAGAAGTATTACTGCTTCATCTGACATGTGTGTTTTCAGCCTTGAGTTGCCACTGACTAATTCGCCACAATCATATTAAATGCAATCTACCTTATGCGTAGAATTCAAATTGCATAAATTTCATCCTTATAAGTTTACATATTTTTTCTTACTTCTAACTCTTTACAGTCCTTCCCTCAAAGTTCAAAATGTTATTTCACTGGAAGACTATGCCTGGCAATTCTGTAATAGGTACCCTTCCCCATGAAGGCAAAATAATGACAGCATGCTCTTTGAAAATCGGTTTCTGGCCGAAGGAGTATAAGTGATAGCTAAGAGCGGCATTTCGGTTATAGCCACTATGCATTCCATTTCAGCTAGACAAGGAATCATGTTAATCCTACAAGCCTCAACAGTTCTTTGTGTCTGAAAAATGTTCAGCATTTCACACGGGATTATTGAATGCTTTTTTCTTTTTTTAACCTGCTCTAACCATCTTCACTACTTTTAATTTTTTTATTTTCCTTCCCTTCCATGATCTTCATAATTTCCTATCGAATATCAGAAGTGGTAACTTCTTTTAAGCATAGGTCTACATAAGCCAAGTGATGGTATCCTCAATCTAAGTGAACAAAGTCACAGCTATTTAGTGAGCTTAGGTGCGTGGCTGCCCTCAGACTTCATGGAAGGTGGCCACATAAAATCCTTCTGCAACGGGTAGACAGACCCCTAAGAATGAAATTCCAGTGTTTCATTGGTATGCAGGGCTGCATAATAACTTACATCTATCTCTTCACACCAATCCACTAGCTTCAAAATAGACTGAGTAATTTTATGGCTAGCAGTACATCTGGTAATGCAAGGTCAGAATCTGCTCTTATTTTAAAGACATGGTCAGCACATAGACGGTGGCCTTTGAATTAAGACAGTCGAAATTGAGTTTTGAGATGGCTCTTACCTTTGTTGGGAGACAATGGGCAAAATGCTTAACCTCAGTTTCTCAATAGTAAAACATATCTAATTATCTCATGTCCAGTTTCAGTGCTTAAAGATCATTGAGCTTTTCTTTAGAGAAACATTTTTATTCAGCTCCTGCAGACACAACATTCACTGTGCAATTAGATTCTATCTAGACTGTTGTTAACAAGTAGTCCAATGCATATATTCAATAAGATGTGCCATGTGCTAGACACTGTGGAAAATTATGGTGAATGTTCTTACTGAAAATACACGTTAAGGTATGGCCAACCTAACAGAATGGGAAAAATGTTTGGGGGAGAAATGATGGAAAAATATGAGGGAGGCCTAGTAAGCTGCTCTAGTGGGGCCTTCCAGTGTGCTCTGAAACCGAGAACAATCTGAATAGAACCAAGAATGTTGTCTCTATACTATACATGTGCTTTCTCTGAAGCACTAAACTTTAGCTCTGTTCTCATACGCTTTATGCACCACTATTCTACTCTCAGTAGAGGGCTGTATGCATTTGAGGACTAGTTTTTAATATGTTTGGGATATCTTTCTGTAACTTTGTTTAAACAAATATTTGAGGATGCTTCATGGGACATAAACCAGGCAGAATTTCCCAGGTTAACTTTCAAGTCCATTTTGGAGAGAAAATTTATATCTATGTATTTCCATGTATAGCGAAATCCTTTAGTTACAGGGTGAAAAATACAGAGCAGCATCTCTGCTTTAGAAATCTAACATTCTGATTTTTGAGGGAAGAGATGATGACCCTTGCATGAAACAAAACAGCAGATAAATCAATTTTTTTGCTGGCACAACTACAGACACTAGCAGAGGGGATCTGCTTGACTTACTGATGAATGGATTAGTGGAACAATCTGAATAATTGTCTACCACAGATAATGTTTACCACACTTCGACTTCAGGATAAGATGTTCCAGGCCCCAGAAGGAAGTTGTTCAAAACCAGTCAATTTAATTACCTGTCAGACTGAAAGAAAATATTGCTCAGTGTCTAGCTTTTCATGCCCTAAAACCATAGGAGCTCCTGTATAGTAGCTAGTTGAATGTAAAAATTGTGTGTTTCAGGTGCTGGGGTTTTTCTTCTGTTTGGTGCTGAATTCTTCTGTGTAACATGTTTCATAGTTCTGTGACAATCCTCTGAAAGTATAAAACTCTCAAAGGGTGGTAAATAAATGGCTCTATTAATCATTTAAACTTGAATTATGTTAAAAAATTAATGAAAGCATCTACACTTATATTAAGCACAGAATTGCAGGGCTAGCTATTATCAAACTTTTTATGACTGTACTTGCTCATTTATCACATTTATAAACCATTCTGTCTTTGTGCTCTGACACATGGAAACAGCTTCCAGGTTTATTGGCATTGGAGGCAAGCTATTGCAGTGGAGATTAAAATGTAGAAGATATTTCAAAAGAAAAAAAATCTTGCCGTGAAACATAAAACCTAAAAATGAGAAGGTTACATGGAATGTTAAGGCTATAAATGAACGTAAGTTCATCTTTTACTCCACTTAATTCTTTCTGTCACTTCCTGCTCATATCACCTACAGACTTAAGTGTAAAGTCTTCTGAAATACAGGTAAATGTATCACAAAACTACTATGGGAGCAATTTCTTCTGTATCTTTCTTTTGCTCATTTGCTTCTTTGTTTTTACTGAGTCGTAATAGAGAATTGCATTTGTAGATATGTCAGAAGACCAAAGAATTTTCCTTTTCAATGCATTTTAATTAATTTTGGAAATTGTAGACCAGATTAAAGCTCCTTAGAATCCGCAGGTCTTTGTTTGCGATTTTTTTTTTTTTTTGTATGAAACCAATGAAACCCAGGGAGGTTACAGATACTTTTACTACTGTATTTATGAAGCCAACAACCAGTTTCCAAAAATAAATGGTATCATTTGGGACTAAGAACTAGTGGGAATTTGCAACTATTCAATTATTCTGCCATATTTTGTAATATTGAAAAAAAAATGTCCTATACATTATGGATATATATATAGCTATAGATATATATCTATATTTATATATAGATATATATCTATATATCTATACAGATATTAAACTGTTGAGTTATTGCAAATTGGAGGTATTTCCAATTCAATATCTTTTTCCCCCTGATATTTGCAGACTTTTATAATTAAATGTTGGGGTTCTTACAGCTAAGGAGAACAAACTTCAGTGAAGGGAAGAGAATTAGCAACCTGAAGTTGAAAGTATTTTGTTGTGACACAATATTGGCTTTTTTCCGAAGAAAATTTATTTCAGATTCAACATGTAATGAGAACTTGAAAAAAATTAAATATTGTCAAGCTCAGCCATCCAAGTTGTTGAGTGATTGTATTCATTACTGAAATACACAACTGTAATTGGAGTGAAATAAAGAGTTCTTTTGACTCTTCAGCTGTGCCAGAAAGTGCCTATTCTGAATTTTCAAGAGAGTAGCTGTTTTCGGTTATTCTGATTTATCCTTCTTCAGTGTAGCTAACCTGGAAGACAGCAGAGTTATTTCTTAGGTATTCACAAAAGGCTTTAGCAATGTTGGCCCAGACTGCACTGGATCTCAAAACTCCTTTTTAGATTTATCTCAAATGTATGGCTGAGTTGTAAGTGGTGGTAGTATGCACACATGTGGCAGGAACTCAGGTTTAGTCAAACAGATTATATAAAATATTCTTCTGTAAACATTTAGATGTCAGGTACAAAACAGTGCTTCAGAAAATGAAATGATAATAAATTGTCCAAGAAGAGATGATGTAGGGAAATGGATACAATAAATATTATGAATGACTTGTTATGCAATAAGTTTTTTGAATATTCTGAAAAAAATTACTGATGTAAAGAATCTCACTAAATTAGCCTGCAGTTTTCTAATGGGTCCAACAGCCCTTAAAAATGTCTTACAAATAGATGTGTTGAAAACTTCATTTTTCAGTTGGACATAATTGGATATCCAACTTCAAGTTGGATATAATGGATTTCTGGATTTTTAATTCATGCTTTTTATTCGCATGTATGAACATGGTCACATAACTTCTAAATTTATATGTATGTCCAAATTCACTAGTTACAGAATTTGCTCAATGAAATGAATTATTTTTGAATAAGTGGTTTACATGTTGCAAATAATCAACATGCCTGTTGTAAAAAAGGTGGTTTGCAGTTCATAAGACATAAGTGGTCCTTGAATTGCATGAAATTTTCACTCTTTCTTGATCTGATGACTGCAAAAGTATAGAAGAAACGGAATTATCTATCTACATCTATTTGTCAGTTAAATTGCAGCTTCTCGAAGTGACACTTTTATAGCACAGGCTTGTGGCCAAAGAGGGAAAAGACAGTTCTCTGAAGGGTTTCTGAAAATGTGAAATCTGCAGGTTACACCTACACTTGGACAATGCTTTTGTCTTCAGAAAACACATCCTTAAGGTCAAGAATAATACGTACTTTGTGTTTTGCTAATGGACAAAGAAAAAAAAGAAAAATCTTTTGTGGCAAAAGGTAAAGATAGATCAAAATAGGATGTGAGGTAGGGTTTAAGCTTTGGGCTTCAATTAATCAGCATGCATTTCAGCATTCTGTTATTTCTGAAGGTTGACTATAACATAAACAATATTGTTTTAGAAGAAACTTCTTTAAGACATATTTGTTCATTCTGGTTACAGAAGTAAGCATACAGATTTTTCCTTTAATGTTGACTGCTTTTTGCCCAGTTAAAGAAATATGATCTCCCTGCTGTTCTTGTTGAATAAAACCAGCTGCACAGACGTCTTTGATCCACATGATGAAACAGGATTACCTGAAATGTGGTATCTCATTTGGATACTATTGCTACATTTGCTAAATATCATTTGCACCAACCCCACAGTGCAGTCAACAATAAGAGTCACTTCCCTGTTTTCTTTGCTTCATGGCATAATGTACCTATGAGACTTCCAGGCCAGATCAACAACAAAGTTGCTAGATACCTTTTGTTGTTTTTATGTTAAATATTTTTGTATCTTTCTTATAGTCAGAGTTCTAAAAGAAATAGTGAGCATATCCAGTTTTATACAAAATTTCTCCTGCAAGAAATTAATAAAAAGTAGTGAACATTACTTTAACCTCCTACACAGCTTGTTATTATAAAAATGTATATTAATCAGAAATCAGTAACTTTGGATTGCATGTAAATCATACAGCAAGTACCTCTTTTCTAAATTATGTAGTATCTCTGGTTAGGTACAGAAAAGATTAGCATTAAACTTCTGCATTAGAGGCATAAATAGGCATTTTTCCCTTTATATCCAGGTATTTCATTACTGGATCACAGCATGTGTATCTTCCAACTTTTATAGCACTGCAGGATTAACAGAGAGACATGGAATCCATAGCAATAAAATTTTACTAAATTAGAATGTGTTTACTTTATTAACTCATTCTTTTCTTTAATTTTTCATAGTGCATAAATGATGATTAATGTAAAAAAAGTCTATTTATTCATTTATTTAAATTATTGTTTGTGCTTCTCTCACACCAAAGCAACTGTTTTAAACCCTTCAAAAAACCCCCAAAACCAAGTATGAATCTAAATATAGCTGGAAACATTCCTTTAAAAAGTAATTAATAAAAAATAGCAATTTGTATTTCATTTCATATTATAATGCCCACATTAGTTTTGACTATGATACTCCTTTAAAAATATAACAGGGAGCTGAGATAAAACAGAAAGGACCTGAGGAAACAAGAGGTAGTTGTCTCAGTTGCAAATTTGTAGGACTGAATTTCAGTACATTCAGCAACTTCAGAAAAATACATTTTCTATCAAAAGTTCTAATTGTGCCTGAGAACAGTTTAGCAGTAGCACAGTTGAAGTCGGCAACATGCATTATACCACTGCCAGAGAAATGCAAAATAAACAGTGGTAACAGTTGAGCAAATAGTTTAAAATTAACTTAATCTAAAAAGTAAAAGAAATTTTCTCTGAAAGGTTTGGTATATGGAAAGCTGTACATTTAGAAATCATTGCTTTGCTCAGTGCTGTGTTCAATTTTCATACTTTCTAACATCTATTTTGTGTTTCCTTGTATGACTACATCTATCATTCAGGTATTTAACAGCTCCCATTGAAAAGCTATTTTCTTTAAATCTTCTGTACTTAAAAGCTACAAAGTGAGGCCAACAGTTGCAAAG
This sequence comes from Phylloscopus collybita, assembly GCA_027886175.1. NCBI lineage: Eukaryota > Metazoa > Chordata > Aves > Passeriformes > Phylloscopidae > Phylloscopus > Phylloscopus collybita. Next base: position 36,516,225 of record JAJNNQ010000009.1, on the reverse strand, counting down.
TCAAGGACAATATACAATCCTGAAAAAAAATTTAACAATTTCTAAACTGATTCTGTGATTATAAGACAGAACAATTACTTTTTAATCCAGTCTGATAATGCTATCTTGCTTTTGTCATTACCTTTACACATCTAGATAGGGCTGTGGAACTTTGCAGTACCCAGAGAGAATGACATGAGCTACAGGCTGTAACTGAGCATCTTCTATGAATGATCAAAATCTCAAGCTAACTTTCAGATTATTTCCCCAGTTGAAACAGAGTTGACTCCTTGTTCCATGGGTAAGGTGAACTGAAAGAGGCTTGGAAAACCTACACAAGGATGTAGGGAAGAAATTTTTCTAATGGCAGGAATAAGCTAAAAAATGGTCTTTGAAGTTCCTGCAGGTTGCAATCAGTGAGATAGGCCATTGCTCACTGTTCTTGGAAGCTTTGCAGACCATGGGTCAGCTGGTCCACTTTGCATTCTTGCACAAAACATGATGCAAATCTTCTCTTCAGAGGAAGCAGAATTAACCTGTAGGAAATGGCAGACTGAAATGTTGATACCTGTCTTGAAAATACAACAATTTTGGTATTCTCTTGCCATTTCTTTGACATTTTAGGAGGACAGTTTTGGTCTCCAAGCACCTAACTGTGAGGTTTATTCAGCTGGATGTGAAGTCCTCCCTGAAATTTGTGAGAGCTGGGAGAACACTGCAACGTCTGAAGAATCTGTTAAATCGATTAAAATAATGTACATTGCTTATAATATAACACACTTTTTATTATAAAATTGGCTTCTATGGTCTTCAGTATGTAGAGATATTTTTTAATTGCTTAGCTGAAGGTTCAGGAAAAGCACCAGCATTCATATTCAGATTTTTTTTTTTAGGATTACAGTATATAAATATTTAAAGTATGTATGTATGATATTATTGGTAATTCTCTTATGAATTACCTATATAAATAATGAAATATCTAGTGCACAAAAATTGGGCAGTGTGTAGAGAATTATAAGCATCTGAATCATTTGATTCCTGCAGTGTACTCTAAATCTTTTATGACAAAGCTGATTTCTTTTAGGTTCTTTAGGTAGTTATGTTTTATAGTCTGGAAGTGTTGGACTGCTTAGTTTCAATGGAGAAAAACAAAATGGGAGTTACACAGTACTGTGACGGAAATGCTGACTCTGCCAGTATGGGAATGTCAGAGTATTTCATTCTGACTTTTCTTGCTGGACATACTTAACACCACTAAGGATAAAATTACTTTTTAATTTACAACTTATCTCTCTGCACTTTCTTTCTGACCACTTTAGTGGTCAGAATTCCCTATTATAATTTCTCCCTAAGGCTATATCTTAAAGTTTCACTTCAGCTGCCATTTTAAATTAACTTTAAAAGTGTGCAGAGAGGAAAACCTCTCTATTCCTCAGTGACTCTCAAAAAACATAAGTTCCAGCAGGATTATGCATTAGAGAGAACCTTGAACTGTTTTTCTTAAGACCCTTGTGCTTACTTAGTCAGTGTACTGTTCAACTCTGTTTATATTTTGTTCAGGGTCATTAAAATCCCAGACACACGTGCTCCTCTATATTTCCACAGACGGAGGATTGAGAGGGCATAAAGAAAAGACAAGTGAATAGAAAGGCATATTGTGTGGCTTGCTGCTTGATGTCAGTGTGCATGAACTGCTGCTCACCTGGCATCTGACTGTCCTTTTCTGTTAGCTGTTCTGGTTTTGCTGCAATGCAGCCAGTGGAAAAGCAAAGAGGGTTTGGAGCATGAAAAATGAGTACCTAATCATTGTTCCCCTGCTACCAAAGTATCTCTTCCTTGTCTGTTGACTTTCCAGTCTAGTGATTGTTTCACTGTCTGCAATAAATATTTCATTACTATAATTTTAATATATAGGAGATACAAGGTAAGTGTAAGCTAAGTATGGTTGAGGAAAAAGCAAGGCAAAGAGTAGAAATGCGCATAAGAAGAGAAATTGTAGAAAGAGAATGTGGAGGAAAGTAGGAAAGAGCAGAAGAATTCAATGTAATTTGAAACTTGGTAAGATACAGAATGACTAATAAAATTTATTTCAGTTATATAAAAAGTATGTTTCTTTTGTTTGGGTTTTTTTGTTTGTTTGGAGGTTTTTTGGGGGCGTTGGTGTTTTTTGTTTTTTAATTCATCAGCCATTATCTGACATCTTACAGTAGTTTCTGTTCTTTTTCAAGAGGACAGTTCTCTACAAATTTACATGAACAGCAGCATGGCCTGCAGGAGTGCACCCACAGTGCAAGCTGGAAGTCTTATTCTGTGGACTGATATATACACATATCTGCAAACCCTTTTGTTGGTGACTCTGCCTGTTCTGTTTCTATTTTAATACTTAATACAATACTGAGAACCTGCAGCACAGGGATAGAGAAATGAGTTGATATTTTACATTTGGTATCCAGAAGTTTTGAAAGAGCTGTCTTTTTAAAACAATGGTCCCTAGATAGAGAACTTTCTTTTTCTCAAAGCATCTGCCATGTGTTTGTTCCTCTGTGTTATTTTCACTGTCTTTTGCGTTGAGTTTGTTTTGAGGTGTTTTAACTCTCCAGAGGTATTGTTGCCTTCTCGTGGCTAGAAAGTAATCCTCTTATCCCCAAAGGGATCAGTAGGCTGGAATAGACTGGACATTAGTTAATGCTGCCCTAGTTAGCATAAAACTGGAATTTTCTTGCAAGACTTGCTTTGTGGCTATTTTTCTGTGTCTAGCCACGAGTCCTGGTTTCTTTGGCTTAGTTTCCCTTTGATGTGATTTGTTGCTTGCTTTAGTGATCCCTCTGTAGAAAGAGGGAATGCTTCAAAGATTTATCTTTGAATCTTTTTCAGTCCTTAGGAGCAGAAAATTCTCTTCTATGATTATTCTGATTGTAATACATTAAGGCCAACTGCACAAATATATATATATATATATATTTCATCTTTTATATATATATATATAAATATATATATATAAAAGATGAAAAAGTAGAATTCAGTCTGTGTTTGGGAAAAAAATGCTTCACTTATTTTTATTTGATGACCTTTTTTGAATTCACAAACTCTCTTCAACTGAACTGGCAAGTGGCAAGTCATTGCTGAATAAGTATTTTAATTGCATATTTTCTTTTTCACCTAATTTTGATGTAATCACCAAAAGAAATTCATGACGAGTAATCCTTTTTTATCAACATGTACACAGAAAAAAATACAATCAGAAAAGGAAAGGGAGTACAACTAAGCCTCTTCCAGTGTTCGTCATTTCAAATACCTGTGCTCTTGCCAATTGTGAAAGTGAATTCTTCTTTCCACAATAAACACTGGAGTCCCACACCAGGTGTGTTTCCCATGCATCAAACACTGCCTTAATGATAGCTGAGGTAATTTGGTATTGAATTGCTTACTTATGTGCTTTCCTCTGGAGCAGACAGTGTCTGATGTAGCAGGTCAGGACTCGTTTTCAGTATGACACGGATGTGTCACAAGTCCTAATCTCAGCTGGTGCTGAGGAATAGCTCCCACTACTTGAGGCTGACAGTGTGTATGTACAAATCAAGGGACGATGTAGAACTTGTCCTCTTAAGAAAACAGTTCATTTATTGAATGTTGTCTGACAAAAATATATAAATGGATTTTTTGTTTGTTTGTTTTAAGTTCTTATGCTTATAATGATTTCTTAAACCTTTTGTGAACATGGAATTTAGGAAACAATAGAAAGCCATACAGCTTGGATGAAACTAAAAAGGAATCTGTCTGAGAAAATAATTAGGCTTGAAGGAGAGGTTTTCCTTTGCAGGATGTTTCTGAAAAGGAAAGAAAAATAGAACAAACGGTTATGTAGGGCCTCATATTACAGGCTCTTGTCTGTGATTGTCTAGAAATTGAATTAACATCTCTCTTGTGCATATTGTTTAAAATGTAGCTTAGAAAAGGCTACACAGAGGTTAGGACTCTGAAGGTCTAATAATCAGAAATAGTAGCAGAGGTCCTCACACTGATAGAAGGGACAACTTGTGACAAGAGGAAAGGAGGAGAAGAGGGGGAAGAGAAATGTTAATTTTGGCAGTAGAGCTGACAGAATAGATTTGTCTCCAAGGCAAATAGTTGTAAAAGTAGGCCAAAGGGGTCTGCTGAGTAAACAAATGGAAGTTTGTTAGTTCTTTCCAAAAATGTTGCTTTCTGTGTGCACTATGTAGGCAACAGAAGACAGAAAAGGAACTTGTTAGTACTTTAATTAGCGAAGACAATTGCATATAGCTTTAATGCCACTACCAACTGAGGGTTTTCCTTCAGGAATAAACCATCTATTGCTCATAAACACAGACAGCTTGCCCACAATTATGTTATTAAGGGGAATTGTATTATGTGTAAACCTGGTAGATTCCTTAACTCTGCATTCTGAAATAAGCATGGCATTTCAAGTTTTACAATTTAATATTTTCAGAAGGATGTTTAAAAACATTTTTTTATTTATGGTTTTTTGTTTATGTTAATTGCATGAAGTTTGTAATTAAAAAGAACAATAGAAGTGAGGCAGTTCAAGGAGTAAAGGCTCCTTACTGATTGTTATTTTATAGTATCTGTCATCCTGTAGTGTAACATGCTTGCCCTAAATAGGTAGGGAGAGTTCTGTAACTCCTTGGGGTAATTTTGGGTTTTGGGGGTAATTGGAAATCATCTGATAGAGGAAAAAAAATTTAATTCTGGAGTATTACTGGGATGTAACTGCAAAAATTGTCTCATCAAAACGTACAAATTAAAGGAAAAATACCATTTTTTGTGAAAAATTATAAGTATTTTAAATTATTTTTTAAAATGCAGTCATGTTTTACTTTGCATTGACTATCCATAAATTTCTGAGGTTATATTTGTTAATTTTTAAAGAAACTATACTAGAGTAGAAAACTAAAAGTTTGGGCGAGGAGATCCCTTTTGAGGCTTGCTGTCAAGAATAAATTTTTCATTTTGTCTTTATTCTCGTTAGAGCAAGATTTTTATTTTGAGGTTAAGAGGAAGAAGAGGGAAAGGAGGGAAGGGAGAGGACATGGGAAAACACAGATTAGGGTTACGGGGTGAGAAGAAGGGAAGTGGTAAAGATCAGAGTGGGTTTGCAGGACTGGAAAGGGAATAACAACCCTGGCAAGGCTTGGCAAAATTTGTTGTCAGGATATTTCAGGGACAATTTGAGAAGGATGATTGCTCATGAGTGATTTTCCTTTAATGACTCTCCAGTCTGCCTCCCTTCCCTGCAAAAATGCACAGCTGACACTATAAACCAAGAATTACCCACTTCTTATACATGCTAGGCTGCCAGAGAGAGACAAATCAGGGCATAGCCTAGGGTAATAAACTGCCTGATATGAAGGCATCAAACAGAAAAAAAGGTGGAAACAGGTACTTTCATGGCAGCAGTATAGGCTGATAACATAAAGTAGCTTACACTGGCACATGCTTGATTGACCTGATGTAAACAAAATTATGCTTTTACCTACTTGTGAGTCATCCTAGGTAAGTGTCTGTTTTGTCTGTATCTAAATCCAGCACTTGTGTTGGGGCATACCTTTTTGGTAGTGGAAGATGTATTACATAGATAAAAATCCAGGCCTAGGAAATCAGTTTATGCTCTTGATCTAAAGCAAGAGTAAACCTATTTAAAGCTTACTTATATGGAACCTGTCGCATGGGATTATGTTAGGTTGACTGGGCAAGATGGACAAAAATCCCAGAATCACAGAATGGGTCAGGTTGGAAGAATCCCAGAATCACTGTGGGTCATCTGGTCCAGCCTCCCTGCTTAATCAGAGCACATGGCACAGGATTGCATCCAGACAGTTCTTGAATATCTCCAGTGTAGGAGACTCCACTCCCTCTCTATGCAATATTTTCTGATGCTTGGTCACCTGCACAGTAAAAAAGTTCTTCCTCATATTCTGGTGGAACTTTCTGTGAATCAGTTGCCTGTTGTCTCTTGTCCTATTGCTTGATAACACTGAGCAGAACCTGGATCCATCCCTTTGATACCCTCCCTTCAGATACTTATGTACATTCATGGAGTCCTGTCTCAGTTGTCTCTTCTCAAGGCTGAACAGGCTCAGCTCCTATTCTTCTATGAGGGATGTTCCAGTCCCTTAATTATCTCTGTTGCCCTCTCAGCAGGAACTCCAGAAGCTCCATGTCTCTCTTGTCCTGAGGAGCCCAGAACTGGACACAGTGGTCACACTCCAGATGTGACCTCACCAGGGCTAAGTAGGCTAAGCAGAATCACCTCCCTTGACCTGCTGGAATGTTCTTCCTGATGCATCCCAGGACACTGTTGGCCTCTTGGCCACAGGGACACTGCTGGCTCATGGACAGCTTGGTGTCCACCAGGACTCCCTGGTCCTTCTCCACAACCTGCTTTCCAGCAGCTCAGCCTCCAGACTGAACTGGTGCCTGTGGTTATTCCTCCCCAGGTGCAGGACCCTGCGGTTGCCTTTGCTGAATTTCAGCTGGCTCCTCTGTGCCCATCTCTCCAACTTGCCACAGTCTCTCTGAAGGGCTGCACAGCCCTCTGGGGTATCGGCCACCCCTCCCAGCTTTGTGTCATCAGTGAACTTGCTGAGGAGGCACTTTCTCATCAAAGCCAAGCCATTGATGAATAATACTGGGCCAAATATTGACCCTTGAGGGACTCCACTGTGGAGTCCTGATTACAAATTCAAACATTTCTTGTGCAGAGTCAGTGGGGTTTAGGTAGATGGGAGTGATAAAGTATATTGAAATGGGTTAGACTGTGGTCAAAACAAGACAATACACAAGTTATGCAGGAAAATCTCATTTACCAAAACTAGGACAGGAGATAGTTTTAAAATGTAGGTGTGTTGTGTACAATTTTCTTAGTATTCAGAAGCGTCTCCCTACCTTTTAAACAAAGTTTATTCTAGCAAGTTTTGGGGGTTTTTTTTGAAATACTTTCTTTGTTAAACACTTCAAAACACCATGTGCTGATTTCAGTAGCAATTTAGATTTTTGCAGCAGAGTGTAATGTCTTCTTGTGTGCGATGAGCCTGAACCAATCCTTTATATTCTTTTTTCTTTCTCTTTCTAAATGTGTGTGGGCTGCAGATGGTTCTGTGAAGGAAAAGAACTCCAGAATTCCCCTGACATTCAGATCCATTCTGAAAGTGGAGGACTTCATTCACTAATTATAGTAGAAGCCTTTGAAGACGACACTGGACGCTATACTTGTCTGGCTTCAAATTCTTTTGGTTCAGATAGCACATCAGCTGAAATATTCATTGAAGGTAAGAGATAAAATAATAAAATACTTGATGCATATAAGAAAAGATAACTAATCTGAAGTTTACTTTTGGTTTTTTATCTTAACATTACATTCAATATGGTGGTATTTTTATGGTGTTCCTCTGCTTTTCTTTAACACAACACATTTTGAGCATCACATCATACTAATTCAGATATTTCAAAGAATGTATCAGGAATCACTGAGTACATTGCTATTTATTTAGGGTAGTAAAGAGATAAAGAATGAAACAGAATGAACAAACAAAAACTTTGTCATATCATTAGCTTTTAAGCAGTACTTCTGTAAATTAGTAGTTAAAGGTTTGACTAGTGATAGCAATGATTTTCATGATAGCAGTAATCCCCATCTCAGTTTTCAACTGCCTCCCTGTGCTCACTCTGCCTCTATGTGGCTGCCCCAAATGAGTCTTCTTTAGTCATGTGTAAATGTACTATAATCCATTATCTTTGGTATACTGATTTTAAGTCAGTCGTAGCGGTTTTGTCCAGAAACAACTGGACATTATTGTCAAAATATTTCCTGACTGCATAACTCAAATATTATTTTCTCTGAGAAAAGTTAATGATGACCGTGAGTAAAATTATTAAGTTATTTCTTTAGCAGAGACCTGTATTTCAGGTAAGACTATCTTAACTGAATACTGATTTTTATTTTAATTCATACGTCTCCCAAAAAACTGGGTACTATATATTCTTTTACCAGTTTTGTAACTCATTAAAATTAATTTAAATGGTCACGTGAAAGCATAAAATAAATTAACATAAGAATTAGTCTTAAGAAAGCTGAATAATGACACACCAAAATTATTAAATAGCTTTTGATTAACAAAACAAAAAACTTTTTGCTGTTAATTAGCTAAATCATTACATATGTGCTTTTATAGGATTTCTTTCACTATGCTCTTTATTCTCAGAACTTTTTAATGCCCCATTGGGATATAATAACAAAATCCCCAAGACTTTTCTGAATCTTACAGATTCTAGTATGAGTTTTCTTTACAGATGTATCATGATTTCAGAAATACTTAGGTGTAGTACAAAGACATATTGCTGTGTGAAGTTTTAAGGACAGAAGCAACAGTAAAAGATGACACAGCTAGGCAGAGAGATGCTGTGGATAAAACAATTCATTCTTTGACATCTGCTGGTCTTGCTGTATGGAAGACCTTTCTTGAAGTTTTATAACATTGCTTTGAGAGACTTGTACAAGTTGTTAAGCTCCTCCCCTGTCATTTTTAAGGAAAGCAGATTGACACACAAGCATTGCTTTGTACGTTAATAGACTCGATGACACTGATGCGTCATACTTTCTTTTGTGCAGCAGGCCCAGCCATGCAAGACCCGGTTGTTCTGTGTTCTTAAAAACTCCTTTCATGTAGACCCATTTTGATGACTGGACATTTCCTTCTCTCTTCTCATTTGTTCTGTGCTACTTCTTGCTTTGATTTTTTTAATAGCATGAACTTTTGTAAATCAATTGGGTTCTTGGGTATTTCAGTCCCAGCATTGTCTCATTAAAATCCATCTATGCTGTACTATGCATATTGATTATGAAGTGCTTATGGTTTGTATTAAACATACAGCTATCCATATATGTGCACAAATCCCTTTAGGAATAATATGGACTGCATAAATGTCTAGAATGAATGTGTGAAGTATCTGTTGTTAGGAAAAATTAGGACAAAGGGAATAAATGCTTCCATATTTTTTTCTTTAAGTAAGTGCTGCGTATTGCCAAACACATACATTATATCTAGACTTCCACTGGCAAGAAATAGCAGTACATAAATGTTATGTGTAGGTTAATGTAAATAGTCTGAAATGTGGACATCATGGGCAGCAAGTTTAGTCTGAAAATGTCTTGGTATACTGAGTTGCTCTTACTGAAGTTTGAAGATTTGTTATCTGTGTATAAGCCATATGTTTGCTTAAGCTTCAAATTTAAAATTTAAGTAAATAAAATTATACATTTCCCATAGAGCAATAGTATTCAGCTTTTTTTTTTTTTTTCTGTCTCAGCCATATTTGTTTCAATAGGAAAGGAGACAGCTAGGAGCCCAGAGAAAGCAGTGTGCAATTAAATTGGCATGGTTATGGTTTCTGTAACTGTTTAAAGTACATAGTTACAATCAATATCAGATTTTTAAAACCCCATAGTTTGTTACAGAGAGTTCTCAATTCTTGAAGTGAAATGCAAAATATCATTGTTTTTCCTTTGGAATTTAAACATTAAATAAAAATCAATAAAAAGATGTGAGATTATTGAAAAAACTTTCTTTTCCAGGTGCAAGTTCTACAGATTCAGAGAGTGAAAGTTTAATTTTCAAATTAAAATCTGGAGCTATGCCACAGTAAGTATGTAAAGCAGTACCAATATTGTGTAAATGTTCTTAATAAAGGATACTGGAAAATCTTTGATAGTTTTACAATCTGAATAACCATCTGGGATACACTTGTGTATGCCTTGCCTTTTCTATTTCTCTCATGTGATATAAATGTGTAGTGTTCTAACTGTAAATTGTATTTATTTGCTTGTTCTGTCAGAGAAGGCAGGCCTTAGCCTGACAATGCGTTTGTTGATAACAACTTTTCATATTCACAAGTTCAACTTAACCAAGTTTTCATTTGTAGTCACTCAGTCCAGTGCCTCCAAAGAAATATGTGGAGGACTACATAGAAATTAAAGAAACAAAACACCTTTTTGTTTCATCTTAAATCAGTACTTTTTATTGTGTGAAGAAGCGTAAATTAGCCAAAGGTTGTGTTCTACTCAAGCTTCATCCACCCATCTTGATCATCATTCATGTTGATCTTTTCAGTTGATAATGACATATTTAGATATGTAGAAAGTACAAGGTGGGTTACATATTAAAACCTAACACATTCTCATTTCAAATCCTATAAAGCACTTCCTGGGTTTTTATTTTTCAGGGCCCAAAAGAAAACCACTTCTGTTTCCTTGACAATAGGATCTTCTACACCAAAATCAGGAGTGACCACAGCTGTAATTCAACCTATTTCTATGCCCAGTCAGCAGGTAATTTTAGACACAAATTTTTTAATTAATAAAAGTATTTCAGATTCTCTTCCAAGATTTGCAACTCCTGAAAAACTCTGTCAGTTTTTGGAATTATATTGTTAAACTATAAACTTACATTATTATATTAAGAATTACGATTTTTTAAAATTAAATATTTATCCACTGAATGGGACATAAAATATACATATGGATTCTTACACAGTGTGTAAATCAACACAACATTTGAGCAGCAGACAGATCTGGTGATGATGAAAATTATAGAGTTTATCACTTCATAGTGACTTGTTCTAGTTCCAAAAAAATGTACTCCAAATGAATGCCTGCAACATTTTTTAGCAGAAGTTTTAAATTTTGTTATTGAATTTAATATTGCTGTCATTTCTTTGGGCCTTTCAGAGAAAAATAAATTTTACTATCTTGATGTTAAATATAGAAAATCATTGTTCATTCATTTGTACTAAGTCTTTAATGCTGCTATGGCTGACTTAGAGTTTACATGTAAATCACAAAATACAAACAAAATCAAAATCTCTGTTAGCCTGTACATGGTAGAATCTTTTCCTTTCCTTAGGCTAACCTGGATAAGCTTTTAGGTACCTGGATTTATTTATCACTGCATCAGTGAAGGGATGTAGTAGCAGGAGAAGCAAAAATGCTTCGGTGCAAAGGATTTACTTGAATCTATTAACAGGAGTCAAATTCTCAAGATATTTTTAAGCAAAGGCAATTGGATACAGAATTCTCATTGGAAGTATAGAAGCCTTCAAAGCTTGCATTTTGATTTCAGAAATATAACAGATGTGAAACAGTGATGTCTCCAAAGTATGGTAGAAAGAGAACACCATAATAAGACTGCACATGTGAGAGTGTGCATTTTTGCATATACACAGGGGCCGTATCATTGAAACTAGTATTCTTTCCATTTTATAGCATTGTTGCATTGCTTTGCAGGTTCAAAGTCCTACTTCATACCTGCACCATCTGGATGGACCCAAGCCTATCTATTCTGCACCTATTTTTACAAAGGTATCTTTTATCCATCATGATTTTTATACAATACTCTTATAGTCCAAAAGAAAATATCACAATTATGTATCCTAATGCAGGAAGATTTGATCACTTTCAAACTTTTGAGTATTAATTACTTCCTAAGAAAATACTTCTCCACTGCAACAATGAAGTTTTTATGTATTCTACTAGTGGATTTAAATGAATACTCTGTATGAGTTTGTCTTATGCCTGTGACTGTTCTCCAATGATAAATCTTTGTAAAATACAGCAAGCTAAGCACCAATTACATATAAGAGTCTTGACAAAGCCTCATTCACAATAATTTATCTACTGATAAGAACAAGTAACACAGGCTTCTTAACTCTGATTTAGAAAAAAAAGAACTGCTTTGGTTGGAAAACACCTTTAAGATCATCAAGCCCAACCATTAACCCAGCACCACCAAGCCCACTGCTAAACCTCATTGATAAGTGCCACATTTACAAGGCTTTTGAATACCTCCACGGATAGTGACTCAACCACTTACATGAGCAGCCAGAACTTGGCAACCCTTTCTCTGAAAACAATTTTCCCAATACCCAGTCTAAACCTCCCCTGTCACACCCTGAAGCCATTTTCTCTTGTCCAATTGTGTGTTACTTGTGAGAAGACCCCAACCCCCACTTCATTAGAAATTCCTTTCAGGTAGTTGTGGAGAGCAATAACATCCCCAAAGCCTCTGTTTCTCACAACTAAACAATCTCAGTTCTCTCAGCTGCTCCTCATAGGGTTTGTGCTCTAAACCCTTTACTAGCTTTGTTGCTCTTCTTTGGTACTCCAGCACCTCAATGTTTTTCCTAAGGGGGCCAAAACGGAGCATAAGATTTGAGGTGCAGCCTCACCAGTGTTGAGTACAAGAGCCAGTCCTTCCTCTAGTCCTGCTGATCATACTTTTTAGAAGAGAAGTTTCTCTTCAGAAAATTCTTTTCAGTATTTCTTAGATAATTACTTAAGTCAGCATTTATCTTCATATTCATCCCAAATCAAACTTAACAACTGGGAATTAGGTAGCAGCAAAAAAAAAAAAAAAAAAAAAAAGGCATGCTTCCCTGATCTATAAAATACAAATTCAATTGAAAATATTATTTCATTGTGCCTCAAACAATGATTTCCATAGTAGTAATTATTACTTAATCGCTGCTTGTTGAAGACAAAATGAAATATTTCTGGTTATTACTTCAGGAAAACATTTGATTAAAATTAATATTGAATAGTAAATAATTTTGCCTAGAGATAAAAGTGAGCAAGAGAAAGCCCTGGTCTCTCTAGCTTGGCTCCATCATATTCCTGTCTAAGGTCAAGAAAGGTCTGATTCTGTCCCTCATAATTCTGCACCCATACTGCAGGTGTCACAGCAGGGTGAATAGTGGAGGTACAAGAAATTAGAGATTGTGGTTACAGCAAGGTTGGGAGGCAGGCAATTTCCAAGTAAGAGTGGGAAACAGAAGTCATCCCTCATCCAGAAACTACCAAAGCAATCAAAACTCTGCTCTTTCTTCCTAATGCTCATATACCTCTTGTCCCTAAAATTCATTATTAACTTGCTTAAGACAGCTGGGACCAAAACAAAAAAACTAATTACAGAAGAAACAAACCAGATATGAACAACAAAATAAGTATTTAATCCAGCTTCCTGACATAAATTTCTCTCCATACAAAGTTCAGGGAACTGCTCAAAGGTTTTTAGGTTTCCACATAACGAAATTCTTATGCATTTGATTAACTAGAGATCTATGAATAGAAATTAGGAATAACTGAGTTTAGCCCTAACTTCAAGTGCTTTTTGCAGTAAGGTCCAAAACTTTGTCAATAAATTGAAAAGGAAATGAGATAGCTACTGCAGAGTAAAAAAGACTCTTTGATTTATAATCTTAACATGGGTAACAAAGGTAAAAATAGTGGCTATCACCTGTCAGTTCTGTTACTTAAAATATTGTGTTTCACTCTCACTGCATCTCTTCATTAAAGATCTAGACTTTTCTGAAATTTTTCACATATACAAGGATTTGTTACAGCTAGAGTACTGTCTCAGAAGCTATCCGTACACTACTTAATATATCCTAATCACATTGGCATTATCTAATTTTGCCTGGTTTGTTATATATGGCTCAGATGAAAAGCAGCTCCACCTTCTAGAGCTGGACCTGAAAGCAGCTCAGCTACTCTCTCAGGACTAAGTCAATCAATGTTAGTTACAGAAATTTCATTTCAGTTTGTGGAAGAAGAATAAAAATGGAAAGCTCAAACTGCAGTGATCTGTGTGTGTTAATTTGAGGAATTAAATACTTCTGCACTTTTCCCATCTTTGGTCTTTTAAAGAACATATTTGTTAATAACCTATTCAATAATTTTTAACTATATGGATGTATTAAATTCAAACGGAATGAAAGAAAATGTCTATTGCAAAAATGTAATGACACAATAAAATAAAGTTGAATTACAAAGGGAAGACTATTTTTAAGAATGTAAAGGGCTCCTGTGAATTTTGTGATGTTTATATTTCAGGAGCTACAAAATGCCACAGCATCTGAAGGACAAGTTGTGGTATTGGAATGCAGGGTCAGAGGACCCCCTCCTATTCATGTTAAGTGGTTTCGACAGGGCATTGAAATTCAAGATTCTCCAGACTTCAGAATTCTCCAAAAAAGTAAGGCAATGTCATAGTTTAACTTCAGCCATCAGTTGAGGGCCACACAGATCCTCATTCACTCTCCCACAGTGTACTGGGGAAGTGAACTGGAAAAGTAAGAGTGAGAAAACTCATGGGTGGAGATACAGTTTAATAAGGAAAGCAAAAGTTTCAAAAGCAAAGCAAAACAAGGAATCTTTTCACCCCTTCCCATGGTCAGGCAGGTGTTTAGCCATTCTGAGGAAAGAACGGTTCCATTACCTGTAAGTTGCTTGAGAAGACAAACACCCTAACTCTGAATATTACCCCTTCCTCCTTCTTCACCCAGATCTATATGCTGAGCATGATGTCATATGGTATGGAATATCACTTTGATCAGTACAGTTTGTTTGTCCTGGCTGTGTGCCCTCCCAATTCTTTGTGTATCCCCAGCCTCCTCACTGTCAGCAAGATACAAGTAGCAGAAAAGGCCTTTATAAAAAAGGTCTCTGTATCACCAACACTGTTTTAAGCACAGATCTTAAACACAGACCAATACCAGCTACTGTGAAGAAAATCAACTCTATCCCACTTAAAAGCAGGACATTTTCCACCCTGTTATTCCATACCATTTATGTCATGCTCAGGTCCCACACTAGCCAAGAGATCCTCATGAACCACCACTTCTCATCCTTTGGTCTAATACACAGATATCATTCCCTTAGTCTGTGCATCATCACTGTAAAATTTCCCAAAACCTATTTTGAGTTCAGTTCGTCCATGTCTTCGGGCTCCATCTGTTGTGATGATCCCAGAACAGGAGAGGTGGTGTCTTGCATGAACTTACTGAGCACCAAAGCTAGCCCAGGCCAGGTCATCACTGCCCTCACACTGCTTCTTGTGAAGGCTTCTCCCAAATTGTTTCATGTTGTTCCTGGTATAGTGATTCCTATAATATACAACTCAAATCACAGGTTACAGCAATTTAAACGTATTGCCATTAGTCTTCACCTGTGGTCCCACTGGACCCTAGAATTGGATTTAACAATCCAATTAACTCCTCTCCTTGTTTGCAGCCTGGCTAGCAACAAGATGTCCTGGCTGTCTTCACCTCAGTCAGTTCCAGACTGGAATTGACTGGACACTGGATACTGGACACCACTCCAAGTGAAAGCCAACTTGGCCTGCACTCTGCTGTCAAGGGGATTGAGAAAAACAGATTCGTGATGCCAGCTGTGGCATCCCACTTGGCTGCTTTTGACTCCAGTTCATACTGCAGTTCTAGCACACCTGACACAGCTGCACTCAGACAAAACCAGTTCAGGCAATAATCTGAAGTGGCTGCTTTTAATACAGGATGGAAAAAGATCATGAATTTAGTCTGTCAGGATTCAGTTTCGGATAGAGTACTTTCCTCTTCCCATTTCAGTGCTAATGGCTAGAAGTAATAACTGAACTGCTGCAACTGACAAACAATTTAAATCTTGTTGATTTTGTAATGTCTGCACAGGTTCTCTACTTATTTACGTAACTTCAGTATAATATGTTCATTCAGTACACTGATATTTATTAATGTAATCTCTAATATATTTTTTAATATATTTTTTCTTGTTTGTTTTCCCTCCTTATGATGTGATATGCAGAGCCACGATCTGCAACTGAACCTGGTAAGAATCATATGAAAAAATAATCTCTTGATTCACTAGCTCTTTGAGTTTGTACTGAAGCCATAAATAGAAAAGTGTTTCTGCTGAACATTGGTAAATTGAAACCCCCTTAAAGACAATGCTGGTTTATCACACCTCCCATACTGTACTCTGTCCTTTACATCAATTCCTTTATTAGTTAAACAGTAAATTCCATTTAGACCAGCAAGGAGGGTAAATGGTTTGCATGCTACTGAGGGAAAAGGGACAAGTCCCACAAAATTCCATTACCCAAATGATGCTCATAAGAATTACGTAACACCCAACCACTAAGTGCTAGTTTTACCAATCCTGCTTGGCAGATGTGATGTGTCTTAAACACAAGTAAAAACTGGCCCTAAAAATTTTTTTTAAAAAATAGGCAATGACTGAATTTTTCTAGCCTATTCACAAGATAAAAGTCCTAGATTTCAACAAGTAAAAAGTGTTTTTCCAGGTGCAGGTTTTCTCTGCCTGCTTCATTTTCCCATTATACATCATTATATAGTGGGGGAGATTCCTGAATAGTAAGTGGATGCTAAAAGACTGAGAATGTTTTTTTCTAAGTCAAACATGTAGAAGAAAAGACAACAATACAGTCTTACTTTGCTTTAAGAAGGCGTCCAGTTGTGCTTGGATATTCTTGAATTTGGAGAGAGTTTTAATTATGACACTGAAAAAAACAGAGAAGTTTTCTGTCTAGGATCTGAGTATTTCCAGAGTGTCTCTGAAGCATGTTAGCAGTGGGGGGATGTTTTAAACTCTGAGGAGCTTAACTGACAGTCAGGACAGATCTAGCATCTGAGAGATACTTGTAAAGTAGCATAGTGACTATGAGGATACAGACTAAGAAAAATGCAGCTTTCCTTTAATTTTCATGGAAATGAGAGGAAGGAAAGAGGGAAAAATCTTTTCTTTGTCAGCTATTCACTAATTTGCTACTTCACAAAATTGTTGTATGTCTATTTTGCCTTATGTCCATTATACACATAGATTGCACACACACATATGTGCATCCTCTATCCTAACAGTCAATACTGTGTATCATGGTGTGAAACAAACACCTTCAGCTTTGGTATTAGCTGATGCCCCGAATACATGTGACTGAATGATCTGATTTGTGGAGGCTTGAAATGTGAGCCACGTGAAGGAAAGAAGAGTATTGAAAAACCAAATTAGCCTCTAATGAGGAATTAAAACATGTCCAAGTGCTAGCAGTGGGCTATTATAGTATTTTATAATCATAATGCAAACTTTAAATATTGTGAGTTAGGGTACAAAACAGTTTCAAGAGAATTTCAGTATCATATCAAGCCTTTGGATATGAAAATAAATAAAGGACAATAGGTTTGTGGTGAATTACAGAACATTCTCCTGTAACATGTATTACAGAATAAGTCTCTCTTGATATCTTAAAAAGAAAAAACAATCTGATAAATAGGTTGACTTTTTTCCCCCCTTCTCAGAGGAACATTTCTCCTGTCAAAGTAGCAAAATCTTCTCTAGATTTAATCTACCAACATTTTCAGAATCATACCTAGTATATCCGGCTCATTCTTACTTGGAGCTTCTTTTCTAGAAAATCACTTGAACAGTGTTCAATTAGTCCTTTAACATGATAGATAGTATTTGAAAGGAGTGAAATTTTACACAGCAGCTTCTAAGAAGTATAAATTTACCAGCCGATCTTAGAGGTTTTAATAAGCAATTTAACTCTCTTCTGTCAAAACTCACAGTCATGAATATTTGCTTCATTCTGGTATTTTTTTTTTTTATCCTTTCACCCTCTTTAGTAAACCTAATATGTGTAATGCTAGATGAACTAAGTATTTTAGAGCAGGAATGTAGCATCATCGAGTACAAAGGAGAAGCACTTTTTTGCTAGAAAGAAAAGGTTTCCTTTGTGTAAATAGTTGAGTAGAAAGGAAACTATTATGCTTCTTGCAAGAAGATTTTTTTCATGAACAACTTATTTTCATATTGTTAGTCGCTAGGTTTGTATAGCCTCTCTGACAGTTATTGCTGTGGAAGAAGTAAGAATGCTGATTAGTTCACAAAACTGTCAACTTGCTTTCATGACTGCTGCCTGAAATAGGAAATAGAAGGTGAGATTCTGAGGCCAAAGAGATCATTCCTTTGCCAGCCCTCTCACATACCTGCACTATCATGTTGAAAGTGCTGAATATTCTCCTTCCCATTTCTGAGTAGCTTGCAGATCCTGAGAGGAGATATCTGAAGTCTTCTAAAGGGTACTAGGGAATGGATTCTTACGTGAAAGGTGCATTTCTTGAGTCTTCTCAAGTACAAAAACGTTATTTAATGCCAAGGTATCTCATACCATTCTCAAGAGAGTTGGCAAGACAAGAATAGGAAGACATGGCAGTTTTGATATCTGTATTGGTGCAGTTTTATAGACATAACAGTAGTGAATGCCTGACTGCAGTCTCGCTGGTTTGTTGCTGGATTATTTCTTTTTTCATACTTGTAATTATGTTGCAATATATATTTATGAGCACCTTCCTGTGCTTTCAATCTGTGAAAGAATTTCAGTTTGGTATTTTCTTCTCCCTGGTTTCATTGAGCTAAGCATTGCACTATCCCTTAAGTTTTGTGCACTTACCTTTTCCTGCTAAGCTCTACTAAACAATGTAGTATCTTAAACAGTGCAGTGTCCTACACACTACAAAAATTAATGACAGTACACTTCCTGGCTTATTTTTGTAGGAATTGACACTGTGCATGAAAAAGGAATGTAAATAAAGTTTGGGACAAAATGTAAATATTTCCTTTTGGCATAAATAATGAGCAATGGTTTGTATATTAGTAGTAATAAGTAACAATAAGTAACACTGGGTTTTAGGATGCAATGAAGAATCTTAAAATTTGTAGAACAGGAAGCTGGGTATGGGTATCAGAAATGTAATAGATGTGCAGCACTGGTTTGTGATGTAATTCATACTCTTAGAAGCCAGACTAAACAATGCTTTCAGAGGAAATTTTTCATGAGCAAACACATAACTGCTATTCAATGCAGATGCTTAATATATATGCAAGATTGACAGGGAAATGTGCATATGATAGATAATTATTCAGAATTTTGAAAGATGGACATGTTTTCTAAAAATTTTTCCAAGTGTAAAACATCCATGGAATTTTACATAAATCGTAGCAAGATGTAGTGTGACTTTAATTGCTGATTGTAAACCAAAGTCCAACCATCAATAAACACTTTATAGCACTCGGTAACATTGGTTGTCCTTTGATAGGTCAGTACTAATGATTTAAAGGAAAAATATTCCATGAACTCACACAGGTAAGAAATTAAGAAGCAAAGGGGGCAGGGGGGTGTTGGATACTTTTTTTTTTGTTACACTCTATCTACGCTAATGTGTTTTGCACTCCTTTTTCTGTCTAGACAGAAATCAGTTTGCATTGCAAATCCCTCCAGACTGCTTTGTGAATTAATAGCTAGTCAGATTACTTAAAGCCAACATCACAGTTTGTCAAATTACCTGTTCTGTACTTCTTTCTTGGACATTTTGACTTTATACTGATTGAATCCTTCAAACACAGGCTGCCTGAGAGTGAAAAATCCCATGGAATCACTTGCCAGCTGTTGATATTTTGACCATTACTCAGCTGTCTGGAGACAGCCACAAACTGTATTGAATTACATTAGAACGATTGTCTAACAGCATGTAAGAAGAAAACTGTATGAAGTAATTTTGCTTAAATTGCCAGGGAATTGCCACATATACATGGGGTTTTTTTCCTAAGCACAATGCTGTGTATGTTCACCAAACACATCTCAAAAGATAGTCGTCACTTCTCCTGGATTGTGCTTTTTTGTTTCCTGTTTAACTACTCTGTTCCAGAGACTCCACTCTAGTAACTCCATTAGAAATCCCCCCCTATTTCTACATAATGTTTGAAACTGAAAATATATAGCAAATGTTACAGAAATCCTTACAGCTTCCCTGCATCAAGAAAATCACCTTTTTGGTAGCTGATGAAATTCAAAACACAGAAGCTTTAGTAGGTTAGCAGGCATGCCAGATCCTTGCACTTTTTAGTGAAAACAAGAGAATTACAACTAAGGATCTATCATCTTTCACTGCTGAGAAGCAAACAAGGGTTTGGAGAGAGCAATCTTCTATGAGCCATATCTCAAGAAGCTAGATTAAGAGAAAAAATGAAAGTAGGCTAAAATTCCCCTTCATTTAAGGTGGTCTGATCAACTTACATACTACTGCTTGTCAATTAAATTTTCAGTTGTACTCTGTGCTCCCAAGATTTCAATAAAATTCTGTTCCTGTCAGTGACCTCATCTTAAGTCTGACTGCTACAACTATCCTTGCTTGTTGATGCTTCCAAATTCAAAGTAAACATCTGATCTGTTTTCTACTATGATTTTAAAAAAATACTCTCCTTCCTCTCCAATTGTAAACATTTAAAGCTTTTTGGAGTGCAGTAATAATCACAGCTATGTTGATGAATGAATTCATTCTAGCCTTGATGTATATACTTAACTTCAAACTGGGTGGCTTAGGCATCTACAGTATCTTAACTACCTTAGGGTAAGCTTTAGCATAAATTTTTCCTTGACAATGATAAATGGATTAATTTCTCCTCAAACCTAAACAGTGTTTTAGGAGCTGAATTTTATTGCCACAGCAGTGTTCACATATATTGTGCCCAATCTGACTAGATAGCAGACATCTTGGTTATTGATGACATACCGTGTGACCTAGGCTCTCCACCCTAAAACTGCATTTTATTGCTCACAATCACATTTGCTGTTATTTAGTTTTCATATCAGTTATTCAGTTTTCAAATCAGTCTTTTGTAAATGCTGTTTGAGATATCTTCAAACACAGTCAGTTTTGTGCAGCTCCTAAAAACTTTACTCTTCATTCCTTGAGTGACACAAAGCCTATTAAATAAGCCAGAATTGCTGACTGGCTGGGTAAAGGTATATGCAATAGGGATCATCAGAAACAGGCAAATTGAATACATTTTTTTGCTATGTTATTGCAAGCTAAGGCATCTACGGGTCTGCTATACTACCATTTATTAGGCTGCTTGGCATATTCTTCTCTATTTTCACACTTCTCTATTCTCTTTATATAAAAGATGTGCAGATACCTAGAAGTAACCCAGTGGGCCTATTACTTTGAGTTAAACTGGACTTAAACACTTGTGGAACATGAGGGAGAATTAGACACAAGTTGTCTACAAGCTGACAGAGTTCTGTTTAGTTGGATTTTTACCAGGAAACCCTGGCTCTGACTCCCCACTGTCTCTGTGTATCAGAAAACTTATGGCTTTGAATCTACAGCTATGGAAATTGCTCTGTTCATTGCATTGAAATGAGCAGCTACTAGCAAAGGACTCTACTTATTTCCCCACCTGTGTGTGCCTTACAGTGGCGGAAGCTAATGGTCACATTCAGAGATGAAGTTGCAGATATAAGAACTACTCTACCTTTAATGAGAAACATTTTGAAGTAAACACTTTGCCAGTAATAAAATTTGTTAAAATGCAACAGTTTTCTCTCTTACCAAAATTTATTCTTCCTACTGGACTCATGAATTACAAAGGGGAAGAATTGCTTTGTAAAATTTAATCTTTCTTTCTAAATAACTGACAAAACAGTCAAGTACTTGCATGCCTAAGCATTTTACATGTTTCAGTGAACAAAATGCTTTTGTATTCATTTAGTCAAGTGTTAAATATGTTTTAAAGCCCTGAGAACAGCATTTCAGAGCTGCTTTCTGGAACACATTTCTGTGATGAAGTTACTTGTCAGCTGATGATCGCCGGGAAGTAGAACAGACCTTATTTCCCTCAAATCTTCCTATTCTGCTTAGCACGGTACCAGAAAGTAAAATAATTATGTGAGTCAGGATGTAAAGGTAGAAATATACTCAGACAGTGAGTATATCCAGAGTGTGTTATGGAGATCTTGAAAGAACCTTTCTTTTGCCAAATTAGTATTTCATTTCCATGTGTTCCACAGTAGTAAGCCTTTTAGCAAGGACCTGAAGGTGAGTGATTCTTGGCTTGGAGGAGGAAAATACATAAAGAAGATGGCAATGTGTTGTTCACACATGCTTTTTGCCCACGCTGCCTTTTGATTTGTTCTTAGGATTTTCATGTTTTTAGTTTAGCCAGTTTTTTTTTATGATTGATCACAAATGTATTGCAGTTTGTTCATCTGGTTGAAAAGACTAAATTTTAATCTCTGATTATTTTCTTCATTAATTTACTTCGAAATTCTTTTACAAAGATTGCTGCAATCTACCATATATAATTCTAAAACATGCCTCCTCAGTAAACAAAGCATATCATTGTAGAACCCATTAGAATTCTTTTGTCACTGAAGAGTGAAGATCGGCTCTTCTCATGTGATCATTTTACATACTTAAAAAGCTGGAAGAATGTTATGCATTAATTAGCTCTGCTGTTTGAATAATAGGACTTCTGCTGGTTGCTATGTTTTATAGTGCTTTTGCCCTCATTCACAGAGAAGTTCTCAGCCTGGTGGAGTGATCTTCTTTTGCAGTCCTGAAATACACAGCTTTCAGCATTCTGCTGTTAAATGAACAGGAAACTAGAATGCTGCCTGTATAAGATTACATCCCCAGGGTCAGTTCAGTCCAGGAGTACGCACGTGTGGTTAACAATACAGCTCCAACTGCTTATGACACACCAAGGCTCTAAAAAAAGCTGATCTCAGTAGTTCAAAAACTAGCTTGTGTTACCCATTACTTTCCTGATAAGACCTTTCATGAGTCATTAATCTTCATCTGTGTTAGATAAGATCCAACGTACTACAGTATTACCAGACATGACTCTTGCAGCTACACGGAATGACTGGTTTGCGTTGCCAAAAAAAAGGCATGTTCTGCTGTCTGAAAACCCAACTCTGAGCCAAATATTTAGTCAGTCATTCATTTTTAGCCCATTTCCAGTACAGGAAATTTTTGGATACATTGTCATTTATAATTGGAAAAAATTCTTAACTTTTTTGTTAATTGTCTAAATGAGAAAAAAAAAACCAAAACCAAACAACCCCTATTGGAAAATGTTTTCCTTATTTGAACTGTAGGAAGTGAAGTTGACCTTACTGAACTTCTTCTACAAAATAATTTTCATATGGAAGTTATTAGATTCTAAAGTACTTTTCCTCATTTGACAGTATGCTTTTATTAGCTGATTTTGTGATAATATATGGGATTGTGTGTAAGTGTCCAAATTGCAAAATGCGTTTTTCTTTTTTCTTCCTTAAACTGAGCATTATAAAACTTCTCTGCTTTGGTTTTGAGACTAAAAAATCAGTATAAACAAAAGAAACTCTGAATTAATTAAGGAGGCCCAAAATGTAGAATTGTCCAAGCATAAAATTTTATCTGTATGTTGTGTAAATAGTAAGATTATTTGAATTATCTGTACTGTGGCATCTTTAAAAAAACAGAGTACCATTACAGGTAGAGATAAATAAAGTGACTTCTTTGAAGAAACTGGAAAAAATATGCCTAAACATTTAAGTGTGTCCATTATAAAAGGATAAAATTCATTTTATATAGTTCGTACCATTAGATTCAATCTGTCACACAAGTTTTCTGACAGAAGCCCTGGTATAATCCTGGTATACCATGGCTTATCAAAGTAGAATGAACAAATTTAAACAACTACAGAATATGTCCATCACAGCTTTCTGAAGAGTTTTTGAGGAGACTGTTTTTGTTGTATTTTTAATGTATCCATTCTCACTGCTGTGCAGACAGAGACAGAAATTATTTTCCCAAACTCTGCATAAGGGGAATGGTTATGGATCTGGAGTTTTTAGTTCTGGTTAGTATATACAGAAGAGCTAATTGGAAATGGTGATAAAATGTTCTCTGGTTTTACTGGGAATGGGATTTGATCTGAAAGTTGCATTAAATACAGAAAAAAAATCAGAGAAAGAAAGAATTGTTTGACATTTGTACTGATTGTGTTATTTAGAGACACAAAAAGAGCTTGCAAAGATAATTGTTTCTGGAAACCATTAGATTCATTTGTGTTAATTAGTATTATCCTGCATTAAAAACATTGAGTGCTTACAATGATTGCACAGACTTGTAACTGCAAAATTACTGTTCAAGCCAGTTTTGAAAACTTAGCTTGATGAATTTACTTCTTTCAGACGCAAAGTGATTTTCCTTAAAGCCATTTATGTTGGAAGCTCTTCTGCAGTTCTCCCAGTATTTCTTTGGAAAAATTCTACTTTCTGGTGTCCTTTTAACACACAGTGCGAAAAACACTATATAGTTTATGATGCACTTTATTTTTCTGTTTATTTCCAGAAGAGATATGTACACTTGTAATAGCAGAAACTTTTCCCGAAGATTCAGGAATTTTCACCTGCACAGCAACAAATGAGCATGGTTCAGTAACAAGCAGTGCACAACTAACTGTCTGCTCAGGTATGTGACAAGGAAAAAGAGGATCTTTTAGTCATAAATCTTACATAATTCATTTACCTGTGAAGTTGCCAGTCTGCTTTCTTTGATGAAAATAGCTGCTGTAAGACATGGGGTTTGTCAACCTCAGTGCATTCATATAAAGCAAACTGGATATACCTTATTATTTCCTGGTTTAATATTTATATTAGCATGAAATACATTTTTAAAGTTCTGCCACAAACCTGGCATGTCTTAAGCATTAGAGTTCAAGACTAGATGGCAGCAGAGGCAAAATTAAAGAGATAAAATTATGCTACTAAAGGTGGACTTCTGTAAAATAAAACATTGTGACATGGTATGTTTAGTTTTGTGATGTTTCCATATATATTGTTGTGGGATGCTCTAACCCAGCTGCCATTGCAAATTTGCCATGTATACATGCATTCTTCAGCATTTTTAATTTATTTGTTCCTCAGGGATCTTGAAACTCCAGGAAGAGGAAGTCCTGTTTTAGCTTTTGTTGCCATACTTGCCAATCTCAGTTAGCGCCTTGATTCCTGAAATAGATTTAGAGAGATCCGTAAGGTTTCTCGTTGTGCCTTTTGCATGGAGCAAACTCAGAAAGTGAATAGCCACCCATGTATCTAATACAGCATAAATTATCAATAGGAGGACTAGAAAAATACCTTCATAAAATCAAAGATATTTCACCTTTAAAAAACTGAAAATACACCTTGTATTTATCATGTACTTTGTCTATGACTTCTTGAGAGATGTTCTTTTTGATGTGTTTTAGCCAACTTGGAATGCTCTAGTGATGATTTCCATCATTTCCCACCACTTCCTCCAGTTGAAATTAGCTCTCTTGAGCTTCCTCCTAAGAAACATACAGATATCCACCAAGCAAACAACACTGAGTTAGGACCTGGTGTGATAGACCTTCAGCAAGAGCTCAGTTCGTCTGAGGAAAAATCAAATGGCATTCATCCTCTTCATGGAGTAAATGGAATGATTAACAGCAAGCCAAATGGTGATAAATCCATCCCACCTCCAGCTGTCTTGCTTTCACCCACAAAGGAGCCACCGCCTGTGCTTGCCAAACCAAAGCTGTGAGTATTTTTATTTGGGTTTTTTTGTTTCCTGTAAACTTGATATTTGTTGACAGCAAATTTTTGTTTTGCTTTTATTGAAGCAATTTAGCGTTAGACAAGTGGACAGTCACTGTGCCTGTTCCTTGAACAGTCTTCCTGCTGCTGTGATTTATGTGCCAAAGAGCTGAACACAAGAGACACTTGTTTTCTTTACGTAGTCCTACATTAAAAGGGAAGAATATTTAATATCACAATGCCTTTAGAGAGGTTTAAGATAAAGTCATAAACAGAGACTATTGTAGTGGCTGTTGCTTTGTGCCTTTTTTCCCCTAGTCACTATACCTAAAGATCATAGTGACGTGAGATTTTTGGATGCTATTTCTGTTTCAGCACCACTTAGATCTTTTTTTTCTGCATGTGCTTGGGTTTGTGTAGTCAGTGGATACTCAGGTGTGTAATGTTTTTATTATTTCTTATGTTTATGTATAACACAGATCTCATTCTGCTTTCAGCCAGATTACAATAGCTCTCCTGTAGCTAAAAATCTGAGAAGGCAAAGCTCTAGGAAGGGAGAGTGAAATGTGTGGTAAAAAATTACAGTAACATTTTTATCTTTTGTTAATGGTGATACCTTATGCATAAGCAATGTTATGCTCCCTATTAACTTATAGTTTGATTTCAACATTCTGCAGATTCCTCTTTTCCATCTCCCTCGAGAATATTTGGAGTGTGATGAGCTAAAGTGCTATTTTATTTCATTTTCATCAATAGTCAGAAGGAATTGTAAATTATAAAAACATGTTTGAGAAGAAGCATGAAACATGGTCTTCAAGCTTAGCAAGGTCATTTGCTTTATACCATGTTTTCACAGGAAACTTGCAAAATTTAAAAATGCTGTTATTTTAGCACTTACATTGAATTTAAACACAAAAAAGCCACATTTGAGGCAGCAAGCCAATAGTATTCCCTTTCTACTCTCACCACTTTTTCTTTCAGTTGCTCTTTGTCATTCTAAGCAGTCTCTTGCAACTGTAGAAGGGGAGGAGGAGTGGAAGAACTAGAAAGACAGTAGTGAAATATCAGTATATATGGTGGTGGTTGCATGTATGGGAGATTGCTGAGAATGGCAGCTTGCAGATGATATGTGATATGGAGTAAGCCAGGTGGTCCTGTACCCAGCATATCTGTTGCAATACCCACTTGTGAAGAAAGGAGATAATGGCTCCAGCAGAACAGTTAAAAAGAAATTTCACCCCAGAGCTTTCTTTCCCAGAAGCAAGGTTGCCTGGGATAAGGGAAATAATGTGGTGTAAAAGACTCTTCATTCTATAATGTTCACTGCTATGTGTGCAAAATTTGCTTTGTTTTTAACACAGAGTCAACATAAAATAGAGTAATGTGAGAGAGATGCTATTGCAAAAGTTGCTTCAGTTGCTGATGTCCAAATTGATGACCTTGGAATCCCCAGTGTAATTACACTTGAATCCTACATTTTGCGATTAACAACACTTCATGCACAAGAGACTGATCTTGATTGCAGTCAAGATACATGTTTTGCTTGGCCAAGGGCAGTGTGAGTCTGTGCTGCTGTCAGAAATTGAAGTCTTGCCTTCTCCTCAGCCAAGTGTTCTGCTCCCAAGCAGAGTGATAGCATAGGGAAGGAGTGCCAACAAGAGGAGAAAAAGAAATGTCTGACTGCAGAGACTTGAAATCAGCTTTCGGCATTTGGAAAACTGCTTCCCTAGTAAAAGTGAACACAATAATGATACTAAAATTAGCTGAGTAGTAAAGTAGCTCTCTCAACCGTGAGAATGATATCTCTTGAAGTGAACTCATCTATGGAATTGTATCTGTCCATAGAGTATTAGATGATAGAATCAGCATATACTAGCAGTGAATAACAACAAACACACTTATTATAACTATTTTTTAAAAAATTATTTAAACTTCTGAATTGTTAACTATGGAGAGAGCTTTAAGCTTCTGAAAATCATTAATGGGTTTATTTTTCAGGAAGACTGGTTTTAAATTTTCAAAATAATCTTTTGTTTCCAAGTTTATCTTAAATGATAAATTACTTAACAGGTTTATCTGTGAACTCTCTGAAAATAGTTTCTTCAGCCAACACTGAAAGTAATTGCAAAGAGTTAGGGAATGATAGGCTGGTTTTGGTTTTGTGTTTTTTATTATTATTTTTAATTTAACAAGAAGGAGAGAATGAATACCTTCTTGAAGAATGAAATACATTTGCATCTTGGCAATGTAGCTGTAACATACACCTATAAATAATGATTTATCACAATTCAATCTAATGCAGGAGCAGACATGCTACAGAGATTTAGTTTTCAGGCTTGAAAAGTGTTTCTAAAGTCCTAGAAAACATTCAGGTTGTGGTTACAGACACTTTAATAATCCTTAAGGCATCATTAGTTGTTGCTTCAGTTTGGTGCTAAGAATGTTTAAAAGAGTTTAATAGGACAATATAAAATTTTTCTGGGAAAAGTACATATAGAATGAACTGGGGAAGTTGCCAACCAGATATTTTGCTAAAGTGAAATCTAGAAGACAGTAATTCTAAATATGGTTAAAGGCACAGTATTTCATGATGTCTTGTTTGCAACATGAGTTTCTGTAGAGTGGAAGAACTGTTGAACTGAGACAAAAAAACTCTCTGATTTCTGTGATTCTGGTCTCTGCTGCAGTGACCTATTTGAGGAGGTTGAGCTATTACTGTGCCTTGGACTTTTCCAGTCTATAATGGTGTAATGCACAAATGAGGTTTCACAAGATCCCCAGCAATGTATATTATCTTAAGATATTTTGCATGTCTCAAAATTAGGCAAATGGTGCTTCTATTAATTTCAGTGTGAAGTCTGTGTATGAAGGTTCTGCCTTAAACCCCTTATAATCCTCAGTGTGAATGTCTGCAAAAAAGACACAACGTTGTTCTGTAGAACTGTATTTAACATGTCCACAGTTTCAAATGAAGAACTTCCATTCAAGTGACTTGCTATTATTATTATTATTATTATTTTTCCACATGTCTATTAAAACAGTAAGAGAAAAAAACAGATGCTGTTCATCTGGTTACTGCATGTACCTGTGTGATGTCTGTTGGCTTTGTAACAAGCCGTCATTTTAAAGTTCATAGACTCAGTGTAACTACAATGTGGGGCCAGAGCTTCCTGACCAGAGAGCTTCTCTGCAGTTGTCTCACGTTCAGCCTCGTGTTGCAGTGTTATCCAAGTCTGTCATATACAATGACCACAAAGAGTATAAGCTTAAAGGGAGTTTATTATTTCCATAATAATTGTATTTGATATATGCAAGCAGTAAGAAACTGTTTAGAATATATTGAGAAGAGCTGGATAGAAAACAATATGTGAGAATAGGCAACAGTTCAATGATTTGTGTAACTTTACATTCATGAGCAAAGGTCCATCCATATCAATTTCTTTTGTTTCATCTGCTGTGCTCTTTCAAGGTTGATAAGGACCTTTGGATCTTTGTCTTGCTGTTGAAGTCTACCCTCAATAAAACCTTGATCCACACATATTTTCTACTGTAGTAGGAATAACTAATGTTAACTGAATTTGCTAAAATGTAAAGCAGGATAAATGTACTTGAAGTTAATCCCTTGATTATAGCACAAGTCCAGAGCATTTTCTGCATCTTTTTTCACAATTAATATATGAATGTTTCATTTGTAGTGCTTTTTTTCTCTCATTCTATATAAATACATTTTTAACAGAAATGGAGCTAAAACAAGAAAAAATTTTGTGAAGCATTTCCATTTCAGTGATCACTGTTTATAATTTACTAGTAACAAATAATATATGAAAATAGAGGAGGCTTTATGAGAGAATATACTAAGAAATAAGATTTTCCCCATTTTCTCAGACTCATTTCTTATGCAAAATTTGCAAATCCTGAAAAGGAATAAAAAGTGTTATAATGTCTTCTGGCACACCTGTGGACTGAATGCAGTAGATAACATTAAGTTTAAAACAAGGTATTAGTTGTCTTTTTTTTGGTGATCTTGGAACACTGTGAAAATCTCTGAGACCACTGGAAGACAGAAGAGAGGAAATAGGAAGTGTTATGAAATACAGGTTGAAAGTCACATTTCATTGCCTATTTCAGATAAAGGACTAGCATGATCCAAAACCAATGGCAGTTATTGCTGAGAAATTTCCTTTTTACTTGTGTCTTTGTTAACATAGTGTCAAAGGGTAATCACAAATGAACTTTAAGCCTTTTAAAATCTGCAGCAATAGAAGTCTGAATTTCTTTCTAACAATAGATGTGAAAAACAAGAGAGGTTAAAGGTGATACATTTATTTTTTAGGTTTTTTCTCCTTTTGGCACTGATATTTTCTGACCCAAGTAGGTGGAGACACCCTAGGGTGCATCCTGCCTACATAAAAGCTTATCAGTATTTTAAGCAGAAAAGTCAAATATCCTTGAAACAGTCATGAAATACATGTACTGTGTTTGCCACCACTGTGGTATGTACACAGGACTTTGGTATTTTTTCAGATTTGTAATTTAACACTGAAAGTAATCCAGTTTATAGGACAAGCAGGGGCATGAGGGAAATTAATAGAATCATAGAATGGTTTCAGTTGGAAGGACCCTTAAAGATTATCTAGTTTCAGCCCCCCTAGAATGGGCAGGGACTCCATCCACTACACCAGGCTGCTGAAAGCCCCATCCAGCTTGGCCTTGAATGCTTCAAGTGATGGTGCATGCAACAGCTTCTCTGGGCAACCTTTTCCAGTGGCTCAGCACCCTCACAGTAAAGAATTTCTTCCTAGTATCTAATCTAAACCTCCTCTCTTTCAGTTTAAAGCCATTACTCCTTGTCTTATCACTCAGTGTCCTATCAGCCCCAGATTTCCATAGGCCCCCTTGAGGTAGCAGAAGGGCTGCTCTAAGGTCCTCCCAGAACCTTTTCTTCTCTAGTCCGAACAACCCTGGCTCTCTCAGCCCACCTTCATAGGAGAGGTGCTCCAGCCCTCTGAGCATCTTTGTGGCCTTCTCTGGGCTTGTTCAAACAGGTCCCGATCTTTCTTGTGTTGGGGACCCCAGAGCTGGATGCAGCACAGCAGGTGGGGTCTCACAAGAGTGGAGTGGGAGACTAAGATTTCTCAGGCTGTTGGTTGTGCTTCTTTTGGTGCTGCCTAGGATATGGTTGGTCTTCTGGGCTACAAGTGCACAAGTTCAGCCACCCGCTTGAGCCTGTACATTTTAAGTTTTCAGTTAAAGTTTAAACACATGCTTTAAACTTTAAAAATCTTTAGTGCCTCCAAGAGTGTTCTCCCTCTCTTTTCTGCCTGAATATTGCTTTATAGCTCTGGTGCCTCTCTCATACCTTTGTTACCAACTGTCACCACCAGTTCCTCAAGGTACCAAGAGTGGGGTTCTTCCTAAGAAAAGGATAACAAAGGTTAGGAGTGGGTGGTGAATTGTGTATTTAAGGCAATTTCTTTTTTTTCTGTAACAAGGTTGAATAGAATACTATGCCAACAATTTATGATGCACCTTTGAACCAGAAAATATAGCAGGAAATGTTGTACTATCCATCTGCAAAGAGTTTATGGATAGTTTTCTGGTAGCCATGAACTAAAAGCATTGAAATTAAACATTTTGATTTTTTTAAACATTTCTGTTGATTTTTTGTTTTGTTTTGTGTTTTTTGGGTTTTTTGTTGTTTTGTTTCTTTCCTTCTTGACTAAATAACTGGGTGTATTTAATACTTGGAAATTAACCAGCAAAGGAGATCCAAGTGGTCAATTTTTCTAAAATGCAGCATTTTCTGAGAGGTTCTCAGAGTACTTTTGGATAGGGAGT
Organism: Phylloscopus collybita; assembly: GCA_027886175.1. Lineage (NCBI taxonomy): Eukaryota > Metazoa > Chordata > Aves > Passeriformes > Phylloscopidae > Phylloscopus > Phylloscopus collybita. The sequence goes on along the minus strand of JAJNNQ010000009.1, from coordinate 36,485,143 downwards.
TCCTGAAGAAATATTCAAGGATTCTCTTGGTATTACAGGATAGAAATCTCAAAGCAAATTATTAAATGTTTCCCTGCATGCTAATCCTTGCCATTTAACCATCATACGTACTTAATTTTTACATGGCTTTGAATATGGCTTGCAATCACATTTCCCTTGGTATTCTTTCACCCCTGACCATGTAAATATCCCATCTACACGTAATTTTGAAATTGTAAATGTATCATCTTACACTGGTTACAAGGAGGAAGATAGGTGAGAAGGGATATAGTTTTTGTTTTGATCCACCTTTGTTTACTCTGTCTTGATACAGCTAAACCCATTTGCCAGGACTGGTCACTTCAGCTGTAGAATGTAGAAGATGAAGCTGAAAAACTGAAACAGATAATAATTCATAATTCTGGGTTTGGTTTTCAGGAAGAACCAAATCTTAAAGTCTCAATAATAATACATCTGTCATCTGAGTGACTTCCTAGAGAAAGGTCCCATTTGATTCAGGCAAAGAGCTTTTAATTAATATATTAGAAGATTGCACTGTCACTTCCTTTGGCACCCAGGTCTGTTGAGAAATTAAAAAAAAAACTTCTGCATACAGCACTTAGTATTCTAATCCGAAACAAGAGACTGGAAATCCTTACTCAACTGAGATATGACATAAAAATTGATTAATATTGAAACATACAATAATTATTTTAGAAAATCTGTTTGTCCCTTTTGTATGGCTTTTGACAGCACTTTTTATGATGTTCCATTAGTCAACAAATTGAAATAAAAGATCAACCAATATCAGTTTATGAGACAGAGAGAGGTACTGGCCAAAGCTTGTTCTGTTAATCCTCATTTTCTTTGGAAAATGTGTTTGTAGAATCTGGATAGATAAATATAAAGTTCCTTTTGATAGCATGGACTTCAAAGTATTATGGACACTACAGTTCTCTATGATAGAAAAGTGTAATTATATAAATGGTAGTTGGGTTAAATAGTTATTATGTTTGAATGGGATTTCAAAGCTACATTACTTCAGCTTGAAATCTTCAACAATATGAGGACTGATTAGTAATTGTTTTATTATTCTTTCCTTCAAGAAATATTTTTTTTAAAAAAGTAATTTGAGGATGTTTTTAGCAAGGTTATCTTCTGAATAGCTAATTTACTGCATACTTCTAATATATAGCCAAAAAGGTAGCTAAACTCTCTAAACATAAGCTAAACTTGTTAAACGTAAGGTTTAACAAGTAAAAAGTCAGGTCCTGACTACCCTCAAATTTCCCGTGCCTACTCTTTAATAAACTTGTTCTTAGAACTTTCCTTATCATAGAAACCATCTGTAATTAGTCCTACCCATCTCACTGCAGTTGGTTATGCCCATGCTTTAAGAAAAGCTCTGCAGAAGTGTGAACCAATCCTTGAGTAGGACTTGCTGGACAGAATGCTAGCTAATGAAGTTTAATCATAAACTCACATAGTTATATAGCTACTTGATTTCATTGTTTTTCTGTACCCTCCTAACATATGCCAGGTGTATTTTTATTAAAGTGATGCAATTGTCTGATGGTTTCCATGGTCTTCCATCCGTGATTGTACTACTAAGTTTTTCTTGTATGTCATTTCAAGTTTTCATCCTTGTTCTCAGATACATCTGCCATTATCTGTTGCATTTACTTATATTAACTGTGTTTAAATTTTCTGCCCCATGTTTCCTGGTGATGAAAATGAGAGTTTGGAACTCAGTGGCATTGGCTTTTGGCTGGTTCAATGTGCATGCTATGAAACTTAGCTACAGATTTTCCATGTGCTATTTTTTTTAAAACAGAATTAATAGAGGTAACTAAATATATCAGAGAAGACATAAGAAGTGAACAAGTGCTTCAGGTACTGCTCTGTCAGCCTTATCCTTGCATAAGCAGCGTTATTGCTCTCTCAGAGGTTTTGTGGAGGAAAGAATGGAAAAGGCTTATCCAGTGGAGGGAGCTGTGTTGCTTGAGTAGATATCTCTTGAGGAATCAAATTGATATTTTCTAGAACACTGACAAAACCATGTAAGAGACAGGGACTGGACCACTTTCAGAGGCCTTGTTTATATCCTAGAAGGAATACCAAATTGGAAGCACAAGTCTAGAATTTGGCTGCAGAGGTGAAGTTCAGTATTTGGTTTGAAAATAGTGGTAGGGAAGGTGGAAAAGACCCCAAAGCTAAAGGCTAGCTGTATTTACACACAGTAGTTCCACCACTGGTGTAGAAAAAGTCTCCAGGGGATAATGAAGGGTTGGTCTTAGTATCAAGTAGTAGAACATTTGTTTACTAGAAATATAATCATCCTCTTATCTTTTGGGAGACTTGATAATACATTGTATAGATGTAGTGCTTGTCTAAAACAAAAGAATACTCATGAAAACCTAACTTGGTTGATATCTGGAACGTTCTAGAATAGTTCTGGAATAGTTCCTCTTACCTTGTCTCAGGCCTTTAAGTATCCTTGCCAAGCTCTGCAGTTTATTTAGTAAGAAAAATAATTAGCATATGTGACACTAATGGAATTGGACACCTAGTAAACACTGAGAATTTTGGTTCCAGGAGGAGATCTTGGTAACCCTCTTATAACCTCTCAAAGGCACTGCATTTTTGTTTCTTTTGACTAATAGTTATTGCTCATCACAGACTTATTAAAACAGGTCTTTGTGGTACTTTAATTTGGTGTTTAATAGGTTTGGCGTTTGGTAATATGCACTGTGTAAAATATCTTTAGTTTTCAAGAATGTGAAGCATCAACTCAGTACAAGTGGAATTCTATGTATTTATCTGTATTACCCATTTTGTGACATGCTACACATACCTTTACACAGGCAAAATATTAGTTTCTTGAATGTTCTTTGAAATTTTTATCTTATCTCCATTATCCTGATTCTGGAATTCATCTGTATTTTATGGATTTATCCTTGAAAACACTTTTCATGTCCTCCTACATGTATTTGAAAGACACAGTTGCCAATTTTCTTTCTTCCCTCCTTCTCTCTTTCCTTCTCCCTCCCAACAGCTTTGACCTCTGCAATGTTTCTGCTTGTATCTTCTTTTTGTTTCTGTAAACTTTTTAAGAAACATATGTGGACTGTGTTTTTTTATGTTTTACTCAAGTGCAAGAGTTTGTCAACCAAGATTTTGCTTGCCATCCCTATCTCACCTTCTCACCTCTCTGTGGTAAATCCTGTAAGTAACAGACATAGGATTGTTCAGTTGAAGTATTTTATAATACCCAAACTGCTTTTTTTTTTTTTTTTTTTTTTTTTTTTTTTTTTTTTTAATTGCAGTTAGATAACGAGTGTGGAATGTGAATTTAATTAAATGTTGCATTTTGGACAAAGCGAGTTTTCTGTAAAACAACTGGCAGCTGCAATTGTATGTCAGAAAATAGTCTTCAATAAATTTATTGGGGGTTTTCAGTAGCTGTCAGGATTCCTCAGAAATCTGAAGAGTGTCTGTAAGTTTACAACCTAAAAAATAATATGAAATGCAGTAAGGAAAATAAAAGAAGTTAGGTGAGAAAAACATGTTTGCAAATGGAACTACAATTAAAATAACCTTTGATTTGTTGATTTGAATCCCCATTTCTCTATGAACATTGTTTGTATTTTTTTCTGTTTTATACAGTTGATAAATATCAACCCATGATAAGCTGATTTGATATCCAGAGAATGATTGCAGCAGCTGAAAAATCTATTCAGGAAAATGGGTAGAATAGCATTAAAAAATGTATTTAACATTTTCTGTTACATCTGTCTTACGCCTGTATCCCAGAATTTTCCAAATCCATAAAATAATTGAAGGACAGAAACTATATTTTAAAAAATAGAAGCATTTTAGACTGAGTGAAGAAGCTTACTCGGTTAAAATTTTGTGGTCATGTTCACAATGACTGAAATTCTCACCATTCTCAGAGCAGTAGTACTGAAAATTTACAAATATTTACAAATATTTTCTATTTTCTGACTGTTATTAATTTCATTAAGGTCATTTTGGTACAAGTGGTAGTAGTTTACTCAAATCCTGTTGCAGCTGTTGATATTCATTGTCATGTCTTCATGAGCCCTCAAAGGGTCCTTAGCAGAGGAAAAACTCATATTTTCAGTTTCAAATACAGTAATATCAGAGTTACTGTAAAAATTCCTTTTCTGGGAGTTTTGTTGAGTTGCTGCGTTCATTTTCCTCCTTGGTGGAATTAAATACTTGCATAATCCTGACAGATGTATAAAATTCAGATCAAATTGCTTCTTAAGTTCTCAAGTGGGTGAGAAAGGCAGGGTAGAAACCTAAATTTTTAATGTGAAAATCCTGATTAGAGAGGTTTCATTAAAGACACTATGGAAAATTATTTTAGAGAACTGATAAGTTTTTTGTAATAATAATGTTTTTACTGGTTTGCTTTAATAGAAGCAAGGCCCTGTCTTTAGGTTTCTAGAAATGACTGTTTTAACAGTATGCTTAGAGTTTGAATATTTAAGTAATTTTCTTACCTATTTGAGTGAAAAATCTATTACGTTTCTTTATTAATCTCACTTATGGTGTTTTTCTATAATCGTGTTCTGATTTGTTGTTCTGATGTTCTCAGTTTATGCAAGTGTTTATAATTTCTCTACATCTTAGTATTACATTTTTAGTATATGCCTGTAAAACAGTGTGTTGACGATCTAAGAAAAACCTCTATGTGTAGCTGTGGAATTGCTTATAATCTGTTACAGCTTCCTAATATGAAAACCATCATAATACAGCACCTGTAAACTCTACTGCCTTCTTGGAACTGACATATAGTGATTAAGATTTTGGTAAAAGCAGAACTTCCTCTCCATTGCATGCAGAAATGGTTACAATCTCAATGTACACACACAAAAGTATACCTGCAGTTCCTATTTCATCAATTCCTAGGCAAGATATTTTCCTACTGATAAACGAGCTGTTCGACCCATGGAACTGCTGTGCAAATCATAAGCTTATGATAATTTGTGATTGTGACAGATGTGAATATGATAAACCTTGGTTCTAGTTTTAAATATATCTAAATAAAGTAGAAAAAATATTAGAAACACATCTTTACCTGTAAGTGGTATGTGGGATAATATTTAAAATTTCTCACTGATTGCAGAAAGATACTTTCTCATTATATAATTTTCTGCTTATTCTGTTGGTGTGAGAGACTGACATAGAACCTGAAAGTAAATGCTCTTCTATAGTGTTGTGTGTGTGCAGTATATGTGCCAAATATTAACAGGTACTGATCTTATGGAAATTTATCTAAGGTTATCTCCTGGACTTTCATGAAGTACCTTGCCATTGTGCAAGTCCTTTGACATTTTTTCACCTTTCCTATCTGTACCTGTTTCCTTTTTAATTTCCCCCTGTAACTGATTTCTTAAAGATTTGTTTGTTTCTTTTTTGTGCTGGCAAGTACAGTGCAGTGTTATTATTTTATTAATTTGGAAGAGAATGAGGAAAGAAAGCTTAACTAAGCTTAAAACTTACAGAGTAATGCGAACCTGCATTCAGAGTACTTCAGTGCTTCTATGATAGGAATTGTGTAAACAAACCTTGTATCTCTGCAGAAATTCTTCAGGTTTTAACAGTAGTAGGCATGCAAGTAGAGATTGGTTGAAGAATGCAATTTTGTGGTTCAGTAGCAGTGTATTCTCCCTGATAGGTGAATAAATTGAAGCATCAAGAGCACATTCCAAAAGGTAAAGCATAATGGAATGGATTGCTGCTGTTGCAGTTTAGGGCAAGTTTAATGTCTGCTAGATAGCACCCTTCCTTTGATAAAATGTCACATGCAGTCGCAAGTGACAACAGCTTTATTGCAGCAGTTTGCTTCAGATTTTACCTGAAGGATGGAGGCATCTTTGTTTTACAGCTTTCAGAATTCACTAGTAACATTTTCTGTTGTGTCATTTTTGAGAAAAATGCTTTTTATTTTATAATTAAATATTTAAAACATATAAAATGGGAGACTACTGTAAAAGTCTTATTTTGTTTTCTGAAAACTAATTGCTCCAACATGCATATTAATTACATCTTTAAAATTCATAAATTTTCATTACTACTTACAGGATAAAATTGTCATTGGAGATTATACAGAAGTGAGAAGTCCTCTGAAGTGCTTCATTTTTGTCTTTCTTAAATTAATATCTGTAGTATTTTATATACTTAGGGAAATAGTTATCATATTGGCTTAGATGTTATTCAGTGGCTGAAATTACTTAGAATTTTGAGTTTTGAATACACTTCAACTTTTGTTTACTTTTATAATGCTCACTGGGAATTAACTCTTCCTCCCTAAAGTAAGATAAGCAGTGGATTTTTTTGTCAGATATAGAAATTCACAATTGCCCTTTTGGTTCCTTTACTAATAGTGTTTACTCAACTCTCAACACAGTCTAAAATGGTCTTTAGTGATATTTCCAGACTTTGTTATCTAGTTAATTCTTATCTGAGTGAAGTTGCCAAGTCAGCCCCTGAAGGCAGAGCTGTGTGCCTTCAGCTTCCACTAAAACACATAACATGATGCTGGTTATCAGCAAACACCCTGGAAATGTCAGTAAAAAATACTCAATGTGCAGAAGCATCCTTTTGGCATCCACAGCCATTGGGATTATATGATGAGCCTCCTTCTTGCTTCATTAAAGTCACAGGATAATTTGATGACATGCCACAGCAGGGGATTGTATGTCCTGTACAGACAACACCTGACTCAAAACAAAATATTCAGGGGGTGCGGGCATAAAAAAAACTTCATAAATGTCCAGAATTACAGATGTCGGGCCTGGCTGTGGCTGTGCTATAGGTAAATAGTATGGGGGGTTCGGGTTGTTTGGTTTTTTGGTTTTTGGGTGTTTGTTTGTTTGTTTGTTTGTTTGTGTTTGTTTTTGGTTTTGGGGGGCTTGTGGGTGTTTTATGTTTTGCTTTGTTTTGTTTTGTTTTCTTCCCCCTTTCTATTTGTTTGTGTAAATGAAAGACAAAGAATTGCTAACTTAATTAAAGATAACATGGTACGTATGTGAAGGTCCCTGAGACAGGACTCTGCAGTTCTGATGCTAATGGGTGTACTTTTGCTCTGTGCTGTTTATTTTTCCTTTGTGATTACTTCTCACTTGCAGTAGAAAGACAAGAAGCACAAGAGAATTTTTCTGTCAGAAGAATTTTCATAGAGCTTCATAATTGACTGTAGTTGCAGTAAAGTATTTTATTGCAGAATGTTACAGATATGAATTTTGGAATTTTATGTTCCCCAAACATATTTTATAACTGCATTACATCATGAAGTGCTAAATACTGTTCTCACAATATTCCAAGAATAAGGAAAATCATGTTGTAGGCAGTCGCTGGCAGTGGATTCCATTTTTTATCAGAATCCTCTTATAGTGGGGTTACCAACACCTCATTTAAGACTCTCTGCCTGTATAGAGAAGATTGTTGTGAAGAAATGTAGGACCATTATAGGACATTTTTTTTCCTTGATACACATGAATTTCTACCAAGTTATTGGCATACAAATGACAGGACGATTTCATGATTCAAATATCATATGTGACTTTCAAGAAAGTGTTTCAGTTTAACTGGAGTCAGAGATAGAAGTTACCCAGAACAGGGTAATCCTCTGTGCTGATTGGTAGAGAGATATTTTAAGTATACTTCCCAATTCTCTGTAAGTATTAGAAAGAAAACATTGAAGGAGTCTATAAATAGCCTTGCTGCGTGTTGTTCTAGTGCCAGAATGAGAGGTGAGTTATCACTAGAAAGGTACTGACACAAAATTGTGGAAGACTGAATTCAGTCATCTTTGTTTAGAGTATTGAGTTCCTTTCCATAAATTTATCAAACTGAAACTCAAAATGCTTGAAACTTAGGATTTAATACATGCTTTTGAATATGAGCATTGGAATTTAGAGAAAATACAGACACGTAGGTGTTTTGCTTGGTAATTAATTGAACAATCTGAAAGAAATGCTATGGGACACGAAGTATAGTTCATCAAAAGTAGCCAAAGGACAAAGAAAAGGGGTTTGGTTTGGTTTGGTTTGGTTTTTAAAGTAAGCTAAATATACAAGTGGATGAGCTTCCAAGGCTTTGATGTAGCTGGCTTTTTATAAGAGGTTTGTTCTGCCAGTTCTGACCAGGACAGAGCATGCATGTCAAATCCTTTTCTAAACAAGCCTCTCTGATTTCTTCCAGAGAACCAGCAAGGCAAGGTTAACCCTTATTTAAGAAAAGTATAATGTTATTAAAGTTGAGAGAAAGAAAGATTGTAGCTCACTGAAATGATGCTTCTAACAATAGACATTTATTTAAGCCATTAAGTAAATGATGGCATTGTTTCCAAAGTGAGATAAGGACAATTCAGAGTAAATAGCAAACTTTTAAGCTACTAGAAAAAAATGGTAATTTCACAAATAATCTCTTAGTTTTTTCTGTAAAAATATTGAAAATATTAATTCAGCAATTTATAAGATTTTATAGCTGAAGAAAACCCGAATTTTCTGGTAAAATGTGTTTCTTTATATTTTTTTACTACAACCATACGATTAATACTGGTATCAGTAATGGCATAAAAGTAAAAACTTAGAAAATATTTACCTCTAATAAATCCTAGTATATCTTTTATGACGAACAAGAATGAGGACAAAAAGAGCAGTTTTGAAAGATTAAATCTAATTCTTCTGAAAAGGCATGGACATGGTAAGAACCTCTGCTGAAGCCACATCTAAATCCCTTTTTATACTCAAACAGTGAAAGAGAAAGCACTGGATTGCCAAGCCCGGTCAGGCAATATTTGGACTGAAACATTTAGAAACAATGCTGTGGACAATGATATTCTGTAAGGCTTTCAGATAGAGGTTAATATATAATAACAGTTAATTATGAGTATTATTTTAATGAAAACATTGTGAAATCAATGACTGGGGCTTTGGACAACATAAATATAACTAAAGGAAATATTAAGGATAGGAAATAGCTGTTTATACTCAATTTGTTGCATACCACTTGTATATTTCATGTTTACTCACCCATGGAATGTTTCAGAAAAAACACTGGGAAACCATATTAACGTTTTGCCAACGGAAAATGCAGTACAGCGTTATTTAAGGACAGAATAACATTTTTAGGAGTCCAGACTTCAGACAGCTCTGTCAGCTTTGGATGTTGGCTATTGGTTGTTGACCTTGTTGAAAATAAGGATAAATTCTGTGAGTTCTTCTGTACCCATATGCTCCTATTTGTCTGAGAGTCCATATACTTTTAAACACTGTAATCAGTTCCAGTTATTGCTATATACCACTTAAGTATACTACATAAATTAGAATCTCTTTCTAGATATGGTAAAAGGATTTCTCAGAAGCTGTCAGAAAGCAGTTGGTTTTCAGCCCAAGTGTTTTACAGCTTTAATTTGTGGTTAGAAGGAAGGTTATTCACTTGAACTTCAGAAAAATTGAATGAGAGAAATATTCTCTCTAAAAAGAGCAAGAAGTATTATAAACATAAAACATCTGATATAAATGAAGACAAAGAAATATAAAAGACAAAGGGGTTTTTTTGTAAATTTTGTTTTAGTAAACAATGTCAAACTTTACAAATATCAAAAACCAAATGAAATACCATAAACTTTCAGACTCCCATTTTAATTTGCAATGACTTGACTCTGGTTTTCTTTGGCTTTACTGGAGTATCTACTTAATGCCCTATGTGTACGGAGATTCTTGGAAAGAGATTTAAAAACTCAGTAATATTGAAGCTTATTTACCAGAAATTCCAATGGATTTTGTTCTTGTTTGATACAAGTAAATAATTATTTTTTTTTTGGAAAAGGATAGACTTATGCAAGACCCTTTGAAATGAGCTGAATATATTAATGTGAGAGTAAGGAGAACAGGTTTTTCGGATACTAATAATTTTGAGTCTTATGAATGTTTGCAAAACATTATAAGTTTCTGTAAATTCTAAGTTCCCAAAAGATGCCTTACTCTTGTACTGCTTGGAGTAAAATCCAGCTATACTCCCTACCAATCCTCAGAGCAATGGTGTTACACACATCTTGCAGAATGTGGAAATAATAGGGTTATCAGATCCTTCCTTCTATGAATAAAAATTATCTAAAATGCAATTTGGTTAGATCTGTGGTTATGATATTGGGTAGTAGTGGACGTGTGTGTGTGTATTCCTATGATAATCCTTTTTGAAGATTCCTTTACTTTAAAATATTTTCTAGTACTCAAGAGGAAACCTCAATCTTGCAAATTAAGAAATTGTGTATGATAGTCCTTGCACTAGCCATAAGGTGTGCTAAATGTGAGTTCACTTTTGATTTTCTGGTGTTTACCTGGAAAATACTTCTGCGTTCATTTGAGTTTTGTTAAGGGGTTTTTGGCTGTTGCTCTTGGTTTTTCCTTGTTTGACAGTTGTGTTGAAGATGCATCCCTCAAGCTAGGTCCATCTTTATTGATGGAATAGATACAGCATATTGCTACTCCAAGAGTATTAGGATGTTGTGTGCTTCTAATTCTTCACAGATTCAAACTTATTAAGACTGGGCCTTTTTGTCTTGGCTTTGATTGCCGAGAACTGTGTCTACAACTACCTTCTCTACATCATTGTCTTTCAGGAGCAAACCTGAAGGACCTACTATCTCTCCAATGGGGTACAGTATGGGTTTCACAGGTCAGGCTCATTTCATATGGTCATTTAGAGGTCATTCTTCAAGCAGAGTTTACCCAATCTGTTAGAAGTCAGGTTTTAGGTATCTAATCTAAGCTTGCTGGAACTAGAGTCAACTTTATATGTAAGTCAACTTTTATATGTAGATAAGCATTATTTATGACAAAGTAAGGCTGCTAAAGCAGCACAGAAAATGTAAAACTGTGATAGTGCATTTACAATTTGAGTTTCTTGGCAGTATGTAGTTGCAAGATCATTTTTATATGTGACTATTCTTAAATGAAACAAAAAATCTCTAGCTCTAAATTCAAACTACATTTGATATGCTCTTATTTTACCAAAATACAAGAAGATGTTTCAGGTAGAGTGAAGCTGACTCTTTAGAACTGGTTTGTTCAGCTCAGTCAGAGACAGCCTGCCAAAGCAAGGCAAGTTAAATCCAAATCACTGCAAATGTGCTCTGGGAAGGAGGAAGACAGCAGTTGTTTCTACACCCATTAATTATACACTTTGGGTTACTGTTTTTAGTGGGTGGTTGTATTATCTAAATGACCCACAAATACTCCATGGAAACCTTAGAAAAATATTCTGTTTGAAGAAGGTTTTACTGTGTACTGTACAGCTTTGCTCTTTCAAAAAAACTTTTAATGCTAAGAATCATTTCAGAGCAAGTCATAGTCACAGCAAGTGAAGGAGGTATTTTAAACTTGCTGTAGCAAACATAGTTTTTTTGGATGGGAGTCTGAAATATTTCCAGTCTTCTGTAGCTTATATTGCTTTTTCTTTCATAGTTTTTTTTTTTATGGATTCTCAGTAATAGTTAATGTTAGTGATACGCATTCCAGGAGGCCTCTTCTGCTTTGGCCTACTTTCAACATACCAGTAGAGAAAGATGTGAGAGGATTAGTTTGGGCTGTAATCTCATGTATGCACTTTCAATAAGCATAAGTCAAAGCTGCCATCACTCTATTCTGGCTTTCCCTCTGCCAGGCTGGTTCCATGGATCTTCTTTGCTTGGATCAGATAAAGAGTAGCCCAGGGTTCCATGCCAGGTGAAAAGCAGTAAATGCAGCAGATGCCTACATAAATGCTTGTGCTGGCACTAGGGTGGAAGTAGTGGGCAGTGGGTTCTGAATAACAGTGACACCTTTAAACATCTCTGTGTGAAGCTGTGACTTCAGAGCTCCTGCCAGAGTAATGATGCTCTCCTACTCACTATCTCTGGTGGAAGAAATTATTGTTATTGTTAAGAAATTGAGTTATTGCTGCTCTTGGGTTTCTCTGTTTAGCTGTTTTTATTTTTTCTGTTTCATGACAGTGCAGTATAAATTGTTTTTAGTTTAACAGTAAGGATTTTTATCCATGAGTTTATCTGCTCCTTATGTTGCTGATTTTTGTTTCTCATTGAGGATTTACAGTCCCTTGAGGTTTGGTAACAGAAAAGATAAAGCTGCGGTAAGAAGTATCCTAGAAAATCAGACTCCAAGGAAACACCTGCAACTGATTTATACTCTGTTAGTGAGTTTCACCCTAGGCTTCAGAAAAGTATGAGGGAATGCTTGCTCATTTGGAGAGTAGAAACTTCCATAGGGACAGACCAGTGTAAAGCACTGTTCTTTTCCAATTATTTTGTTGTCCTTTTTCTTTTTCCTGCCCACCCCCTGTCTTATCTCCCACCTCTCAATTCTTGTCTCTTCAATCATAGTAGCCTCTCCCCAAATTCCTTCCATTTTTCTGATATTTACTCAAAGCCAGACAAGCACCCTAACTATGAAAATTACCAAAAGCAGGTCCTCTTCAGGGTAAGCTTATCTTTGTTGTGTAGTGATGGTGCTACTGGGAATCTGGCATCTTGTACTTTCAGTAACAGTTATTTTTTTCCAAATTTATGCAATGAAACTGTGAATTTTCCTTCATCGGTCAACTAGTAATTGATTTGAGAGAGAAGAAGAAAAATAAATTGTGTCTCTGTGGTGACGGAAATAAATCATAATCATTTATTAGAAATATTATTTATGTTACATGGCAGTCAAGTTACACAAACAATTGTATCAACAGAGAGGTGGGAAACTGTAGCAATGGTGCCCAAAGGGATCATGAAGTGACTGAATAAGAGTCAAATTCCTGAAATCGCTGATGGAAAATGTTTCTGTTCCACTTAACATTTCCATTCTTTGTCCCCAGCTACATGTTGGTCTCCAACAGATTGTGCCAAGACCAGCTGTGCATGTCTGAGACTTTGAAACCTCTTTACAATGTAATGAAAACATTTATCTTCTATGAACATAGTAATAATTCATATAGAATTATGATGATTTTACAGTCAGAGAGACACTTCACAGAATTATGTAAGGCTGTACTATATATCAGAGTGTAAAGCAAAAATTGCATCAAACAGTACAATCTGAGGTAAAATAGTTAAAGTAGTCAAAAAATACGGCAAATTTTATTTCCCTACAAGTAGGTAGTTTGTATTTTATGGTTACAGTTCTTTTCCTACAACTTATATTTGCAGTTGAGTGGGTTTTTTCAGAATTAGAGAAAAGTAAACCAGATCAGATAAATTAGGATGCCAGCCTCTTATCTAAAGCCTGTTCCGAAAAAATGTTTGGAGCTTTTTTTTTTTTTTTTTTTAGCTGTCAATATTTCATCACCAAAGGATTTTTTACTTTTAATGTCAGACACCAGTGTGCAATATTCTGAGCTTTTGAGCCCAAGTGTTGAAAATGGGTCTGTATCTGTGTTTTTCTGTTCATAGCTCTGCTTTGGGGGAAAAAAAAAAGTAAACAATTTTTTAAAAAGTAAATGTACAATTGTATGTAGTGTTTGTAGTAGTACTTAGTCTAAACATCCATAAAAATGGTTGTAGGGTATCTGTGTTTGGGTATTTGTGAGTGGCTGCAGCATGGACCCGTGTGCATTGATATGAACTGTATGCTGTAGCTGGTTTTCTCATTTTGAAGATATGACTCTAAAACTATTTCCACAAACCAAAAAAAATATAACTCTATATATGCTCCTACAATGGCTTTCTTTTTCTGAAGTGGCAATGTGAAAAAGGATTTTCCTGGGCAGATTAAAAACACTGGGTTCTCCAGACAGAACAATCGAGCATTTCAGAATGAATTATACTAACTTGCTGAACCAGACTCTTCCCCCTGTGGGCATGTATTTGTTTGCATATATTTATCAGTCTGCCTGGAAACAGAATGAGAAACATTCATGCATTGCCTTTTAGAGAAGAATCTGAATGGAACTCTTTTTTTTGTTATTTTATTAGGGGAAAAAAGCATCCTAGGGAAGATCGTAGCCACTTACTGTAAACTAGGAAGAGACTGTGAAGGTGATTCTTTCCACTGATTTTCACAGCGTGACTTGCTAGTTCATCTTTCCTTTAGATAATTCCATGCTCCAGTTTAACAGTTAAGGATAATGTAACTCCCTGTTTCCTAGTTTATCTCCCTAAGGGAGGTATGTCAGGAAACAATTACTTGCTTGTAGTTTCTTGACTGTCAGGCTTCACTTCTTTATTTTCATTCATGGCCACATATGAAGCACTTCAGACTTAATCTGAATGCTAGAACTTTAGCAACAAATTCAAATGCTTCCAGAATTAAAAGTTTTTAAACAAATGGCTCACTTATTAAATTTAATATTTTAATAACTGATTTCTTATGAAAGAGCTTACTGGTTTGTTAAAGTTATGACCTTACGGCCTCAAAATCAGGCTAGGTCTGATATTAACCATGGTACTTCACAGGGTACAGGTCTGTCTAACAAGCACACAGAGCAGTTACAGCTCCTGACAAACTGCTGGAATTCTCTTCCCTTGTGACAGGAAAAACTGTTCCAGCATTTGACATAAAGCAAATGCTTACCAGTCACTGTGCAAGAGGTTGCTTGCAAAGGCGTGCGGGTTGTTCACACTGCTCAGTGCACACAAAGAAAGCTGTACTAGGAGCCTGCTCACACATCACTAATGTTGTTAGTAAGGAGGCAAGTTCCTACAGTGGTTGTTTCGATTATTGGTCTGCAGAGCCTGAGAGCACTTCAGTATCCAGGTGCCCCATCAATCCATGCTATGATTTTATCTTGTGAAAAGACTCAGGGTGCACCGTTCGCTCTTCTCAAATTTTATTTTACCATCTAAAAAGACTGATTTCTTTGGTTTTCTTCTACTTTTTATGTCCTTGCAAATCAATGCTATTGGAAATTTGCTAATTTCTAGACTAGGTTGCTTATAGCTCCCAGTACTAGAAGTCTGAATTGAAAACGAAAATACCAATACAGACAACTTTAGCATAGTTTATACATCTCCTTCATATCAAAAGCCAGAAATATTGCTGAAAATAATGAGTATGTAATCACATTTTCCACCATGAGGAAAGTGTTCTGCTGTATGCTCTTTCAAGAGTGAAGGATTTAGGATTTAGGAATATACCCTCTTCACTTAAAGCTCTCCTTCTACTATGTGAAAAATGTATTAGGCAGCTAGAATGACAGTTCCAATGGTTTTGTTTATTTATTTTTTACTTTCTAATTAATCCGACTTATACATTCAAAGGGAAGCTGGTGCCTGTCTTGGTTAATTGTGGATGTCTGCCTATATCTTTGCATAAAGATTTAAAGCAAGGCTATTTTCTTTCTACAGCTATGAAAATAAATTGGTGGGAGTTTTAAAATCTTGGGGATAATTTGCTTTTCATTAAAAGCAGTAATGGAATCATACTCATTCACTTTCACCCACTATCTAGTAGATTATAAAAGCTGGTAGAAGTTTTTAATAACGAACAATGCCAAAATACTGATTGGTGAAATTGGGTAAATAGGGAACTAGGGAATAATACAATTTTTAATGACCTCCACATTTTGATTTATTAACAGTTTACACAGAAACTGTAGTTTTTTCTTACAAGTGGCAGTTGTAACAATAACATGCCATGAAGATTTTCTGCTCTATGCTTCGGCTGTTCATTTTCTGGGTCACAACAGTCTCACTAATATAACCTGTGTAACACTGGATTTATTTTCATGTACTTCCCTTTTACTTTTTACCCAAACTTGTTCTCTATCCTAGGGATCAAGAAATGGTTCAGACTGAAAGTTATTAATCCAGGCCCATTTCCAGCCATATATAATAAGTACTAAATCTCCTTTAGTTCTTTTTCATTGTTTAAAAAAAAAAAAAAAACAAAAAAAAAAACCAAAAAAAACCCCACAACCACCCAACAAACATTTTGGAGGGATGTGCCTCAACCATGAGGTGGGAGGAGAGGACAGGTTTAGCTTACATCAGACAGACAAATCAAAGTCAAGAGCTGAAGCTCCCAAAGGAAGGATCTAAAGAAGACAACTGTTTGACAGTGTCCTGCAGAATATCAAGATGGACATCACATCAATCTGTGTTCTGGAGCAAGTATGAAGAAATACTCCTGAAATTTATTTGTGGTCAGAATTACTCTCATGAAATGGCCCAGCATTACAGTTTAGTGTTAGCGTATCCTGAACAGCTCGTTGCTAAGTAGTCGGAAAGGCTTAGAGATGTGCTTGAAAACTTTCAAGATAGCTTTCCTTCCTCCCTTGCCTTGCAGTGAGATATAACTTGTCTCATGGAAATTTAGCCAGACAGACTGCCCTACAGATCTCTTGGTCCCATGACTTGAAGCTGAAGTAACTGTGGTTTAGATTTAAGGCCAGTGCACACAAATTAATTTAGTTACATGACTGAATAATATTTTTTTTAAGTTGAGATGAACACTTTCAGAAAAAAATTGTATGTTTTAATTAATTTCTGTATTAAGTAAGCATGAATTATAGACACTAGACACTCAATAGTGACTGTAGACGAAACCTGTGGTTTCCTTAAGCAGCTGATGTTGCCAGACCTTTCAATGGGACTGCAGAGGGACAAAGCTGGTGAAGCTGGGGGATAGAATGGGCAGCATGTACCTTGGCAGGTTTCTCTCTGCCAATATAGTTATCAGTGCATTCCCATGGTGAACGTCATTGTCAGTGAGGAAAGTTTGCTCAAGTAGATAGGGTAGATTTCTTCCAGCAACAGAAATGCAGAAACTAAGCTGTTTTGCCAAGTAGGGATCTACTTCTGCTCCTTGAAGTGCTTGTTGCAGGATTAAAGAGGGAATGGGGCTTTTTGCTGCCCACGTATATAATATCCCATTGATGTTTTGGAGAAACATCAGCAGAGAAGTAATATTTGTTAATATCATGGCCTTTTTTTTTAATCCACACAAAGAAGAATTTGAAATATACTGCTTACTGTCGTTAAAGAGTAATAGTCACCCATAATAATTCACATGAGAAGCAATTTATAGAAAACAGTATTGCTTAAATTGATGTCTTCAAATAATGTTCATATCTGTCTCCCAAGTGTGTGCTGTTGTAATCATGCTGCTTTCACAAGTTCTTCTTAATTCTTACCAACATCAACATTCATGTCAGCATCCAAAAAAGATTATCTACCTCCCCAGTTTTGATCTGAGAATTCAACATGCATTTAGTAACTTCTAACGTTTATTTAGTAAACTGTTCTACACCATATCAAGGGGACTGCAAGATCTAATGGAGCAGGTGTGCCATTGCTGTCAGATGGGCTTTTTTTAACTTTCCAAAGTAGGATCAGAAGGAATTGTCTCAATAGAGAAAAAAAACCCAGTAATAAAAGCATACCCTGGTCCAGAAATGACATGGCATTCTTAAATAGGTGGAGTTTCTCTCGATGAAATACCTGTAACCTGCTTCTCAATCAATTTGCTATGCTTTGAGTTTTATAGTTTTCACTAAGAAGTATTTTATAAAATCTTTATGCATTGTTTGTCCACTCATTAAGTGTTAAGGTTTACAGTTTTATGTTCTCTTCATCTGAAATCTCAGATGCCACATACACCCCAAGGAGATACATGGCAGAATTTAGTACCTTCATGTTGTTTTCAGTGGGCAGTTTTTTGTCTGGCTTATGCTGCACCAACGGCCATACTTTCCCACAAGAAGGATAAACCTGTATTCCTCATCCCCCACCTTGCAACATCTCCCCTTGCAAAGGCATCAGCAATCATGCAGGCACATGACTAGATCAATTAAGTAACTGATACAGTTGAAAAGTAAGCAAAAAGGAAAAAAGAAGTGTTAGTTTTTTGGCCAGATCACTACCTTTTCAGTATTGGCCCAAAATAACTGCATTTTTAGTGTGGAAGGTGGCTTTGATACATCTCTAACAAAAATCTTTTATATGTCACTTTTGGTACAGAGTATTTTAGAATAGGGGTTATTGAAATATAAAACTTACAAGATATCACTGACTGTCCTATGCAGTGGTACCTCAGGAAACCTTCTTGAACAGCAACTCACTAGCAATACTTTGTGGTAACATTTATTGTGTTGATTCTGACATGACTCCCTGCAGAATAATAATCTTGACATTGATTAATGTCTTGAAAGGTTTACAGGAATTCTTTAAAACTGCAAAATACCTGAAAATTTAACCAGAATATATATTAGAAGAAAATCAAGGGGGAAAGAAACCACTTAGAATTTCCCTTTTTATTTTGTGCAGTTGTTTTCTATCCAATTCATGGATTTTGTCATACACACATTATATTATCGTGTGAAGGATTTATTGGTCTTCATTAGCAAGTCTGTTTGGACTGATTTGAAAGGTAACATTATTGAACCAATCAGAAATATTATGCCAGACATTCAGAGTAGAACAGTCTGTTTTCTGTAATACAACTACATCTAATACCACTTCTTAAAGTTGTTTGTTTTGTAAAGCACTTTCATACTCAGAGAATATTTTTCAAAGTTACACCATTGGTATGGATCCACAGCATTCTTTCTTTGCATTTCCAGCTGCTCTATAATAAATTCCATCTGTTTTAGCTGTATTTGTATTGATTTTTCAGCTATGATAGCTTATATCTGTCCTCTGCCTTACTGACCCTAAAGTCAACCAAAGTGGTGGGCATACAGCCAATTTCAGATGGCATTTGGTTCGTTTACTCCCTTTTAAAGTAGTTCAGGAAATGTTACTCAAATATTTCTCTTTTTGTCAAGACTGTTTAACTTTCACAATTTCACCCCCTTTACTCTGAATTTCCACCTCCTCAATATTTTTCCAGTTCTAGGGAAAGGATTAGAAATATACCTCATCTCTAGCTATTTTCCTTGTAGCTTTCTTTCCAAATTTCTAGGGGTTTTGTCTAGCTATGGGGTTTTTTCCCTAATCCTGGGTTTGTGTATATTTTGTTCTGTACTACTTTGCATTTGTCTTTTAAGACACAGTTATATAACTCCAACATGTAGCCTAGACTCATAACTTTAGAGGAGATTAGACTGTGCAAGGAGTGCAATCAGGCATTTGGAAAATGGTCCAGTGGAATTGCTTTCTTTTGTACAACATACAATGAGTATTTGTCTTAAAGAACTTCCATGGCTTTTGGCAATTTATTTCACTTCTTCTTAGGTAATCTAATGTTCCATTAGCATTTTTTGGTCTGAAGCCAGTTGATTCCTATAGGCTTTACTGAAATGTGAGTTTTGTTTTATTTTTCTTTCTGTTGAGTTTGTTGGTTTTTTTGGTTTTGGGTTGGGGGGGGGGTTGTTTGTTTGTTTGTTTGTTTTTAGTTTTGCTGTTGGTTTTGTTTTTGTTTTTACCATTTTCTGAAATGATTCATCTTTTATTTGGTGGCTATTGGCTTTGGTTTTTTTTTATTTTATCATTCTCTGAAATGATTCATGTTTTAGTTTCCCAGACCAGTGACCAGAATTGCAGCTCCTTGTTTTAAAAGCCCAGACCTTTACTTATATGCTGTTTTATTGCAGAATGTATGGGATGCTGTCTAGGCAATATCTGATTAAAGTATGATAAGAAAGTATACTTAGTGATTAGATTTATCAGACTTATTTCATTTTTTTTTGAGAATCACATCCCAGATCATGTATCACACCATTCTACTGATAATACCAGTCTCCTGGCACTATTATTTAGGGCATGTTTTTTCTCATAGTTTACTGAGTAATTAAAAAAGAAATAAAAATACTGTGTTGCCTTTTACATACATGTGAGACTGTTTCCACTTCACTGTGTGTTGCATTCTCTGGAATGTGTACTTTAGTAAAGGATTCAGTATTCCTTAGAAGAACAAGGCAGGAAATAGTGATGCAAATAAATCAGTCAGACAGGCATAGTTTTGAAGAGTGAGCTGGTGTGGTTACCTAACACACTGTATCCAAAATCCAAGGAAGAATTGCAGTTCTTTAAGGTGGGCTGAGGGGGAGAAAAGAGCCTCAAAATATAAAACAGAAGGTGCAAAGAAGGGCAAGTAATTTAGGGTAATATTAAGATCCTGACTTCCTTGTGTGCCAGTGAAAGGGCCTGCCAGCAATAAGGGGAGTTTTGTGCAGCAAACAGTTCAGAGGTCTGTGCTCAGCTTTGCTCCTTTAGTCATTGAAAAGACAAGACTCATTTTAGTGTGGTTTCTGTTTCTGGAAATATTTAAACATAGTTCCTTTTGTTGCTTGTACCTATTGGTATCAGTAGAATGTGACTATGTAAATAATTATTCACCTGGATAGCTGTGATACCATGAATTGAATTTTCTGCCAAAGAACAACTGCTGCAGTTGCACTTGCCTTCACAGTGGGTACTTGTAGAAATTCATGAAACTTTCAGCATCTCTGCGCTCTGGCCTGCAGTACTCCTTTCAGGGTACATCTTCTCAAAGGAACTTTGATCAAAAGTTGTAGTTGAGATACAGCATCCCTGAGCATGAAGTACTCCTCAATCAAACCTCACATCACAGTCTTTGTCACGTTATGAAAACAGCGATTGCATGCTGTTCAGCTTTGTCAAAGAGAGGTCTCTCTCATGGCCTAACACTGTAGAAGGGAAAATACCACATCACCTTAACACCTATGTTATCTACTCCATTCCCCTTATTAGTCTCCTTTAATTTCAAAGCCTAGTTACAAACTCAAGTAGGATCTCAAGAACTAATAAAACCATGTGAAAGCAAAATGTCATTCATAACAACTCATATAAGACAAAAACCCCAACAAATCACCAAAATTGTGATTTTTGGTTTTTTACAGAGCATGGTCTTTTTAAGCCACGGAAACTGAATACTTGCAAAGTTGCTGTACCTAATGAAAACCTATCCCGATAAATAGAATTTCCGTGTTTTTAAGAAACTCATGTATCTGCTTCTTCATTGTCTTTTCTGAATATTTTACCACAGGATACCTCATGATACCTGTTCACCTGATCTTGTTTTTAAAGATACTTCCAGTTTTGTTTTTTATTTAAATTTTCACCTTTACAATCAAAAATACTTTTTTTAGAGAAGAAACATATGTAGAATACTTCAGAATCTTCTGGATATCTGCAGGTAAATATTTCTATCCTACAACAGAAGTGTAGACATTTTATTGCTTGCTTTAATTGAGTTTAAAGTGAAAACAACCTTTTAAAAATAGAATTGTGTAGTGAGAAGGGTAAAGTTTTTATCAAAATTCAAGAACAGGAAAAATCTTAAAATGTATGGCACAACCTTTTTACCATTTCTGGTCATGGTAAAAAAAGAAATGGGAAAAAATGCCCAGCATTCACTGGAAACTAAATAGCAAAAATGAAGTGATTAAAGTAAAGTAATTTAGATTAAGAAGAATACATCTTAGGGAGGCATCAAAACCTGCAGGCTTATGTCACACTTCACAGATTTTGCAAAAGCATTCCAATAATCCTGCTTGAATGAAATGTAGCATTTTCATATTCAGGCTTACTGCAGTATAAAAACATTTGTCTTACAGTACTTTCTTGAAAGGAAGTTTTATGACACTTTGCAGTTTATTTTTGTCTCAGCTGAATATCTGATATATGCAAAACTTGATGCTTCCTAAATATATGAGTAAAAAGCCCAGAAAAGGATGTATGGTGCAAACTCTTTCAAAGGATTTCTCTGGAAGTTGAACATGTAAGACTGGGTTGAAACCAAAGTAAAAACTAATTTGGACAACTTTGTTCATCCATTTCTACCCAAACATATCTCAAAAATTACACAAAAATGGGTTTATAAAGTCAGGGAAGTTACTTTTTTCATCTCCTACGAGTTCCTTTAAATCTCTATTACAGCATCTCATCAAATTGCACTGTAGTCACCTTAAGCAAGCATTGGGAATGGAGGCAAGATAAACTCCTTGCTTTCAGTTCTTATGCCTTTTATCTGGGAGCCACAACACGATGTCTAGAAACATCCTGCTAAGGCAGGAACAGTCCAGAGATCTCGCATAGGCCACTCTATGTGTGTGAGTCATGGGCTTCTGACCCAATGGAAAAAAATCTAGCTGAAATGATGATGTCATACTGAACATGTGCAAAGCTGAATTTTTGGTAGCAAGAGGGTTTGCTTGTTTCTTTTTAAATAAGAGATTGTGATCAAGCCAAATATAGGCATAGTTTAGTGTAGAGAAAAAGCCTTATTTCTGGCACTATTCAGATTATCTGTCAAATAAATTAATTCTCTACAGAAGTGCTTGCATGCTATAATGTCCTTAAGATGTAGTAATCACACCCCTTTAATTAGTTTCAACTCCTAAACTTCAATTTTAAAGGCACCTGATTCCCACAAATGGAAATTTTACAAAACAGTGAGAAGCTGATTGCAGGTTCTTCTATCAGTGTGCTGTGGACATCTCTCATAAAAGATGATGTTACACTTCCAAGAATGCATTACTGCTGACCAACAGACTGAATACTTTCTCCATGGAAAACCATGGAAAATGTCCTGGTGGGTTTCACCCCAACACATTTGGCGTAGGTTAGGCTTGTGCTGGCTTAGTGTCTCTTTGGTTACCATACAGAGAGGAATTGCTGATGCAAGATGTTTTGGTCTGCAAACAAAGTATCGTGCAATGGTGAAAGAGCTCTCTTAAAAAACATTTTGTTGCAGTGTACAGTGTTGGAGTGGTTCATGATCCTCTAAGTAAGGAGAAACACTAGTAAACAGCTTTTCCGTGTATTTTAGAACAAATTGCATTCCTTTTTCTAAGCCAAAATATAGCCATCACCATTATATAAATGTAAATCTTTCTTGAGAAGTCTGGTTCTCTTCCTTCATTTCCTGTAGCATGTTAGCTGCAGCTTATTTCAGACTGTTTTCTCTTAAATTCCCAGAAAATGTAAACAGGGCATAAAATCATGTCTACAAATCTTCTAAGTAATTCTGAACTCCCACAAGGATTACATTACCCATAAAATCAGTTATTGCAAATTACTATTGAAGTTTTTGGGGCTTGGATTGGTTTGGTTTGGTTTTTTAATACATTTTAATGTCTAAGAAGAAACCTGGTTTCTAAAGGACAAAATTAAGTCTTTAGCATGTTGTGCTTTGACAGCCCCAGCCTTCATGATGCACGTCTTTTTGTTATACATTATAGTGGATTTTAGTTCCTCAAAGTTCTGTTCAACTTGTGAGCATCCAACAAACATGACTCCACAAAGGATCTCACTAGAACACTGCACCAAGGGAACTAAAATTAATTATTTTGTTGAGTTAATTTTGTTACAGTGCTGCTTTATTCTCTGTTTAGCACTGTCTGATGTGTCAATATTCTATTTTGCCCAACAGACTGAGATGAGTCAAACTATGGAATAACACAAGTTTTCCATTTATAGTCAGCGTCAATTTTTCATTTCTTCATTTCATTCTGCTACTCCTCACAACAGTCTGTACTTCTTTACTATTAAGCACTTGCAGATATCACTAGTTATCATTTTAAAAAGTCATGCATTATATATTGCTTTGTAAAACCAGACTGGAAAATCTACTTGCAGTTGACAGTGGTTTCTGCTGCTGTTCTGTGTATTTCCTCCATCCTGATGAAAACACGTTGGCAAATTTTTTCCAGATCTAAATGCAATGGGGCTTGCCAGCCATGCATATGGAGAATGGTGCTTCCTCTTACCACGAATTTGTGCCCAGCTCTCTCAGACATGTGCATTGACCTTGACTGCTGCTCTAAATAATAAGTCAATGCATGACTTTTGACCGCTCATTATTACCTTACATTTCAGAGTAGCTTTCATACAGGTCTCTCCAAGGATAAGTTTTAGTACTTCTGCACTGAAAATTCTGACAATATTATTTTGATATGAATAGACCTGGATTTCTTATACAATTAATGTTGCTTGCATGGGTCTATAATCACAAAAACATGCATTAAGATTAAATGATAATTCAGTTGAAACCATAAACTGATATGTGGCAATTATTGTTGGACAGTTGTGCTAGTGAACAAACTGGCTAATGTACAAGGGCCTGTTTTATCAGTTAACGCAGAGTTTCATACCTTGGCAGGGAATTTTTTGAAGATCTATTAAAATGTATTATTATCATTACACACACATATCAGTGTGTGTATCTATACATTCAGAATATGTTAAGATGTTTAGTCTGAGAAATACAATTAAGTGTTATTGAATATGTGTTACAATATCACTAAATGTTTTAGTGCTTATTCTACAATGCCAATAGTTTTTATTATAAAGCTGAACATTAGCACAGAGAATCAGTTTTAATTTACTGATAAAATGCTGAGGCTTTTTTCATTGTTTTCATAATTCTTTTAGTAATGGTAAAGATTTTGTAATTTTTGAATTCAGTGTTTCCAAGCAGCAGGTTGAAACAGTTGTTGCCAATACTCCAACCGTAAGTGGTTGTGCACTGGTGCCGTGTACTTTCATATTCAGACAATAAAACTACTCAGGTCTGTTGGGTTAATGATGTGGTCTTTTATGGCACATTTCTGTTCCATTGCTCATGCACAAAGCTAGTTTTTGACTATATGAAACTGCCATAACATGAATGTGGGGCTGGACAGCATGAGAGCACCCTCTGGCAGAAGTGATGGAGAGACAGGCTATGGTGTGGTTCTCTGTGGGCAGTGCTTCAGACCTGGGAGAAAGAGGCTTCCATGGCTCAGTCTAGATGCAACTGTAGATTTGCTGTGAGCTGTGGAGTAGTTGGAGTGAGAGGGTTCACTGGGGGAGGTGAAGGAAGCACAAACTGGCAGGTACTGAAATGAGAAGATGGCATGGGGAGCAGATACGCTCTACTTGCATGGACATATACTTGCACATGAAGGATTGCCACTGTGGTCAATAGCAGCAATTTAGCTATCTGGAGTATTTAGAAAGACAAAACCTGTACTTTGAAACCTGTTTGACCAGTCAGAGAGAGAACTGGAACTTTCATTGAAAGTCAGTTGAGTAGTAACTTCCAGACCTCTGGGGGATCACACTTTCTGCGAGGGTAAAAATCTAAGCTTTCGTATGCATTTATCTTAGATTTTTAGATAGCTTTCTTGAGAGCATTGCCAGTTTCTGTTGCAGCAGAGATATACTGCTACTTGCAGAAGAGCAAATGTAGAACAGCACGTCAAAGGTCAAAGGATATGTCCTGCCCTGTCAGTTGTGGTGTCATTTGTTCCATTCAGATGAACTGATGTCAGATGACAGGGCCTGGAGAGTAAATTGCTTGCAGAATCAGCAGTGAGTTATTTGTCAGTAGCCTGAACACCTGCTGAAGATGATGGGGTAGTTCTGAAATAAACTGGTACTTCTGCAGAGCCTTTAGCAGTAGAAAGGATGAGCTCCATAAGATATCACATTTTAAATTACTATTTGACAATGCTATATCTTTGTGACCTTAGTTTAATTTATCTTAAAGTATTTCTGTATTTTGGATTTCTATTTTAGCATTTTCTTTGTCAGTTAGAAATGTTTTATTTACATTAATCTTGAAACTGACAACTTGAAACCTGATCCTTCTGGGCATAAATTCTCCTAAATTGTTCCTGTATGTTTCTTATTTTCCTGAAATTGTTTGGTTTGGTTGGTTTGTTTGGGTTTTTGTTTGTTTGGTTTTTTGTTGTTGTTGTTTTGTTTTTTTCTGAGGTGGATTTTAGTGTTCTAATTTAAATATGTAATGTAATTATGATGTTACCAATATATTTATTCTTCTGTTATTTTATTAAGCTGTTTCCTTAACTTTTTCTAGTTTGAGAGTTTCTCACAAGTTAACAAACTAGTTCAGGCATCTGTTGAGGGCAAGAATGTGGTATAAAAATAGCAGAGTTGGTTTTCTGTTGATCTGAAAGTACAACTGACTTGGATGCAGCTGGAGTCTTATAGGAAGGTAGTTATAAATGCACCTTTGTATTCTCTGTAATTATTTTTTTCATGCACTTGTGCCCAGGAGCAGTCACTATTGCCCTGTACATCAGTGACTTAAAGCAGTGCTCTCTGTCCCAGTTTACTACATATTTTCTGCTTCACCCAGCATCCACAGGAGCTTGCAACAACGGAAGGAGTTTTAGCATTGTTTAAGGACTTGTTTTCATAACTTAATACTAAGGAACCATATACAGAGAAATACAGAAATGCTTCCAGATTCCCAGACAGAATTAGAAAGTTTGAAATTTAGCTATATCTTCTTCGTTGATTTTTTCAAAATGTTTCTTGTCACACTGCATGAAAGGACTGTCTCAGAACACTTTTGCTAATTTTAAATCACTACTTTGTTAAGGGTATTCCTTTCAAGGAGTAACAGCTCAATAAGTTCCTTAGGTAACCAGATCTCTGTTACCTCAACAACCTCAGGATTTACTTCAAAGTAAAGCTGACAACACTTTTCAATGTGATTCAATGAAACTCACTTTTACAAGCATTGCCATGGATTTATGGATCAACCTTTGTTTCAGTTGTCAGTGTGGACATATTCAATATATATTCTCCTGAACTGTCATTTTCTCATTTCAATTTAAAGAAAGAAATCACTTCCTATAGGATTCCTTGATCTTTGGAAAGGAAAAAAAAAAAAAAAAAAAAAAGCTATCACATAAATAGACTAAATCTAAAAGATGTGAACAGATGTGAACAAAAAGATACAGAAGGACTGTTTTTTGGTTGGGTTTTTAAAATTGTTTTTTATTTAAGCAGTCTTCCTTGCTTGTTGTGGCTCTTACATAGACATGTACAGTCTGACTGCCAATCACTTCTCAAGTACCTGAAGTGCACTAAAACTAAATATCAAGCAACAGTAGGGAGTGTTCCCCTAACAATTTCACTGTCTTCCTGCAGAAGCACTGTCTTAGCTGCTCTTTATAAAGGTTGCTTTTAAAAGTCTTGGGATATTTTGAGGGTAAAACTAGTCTCGCTTTCTTTCTTCACGTAGCATAACAGAAGAGTAACTTTTTAAAAAGTAGGTAGCAGTGATGAGGGATTCCTTTTCTCTGCAGAAAGCACCAGTGAAATCCCCACAGGACACGCTGTAACCTGTTCTAAAGAACAATGGAAAACATGACAGGAATCTGTGAGTTTTTACACTGGAACTTCATAGCTTCATTTTCCTTTGTCTTGTTGCCAGTGGTTTGCAGAGGCAGCTCTGGCGGCTCGGGGAGCGCTGCTGCTCGGGGAGCCGAGGCTGCTGCAGGGCGAGCGGAGGGAGCCGCAGCGCGGCCCGGAGCTCCCGGCCGGGGCCCAGCCCGAGCCCGCCCGGCCCGGCCCGGCCCGGCACGCTGCTCCTTACATGGGCATGGCCGCGGCTCGCCCGGGGCCCGGGCGGGGTGGCCCGCTGGAGCCGCGCCGGGCCGAGCCGGGGGCGGCGCGGCCCGGGGGGCTCAGCCAGACAAAGAACAGTCCCGGCAACCAAATAAGGAAGTTGGAGCGGGAGGATTTCAGAATAGGAGCGGAGGGGGGAGATGCCAGGGAAGCCGGGGAAGCGGTCTGTGTGCGGGGAGCTGCTCTCTGTTGTTTTAGTGGAGTGGTGAATGCAGGGGATCGAGGCTGGCGGACTTGTCCGTATCCTTCTGTGATCTTCAGCCAGCAAAGTTAAGAACTCAAGCTGTGTTTGTCATATTTTCTCATGTTTCTAAAAGCTCTCTACAGATTTTTGTTTAGGAAGGAGGGGTCTTTGGCAGCCCCGTTGGTTAGCAGACTGAAGATAAATGAGTCATCCTTTGCCAGGGGGAAAGAAGAGTCCCATTGCAGATAATTTCAAGCATTGCAAAACCATGAGTTTTTGTCTACTGTAGTGTTCTAATGAGAACTTAGAAATTCATCTAGAAAGGGTACATAGGCACCCCTGAGAGTCAGAGGTGTCTTTGCAGTTAAAAATAGTAGTAGAGAGAGAATAGAAAGAAAACAAGTACTAGAAAACCCTTAAACTGCCCTGACAATTCAGAGGGAAAAGCATTTCATAACCACATAAAATACGGAAAATGTTATGGGATTTCAGAAAGGCGTGTTAGGTACTGGTTTAAACATAGGTGTAAAATTCATGCCCTGTGATCCAGTGTCTTGGGACGTTGCTTTACCTACTTATATGGGCTGATGTTAAAAGGTCTTATTCCTGGTGGAAAAACACATGGGACACCATTGACTTTTTCACTTCAGACTTAAAGCAGGAAGAATCCACACAACAAATATTCAGAAGGAAGAGCTATAATCTCTGCCGAGTGTGTGAAACGTAGAATAGAGAAAACTAAATAGCTGTGGGCACAAACTTCAGCAGTAACGTTTAACATACTGGCCTGGTTTGCTCTGGTTTCAAAACGTTAGCAACAGAATGTGTCCCAAAGTCACAGCCTTTATAGCAAACAATTACATGCACTGTGAGCTTGACATCCTGATGAAAGGAAGTAAGTTATGCCTTGATCTTGAAATTGTGACAAGATCAGCTCATAAACAGCTACTGAAAAACATTTTAAATACTGTAGGGAAGCCTGGCTCAGAAGAAACAGCTTCTTTATCTTTCCTGACAGGCTTCACAATTACAGCAGCTGTAAGTTACTGAAGTGTAGCTAATTGAAAGATACAACACACTCACTATTGCCGTATCCGGGCTGTTAAAGAAGGGAATGTAGTGTTGAGATTTGAGTTCAGAACTGGAAGGACTTACAGGTGGCATTCAAATTGCTGTAATTGTCTGCAACTTTTTATAAGCCTTCTAGCAATTTTAGCATCTGAAAGTGCAGGTAGACCTGTCATAAATCCATGGCAATGCTTGTAAAAGTGAGTTTCAGTATCACATTGAAAAGTGTTGTCAGCTTTACTTTGAAGTAAAGCCTGAGCAGTGAATGGGTTTTTTTCTAGGTTATATTTTCTAGGTTATAATTTCCAGAGCTCTCACACATTGCTGTATCAGTAGTTTGGCAGGCCAGGAAATCTTATGGATGACTCATGGATAAAACAGACCAATCCTGTACTGAAGTATCTAGGAACTTTAGGAAGTCATTGGGGTACTTGGCTTCTCCATAGGCTTGTTGTTCAACCATCACTGTTCCAGTTCCTTATTTGAAAGTGCCTACATATTAGATGCACAGTTTTTCTCTGTGCTGTCATAGGAGTTGCACAGTATGTCTGATCAATATCATTTAATTTTTTACCCTGAGGACCTTTGCTATTTTAGTCTGAAAGGTGAAATAGTGGTATAACAAAGAAGACTTAAGTGTGAGTCACTTCGTCACCATGTATGTACACATACATGCAAGTATACATGTATTTCCACAAAAATGGTAACTCCTGCCTTATGAAAATTCTCTCAGCAATAGAAACTTCTAATTTTCATTCTTCTCTTGGTATTGTTAGAAGTTTGGACAGAATTCTTTTGTTGTCGCTGTTGTTGTTGAATCATGTTTTCCTAGATCAGAGACTGCAGTATGATTTGCTATCAAGTGTTGGCCCTAGCTGTGTTTTCCTTTTTGTAAAGCACATAACTTCAATGGTGTGTATTTGCAGAATTGAAAGTGATGGGAAATGCTTGCCTAAATATTCTTTCTTGCAACAAACATGTGATCTTTTGTTTTCCAGAAGTGCTAAGAACAACAAAAGCCACAAACAGCTTGGAAATTCTAGTTCAGACATTGGGAATTTCACCAAAAAGAAATAATACCAGACAAAGCAATTTACACTACCTCAGTGTCTGCCAACACCAGCCAAGTTAGGTAGTAAAGGATACTTGAAATAGTGCTAAATGCTTTTGATTGGCACATGTTTGGTAACTACCATTTCAGAGATATAGTCAGTCACTTTCAGTTTTGGGAAATCCTAATTTTGCATTCTGGCCTTCTAAAGAAATTTCAAACTCTCACACATTCCAAGAAAATTAGTTTCCTGTTCCTGGCTTAGGAATCTCCATTCAAAGCTATGCAGAAAAGTCTTGACTTTTTTGTCAAGTACAGTAGTGTACTTGTTGCAATACAACACAGTAGGGGATGTAGTTTTACAAGGATGCTTTTTTTTTGTTTTGTTTTAAATAAAAAAATTAAAATCTGCAATGGTTGGCATGCCAAAGGCTATTTTGCACAGCTAGTGTAAATGGGATGCATTTCCCTTAGCAAAAACAGGGAGATCGCTGGACTGGCCTCCATAGATCATTGAATTCAGTAAGCTGCATATGAATCAGTTTGGAAGCTTGTAAGCTCTTCTGGTCAGTCCTTCAGGGTCTATTTTACTGACATTTCCATCTGAGTTTCATGATGTTTGAACTGTAATATGATGCAAAGCTTCATTGTGGCTAGCTGAATACAATTTGGGTTGATTTACAGGCATGCCTATATCCTTGCATTAATTTCTAGTTTTTAAGACCAGAAGAATCTTATGTCATGTGTCTCCCTGATTAGAAAACACCATTTGAATCTCAATCACAACTTCTTCCTAGATCTTTTTAATGAAATTTTTAAGTTTTATTTGTTGTATTTTTTTCCTTTTGTCAAAACGTCCTGTTTTGATTTAAAAAAATTGAGAGTTGTGGTCTTAACTAGTGTGATCAGAATTGCACACTCCAGTATAGCTTTAAATGTCTCAGTTAAGTCAGCAGCTACAATGCTAAATTTTTGCATATCATAACAAGGAAAAATCAAGGAGACAAAGGTAAGAAAGGAAACAGAAGTATGTAGTTTTCTGTATTATAGTAGCACCTGGAAAACAGCTGTTGTGAATAAAAATATATGTACACTATTAAAATACACTTCCTTCACTGAAGATACATTGCAGGCAAAAAGATTGTATTTAAATGCTATAAATTATTCTGTAATAGTTTAAGAATTTGACAGACTGTCTCATTAAGTCCATTGAGTCATTTTCATTTATTTTCACTCATTGCTGAGAATGTGAAGACTTAGTGTAAGATTTTCTCTCTGCATTTTCAGCTTTTCTTTCCTGAAGGCATCCTTCAGGAAAGACGTTTTTGTGCTTCAAACAATACTGATTTCATTAGGAAGCTTCTCAAAGTTTGAACAAATGCTAGCAAGAAAACTTCAGGCAGTTTGGTGTTTGCCTGCTTTACTAGTGACATCTACCATTATCTTCCCTGGTCCCCAGAAATTAGTTGTTGGACTCCTTTACTGCATTTTCCAGAAGCTGTTTTTTATCATTATAATTATGTTTTAATTATTTTTTTTAAATATTCGGATTTAATTGGAGTTGTAGGCAATTGTCTTTTTATGTGTAAATTAGTTTTCCTCATTTCAGTTTGCCAGTCATGCTGTAGATATAGTTGGAAACTCCTTAAACCAGAAACAAATGTTCCTGGGACTGGAATTATAGGCAAAGTTGTTTACAAGAAAGAATCACAGATCATATTAAGTTAAGCATATGGTTTTACTTCTTTTCTCTTTGGATCTTAATCTCACAATGTGCCTCACGCTTGTTTCCCAGTAAGATGAGCTTCATTTTCACTTTCTATGCCTGAATATGCTGTGGAGTCAGAGAAAAAGCAAGTGTCTTGAACTAAGCTGGTGTGCACAAGCTGTCTCTGCTTTCATCTTCCATCCTCATGAACTTAACATATGCATACGCACACAGACATAAAATTCTTATGTGCACAAATTTTAAGAGCTGTGATGGAAGAAATGTTGGAGAACTTCTTAATGCAGGTCTTTGATGCAGTATTGTCTCAACCTGTTATAATCAAATACAAAAGGGAAGGTGCAGTTAAGTGATGTGAAGTCCAGGTACTGTTTTTCTATCACAGACCTTTCCTACTGTACATCAGTCTGCTCTTTGTTGTGTGTGTTACATCATCTGCACCTGTTACAGGCCGTAACAGAACTGTGTTCTGCTTTTTAGATAAAATACTATTGTCAACAAGCATACCTACCAGAAATCATAGAGAGACCTGATCAGCCATGAGTGATACTCCTTTTATCTTTGTACTATCTTAATACTATGTGTATAAGCTACCATGCTTCCTCCTCAGAGTCATGTACCAGAATTGGAAACAGGGTGCTAGTGCAGTGCCAGCCTTCTCACGGCGAGGTTCTGGCGTGCCACTCTGTTCTACCAATGGGGAGATGCTTTACTTTCCCCACCCCTTTTTCCTAACTGGCAGCATTCCTCTGTTCTTCCTGTTACATTCTGGAGTGATTGAGTGATGTGGAGCGAGTTCTGAGTCCTAAAGAGGGCTTAAAGGTGAAATGGTGTGAAAGGGGTTGAGTAAGCAGAGAAATTTTTGGTGCTACCTTGTTCTGCATTGTCCACTCTGGAATGAAATTTCACCAGTAGAGGTCTTGCTCATTTTGGAGGTTCATACCAGTTGGGGGGAAATAGTTATGGTGATGTTCTTGTAAACCAAACAGTTTTCCAAGCATCCAGAGCTGAACTATAATACACACTGATTGGAAACTGGAGCTCAGAGAGGAAAGAGGACCACCCTTGCTTTCATCTGCCCTAAAATCTTCTAACTGTTGTCCAGGATGTTGAACAGAGAGATAAGAGGCAGCATGTTCATACACTCTACTCGCTCATGAGGTAGAAAATGCAAGTGATACCACCAATCACCTCCGTGGGCTAAGCATGGAATTGAGAATAGTGATTTTATTGATGAATCTTTTGAGATTATTGATCTTGTTTAAAATAGGTGTTTAAGTAGATGTTACTAGTGATTAGTTGTGTTCTATGATTGCTTTTTAAACTGATGTTGGCATGTAACCTGTAAGAAAGCACTGGATCTGGACCACGTGGCTTATGGTAGGAAAGCTATGAACCAACAACAGAAATCTGACACCCTTTATCTCCTTGTGGAAAAAAAGAGGGGGGAAAAAAGAGAAAAAAAAAAGAATAATCTACCTTCAAATGAACATCGTAGTGGAATATATAGTAGTAATTAAAGTATTTAGAGTAAGTGACACTCTGGAAGGTTTTTAACTTGCATAATTAGATGACAAAACAACTAGATTTTTTTTTATCATATAGTAGGTTTTTTTCTGATCACTGATGCTATTCTTTGGCAGGTGAAGAAGGCACAGGAGTCTAAAATATATGACTACAGTGCAATAACACAATACTTTCTTTTCTGAAAAAAAAAATTAAATTCAGTTTAATCTGAACATTTGGACTCTTGGTAGTGATGAGTAGTGGATAAGTGTTATTTTAAAAGAACACAGAAGTATTAAAGGGCTTCGAAAGAACAACTTGAGATATTGCTCCTTCAGTTTTACATTAAATGTGTAGCCATCCCACCCGCTCTGTTATGCAGACAAAAATGATGTGGCAATCATGGAAACTTTTGCCTCGCAGAAGAGCTGATGTAAATTCTCGTAGCAACACTTTCGTGCAGCTGTATGGCAATATGGAAGAGCTTGGGATGTTTCTCTAGGCTGTTGCAGCGCCTTCTCAAGTTTTTTCTGCTGGCTATGGATGTTCCTGGAGGGAAAAAGTGAACTTCCAGCCTGGGACCCGAGCAAAGAGCGTACCACGGAGTCACAGTTCATGCAACTGCGAGGAAGAGTAACTAAGGTTGCGGCGGCAGGGAGAAACACGCCGATGGCGACTCGCTGCGGGAAGCCCACGTCTCTCTGCAGTTCCCGGCAGCCTGGGAACGCCTCCCGCACGCATCGGGGCGCCCGGGGCGGCCGCGGGACTCTTAACGTGAAGCTGCCGGAGTGGGACGCGCCGGCGGCGGCTCCTCTCTGAGTCACGGCCGGAGCTGCGGCCCGGGCCCGCCCTATATAGATAGCCACGGGTACCTGCGGGCGCTGCTCCGCTCGGCTCCGGGAAGCCTGCGCTCGGCTATGTGAGAGCTGCCCGCTCCGCCGTGCCCAGGTAAGATGGCAGGGTACTTTCAGGAGTTCGCAGTGACGCGTCTTCTTCAGATGAGGTGAACGCACGGCAGAAGCGCTGATAGGAGGCGAAAGGTCAGGGCACATGAAATTATGCTGTAATCGGAGCGGGCTGATCGCCTTTCTTTCGAGTATTTCTGCTTTTGATCTACTCTTTTTTGCTTTTTTAGTTTGCCTCATCGTCGGTAGTCGCATTCGAGTTTGGCTGATGCGCTTTATTTGCCGATCCCTTGGTGTTTCCAAACGCAGAAAGGATGCTTTTGTGGCGGCAGCAGCTCTGTGCATCTCTGTAGTTTAAGACTTGCTAAATCAGTCCTTAACAGATATGATAAGGGCAGTAAACTCTGAGTGCCTTCCCAGCCTTCTTTGTACGAGACTTCTGTAGGAACCTAGTGATACACGTCTGGATGAAGAGAGTTGGTAATGGGCAGGAGACTTGATCTTTTAGAAGATTTACTACAGCTTCTTACCAAAATTAAACAAAACACTGTAGTTTGGGTTGTTCTGTGGAATTCATGTGTCTATAAGGAAGACATATTTGGTGATCTAGCACTTAATGTACACTTGTAGCTAAATTTTTTTGTCTAATATTTGTCACTGGGTGTTGAAAGGAATTTGGTGTTACTTAGTAACTTTGTAACTTGCAACAGCAAGGAAGCTTTGGAGGTTTTTTCCTTCTTTTCAAAAGTCTGCAGCACACATCAGACATTTGTTCAAATTTTAGTAGTGAGGACGAAAAAAAAAAAAAAAGAAAAGAAAAAAAAGAGGAAAGTTTCCTGGCAGTAGGCACATAATTAGAAAGAAGGCTGGGAAAAGTAAGACTGGCCTTTATAATGATGTGTTTACAGAAACTTGGAACGCAGAGATATGCATTGGCTATCAAAGAGAAACCAACGTCTGCTATTGGAACATTTGGGTCAGCTTTATATTAAGGAATATGGCACTGCAGAACACACATCTAAAAATAGGAGTGGACACAGTCAATGTTTCATTAGGCTCTGAAGTCAAGAAACTGTTTTTCCGTGGTATTCTGTGGCTGTATTGAACTGAAACCATGATTCCTGTGAACAGACCTTATATTTCTGAAATTAACTTTGTAAGATGTATTACATACTGTGCAGAAAGTTTTATCTTCACTCACGAGTTTGTGTGCACAGAGATACACTGGCATTCTGGGGTGGGAAAAGTTATGATGTTCTTTAAGAAAGCCCAGTGGTTTCCAGACATCCAGAGTTGCTCTGTGATTCACAATGCATACCAGACATAAAAGGATTAAGATATAGAATTGATAACAAGAGGATGGAAAAAAACCATAGAAAGAGTCAAATGGCTCTCTGCATATGTCCATTGATTGTATCTAAACCACTTCACTATGAAAATGGGACAAATACTTGTGAGAACAAGATTCTGAGAGAGATTGTGTTACATCCTGCTTTTGGTTGGGGAACAAAACCTGAAAGAACTATCTGTGAAATGATGTTCTTGTACTAATTTTCCTGGCCAGAAGGAGAAACCCTGTGGGAAAAGGTGGGGGCAGAGGGATAAGAGTTTGAATAAACGAAACTGGAAATATGGGGTGGGAGATATACAGATGTTCTTGCAATGTTTGAAACATGTAGGAATATGCAGGTAGGATATTATTGGAATTAAGAGTGTCTCATTTGGATAAAACAAATCCTCATCTTTGAGGTGGTGGAAATCTGATGGTGGATGTCATCTTTGAGATGAGATTTCTTTCATCTTCGAGATAATGGAAATCTGATAATCACAAAGTCAGAATTTACCAAGCTATCACACACTGCAATCTGATGTAGCAGTTTTCCTAAAATTGGAACAGTGGATATGTGGTCAAGGTTTGTTAGCAGTTGGTGGATATATGTCATATAACTTTTCTTGCGGCTTTCTGAATCAAGAACATTTTTTTCCTTAAAAAACTGCCCTGAAAATTTGAAGTGTGTTTTAACTAACAATTAAAAAGCATTGAAGTAAGATAAATGTTTTTATGTTGTTACATTTACTGAAATCCTAGAAAATTTTCTATTATCTTCAAAGTGTTTTTACGTTTCTTTTTTTTTTTTTTTTTTTTTTTTTTACTGGCAAAGCTCATCTTGCTGGGCACTCATGCCCTAGTTATTGTGGGCCTATTGAGTAGCCTGAGTCTACTGTTTTCTCTTTGCAGAGACTGTGTGATGATTGCGACATACAAAACTTTGCACTGCAGAGTTTTTTGAGCTTATGTGATGGTTGTGGAAGGCATGAGAGTCTAACTGCTCCACAAGCAGGAGCATGATTGCAGTTTTGTCATCCACTTTGTGGTCTGTGTGACTGCAGCAGCCATTTCTAATAGCTATGTTAGAACAGCATGCTTCCTTTTTTGTAAGGACACAGTGGTAAATCTGATGAGTAATGTTCAGCTGTTGGGCTTTAGGCATTGGAAGACCAAGGAAGAAATCTGCCTGGAATTGACCTGTGGGATGCTTTTAGCCCACTTATATGGAGAATTTCTTCTTTCTCTCCTCTACAGAATTTCTATTACTCTGTTTCAAAATGATCGTGAAAGACTTACCTTATTGAGCTTACCTCGTTCTCAGCTGGCCAGTGTAAACTGGTCATACTTGTAAAATCATGTAGTTGATGGAAATGTTGTGTTCCTCAAACAGCAAACAGCAACCTAATTTCTCATCCAGTTCTACTTAAATTAGCTACTTTGCAATTTTACTCATTCCAACCTTCACGTGGATCCATGTGCCTGGGGGCAGAGCAAACTGTCAATGAGTGTGATGCCATGTATGTAGGTTTTCTCTCTCTGTATAGCATCATTTCCTGTAGATTATGAATATTTGTAGGCACTACACCTGAAAGACATGAAGATAAAGATGTTTGGTTTTAAAAGCTGAGTTTCTAATCTGAAAATGTGTAGATAAGTGCATAGAGCACAGTGCAAAGAAACTGTCTGAAAGGTGAAGATAGTATATGCAACATTAGTTGCATCATTTCAATATAAAATTTTTTA
Organism: Phylloscopus collybita; assembly: GCA_027886175.1. Taxonomy (NCBI): domain Eukaryota; kingdom Metazoa; phylum Chordata; class Aves; order Passeriformes; family Phylloscopidae; genus Phylloscopus; species Phylloscopus collybita. The sequence continues at coordinate 36,448,305 of JAJNNQ010000009.1, read as the reverse complement.
TGTTATTGCTCTGTTTTTTCATTTGCTGTTTACTGTGCAAGGAAGGAGTCTTCAAGTATTTGGGGGTTGTACTGGATCTTTACTGATCTGCAAAGAGGTGGTGGCCCTAAGGTTTTGTTTTCCGAGTAAAAATTTCAGGATTATATGGAACATATAAATTGACTGATAGTCCCAGATATGTTCTTGAGAACATTATAATTGACTGGAAATCTTTTATCCTGGGAATATCATTTAATCAAAATATGCCTATGGACTTTTGTATTCATGTATCATTTTCCATCTTGGAAACATTCCTGCTTTCTTAACAGATAGGATTTCAGTGCTAGATTAAGTAATAAGGTTCCCTTTGGAGTGAAGTGCCCACTCAGTAATAGCAATACTCAGCAGTGATTTCATGGCGATAATGGATGCATTTGGAAGAATAAGAAAGAATATGTATGGAGTAATTACTAACCAAATTACAGTATGCCTAGAAGACTAATTTTAACCTCTTACTTGCAGAAGGTGAAGAGTCTTGTGACCACAAGTGTCAGAACTTTTTGGAGCATTATAGATAATTTACATTTTGGTATTCATATAATTAAAAATATAATTATCATAATTAAAATATAATTATCATAGAAGAACCAATAATTAAGGCAGTTCTCTTTATATGTGTAGTCCACTTTCTGGATTAGTACATGAATAGAAAATTTAGGAAATACTTTTCCTCCACATTTCTGTCTAGACACTTACATGGTCCTTTTCCCACCTGCTTCAGACATTCTAGCCTTTGCCAAGGCAGGAAGTTTGTATTTCCTTTATTGAAGCAGAAAGTGATTGTAATTAGTGTATTGTGTATGGCACTCCCCAGCACTTCCCCCTTCCACAAAAGGAAGGAATTTTAAGATAAACAGCACTTACTTTTATATAAATAAATAAATATAGTGGGCTCAGTTTCTTGCTGGGCTTTTTCTGCCTCATGCACCTGTGTGAGGTGAGCCAAGAAGCAACTGAAATCTGCTTTGCCTAGTTTTCATAGTGTGCATATCTCTCCAGTCATAATTTGAGCAAGAAATCTTTGATTACCTTAGATTATCTTAAACCATTGTTTGTAGCAGTTACTCAGAATTCTTTCCAGTACTTCCTAGGACATTCTTCTGAGCCTGGGAAATTGTATTCATTCACATCAACAAAATATGTTCCTGTTGAAATTTCTCTTTAAAATGGGCTTCACATTTTGTTTATTACCAATTTCAGAAGATGGTCTGCATTATATGTGCTAGAATATAGCAGAGGATAAGAAAAAAACAATTCTTATTATTCTTTTTGAGAAACCAATCTTATATCACAGTTTGCTGTAGTGTATTTCAAGCCAAAAGTGGTAATGTGGGGTTGAGTTCCTACCTCAGCCTTCATAATATGGAAGAGTTATTTAGTTGAGGAGTAGAGTCTATGCGTCAGGAACTTCTATACTGCATTGCCAAAGTGCCCAAGTTCTGGTAAATGTTCATAAGGTGGTATATATCTTATTTGTTCTTTTGGGATTGTGTAAAGTAAAAGTTTTTTAGAAAGACTATTATTTGCAGAAATAATGTGTCAGCCAGCAGAAATGTACAGGAAAAGTATTTTTTGGTTTTCATTGGCAACACAGTTACATTTTTTTTTCCAGGCTTAAATGTAAAAATAGATTAGCACACAAAAAAACTGTTTTAGTGGTGTTAATATTTATACCAACCATACTACCCCACTGAATTCACAGTAAAGACTGATACTTGTTTTGTATGCTACTGTACTCAATATGACAACACAGAACCTGAGGCGTGCATGTAGATAATGGGAAAACACAGGGTATTACATTTACAACATTAATATTTAGCTCTTATGATCTTAAGTGGATTTGTTTCAATCTTAGCCTTTACAAGATTTCTGTTTATTCTAAAACAGAAGGCCAAGAAGGCCGATGGCATCCTGGATGGTATCAGCAATAGTGTGGCAGCAGGACCAGGGCTGTGACTGTCCCCCTGGACTCTGCAGTGCCGAGGCCACACCTTGAGTACTGCGTTCAGTTTTGGGCCCCTCACTTTGAAAATGATATTTTGATGCTGCAGCGGGTCCAGAGAAGGGCAACAAGGCTTGTGGAAGGACTGGAGAACATGAGGATTGGCTGAGGGAGCTACGGGAGCTCCTTATCTGGAGAAGAGGAGGCTCAGGGGGACCTAATTGCTCTCTACAGCTGCCTGAAATGAGGCCGTGTTGAGGTGGGGGTCAGTGTCTTCTACCATACCTGCAGTGAGAGGATCAGAGATAACAGCCTCAAGCAGAGGAGGGTGAGATTCTGATTAGATATCAGGAAAAAAAATGGTTTAGAAGTTACAGTGGTGGTGCTGGGTTGATGGTTGGACTTGATGATCTTAAAGGATTCAATCAGCTGGATTTAATGTTTAGATTGCAACTTAAAATGAATTCTTCTCCTGTGATGGAAATAAAATTTACATCAGAGAGCAAGAAATGCATGCAGGCAGTATCTGGTAGACTGGACAAACTTCATTAGGAGGTCCTGCCTGGGCTTTAGTGAATAGAAAAAGAGAATGGAATATTTAAATTTTTTTTGTACTTCTGCTACAGATTAATTTTAAAAATATGACCCATTTATTTCTCCAGCTACACTGAATACAGAAATCTGGTTTAAATCAAGACCCACATGTGTTATAGCAACTTTTCTCAGGAGAGCCAACCTGCTGGGTGTAGGCCAAGCTTTCAGCTGAGCTTGCTCCTACCCATTTTTGCACCTTACTCACAACTTGGAAGACTTACTCTTAAAATAGCATAATTTTTTTTCTGTAGTTGGATTTTGAAGTATTTTTAAATTTTTACTCTACAGCTGAATTCATTCTTCTGAATAGGCTGAATCACAGTATGAAAGCACTCACTAGAAACAGAATTGTTTCTTTCAGTTCTAAGTGCCATGTGTGTATGTGCATCCAGGTGTGTATAAAATGTTTCTAACCTCAAAGATTATGCAGATTTTTTATGAGAGAAGATAATGCAAGTCTGTTTCTGTGTGCATATGAATCTAATGGAGTGTGAATGTGTGTGTGTGTGTGTCTGTGTGTCCTTACACAACATAAAATCTCTATCTGACTTATGGGGGTGCTTTGTTTAAAGCAGCTATTAAAGTGAAAAAAAGTTTTAATAGCCAACTTTGGCTAGCAAGGAGATTCACCAAGGCAACACAGAAAGTTTTGCACAAATGAAAGTAGAGTTTCCTTGCTCAGAAACCCAGCGGTGCTGTATTTCTTTTAGCCCACCTCACTCTACTTACTTTGGCTCTGAAATATAAAGCCTTGCTTTGCAGTGTTTGAAGGCTTCAGGAGGGCAACCTAATTTATGGTTATTTTTTTTTGACCCAAGATCTAGTGAAATTTTTAGTACAAGTGAAGCTTTGAAAATCCCAGGGGTGATCATAATATTTTGTGGATGGGGTATTTTCATGCAGTCTGTGTTTGTGTGTGATTTGTGTTTCCAGTTAAAATTTCTAGGGAATTTAATAAAGGCATGAGTTATTTGGTATTACATTACTGATGGTGATTCTGTTGCAAGATGATGCCATTTATTTCTGTGCAAATCTGAGGTGCCTAAAACCAGAATTACATAAAGAATATTTAAAGGGAATATTGATATCCACACCTACAGAGGTGTTGGTGCATATCACCAAATGTCTTTCAGACATTTTCATGGAAAGACTGCCTGGGTTTCAGAAGTGTTCATCTGTATTTCTCAGCTGACAAGCTACCAGACTGTATTTTTCTCTATAAACTGCAGATTGTTTTCTTTTCCACAAAACAAATCTTCCTCATCTGACATGGTCAAATTTCTACTCCTTTTCTGTTTCCAGCACTACCTGAAAATTTTCATGTATCCATGGCAAGTCTCACGTGCATGAGTTCAATGTCCTGCTGAATAATGCTTATTTTTTTCACATATAACATTTGTAGGCAATTTTTTTGGGGCAGTAAATAGATTGCCATACTGCTTGGCTATGCTCTAGGACAAAGTCTTGATTTCCTGTAAAACATCATCATTTTCCCATCTTTTTCAAAATCTCGAGATTTGTATGTGATGTAAAAAAGAGAAACAGTTCTTCTATCAGTGTCTGTAGACATATTAAATCCATAATGTGAGACTGTGGAAATTCACACTGTATTGACAGTACATTGTGTTGTCTTATGAGTCTCTAGGATGTTACATGTGGTATGTGGTTTTCGTTCTTTTATCTGTAGGACTTCTGGAGTTTCTGCTAGGGATTTTGCAGTTATTAACTGTTAAATATTTTCTTAAGTGGTTCATCAGGAATTACTGGAAAATTATTGCTTCTGTTTTCTGCTTTGTATTAAAATATCTAAGCCTCTTTTTTTTTTTCTTTTTAAGAGAAAAGAATTCTATCAGTTGTATTTCCGAAGCACTTAAGCTTAGATCATGCTTTCATGGATATGCAACTGAATTAGATGACTGTTGCATGCACATTTTCCACATAGATGGAGAGAAAAAAGGAGTGTCTGTTAAGATAAAATCAAAATGATATGTCAACATTTTTTAAAACAAAGGATGAACTTTCAGCTATTGACTCTGAGGTTACATCTACAGTTGTCTCTGACCCATAAACCACAGTGACTTCAAGTGTTTCTCTGATTTCAGAAATAAAAATTATACACTGATTCTAAAACTCTAGGCTCCCATATCTCCCATCCTTTCAAAAGGTAACAGTGACACTGATGGATAGATACAAAGAGACAATGTAAATAGTGACATTTATCAGAACCGCTCCAGAAAAAGGAGCAGGAGGCCCAGAATCAGGATCTCTGCCAGGTTTGCTTTGCTCTCCTACCAGTTATATGGCTGCCATCAGCAACCAGCTGGAAGCAAGACGTCAGCCTTCTCTGCAGCCCTGGCTGGAACATCTTGCACCAATCTAGTCTTGATGTCAAAGGCACGTCATGTGGTATGCGGGCTGAAGCACGGTGGAACCATTCCCGGGATGGTGAAGCTTAGCACCGACCACATGCACCGCAGTTAGCCCAAAATCAATGTCTTGGTTTCAGCTCTGAGGAATCTTTGGAGTAGGGAAGCAGTGGTGTTTGGAGCAGGAGCTGATATCTTCAAGGAGCAGGGGCTTGTGATTGTTTAAGCTTCAGCATATCCAGCTGGTGTGTTGTATCTCACTGGAAGTTTTCTTCAACAAACGATCCCAGGGATTCTGCAGGATCACAGAAGTATCAACAAATTTAGACCTCAGAAACACACAAAGAAGTTGTGGATGTTCTGTTTGTTACAGGCTGCAGTTATAAATGAGGGTATTAACATGGGAGCACAAATGTTATGAATTAGTTTCAGGTTCTTTTGGTATCCAGGTCTTGAGATGAAGTAAGCCGTTTGTGCGCTTTAACAGATCTGATTATTATTTAGGGCATGGGTCTGTGTGGTGAAATGTTTGGTTCAGAAAAAGTATTGAAGTCTTTAACGTTAGATTTAACGTGTTGTTTTACAAAAAAGGCAGTAAAATACCTCTGGTTTCATCCTCTTCTGGCTGCAGTTTGCTTCTTCTACAAGTCGGCAGACAGGGCTGTTGCATCCTCACTTTTAACAGTCTTTGAAACTGTTTTGTAACTTTGTCAAGTTAACATTCCGGTTGGGTACAAACTTTGAATTTTTTTTTGTGGTAGACTGTAACTAGGAAAGAGGAGTGACCTAGGGACAGTTAATTATAATAAATTACAAGAAAGCTCTGTTGACCACTGAGGTTAATTGTTGGTTTGTAACTAAAACACAGCACTCACATTATGTCCTTTTTTGGATTAAGAAGATAGATGTTTGTGCTTTAAGCATTACTCTCTACAAATGCAAGAGAGACAGGCCCTGTTTACTGAGTGAATTCTTGTAAGAGTACTGAATCAGAGGAACTGTTTGCAATGCTAATATTTGAAGGAACATGCTCATTGATAAAGAGCAGAACAGAATAGAATTGGAATGCTTTTAAGCAGGAAGCTGATCGACAGTAAATGAAAGCTGGGGAAATTGAGTGAATTTGTATGAACATACAGAGCTCAGTGATGCCCAGTATTTTTGCTTAGTGACTAACCTCTCTTTTCTCTGAAAAGATTTATTATGTCTGCCAGAATATCCAATGCTGGCAGAGCAAAGCTGATTATGCAGAGTAATGGATTGACTAATCAGAGTGAAACTGGGATGTTCGGGAGAGATTTGTAAAACGTGTGAACAGTACCTTTCTAATTAATGAAGTGGCCAGGTCCCTGTATAAAGAGTGATACAAGACAGAAGCTGCTTGTCTGAGAGATTAAAATTTTCACAACTTCATAATTTAATAATACTTTATGTGCTTCTGAGTTATGGAAATTCTCTCTGTCATCGTTGATGGTCTTTTTGATAGAGGTAGAATCACAGAAATTTGCTGTTAAGCTTTCCGAGTTACTGATGTTACTCTCTCTGGTTGGTTTTTGAAATTGTTCTCAAATGCTTCCTCTATTTAAGTACCTCAGAGTCCTCAAAAGTTGTGTTACAGGTTGTTCACTGCTTTACATGAATCTGAAAATGTCTTTGTTGAGATATTTAAAAAGGAAGATACTAATATGATTAGTTTCTCAATTAATTGCCCTTCATTTTGAAAACTTTAGGATTTGCTAAGATCACTGACCAGTGGTGAAGTTTGTAGAAAAATTGAAACTAAGTAACTGCAACATGCCTGCATTAAGGACAGAAAAGGGGTAGTTTTTTGGGTGTGGGGGACATGAAAAACATCTTTTCCTTATTGAGAAACAGTTTATTGTTTCAGAGTTTTCCTTGGATGCTCTTGGATGTATCCATTCACGTCTAAATTAATGGTTTGTCCTCTTAAATTGCTGTATGTCCCTCATAGTCATGTCATTTGTAATGAAGTCTTCTATTGCACAGACTCCAGTCATATGAGTATTGCATGTTGATGTGCAGATTGGCATGTTGTGTGGACAGGAACATGTTTAAACTAAACTCGTGCTTTTGGTTTAATGAAACCATTTCAATGCTTTTTTGCAGAAGATGTTATTGGTTTTGCTATTATGATAGTACACATTGTCCAGTGTTTTTGAAAAATTGTCCTTCTACTCAAATTCTCATTGAGGTGCTAACTCAGGATTTATCTGTGGCATGTTTGAATTTTTTATTCCCCTCTAAGATAAGGATTACATTTACTGTTGTTGGTGAATTTACACACTGGCCTAAATACTGAAAGATAGTAAGCCATCAGAAATAATGCTGTTGTACATCGTGTCCAGGCTAAGTCAGGCAATGACTGGGAATAACTCAGTTATAAGAGTCTTTAGGAACTGTCAGGTTTACTTAGTTGTGTTTCATTAACTTTAAACTTTATTGTTTCTGTTCTGTGATAAGTATGTACACCTAAGCAGTTTGGAGCGCTTGCTGTGTTAGGAGTATTTTTCTGATATAATTTCACCGACCCTACTGCTTCCTTCAGCTCTAGTTTCATGTTTCCTAGCCCAAAACAGAGGGAAAAGCAACATTTCTAAACTGTAGGTGAAAAGTAGTGCATAGAATTAGTACAACCGTTTGCCAAGTCAAAGTTAACTAAGTGATAATTAGGTGGTATTGAAGGAGATACCTTCTGATTTATACATTTCTAGGCATTCTAAACTGTTATTCAACTGACGTTTCTTGTGAAACTTCATTGTGTGAGCTGTCTTAAGATTGCATAGAAAAGACCTTTAAGATCATCAAGTCCAACCATTAACCCAGCACCACCACCATGTTCACCAGCAACCCATGTCCTCCAGGTGCCATATCCACACATTTTTGAACACTTCCAGGGATGGTGACCCCACCACTTCTCTGGGCAGCCTATTCCAGTCTACAGCTTGTAAGAGTTATGTATTATTGCTACCTTAGTCATTTAACAAAAAAAAGTTCTCCTGAGCTTGTGAGAAATTCTGCCATATCACTTATTCCAATTTTTAAAGCAGATGATGTCATTCATCACTGTTATTTAGACTACCTGGATTTGTATGCCATGATAAGCCTTCTCTGTGATCTGAGTGCTTAATTAAATCTTGGAAAAAATTCCAGAGTGACACCAAAAATTCTCATACTCCTTTTTATATAGGGTCATCTTCCAGGCACAAAAGAAAGATTTCTGCATTTTCACTGCTTAAATATGCTGATAAAAGTTGATGCAAAAGGTAGCATATTCAGACATTGTAGCAAGTTTTCTGGAAAGAGCATGGAGACTGATTGACTTCAGTCACACTACCAAATGCTGATCAGGTGCTTTCCATTTCTGTTGCTACTCCTAGGACTTAACCTGGGACGTGGCTATGAAACCTTTACATCTCCAAGAATTTCTATGTTGTTTAAGTAACAGCAAATTACTGAGATACTTCATTGTCCTTAAAAAAAATTACACTGGGAGCAAAACCTAGTATTTTTTAAAATGTATTTCGATATGTAGACAAATTTTAAACACAAAATTTTAAATTCACTTGAAGTTAAATTCATATGAAAGTTGCTTGATTTTCAGAGCTACTAATTACTGTTGCTCCCATTGGTTTCAGTGGTATATCTGTGTGCTTGAACAGACAGGCTAGTGGTTTGAGTTCCTGAATTCATTTACATAAGCTTGGAAAGCAGTTGTAGCTTGATTTTTCTGTGATGAAACAAAAAGACAATGGATTCAACATGTACGTGCCCAGTTAGCGTGTCAGTTCTGCTTGTGACTTCTGTATACAGTAGGATAACTTGCATAATAATAGTGGTGGGATGGATGAGTTGGAGACTTGCAGTTAATTTTTTCTATCACAGCTAATTTTAGCAGATGTTTTCTCTGATTCTAAAATGACACAGCAACACAGTACGAAACCTAAGAGTTATAACAACTTACATAGCAAGAACTCTGCTTTCCAATCAGCTGGTTTTAGTGAAGTTTTATTGTAATAAGATTCAATTAATGTTAGATAAATATAGGTGCCGTATTACTTTCAATTTTGTTTTAACTTCATTCATCTGGTTTCTTGATGTTTTCTCAAAATTAGGCGTTAGTTGAAACCACTGCAAAAATGATAGTTTAAAAAATGAACACAGGCTGATGTTTATAATTCTAGTATTGTTTTAGAAAAAAGAAAACCTGATTATGGAGTAAGTAGCTAATTCATGGATCAACAAAAATACATAAAGATGAAATTGGTCAAGTGAACATTGTTATTTATACCTTTGTCATTCATGCAATCAAGTCTTAAGCTACATGTCCTCATTTTTAGGCCTGTACTGTGTTCTTGGTAAGAGTGTAATATTGCAGTAATACCCCTATTTGAAGTCTTTAGATAGATACTTCTAGCAATGGAGGTGAAATTTCTCCAGTTATTCATTGGGCACACTAACCAGTTTGAAATCACTTTTCTCTTGTAAACTAAACTTTGGCTTTACCTTCATTAAGGACTTAAGTCATTTTTGGGGCAGTTGAACTGAAAATGTATATGTGAAATAAAACTTGAAGATCTTATTTGGTCATTGCCATTGAGAGAGTAAACAGCAGTCATCCGTAGAAGAATGAATATAGAAGTTCATTCTTATTCTTCACAATTACCAGCTAAAGATAGGCTTTGCAAACCCTGCCTTGGCAGTGTGAGCTATGTGAGGTCCAGCTTTCAGGTGCTTGTTCCTGGACAAGCACTACTTCACTGCTGTGCCAGCAGAACCCTTCAGTCTTCTGCTCTTTATTCTGAAGGAGTGAACAGACTCAAGGTTTTAAAAAGCCAAACAAACAAACAAAACAACCCATCACCCAAAACCAAGCCACTAAAAACCCAACCAGCAAACAAAACCATCAATTTACCCGATTCTATGTTGACTTTCAACTTTTAATTCACTTGCCCTTTCTGCTAGGGTCCTGAGCTGTTGTGCCATCACAAACAGAAGTGAAAGAACAGGGTTGGACCTAAGAAGTATTAAGGGATGTCTTCCTAAGGGGGACAGAGAATTCATGGTCTTGTAAGACCAGGTGGTTCCTAAGTGAGAGCAATCACACTGATATGCAGTGTAGCTCAGCTTACTTTTTTTTTTGCATACCTTTACTAGATTAGTATTTTCTTTACTGAGAGCCACTGATGTAAACATGGCAGCAATTGCTGTAAATTTTTAGAGATTGTTTGCTGCACAGCTGCAGCTAAAAGCAGTAGGAGCCACTCAGTGAACTTCTCTCAAACTTTTTTGGAAAAAGCAGAGGACAAAATGACCTACCATGACTTTTTGTACTGTTGTAAATACGTTTTTGTGTTCATGTGTGTCTGTGTGACAGTGCCTCAATAAATTATGTTCTCAATAAAATTCCATGCCAGCAAATGCAGCATGCAGACTTGAAGGGGAATTGGATTTTTCCTCAGCAATATGCACATTAGATATACAATAACCGGAATTTATGTTTACATTAAATATAACATGAACATAAATTTCTCTGGGCTCTTTTTCTTCTGCATGTACTATGTCCCTTTTCATCCCTCCATATATGACACAATGAAGACTGGCAATCTCAGTAATGGATGAGGAAAACTGAGTGCAAGGACTTGTCTTTTTCTTAGAGGAATCCTTGTAGGTCTACTGGGTTTTGCTGTAACCTGTCTCTTAGTAAATAAGTATCATATAATATTTTACAGTAATTAATTTCTTCAAAACAGAAGATTTTGTCTTTTTGAGGAACACAAAGAGTAAGGAGCAAATGAAACTGTGATCGATGCTTGTGTCTCTGTCCTGTTTATATCTGCTGGATTAGGCCTCTGTTTTTAATTTGTTGGTTTCTAGAGGAACTTCTGAGTCTGCAGAAGTAGCATCATAGAAATTAGAACTTTATCCTTTGCTTTTTATGGGAATTATGTACATTTTATGTGTCTTTTCTTAGACATTATGCAATTTCCTTGCTCTGTGGTTGGTGGCATTTAAAAGGTGGTTTTCACTAGAGATTTTCTTTTTGGTGTACTGGGAGATCCAGCTTTATGTTCTGGCCCTTTGCAGCTAACTGCTGGCCTTATATGATGATCCTCACTGAAGAGTTTGTGGACACTTCTTAGTGTTTAAAGCAAGATGTTAAGTTGCAGAGAGGTTTCCTATTAAGGAAAAGTGATGTAATGTCAGTGGAACACTGCCAACTTCTCTCTGCTCATTTTATTTATATTAGCTGCATACCAAAGAAAATGCTCCATAAAACACGAGTGAGTGCTCCTTTCTATATTTAGCCAAGCTAATATACTAATACCAGGAGATTATGTTTATATGCAATTGAAAGAATTATAAAAAAGATTTGGGGGCATCTTACAGAAATAAAAGAGGTTGAACTTGAGAAAAGTAAATTACAGATTTGCTCCTGGTGCATAAAAAACTAGGGTATTTTTTAACATTTATACTTCCAAGATGTGCATTTCTGTGCTGAAAAATTGTTTAACATTTTAATTGAACTATTTTGCTGATTGTTTAGGGAACATAAAGTACAAGGAAGTTAATTACATTGATCTGAGCCTTTTTAGACTAAGCAATGCAGATGTCTCACTTTTAAGCAATGGCAAGATTGTTGTGATTAAAACCAAGCTTGCCATTCCTGTTCCAGTCTGATATTCTCGTCTGAAATATTCACATTCTTCTTCATACAGAATACAGTGAGATACTGTGCTTTTTTGGCAAGGTTTAAAATCAGTTTGGCATATCTTCTCTGACTTTCTTTAGGACTACTTTTTAAATGAGTAAATGAGTAAATGAGTCTCCTTTTAAATGAGTAGATTTTTTTCCCCTGGCATTTGTTCAGCTCTTTGTTCTACAGCTGATGGTGTTGATAAATAATCACAAGATTTCTTCCTCACTCTAACAATGTTACTTCATAATGCTGTTAAACAATTTGACCTTTTCTATTAATTCTATTCCTACATGGTGACACTAGCTGGGTGTGGTAGTGTTGGAACTATGGATCCTCCCTGATACTAATTCCACTGAAAAGAATATTCCCCATCAAGAGTAGCTGAATATGTTTGTTAACTCATAAATAAGAGCTGTCATACTTGTTAACTAACTCATAATGTATATGAAAGAAAAAGGTACTTTAATAAATTAAATGCTAAGTCTAGTGTTACTGTGAAACCATGTGATGTATTATGAGTTCTTCAGTTGTCTCATGAGCTACTGAAGTTGTGGGTGGGGGAAAGAATTTTGGGTAGTGTTATTTTTATCTGCGTTACTGAGAATGTGTTGAACATTTTATGTGTTTTCTGCTCAAAACTGAGTAATCTGTCTTCTTTGTGAAACCTGTGGTTTATTGGGATGGCTTCTAAAGACACTCTTTAAGGGTGTCTTCATACATTCTGATGTTTAGCATCAAGTTTACGCACTCTGAACTGCACTCTGAAGGTTTCCCTGACTTTCTAGGAGGCTGTACTACTAGTTATGTGAGATGCCAAAGGGGAGTGATGAGAACATTTGCCTATGTATCTCCTTTTGACTAGAAGAATTAGAGCAACGTGACATCAAACTGAAGACCAGTAGAAAAAGGCAAATGATCTTTTAGTCATATGACAAATCAGGTATTCCCATTTTACACATCTGGACCTTGTTTCAGAAATACAAAGCTATGTAATATATAGAAGATTTGAAAATGATTGTGAGATTCTGTTGCTGTTTCCAAGCCTGCAGATCTCTTCTCATTCATTCTGAGTGATTCACTGGGGAAGTAGATCATGCTGCTAAAAATCATGAGAAAGAGTTTTGAGTCAACCAAGGGTCGAAAAACATTTCCTGCAATTATGAATTATATGAAACTAGGACTTTTGCCTTACTGGTTCCTCTTAATTTCAAATGTAAGATTTTAAACATTAAATAAATATAAACCAAACAAAAAATCTTGAATCATGAGATGCCATTTTTAGTATTAGGCTCTTGCGGGCAAATGTTATCCCTAGTGTAGAAGATCAGACATAACTAATGTGTGAAGTATTGCCTGGACAGTGTACAGCAAGAATTATGTGCTATCAATTCTTGCTTAACAAAGTTTGCTTCCCCATTTTTTAAACTAAGGCCTGGTGGATTACTGATTATTTAAGTAACTTTAATATTGAAGTCTCGAAATTCATTTGGAAAACTGCAGTCTCAGAAGGTTTATGAAATGACCAAGAAATGGGCAGCTTCAAGCAACACTGCCTTTGGGGCGTGAGAATGTAATTAGTGTGGTAAGTCTGAGTGCATGGGCTCATTACAGTCTTGGCGTGAGAAAGAGGATGACTGTAGGGGAATGTACTTGTTTTCCTCCAAACAAAAATACTAAGCAGCAAAGTCTTTTCTGCAATTCTGGATGCTCACTTTCCCTGATATATAACACAACTAGTTGGAGAACTTATATGTTCTTGCCTTATTTTGCACCTTTATGACAAAAGCTACTATATTTTTAAATTCTTTCTGGTTTCTCTAGCTTTTTGGCTTTCTACTTATTCATTTTTCTGCAGTAAATTATTATCATATTTTGTATGAATTGTCTAGTCAATTAGCTGACCTCAAATTATCCAAATGCTTTTGTTACTGTGTACACTTTTGTTCTGTGCTGCACTTGAGGTTTCTACCTGAAACGGAATAGGAATAGGAGGATCCTTCAAGTGAGAAACAGGATCAATGTACTGTGTAAATTTTATTTGTGGCTACAGAGCTTAAGTAAACTGGCCCAGAGATGCAAGGGTCATGCAGGTTCTAATGCCTCAAATAACTTTCCTTGAGTTCACGGTAGAAAACTGTCATAGACAGGTTATTTTAGACCAGTGTTTTCCAGAGCATGAAGCATGGCTTTCCAGAGAATGAAACATGTTTTTCCAGAGAAGCTAGCATATGTAGTGAGAAAGAAGGTAAAATCATGAATTCTCATATCATTCACTCTAGGTAAGTCTTCTGAAGCTCCCAAGGGGTGGTGAAGATTTTCTGATAACCCAAGGGGAGAGGCAGGGAGAGAGATGAGAAGGCACACCAGCATTATACCATGATCTGGGTATTGCTGAGAGGAACTAGGACCAGGTGGAAACTCAGAGCGAGAAAAGGAAAAACCATATGATCCACACTGATGCTGTCTTCAGTGCTACCCATATTGTTATTGTTAATATCCTTCTTTCTTTGAAGTAACCTGGAGGTCCTAAATGACATATTTGATATGGAACTATTGGTTGTTTATCAAAGCACAGCCTGATTTTTCCCTATCTCAGCTGTTTTTGAGGTAAATGATACTTGGAGTCAAAGATGTTGTGATACTTGTAGAGAAGGTTTACACATAATTAATGTTGGCTTCATTGTGAAAGATATGTATTGCAACTTTTACATCTTCCTAACACTTAAAGTAATAGAAACATAAAATCGCAATTTTCTTTCTACACACTACTCTGTGATCAGACTGAAAGCAAAAAAAGGCATGTTTGTTTTGTCTGGGAGGTTTTTACTGCGGGGCAAATGGGAGGAGTGGAATTAATTGATTTCTGGAGGTCAGCTGCAGGCAATCAAATAGGAAAATCTGTACTACGACATAGAAACAGTAAAATTGCTAACTAGGATAAGTCAATACATTATCTTTGAGTATGTAAATGGTAAATAATATGCAAGATACCGTATTTTTGACATATATTACACATCAGTATGTTGTACACTTTGAAAGTATAAAGAAATCCTATAAAGAAAACCCTGCATATCAAATAAATTAATTTTCAGCATATTCATTTAGAAAGAGGTGTGTTTGACTTACCAGAAATTGATACACAAATAATAAAGCCAGAACCTCTTGTGGTATACATACTTGGTTTTAAAAGCCTCTTAGATGGTATGGTTTGGCTACCATTTCATGGTAGTTTATTCAGTGTATAGCCTACATGAGCAAATAGTACACAGAAAGAAATGTGGCTCCATAGAGTGAAGAAACATGCTGAGGGCATGGTAACTGCACACTTCAGGGTCATTGAGCTTGGGGTTTTGGTTTTTTGTTTTGGACTAGCTCTAGTCTGTTCCTTGGACTGAAGTTCATTAGTGGCTCAAGTTGGTTAGTTCATTTTACCTGATAGGAAAGGAATTCATCTTCTCAAGAGGCTTCTCAAGGATGCAAACCAGAGAAAAAGGAAGTGGGAAATGGTTGGAAATTTAAAAGCACATTTCTGACCCAAGCAGAAACACAAATGCAGATGTGTCCTTACTGTTCCTTTAGGAGAAGTGCCAGGTTCCTTGGTTTTGGCTAGTCACCATATTGGTCACAATTTTATTGGGGAAAAAATGAAATATACTTCTTCCTTTTGCTTTCTCTGTTTAAGACAGCTGACTGCTTTCACTGAGAGCTAAGCAAGATTCAAAACAATTTTAGAGAAGGAACCAGCCATCCATACTCACTGACACAGTATTTGTCTTTAACAAGTGATTGTTATTACAGATTTGCCTGTATGATTCCTTCTTTTTTATGTGTTTATACATCACTTAAGGTGCAGCTTAATTCAGAGAAGAAGTCCTTACCATGTGTCTCCCATACTCAAGGTTGTTTGCTATAGTAAAAAACAAATAGCACCTGAAGTGAATCATCTTTATGGAATGTATTTTCACTCTAATGTACAAAAGAAATTGTTTGCTCTTCCATTTATACATAAGGTATTCTGTTTAAGCTTTCCAGAACAATATACTGTACACTTAGCTAGCAGTTAAAAAAAAAAATTAAATTATGTGTTGCCATTGCAAGAGGCTAATTCAGGTTGTGTGTCAGTGTCCAGATTTGTGTAACACCAGTATGCATTTCTTTTTGTGATGGGAGGGAATGTTACTAGTACTGGTCAGGTCTGTTCAAATGTTCAGGAGCATAATATATTCTGACTTCTTAGAAGCAGGTTTTGGTTGCAGTGACATCTGTGTACTGTAGATGGATTTTGCCTCTGCTTAGTAATCCTGCTGAAAGATTTTAATTTTTTGTTTTGTTTTGTTTCGTTTCAGCCAAACAATGGGGAAATTATGTTTATAATGCAAAAAGTAGCAGCTCTTCATTTCTGAGGGTACTTTAGCAACATTTTGGGTATCCTAATTTTTCTTGTCTCTTTATACATCAGGGAAGACACCTTTTAAAAACAAACAAACAAAAAATTTCAGCCTTCAAACTCTGAAGTACATGTCTGGCTAGATAAGGAGTGACAGTGCCCTGTAAACAATTTTATTTTCAGGGATATAACATCTTTTGCTGTATCAAGCTTAAGACATAATTATGTTAGGATTGTACTGGTTGAATAAATGTCGCAAAAGTTGTGAGCAATGCTGCAATGTTGTTTTCAGTTTCCAATGCTCCTGACAATCAGGCTGACAGATTATTATTGTCTTTAGTAGTTGGTCCTAATTCCTGGTTCTTCTCCTACTTCCATAAAAGTTGGTGTATGTTGATGAGGGGGTTATTTTTGTGTCCACAGAAGGACTTCAGGGAGAACAGTATAGCACTAAACCTTTATGGCTTTAAGATGGGGCTGACACCTAAATTAAGTCCATCATATTGTTATAATATGTTGGAAGAATTGCAGAAGTATATTTCAATTATTTCATGTAATACCAGTTCTTATGTATTTATTTCCTTTTCAGTTGTTCCTTTTCATATGGTGGTTTAAGAATAGGTTGCCTCCACTGAGTTTCAGTAACATAAACTACTGATGTGTCAGCTGGTAGTATCCCAGCTTTACATGAGGCAGCTACCTGCTCAAATGGCAGAACTGTTTGTGAATACAGAATAGCTGATAAAGGGGCCTAGAACTTAGGTTCTAAAGCTACCTTAGTTTTGTGAGCATTTTTAATAGAGAGTTGAAATTTTAATTTTCCTAAAAACACATTGAGAGCAACTGTGTGCTCCCTTTAATGTCAGGACATCCTGTAGCTACTGAGTTTTTTCCCTTTTTAATATATTATCCATTCTTCCTCGCAAAAGTATCTCTTTCAGTAGTACAAAGCAGTCATCTTTACACGTAACCCAAAGAACACATTTGACAGATACTGGAATGTTAATATTGAAGACATGGAGGTCCAATTTTAAGCCCACTCTAACAGTTATTGAGTGGGTATAAAAAGAAGCAAATCTCACTCTGGTGGTCAGTAGTAAATGAAATGTGATGATTTATACGGCATCTTAATCAAATACATTAAATTTGAAATAAATATGTAAATTAAAAAAGAAAACTGTGCATGTGTTGTTCCAGTGAGAAAATGTATTGTACTATGTCTTTTTCTTCTGTTCACTTTTGGTTTTAGGCTAGCACAGTTTTTCATACTTTGAAATAATTTTTTCCACCCCATATTTTCTTTAATATATACCAATCAGCACAGAACATAACCTTCTACATAGTATGGCATAATCAGTCAGAAGACCTATTTTTCTGTTTGCAGGCCAGTTCATTCCTGCATTCCGAGTAATGATTTCCTACACTTTGGGCTGATTCAGCTGCAGATTGGAACCTGTATTGTAATTAATGTCTCGGTGTAATTTACCTCTTAATAACACTACACTTTTAGCTTCCTTTGTCAGTAAAACTTGTTGCCTGTGTAATATTTTAACTGTTATATCCATCACTGGATAGCCTGTGCAATCAATAGTTGTGCAGCACAATTGAATTACCAAGCCAGACGGATTTTTGACTACCAGACTGAGTCTTATGATCTAACCCTACCAGAGATATGAAGTTTAGCACTTTTGCTAAAGCTGTATTGTATCTTTATGACTTTTGGGAACAATGAATGTGCACAAGAGCACCATTTCCTCTCTTTCTGTATTCAAGCTAAATGTGTTATCTCACTGGTGCATGTTTTGAAAAATGTCCCCACAGTGGTATTGAAGGGTAAAAAATGGTTCCTGTCTCTAAAAGAATGGCTTGTGTTTGCTGAATACTGGCACTATCTCTGCTGTTGGTTTCCTTAGCATAGAAATTACCTTGATGTGTTTGACAGATAATCAAACCAGAGTGGAAAATGGGCACAGCTACAGCTGCCACGTTTTAGGATAGATAGAAAAGTTTTTAACAGCCAAATTACAGCAGGACCTCCTTACAAAAGAGCTCACTGTTTACACTTCTCATCTGTGTGTATGGAGTTTCATAGATGAAAAGTTAAGCTCAGCTTCACAGTGTGCTCATAATACAGTCCCTGTATTAGTTCTTGCACCGTATTTCTTCCTCTAGGAGTGTGTTAGGTTACATTGAAATGAATTATAAATACTCCTGTATATCAGCCTGAAATAGGGAAAATACTTGTGTGAATCTGCATTTTCAAATTGTTGAGCTTTGAAGGGAAGGTAATAAAAATGTTAAGGGGTTGCAGCTGCTGGAGATGGTTCCTAGTTATAGTTTCCAGTTACCCAGCATGAGGTTTAAATTGTAATGACAACCTGCATCCTCCCCGTAATCTGTTAGTGTAGACAAAATATACCTCTGCATATTTTCATTCTAGAACCCAAACTGGTGCTGGTTTCTATGTGTCATTGTCATTCCCCCGTCCTGTTCTCGCTATCACTTGCCTCCTTGCATTTTTATTTTAACTGATAATTCTAGTCTTACATAAATATGAACCCTTGCAGCATTTAAAACAGTCCTCTTTCTTTCTTTCTTTCTTTCTTTCTTTCTTTCTTTCTTTCTTTCTTTCTTTCTTTCTTTCTTTCTTTCTTTCTTTCTTTCTTTCTTTCTTCTTTTTTTTTTTTTTTACAATTTATGGGACTGTTCAGCCTCAGAAAACCTAAAGCTTGTCTAAATGTATTTGTATTGGTACAGCCTGGAGGCTGTCTGTGTGTTGAATGCATAGCCATTTTTGTTAGAAGAGGCAACTATTCTCCCATTCATTCTTGCCTTGACAGACATGTACATTTTTAACATTTCTGAAAATAAGCAAACATTTCTTCAGCGGATATTTAAGTTGGAGTTACTTTTGTATTCTGGGTATTTCTGTTCAGTACAGCTGTTAATTAAATCACTGGCAGATTAAGTTAGGGGTTTGGGTTTTTTTTTTTCATTTTTAACAACACAGTCATTGATAAGTTTGGTGGAAAACTTTAAATTGTACTAGGAATTTTGTGAAGAGTAGAATTCCAGATATCTGTGATTACTATCACATTTTGGATAAGTTGGTATGTGTATTTTAGTTTCTTAAATAGTAACTGTCAGAAGTAGTTAAGAAAATTAGTACTTTTCAGCAGATACTATATCAGTAAAGTACACATGTTGTGCTTGCAGGAAGCAAATGAAATGTCTTTAAGAGCTACCTGGCAGATCTGTCCTGCCGGCTGCAGGGAGCCACAGATGCAGAAGCAGGTATCCCGTTTGGCTGCCCAGGAGCTAGAGAGATATATGTGATACATTCCAGTTTTAATAAAGTAACAAATCATGGGAGACAAAAAAAAACATCCTGGCTTTTATTGTGTAAATACCGAAGTTTAGAGATAAATATATCTAAATGTACATATATAAAAAATACATCTATACATAGAGAGCTGCTGAAATGGAACTCAGTGAGAAGAGCCTCTGCTACTTGATACAGTATGATAGTGACTGTCTCCCTTCTGGTAGAGCTCTGGCATAACTCTGAAGCAGTGGTATTAAGTTGGAAGCTAGATCTTTATTGGAAAGTAGAGTTCATGGAGGTGGGTAGTTGTTACCCCAAATATACAGACATTTTCTGGCATTGTTTTTGAATCTTCACTTAGAAAAATAGCTCAACCTTTTAAAGTTGTGCTTAATTCTGATTATTTTTCATTTAAAATATTCCTGTACCTTCATTTCAGTGGTATGTTTTGTGTATTTCTGTAGAGCTGCACAATCTGTTTCTGAAAGAGCAGGTCACTGGTAGGATTGTGAAGGGGCTGGTCTGCTTTTGCTCAGCAGTGACTTGAGACAGAAGGGAGCTCATTATTTTTCCATACCTGAGATAAAGAGGACTCTTTCTTTCAAACAAAAGTTGATTTTCTTTGTCTGCTTTCCACTTGCTTCTTTTATTAAGATCAGGAGGAACAAAATTGGAATTTTTAAGAAGTTATAGAAAACACCACTTAATCTTGGTTCTTTACCTGTGGTCATTTTATTTCCATTTACTTTGTATACTGTGTTGTAAAACACTGACTTTCAATGCCCTTGTATACTTCGTGGTAGGCATAACTCAGTAGGGTTCATTTTTTGTACAAAGGCTTCAAGACTTGAACAGCATTTCTCTACCTTTGGAGAACTTCCCCTTCCAAGAGAGGTAGTTGGGATTGAAGGGCTTGCATATGAACTTCTGTGTTTAAAAGTACATAAAGTTGATGATTAAACTGCAAACAGTAAGATACTTCGCAGAAGAGAGACATTGTTTCTCCAAATAAGCCTTGTAATGTAATGTAAAACTGGTACATATCTTAATACTGAGAATATGTGAATGAGCCCAGGAGAGAAGTTAAATATGAAGGATTTGTTGAATTCCTGGAAATGCCATCTTCTGTAGTGTTCTCTGCAATCCAGTAGCCAGGTCTTGTTGAGACTTTAAGAGATGTACAACCACTACCTATGTCCCCTTCTCGAGTCCCCTGTGTTCAGGCACTTGGAGTTACAGTTCCTGATGGGGGCTGTTACCAGTTTAATTCTCAGTCACAGACTGCTCTGTTTTCAAAACAATGTGATACAAAGGAGTTTTCAGGAAGAAAAGGCATTATGAAAAATGGGATAAAAATATAAACTAGCCTATTGTAATTTAAACCAAGTACATACCTCAAAATATGATTTCTTAAGTAGCTGTTAAACTATGGTGTATGTATTGGCACCCATAGTTGTGCACCAAGAAACCTAATGTCTCGTGTCTCTAATCTTTGCTTTTAAGATCTGTTTTCAATTGTTTCTTGCAATCCCTTAGCTCTGAAAGTCATCACCTTACTGAGCACGTTCTGAGTGCCTGGTACTAAACCTGTGCATGAAGCTGCTCTTACAGGCAATGTGTGTCAGAAATCTTGCTTCTATTGTAACTAGTGTCTGCTTTTATTAACATCTTACTGCCTTACTGCTTGCATTTTTGACCTGTCTTAGCATATCTGTTAGATCATCTGAAAAGGTATTTTAATATCTTGGTTAAGAATATCTGCTATTGGAAAAACATCACAAATTCTAAAGCAGAACTTTTGAACATATTTATGTAGTACTAGGCCTGCTTTTCAGTGAGTTGATGAAATTTCTCAATAAAAATTACTTATGTTTACCATTTACTGATTGAATTTGCTAAAAAATTGCTTTAAAATGCTCATTCTTACATTATTGTAATTAATTATTTGGCAAAAAAAAAAAATCCACATCAGAAAATAAGTTTATACTCTATTGTTTAGACAAGCTTGATGCATTCCCTGAAAGCATGTGTGCCCTTTAAAATTACAAAACATATTGCAGCTAATTGGAAAGAGGATGTAATTACAATTAAATTAGTTTTTCTTGTAATCTCATCCAAAAACTAACTTTTAATTCCCTTCTTTGTTTCCCTACTAATGAGGGCTGATGCCCTTTCATAATTTTGGCAGCTGGGCGCTCCCTTTGTCACAGCAGTGTTATCTTTCAGGGACCTACCTACTTAGAACTTCCACCACTGATGGTGTCATTCCAAAGAAACACCATTTCTTCTGTATCAACAGAATTGATGCTCTTTCCTCTCCTTTTCTTCTTCATAATGGCACATCTCTAGGATACCTCTTCTCAAGAAAATAGTATGGCAGTGTCTGATGTTAAAAGAATAGCTCTGATGTAGAGAACATTCCTTTTCAGGCAAGTATTGTACACTTTTACAACTGACATGACAATCTGCTCTAAGATGGAGCAAATCTTTATGGATTTTTCCCCATTGTGATAATGGTTGTGTCTGCATGTTATTTTTCAAGCAAACAAACAGTTGATTTATGTGGATTCTAAGCTGACCAAAGGCTGTTCAACTGGAATCAGTACTGTCCTGGGCTAATAAACCCTGATTTACAGGCATGCATATTCCTGTGGCCTCAAGTCAAGCTTATTGTGAGAGCCAAGCAACCTGATTTTTGCCTGTCACCGTTTTGTGGACGTACCCTGAACCTGGTCTCTGCTTCTGCCTGGCGGGGCCAGCAGCAGTGCAGTGGCAGTGCTGCAGTGCTGCACTTGCATTGACAGGGCCATAGATGGGCATTTGTGGGATGCTGCTGGCCGGGCGCGGCGCCATGTGATTTGGCAAATGCAAATAAAAAGGTCTCAAGACATGACACTCCTACTTGCTTTCAGCACATGGTGGATAAACATAGGAGTGTTGGAGACAGCTATGTTTCTTCTATATTCAACATCTCATTTACGGTGGTAATTTTTTGCCTTTTTTTTTTTTTGCCTTAGTCTGTCTGTAATAAAAAAAAAAAATTGAGGGTGATTATGCTGAAAAATAAAATAACTCTTATTTGTTAATAATTTTAGAAGTATTGGACAGTAGGTCTGCAAACATTCAGGCCAAAGATAAAGAATAAGGTGAAAGTAGTAATCTTACAGGGTTTTCTCTGTCCAGTCAGAGGTGACCTGAACTGTTTCTGTCATCAACTAAGAAAGTCAAATGCTGATGGTAACTAAAATTGTGTTGTTTTAACCGATTTATATGAAGGCGACTGTTTAGAAATTTCACAAAAATAGAAGAGTAAGTTTCAGTGTGCATCCTGTAGAGTGAAAATTTGAACTGATAGGGATTTAGTCTCTATTGTCAACATGAAAAATTAATTATAAAATTTACAAAGTGAACTGTAACATTTAGCTGTCCTTGTTGCTGATTTTACTAAAAAAGAAAATGTTTATCTTTTAAGTACTGAAATTTGTAGTTAGTGAGACATTGCTAGAATTAAACCATCTTTACAACAACAACACCAACTGTTAAGTATAAGTGACTGATTTTTCAGTTTTCTGCCCTAAACCAGCTTGCTCCCTTTTTTCTTATCTAAGCAATCTCCTTTGGCCTGGGATTGTAAGCAGAATTATTGTCAGAAAATATTTTCTGGGAAATGTAGATGGTTGGAATATCAAAATTAATCTTCAAGTGGAAAATATGATGTTATTACCATTTCTAATTTTGTTGCTATCAACAAAAGTATATTGTTGTGCCAGAATCATACATTCATATGCCATGCATTAAGCAGACTGCTTCTAAAATTTCTGCTTAGATGACCTAAATTACATATAAACAATGACATATTCGTATACAATAAAGTGTTTATATATTAAATATACAGAAAAGGTATATGTGCATATGCTAAAACTTTGTGGCTATCTGGAGTATTGAGATAAAGATACGTTTTCCAGCTGAAAAACCACAATCTTTAAGCCAGTCAGTCTGATGTGTTGTCACATGATGGACTACACAATTAATTTTGAGCTTAATGTCTTTCAAACAACTGTATTGAGACCAAACCCCCCCAGTTCTGATTTGCTTCACTGCTGAACATTTTACTTTTTCTTTTTCTTTTTTTTCCTTAATTAACAGTTTTGAGTGCTCCTGCATATTAACTTTTTTTAGTCTCTTCTATTCTTCTTCCAGTGAATTTCTGCATTTCTAAATGAAATTCTTACTTCCATTTCAGCTGACAGTACTGCAGTGCCGCAGAACCATATTAAGTATCTACTAAGATTTGTCTCAGGACCTACAGTTGAGAATAAAACTGGGGAGAAAAAGTGGGACTAGGGAAGCTCAGTTCACAGCTTCCCTAGGTTACAGATGTTTCTCAGAAGTCTTTGCTCATCTGCATACATGGGTGGTTCAAACACAGAAGTTGGTCCGTTGTCTCCAAGTGCCTCATTTGAAGGATGGCTGTAATTAGGGCTGTCTGATTGGCCCACAGGGGCTACAGCAGAAATTCGGCTACTGCTGATGTTGTTACTGTGTAAATATTTCCGCCTTATTGTTGAAACAGGACCGCTGAATAAAAACACAAGAAACAAAAAGAAACCTTGTTAAGAATTTCAGTACTTTTACCTTTAATTCCATTATCTGGATTGTTCCTTTAAAATATCCTAAGTGATTTAAGTTGCCATGTATTTTACCTTTTTGAAGAACTGATGGTTTGTTAATTATGCATACCCTTTTTCCTTCATCTTGAGGACAAAAAAATGGACTTTTGTAGCAATGTGTTAACTCTGAAGAAATGGGGCTATTCAACATATGTAAATGCTTTGAACTTTCCTTTGCTTTCAATTTTCCTGGACCATAGATCAGTGGAATTTACACTGCCTCCCCAGCCAGCGCTGCATATCTGATCATCTTTTTGTCTATTTTTCCTTTCCACAGGGACCCCCAAAAAATACAGCAGCTGCAGAACCAAATTCGTCTGGAGCAAGAAAGTGGACAGTGGTATCGTCACCAACAGCAACCTGATCACCATCAGCACCCTCCCTCTTCTCCTTCCTTCCCTCCTCCCCCCTCCTTCCAGGAGCTTGAGTCCAGCCAGTCTGCCACCTCTCCTGTGCCAATGAGTATTCTTAACTCTCATACTTCCCCAACCATGCAATCTTCCAGCTCCTTCAACTATGCTCGGCCTAAGCAGTTCATTGCTGCCCAGAACATCAGCCCTGCTTCAGGTTATGTGACTCCATCTTCTGGGTCATCTACATCTAGCCTTCCTTCTCCTATGTCTCCAACTGCTTCTCAGAAACAGTTTGGGAGAGTGCCAGTTCCTCCCTTCTCTCAGCAGTTTGCTCCAGAAGGGGAATATGCCTGGTCCCCTTCTTCTCCATCCCCTCCACCCCCACCTCCACCTGTCTTTAGTCCAACAGCAACATACCCAGTGTGTGATTCCTTTCCACTTCCACCTCCTCCACCTCCTCCTCTTCCTTCACTTTCTTCACCTTCCCACAGCCTGTCTCCAACTCCAAGATTTCCTAATTCCAGCCAGTCTCCAGCAGCTTTTCTCAGCTCCATGCTGCCATCACAGCCACCACCCATTTCTGTCAACGCATTAGGCCTTCCGAAAGGAGTGACGCCTCCGTAAGTATCAGCTGATGAGCTCCTTGATGTACTGAAGATTGTAATGAAGATTATTGCACTTGCTTCATTTATACTTTTCTAGGGTTCGTTGCTGTTAGCTGTTATCTGACAGGGAGAGATGTGTGAATAAATTGCAAATGCTTCTGTGCTAGAGATGTGAGATAGTTTTTTAACCCTCGCAGAAGTGAGGTTCTGAAAGAGCCCTACAGTAGGAACGCAAAAGATGAGAAGTTGAAGCTTTAAACTGGAGTTTAAGAAAATATGAAAGCAGCAGCAAAAGACTCTGCAGGCCCAGGGGAGTGTAAGGAGATCCAAGAAAACCCTTCTCATGTCCCAGTTCCTTTAAAGTCACATATTCAGTGATATTTGCAGTTTGTGTTCCTATTACATCTGCAAGTAGAGAAATATCAAGTAAAGAGAATATCTTTTGGAAGTCCCTATAGCTTTGTGATACTGAAGATACAAGGTATTAAAGTATATATCTGATAGCAAAGTGGTCATAACAATTCATTGGCTTTGGCTAAAGATTTTGTTCTGAGGAAGTATGGGAAAGTGTTTAGGGAGGGATTTAGAATAGCAGTGCATAAAAACAAGCAGAATCCCCATCCCTAACAACTCTGCACTCTTATTTTCCCCTTTTGTCTTCTTTAAAGGCCAAAATAGTATTTTGGAGCATGTCAGCTCCCATCAGAGATCAGTTTGTCTTCCCCCTGGCACTAGACTCTCATTCCATCCTTAGAGAACAAAGAGACACGCTGAAGAACAAAAATGAGAATAGCTGTATCCAAGGCTTATTTATAACTTTGTCCAGAAGTTTGTCTAAACATATCTACAGTATCTAGGTGACTTGCTCAGCTACATAATGTTACAGTGGGAACTTCTGTTATTTCAGTCCAAGATATGAAAAGGAAGAGAAGGAAGAAAGAGGAGAGATATCAAAGTAATAAGTCTCGTACATGCTTAAAAAAGCATTTCTTTATCTTGATTTGTGTCATACAGCTCATTATGAAGTCTAGCCATGAAACTTTTTTAGGAGAAAAATTAATAAATAGTGGAATTCGCCCTTGCAGTGATAATAGTTGTGATTTTCTGTCTTACTGTGTCCTTTGCACTGAGTTTCACTATTGATAACGAGCACTGGAAATTGCATGATTAATTTACTGACAGCTTGACCAGTAAGCACAGCCCACCAAAGCCTGGTATTACCCTTGATTTTCCAAGAAAAGGCTCTAGTCCAGCTTTGCAGTTCTGACAAGATCTTGATTATTTTTTTGAGTTGACTTCTGTGTGCTGTGAGGGTAATAGCAGCAGCTTGAGCATCTGGTGTGTCTCTCCCTGTTATGTTGTGCTTAAGGATACGTGTTCTCACTTGAAGCATTAGCTGTATTCTTCCTCATTCTCTTTGATCTTTGGACAGAGAAACAATTCTGCAAAGATTGTTCTCCCTTCCCCATGCCCCTCACTTCCCCAAGTGCAGCAGCCAGTCTCGATATGCACATGGTGGTGCGTCTATCTATATTCCTCCCTCCCCCACCCCGACAAGGCAGCAACCTTGGGGTCTGAGCTGAGGATGAGGTAGTTGGCTGTTTTTCTGCATTCCCTCAGGAAATAAAGTCCAGATGGGAGCTGGATCGTGTTAACTATACTGAATGTATGTATGTATAATTTATGTGTATATATATGTGTGTGTATATATATACACAGTGAGCATTTGTCATCTGAATTATAACATTAAAACATGGTAAAATATGTACTGTGTGATGCAGAAAAGCCATAATCTATTGTTATGTATCTTTGATGCCAATTTTTCCCTGGCTTCTCCTTTTTCATGTTACTGTGTAGGTTAATGTCTGGTGTGTCTTGCTGAGTAAATCACCCTGTTTCTCATAATTCTCATACCACTCCTGAGCAGTTCTTCCCCTGGCCTCCATTTCCCCCTCAGCTTTAGGTCATTTCTGCTTTGTGCTATAGGCTCAGTTCTTTTTTTGGTCCCTTTCACTTTTTGCTTCTTTTCCTTTGTCTTTTGCTCCATCCTCGCAAGTCCTCTTCAGCACGTTTATCTTTCCGAGACATCGTTTCTGAACTTCACACAGTATTCCATAACTTCGGCCTGTAGTGTCACCATTTTTCCATGATCTCCAAGATCTGTTAGTTGAAAATGATGGTACTATTTCCTGACAGCGTGCTTTACAGACTGGGTGCAAGGAATAAATTGCAGCTTTCAAAGTTTTGCTCAGCAGCTGAAATCGTAGTCAAGTTATTTATCTTCAAAGACTTTGTCATTGCTAAATCTTGGCACAACTCCAGATCTGCTCCTCAAAAGCAGAACTTGGTGTGCCAGGAAGGATGGTTACAGGCTTTTCAGGGGGGATAGGCAGAGAGGTTGGCATTGTATGTAATGGAGGGTCTGGGATGAATGGTGCTTACAGTTGGCTTACGTGGTGCTTACATGGTTGAAAGCCTCTGGGTAAGGATTAAGGGACAAACAAGTAATGCAGATGTCATCGTGGGAGTCTACTGTAGGCCTCCTGTCCACAGCGGTGGTGCTGATGACTTAAGGAGCTACGAGACGTTTGTAAGTTAACCACTCTTGTCCTCACAGGGGACTTCAGCTTGGCAAATGTTAACTGGGAATACCAGACAACTAATACAAGCAGGTCCAGAAGGTTCCTAAACACCTGAATGATCACTACATGGTGCAGACACTAAGGGAGCCAACTCAGTAAGATGCCCTTCAAAGATGCTGGTTGTCTTGGTCGCAGCAACCATGAAGCAATTGGATTTAAAACTTCAGACTGTTCAGGGAACTAATGAGCAAGGTCCCCTGGGAAAATGTTTTTGATGGTGCTGGGGTCCATCAGTGATAGTGACTTTTTAAGCAGCACCTCCTAAGGGCACAGGAACAGGCAATTCCAAAATGCTGGAAAAGCAGGTGAGGCAGAAGGCCAACTTGGCTAGGCAGGGATCTTCTTCTAGAGGTAAGGCAAAAAAAAGTAAATGTTTGACTAGCAGAAGCAAGGTTAGATGACGTGGGAGGACTACAGAGATCTGCTCACCTCCATGGGGAGAAAATTGTGAGGCAAAAGCTCAGTCATGGCTGAAGCCAGCCAGTACTGTGTAACACGATAAAAAGGACTTTGAAAAATATGCTAGTAGCAGAAGGCAGTCCAGAATAACAGTGACCTGTTAAATTATGAGGGTGTCCACCCTATGAACAGGGACATAGACGAGGTGGAGGTGGTTAACGTTCTCTTCAGTCTTCAGCACCAGTCATGGACTAAGGGGGTCCCAGTGCCCTGAGCTGAAGGGTGAGGATTCTGAGACTTATAAACTCAGAGTCAGCTCTTAACTTGTGAGGGAATCACTGCTCCAGCTGGATCCTTGTAAGTCTATGGGGCCTGATGGGATTCATCCAAGAATCCTCAAAGAGCTGGCTGATGTCATTGCAAGACTCCTCTCAATGACTTTTTGAACTGTTTTGAGAATCTGGAGAGGTCCCACTTGATGCTGGCTAATGTTGTCCCAGTTCTCAAGAACAGCAGGAAGGAAACTACAGATCTCTACAGGCATTTCAGTGCCTGGTAGAATTATGGATATTACTCTTGGAGTTACTGAAAAACACCTGAAGGATAGTGCAGCCATCGGCCAGAATGGTTTCATCAGGGGAAAGTCCTGTTTGACTGCTTTATTTCCATTTATGACAAGGTAACCCACCTAGCTGACCAAAGCTAGGTGGGTTACCTTGTAATCTCTTTGGATTTTCGTTGAGCTTTCAATACTGTCTTTCATGGTTTTCTTCTGGACAAAATGTTGCGTGCTCGAAAACTGCTTAAGCTGGATCAACACATCATACGATGGGTGTGCAACTGGCTCATGGGTCAGGCACAAAGAATTCCGATAAATAGGGTTACATCAGGCTGGCAAAGAGTCACTAGTGGGGCTCTACACAGTGGCTCCACTGTAGGGCCAGTGCTCTTCAAGGTCTTCATAAATTATTTGGACACAGAACTCAAAGGAATACTAATTAAGTTTGCTGGTGATACCAAATTGGGGGAACTGTCAACTACCTCGAGAGCAAAGAGGCCCTCCAGGGAGATCTTGATAAATTAGAGGGTTAAGCAATCACCAACTGTACGAAGTTTATTGAAGGCAAGTGCTAGATTTTACACCTGGGGCAGGGAAACCCTGGATATACAAGAGGGACCTGAGGGTCCTGGTTGATGGCAACTTGAATTTGAGTCATTGTGCCCTGGCAAGTAGGAGGGCCAAGGGTGTCCTGTGAGGCATCAGGCACAGCATCACCAGCCAGGCAAGAAGGGGATTGGCCTTCTCTGCTCTGCACTGGGGCAACCTCACCTCAAGTCCTGTGTGCAGTTTTGGACACCACAATACAAAAAGGACATAAGGCCATTAGAGAGACGGAGGAGGAGATGAGATGGGTATGAGAGATGCCCTCAAGAGGAGGGCAATGGAAATGGTAAAGGGCCTTGAGAGGAAGCCATATTAGGAGCAGCTTGGTCTGTTCAGCCTGGAGAAGGGGAGACTGAAGGGAGACCTCATTGCTGTCTGCAGCTTCCTGCAGAGGGGAAGAGGAGGTGCAGGCACTGTTCTCTTCTCTGTGGTGACCAGTGACAGGACCAAAGGGAATGACCTAAAGCTGTGTCAGGGCAGGTTTGGGTTGGATATTAGGACAAGAGTCTATACCCAGAGGGTGGCTGGGCACTGGAATAGTCTTCCCAGAGAAGTGATTATAGCACCAAGCCTGACAGGATTCAAGGAGTGTTTGGACAAGGCTCTCAAGCACAACTTGAGACTGTAACTCTTGGGGTGTCAGGTTTAGGGCCAGGAGTTGGATTCAGTTTTTACCAGTGGGTCCTTCCAACTCAGAATGTTCTATGATTCTGTAAAAACATTTCTAACCCTCTCTTAAATTCCTTTGTTCTGTGGGCCCATGAACAGTAGTGGGCCCATGAACACCAGGCTAGTGTTTCAGCATTTTCCTTGGGTTTGAACCCTGAGGTTTTGTGGAAGTGACTGCATTAGCTAAACCAGTTTGAACCAATGAATATTCTTTCCAGTTAAATTTGGATAGATTTGGAAACATTGCATTGGGAATTGTTAATTTGCTTGTAATGGAGTTTTTTGTGGTTTGGTTATTTTGGATTTTTTTTTTTAACAGCATATGGTCTTAAGTCTTGTGTGTATTATGGGAATATCTATTTGTGAATTTACTACATTTTATTTGGACATCTGAAACAACAGAAGGCTGCATTGTCTCATTAATACCTACACCTAATTCATCTTTAAATATTTTAAGCATTTATTTGCAACAATATGGTGAGTGTTTCCCTTGAATAAATTATATCTCCGTTTTCCAGTAAGCTTTAGACATTTGGTGATGTTCAGCACTTCCAAGCTGTGGCTGTGGTGGTGTTAGCTGAACAACCTTTGGGAATAACCTTTTTCTATTAATGGAGTAGATTTGGTAGAGACTTTGTGTCTTGCTAGAGTATTGTGTTAAGCAGAAGTGAAATGCTGGTGGAACTGATTAGATCTAACTAAGTACTTAAGGGAATTATGAGCACTTATCAGTAATTTCTGAGGTAAAACTTGGCTGGAGCAAGTTTGTTGAACACTTCTTAAAAATCTCAGTTCTTCTTTACCTAAAGGAAACTCTAGGGTGGGTGGATCTGTTGTATTCAGGTTAGCTTTTGGTTACAAAAGACTTTCAGGGAACAGAGTTAATGTGATAGAAACAAACAATTGAGGGGGCTTAGTTCACGGTTAAGTTTGTAGAAGCTAGAAACTGATCTTCACTGTTCCTAGAAAAAAACCCTCAAAAAGTTACATGTGAAGGATCAAAAATAAGTATACCTAAAAGTTCTGGATAAGCACATATATGTTTAAATGAGTATTTGTGAAAGCACAAATAATCCCATGAGAAGGATTTGGTGACTGTTTAGTCACCTGTTTATTTGATTTCAAAAAGTATAAAACCTGCCACTAAAGGATGTGGAATTGTTCAACCCCTAGAGAAATGAGATCTCTAAGTATAAAAAATACATATTGTTAGCTATGCATATATCTTTTTGAAGGCAACTTTAAATATTATTGATTTTCCTTAAAGCAGACCTTTTCTTAAAGTAGATATCTTCAGTAATACTACCTTAGTTAAAAAAAGGAAAAAATCTGACTGTACAGAATTAGTGAAAGAACTTGAATATCGATTTACTACTTTCTGGAAAAGGATAGAAAACGGAAAAGAAAGCATTACTTGAATGCAAGATTGTCCAATTTACCTTGTAAAAAGTAATCAAATAAGCTGCTTTTATCATTCTACACAAAATTTAACTGCTATCTCAGTGACCTTTAGAACATAAAGGAGATTATGTGGGAATCATGAGGAAAGCAATATCAGAAAAAGATTGCACTTTTTTTCCCCTTTGAATCACAGCTGCTGGTCTGTTCTTGCACTGCGTACTGTGACTTGTCCTTTGCATTCTGTCCCAAATGGAATTGAAGCAAATACTTTAGTAATCATCATTTTCCTTTAGTCAATTGGCAATGATGGTGACCACTCTGAGAAAAAAAATACACTATCTTTTTATCCTACAGCCTTCAACACTCTCCCAAGCACAAATCCCAGCTTTCATTTTAGAGTAAACTGCATTGCTGTCCTATGTAGATGGGACTTACACTTCTCCTGTTTCCATAAGCTATGCCTGTCACAATTGTAAAAAATAGAGGTTATCTACAGTATGATTGATGTGAAAATCATGGTACATAAGAGGAGATCTTGATTGAGAACTCCAGCATCAAACTGAGAAGACAGGTCAGGGTGTTTCCTTGCTTCTCAGAGAGAGAGACTTCATCTCTTTTTGCTGCCTGTTCAGTCATACCTAAAGGTATTCCCAGATAACATATTGGGCAAACATCTAAAGACAAGTATTGCTGTAACTGGAAGAATTCCAGAAAGTATCAGGGGTTACATTCATTCTCAACCTCCGATTTTCTTAAGCTATCACTCCTGTCCATTAAGCCACTTCTGTTTCAATTTTCTTTTCCCTTGGCTTGAATACTACTTGTGGCTGTTTACCCACACATGAGGGGTTTAGCTGTGATATTAGACCAATTCTTGTTGGTTGTGCTAAGAAACAGCTCATACTGGGGGCTTTGTTTTTGCACATTTTTTTGTACCTTTTGATTAGGTGTGTGCACATGATTATAATAACATACATATTCATATCAGTTTTTCTGAAATATATGAATGCATGTTTGTTCCACTTGAACTTAGAAATCCGGGTTGTGCCCCAGATCTAATCAAATAAATCTGTGCAAAAGTAGAGATCAAGGATGTAACATGCAGACACACAGATGTTACCCAAAGTAACAGTATCCAGACAATCTTTTCATCTGGAAGTATTAATTTTCAAGATATTTTTATCCAGTTCTTTTTCAAAATAGTATTTGCAGATACTTCAGAATATTAAAGATGGCAGTGAACTTAACTAAGAGAATTAGTACACGTATTTCCCTGTTGAAAACACAGGGAGGCTGTTCACAGCATGGCTTTGATGCTTGTTTTGGTCAGCAGGTTTTTCTTTTCAGAGGACTTAATTTTATAACTTCTTTATTTTAAACAGATCTGAATGCCACAAAAACATCTGTGAA
Organism: Phylloscopus collybita; assembly: GCA_027886175.1. Taxonomy (NCBI): domain Eukaryota; kingdom Metazoa; phylum Chordata; class Aves; order Passeriformes; family Phylloscopidae; genus Phylloscopus; species Phylloscopus collybita. Next base: position 36,415,620 of record JAJNNQ010000009.1, on the reverse strand, counting down.
TGTGAAAGCTAGGTACAATGCTTGATAGTTGCAGACACCTTAACCAATAACACCACATAAACTGGAATTAGTTAATATTTTGGATATAATACCTTTCCCCAGTCCACTGTTGCTGTTCTTCTAAAGATTTCAGGACTATGAGGATTGTGCCAGCATTTTCTACATTCAGGAGCAGATGGTGCTTTATTTATTTCTTTTTGACCATCAGTTCTAGCATACTGCTGGTAACAATCAAAAATTCAGATAAGGTTACAGATTACAAAATAGGCATTTGATTTTTAATTTGATATCAAAATATATGCACATCTTTTGAAAGGTAAATGGTGCTTATGTAGCTATGGTAACCAGTGCAGCATGAGGCAGAGAGAGAGCTTGCTCAGGAGGGGAGGGAACTGAACAGGGGAATAAAAAGGTAGTAATTCTTCTTTTCATGAGTAAAATATTCATATATGAATAATATATATACTCATGAGTAAAAATGAATTTTAAACATAAGCTTTAGAGAAAAAAAAATGGTGTTAATCATGCACTTTGTAGGTGAGTTGTACTCTTAGTTATCTAATCATTAAGAGGGATCAAACATGCTCAGAAATCTATATTATTCATGTCAGTCTTAACCCTATTCAATGCTGAGACATGATTTATTTTTTTCAACTACAGTTTCAGAACATTGAGTGGCAGAAATAATTGGACTTTTATTACATTTGTTTGATTTACTGGGAGTCATCCTTAGTCAGGTGTGTTCCTCAGGCATTCCCTTAATTCAGATGCAGGTAACATCACATTACTGGACGGAGCTGAAGCTGTTGGTCTCCATAGCATGTGTGACAAGATCAGACTAAACCAATTTTATCATGCAGCTGGAGATTGAAGGGCTTTGACCTGTTACAGTGCTTATAGTAACTTTGGGATTTTTTATAGTAACTTTGTTACAGTAAGTGAAAAATGTGTGAAGTGAGCAGGAATTTGCTGTAGTTTTGGAAGGCTTTAGTTTTAAAAGAAAAAAAAATCAAGTTACTGTTCATTACTTCAGTACCAGAGAATTAATTTGGATTTCTGTGAAACCAAGCCACATTGGCTGCAAACAGGAATTTGTTCTTGGAAGGATAACAACAGCCAGCCTGTTGCCCTTGTTTACACTGTAAAAGGTACATAGGAAAAGAGGGAATTGCATCCAGCATACACTCCGTGTAATTAAAACATGAAAAGTTCTGCTGGTTTGGCCTTCTTTCTAAACAAATGTCAGGGCAAATATTCAAAACTAAGGAGAGCCAAGCTGAGGCTGCAAAAGTCTCTGTGTGAATTAAGATTACAGTTTTGGCAATTTCATTACAACCTTTCTGACCAAAAGAATTCAGACAATTGTGCTTTTATCTATGCCTGGATTCAGGCCCCCACTGACTTAGGTGATGTGCATTTCAGAGGTGCTTAAAATCCCTATGAGTTGCAGCCTACCTCTGAAGGCTGTTAGTTTCTCTGCACATTTGTGGTGGTGGTGGTGTGCTCGAAACTGATGCTGTCAATAGCCTGAAATATGCTTTCTCCTGCTAGCTTAGTGCAGCAAATCTGAAATTTGCATTGGGCAAAGAATCAACATATGAATACATAGATGAATTGGCAGATTTTTTTTTGTTCAGTATTATCCCTGAGAGAAGACAGACAGAAAGCTCATGCGTCACTGAGGACACAAATCTTTGGAGCTAAATGCATCCAGATAAGGGCATGTAAGGATGGTGGAAAATATTTGCAAAAGCAGCTGAAGAAAGTTTGCTGCCAGGCTGTCTTGCCATGTAAGCCATTACTCAGGCTGAAAGGATCTGTGCTTGGAAGATAGATTTACCCAAGTCCTTCTATTTATTATCATTACTTTGTAGACATTTTGAAATTCACTCCTAAAATGTGTGTCTTAAGAGTTAACTTGCAGTGGGGTGTGTGTCTTAAGAGTTAACTTGCATATGTGTGTGTGTGTGTGTGTGTGTGTGTATATATGGACAGTTTTTAAAGTGTATATATTCAGAGAAAGAGATTCTGAAGGAGGGGGTGGAAGCAGAGCATCTGCAGGAAGAGATGTGTTTCCTTATGCACTTCTTTGGGGTTTTTTGTCCCAATTTAAAGCTGTACTGAAAGAAGAAGGGAGAATCTCTCTAAAGGTATTTGAAGAAATTTTGACTGGTGCTCACTTTTACAGTTAAATTTTTGAACCAACTACTTCCTTGCTTAAATACTTAATAAAGGGAAGATAATCTACTTTTCAGGCAAGTTGCCTTGATTAGGTCTTGGGTGACGCTTCCACACTGACTGTGCAGAGCTCAGGATCATCTTACACAAAACTGGAGATCTCGAAGGTTGTTAAGAGTCTGCCTCTCCTGTTAAAAGTTGCCCAGGGATCCCCAGGCCATTGCTGTTGTATTTGCATACCTTGTTCTTAAATAAAATTCCTACGTAGCTTTGCTACATAACTTGCTCCAGGGTTTAAATGTCACTGTTGCAGGGTGGAGAGAGTTCCACATTGTTTGTGTCTAAGCTAGGCCTGTTCTTCTTCAAGTTACTGTGACTTATCCTCAATGGACATGAAGAATGATCAAATACCAGCTACTTTTGGATGTCATCTATTGTCTAATTTCTGACATTTCATTTGATTTGCCTGTCTATCTTCATTCTCCTAATTTCCTGACTAAATAAACAAGAATTTTTGCCTCTCTGTGTGTGACACAGTTAGTCACAAAAGCTGTGCTTATAAAGCCATGTGGTAGTATTCTTGTTCTAAAACTTTCCAGTTTGCTGTATTTTTCTTGAAGTGCAATGGTAAAACTGGAGTCAGTGTCTAATAGCAAGGAATAAAGGAAAACAGCTCAGTTTCAAGTCTTATGCTAACATGTCCTGGAATTATTTTTTTTCCCTTTTGAAATAATAGTGCTATTTTCCAAGTTTTAATCTCATAGATTCTCAAGAGATGCTTAAAGAATTAATATTAATTTTCCATTAGCATTGCTATCATGCTTTGAGCATTTTCCCGAGTTTCATCATTAGAAAAAGATATTTTCACCTCTAGATAAATCATGAAGATTATTGTGACAATTATTACCTGCAAAAGAATTACAGCCTCTGCAATTTCAGTGTCATCAGCCTATTTGAGAAATGGCTCAATTTCTCCATTTCACTTTTCCAATTAAGGCCAAAATCCTAAGTGCTCAGCTTAGTATACAGATCTCTTTGAAATGCCTCATTGGACTATATTATTTCAGTTTAATAGAAAAAGAAATCACTGGTTGTCTCTGAACTGCATTTTCTGACTGAATAGCTTTACACAGCTGTATCATAGAAATTTCAGCCAGACTCTTTCCCTGATTTACTAGGGAACTTACTGCAGCTCCTGAAGGCTAGCTCAGAAGCCATAAACTGAAGTGTATTAAAGCTACTTCTTGTTGCCTATCTGCATGCCCTTCAGCCTGACAGAGAGAAAAACATGAGGTTTGACAAGATTCAATTTTCATTTTCTTACTATCTTACATTGTTTAGAAATGGACTGTGATATTGTTTTTCTGTGTTTAGTATGGATGTTGGACTTACCAACTTGTAATTCTCTGGGTACTCATTCCCCTGTGAAAAATGTTTGTATTTGCTCAGGGGTTTTGTTTTCAGAGATAATCAATAATGCTTTAGAAAATCCATTACTTGAAATCCACTCCCAAGCACATAGCTCATCCTTTTCATACACTGTTGTGGTTTACTTGGGTGAACTGTACATTTCACCTTTACAGCCTATGGAATCCCAAGCACAAGCATGCCTTTTTATGGTAAAACTCTGTTTATCAGTACAAGTATGAAATTTGTGAGAATGAGAAATGAAAGCTGTTTCTTAAGGTATCACTTGGAATTTTCAAGGGAGCATGCATGTCTCCATTAAAAGCTGGCAAAGGGTAAAGCCAAAAAGGTGAAGCCAAACTTGAAATTTGCTGCCTTGAAGTTGGCTGATTTTTGAGGTTGGGTTTGGTTTGGGGTTGTTTCGATTTGTTTTGTTTGGGTGTTTGTTTGGGAATTTTAAATTTTGGGGAGGGGGCGAAGTTTAAAAAGGGACGAAGTTTAGTTTCACGGCAGTGCTGGCCTGGATAATTAAAAACTGGGAGGTGAAGGGAAGGACTGAGAGGGCAGAAACAGATGGCACCTGTCCACTAACCTTCCAGCAGATGGTCGAGCCTTCCTGAGGGACATTCTCTTCTGATCCCCTCTTCCCACTTTCTCCTGTCCATTTTCCTTCCATATCTTCCTTTACATTTACTGTACCAAATTTCTGGAGTTATTGAGGCATCTCTTTCTTGAAGAAACCTTATCCCTTCCTCTTAACATTCTCTTGTCTCCCTGTAGATGGGACAGTTTTCCTATCTCTTCCCCAAAACAGAGTGGAGGAGACTTGCTCTCTTATTTGTGGCTGAGAAGACCCCCAGCTGAAAGCTGAGGGAATTATTCTACTTGGTGATCACCAGCTAACAAATCAGTATTTCTAGGACAAGAGATGTCTCTGTGAAATTAGGCAAATGGCTGGTCCTCTGCTGTGATTTAATGAAAAATATGCAGTTCTTTTTACAAGAATTTCACTGTTTTCACATTTTCTTACAGCAATGGAATATGAAATGTTTTAGTTAGGAATGTTTCCAACTATTGTTGTCTCCATCTATTCAGTTAATTTATTTTTGGCTTTAGAACAGTATATATATGTATATGACAGTATAGTGTATTTTTTCATTTTTTCTAATGCTAGAAATTACCATTGAAAGCATTTGCTGAAGAAAGAAGTTTCTCTAACCATAGAAATATAGAATTGAATAATATCCAAGAAAAATTGTTATCTCTGTATGATTTTTGTTTAGAATTTTGACACCAGTAATTAAATTATTAAGTTGTGTATTGGATATAAATTTACCAATTATATGCTAGTCTGACTTTTTTGTTCCTATCTCTGTCATCTGAGTTTGTCTATTTATCTGATTCAATCCCATGTTTTCCATGTCATTCCCCTGTAGTGGTCTGAGCCCTATTTACTCAACAAAGGTATAAAAACCCTGTAAACTAACACTGAACCAGTTATCAGTGTTTTAAACGATCATGTATGACTTCATTGGAGGAACAGGGTGTGATGCAAGTTTCAAATATGATAGCAATGCTGATTTCTTCACAACGGTGTTAAGAGCAGCTGATCTCCAGTAGAAACCGCCCATGTTGGGCATTTCCAGCAATATAGCCATCATAACATTAGTGAAAAGTGTTAAATATTAGTGCAGTCTGGAAAAATAAAATTTCCTGTACCATTTCAGAAAATGGGAGTGAAAATTGCTGGAAGTGCAATCCTAACCTGTAGGCTGGTAACAGGAATAAATTAGCCCTATGAATGTGAACTGCTTAATGGTTGCTGTTCCACTGGGAAATCTTGCTGCTGAGAACTGCCTCACAAGGATGATTTTTCTTTTTGCCAGTGTAACCCCGACTCTGTGAATGGCTCTTCTTTGAGCAACGACATTTAAATGTTGCCTTATGGGTATGTGTTCACAGAGATACGAAGAATAAACATGAAGTTATGCAGTGTGTATTGCAAAGCTGCTACAAGGAATTGGTTAATAAATAACATAAGAAATTAATAATTAACTGCCTTGTCTTACATCTTCCTGATCTTTATTCATCTGGTACTTCATAGGAACCTACTTTATCTTCCATCCCCACTTATCTAGTCTTGCTTTCTCTTTCGTGTTTCATCTTGTTTTGCTTTATTGCCACTGCTCATCAGTTTCATCTGTGAATGTATGGTGTTTACAGCCATTGCCAAGCAATCCTGAGGGCTATTTTAACTAAAGCACAAGTAAAGGGTAGTTTCATCTTTGTCCTTAAACTAACCATATAATCAGTAGTGTGAGTCAGTAGGGGCACTGTAGAAAGAAAGATGTCAGACCTCTCATTGTCAAAGACACAATGTTGTTTTCTTCATTAATAGCAGTGATTCCAGATACATTCCTAAATATGAGTGACTTCAGGAAAGCTCATGATTTTTTTTTTTGGTACTGTTTTGCAGGGGATTTCCCAAGAAAACAGGCAGAACTGCTAGGATAGCATCAGATGAAGAGATTCAGGGGTCAAAAGATGCTGTAATTCAGGATCTGGAGAGAAAACTTCGCTTCAAAGAGGACCTTTTGAACAATGGGCAACCGGTATAAAAACATTAAATACCCTGGGGAATGGGAGGGGGTGGGAGAGGGCATCATTGGTAGTTTCTGAGATATGCTGCATATAAAATAATTGTTGTAGATTGCTTTTTATGTGTTTATAATTTTTAATTGAATTTTCAAAACTGCATTTCCAAAAGGAATCATAGCGTACATTTTGTTCTATCATTCTTTCTCCTGTTTGACAACTTTACTTGGATTTAACAAGCAATGGAGCTCACAAAAATGGTGAATTTGCATAAGGAGCCTGCACAGTCTGTACCTCCAGGACTTTTTGAGCCTCAAGGGCCATTTGCTTTCGACTGTTCATTACTGAGTGGATGAACATGCAAAGATAGCTCTTTTTCAGTCCAGGCTCATTCTATCTTGTGCCCAGCCACTGGATGATGGGGGAAGCAATAGGTGATAACGGGACGTCAGAGGAGGACAAGGCAGTTCATCATGAAAAACCAACCCAGCAGGAATCAGGCATCATTAGATTCTGCAGTTGGGGGGCTTCTTTTGACCAGTAGAATAGAAATAACCTACAGTACTAACTTACAGACTCGAGTTAATGACCTGCTCGAGGAGTCAAGAAATTAGGTAAAATGAGCATATCAAGCAATGGAAATGTACAGCCACAAAGTTCTCTGTTCATTTTTAAGCACTTAAGATACACATAAAAGATAAAATATCTTTATTATTTTATCTTCTGCATCTCATCAACTCTGAGCAGGAAGAATACAAATTCTTCCTCCTCAGAGTTGATGAAAATCAACTTTCCTAAGAATTTTTTACAGTTATTAAGACTCTATCTTTGAAGCAGGAATTTCTTTTAAGAGGAAAGTAATTTTAAAAATGTAAGCTGTCACCCCTCTTTTGTCAATAAAATGTTTTAAAAAACATCCGAATACCTTGGGATGCATTTGTGTCACTTTGAATGGAAGTGGAATTTTATGTTTCTCAGGACAATGCCCAGAAGTTTGCCAAGTTTGCTGCTAGGTCTGAGCTGTGAACTGTGGTGATGTAGTTCCAGAAAGCCCTTTGAGTCAGACTGTCTATCAACAGTTGCTCAATTTTGGTTCTTAATAAAATCAGTGGAGTGAAATGGGGAAAGTGTTCAGAGTGTCTGCTGCTTCTGTTGCCTTCCTCCATTTACTGCCCAGCATTTGGCAATTTTCTGTAGCAGTTAAGCAGCATCACTGTCATAGTGTATTAGTTCCTAGTTTTTTCCAAGGAGGTGGGCTGAGAATGACTGTCAATGCCTGTTTTGGAATGTGAGGTAGATGTTTGGCCTGGGCAAATGAATGGAATGTCCTGAGAATGCCCACATGGCCCAAGGTAAAAAAAAAAACCAAACAAAAAAAACCACCAACAAAAAAACAAACCGCACCCCCACCCCCACCTCCCCAACAAAAAAAAAGCAAAACCAAAAACAACAACAACAACAACAAACCAAAAAAAAAGGAAAAAGAAAAAAAAAAACCAAAAAACACACAACAAAAAGCAAACCAAATGGGATCAGCTGATGTGGGAGCTTGAACTAAATGAACTCTGAACTGGTGCTTGCCTTGAGGCTTTGGCCTTGCAGATTCCTGTCTTGGGTAAATTCTGTATGTGCAATCATGGCTGTGGGCACTTGGAGTGACTGCAGAAGAAATAAAAGTGAAGAAAAGTTCATGATTTTCTCAGATGCTTGTAACCAAGACAGCACTTCTACCTAGCTGGCATGAGTTTCAGCCTGGTTTAGCTGCAATATGACATTAAAAAAAATAAATTATTTTTTTAATGCAAGAATGAAGTAGATGTAATGTTTACAATTTCCAGTCTTTGTTCATTTTTCATTTTTCCCTTTAAACGAGATGTTTCACCATGAAATGAGTTTGTCTTCCACAAACTAGCATTTTTTGTAATGTTGATTTGTAAGAAAGTACCTGAAATACATTCATAAGTGCAGGAAGAAAACTAATAATGAAATAATTGATTTATATATAAAGGCTTTCCTTTAACTCATTTTCTCTTCGTAGTGTAAATTGTCTTTTATAAGCTGTCTCCTCAAAGCTGTCTTCTGAAAGAGTAAGAAGGAATAGAAATTTAAAAATCTTAAAGAATACATTTTTCCTATATTTTGGACAAAGTATTTAAGTAGAATAGAATCTCCTTATCGTTTTTGGCAGTGTTTTCTGCCTTTTGTTTCTAATGTAAAAACTGAGCAGAATAACTTGGGTAAGAGTTGGGATGATTTGATATGCCCTCTTCTGATGGCCATGCTGATTTAAGCAGTTCCTATTTCTCATTCCTACCCAAGTTCCTGGCACAAGGATGGAAACAAATGGCAGAGTCAGTGCAAGGGTTGCTTAAGCCAAAAGCACCACTTGTAATACTAAAAAAATGCATTACAGACTGTGGTAGAAAATTTCTGTTAGAAACATATTGCTGCTCTCTTTTATCAACACTGCTTTAAGCATTGCTGACTGTGTACTGCTTTCTAGTTGGAGAAATAATCTTTGCTTTCTTCTGCCTCCCCCCTCATCTCCTTTTTATTTTTTGTTCAGAGATTAACATACGAGGAAAAAATGGCTCGTCGATTGCTGGGAGCAGACAGTGCTGCAACTGTCTTCAATATACAGGAACCAGAAGAAGATCCTGCTATACAGGTGCCACCTAACTCTGCAATTTCATAGGAGAAAATGCCTTTCAGTTTTTCTGTTTCACAGGCTATGATTGTCATTAAAATAAAGTCCTACATAAGACAATAAATACACACAAGATAGGATGGCTATTGATTACAGAAGTCATATGTTATCTATTAGTGAAGTAAACTGGAGGATTACATGTCTGTTGCTCAGTTTTTCCATAAGGTCGAGACTTCTCAAATGTCTGCTTTCTGCTTTAAACTCTTACGTTTATTCTTTTCTGTCCTGACCTTTAAGTCTCTCAAGGCAAAAATACATCTACTATCTTGAAACCATCTTCTTTTATTTGTGTAATAGGCACTTTTTGGGTTCAGACCAAAACCACAACAGAAAGTCTGCTTGAAAGGCCAGGTACATGCACTCCATTGTTCAGATGCCAGAGTTGCTACTCAGAAATGTGTAGCATTCATTTGCTTATGGTGCTGATCAAAGTACATTCTCCTGATAAAACCTCTGAGGAACTGTCATGGATATCTCTTGGTCTTCTTTCTGCCTCTTGATCTTTTTTTCTACCCTTGCAGGAAGCTCGTTCTGTTGGTGCTTCTGTAGTGAGTCCTGTGGATATTCAAAAGGTTAACATTTTCACCTTTTTCTGTCTTTTATTTGTCTGTTTTTTGGGTTTTTTTCTTTCCCCTTTCCATTCTGCTGTTCTTGGTCAATAACAAGAGGTCATCTAGCATTAATAACTGTGAAGAATTGGGCTGCACTCCATTTATGAGGATGTTCAAGTTGTTCTAGAAGCCTGTGTGAGTGCAGACAGTTTAACAGCAATCATCGTGTGCTCCACTATCTTTGTGCTGTAACAATAACATACACTGATATGATACTAACTGTGTCATGTACTTCATGGTTTACTTCTACACTTCAGGAAACAAAGAAATTTTAAAACTATCTGCAGTTTACAAGGTATTCCTCTGCTCGTCCATTTTTTGCGATTTTCGAGGGTTATGATTAGTTCTGTAGCCGATGGTAGAAAGATGTCACATCGTTCTCAGACCAGAGGCAGCAACAGAGGGTGGAGATGTGAAAGGATGCTTTGCATGAGATGCATGTTCTGTCTTAAATACTACAAAGGTCAGAGAAATGGCCAAAGGTAATTTGAAAAAGTGTCTGAATTTCTGCTGACTGAGAAGAGCGTTGACCAATTTTTTTTTCCTGCTTCTGAACTATTTGACAGTCTGACATTATCACTGTTACCAGCAAGATTCCTAACAGGAATTCTTTACTGCAAAGTAGACAGTTCAAGAAAGCAAATAACAGTGTATATCAGTAAATCATAACAAATTCAAACAAGTCATAGTGTTTTACACTTGATGAACCTTTCTGCTCTTCCTGCTCTATCTTCAATACTGTTAGGATAAATTTTGTCCCGCACAAAGGGGGCCATAGCAACAGGAGTAAGGGGAAACAGCTACCATAGATTGCCACTGTTGCCATTTTCTCTTCTTTTTTTCCTCATTTTTACAGACAACTGTAAACAAAATAATTTTATCCTTCTGATTCAGCCTCTGGTACAGTTCTATGCAAATAGCAGATGTGAACCATATGGTCTTCCAGCCATCTGGAAACAAAACCCCTAAATCTGTCTGTACCCTCAAGGAAATATTAGTATGTTCCTTTTGTCTTTATGAACTGCCTCAGAATACTTTTATTCTTACAGGATTTTTTAAAAAAATTGAAAGAAAGCAACCAATGACTTTCTTTCCCCTTATAAATTAGACCTTAAGACAACATGAAATACAATTTTTGCCTCATACCAGATGTCTCGATTGTTTCATAGGGAAGTTATTGGAGGCATGGATTATAGTGTTTTTCTTCAACAAGATACATTTTCCTTTTATATGTAAAAACTTAATGGATTGTTAAAGATCAGTGAAATAAAAAAAATCCAAACATTCAGAACATATCTTCCTAGCAATGTGTTGAAGCTGGACACTAATATCTACCTCTCCTTTGACAGGAATATAAAGTCTCCAGCTTTGAGCAAAGATTGATCAGTGAAATTGAATACAGGCTGGAGAGATCTCCTGTGGAAGAATCAGATGACGAAGTGCAACATGGAGATGAACCTATTGATAACAGTATGTCACCATATTTTGAGATAAAGCTGAAGCACTACAAAATCTTTGAGGGAATGCCAGTCACATTCACATGCAAAGTGGCAGGAAATCCAAAGCCAAAGGTAAGAAAAGATGGTAAATGTTTCTAGAATTTCTTGGAGGAGTTCTGTGTGGGTACTTTACCATCAGGCTCTGGACTCTATGGGCTGTATCTTACAGGAACAGGAGATATTCACACTTGACAAGAAAGACTCCTAACTGGCATAAACTGCCAAATCTCTTTCGGCATAACTGGAGTTTAATCAAAATTTAGTAAAAAATGCTACTGTGAGGCTTCTGCTCTCAGCTCTCCTGAGACTTCTCAGCTATTTTACCTGGAAGTAATGCTTCTGTCATTTTCAGAGTTACCTTCAGGGTACATTTGTGGCACAGAATGCAGTGCAATGATGGAAAGCCCCACGTGAACTGGCACATGAGTCCCAAAAGCCACCTCATCTTACTAGCATGGGTAATTAGTTCAGGCATGGCAACATGCTAATGCAAAAATTTGTGGGTTCTAGTTCAGAAGCCAGCATGGTATCTCTCTTTCTTCAGCATCTGTACCCACTTACAAGACTAGATTTTACTGGAATGTTGAAGAAGGTGTAATAAAATACCATAAGCTCCCGTATATCCCAGCAGCAAGATGAGACATGATGGTGAGGTTTTAATGATGAACTTCTGAGGGAGGGTTGGGCTTGGGAAGCATTTCCTTGTAGCAAATGTAAAAGTACCAGTTGTGTGATGTCAGTAGTTTGGAAGAATGCCCTCCTTGGGTAGGTTGCATACAACCATTTAAATATTGCTTGGCAATCAACTGACTGATTATACAGCAGGCAAACAGCAGCAGCCTCTTCAACTCCCCTGCCAAGGCCGGTGTCTTCCCTGTGAGGTCCCCTTCTCTCACAGTGACCTCTGGTGGACAGGGGCTCTTGTCACCTTAGACAAGATCAGAGATACTCTATGTGTTACATAAGACCTTCACAGAAGCACTCACATCCAAATCTCTCATCTAGTGTAAGTTTTATGGATACTTAGGATTTCAAACAGAGATAAATGCAAGTGACTTTACATGCCCAGTGACATATGTGTGAGATACTGTACAAGCTGTTAATTAAAAAAAAAGACTTCATGAGGTAGCAGAGGAAGACCAACAGAGAACTAGAGCTACATCTACATCAGCAAAGAGTGCAGACCAGAAGAAGAAATTCTCTAGAATGAGACATCCATCCCTGCACACGTCAGAAGATTTTACTCCAGGCTAGCTCTAATCTCGTCCTACAGACTGAAGCAGATGCACATTAGATGAGTTCTTGGAGCACATTTTCTGGCTTAGTTTCATCTGAAAGGAATCCAGTTCTGCGCTCCAAGGGCACAACATGATGTGAACCACTGCAAAGTAAGTGAGGTTGATCAGTATACTTATATCAGTAAAGCACTTCTGCTTCAAACTGAAAACACACACACAGAGAAGATAAGCCCAGTCTGACTGAAACCAAACTTTTCATGTCTAGCATTCTGAGATGACCATAGGTAAGAGTCTGTTGAGCTCAACAAGGATGGAATGCAAATGGGTCTGTTGCTGACAGAAGTGCAATGTGTGCAGAGATACTCTTTCTGCCTGAGGCTTATGACTAAGTTGCTAGATGACCTATTATGAGTCAGCCTTAGTCAACTTCACCATTCCCTAATTTCCACAGTTTCCAATTAAGGTGTAGTTTCTCTGTCTGATTTAAGACAGATGAAAGGGGATGTCTCCTTTCCCCCACTGGAGCGATAAGGATTGCACAGCTGCCAAGAAACGGAATTCTTAGTACTTCCCCTAAAAGCATGTCCTTACAGAGGAGCATCTGATGCGACTGCCCTGTGATTCACACGATGTTCTGTTTTCCTGCAGTGTCAAAGTGTGCACATTAAGAAGTGATTTGCTCTTGCACCTGGAACTCTGGCCCTTTGTTCCATTCACTCGCAGATGCTTTGTGTAATTTGTTAAGTTGCTTGGGATGGAACCAATATCAGTCCTGTTGTATGGCTGCTTGTTAGCCAGGCTTTGCAAATGTCCGAGGCCAGTCTCCCCCTCATCTGCCAGAGCATTCCAAGACAGCAATTTTGAAAAGCTCAGTGGCTGAGGGCTGCCCTTCTGCTGTCATTTGTTGAAGCTGGAAGTGTTGCTTGTGAATAGATTTTTTACTTTGGCAAATGAAAAGCTGGAAATAATTTACTAACTTGAAGCTCCTCCCTTCTAAGTATTCTGTTAGGTCTGCCAAGGAATGGCTTTGGGAAGGACTGCAGTGTTTCTAAAATCTGGCATTCATTACAAGGGATTTTTCTAAGCGGAGTTATTGGCTTGATTATTTTTTCCCCTGAACATGCCATGTAAATTGAATACTGATGTACAAATTCTGTCTTCATATATATGACTTTTTAAATCTGAGCATACTCTTTGTTATAACCTTTGGAATAATGTAAAACTGTTTTCTCATCAAAATGAGAAACCTGTGGTGCTACAGGAGGGACTATGGAATACTTATTTTAAGGGATTATTTCACCTCAGAATTAAGACAATGCCATACAAGAGGTTAATTGAGACACAAATGTTACATAAATTTCATACTGCGCACTCTTCACATGGCTGAATGTAATTCTTGGTGATTAAAAATGCCTTTGCTGCCCAAGATCAAACCCCCTTTTGTACTGTGTATACCGTTGTACTATACCTAGTCATTACACACTGATTTCTGAAAATCTGGTGCAAATAAAAGCAATCCAGATGCAGTGTTCAGTGCTTATGTAGTTTAATGGTACATTTATTAAAAATTATCCTAGAAAAAAGAACAGTTCACTGCAGGGGCCATTGTCTCCTGCACTGGTAGTGTTTTACTTACTAACTCCATGTCAGATAAAGGTATTGTTAAGAATTTACTGTTCATATGGGATGCCAGTGCTCTTAAACATAGTTGAAATAAGTTTTGGACAACTTATACATGATGTTTGGATAGCTGGTTCAGTTAATATTTGTGTGTATTTCCATGCATCTCCTGACATTTCTGGTAAGTGTACTGTTATTAAATAGTTAATAATTACTTAATGCCGTATATTTGCAAGCAACATTGTGACACATGTAAGGCATGCAAATTAAAACTCCTTTTTTGCAGCAATGTTGCTTTAGCACCCATTAGCATGTATATATAAGTGATCAGGTATCTCTTACATCTCCAGTAAGTGCTCTGTCAGCAGACAAGAAGACATGACTAAATCTTTTGTTAGGGCCACAGAGTCTCTGCAAGGCTGCTGACAGACAAAATGCGAAACAAGTATAACCAGTTATTGAGGAAATGAAATCATTTCAACTTACACACAATGCTTATTAATATAAAAATCATACACAGTAATAAGTTTTTAAGGAAAATTTCCACTCATTTTCACCAAAAAAATCTCCATTGTTTTTTATGAAATTCAAAAGTATATCCTTAACTTTCCCCCAAGTGAATGAATTTCAAACATTGAAATGTTGGTGTATATGAAGAACCCAACAGATTAAACTCTATCAGGAATTGAATTGCACCTTGCTCTGTCACTTCATTTTTTACTAGAGAGCCAGCACCCTTTCCTCACTCTTAAGACCTAAATTCCCACTTCAAGAATGAGGCTGAGCAAAATGTGTGCGTTTTCCTCATGCTAAATAGTCCCAGCAGGACCAGGACAAGTACAGCTGTACTTTGAATGATTTGGCCTCGTAAAAATGCTGTAGGTATCTGCACAAGGAACAGTGGTGTAAGTATCTGCACAAGTGTCTCAAATGCTGAACACAATTGATGTTATGTGTAGTACATATTTCAGAAACAAGAAGTAAATAATGTTCTACTTAAATATGGGTTTGGGCAGCTGAGTACAGCCTTCATAGTATAACATTTTTCAGATATTCCTCTGTGTGTGTTCATGCATACACAACATTTACTTTTGATTCCAGCAGATATCTGTTTGGGATTTTACCTTATTGTTATTATTATACTTTTAAAAAATCCTGAAAGCTAGGTCAGTTTTTTTTCCCTTCAAGTTTGAGGCACTAAAAATACATTTTTGTGTGTGTGTAATTCATGGATTACTGTAAGATATTATCCTGCATACATCATCTTTTTTGGCTCACTGAAAGTATATCTTGGGTCAGCCAGAGAATAAAATTATGTATCAAAAGTACTGGAAAAGCCCTCTGTTTGATGGCCAATGTAACTGTTCTGTGCAGCTTGGAGCTGTGCTGGTGTTGGCATGCTCTTACTAACGGATGTCGATGTGCTGTTTGCTTTGAAGTATTTCCTATTACTTTGCAAAGCTGTCCACTTGCGTAGCTGGCCTGTCACACCGGGGTGACATTGTTAGTTTCAATCATGTCATTACACTGAGCTGGCCCCTCCACACACTAAGCTGCTCCCTGCCAGCGGGAGCAGCTCTATCCCCTCTGGCATTTTGGTCCAGTCCAGTCAGCGTAATGGATATGAGACAAAACGGGTGTTTCAACAGTGAGATCATTGCTTCTATTTTATTCATCATTGAATTAATTCAGCCTATCATTATCTTGCTTTTTTTAATTTATGTTTCTATTCTCTGAAAAGAGAGCAAAAGCATTCTCAAGTTTTTTCTGCAACTTCTTCAGATTTAAGCAAAATAAACGTAAAATTAGTAATCTCTGAAACTAGGAATCTTTTATTTGTAATGTTTAGTTTCAGTTCTTGAAATGTTCAGCCCTTATGCAGCTGTACATTTTGTTGGAAAATGTTCAGGCTGTTGTTTCTCTTTGGTCCACTGATAACCTTGTAACTCTTAGTGAAAGTGGCTCATAGAATAAGTGGAGCAAAGCAGTTTTCTTTTACTACTTACCAGAGAGTTTTTCAGCAGTTAAATTCATTAGTGCTATTAAATGAGAAATTATGACAATGGGCACCCACCTCTTACCAGCTGTGCTTTGTTTTCTCCCTGCAGATTTATTGGTTTAAAGATGGGAAGCAAATTTCTAAACGAAGTGATCACTACCAAATTCAAAGAGAACCTGATGGAACTTGCTCTCTGCATACTGCAGCCTCCACCCTGGATGATGATGGGAATTACACCATTATGGCTGCTAACCCACAGGTAAATGAAGGTTTGGCTCCAGAGCAAACTTCCTTCTGGACATAAATCTTCAGAAAACTATCTCATCTCACATATGCATGATTTAATTAAATGATGAAGTCACCATAAAGTATGCAAGTTAGATTTCTGTTTTCCTCTTGCATCAGTAGGGTGGGACCTTTCTATCTCCAAGAGATTAGCAACTCAATAGTAGTTTTTTTTCCTATGGTTTGAGGTTTCAGGGGGAGGGGTGTAATTTTTTAATTTCTCTTCCACTAGTTGTTTCATCTGATAACATCTCAGTATTCTAACTGAGCATGGATAGCCCATATATATAAAGGGAGAAAAAGATCCAGTTTGCCAGCAGAAGTACCCAGTCTAGCAATTTAACTTTCTTCTGTTGACCCTACTCACTGAGGCCAATTTTTCTGAAGTGAGTGGGAGTATATCACACCTCAACATGCTTACATTAGACAGATTGCAAGTCTGTAAGGCAAAAAAAGTCTAGCACTATTATGTAGCAGTCCTGTGTTGGTCTTAAAGAGTGCTTTTCTGAAATACAGAGTGTTACTGGTTTAGCAGTGCCATTTTTTCTTTGCAGATTTACAAGAGTTGAGGGTACACAGCAGAAACCCACTAGTTCATTAAATAGCCAAACTCACAGGCCACTCATCCTATTGAAGTAGCTTTTTCAATCCACTTTTCCTACACCACAGCAAATTGAGGGGAAAGAGTTGCATGTGAGAAACCAAAGCAGTAACATAACTTTGGGGATGTAATGAATTCTTTTCTTCTGTAGTGCAAAATATCTTGCCAAGACTAGGCCTGCAAGCAGAATCACACTGTAGAATAACAAACTGTATCACTGAGACAGAGTTTAATCTAAGCAGGAGTGTTGTGCTCTGTTGTGCATGTTGCTAGGTTACTCAGCATGATGCTGCCATTTTTGTCTCACTTTCTAGCTTGTCAGTCCTGCTCATACTGCAGAGGGCTTGTGAATATAAAGGGTTGTACACACAGGCAACACACAGAGAGCAGCTTTTTGGGTAGATTCTATGAACTACAGTGCTTAAATATAGGTGGTTTAATTATTATTTCTACATATATAAGTGAAAAAAAGACTAATGAAATAGCAAAAGGCCCTGGAATTGTTCAAGCTGGGAGCTTTTACACATAGATGACTGTTAAAATTCTTGGTACCATTTAAACTGTGAAATTTCACAAGAAGTTAAAAAATACATGCATGCTCAAGGTAAGAAATGGTTTCTGTTCATCTTTCTCTAAGTGTTGTCTCAATGCATGCACAGAGTTTCACTGTGTAGTGTTACTGTGTGATCCAAAGTCTTGGAGAACTTGTTGAACAAACTGCCTTTGTGTTTGGGCACTGTACTCTGTCCCTGAATATTTACAGCCTACTTTGGAGCATTTGTTGTTCAGGGTAATGCTCATTCAATGACACAACAGTGACCCAGGTTACCAGTTCTGGTCATTGATGGCACTACTTTGTTAGTGGGTTTTTGGATGTACTGAAATGAGCTGGGTTTGTGTGGTTCCCCCCTTGGAGCTTGAAAAAGCAGCTTTGTTAAATGGTAAAATTCTGTGCTTGTGCTTTTTCCTCTCTTTGGAGAAGAACCAGAAATATCTTCCTCTGGCTGCCCTAAACAAAACATCTGTTTCACCAAGCCCATTCTGTTCTCTTTTTTACAGTGTAATTCCCAAGCAAACATACTTATCTCTTCCACTATTTGCTTGCTTTTACTATGCATTTAACAGTACAATGGAGGCAAAAAAGGGCTGTGAGTTAATGTACTAGCCTTTCACACTCAAAGATTTGGATTCCAATTCTTTTAAGTCATCCTGAGTGGAAATAATTTTGGCAGTCTTCTCAATTCTAATGGAAAGTTGTCCACAGTCTCAAAGCTATCACAAACTCAGGCAAATTGGCAACCTTTCCTTAAGAAAGCGAAGTAGGTAAATGAAAGGGAGCTCCCATCAGAGCTCTGATGGACTGGTAGATATTTGCTAGGCTGTTGCTGTGTTTGGTCATTGCTGTTGGAATCACCAAGCTCTAAAGCAAAAGATGTGTTCTCAGCTGATAGAAATTGGTTTTATTAAAGCAAAGGATTCAGTTCATTAAAGCTCTCTCTGCCAGTTCATGCCATCTCATGACCTGGACTAACACAGCAGGATTTATGTGTGTAAAATGCCTTGTTGACAGACCCTGGAGATTGTCCATGGTAGTTAGCACAGCAGGCCCCATTGCCCACGGCGTAAAGTGCAGTGAGCTGGAATTAAAGTTCTGACACACCAGTAGGGTTTGTTGTAAAAATTGCCACAGAAGTTAATCCAAGCAAATGGACCCTGGGCCTAGACAAACACAAAACCTTGCCTGGTTTAGGCCTTTAGTGAGAGGCCATATGCCTTAACTGAGCTCTTTCTGTGAACTGTATGGGCTGCATCGGGTTCTTATTTTCAGCTTCTTTTTATTCCATTCTCTCTGCTTCTTTGCATTACATACCCACAGTCCTCAGACTGGAGTTCCCTTTAGTTTCTAGGACATCATCTCATGAATTATTTCCCACTCATTGCTTCCTTCCTCTTCATCCTGTGACTTTTTCAAAATCTTTGGCTTCCTGTTTCATCTTCCGTGCCCAAATTCCTTATTGCCCTGTGTGTTTCTATTTGTGACACCATCATGCATTGAGACATACAGAAATGATCCCAAACTATGAGTATTCATCAACTGCCAGAAAAATATTAATATGTAGTGGTACCCAAAATAGAAATTCATTTGTTCCAGATGTCTTTAATGGTCTTGTAACATAAGGGGAAAAATAAAGCTTTTACGTAAGGAATTGCTGTGGGTCTTGCACAATGGCTTATTTTAATGCAGGGATTTTACTTGCAGACTAAATGGGTCATGGGAGTAGAAGTGGGACACAGACTTCATTTCTAAGCAAACACAAAAGTTGTTGCTATTTGAAGGCTGCTTGTGAGCCTGGTGAAATTGTTTTTTGATGGACTTTGGATAGTTCTTAAAGCACTGCTATTTGCAACCCCACAAGTACTGTGATAAAAATATTTGCCTTTTATGCTGACAGACTCGAGTGTGGAGCTCACAGTTTAGAGCTGAAATAGCTTCATTTCAAATTTGATGTGGATGTTGCCTTACTGCTACCAGCCCAGGGGGCAGAGCTGTTATTTATTAGGACCACCAGATGCTTTTACCCCTTACAGGGCAGTCCCATCCCAAATATGTTAGGACTAGTGCTTGTGGTGGAGAACCTGTCTTCTAAAACACAAAGTGAAAAAAAAGGGGACCAAATACACCAGAGCCATGTTTTATTTATTTCATTGAAAATAAGCTGAATTATCACCAATGTCCATCAGCACAGCTGTGCCTTTCAGTGCAATTCCTCAAACCAGATTCACTCTGCAGAGAGAACCTGTTAAGTACCTGTCAAATTCTTTTGGTTTAATGAGGGTTTTCACATTAATGAGGGGGTTTTTTGAGTTGTGGGCCCACCAGATCAAGTAGATCAATCCATTTTGGAGGCAGCAACTCTGTTGTTAACTGCCAGCACTCACCGTGGGCCATCTTCAGAACCTTGAACTTGTCATTCTGCCCCCTTGCCACACACAGAGAAATCTCCTGCCCAACAGACAATAAGAACTTGATTGCCAGAAAAAGTCTTTTTCTTAAAACAAATGAATGTATTATAGTCACAGTCATTCCAGTCTGTTCTGTGTTAGATTGGAAGCTGATAAAACGGGTAGGCAAAAAAAGAACAGATCAGGTTGAACATTTATTATTACATATTTTAAGTCTTTTAATGTCCCTTCTCTCTATCATCCTAACAGGGCAGAGTAAGTTGCACAGGCAGGCTGATGGTTCAAGCTGTAAATCAAAGAGGCCGCAGTCCTTGGTCACCTTCAGGTCAGCCTCACATAAGAAGGTATTTGATGTTTTTTTTTTTCTTTTAATAATATAGATTTTGCAAAATAACTGTGGGAAGGTAGAGAATATGAGGTAAGCAGGTAAGTTAAAAGCATGACATTCTGGAAGAAATGTGACCTCTGCTGTCTGAAAATTGCTGCAGAACTTGTACACTCAGAAGTATAAGCAACTTCTGATATGACATGACTTTTAAATATCTTTAAATTTCCCTATCTCCTTCTCCTTTCTCCATGGTGTTCACTAGTTCCTCTGTATCTCAAATTACACCACCAGCTGTTGGGAAGGCTGTTGTCACTTAGGCTTTTTAAAAACATTTCATGTGATTAGGATTCTAACAGGAACCTCAATCTTCTGCAGCTTCTACTAAGTCTTCATTTAATAACTGCATGCCAAAGAGATTTATCAGATTTACATTAGAAATATTTTAGTATTTCAGTATTTAATATTTCAGTTCAGGTTCTTGTAAGGAATTATGAGTCAGAAATAAAGTATTAAACTTATCTTTGGTGAGTTTACAATTATTCCCATACGAAGCTATGGGTTATGTTTTTGGACCATAGAAGGGAATTTTCCCTTCAAATACCTTTTTTCTTTGCTCAAAGCATTTATGAGGCTGTTTAGCACAGCTTAGACAGTTTTAGATGATACAAAAAAAACCCCTATTTTGGTTACCAGAACTGTTTTCAAGGGAGTATGAGGACTTTGGTTTCTGGATTCTGCTGTAATGAGGCATGTGCTTTGCTTCATGGTTCTAACAGCCAGAGAATCTCAATATTGCCCAACTAATATACAGAGTACATGTAATTACACAGTCAGTGTACAACCAGGAAAGGATTTCTGTAACAGTTAGTACTGGTACTAGTATGTAATGTAGAACTGCTGCATGTAAAACAGGCTCTCTTCCCACCTCTGGTAGCTATGAAGTATTAGGAAGTGAGGCTAGTTGGTTAAAAGGTCTTGTCAGTCTTATTCTTGTATGGAAGAAACTGCAACCCTGAAAGCATTTCCCAGCATTTCTCTGAGATGGCCACCAGCTCCATCTGCAGTGTGTCACCCTTTGTGTTACACCCAAAGCTCAGAGTGCCTCTGGAGGAGAATATCCTGCCAGGCTGCACTGTGAGAACAGCACAGAAAAGGCTGGGCCTGGTGTAGCCTGTCTAGTCACTAATGCACTTAGCACCTTCAGATAGTGGGTAAAAATGGAAAGTCCATGTTAACCCCTGAAGGGAAAAGCTGCTGTGAAGAATAATCAAGTTTCAGCTGAATAAGGCACTGCACATGGGATGATAAAGGGGAAAGACCTTTAAAAGCAAAGATGATGGGAAGGTGGGTAGGGGTGAAAGCATCAAGCAGCTGCCACTCCTGCAGCTTCCCAAGGAATAAAATGTGTGTCTCTCATTCTGTGATGGACAGAGCCCTCAGGTAGGAGGTAGCCTCCTCGTGGAGGAGGGTCTTTTCAACCTCTCCAAATGCATTCAAAGTCCTCTTCTGGCTGGTATTTTATTTTCTAATGTAGACAGGCACTCAAGCAACCACTATTGCTTTGGATTGGGTGTCCAGTGAGTAATGAATTATAAATAAGACATTTCGGTAGAGCAGTTTAATAAAATTAGGACAATCATTGGGGATTGTTATTCCTGTAAAATTACCATGTGAAGGGCTTATCCCATTATCTTTGCTCTGGAAGAGCAGTTTCTGTAAGCATTCAGCACAGAATCTCTGTTTAGTGACAGTTCTCACTACTCCCACCAGAGGGTTCACCCAAGACTGATGAAATGAGAGCACATAAAACCTTCCTAAGACAGACTCCAGCCATTGGCTTTTCTAATGTAATATCTCATCTCCCATATACTGTGGTATTTGTAATGTCTATTGCCATTGACTTCTGATAAGTAATATTCCTATGGCACTACAGTATTATTTCTATAAGCTTTTCTGCTTCAGAGCAACAAAACTGTTTGTTTGCTTCTTTTATTACAAGTGTATTTATTACCTTAATGAACTTTATGACTTGTTACACTGTTGACAGGCTTTTTCCTAAAGTATATTTAATCTCTCACAGAATGTGTTCTGGCAGAACTCTGGGGTTATATTTCACTCTTAATGTATTTTTCTGAAATTTGCTTAGCTGACAAACATCACTTTCTCAGCATCACTTGATGTGGGTGGCCATTTTCAAATTTTGTGATGTGTACAAAGCTTGGACTCATTCCCTTAGATGACAAGGTGCTCAGCAAACATTATGTCACCTAGGCATGGCAGCCAGAGTCCCAAATAAATCTTTAATTGCATGAGAAAATAATCTTAAAATGCATGAGATTTAAAGAAAATTTAAAAACTAAACATTCCTATCACCCTGCTCTCAATTAGGGGATTAATTTGAACTTAATCTCCTTTATTCCACATTAATGATCATTACCATATGGTCAGTCATAAAGTCTTCTTCATCTTCTTGCTCACTGAAATTCCCAGTGCATTGCACCATACCAACCCGTGGAGTTTCCCCTGGACACATTTAGTACATGATGTCAGTTCTGCTGAAGCTAATCTCTGCAGTGTGATGTCCGCACTGCAACTCCAAAGAGCCCACAATGAATCCAAGAGTTATTCCAGTCTTTTGCAATTTGTCATTCCTAGACATCTGAAGCTACTTGGCTCTTCTCATTCCATTATTTGTTTAAAACCACAAAATGTTTTAGAATTGAAATGACCCTAGTTTCACCTCTCAAGACAAAG
Organism: Phylloscopus collybita; assembly: GCA_027886175.1. Taxonomy (NCBI): domain Eukaryota; kingdom Metazoa; phylum Chordata; class Aves; order Passeriformes; family Phylloscopidae; genus Phylloscopus; species Phylloscopus collybita. Next base: position 36,392,834 of record JAJNNQ010000009.1, on the reverse strand, counting down.
TTTTAAAAAAGAGTCTGTGATTTTAGAGTAAACTTGCAAAGAGGTAAAAAGAAATGCAACATCTGTGGTCACAAATTCTTAACTTCTTTGTTTTCCATTTTATTTAGCATAAATTCCTTCCACACACACCTCCCAGTTTTGACCAGTGCTGCCTTTTCCTGCAGCTGCAGCAATGAGGTGGTGGCTTTCTCTGGTGCCACTCCTCTGGTGTCAGTTCACCTGCTTGGCTCAGCTTTGCAAAACCTTACAAAGCACCAGTTACTTGTACTTTCTTGCATTTTATCAACAGGATACTTATCAGTAATGTGGAGGCAGATTTTGCTCACGTTGCTTGCACTGTGCAGCACTCACTTGACTAGATACCATCATTTCTAGTTGGTCTTGCAGAACTCATTACCAAACAATATCAGTACACTTTCTCCTTATTGCTCCCCATCTTCCATGGCATCTTACCTGCAAGAGACATCTACGTCTCCAAAACTGATCAGGAGCTCACCAACTAAAGCTTAGAGTTGCTTATGAGCTGCAATGTTGGACCTACTGAAGTAGCTTTAGACATGTTCAAGTGGCAAAAACCATGAGGTGCTTCAGACATGGATTTAGAGCTCACACATGAGCTCTTAGTGTGTACAGGGATGTCAGTCTGTATTTCCCATTTCTGTATCCAGTCCTATATTATTAAGCAGTATGGACTGGATATCTACACAAGCCCCCCAGCCCCTCCATTTGCCTTTAGTTACAGCTGTGAGTAAACTGTGATGATCATTAAAAAGTCAACATTGAACTATTAATAAGAGAGAATACCATAGCACAGGTGATGCCTGGCCAATTCAAATACAGCAATAGCAGAGAAAAGGCCAACAACAGAGCAGGGCAAAATAAATCAAACTCAAGCAACTGATTAACTGCAGTCTCAGTGGAGCAGAGCATGCAGCTGGAGTGTTTATGTTCCATGCAGTAGCACAGCATCTTGTTTTCCAGATGTAACCATTGAGGGTTTTAGGCTCTTTTTTGTTGGGAATTATTTAACCTGGAGAAATTACCTTGGGCAGCAGAAAATGCATATGGGCACCTATACTGCAGCACGGACACTGCAAACAGCAGCCAAAACAGAAACACTGGCAAAAGTTAACAGAATGTGTATTCAGAGAAGATAACTTCACTCTAATGTGTCACTGATAAAAGTGGTCTTCGGAGGATATTTGAGTAGCTCCTCCTCTTTACACAGGATGCTACTGTAGGCAGCAGCTGGCTCCAGAATGGAGCCCACTGGAGCTGATCAGACAAGGACAAAAATGGATATAAAATTTTGTTTCAAGATTCTTTGATTACTAAATCACACAAATGGAATACTCTTAATTTCAATGGAAACAAAAATCTAGTTAAAGGAGGAACCACTTAGAAATAAGATGGGATGGATTAAATTAACAGGAAAAAATAGCCAGTGCTGAAAATGGATTAAATGATATCATGGAAGTTTAAGGTGATTGATACTGTGTATGGGAGTTATTTTTCTTTCCTTTTTATTATTTATCAAACTGTTTATGGTACCTTTATTAAAACAAACAAACAAAACCAGCAACCAAAGTTATTCTCCCTATTGCTTACAATTGAAATTCTCATTGTTTCAATTCCACAGTTTGGTGGCATTGAAAATATTCAGGAGTATCCCATGCAAAAAACCTGTTACATGAGGAAGAAGTATATCCACAGCAATTCAATACATAGAATTTTCTGTTCAGTCTTCACTAGTGCAGAACGAGAGAAGATAAGTCTGATGTGAAGGGTCTCTTGTCAATTGACATGAGTTAGCTTTTAGCTGCTGTTATTTGCTAAAAGAGAACCATGATTAATGAACAATCCATGTACTTTCTGGTGTAATCAGCAGCAGTAAGGGGATTAAATACACAGGACACTAGAAATGGGGAAGTGAAGCTACATGCCAAGATCTGCCATGTTTTATTTGTTTTATTTGTATTTCAGTCATTTAAAGACTAAACAAAATAAAAATACTATCAGGCATAAAATTCATTAATATTACAAGCTATTATTCTGTAGCAATATTGTTTTATAGGTCATAGTCTCTCACAACATGTGAATTAAAAGAAATTCTTTTAATTGCAAATTAATTGCAGTGTCATAATTAACTCAGTCTGAGCCAAATGCTACCAGTGCATGTGTGTAAATATGGGGTGATTATGGTATAGATAAAGAAGCAGTTTAAAATTCATACCAGTCTTAAAAATGATTATGGTTCTTTTGATTTAGCAGAGAAAAAAATAATTTACCTTTATTTTATGTTATTTTAAGACCACGATCTCGATCAAGGGACAGTGGTGATGAGAATGAACCAATTCAGGAACGATTCTTCCGGCCTCATTTTCTGCAGGCTCCTGGAGACCTGACTGTTCAAGAAGGAAAACTATGCAGGATGGACTGCAAGGCAAGTGTCATGCAAAGGGTAGCAGCAGCCTTTTGATAACATCAGCTGACTCAAAAACCACATTGGTTTCTTTTCAAAGCAGTTTTGCCTATTGGCAGTTTCGGCGCCTGTTAGTAGGGTAATTAATCTCATTGCTTGTGAGTGAGTAAGTGAACAATAAAAGGTTGCCTCCTCTCCAATGAAAGTGCTTTGGGCAAATGTTAGAGCTCACAGTAAACTGATTTATAGAATTCAGCTACACTGGGGTGTGGAGGTAAGCAGCACATACTATAAAAGGCAATGTATTTCTACATTTTAAGTCCTTTTACTACTTGAGTTTTGAACCCCCATTAAAAGTTTCAAACAGTATAAACCTGATTTGTGACTGCTGAGCAGAAATAATTCAGGTGTGGGTGACTTTTGCTTACTTTATGCTGACCTGTTGGGGAGAAGCTGTTTGCTCAGAAGCATGCTCCCCACAGCAAGTGGCAGGGCTTTCAAAGAGTGCTGGACCTGTCCACACAGACCAAGCACTACCTAGTGCAGGTGGTGCTGTCATTAGGGCACACCTCAGTGGAATGCAGCTTCAGAGGTCAGTAGTTAGTCAGCTAACATCTTTTTGTCTGCAAGTTTTCCAACAAGAAGTTAATCTAGAAAGGAGTATCTTCTCATTCCGCCTGAAGAGCAAACAATAAAAAAGACAAAAGGTGTCACCCTGCCTTTTGTTTTGCAATGTATTATTATTGAGCTTCTAGCTTATCTACACGCTGATCTTTTTTCAGTCGCGCCCATAAGACATCATGGAATTCAGGGAGTTGGCCAGAAAGTAAGTAAATGACTACAGCTGACTCAATGTGTAAATCAGGACAGAATTGGATCTTTAAATCTCTTGGTACACTTGCAGTAGCAAACCAAACCAAACTTCCCTGAAGTAACATGTCAGGACTCCTCTGGTGTTTCGTGTGGCTAAAACAATTTCCCCCCTCTTCTCTTTACACTCAAGGTTAGCGGATTACCAACTCCAGACTTAAGCTGGCAACTTAATGGCAGACCAATTCGCCCTGACAGCTCCCACAAAATGCTGGTGCGTGAGAATGGGGTGCACTCCTTGATCATCGAACCGGTCACATCCAGAGATGCTGGAATCTACACCTGCATTGCCAGCAATCGGGCCGGGGAAAATTCCTTCAGCCTGGAGCTGACTGTTGCAGGTAACATCTCCATGCGAGCCGTTCAGCCTGAGCACTGCCAGGAGAGCGTGAAAAAGGGAAACATGAATGATGTCAAATGACATTTTGAGGGGTGGAGGGTAAGAAAAGGAAACCTGGCAATAACAGGTTTATTTCTAGGTGAGCTATTCATGTTATGTTGTGGCATAAGCTGACTGGCATGTGATGTCTGTGCACAGTTAAGAAAAGGGGATTGCTGGCCTTGGAAACATCCCTGGATGTTTCTTTGTAATGCAGACCCACATCTACCCCTGGGCTGCCAGTGGGGAATGCCTTGTGCATTTCACAGCACATCAGACTAATGCCACTGAAGACTTCTGGTAGAGCAGTTCCTTCTTCAGTTAAAAGTCCATGCTTTTGTGGAATATGGGGGAGCACTTTTTACCAAGCATAGTGCAGCCAGTTTATCTAGTTGTCATGCTCTAAATTTCAATTATTTTAGGAAAGAATCAACTTTTTAGCATTCACTTTCCCCCCCATTAAAATAATGATGGGACTGTTCTCTTCAGAGGAACCAGGACTGAACTTCATGATTAACGACGACAACACTTAAGTTTCCTGCCGCTTCGGTCTTTCGTAATTGTTTTTAGTACACTGCTGAAAGAAAGGCTATGTTTTCATAGACAAATGTCAACATAACTGCAATCTTTATTTTCACAGCTAAGGAAGTACAAAAAGCACCTGTATTTATAGAGAAGCTACAAAACACAGGTGTGACTGAGGGATTCCCAGTGCGACTGGAGTGCCGAATCTCGGGGGAGCCGTCTCCTCAGATATTTTGGAAGAAAGAGAACGACTCACTCACATACAACACTGACCGAGTGAGGTTAGACTGACTTCGAATAATCTCCCCATATGTAACTTCAACAATGAACTATCCCGTAAAACAAATAAAAATCTAAAAGGTCATATGAACACTTTGTGTAAAGGGCATCTCATAAATATTCACTAGTGATTGCAATAATTTATGACATTTACTCAAACTTGCAGCCAGCCTGGTGGCTGAACCAGAAATAAAATGTTACTTGTTCTCCATCATTAGACTTACACAATTACCTTTGCACTCTAAGCAAGAGAACTAGTTTTACTCTTTCTGAATGAAGACTACAGAAATTTGCCAGTGAAAATCAAGGTTCCAAAGGAACACTCTGTGCTTTTCAGCAGAAACTCTGATTCATAATTCTGCTGTACAGTTAAGCAACTAAGATTCAGTATTTTATATTTTAAGATCTTCCTTGAGTTTCTTTATCCTTTCCACAAAAAGTCTGGGTAAGATCTGGTGTTCCTGCTACTCCAGATGTCCTAATCCATAATTGTGAAAGAAAAGTTACTTCATGTTTTTTTTCTTCTTAGTTTTCAGTACGGGATATTAAACGGCCAAACTGTCAAGCATACTCAAGGCTTTTTTTTCTACTTGCTAATTTCAGAGGAAGTTCTAAAATATTAATTAAAATTTAATTAAAGTTAGACTATAATCAATCTGTAACTAAGACTGGGTTGGTTTATAATGCCGTTTTAAAATAGCCTACACTGGCTTGTGATTTAAATAGTAATTTTGTACTTTTCTTTTGATTAGCATGCACCAGGATAACTACGGCTACATTTGCCTGCTTATTCAGGGAGCTACAAAGGAGGATGCTGGCTGGTACACTGTTTCAGCTAAGAATGAGGCTGGGATTGTGTCTTGCACTGCCAGGTTGGATGTTTATAGTAAGTGGCTTCAATTTTCATGCTCATATTATTCCCCCCAAAAGCAACAGTTCTATAAGTTTTGGGTTCTTCACAGAATGGTTTACATTGGTCTCTCTTTCTTTTGTTTATAGTTTCTCCTCAATAGTAAACATCCACTTCAAGACATCAAATGCTCTGTCAAAGTATATTTCACCATCTTTCAGACACTTAAAGCAAAACAAGCTTGCATGCTTTCTGTTTTTGCTTAGTACATTAAATATAGCTAATTAACAAGAGATAACGGCATGATCATATGATTTTTGTGGATCATTATTACTGTTTTGCTGGCACTTCCCTAACCTTTTGTACTCTTTTGTACATTAGTCTGTAATACACCTGTGACAGCTAGTAGATGTTTTTACAGCTTTCTGCTTAATTACTCAGTTTGTTCCAAAGCAGCCCCATACATAGTGAATGTTTTCTTAAAGAAGTATCTCTTACCAGTTTCATAGCAAGAATTAAGGGGGAGGGGGAAGGGGAGAGACTGATGAAGGATGGTTTCTGGGGTGGTGCTGGAAGTGGGAACTGTGAATAAGAGATTTGGCTCAGCATTGTTCAGCATACAAGGGGTGGCAATGGCAGCCAGATTATTTCCTTTTATATGCAACAACTAACCCTAGAACAGGCTGTTACTATAATAGGAGTGCACAGAAACAACCTCCTTGCTGTCACCCTTCTCAGTGGGCACAAGGAAATGTGGAAAACAATGCCAAAAAGTAACACAGACTGTTGTATTTACTTACCACATTTGAAGGTGAAACTAGATGCTGAGAAAAAAAACAACAAACCCACAAAAAAAACCCCAACGCCAAAAAATGAAACAAATTTACCTTTGATATAATGGTTTTCTGCTTCTCAGAAATTATCACCTCCTTCACAAAGGGTTGACTGAGCATCTGGCACACTTAGATGCACAGCTCAGGAAGGCTAACACTTTTTCTTTCCTTTTCAATCTGTAGCTCAGTGGCAACAACCCCCTCAGCAGACCAAGCCAAAGAAGGTGCGGCCCTCAGCCAGCCGGTACGCTGCTCTCTGTGACCAAGGACTAGACATCAAAGCAGCTTTCCAGCCAGAGGCAAACCCAGTCCACCTGACAATGCAGCCTGGCCTGGTAGAGAGCGATGATCTGTAGATTCAACTGCCGCCTCCATTATTTTCTTTCAAAGCAGAAACACTGAAAGCCATTGCCTTGACCAATGATACTCCTATGTCACTTTATGCAAGGGCAGACACCTTCATGTACAAAAGATAAACAGCAAACACAGTAACCATATATTCCTTATTCATTATACCAAATTAGAAGAATAGATAGGTTATTAATAGAAATGTACACATTGCACAACAAATCACACTCACCAGTTCCTTAACCTATGTTGCTTCATAATCCTTTTCATAGAGGCCAAAATGCATCAGAGAGAAAGATTCTTCACTACATACCTTCATAAGCAGTAAGTAGATGCTACACAATCTTAACGGTGCAAGAGGTTTCCTTCAAGGGTTATTATCAACAGTTCTAAAATGGCTACACATTCTGACAGCTACGATGAACAAGTGCAATATTTTAAGAATAAAACAGGAAGGGACAAGGAAAAGAAATGTAAGCAAATGCTGTATCTCTGCAAACTGCTTTCTGTTCAACAGTGAAAAAAAAAATCTTTCTTTCAGTGCTGTTAGTATGGACATCAACACCCTAACTTTCAATTCATTTGTGTTTTTTCTTTTTGCCATCTCAGAGGAGGCTTATTTGCAAACATATAGCAATGGATCTGAGCAGAAGTAATTTTACTTCTGCAGGACAACAGAGAGTTGACACATAGTAACAATCTACTCCAGATTACACCTTGGTAACTAGATTGGGAAAATGCTGATAGTATAAACCACTGCAGTGAGTTACTGCAAAGGGTGGGAGGGGGACCGGGCAAGAGGTTGGAACTCTCTGGATTTCCAGACAGCAGTGTGTAAACTTGTAATACTCCCATTCAGGATTCTGAAATTCTAAGGTGAGCTGAAAACTAGGGAGTGCATGTATGGGATGTTTGACTGTTTAAAGCTTGTGTAATATGTATGAGGATTTTAGAAATGTATAGTAAGTGAAAAATGGGTTGAAACTGCAATACGGATTCAAGTGACAAGTATACACCACAGGTGATACGTTTGCAAATCTGAGGAAGTAGAAAATGAAGATAGGCAAAAAAATCCAATTTGCTTTTTTTGTTTTTTCTTCTTAACATGTCTGGTAGATTTTATTTTTTCCTTCTCCTGACTGCAGGCAAATGTCAACTCTTTTGAGGGGAGTAGAGTCTGTGCACCAGAGGTGAAAAGCCTGAAGGCTGCTTACAGAATGCAAGGCAAATCCACTTGGAAGTGGAGCCCCACTTAAGTCACACCTGACTAGGTAGTTTTAAATTAGAACCAAATGAATTTCAGTTGAAGGGGAGGGAAGGAGAATGGATGGAAGAATTACTAGGCCTGACAAGGAAAATGAGTGTTTGATGGTACGAGCTACAATACTTTGCTAGGAAAGGAAAACACTGTATTCCTTATATGAAGCACATATATGGTATCTTTCATTATTTATAATAAAAGTGTTGAAATCTTTTATCTCAGTTCATTTATTCAGAAGTCCTGTACTTAGGGGTTTGTTTGTTTTTTAATTTTGTAATTGTGTACACCATATATTGCATTACTGCTCTACGTGTATTGCTTTGTAAGTACACAAAGTTTGTTTTGTTTTTAGTGACTAATAAACTTTAGCACACAAGGTAGTACTATTCTGGTGCAGGATATGACTAGTGCTGGGGATGGTTAATCCAGATTAATATCATAGTCTGGCAGGTGGGAATAATCTGATTTTATTCTAGAAGTATGTCATATCTTTTGCCAAATTTTCCTCAACTGTGACATGCTAATTTACTTTTTTGTTTAGCTTCACTAGCATTATTTTGCCACCTTTTATTTGTATTTATAAAAATGTATTATCATTACTTTGGACTGTTGTGCTGATATAATGTGGGTTTAACATCAATAAATATTACACAAATAGAAAGTTTTCCTTCTGGTAAAGACTAATAACTGCTTTGGTACAAGCATTCCAGTGTAAGATTTGGAAATTCTAAATATTATGAATACAGGTTAAATGAGGCCTATAGGCAGCATCTAAAAACTACTAGAATTTATCAGAATAGTCTGCTTGTGACCTGGAATCTTGTTTGAACAGAACAGTGGAACATTACTCATAAATTCTGAGAAACTTTTGCCAAATAGAAGAACTGGAAGATACTTTTTTTTAATAGGTTAGAAAATATGCAGGTCTGTTTTGTATTTCTAATAATTGCAATATGTCATCACTTACACATGATTCTGTAAAAGGCATGGTCTGAGCACTGGTAAATTCATTTAAGAGCCTGGTAACAAGACAATATCAACTTTTTTTTTTTTTTAAAGTCAGATTTACTTACAAAATCCTGATTATTAACTAGTTTCTCCTTTTTTCAAAGTGAAGACACCAGGAAAGATGCAAGATTATCCTTTGGGGGGGTTACATTTCAAGCACAGATCACTACAAGGCTTATGTCAGCAATGAAGTGAGCACTGACATTAATGGCGATGCTGCAACTGAAGTCACTGGAGCTCTGTCTGCTCACAGTACCTTTGGCTTTGGCTTGGGGACTAAAAAACTGAGACTGCTTTTTGAGCTTGTTGAAGATGAGGTCATCATCACTTTTTGCCTCTGTATATATGTAAAGACATACTTAAGTAGTAAATCACATCTCTAAGCAGCAACATTGTTTTTATGAAAACATTCAGCTGTGCTGTTACTTAGTTACTGGGACTGTTTGGGCTTACAGAGTCAGAGATACAAGCCTGGCACAAGCAAATTAACTTCTCAAGCCAAAAAGCAAAAATTCTTGGAAGCATCAAAGTAAATTTCAGAAGTTTAATCTTCCACATAGTCCAAAGATAGATAGTGTGACTGAGAGTGTACTTTTGTCATTTTTTTAAGACTATAAAAAGGAGCCTTGACTTTTTGCAAGACTTCCAGTTCAGGTATGAGAAGATTTCAAATTATTTAGGAAGCTGATCAGTCCAAGCATATTCATAGCAATCAAAGACTCAATGCAACAATGATCAGGACGATGATAGAAATTGCTGTCAAGAATAGCAACAGTGAGTGCAAAATTCCACATGCATGAAGGTTGTTCCAGCTGCTGGTGTACCTTAGCACACAGTGCCTTTATCCTACAGCTTTAAGGCAACAGCACCAATTAGTTAACATTCAATTTGCTTCCATCACAGCTAACTGGCGGTTGGGGATCAAAACCAGTCCAGCTTATAATTATTGTTTCTTTCAAAGTCTATTTTAATTCATTTGGGGTGTATGCTAAGAAATGCCTTGATGCCCCACATCTGGACTGCTACATCCTCACCTCTGCAAGTAGCCCAAACAAATTTCATATGTAAGTACTTCATGAGCTCACATGAATCCAACACGCCATGATGCTGAGGGGAAGAGCTGCATGTTCTGACTGCATGACCCAGCTGCCAGACCCACACCGTGCACTACAGAGAAATTCATGCGTGGACTACAAATGCCTGCCTGGATTATGCACGTTGGCTAATTCCCTCCCTCACCATTCAAATGTACATGCAAGGGATAAATTTACTGACATTTATCTCATTCTCCTGAACTAAAAGAAACAGCCTTCCCTCTGCACAGATTTTCTGTTTGAACAGAAATACGAGCACATAAAACACATCAGGCAGATGGAAACACAGTTCCTGCCCCAAGGAATTTACAATGTATTCCAGACAGCACACAGTATTCTTTCACTTGTCTTAAAGCTTGCAACTCTAAATTAAGCCACTTTGCATTCTCTAACAGAAGTGATTAAAGCATAAAATTATTTAATACTGCACTGCTTCTCTAAATCATCTAAAAATGTGTTTGGAACATAATGCTCAGTCACATCTCGAGCAAAAAAGGCAGACAATGAGCAGCAGCACCTGTACAGCAATGATTTCAGCAGCCATACAGATGGAGACGAACTCCAGTTCAACACCACTGAGGAGAAATTTTGAGCTTTATAGAACAACTGCAGTGTAACAGGTAACCCTGGGGACTGGCCAAGTCTTGTCACTTCTATCACTTTCTAGTTTTGTAGTAGCATAAGTGGTCCAGAAACAGCTGCAGAACAAGAAGGCAGAAAAAAATAACAATACATGGCCAGTGCACAGAATGATTACAACACTTACAGAAGGAGATCTACAAATCTCATCACACCAAATGGATTACGGTAGGACTTTTCTCTTGTGCGTTTAACAACATAGTTTCAGGAAACATATTGTCAAGCTTTTTTGGACAACTCTTGGTCCAGACATCACAGAGTATTTGTAGAGAACTGAGGGTACAAAACCCAGACTGCCAAACAGGACCTTTCTGAGCTACTGCAAAAGGTGCTGAAAATAGGGTAAGACTTCCTATACAACAGGCAAGGCACCTGTAATCTATTGCAAATTACAGGTATTTCCATGTTGGTGTCTTGAAAATTATGGTGAACTATAAAATTACAGCTGCTCTCTGTTCTATATATGCATTCCAACAACAGAGCTACAAGAGCCTGCAGAGAATGGATTCAGTTCCAGTCTGCTGCTGGTAGGGACAATTCACCATCAAAAGTCATACATGGCATCTAAACAAAACACAAGAAATTACTGTATTTCTTCTTCTCTTTGAAGTTGCAGTTGAAATTTACCAACTATCTGAAAAAGTAGGATAAAAGGTCATACTGAGAGGTGCAGAATTAAAACACTGCAGCTGAGGGCTTTTAACAGGTCATCGGCATGCAGGTGTTGACAGTACAGCCTCCAGCACAGAGCTGGAACATGCAGTTTAGTGCATTCAGCATTAGAAATACTGAGCTGGGAGATCTGCTCGTTAGAATTCACAAAACACCAAACTGCTTCACTAATAAGCTTTAGCAATACCATATAATCAGTTCCAAATAACCATATTTGCAGTTATTCTTAATCAAACTGATCAAGATCATGCAGCAATTTCAAACCCATCAGCATGCTACACATGCAAGGGCACCTCAGTACCATCAGCCAGCAGCCTGGGAAATGCTAAACATGCACACAACTCCATTTGTTCAGTGACATCTGCCCCCCACACTCCCACTGACACTGCCCTAATGTGTGTGTAATGACACCAAGTAAGCTTTGGTGGCTTTTACTTGGGAGTTGTCTCACTGCATTTGATACCGACATACTCAAACTGGCAATTTTGTTGTATACAATGAACAAAACATATCCCAGACCTTAATAGATATGAGCTATTAACATAAAAAATTGAAACATAAAACTACCAGAATAGTTGTGATTATAGCCGTGCTCATCCAAAGATGTCTAGCAAGGTACAGGCAGCATTTTTTACTACAGCAAAAAGGAGCCTTTAACATACGATCTGAAATGGAACAAAATGTGTATGTGAAAATTAAATGTAACTTGGGACTTAGCACAGTTCATACTTCTTCAGGCACTAAGCACACCCAATGACTTCTCTCCACAACCACACTTGACCTGCCTTTTCAAACACTGATTAACTGAGTCAAGTGGGTGCACCTGGCCTTGAAGAGTTCATTTTTCATTTGCTTTACTTAAATGAACTACACTGTTCTTCCAGAAAAAAAAAGTCACTTAATTGCAACAGGCAATATACATTTCAGGGTCATGCAATACAACCTCACACTGTGCAACACATCAAAGTAGGAATATTTGTCTTACAGCGATAAATAATCATTACAATGTCTGTTTTAACTGTAGGTAATAATGTAACATAGATATTTTGCAGGCTGGGATTTAGATACCCACTTTCTATCCAAATTTCACTGATCTCAGTAGCAAATCCTTTCCATCTTTAAAAGTCATGCCTTACAACCCCCAGCAGCTCAGGATATATGGAACTGGATTTTACAAAACCAGTAACAGGGATGGCAGCCATCAGCTTTGCATCTCCACAGGCAAGTCCACTTCCCTAAAACAATACAGGTTTACTCAGCAAGTCATTGCCAATGCAATAATGCCTTAGGATAGACTGCCCTCAGGAGGCCACAGTGAAATCTCTTCATGGGATACAACCCGAACTCACTCAGCATGCACCAACTCAGCCAACACTATATACATCTGTTACCACAGTCTGCAAAAGCTGTTCCCCACCAGAGCGCCTCCACACAGCTGCAATGTGTTAAAAAATCCCAAACCAAAACCACCTCATGAATATTTTATATGTCCTGCTACAAACTTTTACTGACAATAATCACAGAATCATAGATGGCTTGCGTTGGAAGGAACCTTAAGATTATCTAGTTCAAGCCCTCTGCCATGGGCAGGGACACCTCCCAGTAGACCAATTTGCTCAGAGCTCCATCTAACCCATCAATTACCATCAGATACCTCAAGAGCAAGGGAAGATTGTGTTAGACAGTGAGTTCACTACAGCAAATTCTAAGTTACAAACATACTTCTTTAGAGAAGAGCAGAAATAAGGCTCCAATAACCTACCTAGTACAAAAGATGAAAGAGTAATCCATCATCTTCCCAAGCACTACAACAATGCAGAGAAGACATACAAAACAACTGACTTTCTAGGTCTACAATGGGCTTCAAAGCCCAGAACATGTAAATCACACTACCTATGAACTTTGAACTGAATCAAACTCAAAGCCAACAGAAGAACAATTTTAGGTTTCCTAACTTGGCAGTGACAAGGCAAGTCACAGAAATGAGTAAATACTGCAATACACAACCTTCTTTTAGCAAGGATATCCTCTCTGAAGCAGGAAACCAGCTGAGTAAAAACTCAAAGCAATAATTACGGGTGAGTCAGAAAGAGAGTTGCTGTATAAAAGGACTGCATGCTGAATTAAATGACAGCTGCAAAAGCAGCCACCCTCAAAATATGCCTTGATAGTCTCTTTAGAAATTCTGTCGTGGTAGTACAAGGCCATGTAGAAACCAGGGACATGGGGTGGAGCAAGAGAAAAGATCTGGATTAAAATACAGAGTAAGTTAAAAGACCAGACTCACACTGCAGCCTTCTTTAAATGCTCCCAAAACTAGGTGGGTGATGTGAGGTTTCAATGCATGCCTGAAAAAACAGTTGAAGGAAGAGGACTACAGATTCTTTACAAACTGCAGAAACATGGAATAGTGGGAATCCATAAAATAATCATTTCTAAAAGAGAAATAAAAGGCAAAAAGATGTTGGTATATGAGATTATAGGAGAGTTTCAAGCAACATAGCAGGTGAAGAAACATCAGATGGGTAAGAGCACATTCTCCCACTTCCATTAGGAATGGAATCACAGAAACTATGTATGTCTAATAAAATAGTGGACTGAAGTTTTCAAAATTTGATTGAGAAATGATTGTAAGTAATTCGTGCATGTCAAGTGCGTAGTCTGACTCGCAAAGAGCCACATGCAAAAAAACCCCAAACATTTATATACAGCTTGGCATAAATGCCAGCAGCACAAGATGTAAAGCCCAAACGTCTGCTTTTAATCAAGGAATAAAAATACTAGAAACAGTAGATGAAAGAAACAGAAATATGATGGAAGTAAGATAAAAAAGTAAGGTATTGATACAAAACATATAGGAGAGCCATAAAAGTAAACATCAACATATTAAATCATCCAATAAAGTACTGAATTTCCAAACCTGGCAAGGTAAACTCTGTTACTGGACAGTATTGGTACCCACAGCATTAAGATGGTGGCCATAGCTATGATCTGAGATGTCTAAGCCAGCAATGTAACTGTGATGACAAACAACAATCATGAGTACGTTGGAAAAATGTCACACTGAAGAGGCCAAGATCACTTTTTTAATATATTCTTTTTCATGCAGCTGATCAGGGCAACCCAACTCTGGCTGTGGTAACCCCAACCCTCAGCCAAAATGCTATTTTCAAATAGTGATTTTTTTAATGGTGACTTTTATTTCTACAAGTCTATTGACCAAGTTTATTAATAAAGACAGAAGTCCACTACCATAGGCTTCCGCAAAAAAGAAGCAATATATAGTAAGAAAATATTAAAATGAAGCCAAAAAGACAAATCAAAGTTAAGATGCAGTGCCCAATGACAACACTAAGATTTAATGTACTGAACTTCAGTACAATGACTTTAAATGCACACATCAAATTAAACTTATTTTTGTGGGGAGGGGGAAGCTCCCAGCATTTAAACATCAACCTTTGTAAAATCAGCTTTAGGAGTCAAATGGAATCAGTCACTGAATGTAACATTTTCAGCCAGACCAGAGAGCAGAGGAATAATCTGCAAAAGAGCATTGACAGTGACCAGCACCTCAGGAACAGGAGCCATGCCTGAAGAAGGCAAGCAGATGATCAAAGTAAAAAGCAAAGTGGTCAGGGAAGGAAAGACCACTGAGGAAAAAAAAAATCCCCAGACTCTGAACAAATCCCTATGATCAGTTTTTGGTACCATGCAGGAACTTGTTGAAGGCTTTACTCCTCAGGGCAAAACATCAGGAGAGGTTACAGAGGGAAGAGGGACAAATGGAAGAAGACGGGAACCATCAGTCCCCAATTCTAAAAGAAACCAAGTAACTGTAACTGCAATGTGAAACTTCTGAGTGAAACCTGCCTCATTATCAAGTGACTGGAAGTTGGCAAAAGTGACAGCAAATTTTTGTGATTTTAGTGGGTGGAAGGACCACTTGTTTTTTAAAAGATTCCAGAGGGATCCAGGGAACTAAAGACTAATTATATTTTTCTATACATAGCAAAGTGCCAGAAACTGTTCTAAAGCCAAGAAAGCAACAGGATAAACATACACAGTTGCTTTTGCAAAGGAAAGTCATGTTTGATAAACATTTTAGAGTTCTTCTAAAGAAGAACTTAAAAGAGATGAGAGTACAGAGATCTAATAATGGTGCATGCTTGAGATTCTAAAAGCCATCTGACACACTCCCTTGCCAAAAACTATTAAAGATGCTGTGCTGCCAAAAGTAGTTGTCATATCAGTAAACTGTTTAAAGATAGAAGACAAAGGGCATGAATCAGCAGTTGTTCTTTCCTAAGGATGTGCGGTGCCAACAGAACACCTCAGTATCTCTGTTGGGGCAGGCAAAGTACAACCTATTTCTAAGGGTTCTGAAACAGCAGTTTCTGAATGCCAGAGTGTATTCCAGTAACACTAAGTTACTCAGAGTAACAAAGGGATTAAGGAATTAAAAAATTGCAGGACCACTGCACTGAGGAAATAGGTGTTAAAACCATCAAACTAAACTGTTTGTAGATATTTGAGAACAATTCATGCTGAAAAAAATACAAAAATTCAGACTTTTGTACATATATATGGAAATGTACTCCAAATTGACCATCAGTTATTTGGGACTGAGTTACTGTTCTGAAAATGTAAGTGCAAAGGTTAGGAAAAAGGAAAACACTTAGGCATCATTTTTGGAAACAATATAAAACAAAACATATAATAATTTAATTTTTTTTAAATAGATCCACAGTGAATTTTACAAGAAGTTCTACCTGTTGCTCCTTCCTTAAGAAACTGGAAAAGTAAAGCAAAGCTCAACAAAGACAATTAGAGATACAAAAGAGCTCTCCAGCAACACACAATTAAAAGAAATATGACTCTTCAGTATGAAACAGACACAACTAAGGCAGGCAGGATAAGACAGAGGTCTACAAATTCAAAAGCAAAACAGAAAGAGCACCAGAGGGCTGTTTTTAATGCCTGCAGAGCTACCCATTGGTGGGTTCAAACATCCCAGTCACAAACTGCTGGAAGCACCAAAGCCCTCTAAGGAGACACACACCTCATCTGTTACCCACCCTGCACACTCCCTACTCCCCCTGTCTGAGACATCACACCAGGCCAGACAGGATCATGTCAACCAGTCTTCAGTTCCAATTTACCAGTTCAAATAAAAGAGGGGGAAAGGCATTTTAAAACTATGATTTAAAGCTACCAACACTTTAGTCTGGCCCTATGGCAACAGCAGTAATAAAAACATAGCATGTACTGGAACTTTAAAGAAATTACTCTGTGGCATGCTGAGATTCTTCTGACAGCATTATTTCAGGTTTTAATTGCAAATGTAAACTAAAAATGCCACTGCTAATTACTTACTTAACAGCTCCCTTAAAAAAATATAGGGATAATAATTAGGGTCAGAACTCACTAAAAAAAATTATTTCCAGTTTCTTAGGTTTGGCTTTTGGTCAAGATATGTCACACAGGGTTTGTTTGTAAAATACCAAGGACGGGTATGGGCAGCAGCCAAGTCACTGACATATTCCTACTTGACTAGTGAAAATGTACCAGCTGTCCTTCCTCACCTTTAGTGCCCTTGGAAAAAAAATCACATATTCTCTGGCCAACTCCTTCTATCAAGGAAAAACATAATTAGCAATTATATATTGGGTGCAAAGACACATATGACACATAACAGTGATAACAGGAAGATAAGGACTCCTGGAAGGATTACTTCCAGTGGTATTTTATACTCCAAAGTGAGTAGCACAACCAACTGTAAAATCTCCTGATTTTACAATTACTCCTTGTATTATTTCTCAATACATACCTGCAAGAAGCTTGAACATGCACTGTTTTCTGGCACAAAGACAAAATTTCTCAGCTGCACAAATGAAGACCATCTCCAACTTTAAAGACTCAGTTATCATCAGCAAAATCTCTTCTTTCTGTACTGTGGTGTGTGCCAAGATGGGAAGTAATTTCAAAAGCTGAATCAACATCTGGATCATGATGCAATGAACACCAGAGCTAAGAAGTGAAGATCCTGAACCACATTCATAGTTTTCTTCAGAGATAATAAAAACATAAATTATGAAAAATTAGTTGAGCTCAATAGAAAAGCCTGAGGTCAAACATTTGGTAAGTTTTTAGCAAGACAGGAACACTCAGAGTCATTTACATTTACAATATAATTACTCTGCTTCAAAAGTTGCTTTGAATAAAATAAATGGCTATTTTATTGACTATACATACATATGAGGGAACATCAACTTAACAGCTGAACTGAGTGCTCATGAAGACACAGAGCAAAACACAAAACAACTTCACGCTCTGGAAGTGATAAAGGTTCCAAACATCTACTGAGTTCTTGCAAAGTTCTTACACAGCAAGGTCTGCAGCTGTAGTGTTCAGCAGTGCTTGTGCAGCCCAAGCTGAGACTGTAACAGGATTAGCAGCTCCAGTGCTCCAGCAGTCCTTCAATGGGCACACACAGGAGCCACTGGATTGAGTGAGTGCTGTACATACACTCAGGAATGGAACCGAGTAGGCTCTGTCTTTATAAAAAAACACTGCATATAATTAAATCTTCCAAAGATTTAATTCAGGTATGCTGAAGATCTAGAAGTTCCTAGCTTTGTAGTATTAGGTACAAACAAACAACGCTCAAAGGAAACTCCCTGCTACTTTGTAGGCTCTAACTGATAAGAATGCAAAACTATACAGTTTACAATCTTTGCCCCACTTGAAAAACTTGATGCAATCATACCTGACACCCAATAAACATGTGTCTGCACTTTATTAACCTTTGTATAACATGATAATTCAAATAAAATCTCATTCTATCCTGAATTAGAAAACAGGACTTTACAAAAATACAGTGCTTTAAAAACATATCAGCACATTATTAAAGCTATCACTGTATCAAAACCAGATCTTTTACAAATTGTTTCATACACAGACTTTGTAATACCAAACAGACTCTCTCAGGCCACTCAACACACATTGCACTTCATTGGTGCTGAATTTCTCCTCTGACTAAATAAGACCGAGTCAATTATGTACATCAATCTTCAAACGATTTCCAACCCTCTCCCTTTATTTAGTAGATATTTATATATTACCATCAGGACATTAAAGCAGTCATTTATTCAAGGTGATGCTTAGGTCATAAGCTGCAAGCCTCCATCTACAACCAGAACACTCCCTGTTACATATGAGGATTCTAGAAGAAAGACAACAGCTTGTGCAACTTCATGAGGCTCTCCAAATCTTCCAAGAAGAATTGCTTTCTTCAACTGATCTTCCTCCAAATGAGCTGTCATCTCGGTGCGAATGAAGCCTAAGAACAGAGAGATATATGAAGAGTTATCTAACCTTCAGCAAAATTTATCTAGTGGATTTCCCACTGAATCTTACAAAGTGAAGTCTATTACCAGGATTCAGCACCAGCTACCATTCTTCAAAGTCTCCCAAAGCAGACCACATCATTAGATGGCCAAGACCCCTTTTTTATCTAACCAATAAAAAATCTTTCCATTTTGGAAGCAGTGATGCAATAATCAAAATGCAGAGATCTATAGAAATCCATTTAAAAAACTGAAACAAAACCAAACAAGAAAGGGTAACTAAAATTCAGTCCAAAAACTGTATTTAGTATCACTTTTCTGAAAGACAAAATATACTCATTTCACCAGAATGTTCTCAATTAAAACATGAGCACAAAACGTCTGGCAAGAAACCCTCTCAGACTTTAAAATGTTTGCATTATATTTCAGAACTTATGGCAGTGCTTGCATAGTTTCCATTAGAGCACTCATTTGAAGGATATTTCTTGACATTTTTGAAGGACCTTTTTTACAGTTTTCCATTATCTGAGATTTGGCATTCCCACTGCTGCACAACTACACACAAGCTGCAGCTTTATAAAAAAGCTGATCTTACCTGCTTTCTAGCTGCCATCAAGAAGGGAAAGTCACCCTTTTGCTTTCTACTGTAAAACTGCCCCTTTATGATGATGTGCTGTGGATGAGCTGCTCAACTGACTAAAGAATAAAAGCATTTTTTCCTGCCTAGTTCACAAGCTGAACACGTTCATGTAGAATTCTGAAAGGCATCAGAGATAGTAGAAGGTGAGCAGCAGTGTACACAGTTATAAGTGGAAAAATTCAGAAAATACAGAAGGGATTTTTCCTTAAGGGTGGCAGTTTGCTTGAACTAGATCATCTCATTAAATCACAGCCTCTACTCACAGAAATAACCTTCAGGATTCCCTCCTTTTACTACAGGGAGACAGGGGTGCTTTTATGACAGCTTTCTCATGGTCTGCCATGTTTCCCTAATAACAAACAAGCATTCTCTAGTTGGAGACAAGGGTAGCTCTCTGTCTCTAATTAGATCTAATCCATCCATCTGCAAGGACAGCAAGTTTGAAGAAGAAACAACAACAAAAAAAGGACATCTATTATGGATAGAAGAATCGGTAGACTCACTCTTCCAAATTTCTCAGTGTTCCCTTAAAAAGACTGAAGGTTTTCTAAAATGTACTTTACTACAACAGACAAACAAAAGACATTAAAAGTATTTACTTACAAAGCCAAAGAAAATAATAGAAATCTGTCTTAAATTACTTTCAGAGTACAAGAAATATCCACAGTCTTAATGAATTGCAACAGGGTGCAGAAAGGGTGCAGGAATTCCTCAAAAACTAACCTGGAGCAACAACGTTGACTCGAATTTGCTTTCTTGCTACTTCTTTAGCAAGAGAGCGTGAAAATCCAACTAATCCTGCTTTGGTAGCACTATACACACTTTGACCAGAGTTGCCTTTAAGTCCTACAATACTCCCTAAAATAAAAAAAAAACATCAAAGAGAAGATTAAATAGGTAACTTGAAATGATGTACTAGCTTTATCATTGTGATTTTAAACTTGGAATGAAAATTGAGATCACAAGGAAAGAGTAAAATATGCATAACTTTATGAACTTTAGCCCGCTAGGATAAGCAAATCTCCCAATTAGCT
The DNA here is from genome assembly GCA_027886175.1 of Phylloscopus collybita. Lineage (NCBI taxonomy): Eukaryota > Metazoa > Chordata > Aves > Passeriformes > Phylloscopidae > Phylloscopus > Phylloscopus collybita. The sequence goes on along the minus strand of JAJNNQ010000009.1, from coordinate 36,372,634 downwards.
GTGATTTTTGCACAATCCATGTATCTATGTTTACCAACAGGCACCAAGACAGTAAAATGACAACTCTTCTAAAAAAGTATCCTTGCCCAGATTAAATAAATAAAGAAACTGACTGTACCTATCAATTCTTAGTTAATAGCCAGCAGCTGCTAGATTTAGATGTTGAAAGAATTTTTTAAGAATAGCAAAGTTCTTTTTTCAATAAAATATAAACTCTAAGGTGTTTATTACTGAAAAAAGCTGTCTAGAAGTTGCTGAAATTACACAGAAGAATGAGCATTCATAAAGAAATGCTAAATATAGACTGTCTAAATAGAAGGAAAATGAAAAGAAGTGAATTGTAACAAGTAATGTGTTATACCTGCTAAACATTTCTAGAAGACCAGTACACAGAACTCCACTGTTCTTGCTTGTTACACAAGCAACTTACCTATATTGACAATAGCACCTCCCTGTTGTTGAATCATGACCTTTACAGCAGCTTTGCATGTCAACATTGTTCCCAAAAGGTTGGTGTGAATCTGGGCTATCATATCTTCAGTCTTGGTTCTCAGCAACAAACCGTCCCTGACAAACAAACCAAAAAAAGCCAAAGAATTGACTGAACAACCCCCTGATCATGTTTACTCATAAAACTAGACTGTTGGACAGAATATTAATGGGGGGAGTGGGGGGTGGTTCCATACATTCAAGCATTAAAAATGCCAACACTGCAAGAACTACACATAGCAAAAAACAAGTCAGCCACGCTTTTGGTCACAGAGCCTCTTTTGCAGAGTGGTATCAAGCACTGTTTTGGACCGTTCTGGTGGAAAATGTGGAAGAATAGAGGGGGATCTCAAACTCAGAATGCAGAAGCTACAGTGAAAGCTGTATCATCTGTAAGCATTTTACTGCCATCAGGAACAAAATATTGGCAAGCTTATTATTGTTTTCAGATGTGCTCATTAGCAAAGCTCTCTCTTACTAAGCACAGAGTCTGCCAGAGCACCTTACAGTGAGCTGCCTTCATCTAGAATTACCTATAGTCTTGTAAGGAGTAACCAACCTGTTGATCCCAGCTGCATTAACCAAGTAGTTAATGGGACCCAAATTCCTCTGCATCTCCTCAAAAGCCTTTTGGACTTCTTGTTCACTGGTTACATCACAGCTAAGTGCCAGATGTCCTGCTGCATTGAAATATATATAACGTCAAAAGAAACAGTAAAAGCTGTATTTAATTCATAAACCTTCTTCAGAATGTATCAACTCAGTTGCAAAACAGATGTTGAACCAGTTACAATTTAAGGAACCTATTTAATCCCCAGACAATTAAATAAAGATGATTTTCAAGTATTGTATTCGTTAATTATGTGACAAGTCCGTGTTTTATATTTTTTGCCTTTTGAAATCAGAAGTTCAGCATGAGCAGACCGGTCTCAGTTCTGGCTTGTTCGGGAGCTGAGGATGACTTGATTCACACCACCTCTATTGTGACCCCAAACAATTCCATTCATCTTAAAATTCCCATCATGCAGGAAAAATAGATAACCTACTCTCTCAACGACAACTGTGAAAACAAAATCATACCAATATAGCTGGGTTTTAATACCTTACCCTTTACTTTCTGTAGTCACTGTTTGCCATGTTTGGGTTTTTCTTAAATTCTTTCCCAGGGATTTAAGAAAAACCCAAACATGGCAAACAGTGACTACAACTTTCCTCTCCATTTAGTTAAACAACGAGGGTTTTTTAACCACTTGCTATTTTCACAAGTCACCTGAGCACGGAGCAGTGAGGAGACAAGTGCACAGCAGCATACGTACCCCCAAGGCTACGGGCAGTGGTCTGAGCCACGCCCAGATTCCTGGCGATGATGGCCAGGCGGCAGCCCTTCTGCGCCAGGAGCTCTGCCACAGCTCTGCCTATCCCACGGGATCCTCCAAAAACAGCACAGACCTTGCCCATCTTCAAAATAATTCACAGATTGCAAATAAACCACCTACTTCATGTCCAGTGCAGCAAGACAGGAACTGCTGTTCTTGTCAACATCACAGCCTTTACCTGTTCGTAGCAGTTTGGGACAGCAGGTTATAGAGTTAGTGATTTGGTTTTTATTCATTCCTTCATATTCATTTTTTATTCCAAATAAAAAGCTGAACTAAATTAGACACCACTTCTACAAATGAAAGTTAGTTAATTTTCAAGTATTTCTGAACTATTAAAAAAAATCATGCACGTAATCTAGCATTCCAATATTAGAGTTACTGTAATTCTTATTCAATTAAAGAATTATGTGATTTATGTACCTAAAGGCCATAATGTATCATTCAGCTCCTTATTCAAACCTGATGTACGGGTTGTAATTACATTGTCCTTGCAACCACTATTCTTGTGCTGAAGTCATTTAGACTCAAGGGCTCACTCCATCCAAAGTAGGAGTGTTGGACACCACCAGTGCAAATGTTACTGAGTATGATTTGAAACTATTGTATTTACACTGGTTTCATACTCTCAGATTGTGTTTTACCACTAGCCTGGGGTTTTTTGTTTCTGCTTTTGAAGAAAGAAAAAAATGGCTTTTTGAAATACAAAATGATTCTGAAGTAGCTAGCTTTGATGTTTAGAACAGAGTACACAGAGAAAGTACTTCTGCAGAATGATCTTTTATTCTGCAAGCTCCAGAAACCAATCAGCTGTTTTGGGATTTCCTGAGAAGACAGAGGCAGAATCCAAGCAATAATAATGAATCTTCTTTCCATACATTTGAATAAATCCTTTTTGAACCCAATTATACTGCCTTCATCCTGAGGCAATGAATTTTATTATTTGTGGGAAAGTACTTCCTTTTGTTCTTAATTTGCTTTCTGATGAGATAATTCTATGCGTTTCTCCTCATACCTTCCCCTTACTGCTTCACTCTCCACCCGTATCCTTTCCCAGGTCTATTCAGTTACTCCTACACATGTGGAAGCTATTCAATACCTCACTAAAGAATCCTTGCCCTTGGCCTCACCGAGGTCTATTAAACCCTTCTGGATGAGTGACAGTCAGAACAGCACATGGTACTAACTGTACCAGGCCACCACCAGCTCATACAGTGGCATGACGATTTGGTCCTCTGTGACAGAGTCTGAACAAGCAGACGCTCTGTCCTTTTCCCTAACGAAGTATTCACAAGTGCCTGAAGCCAGCCCACGCATATGCTTTCCCTGGCAAGTTCTCGGAGCAGAGGAAGCCCCTTGTGCATTTAGCAGGCATTCTCAGGTGGGGCATAGGGCCTACCTGCGGCGCAGTAATGCACACTTTGTGCTTCCACACAGAAACGCCGTACAGGCTCCCTGGAGTTGTGACTTGGGAGAAGAAAGTTGCAGCAGGACCCGCTGTTCCCTGGATAAATAAAGGAAAGGAAAACCAGGTATATTTGGAGCAACAGGCTCACGCAGCTACCTCTATCACCTCTGCTCTTGTTTCAGAGCCAACTATTTAATGCGTGGCCCCGCGTCTCCAATGGCACCACCCCACGGCGCTCGGCTGCCAGCCCAAGGAGGGCACCTTTAAGTAAGGGCCACCGGGGTTCCCGCAGCTGTGCCCGGCCCAGCCCGGCACCTGCCCCCTTCCCTCCCCGGTCCGTGCCGGCTCCGGCTGGGGCCCGGCTGCAGGTGGAGCCCTCGGCACGGGCAGCGGGAAGCGGCGCCGGCCACGCCCGCGGGGGACGCCGGGACGCGCAGCCCGCGCGCGCGCCGCCGCTGCCACGGTGGCAGCGCGGCCGCTCCGAGCTGTCCCTGCGCGTCCCCCCCGCCCCGAGACAGGCGCGGGCTGCGCCTGCCGCCCCGCCACGGGCACAGGAGCAGAACGGGAGAACGCGTCCCACGTGCGCTCCGGTACCTCCCGGCCGCTGGCTCGCGTCCCTCACGGAGCGCGGTTCCCTCCCCAGCCAGGCCGGTTCCGCTCCGCTCCGCTCCGAGCGCAGGCGTCACGGGAGCGGCGTGACGTCACGGCCAGGAGCCAGCGGCCACGGGCCCGGCGGGAGAAGGAGCCGGGCCCGGGGCTCCGCGGCTGGAGGGGCCCGGCCCGCGCTGCTGAGGGGGGCTCCGGCCCGCCCTGCTGAGGGGGCTCCCGCCCGCCCTGCTCAAGGGGCTCCGGCCCGCGCTGCTCAGGGGGCTCCCGCCCGCCCTGCTCAAGGGGCTCCGGCCCGCCCTGCTGAGGGGGGCTCCCGCCCGCCCTGCTCAGGGGGGCTCCCGCCCGCCCTGCTCAGGGGGCTCCGGCCCTGCGCCCACCGCCCGTGTTCGCTGCGCTCGCACACGGGAAGCTCCTCTGCTTTCACCTCACGCTTGCCGCTTGGAAATTTCCATTTTACAGCGTCCGGCTCGGAGCTGAAGCTCTCAGTCCGGGCCTTGTTACCTCCTTCCCGAACAAAAAGGTGCTTCATATATAGATACAAACAATGAGATGACTCAGGATTTTTTTCTCTCATTTTAATATATACTTGCCCCCAAATCCCAAGGATCTTGTATGAGGCATCACTGTACCAGAAGAGTAGAGTTAAAATTTCAAACACGTTGAGGTAGACAAGCCCAAAATACAGACGCATCTGAGAGTTCCTGTTCAGGAAAAAACAAAAACAAAAACAAAAAACCACCACAAACAAAAAACAAACAAACAAAAAAACCCAAAAACAATCAAAAACCCCTACTCTGTTATAACAGTAATGTTATTTACACTTATGATCTATGTCTGATGATGTGCTGAAGGGGTTTCTGTGGACTCTTAATTAAGTCACACACACTGAGTAAATTTTATCCCCTGAGGAACACTAATAAAAGCTATCACAATTTTGTACAAGAGTACACTTCAGATTTTTTTTTCAGAAAAATTATTATTGTTACTATTATTAATTGCTATTACTATTCTCCACACAGTAATATGTTGAAATCCTACTGAAGTTTCTATGAGCAAAGTGGATTGTAACTTCATACAGTTCTTGCTTTTGACTTGAAAGATGTTTTTCAGAATTTCAGATTATAAGTGTTTCTGGGGAGCTGTAGAGCATTTAATAACATTAGTTCCATGCATGTAGGATTCTTCTTCCACAGATTATTCTTTTCATATAGAAGAAAAAGCAGATTTAGGCATTGGCAGACAGGTTAACATCTGTAAGGATAATAACATTTTGAAGAAAATTTAAAAAATTTATTTAAATATTATTTTATTTAAAAGCTATTATGAGAATTAGCTTGTTTTAGGAAGTATATTTAGATTGCAAGCGGCTCTTTCCAAAAGAGTGAATGAGATTTTGTGATACAATGACATTTCAGAACATGCCATATTCTGAAAGCCTGGAGGTCCCAGTGATAAAGAACAGGCACTGACAGATGAGACTGTGACTCGAGAGTCTATGACCAAGACTTCTGGTACCTAGCATAATTAAGGACCAGGATAGCTTTTACTTCAAGTGAAGCTTATAAGCAGAGTAACACAGAGGGTAAAAAATTGTTCTTAGTGATGTTTTCTGAAGATGTATATACCACAGAGAAAATAACTGTGAGCATCGTATTGTACAAGGACAGCAGCAGGCAGATTTTAAGTGAAAAAAATTATAAGTAGTTATGACTTTACCTTATTTCTGACATTTGTCCTTATCCACACAGCTGACCTACCCTTGTGAAAAAGTTAAAGAAAGACTCATCTGTCCTGTACTGTTAAGATTTTGCTGACACAGAGTGCACACGAGTTTAGTATGGGGGTTTTAAAGTGTGTTATAGTTGACAAAGTAAAATATCCTTTTCAAGAGTTCAGATAAGATTCTGTTCAATTCTTGTTCATTAACTTAGTTTTTTTAAAACAAGATGTGTGTTCATTCATTGGCCAAAGTGACATTAGCCTTTTTTTTCCAGATGCCTGGTTAAATCATGAGATCAGATGAGCAGAGTTCATGAGCAGAGTTCATCTGAGCCAGTTTATTCACACTGCTTTCCCATTAAAGCTAGTGGAGCTAGTGGAGTGCAAGAGACAGATCAGTGTCAAAATGATTACCTCCCCTTTTGGGGGAACAGTAGCTGATACAAGAACTTGATCTGATAGACCTGTTCCACCTATCATGACCAAATCTGCAACAGCTAGTTCAATACTGATCATTATTATGCCTGGCTTACTATTAATGTGAAAATATAAGCAAATAATTCTTGTATGTCTGTGTGTGTCACCATGTATACACACACTTGGAACCTGTCCACAATGTACAAAATGATGCAGCTGTCTTTCCTCAAGCCTAAAGCATTCAGACATTAAAAATACTTCTCCTAAGAGAGTTATTTATTCCTTAAAAATTTTAATCATTCTCCCACACAACCAAGATACAGCTTTCAAGTAAAAATTTCTCTATTAACATGGGAAAAAACCAGAATATTCTCAAATAGAAAAGGATAATTAATGTACCTAACAGCACAAAACACAAATCAAAGCAGAATAGCACAAAACAGGGGCCACTGTAACTGAGGTTCCCTTTATCAGGTATTTCAAATTCCTCCTGTGTTTTGATTTAAGGCAAGATTTTCAGAGGAACTTGAGTCTAATCATTAACCACAGTGATGCCTGAATCTGTGGCCTCTTAAATTTCTGCCAAGAGTCACACGTGAAAGAGCAATGCTGCTCCAATGTCCATCAGCATTTTCATACTGTTCCCTGTAGTGCTTGTGAAACCATACCTCCCACATGGGCTTTGTGTAAGGCCTGGGACAAAGCAACTGGAGAAGTGGCTGCACGTGTGCTCAGTCCTGCTTGAAACAAAAGCCTGCTGGTTGGAGCACTTGGCTCCAAGAAAACCTGCTTTCAAGTCTCCTCCCTTACTGGAAACATGGTCACTAACTTCAGTTTTTCACACTGAACAAGCTTGTCATAGCCATCAGTCTGAAGTGGTTTCAGTTTATAGAAACAAGAACAAAAAATTAAAGTGGGCCAAGGAGATTTGACACTCGAGCCAGATGATTACTGTCCAGAAATGTAAAGCCTTGGGGATTAAGCATCAATTGAAATCAACATTCAAGAAACTATTTTTGCTTTTCAACTGGCGTATTAAAGATGACCTCCCTAGCTTAAGCAGATCTGATGATGGGAGCATGTATCTGGGAAACAGGAGTTGTGGGCTTAGAACAGAATTAAGCCAGGGAAGAGCTTAAGAGGTTTCCTTCTTTCCAGGTCAAATGATAACTCAGTGGCAGGTCACACACTGCCATGCATTTCTTCCTGTAAAAAAAAAAAAGGGGGTGTAACTGGACTAGGTGCCTCATTTTAGGTGAGCTTTCAGGGCTTCTCATCATTTTCCACTTTGCCTGGACAGCTCAGCACTGAGCCTGACTCTTTTTGTTCCCCTTTCTTCAGGAATGCACTTGTCATTTACCTTGGAAAAATCTGTTCTAGTTACTAATTTTATATTTTTATATATATGCAATATACACATATACAAGATATATAAATTAAGAACCAACAAGTTTTATGTTGCAATTCCCAAATGTCTTTGATATGGCCTCAGCCTTCTAAGCAAGTGACACAAAGCTGAGATAAACTGCTGAGGAAAAATCCAACTGCCTAATTGTATAACAGAAAAAAAACCCCACCTCTCTCCTCCCAGTATTTTGCCACTTGGCAGACTTTTCCCAACCACACCACTTCAGATATTTAAGTGGCCAAATTGCCACACTTTTGCTCTTAAGTGATTTTTTTTTTTATGACACTGTTTTGTTTTTCTAGACCATGCAAAATCTCTGCAATATTTGTTCTTGCGTGACAACAGTGAGCTTTTATCATGCCTGCATGAAGTGGTTTTATGCAGTTTAGGTACCTTTTGAAAAACTTGGAAACTTCCTCCTATTAAAAATTTTCTTCCTGGTACCTCTGTGAAAAGTATAAAAGCTCTGTGAAAACTCTAAAAAACAAAACACAGCACCAAAACCCAGAACAAAACAAAGCTATCAGAACCTTGGCAAATTACCTAATGTTTTCATATCCTCCTGGCTAAACAGGTTTTCCCACTATGACCAGGATTATTTCACACGTCAGCGTGAGGCCCATGTTTGAGTTAGCACGGTCACTGAACTGCTGCTGCTCCCAGGGAGAAGTCAGGCATTGCTGCTTCATCTGCTGCTAAAATGGAACACTTCACTTCCAGTGAAGTGCCCCGAGGCACTGACATGTTAAAATAAAACAACCCAAACATCACCCACCCCTGCAAAACTATCTTCAAGAAACATTTGTCACACGTTCAGCCTCTGTCCACAACTCCTGTCCGGTCTCAGACACTGGACACTCCTACTGTGTATCAGTGTGGGCAAATCCAAATTGTTGCCTGTTTTGGTCCTGTTATGCAATCTCCTGAAAATTTACTGCATCTACTCATATTTATAGTCAGTAAACTCTGCTTTGTTGAGGAGGGGGAAGGAGGTAGGATGTTGACAGAAGTGAGTAAAGTCAATAAAGAAGAGGGGGAATAAAGACAGAAAGATTTGACCGAGTGATTTGGACTGAACTCATTAGGATTTAGAAAATTCAGCTAAAGGCCTGTGCTGGAGGAATAGAAAAACAGAGTTAATAAGTAACAAGAGTTGATCCTTCACTTCCCTTCTCATGAGAAGTTCTAAGGACTTACACAAAGCAAACCAAAGCAAACTCTTTGTTTCATAAACACATTAATTAGCCCCCAGGAAATAGCAGATCTGAGATACATGGAGGTGAAATACTTCAGTGATTCCCCCAAATACTTACCTTGACATGAATAACATTTATGAAGCATTCAAAAGCTGCTTAAAGCAGGAAACTGAAGGCACATCCACAAGCACTAACTTTTTATAGCCTCAGCTATTTTAGCATACATTCAATATGTGACCGTGAACATGTTTTCAAGGGTAGCCCTAATGAGGCACAAATCTACTGGGTACAGGAATACCAACTTAATGTAGCACATCCACTTACTGACAGAAAGCAGCAAGTCAAGGGGCTGTGTAGTCATCCCTCCATAATTGCAAATAGCTGTGATCCTAAACATAAGGACACCCGCTGGCAAAACTTCAGCTGATGATTTGCCAGCAGTGACTGTTGAACATGCTCCATAAGAAATGGCAACTGTGATAGTGCTAGTGACAATCACTCAGATCTCACAGACTGCTCACCTCCTTTATCTTCACCGGTATTATAGGAAATGTCAAAGCCAATATTCTTTACAGCTTGTTACCATTTTGTAGCCTGAACCACATAGGGTAATGCTTTAGAGAGTTTTCAAGGAACCCCCAACATTCAGTTTTCTCTATCAGGTTGTCCTAAATAAATCTGGTTTCGTATCACATCTCCTTGTGGAAATATTTTGCTGTCATTTCATCTCACTCATGTACTTAACTGAGCAGCTGAAGAGTTCAGCTTCTTGTGACATATATAAGCCTTTACTGTTGTATGTCCTTCTAATAAGGTAGTCAATCATAATAATACCCAATCAACTGGCTTAAGAGATAAGAATTAGGTAATTAAAGATGAAAAGAGGTGTTTTCAGATTATTGCTTACACTACTTTTTAATTTATCTCTCACAGTGAATAATTTCTTTCAATAATTATCAGGAGAGATTAGCATCCTTGGAAAAATTAGCTATTGCTCACACCAGAGCGTCATGTAAGTAATGTTTGATTATATAAAATGCATACCTACCTTATTTCAAAAGCTGGGCTTTTTTAATCCTCCCTCATATAGGTTTTGATTTGTAAGAGCACAGTTGATGATGAGATTTTAGTAGAAGTCAAACATTTTCTGAGCTCCTCATAAGAGGTCTGGTACCACTCCTGCCCGACAATACATAGTAACACATCTAACCACTTACAGTGTGGTTTGCAGAAACCCAGGATTGCACAAGCCACCATCTCTAAACTCCAGTAAGTAATTTTGTTGTTAATCCTATATATTAACTTTATAGGAAATAGAGTTGAAGAAGGGGGGAAGGAAGAGAAATTCAGATCAATCTAGGTGTGTCTTTTACCATGTATTTTACCATTGAAAGAGATGAACAAAAATTCTGATTCAAAGCTACACAATACAGGCTGATACAGCTGTAGGGGTGATAGAAGAGCCTGGTTTGATTTCTTTTTTCCAGAACAGGAAAAATTTATATATACATAATCCCTAGATACATATTTTAAATATACTTCTATGGTTTTATCCTCACTTGCCTAAACCTTCTGTACTTCTTTTTTATCCTGAACATAGAGACTATACTGTATACTGCACATTGCAGGGGTGAATTATCCCAGCCTGCTGTAGATGAGCTCTCCTTCCAGTCACAATTCAGCCTCTCTTTATCCAATTTCTACACATCATGTTCTTTTTTCTTGACAAAAGAAACACTCTCCATACAAGTATTTTTGATTGATTTAAAACACATATACCTTTGTTTGATTGTTTGTTTTGTTGGTTTGGGGTTTTGTTTTGTTTTGGAGGGGGGGGGTTTGTGTTTGGTGGGTTTTGGGTTGGTTTGTTTGTTTGTTTGTTTTCTTAGGGAACTCTACATTTCCCAGAAATGTCAGTTATGAAGAGCACTGAAAAAAAATACTGACTAAAATTCAGGAATGAAGTACATTTGTCCATGTTTAACATTTTTTAAAAAGAAAAAAATAGAGGTTCAGAGAGTATTCAGGCTAGTATTTACCTCCTAATTTTCACAGTGTAGCTGCTAAACCAGAAAAGATGGATACATGAAGACTATGCATTTATCAGAGACCCTGCTATTTTCCCCAAACCAGATACCTTGCTTCTACTCCAGGCTGGCTTTCTGCAGCACAAGGATCATTACCCATGATTTTTTAAGCTGAACCTGCAACTTCAACGAATCTTAACTAGGATAGAAAAGTCCATTGCTTTTATTTATTTTCCTTCTATATGGATAATGCTTTTGTAGTTTTCTCTCTTCCTAGCAGATAAAAGAAGGAAGACTGCATCTCTCTTTCTATCTAATGTGAAAAAGAAGAATCTTTATTGTCTTCAGCCATAGTCTTTTCCTTAATACTGCCCACAGACCGGAGACTTTTGTACAAAATTGCCTGAATTTGGACTCCATTGGTCCAAATGGAGTATTGCATAATACCACACTGTATCACTCAGATTAAAATTATCTTATACAAGTGGGTAACATTTCTGCAGAGTGTGCAGTGTTTACACAGCACAGTTTATTTCTGTTTACTTCACTGAATCATTGTTGAATTTGAGGATGCATTTCATAAACAATTTTTCTGCTCTAATAGTAACAAGTAACACATTTGCTTTACAGACACCTCAGCGACGCACTCCTGTCAACATGAATTGTCTGTCATGTGCTTTAAAATGTTTTGAAAAAAATATGGCATGCCATCTGGCTCCCAAGCACTCATTAAATCCATTGGAATATGAGTGTTTAGGGAAGCTAACATCACATGATGCCCACAAGAAGGAGAGGAGAGGGAGAGGGAGAGGGAGAGGGAGAGGGAGAGGAGAGGGAGAGCGAGAGCGAGAGCTGATACAGACAAAAAAAAAAAAGATGTGTTTACAATTTATTTTCCTACAACTAAGAGCACGCCAGCCATTTCAGAGGATAAAGAGAGATGACAGCTTCTGTTCCCAGGAGTTATTGCTCCAAGATTGTTTTCCAAGTGAAATGAAGAAGGAGAAAAAAATCTAGCAAAGGAATGGAATGCTAATGCCATAGAATATTTAGGTTCCTCAGGGGAAGGGTGCCCCCATGAACTGAGATTCAGAGGGCATGCTACAAGTTTCTTTTAAGACTTGCCAAATCACTTCATTTTTCCCCTCCAAATGTCAGGTCTCCCATCTTTAATTGAGGCTAATGACAGTCAGCTTCCCATATTGGCAGAGCCCTAGGGAAATATCTACTACATAGTTACTGTCATCTTCTGTAGAAGCTCTTTAAGGCCCTAAAGTAGAAAGAGGACTACACCTGCAAAAAGTGAATTGCTGGATAGATACAGGATTTAAATCCCATCTGAAAAGGCATCCTCTTTTATTAGGGGACTTGTCAATGGTTTTGTTCATGCAAAACTTAAAAGGATGTAGATTAGGAAAGGTTGGAGGAGTTTCCAAGAAGATATAAAGATAAAAATATATAAAAGCTTCAAAAAATTCCACCAACTCAGTTTTGACATTAACTCTCTAATTCCTGTATTTTTTCAAATAAATTAACTGGAATTTACTAAAAACAGCCAGGCTGTCATTTGCTGGAATATGCAAACACTTTGCAAAAACAGAGGCGTTTTTTGTACATTTATGTTCAAAAGCTGCTAAATATGTGTAAATAAACAATCTGATAAATACATGTCAAGCAATTCTGCTTATGACACGTTGGTCCATTGCCCAATGACAATGATGCAAGAGAAAAGAACAAGCTGCAATCCTGAAGAAAAGAGCCCAGGGAGTAATGGCAAGGAGCACAACAGATAACCATATGGGATAAGAAGGAAAAACAACCAAGGCCTCATCTAGAAGACATCAGGACACCATCTACTGAATGACATGTGGACTAATGGTAGGTCAATTTCCTCAGTTGTAAGAACTGGATAATGTTGTGCTTATTGACCTTATCCAGCCTCTCTGCATTTTCTCAACTCAATGCATAGCTATTTTTAACAGCAGTACTCTGCAAGATGTTTTGTAACTCATTTTGGCTGTAAAGCTGCATCCAGTTGCAACATCCTTCATAGATTTAACTGTTTCTTTGAATTCACAGATCTAGTCTTGGAGCTGTGGGATTTTGTGAGCCATGGATTCCTGAATTAGGGGAACTGGCTAAGCCTCTGATGGAGGCAACCAAGAATAAAGAAATAGAGGCTATTGAATGGATCTCAGGGAGGGATGAAGCTTTTAAAGCAATAAATCTAATATTTTTGGGATATTTTTAATTTGCACCCTACAGATATAAATTTTGTGAAACTATGAGGAAATCAGAGTCTTGTCTTCTTTTTTTTCTGAGATATAACCAAAGTAATTTTAGAGATTCAGGCCTGACTGGATGGGGCTTTGAGCAACCTGGTCTAGTGGAAGGTATCCGTGCCTGTGGCAGGAGGTTGGATCTAGGTCTTTAAGGTCCTTTCCCAACCATTCTGATTTTGTGACTCACAAACTTACCAAGCTGAAGATGTTCCTTCTTATTGTTTAAAAGAATTGATTACTTCATACAGTTTGTGCTGCCAGGTAGATTTACAAACGTCCGGTCACGTGTTCTCCTGTTACCCAAATAAAGTCCCCAAAACCTGAGCAAGTCATTCCACAGCTAATCTGCACACCAGCAGAGTGCCTGCATGAATGGCACTGGTTGAGAAGGTTTCTAAATGAGGACAAAAGATTCTCATTCATGAAGCTGGAAATCTTCATGGTTTTATCCCAGTTGTCTTTGAAACCTCTCTGATAATGACAGACTCCTTTACCATCAGCAGTGTTTTCATAGCTCCCATCATAAGGACAGATGGAAAGGAAAGAGGTAGGAAAGACAGGAACAGTCAAACCACCTCATCTCCTTCACCTCTGAAATGTTTGCAGAATTGATTGATGCTCTAATTGATGCTCTTTCTGTATTCTGCATGAAACATGTTTTTATCCCGAATACAAAAGAAAAATCTCTCATGGAGGCTTCCAGATCCCTGCTTTGTTTCCTACTTCCTATTCACCCACCCACAAGTTTGTGAACATACAATAATTCTGAATCTCATGCAAGATTTTTTATGTCCCCACCTTTTACACTCACTGGATGGCAATCTGTCCCCCACCAAAGTGCAGACAGCACCACTGGCTTGCCTCAAGAACCAGCCAGTTTATTGACCTTTCCAGCCTGGCCACTCCAACACTTGCTGAACACTGTTCTTCACAAAGCCAGACCAGATTAAAAGGGTAAACAGTGTAGTTCCCATTTAGTTTGATCAGGTAAAAATTTGCTTCTCTTTTTTTGGTTTGGGCTTTTAATTTTTTGTTAAATTTTTTAAATCCAATGGAACAGTATCTCCAATTAGAATATAGAGAACACACCCAAGCTCTCCAAAGTGCTGTACTTTTCTGTCCTGTGTTACAGTATCCAAGAACTCAATTTCAGGCTTGAAATGTCAATTTCATTTATTTTTGCTGAATTAGAAAAAGCATAAATAACTTCTCTTTGTAAGTACTATTGGGTTTTTTCTTTTCTTAGAACCATGCCATTTTATTTCCAGGATAGTTCAGAGAGAAAAAAAACCACTAGAATTCAGCAAAGTGCCTCCTCAGACATTTAAGGTCATGTTTAAATCTACTCTTGTTATGCAAAGCTTTTGTTCATTTTGTTTGTTTTGTTTGTTTTTGAGTTTTTTGTTTTGTAACACTCCAATGCACTTAATCCTTTATGAAATGAAGGCCTAGGAGGTTAAGTGGTGCATGTGGAAAAGACAGAAAAGGAGGTGGTTGGGCATAACATCAGGGTACATTATAATTAGCCACTAGACATGCTGGTTTTAGCTATAAAAAAGTAATTTAAAGTTATAAGCAAGACATTACATTCATGCCTTAGGGACCTCATTTATATTTGGAATCACTATTTCAGCATCTAATATCTCTTCCAAAAGCATTCTACTGTGTTACCATACGTAGCTGAAACACAACATAAGCCAGCTATATGAGCTTTTGTAAAGTTGTCCATAGTGCCCTTAGTTACAAAAACATGGGCTTCCTATTTGAGTCTTTCATAAAGCCGGGCAGAAATAAACTTTTAATAACAAACATTAACCAGATGTTGACCAGTATCTAATATCTGCCATTGAAAAAAACCCTATTTCCTTAAAAATGTTGCTTTTGACAGGATTGCAGTAAACATGCACACAGGTGCATGACAGATCTTCAGACACACACAAACAACTAGGAGTTCCAGCCTCTGATGACAGTGTCTGATGATAAAGTCCCAAAGGCACAAAAGTACAGGTTTGCTAATTTTTCCCCAAACTAGTTCCTGCACTTGACAAAAGCTACCTCTTGTACTTAGACTTAGCCATTGCTCAATAGAAACAGGGCTGTGGGCTAATTAAATCATAGCTGCACGAGTACACTCTATTACTGTCCGTACGAGACTGTGATGCTTCATAGTCAAAACCAAACCTGTTACACTGATTGGCAAAAGTACGAAGAGAGCAGATGGAACAATTCCCACATCATCTTGTTCGTCAGTAACACACAACACAGAGTCCACACAACAAAAGATTTGCCAGCATAAACACACCCCAGCACTGAGACACATCCTCCTGACTGACCATTTCCCATCAGCATGACCTCTGAAGAGACGTGACAGCTCTCACAGCCTGGCTTTGCCATCTGAGCTGCCGTGCAGCTCTGACAGCAGCTCCGGCCATCAGCCCAGGCTGTGCCTGCACTTGGGGGCTCCGGCAACGCAGCTGTCACCAGAGCCCCCCAGACATGAAACCAGAGAAGTTCTGTTGTGGTCCTCATCTTCCAACATCTAAACACTTGGTCACATCCACTTACAGACCTCCCTGACCTACTGTGGGAAAGCAGCGTTAGCATCATTTACTATGGAATAGCATATTGTAAAATAAAAACCCCAAAATAGCTGTGGTTGGAGCAGACAATGTTTCACTCATCTCTGTAATTATCGGGCTGTTTCTCCTCCCACCCACTCCCCACTGGCACATTCATTGCTGACATGTCAGTCTTTACAAAGAGAACTGTATAACTTTCCCAGACTGAGAAACTGATGCTCAAGCCTGCTGATCCTGTGCTGTAGAAAACAGCACATGGTGTTGAGAAACATTGCCTTAGAGTTCTATATTTTACTTGTTAACTTTTCTTTGGTCATCTCAGTGTTCACTAACACTGCCAAATCAGAGAAACAAATCACAAGAGCACTGTTGTGTTCTGCCATTGCAGTCAAATTTTATCTGCATTTGACACAAAGTTATGTGGATTTCTTTAACAAGAAGTATTCTAGGTAAGGTAAAGAACAAATGAGAAATACCATCTGCCATTTTCTTGAGAGCAGCTATGGCAGACCTCCAAACAGAGTTATGGCTGTGGTATGTACAACTGGACCACTTAAAATTTGGTCCTGAACCAGTCTCTGGTTCTTCAGACAGAATTCCAAGGCCATTTCATTCCTGCTCTCTTTCTCTATTGACTGGAGACATTCTCAACAGAAACTCTCCAGCTTTCTGAGAACTGTAACAGTCTGTGGCAGAAATAACCCCATTCAGTATTAAGAAATACACATTTGGTGCCAGTAATCAAGAATACTGAATGCCTGGGCAGGATGATTTTTTAACTTTTAAAATGTTTATTTCTTTGCATGTGTTCTTATCTTTCATGAAAATGTTGATCTTTACAAAGCCCAATACTACTTTATTTTTTAAAAAGTATTAAACTTTATCCTTGTAAAAAACCTATATTGTGTATCACAGATTTTAAATTATTGAATGAAAAGAATTTCAGTGACTGCAGGAGCCCATGGTTACTTGTGTATTATAAACTTAGAAGCTGGGATAGCAGTGTACAGTGATGCTTTGATAAGCATGAAAATAAGGAGAATTTCCTGATCTGTGTGTATTCAAAAGACACACTAAGACTGCCTACCAGAGGAGTGGAGAGAAATTCTTTGAACTCTAAACTTTTTAGAGCTAACATTCTTCAGCTTATTCAGAAGTTCAACCAGCTGAAATAAGAAATTTGACCTAGGGCACGTCCCTTGTTGTGGAGAACAAAGTCGATGACCACTTTAAAGTTATTCTGCTCCTGACTCATCTCCTCTCTCAAGCACTCACAGATACACCATGAGAAAATACAGCAGCAACTAACCACAAAAGATTTTGGGACTAGCAGCTGTTAGCAAACCAAAGCCTACTGTACAATTGTGGATCTGGAAATTTATAGGTTTGATTGAAAACTGAGCAAGTCTTCTATGCTTTACAGTGCTGCTAAAAGGCATCATCTTTGATCTAGTGCCTCAGCTGTACCAGTGGGACAAACATTTTTGAGAGCAGCATAACACAGCCAGAATAGCTCTGTATTTTCCAAGTATGAAAATCATCCAGCTCAGTTTCTCTCAAACATATTCATTCCTTTAGGGCAGATGAGATATTTTCCTTCACTATTTAACAGTAGGGGGTATATTCAGTGTACGCCAGCAAAGTTTAATGAAATCAATGAAGTAGCACTGATTTGGAGTAATTGAGAATCCAACCATGTGTTCTAATGCCAAAGAATCTGGATATTTCTAAGGGCTTATATTACTTTCCTTTCTGGGAAGGGGGGGATGGGGAAGGGTGGGTTTGGGGGAGTCAGGAATTAAAGTCCATTTGCTTTGTGAAATGGGATTCTTTCTAAGGTAGCAGAGACAAGAAAACACCTGCACAGATATTTTAAAATCTTGACATTTTTCTTTCTGCCTTTGTAATTGAAGTGTATTTTGTCTTGATGTGCCAGCCAAATTTCCATTCTCTACTCTCCTGTACAGGCTGTTCTCACCACTCTGAAATGAGAATGTAGTTAGTGTTTGGACATCCTGTGAATTGGTTTTGATCTGAATGACTACTAGAGGCAAACATCCGAAGGCCTCTGGGCCATGTAACCTGAACCGTGTGGGCACTAGAGTTGGGTGCACAGTGCAGCCAAGTGCTATTCATTTACATGTGCTAAGGGGAATTTTTACAAGCTTGTTAGAACTGTGAGTAACTGAAATCTGGGGCTAATGTCACTGTGCCTGAATTTTCTTTACTCCACTGAGTAGGAACAGTAGAGCAGTTAAGACCCGATTTTGCTACTTTTTAGCAAAATAATACAGCTGACAGAAAAGGGTATAGTAGAAGGAACAGATAGACAGTACTTTCTGAGATCTGCTAATATTATGTAGTGTAACCACTCTGATTTGATAGGCACACATTACATGCTCATTATGTAACATTTTGAATGGCTTTTGCACATTGCAGATTGGGTATAGCAAATTCATTTTGTTTTGTTCCTTGCACCAGGGTGATTCTGAACAAAGTACTCTTCAGCTGTTAAAATGGATCAGTTAAGTCTCTCACTCAAAGAAGGCAGGCCCGAGGAGACTTTTCCTAGGAGGGTTTACCTGCTGATGATCATACTGCAAGGCAGATCTAACCCATCAGAATCTATCTTCAAACTCACAAAAACCAGTCAGCCTTTACTTTGAAAGCAAGTTTTATACCACGTACCTCAGAAGCACAGGAATCCTCAGCTGGCAAAGGAGGAAACAGATGCAAAGAAAAGGTGACACCTCAAGTTTTCAAGAGCAGATGCTTACCTCAAGGTTGTCAACAAGTTTGTCTCCCAAAAAGTAAGAGCTGTTGGGATGACGCTGTGGAATAAGAACGCACTGCCATCTTGGTTTGCATTTCTCAAGAGATTCAGTCCTCTATGGTTAGTGTAACTGCATAAAATATGTAGAAAATGGACAGTACCCCTGTTTATTAACACAAACCAGCAACTAAATTCAGAAATACAGATGCTTAGTTTTGGATATCAAATGTATTTGACAGGAGAACAGCAGTTGTTCTAGACACAAGCACCAAACAAATACAAGCTTAAAAGACTGGATAAAGATTGAGGGCTGCATCTTCAGTCTTAGACATCCAAGTTCCTCTCAGGTCCTTTCAAAGAGCTTGAAAGTAGTAACTAAGCCTAGTAACTAAGTTGAGATCACTAAGTTAGTTAAGATTCAGGTCCCATATACAGATCTTCTAAATCCTTTTCTCTTTCCCATTTTCCCCCACATCTAATGTCCATGTTCTCATCATTCATCATCAGCATTCTCAGCTCTTTTGTCCCTATATATAAATATTGCCATTAAGAAAGGATTATTAGTAGTAGTGTTGTTGCTGGTGTTGTTATTCAAAAGATTTGTGACACTGGATTTGTTCAAATCAAGCTTCAAATCTGCTTATTATTACCATTATTAACCAAGTGCAGGGAATGAGCACCTGAGCATGATTTGATAAGTATACATACAGCAGAAGCATGGCAGGAACCCAAACAATATTGGTGTATCCTAGAGAAAGTAGTGATGCCACAATTGTGCACATATATGAAAGACTACACTGTAGGAGTTTTAGTAATGCCAGACACAAATCTTTTTAACTACAAAAGTGGATTCTTGTTTAAGGTCAATGTGCACTTTTAAAACATATTTGCTTAAAGCTACTTGGAAAGAACAAGCCAGATACAATGTTTTGCCAGCTCTCTGAAAAAAGCCAGAAGGCTCAGAAGCCATATTTTTAAGCCTATGCAAAACTATCATAATTGCCATTGCCTTACTGCTATAAGGCAGAGGTAATGAAGTAGGGTGAACAGGATTCGTGTACCTTTGGCAAGCCAAATGTTAAACACGTTATTAGAATTACTCAATAATTACAGTACAAAAGAAGCAAACAAACAAATAAACCAACCCAAAGAAACAGACTTACTTCTGCTACACAGCCACAATGTTTGTGTGTACTTTTCTCCTATGGATGCACTGATGTCAGACCACAAAAAAACAAATCTTGCTTTTCTATATTCTCCATTCTGCATTTCTACAAATCGTGTTGCCTTCCCCCTCCCCTCATCCCCCTTAATTAAGGAAGGTTAGATGAGATGCTGCTTCTTTCAGAGAGCACCCAATGCTGCACCATTCACAGTGCCATTCACAGAGCACAATTTAGGTTCTGCTTGTCAGTCTCAGCTAACACTGAGCTTAACGCAGTAACTGCAACATTTACCAAGTCTCAAACATTTGCAAACACTCGTAGGATTAATTTCCACCAGTTTTCCCAGAGGCCACACGTATACAGCAGACATGTAATCACATGCAAATCAAGGTCTCCTTGTTAGCCAGTTGCTGCCTGACTGCTGTGCACAGAAAACTTCTTCAGGCAAACGAGTCTCTTGCCACCCAACACTTCTGCCTACAGTGGAAGTTCAGGCAGATGCTTCAACCTCTCCCAATATATCCACAGCAGGTCCATTACACCACACACTTCTTCCTCCAGGGAAAGCAGTTCATAACTATTGTGCACCTGATATGCTATTGATGAGACAGTAGTTCCCTCATGAACAGACTGAGATGGAGTTACATACCCTTTTCTGAAGTTACTTGCTGAAATAAGACTTGGGAAAAGATCAGCCAGGTCCTCAGGTCTCTCTACAGTTCTTGCACTACAGTCATCATTCCAAGCTGCTTACACCACGGAATCTGAAGACCTTTTTCTCTATGAGCAGAAATACCCTCCTAGGAATTCAGAAATCAAGTTCTGGGAATTTTATTGGCAAATTCTTTACAAGTAATTTATGTTTAATGTTTGCATACACTATTTGCTCTAGCTGTTTGCTAAGAAAATATTTATTAGGATTGGAAGTTTAACATAATAAATCAAACACTTAACATTCACCGGACTTCAAACATAGATATAAAATACCTTACAAAATTTTTTATGGAATTACACAAAGCAAATGCACAGGGTTTGTCTGTTTCTACACTGAATTAATCCCAAGCCAAAACCAAAAAATAACCCCCAAAAGATCACAAAAAAAGGCATGGTAAACTGCATTTTTGTCATTGTTGCACTGCTATGTAATAAGCCCTTTTTACAAACATTTACTCAATGTTTAAAAAAATCAATTAAAAATGTATTTCCATCTAACAGAACTATTGGATTAACAGCTGATTTTTAACTGACTTTACACCATGAAATTCTATTAATAGAGGTACCTTAGTCACTTAGTTTAAAATATGGAGAGTAGAGATAGAAAAAATTAACCTTTAGTAGTCTTTAATATAAAATGCACTAAATTTTCCAAAATAAGATTACGACACACTAGTGCCAATTTATGCTGACAAAAGCTGGTATCAGCTTATTTCTAACTAAAATTCATTTCACAAAACCTTTATATATTACATGAATATTCAAGTAAACTATTTAAAAGATTTAAAAATGCAAAAAACTGAATGATACAGTGTTTAAGAGAGATGGTTAATTTGGGAATGCTCTCATGTCCAACTATATATATTTATAGAATTTTTTTTTATTATTTTTAAGACCATCATGATACTACCTGATATTGCAAGAAATCTCTGTCATTAACATTTGATATTTTTCAACGTATAACTTCAAGAAAATTATAAGTATTTAACAGATCACTGTTTCTGTGTACTGTGCAACACTGAATCACCTTACTGGCTTCCCTTTGTAAAGTGCTGAGTAACAGCCAAATTACATCAGATTTAAATGGATTTAAATGGAGATCATGGTGCTCAGTGTCTTACAAAAAAAATCACCATTAAACTGCTATAATCAAACAATAAAATAATATTAAAAAACAAGTTTGGATGAGTAGCGCGTGTGTTCACCAGTGTCAACTCTGTAAAAAACCCTGAAAGACTAACAATGTATTTCTTGCAGGCTGCATTCTTTCTATCCATCAGCTGCAAGGACATTAAAAATTTTTATTTATGATTCAAACACTGGACACCTTCTCTGGCTGAAGGTGAGTTGCTCACTAGTTTTGGTCAAGTGGCTTTTGGGAAATTTTCAGAGCAAAATAACCCAGCAACAGGAAATTGGAATGGAAAATGCCAACCATGCACAGTTACATTACTGCAGGAATTGAGTAACACATGCAAGACAAAGAAAAAGTCCGAAAATAGCGAAGTAGCAATGGGTAAGAAGTTAGTAAAGTTTTCACAGTGTTTCATACAGCCTTTTACTTTAACACAAGTGCATCACTTACCACCACTACTGCTCAGACATTTTAAAACATCTCTTGGCCATGCAGATCATTTTGAGAAGAAAACAGCAAATTACACATCTTAGGCATTTTTAGACATTAAGTACAACTTATAATTTTATTTTTATATTCAGTCTTATCAAACAGATGTTTTCAAGTTATATTCATTCTAAGTGTTGGGCTTTAACATTCCTTCCAATTTTGTTGGATCCTGAGCGCTAATTGCCCAAAGACCTGGCCAAATACACAAATACAAAGCTAAGCTTTGTTCAAATAGGCAAGTTATTACATGAACAGAAGGTATAGGGAATTTCTTGTTGGCACTCCTAAATTTCTTCTTTCCTAACCTTGAGATGATCCTAACCTTGAGATGGTTTTGCTCAGTTGTTCACATACATCTTTGCCTCCTGGAAACATTCCTCAGGTGACTCATGAAGAAGTAAAACTAGACTCAAGAACACCACTGACTTTTTTTTTCTCTGTCCAAAGAAGAAAATACACATTTTTTTCCCCATTTGGCAAATTCTATTTGACGCCACATCACCACCACTCAACATTAACTCATATAACAGAGACTTACTCCACTGTCAGACACAGCAGGGGAAAAATGTCCAGAGGATAAATGGGAGGCTCTTTATCAGATATAATTGCTTGCTCATAAGGAGAGAATCCAGCTTCCCCTTTGTTATTCTTTCATAAATTAATAATTTGTTAAAATCATAGTCACAAGAATTTTAGCTATTACACAAAATTCAAGTTTAAAAAAAACCCAAGAATAAATTAGTTACAGCCTTGTAAACAATTGCTCATTTATGTAACATACTTGGGGAAAAAAAATTCCTCTATACAATAAATCAGACAGTACAAGGCACACATCACACTTAAGAATTCAAAGTGATAAAACCAGCAGATGCCTTAATCTCCTTTGTTCGCTGGTGTAATTGTGCTATAGACACTGTAAAAATATGTCAATTTTTGTTTACATTACAGTCATTTGAAAATATTTAATGACTGTGCTTTTTCTGGCAAAATATTTGTGCTATTTTACAGTACAGTAAGATTTGAAGCTCCTGGAATGAATCTTCTCAAATGTTCTCTACAAAGCTGCCAGGGAAAAGGCCAGTCTTTCCATTTCGTTGCAGAGTGCCTTTGAACCAGCCATCCTCACGTTTTTTGTGAACAAAAACAATGTCACCTTCCTTAAGTTCAAGTTCTGCTTCGCTCTGAGGAGGATAGGATACCACAACCCTGTACCTGTGTAATTAGAAAAAAATCACCTTCATTTAGGTTCTTTTTTTTTTGCCCCCCTCTTCCCCCCCACCCCCTTTTTTTTAACCCAATACTTTAAAAAATATTTCTGTGCCCGTTAAAGCTTATGAACACAGGAAACTGTCTAGAACTGTTTGCTGAGTAACAACTTAAAAGTATGTCTTGAACAGATAATAAAAATAGCAACATAATAAATATAAGGCAAATTCATGCATCTCCTATGATTTTTTTTTCACTCTGTAAAATACAGACAATGGTTAAATAACAGGAGAAAATTGTCAACATTTTTTCCAATATAAATTTTCAGACTCATTCAGTCAGTGTGATTCAACAAGAATCAAAACATTCACAGCAGTAGCAAGGCGTAATTTTGCAAGTGCATGTTTGATTTTTTATTATTCCAGTGATGGCTCTTAAGGAAAGGAAAAGAACAAAAGGAAGAAACCAACAAAATCTATTAATTTGATTTGTTGCTTTAAATAGTTTTCATTTTCTTAGAAACTCTTCAAGATAGAACATATTCCATCTTATTTGGACACAGCTGCTCAACTTGTGTACTACTATGTTAAAAACTGTATTCAACTCAATTTTCTTAAGCACTTGGCACAAAGTGTATTTTTTGAGTCTCTCACAGTAAAATTGCTTTCAAATGAAAGTACATTAAAAAGAAGGTACACTTCTCTGTTTTTAACATGCATAACACCACTCAATCTCTTCTTCCATAGTTTCAGCTCACATCAATGTAAAACCCTGTTACTTCATGGATTAAGATAACTATTATCTTAATAAGCTTAAAATAATTTATTATTTTAATAGATTAAAATAAATGAACAAACTGATGAAAAGACAAAGTAACAGGATATAGTCCAGTAAAGGATGGAATGCCAATTATAGCTCAATACACACATAATAAAACAAGTTAATTCTGTAATATTGAAGCAGACAAAGATACTGTGTTGTAGTAGAATGTTTTGCTTATGAAACAAAAATTAAGTCTGTCCATACAGTTAAAAATATTTTGGAAAGTGTAGCCACACTTTGTAAATAATTAAAGTCTCTCAGGAAATCTAAGCATAGCAAAACATATTTGGACTTAATTAGTTGTCAAATGTTATTTATTAGTGACTTATAAGCCATGACTTTGTTTCAGTTATGGCAATCCCCAGATTTCAGAGCACGGGAATCATAACATTCATGCTTCATAAAAGCTACCAAGCCAATTACAAGATTTATTAGTGTGCAGCTCCAGAGTGCCCTGCATCCAACCTAGGCCTGCACTAACTTCTGCTGTGGGCAGCCTGGGTTTTAATGCTGACTTAGGAAATGAGAACAAAATATTTTTAATAGACTATAAGTTAAAATGAGACTGTAAACTGCTTGAGTTAGAACAACATGTTTTACTCAGGCACGACAAGGGCAAGATAGTAAAGGATAAAGAACTGCAATAAAGTTATGAAGAACTACTGTTGTTGACAAGCAGGTTGCTCCCAGGCTGAAAATTACCCAGCACACTACACAGTCTGTTAAAAGAATGAGTTTGAAGAAAGAATACCTGCCTGCCTCATCTTGCAGTCTGTCAAACGTTGCCTTGTAAATGTCTGACTTGAAATATGCTTGTTTTCAGTCTCTAATTCTGTCTGTCAGTAACCTCTATGCTCCCCTGAACTGAAAGACAAGTCTGTTCCCTGCTGCTGCTTGCTCCCATCCTCTCTTTGTCCTCCCTCGAGGATCACCAGGTAGCACAGAAACAGTTGTCTTGAGCTTTCCATACGGTGTCCAGCAACCTCTGCAGTAATTTGATACTTCTTGTTAAATTTTAGTTTCCCAACTGTTTTGATATTCATCTTGAAATCTAATGTCTATAACACAGCACAGTACCCCTGGTTTGAAAGTGCTATTTTACTGTATTGTGGGTTTGCAAGAAATGTTTTATAAGCTTTAGTTAAGAACACAGTATAGTTTTTTTTTAATTGTAATTTTAGTATAGCAGATACCTTGAAGGGGCCTCTTGCCCCAGGATGTATTCTTATCATAGTTTGATAAGGGTTTCTGAGGCAACCTGAGCCTCTGCTTGGAGATTCCTTTTCATTGATTCTTTTCCCTGTTTCATTTCTGTTTCATGTATGATTCTTTTCTCTGTCCATCACGGAATTTTTATTTTCAAGGTCCGAGAGTTTCGGCAACTGGTTGGCAGGACCCTTGAGACCACTCCCAAACTTATTTTGGATTTGTTAGTGTTTAAGTAAGCTAGCTGGCATGTAGTGTTTGGATTGTTTTATTGGTTTATACACTTTGTATCCACCCCTTGAACTGTCCTGAACAAAAACGCCCTGCAGCTGAGGTCCGGGGTCTCTCCTAGAGGCACCAGACTGAGGCTGGGGGATCCCCTGACCCCCTGAATAAAACCTCTGTTTTCTGGAAGCCTTGGAGAGTCCCCTCTTTCTACCACAGCCATGACGGTGTGAGTCAATCTGCCTGCTGAGCCAAGACCCCACCAACAGGTACTGTTGAAGCGCATCAGAGCAGCTGGGGGCCCAAGCTGAACATCAGGCTGGGACAGAAAGAGATACACAATGCAACACTGTATTTTTCAATTTTTAATGAAGGCTTTGCACCTGTAAATCATGTGACCTTCTTTAAATTTTCTGCCATATTTTACAAATCCAGTTTGCCCAGAGAGGTGTTTAGACCCAGACCCATCACACATTCACACAGCTGTCTATCCCGATCACCCTGGATTAGCTATGGAACAAAAACTATTTTTCCATTACTTATTTCATCATCTTTGATATTGCCAAAACTACCAATTTCATGCAGAATAAAAAGCTTATGCTTCAGCTCAGAAGTTCACTGCAAGGTCCCTGCAGAAAAAGATAATCATATTTACTAAGCATGACCTGTGTTTTGGAAAAACATGTTCATTCCCACATGTTTGAACCTTCCAAAACACTTCCTTGTTTGTCTCCCTATTCAGTATTTCCAAATGTTTTCAATGACTGAAGGTAAAATTTGTAGAACTTTTGTGGTCACTTAATATTTTAGATGCACCTAAGCTGTGCAACTATGAGCTTTTTCCTTTCTTTTGTTTTTCTTTGGCTGTCTTAGAAAATTAATGAAAAATGTTATAAATATTATCCTAATTATTTTTAATCAACTAGCGATTAGTATTATAAAAATAAAACTACTTTAGCTTCCCAGAGGTAGCCAATACATTTGACACCAGTTGTTGGCTGATATTCCTAATGTGTATGGCCTATATCCCACAGTGCTTTTGCTTTGTATTTGTGATTTTATTTTTTATTTTTAAGAGGGTGGTTTGTCTTCACATTTCTCCATTCTACTTTTCATTTTTAATATTAGCATTTCTCATACTTTTCAGTAACATGGGAAAGATTGTATCTTTCGTGTGTTTCTCTGTTTCTTCGTTGCGTCCTTCACTGAGCACAAAATACTGCTTTTATTCCCACCTAGTTGTGGTTGGTTTTTGGACAATTATTTGTGGTTTTCCTGATCAATAAGTGGATAATAATACTTTCTCATATGCAGAAAATTTTAGCTGAGAGAAACACAGAAAGCTGGAATTAACTACCATTACACAAGTTACACTAATAAATATTACTCAGCTTCTTGATTTAGCTTTTTTCCTTGCCCTTAGAATTTTTACTTTCCAGCTCAAGTGTGCCCTGCTGTTGTGCTGAACTTGTGTCTTCTGAGTGACTGCCTTGACTCCTACAGATCACCAACGCCCATCGAGGGCAGAGTGATTCTCAGCATTTATTACCAGCATTAAATGGTGCCAGATGTGGTAAGGCTTGCTGCCCTATAAAGCCACTGGCCCTGGGAGCAGATGTTACACCAGTCATTTTGTGGTAGATGAAATTACTTAAGGTCACTTTAATCACAGAACAAAATTACTGCTTTTCTTTCACTGTAACTGAATGAAAGATTCATTTTATAATTTAGGATATGCAGTGTATTTAGGTTCAACTTCAAGTCTCTAACACCATTGTGGAGTGCTGGGTAGTTTATCGTTACGATGCTGTATATTTACTGAAAGATTTAAGCTATTTAAGCAACAGTTCCATCTAAAAAACAAAGCTCATGAAAAGAGCTTTAAGTTTTCTTTTAACTTTTATGGAAGAAGTAAACTTCTCAGATACCTAAATTCCTGTATATTCATAGCATAGCATGTCTCACTCTGGGAATTGCAGGGAGTTGGGTCTATCTTTGTAAAGAAAACATAATGATCCTTGGCCTTGTCAGCACTGCATCAATACAAGAAATCACCCCAAGACAACCTGGGTATTGGCTGAAGAATCTGAAGAAATGAGTGGGCACCACTACAGAATCTCAGCTGACTGAAATTCCAAACTGGAATTCTCCAGTTACATTGTAATCTGTAACTGGAATTGTGAGATGTAAGAGCAGAATAATCCAAGCAGGAGATTTCTCTGTACTTCAGCTTTTTGTTGAGCTTATCCTCATGAATATTTCCCTCCCCAACTCAAATATTCACTGAAGATGCCATATGATTCTTACCCACCACATCTACCAGACTGCTGAATAGTAATCAATGCTTATAAATTACTTTGTAGCTACTGAGTACAATGTAGATTTTAAATATTATTAACCATCGCATTTTAAGAAATTCAGCCAAAGGATATGTGCAAGGGCACATCAGCAGGAAAGAAAAAATTTAACCCTGTCCCAAAAAGGACAAAGGGAACTCAGATGAAATTCTGTCTTAATACACTGACCAAAATGTAACAATTCTGCATGAGTACCACTGAGAATTATCTGGTAGCAATGCTTCTTCAGTAGCCATTATCACTTAAATAATATTAAGGATAAAGAGAATGTTTGAGTATATGTTATTACTAGATCAATAAAAAAAATACAGCGTCATTTTCTGTAAGTAGTTCTGAGGAAAAAAAATCCACCATGGAAGTGAAAAAACTACTTTTTGTGATGAAAGAAAGAGCTTTACGCTAATATGCACTGGTTATGCCAGAATAAAGTTAATATTATTTTCACATTCAAAGCATAAAAACATAATCATGTGCCAAACAGACTTATGATAATGTGAAAATGGATGATGTTATTCTTACAGAAGTGTCTTTCAGGTTTTATTTTCCATGTATAAGGGTAAATCTACTTCACAAATTCAGTATGAAATAGAAATCTCTTGCAAGGAAATTGTGTAGAAACAGAAATAACCTTTCAAAAAATATTAGAGGTATGACATAAGTGAACTAAAAGACAACTAGAAAGTTATATACTGTCTGGATTTTAAGACATGGGTATAGCTTAAGATAGTGGACTTCTGGAAGTACAACAGGATGCCCACACACCATGAGATAACAGTATCAGAGCAAAGTCTACAATGGCCAGCTTCAATCAGTTCAGTCCTATAGCTGTTCATATTGTAACTCTGCTTTTTTTTCTCTGTACACCACACAATCCTGCAGCTGCAAAAGAAATCCTGACACTCTTCATACTGCTTATCTGCTACCTGCAAGAATAAAAGATCCTGCACTTAGAAAACTGCCACTCCTTCATATTCTACTGAGTACTTGAAACTTGAAAAACTATAGGTGGACACAAAAGTCACAGAACATTTAAGCAACTGCCTGCCAGTCTCAGAGTCCAGACAAATGTATGTTTTTCAGACTCAGTTGCCAGATCACAGACGCCACCCTAGAGCCTGTGTGGATGCACAGCCATGGGGCATTCAGGCAGTAAAAAGTACCTTTGCAAAAGCTCAAGAAATCCAATATTAAGAAGCCTACACATAGATAGATAAAGGTCTCATTCACCATATATTTAGGTTGGCAGTTATACACTGCTAATAATCAGGACTAACCTGATATTCGTAAGTGCAAGAATATAATGTGCTTCTGTTTCAAAAAATAGGAGGCCTTTTTTGTCTACCTCAGTTCTCATACCAAACCTGTGATCATCATTTGAGTGTCAATTCATTCAAAAACTTTAAAGTAACATGAAAAGTAAACCAACATAAACATGAGTATTGGTTGATAAGTAAATAAAGAATTGTTAAAGTTTCACCTTGCTATAAAATCTCAGCATTTTGAAGCAGTTCTAACATACACTAACAAGTGTCGGAGAGTGGATTTTGCCTTGGTTTGCCCAAGTCTAGCCGCGGAGGATAATTTACCTTTCACACACCAGAGGCCTGCATTCATTGAGGACCGGCCCCAGCGATGAGCAGGGCTGCCGGGGCGGCGGGGCGATGGGGGCGGAGGAGTCCAGGGCAGCGGCTTTGCGGTGCAGCGCCTCCTGTGCCAGCCCGCAGGCCTCGGCGTCGCCGGGACACGGGCCGGGTTTGCTGTGGGCGCCGGCTGCCGGGAGCTCCGGCCCCACTGCTCCCTGCAGGGCCAGCTCTGCCGCGGCCTGCTCAGCCTCCAGGGTGGGGGACGCTGGAGGTGACAGTCGAGGCTTGCGTTTAGTGGATGCTCCAGAAAGTAGTTTCAGCAAACCTTTTTTTTCTTTCTGTAAAACAAAAGCGGTGCCCCATTTTAGAACAAAATTCTCCCACAAAGAGTTGAATGCTTCCTTCTGATAGATGACATCATTCTCGGAGAGGAGTCAGTAAATTATGAGGACATACTTGATATTAGACAGACGATGAAAATTAGAAAAGAAAAAGAAAATTAACATTCCAAAGAGAAAGAGGTTGAAGTGTAACTTAAAATGGCTCTGTCTCAAAAGATTGTCTAGAAGGTGTGAGGAGTTAAGATTCCCACAACAGGAATCTATGAAGCAAAACATTTCATTAACATGGACGTTTCTAAGAAGACAAAGAGTCACTTCAAAGCAAGTAGGGAGAAAAGTCTGCTCTGGCTGCTGCTGTTTAGGTAAGTTTCTTTTATTTATCCTCCCTCAGTAATGGAAGACCTTCATGATTTAACAAAAATTCGCCCCAAGGGGAATACATTGTGTTTTGCTGCTCTGCTAAAGGGGGGGATTGTAAACATTCTTTTTGCTTGTCCAGACAAGAATCCCTGAAGACTATTACCTACCCTGAAGAGAATTATTTAAGTAGCTTTTGTGTTTCTTGTCTTTTTTTTTTTTTTTTTTTTTTTTTTTTTTT
The DNA here is from genome assembly GCA_027886175.1 of Phylloscopus collybita. Lineage (NCBI taxonomy): Eukaryota > Metazoa > Chordata > Aves > Passeriformes > Phylloscopidae > Phylloscopus > Phylloscopus collybita. The sequence continues at coordinate 36,342,509 of JAJNNQ010000009.1, read as the reverse complement.
TTTTTTTTTAAGGGGTGTGGCAGTGATCTTACCAACCCTTTGACTGAGTGAATTTACTGCTTACCAGAGGTGCCAGATTGTAAGCCCTGGAGACAAAAATAATATTTAACCATAGACAGAGAAAAGCATTAGCAGTGAGAATTTTTTTTTTTTTGATAGCCTGGAATGCAGTGGATTTAGTGAATAAAAATCCTCAGTCTTTTTTCCAAGTCTGCAATATCTTAGAACCATTTCAGCAAAAAATCTGCTGTCTAGCAAATGTCAAAGATAAACTCAGAGAAATTAAAACCATCCACATGTATTAGCATCATTCACCTTAAACTACAAATAAGTTTTCTCTAAGGGCACCTTAGTCTGATTTCAATGTCTGTGGCTAAAGTAATTTTAAAATAAAGTTCCAGGCATATCCATTCAACAATAAACAAAAATAACTAAAAAGTGGCTGACATTAGTGTACAGTTTACGATTACTTCACCAATGAGTACATGTGGCTGAAGTGTAGGAAGGTTAAATCTAAAACATTTGAGATGTAAAGATAGTTGTCTTTACAAGGAGAAAAAAGTTTTCTAACTATATCACAACTGTAAACCAAAACCAATTACAAAGCTAGAAGAATTTTTCTGACAACAATATAATGTAATCACATGACTTGATGAAGAGTGAGAATGAGTTTACACACACAGGAAATACTTCAAGCAGAAGGAAGGAAAGCAGAATCACTACAAACTCCACTGTCGTACATTTAAAAAAGATGGTTATGTGCACTCTTTCTTTGTCCAATAAACATTGCTGGTAATGTGTTTTTCATAACACCTTTCTTAATAAGAAAGGTAACCTAAAAGAATTCTGATTTTCATTTTATTTTGTTAAACTGAAATTTTTACATTCCTTCAAGTTCACGTAGGTTTTTCAGGTTGTGTTGTTAAATCTCTTAAAAGACTGTATGATGAAAATAGGAGAATTCAAGGGAATGATTTTATTGTCTACCCACCTTGCCATCCTTGTCTGTTTTACTGACAGCAGCATTTCCACCAGCTGTTAAAGCACCCTCTGGAGATGCAGGAGCTCCAGGGTGAGGGTTTGCAGTTTTCCCACTGATATCTCCCTCCAAAGATGAATTAGCAATGTTAGGGGGATTCAAAGAAGCTGCTGTACATGCCAGTGGGATGGTTGAGCGGTTCACACTCACGGCCGTGACATAAGCAGCAGGATTTGGAAGCTGGGGCTGGAGCTGCTGGGAGGCAACGGAGTGGTGGGGAATGATCACAGCTGCAGGAATAAGGCATGTTGGACTTTGGGCTTGTATTGGTGTGACTGCTGCCGTAGGTCTTTCTTGACTATGTGAGGCAACTAGAATAAAAGAATGAAACATGAGAGTTCACCTTTTCACAAGACACACAAAGTGAGGTACAGTTACTGCGTTACAGCTAATCAATCACAATAAGTTTTCTTCTTACCTTCTAAACTTCCATTTATACTACTACAGTGACATGATACACACCACCAAATCTATTTCACCTGAAAAAAGCAGTTGCATATGCTATCCTACTTGCACCAGTATGCAACAGAAGAATAACAGCACTGCAGCTTCTCTGTTGTGGAGATATCCAAGCTGCTAAGTCAAATGCTTCACATACAGACAGATGCAAAGTGAAGATTACACTAAGAGCTAGGTAAATACTGCCTGGAACTTGTTTTCTCCTTTTAATATGATGTGTAGTTGTCAGGGCATATAAAGGAAAGCAGGAAGAAACGCATCTTATAGGAACTGCTAAAAATATAATTAGATTGTTTCCCTAAGCTCTTCACAAAATCCACAACAGATTTCACAGGTCTTTCAAACAATAAACACAGTGGCAATTTCTGCTATGAGTACTTTCTCTGAAAACGTAAGCTGTTGTCTCTTGGGATGTTTAAATATAGAAAGTGGATTTACTCATACCCCTATGAAATAAAATGAACATCTACACTGGAAGCTGGAGAATAGCTCAGGGCTGAGTATATTAACCTGGGTTGCAGTGCAGAGCTGCAAAGCACAGAGCTTTGCATGAACTAATTTATCCTTTCCAAGAAGTAACACTGCTGTTAAAGTCATATGGTCAATCATATATGTATGCTGTTGGACCATTTCAGCAGCTTGGGCATCTCTGCACCACTGGGTGGTATGAAATGCAGACACCTTAACTGAACAATATGAGGCAAAATGTAGCAGCCCAGTGCTGCACAACCTCTCTCCTTCAAATACTTTTAAACTTTCTAAGAAGGTGTCATCCCTCTAAGCTGGTGCATGTAAATCTCAATTGTATCAATTTTTGATTTCTCAGATACTAACAGAGATTCAGACTTGTTATAAGTGAAATCTTGGAACCAAACCTCCGGCACTTGCTCTCTTCATTCTGCTTTCTACAAACTACTCTGGTAGTTTGGTTAGATTGCAGCAACAGTGTATTAGAGAAGACTGACAAAGGTCCCAAATTTTATATAACAATCCTACAGTATTATACTCAATTAAAATCTCTGCAATAAGAAACATAAATTCTTTCTTTTTTATTTAAAAAAAGGCACATTACTTATATGCTATGTCTAATTTTTTGATAACCTCCTCTGCTGTAGTCGACTCTTCCCAACTTTTGAGTAGCATGAACTACATGAAAGATAAGGAGATTGTAGCAAGATTTTTTTTTTTTTGGTCAAAAATCAATTATTAATGCTGGCTTTTGTTCATGAGACGACATCAGTTTTCTTAGAAGTAGCTGCTATTCTTCAAGATATGTCTACACTTACATGCAATTTATGTATGACAAGCATGGCAGAGCTTTCTGGTTTTGTTTTCATATTGCTGATGTAATTGATAGGAAAAATGCTTCAAGTCATCCTATTTTCATACAGATTATCCTTTAATGAAATAGACAGAATATATATTTTCTTTATAGGTCCTTCCAGTCAAAGGATGCATACTCCCTCAGCAAAGGTGATGTCAAACAATGTCTCACTAAGTTCATCTGAAGAATGATGAAGCCATGAGCTAAAGTGAAGCTGGAGCCCTGCATTAACCTGTGAAGCCTCACCCAAAGAGTAACACTCAGCGAATGTGCTCAGGAGGATCATGTTTCACATGTTTATACAAAGTTCTCTGTAGTTTGAACATAAAGCAGCCATTATTACTTCAGTGCTCAGGTCCTTATAAGGGACAAATCTGTATTTGTGACTAACAGCACACCTTTGCAAAATCCAGTGTTAAGTTCTCTGTGATGAGAGTCCAGTCCCTTTGAATTCTTCATTTTGGATCTGACAAGCTGGTGGGAAGTATGTTGTCACATTTGTCAGCTGAATGGAAGTGTAAAAGCTTATTCATCTTGACAGCGATGCAGAGATGTAGGGACAGAAAAGCCTCTGAGCCCACAGGAGCTTTCTCCTTTGTGTTGTCACTTGCAAGCTCCTAGGCAGCTCAAAAGAAGGATTTAGAGTAGAAACCACCTGTGCCTAAGAGGCAGGAAAGTACAGATGCTTCGCTTAGTTTCTCTTACCAGTTGCCAGCAGCATCTGGTTATTTTTATTTAAAGGCAAAGAATAAAGTTGTTATAGAGGACTAACACACCTGGCTCCAGCTTCAGATCAGACTGGAGGAAGATGGGGCCAATTAAGGAAATAAAATAACTGAAGACATATGTACATATCCCTACCTTCAAAAGCAAACCTGGTGCTGACATCTGAACATGCACGGGGTATTTCAGGAGATGCATGACTCTGTAAAATGGGCTAATCCATGGATCTCGAGACCATAGAGATAACCCTTCTTATGGGGATAACAGAGAATACCTTTACAATTTTTTTCTTTCTCTTTTGCTCTGCCAATAAAAATCCTGTGATTAAAAAAACCTTTTTGTCATGATGCTCAGTTAGGAGATCACAGACAACTTGATCACTAAATTCAAGGCTGAAAGGGGAAACATTAGGGTAGTCTGAAATGGGAGTTTTCCTTTTTTCCTTTTTCTTTTGAGGCCCTTGAAGCAACTGGAACAGATTCGGCTCCAGTTGTGTGGTATTTTCTTAGCCTGGCAAATCCACAGAGGAGTGCACCGATTTGGTAAACAAAAACTCTTGAAAACACCACTATCAATCTTTTCGGATCTGTATTTAAATAACAAGAAGGCATGTTTCACTGTGATGTGGCCTGGCCCAGACAGTAAATGAAGAATTACACCTTTCAGAAATACAGAATTTTATGACATAGATCACACAGATCTTGAAGCCAGTATAGACTTAGTGTTTCAGAGTCAAAGCTGAAAGAAGTTACAGTCAAGGTTAGACAACAAACTGGAATGCCTAAGGACCAACCCTGAGCCAGAGACCTGAAAAGGAACACTAAAGGTATTCAAAGATGTTAGAAGATAATGTAAAAGTGAATGCTAAATTAGAGCCATCTGTAGCTCTTATGCAGTTAACACACAAAAAATAAGCTATGACTCAAATGTTCTTATCACTTTTATTACTACATGAATTGCGTATGAGTGGAGAAGCTCAAAGAATGTCCCCATCCCAGATACTGCTGGAATAACAAACAAAAGAAAAATTCCACCTGAAGTACTTGCATATAAATTCCCAACAGTGGGAGTATGTACATACACACAGTTGCTTAGAGGAGAATAATGAGAGATCTAACAACTCAGACTGTCACTTCAGAAAACATTCAACTCTAAACAATGACATTAAGAAAAGCTTTTAACAACCTCAGCATATACTTACATGAACTCTCACTCCAGTCATTTGTCAACATGGCCTCTACAGTTTGTTTACCACAGGTAACAAATTTCAGGGGTTTTTTTACCTGTTCTAACTGCATTTCGGGCCTGGTTGACGGTCATTTGTCCTGTCACGTGCATAAGGACCTTGGTTTGCGGACTGGTTTGGATATGTGCTGCAGAAACCACTGCTGTGGGTACTGTGCTGGAGTTCACTGCCACACCATTCCCCTGGAGCTTCTGGGATGTTCCACTAGCAGTGGAAGGGCTGACCATAGTCACCACTCGTCCTGTTTGGCCAGCAGTAGACATGGGAACTTTTGTCTGTGATGCACTTGTCACCGTCCTGCCAAAATTGAAAGCAAACAATGAAACGCAACTGAAAAAAAACCCAGCTAGTTACTAAAACCCACAGGTCCTCTATTATGCATTGTCAGCATTTAATACAAAAACAGAATAATTTTGGATTTGAAACTAGCTAAACTACTTAGACACTTGTATAATACTGTACCTTGTAACTGGAGCCACATAATTTCCAGGAAAAACACCGATCTTGCTTGTGTGCATGGAAGTTCCCTTGAACCAGCCGTCTTGGCAGCGTTCGAACACTAGGAACATTTCTCCTTTCCGCAGCTCCAGTTCATCTTCTTTTCGAGGAGTGTACGGGTAGATAGCAATATACCTAAAAGACAGGAAAAGAGATGCAAGCGATAAAACTAAAACAGTTCAAAACATCACTTGTGTTTTCTGGCACAGAGAGGTCAGTCAGAGATGAAAAGGCGTGGCAGAAATGGCTGTGATAATCCATCATACCGTTACAATTAAAACACAAGTTATGGTAATATTAAGGGGAAACAATGCAAGTTAGGAATATCCTCTGAAGTGCACTTGAATGGAGTGCAAAAGACTTGTAATAGGACTGTCCATTTTCTTAATGAAGTTGGTGATCTTAATTAAGTAGGTATTTATCAACTACACACCCTAGCATATCCCACTTTTCTTTCCCAACACCTGCTTCTTGTATCTCTTACACTTTGTGACACATCAATTTCTTTTCTGTTTGGAGAACTGGGGAGAATGGAGAAGTTCTGTTAGCTGGGAGTGAAAGATCAATGTCAGAACTGCATTTCAAACTGCAGAAATGGAAGCTCCTGTGCAAACTTCAGTGCAAAAGAAAAAGATGTGTTACTAGAAATTAAAGTCTATGGGTAAGGTGGTTAGCAGCTAATTCACTTGTAAAGCTTATTTCCTTTTATGTTTTCTAAGCAACACTAAAGCATAATACAGTGCATTTGAAATCATGCTGAGAGTTCAGAAACATTTGCATTTTTTCTTAAAAAAAATCTTAGGAAAAAAAGTTTAAAAAAAAGCTAAGCTCCTGTAGTTGCATCTTGGAATGTTCCTAGGGAACTTTTCAAATAGGATTGCACAGTTCTCTGTTATTAGAAAGTGATACTGTTTTAACCACTACAGTGTTCTATTTTCTGCCACATTTGAACCTAAAAAACCCATTTGAACCATATATACAATTATTGACCTGGGCCTATGGAAAATAGCATTCCAGTAAATCCCATTTTCTCTAAAATATGCTTTTCACAAGAGGCAGCCAATTAAGTAGATGGGTAGACTACCCCCTTCTGTGAAAAAGGATCCACAGTTGCTAGCAGTGGTAGTCTTTCCCACTCTCTTTGTAACCCCAAGGGCAAAAAAGTGGCTTTAGAAAACATTCTTTCATCAAAATTGTCTCCTGTGCACAGTAACAATAGCATTAACTGCATGCTTCCCCTTTTTGCATTACATTTTTATTCCTTGCTGTCCATCCAAGAAACTGCAATATCTACAAAAGATATAGCTAGGTGCCCAAAGCAAGCAAAAAAATATGCTTTAAAGGCAACATGGTACACTGGCAGCAGAAGGCTTCACCGGGACATAATTTAGCAGTGATCTACAAAGCCACATTGAAGCTCTATGGAAAAGCAATTGATCTGCTTTAATTGATGTTCATAAACTTCCTTTTTAGTTAATTTATTCCAGATTTCATTAGTATCCTCATATAGAGCAACCCCTCGAAGACAGGAGATGGGAGTAAATGAGATGGGAAGTTGATTAACTGCACTAGGTGTAATAATCCATAAGAATCAGTATTAAAATGCCTGACACCAAGAAACAGCCCAAATCCAAATGCACCTGCTATACGAGAAGGGTGTTTTTTTTGGAGTGGCAGGAAATGTGGTGGGAAGATAACAAGAACAGAACAAAAGCAGTCCTTATTCAAACGTGTCCCATTAGATGGTTCAGCATCTCCTGAATTTTACATTTTCTTTTATCATTCTCATTGCCCAAGCTGCACACAAAGAAGTTTTCAAGAAGAAAGATGCTGTTAGCAACACATGTTAAAATACCAAATATTTTCACCCGAAAGGATGACGCACGTTTGCTTGTATTACAAGCGTGAAGACATAATGCTAACTAGCAGCTTTCTGCCTTCATCCCAAATTGCCACCCACTAATTAAGTGCACTGTAGAATCTTCAGTCAAATTTCAATTGCAACTGACACAAGTAGTCTGACAGTAACATGTTTAACAGTCTAAATTAAATACAGCACTTGCTGTGTTTTGGCATAAGTTATTCCATATGAGAATAGCCTTTTCATACCATACATAATGGAAAAACATTGAATAAATTCACTCCAGTGAAATGACACTTTTGAGTTATTCAGTATTCGGTGCTAACGCAAGGATTCATTCATCTTCTGCATGATAAATACTTTATACGTTTGATGTGAGTTCTTCTATACACAGCAACAGCTGATTATATTTATCTAAGGCAAAACCAATGCTCAGTATGGAGCCTGTTTGGGGACATCACCTTTCTGCATGCTTTTGTTCTAAGTTGCACACTTGGCTTTTTGGCAATTCCAGCAGAAAAGGGCCAGCTGCCATGCTAAACATACAGGTGAAGTTAGTGATCTCATTCCATTTTTCTGACTGGAGAAAAGTTTCGATTTTACTTACACACTTGGACGAGTTTGTTGTCGTAAATGTGCAACTTGGTCAGTTGATCCTGACGCAGACCTTTGTATGACACTTGTAGACTGAGGTCCAGAAGTGGCCGATGCAATGATTGCAGCAGACAAGAGAGGTGGTGGTGGAAGTGGGGGATTCATATTCTGATTTCATAAGAACAACAAAAAAAAAAAATAGCAACAGATGATCAATATTGTTTGATGAGTTCAATCAGCTGGGGAAAAAAAAAGGCATGATACTCTAAAGAAGTGGAAAAAAGCAACTGAGTCCAGTATTGCTTTACCTACCTGTTACAATATAACTGGAGAGTTGGCTTTGTCTCTATTACTCTTTTTTTTTTTTTTTTCAGTTTAAAATCTTGAAGTTCTGGCAGCTAATTAAGCAAATGACAAGCCATTTCTCAGCACAGGAAAAATGGAAAGCACTCTTCCTAGTTATAACTTGTTTAGGATAGGGCTTGACAAAAATTCAGAAGCCTTCCAGGAGGTAGATTTTGCATCCTGCTGCTGACTGTACTTCATAACATGATTGTTTTTGTGACCTGAAGCTGAAACATAATATACAATTCATCTGCAGTGCACCCAAAAGCACCCCTTCCTGGGGAAATTTTCTTTTGATGTATGGGTTACAAAAGCAAGCACAATATGAAGCCACAGTCACCGAGCTATTGTTACCTCTTTCTCCTATTCTTCTAGTTTAAAGAGTTAGCTTTTGAAATTCAGTATTATCAAGATTGGTAATCTTTAACAAATACCCCAGTAAAAAGGCACCACAGATCATAATGGGGGTCCTGCCTACAGACTTCTGTGCCTTTTGAGAATCAATGGAGCAATTGTTGCCTTCTGCTCTGTAAGGCCTCATACAATTCTTTAGGACCTTGTGTACTGACACTCCTGGGAAAAGGTGCTCACAAAAGGAGAGCTTTTCCTCCCCCCCCTTCCAAAAATAACTTTTTGTATTACAACACACACAAAAAGAGTAATAAAAAAAAACCCACCTTTTTTCAAAGTTAAAAAAGTGAAACTGAATTAATTTCAAACATAATCTTCCTAAAGCCCACAGAACTAGAATATTAATTAACAAAATATCCTGAAGTAGTGCCTGGCACTTCCAATATATCATCATATAAATGCACTGCATTACATTATTAGTTTGGAAAATACATAATTGGAAGACATTTTAATTCCCCTCAAACACTTCATTTCTAAAGGGTTTTGCCTTTTTTTTTTTTTGTTCTAAACAAAAACCTGTATTGAAACTGAATTTTCGTTCCACACTGTGTGATTATTACTTTGCTGCATTTGGTGAAAATGTTAATAAAAAGACAGCTCTGTAAACCAGTTTTACAGTGCCAAGTCACAGCAGAGTACTGCATAATTTAAGACTTTCAAATCTAGAGAAAACTGATCAACTCTTACAGTGTTTCAGTCAAAATTGTTACGCTTAGCTATGGTATAAATTGCAGGTTATATTGTGAAATATTCCTGTTTTATATAAAGGTTTTTTTCTGGCCATACATTAACATGTTCTTAAGACCAAATAGGCCTTCTGTATCCAACACTGAACAGAAGTGACCTGCTGGAGAAACATCACTGAGAGCCTTGATACTAATAGTTTTTTACAAAAATAGCAATTGTATTTACTTCATATTCTACCCAACATTTTTTTAAAGTACCCAGATAATTCACACTGAAATACCAACATTTCTCTTACAGCTGTTTTACAGCTGAAGTTTTGTCCCTCCCAATTAGACATTCAACAAATGTCTTAGTTGAATCCAAGCTGAATGTGACCATCTTTCATGCAACCCATCAATAGAAAATCAATTTAAATCTTTTTTTACACATCTAGATTTCTTTATATATGGTAGAACTTGTAAGTCCACATTAGGAGATGATTAGTTGGAATTCTTGGAAATTAAACCTATTCATGCACAATATCAAGGCTGTCACGGTTCCATACTTCCTGCCTCTCTAAAGATGATGAACATTGCATTTTATTCATTTGAACACATAATATACACTGAAGCTTTAGCTGCAATAAAGGCACCTTCACAGCTCTATTTTATTTTGCTATATTCAGGTTCTGCTCCCCTCCCTCTATCAGTATGGTAATGAGACCAGCAGTGAGCCTCAGACCAATTAAACTCCCAAAGACTTGGCAAGTACCAAGAAATATAAATAAACTACTTGATAGACTTTAGAGGACTAACACTCCACAACTTGCACTGCTACAACTTGGTAAAATAGATCCAGATGATCTAGCCAAGTTTTCAAGAAGTTTTCTGGCATGTAACCATTTTTCTAGCTGTTGAGAAATACACCTACCTCCAGGGCACATGCTAGTTTTGATGGTTCCCATAGTCAACATTCCGTGAAAGAATATACACAAACCACACGTGATTCAATGAAGTATGCTCAGCCATAATTAAGAATATTTTAGGTAGGTGAGGGGGAAAAAATTGAGTGTTTCTGCAACTACTTTTCAGACACCAGATGTACTTTCAAGCATATAAAACAGCAAATAAATGATAATTTTTTTTAATTGGAAGATGAAAAATTACATAATTTGATAATTAATGTATGCTACAACTTTAAAACGTATCTATACTCATGCTCTAGAAACACATGCATATTTCTGAACTTAAATATAATTAGGCTGCATTCAGTTAATTGAAGATCAGTAATCACCTCACTCAAAGAATTATAAAAGGCACAGCAGTGGAAAAGAACATTCATTAACAGTCTTCACTCCCACAATGTCTAGGAAAAATATATGGCTTGCAAAATTCCCTGAGGGCTAACAAATTAAGGCTTATGTTTAACAAAATTCCTAAACTATACGTTATCAAAACCAGGTCTCTCATACAAAACCTCATTGTTTCTTCCAGCTGCTTCCTCTTCACAATGAAAGTTGATTTGAATTTTGGTTGATTAAAATTAGGACAGTTCTTATTAAAACCTCCTAACTTACACTATTGAACTTACACTGGAACTACATAAAAGAGCTAAATGTCATCAGTGCATTATATAACCCTCACAGCTTGTGCCTCATTAATAATAATTTAAACTACCTTATATTCTTCAACATAAAGAGCAATTTCTCTTTTTGTGCATGTACAAGAGAACAAGACCAGAAAAATTAGGTATTTTTTACTTTTTGAAACCTTCAGCACGTAAGTGAATGCAAACCATCCAAATATAGACCACCTATTTCTGCTAGTTAAGTGCACACCCCAAGACACCATTTCAAAGCCAACGTTTTCAATCTGTAGAAGTAGCAGTGTGGATGTCTATGTTGATTGCAATCCGAAACACTTCTCACTTCTCAAGAGACTGTAAAGGCAGACGGAAAGGAAGATAAGTTATCTCTTGTTGCTAGATTGTTTTTCTGCTGCTGCTTCTGAATGTAATTCTAACTTTGCTGTGGTATATTTCGTTTGTTTTTCCCATATCATGGTTCAACTCACATACTTGAAAATTATTTTTCAGTAAAATCTATGGCAACTAGATCTCCTCCATTAGATAACTACCTTATAAATTACACCCAAGAATTTCCTTCCAAGCAAATGAACCTTACGTAATTGTATGTGCATATTTTCACCCAACAACTACTGAACTTGACATCTGTTATTTGTATTTTTCAAAGAACTTTAAATATTCCAAACACCTACAAGGTTCAAAAATGCCAGTGGCTAAGATAAGCAGACCAATTAATGCCCCAATTAAGGGTAAAGCTGTGGTTGGAAGTCCCAAAGAACAGTGTAAGAGATAATATCACAGCCAAAAGCTCTAGCTGTGCGAAGTCTGCCTCAGTTCATAGCTTCTTCAATTTCAAAGACTCAAACCTCAAAACACAAGCCAAGTATTAATGCTGTTATCTAAAGAACTGCTGACGCAAAATAAAACTTCGAAATAAATTATCAGAAGTTTTCTGAATGAAAATTAGAATTGGCTTAAATGATACAAGCAGTAGAGAGCATATATGGTCACTTGACAAGAGCACTCTCATTTCTAAAGCTTATTTATGTCAATTTTGGCTGAAACTTTGTAAATTATTTACTTCATACAATATCAGGTACCAAACAGCATCTACAAAACATTATTATGGACAAAATAAAATTAATACAACTGGCATTTTTGAACCACCAGAGCAACATAAAAAACTAAAATGCAATTCTATACACGTACACAGATAAAAGAGTCAAAGACTCCCCTGGGCTAGGAATTAATCCAAACTGTCTTAGAGAAACTTGTTAGACAACAAGACAGCTCAAAATATCTCCTGTTGAGAATAAAAATGCTATCTTTTTTACAGGAGATAAGAGAAGACACTTGCTTTCCTTGCTTTGAGATTCAGGACAGATAAATGTAGCAAAGATGCATAAAGTCAGAATTATTGTAAAGGAATATATTTTTCTCTTCTTCACTGATGGGTAATCATGCCCATCCTCTCAGATTTATTTTTTCCCTTAATCTGAGTTTAGCATTATATAAAAGAAGTGTACAAACAGCTTGCTTTCAAAGAACAATTACTTTCAATAGTTTTACAAACACCAAAACAACTGATAGGAAGGACATCAAACTAACTACCTTCATGCTCAAGAAAAACTCATCCTGTTCCCATCCAATTTCCCCGTCAGTAGCTTAGTATTCAGAAATTAAGGAAAAAAGCTAAAGGGAGAAACTTAGAGAAATACAGGAATTTCTACTTAAAAAAGTGAAAAAACACAAGGGCAAAAGGACTCAAGCCAACTCACTTCTAATGTATTAAACATACAATCACAATTGCTCCACAGCTTAAAATTAATGCTCAGAATGTCAGGAAGGGTATTTCCAGAAAGGAAACATCTAGAGAAGCAAGAACATCACTGTTTCTCTTGATGGGTCAGAACTATTTTGCACATTTCTAAAATGAAAACAAAAGTTGATGAGGCAAGAGCAAAAGCATACATAAAAGATACACCTCACAGTCTGTGCTTTTACAAACTGCATCATCGTCTAATATCATCTATCCTAAGAGAACACAGGAATCACCTGACTCCAGCCTGAGCTGCCAGCCTGCATCTTAGTCATGCTGAAAAGAAGTCAAGAAGAAATAGAACATTATGTACAGAAGGCTATTGACTTTTAATGAGGGTGGCAGAGAATAATTCAAGTTCTCAATGGGAATTATATGCCTAATTGGAAACATAAGCAGGAACATGGTTATCACAAAGAGAAAGTAGCACCCCAAGATACAGGACAATCTTACGGCAGGAGTTTCTCTCCCTGCTGCATTTAGCACTGCAATTTAATTCCTGGGAATACTCATGGTGAGATTGCCTTTGAACAAGCTTAAGCAACTAAAGCACACAAAGTGGTTTAATGACTTTGAACCAGCACTAAAGTGTTTTTCCATGTTGGCATATAATAAAGAACTACAGATTCTTAATAACAAACAGAGGTGTTTGTTATTGAGAGCAAAAAACCAGCAACTTCTGACAGAACTTCTGAAATTATGCATTGAATGCTGTCTGCTCAATCCTATCCAAAACTTGAGTATCACATAAATCAAATCAATTACTCAATGTCTGCAGCCTATTTGTTAGCTATACTTGCATTCTGCCTAACATCACCTAAAGTGATTCTGTTTGCTCAGTTCTCACAGGTATTTTCTGAAGGATAAGATGAAAGAAGCATAAAAGACTGTGGATTAGTATATAAGCAGCTAATGGTTTGTATTATAAGATAGGCAAAAAAAGACCTGAGAGTCCTTCCTGGTGGACACCAACTTGAATAAGAGCCCACAATGTACACAGGTTGCCCAGAATGGTTCTGAAGTCTCCACCCTTGGGGATATTCCAAAGCTATTTGGATATGGTCCTGGATAACTGGCTTTAGGTGGCCTTGCAGGGGAGCAGGGGAGGTTAGACTACACAACATCAAGAAGCCCTTCTAAACTCATCTGCTCCATGACATTAAAACATCAATCTAAATATAATGAGATAATTAACTGTTTCCAGATTAGCTTTCATTTAAGAGTAGAATTACACAGATAATCCAGATTGAAGGAGTCAACAATTTAACAACAATAAGACAAAGCATTGCTCCAGCTCAATCTGCCTTACTCAGTAAAGCAGGGCAAAAGCACACGATCCATACAACTGTCAATAATAAAGTCATCTGTCTGAAGAGCAAGGAATGTGAAACACATTTACTTGGATGAGAACAATCTCTGCATCACAAAAGATAATGAAAATTTGTGTCATCAGGGTAGATATTTAGCTAAAACAGAAACTTTATGCTACATTCAGGCAAATTTTCAAGATACAAGAATCAGGCTAAAAAGGTAAAAGGGTTATACTATCAATACCTCCTTCACTGAAAAAGACTGTGCAGTATTGCATCCACTTCTGGCTTGTGTCACCATGCCAAAAGGAAGTACGGGAGATAATTCAGAAAACAACTGCATCATAATTTAAAGGACTAAAAACTGAACTGAAACTTTCCAAAGAAAGCTGTCAAAATGCAACCAAGCCACACCTAAGCATTTTTGTAAACAACAGAAAGTAGATACCAGAAGACAAGACAACTCTGCCTTAAATTTTGCAGGCAAACGTGTAAAATGATGCAAATGCCAAAAGTTGAAAACAAAACCAGACCTATTTAGCAGCAATGCTATTCATCATCTTTTACTTGGTTTAAAGACTGCAAGGAGAGACACCTAAACAAGATCAGGTCTTGGGGGGGCGGTTTTTGGGGGTTGTTTGGTTGGTTTTTTCGAAGTGAAGATCTACTATTCAGCTGTGCCCTACCCCTTAAAAATTAAGGGCACAATTTTAGACTGAAAGAACTTAATTTCAAGAACTCCTATGATTTAAATAAAGTATCATTAAGATCCCTTAAAGATGTCTGAAAACTGGTATCCACAATCTTTATTGCAGTACGGCTCTGATGAGTAGAATATGATATATGACATTCCACAGATTTTTTAATATAAACATAGGAAACTAAAGAATTCCAGTAGGTTTTGGAAAGAAATTCTGCACTTTTTAAAGAAAATGCCATTTTATTTGTTTGAAGGAAACACCATTGCAATGTATTTCTTCCTTTAAAAGATGGTATTCCTCTGGGGAAATGGATTTTCCCCAGAAGCCCCTAAAGCCTGTAACCATTTAGTTTGACCCTACCTTTCCCTATCTCTAACCAACTGGCTCAGTGCCAGCTATCTATCCTGAGACAGAGAGTCTAGATAAATCCGTGTTCCTTCCTCTTTCACTCTCTTTCCCTGGACCCCTTCAAGAATAAAGCCTTAGAATAATCCTGAAGAGCCTCTTTTGAATCTTTTATCCTATCCCCTGAGATATTTCCCCCAAAACTCTCCAAGAAGACTGAGCTAGCACAAGAGCCCAGGGCGGGCGGGCAGGAGAGAGTATTTCAATGGCCATTTGCTACATGTTTTCCTCCAAGAACCTAACTCCAACATGCTAGATGCATTCCTCATCTGCCACAGGTGTACACACATCTAAAATCACTTTATTTAATGAGGAGATGGCAGACTTTTGAAGCTTATTTCAGATAATCTTGAAAATCTTGAGTTAAGTAAGACAGAAACACCTGGCAGCTGTGGTCCCAAGTTGATGTTTTTTGTAAGAACCTGCCTGCTTCCCCAGACTTTCCCCCCAGCATAATCTCTTTTCTACTCATGCTTAAAAGAAAGACTGTTCTGGAAGGAAGTGTGCTTCTTGTGTTTACTACAGAGAAATTACAGAGGAAAGCTGGAGAAAAGGCTATGCAGGACAAGATGCAAACATTGTAGCAATAGGACTTGCTATATTTAAATTCATACCATTGTCTATGACATAGACACAAGTCCCATCAAATCATTATTTCAAATCAGTATGTCGGAACTTGAGAAAAAGATTACTGTACAAGACCAAAGAAAAATGGGAAGGCTGAGTTTTCTTAAGCAGTACTTACACCAAGGGCAGCTTGGTAGGTAACCTCCGAGGGGAAGGTGAAGGAAGGCCCTGTTGTGACTGGGCTGCTGGGGGGTGGAGTCACAATCAGCCCTGTAGTGCCAATATGAACCTGGGAGAGAGAAAAATCCCAGTAGGGTCAGTTCTGTGTAGTTCTGGTTTTGACAGAGCTGTAAACTTCATGGTCAAAGTGACCAGTATTCTACTCCTTATAACCTTAAACTAGACCTAATTTTTAGTTAGATATTCACACAAACAGTGTTGGATCACACTGCTCACTTTTGTTTTCCAACTGACATTTCTCAGTCTTTGGAGATACATTGAACCAGCTACATGAAACACATTTTTAACCAGTGTCAGTTTTCTTTTTTCTCCACAAAGGGCTGTCAGATCCTAAAGATGTGCAAATAAAACATATTTACGAGCTCAGGTAAAACATCAGCCTTGGGCTGATACCTCTTGGGCTCCATTGCTCTCTCTTTTCCCAAAGTATAATCACCATATGAAAAAGCCAATTTTTCACAAACTACTGAACAAATAAAAAAAGTTAGATAAATATTTGTACTTACCACAACCAGATAAATATTCTACGTTTCTGGAATTTGTGTAATCTTCAAGTTGAATATTTTGCTTTTATAGCATGCACTTTATTAATATTCATTATTATATTCAATTTAGAAAAAAGAAAACAAGAAATTAAATCACTCCAGTTTCTAGTTTCCACAGTTAATAAAAATCTTTGTGGCACTTAATAATATAACAACTGCAAAAAAAAAACCTAGCTTGCAAGACCAAAACTATTTGCTATCATTATGTAAAAGGTGTTAGAAAATATTCTCCTTAAATGTTCTCAAGTTGGAAGGTAAGTTTTTTGAAAGTGTATATTTACTATTAAATAGACATGTTAACTTGAAACAAGTAATCTGACAAGATCAGAGGCCTTTATAGTTACAGCTGATTTCACGTGAATTACCTGAGAGGGGGCACTACAGGACAGTCCTGTCAGCTCACTTATGCGGGCTGCTGCTGTTGGGTTGCTGGAGCTGATGAGGACAGGAGGACTGATTTCCATGGAGTGGCGATTCTGAGAAGACTGTGAAGCCTTGTTGGACATGGTGAGGGAGGTAAAAGAGTGTCGTTTTTTGGTGTTTTTCTTAGCATCGGTGTGCTTTTGGGTTGAATTGTTGTGGGCTGCGCCAGAGGTACCTTCTCCAGAGTCAACAGCAGAACCTGAGGGCTTGTCCAATTCTATCAACTGTTTGGCTGCTGTGTTAAACTGCAAAAACCAGTAACATGTTAGTATTTTTTTAATTTATAAAAGTCACATGAATGTAACAAAACACGTCTTTTCCTTTTATTCATAAGATCATTTCAACTATGCAACTTAAAACTGTGGCATACCAACCTACTCTACAAATCAGCCAGTAAAGAGTGACAAATCATTCACTACAAACTCAACACACTTACTGTTGGGCTGGTCTGGACTACCCATGAGAGGTAAAACGTCAATCAACAAAGGACATAATGCCGCAGTCCAGACATGGATTAATTCAGCAATAACCACTGCCTGTGTCATCTAGCAGTCAGACTAAAACACAGTGGTCTCCTTTGTGACCTTATAACAGGAAAATCTGTGTTACAAAACTTCTTGGATGTTTATGTCATTTTCAGCTATTTTTTTGTTTTGTGTATGACATAATCCCACACATTGGCATGTGGGCTCTTGAAGATATTCCTTGTAGTATCCCTTGGTACTTGTGCACATCTTTAACACTACCAGCAGTGAGAACACAGGCTTCCTAAATGCTAATTTAAGAACACATTAGGACAGACTAAATATCCAGCTATATCAGTATACTGCTGGGCAACAGGCACCTATACAGGGATAAGATGGCATATGGAGAAAAGAAATACAGGCAATTTTGTGGAAATACCTTCTCAGCTTCTAAATTTTCTAATGTAGATGCACCATCTCTGTAACATTTTTTCTCTTTTTTAAGCTTAGCTAAAGGATCTTTGTTCACAATGGGATTTTCTATCTGCTAGTTTGTAACAATACTACATTAAATGCAAACAAATCCTTTCCAATGAAGAAATGAGGAATCCCACACATTTTCTTCTTACAATGAAATGTAAGCTATATAATGGGGAGAAGGAGAGGAAACCAACAAACAAACCCTCCACATTTTTCAAAAACCCTTTATTTTAAGAAAATCTTAGCACTTATAGAAATAATAATGTCAGAACTCTCATGTAATCATGAGCTGAAATAACACCAGCACCAGTGTTCTGAACATGTACCACTAAATATGAATACTGTTACTTGAAAAGTGTAGCTGATTAAAAAGAAAGACCTTTCCTGAAGAACATCAGGATAAAAGAATGAAATTAGTCACTGTGGAATTACTATTTCTGTTCTTCAGCATATTATTTTTTCTATTTATTTTACCATTTTCCTGCAAGTCTTGAGATACCTACTGTGCTCATGAAGAGTTTTACAGTAGTATTTTACTCCATCAAAACTTTACTAGACAAACAACAAACCATTAATCATGATGGCAAAAACACTGATTTAAATGCAGCTCCCACAAATGACCAGCTTATATTATGAACACAAGTAGATATCTAGAGATACAGATGTATAGGTAGTGTAAAAGAATAAAGATTTTTTTTTTTAATATAGAAGAGGTGTACAAGTGATATTTTAAAGATGTTATCTGGAAGAAAATTTTATGCATATACAGAAAAAAATATGAAGTTGAAAACCAGAACTACTGGAACAATGAGGAGCTGACATAAAAACCTCCTACAGAAGAGGAAAAACTAGATGGAACACAGAGGAGGGGCAAAATGGGGAATTTGAAACAGGATACGAAGTCAAGAATATAGAAACTTTTCCTGGATGTTCTTATTGTTGTTCCTTTAGAATTTAACTGAAGAGAACTGGAATCACAGAATCATTTGGGTTGGAAGGGACCTTCAAAATCATCAAGTTCCAAGCTATCTGCCATGGGATGTCTCCCACTAGACCAAGTCGCTCAGAACCCCATCCAACTTGGTCTTGAACATCTCCAGGGATGGGGCATCCACAACCTCCCTGGGCACCCTGTTCCAGTGCCTCACCACCCTCACAGTGAAGAACTTCTTCCTAATATCTAATCATAACCTATCTTCTTTCATTCTGAGTCCATTCCCCCTTTTCTCATCATGGCATATTCTTGTAAAAAGTCCCTCTCAATTCTTTCTTGTAAGAAGGAAGGATAGGAGAAGACCATGTCAGAGAAGTAAACAATCCTAGGAAAAAGATGGATGCTAGATTTTCCTTCCTGCTACTACACAAGATGGATCATATGGATCAAAATAATGTATTAGTTGTGTATAACAGAAGATATAAACATACCGTTTTCTCCAATAAAGGCCATTATTTAGATGATTATTGAATTTTAAATTTAAATCAAACACTTTAAACAGACCAGTGAAAACATTATTTCATTACAAAACACTGATAAGGGGCTGAACAATAGTAGAAACACGTAGAAAATAGGACCAAAGAAACCCTACTCTGCTGTTCAGCTTGTCAGAGTCTTATTGTCATCACAACAAACACGCAGGCTTTCGAAGTCTAATAATTGTATCTATTTTGCACGTTTTATTTTTTTTTTTCAACTCAGATTGAAATTCTTTTACGTCCTTCCTGAGAATCTAGGTATTCATACTGTTGATACAATGGCTGCAACTGTTTCTATTCTTATGTAAGCTATATATTTATTTGCAAAGAACTATCTAATCAGAGAAGTTAAGGGATCACAGAGGTATGAACAGCAAAACCAAAAGCCACTTGGCTAACAGCACCCCAAGGTACCTGTTACATCTAATTATATTTGTTTACCTCCAGAAGCTTGCAGAATCTGATTATACAGTGAACAACCTATTAGGGAAAAGTTAAGGCTTGCCTATGGGATCAGTTAAAGACTGATTCAAATATAAGCAGCCTACTGTGCTTTTCTCTGCAGAGAAACAAGCAAACGACAATGGTGTGAATCTGAAGATGGAAGAGAACTGATTACTGGCCTCCTCTTTGAAGTAACCTGAGGACAGCGACAGCTGCAGAATGTTTTCCAGAGTGCACTTTACTTCTCCTCCTTGGTAAGAGAAATTAAGAACCTGCATGCATTCCCCAATGAAATGACTAGCAGACAAGGGACTGAACCCAAGTCATGCTATGAAGTGTTTCAATCTAGCATTCCCTTCTGCAACAAAAACCTAGGCCCACAGTTCCTACATCAGTTATTATCCTTAACAGACATATTTTCATTGAGGCTTCTTTTCTTCAATCTTTATGTTCACTTTTTTCTATTCTTTCCCATTTAACAAAATCTTTGCTGCAACAGGAAGCTTGAAATCCAATTCCCTTTCCCACCAACTCCAGGAAACTGAAGAACTTTCTAAACAGGGCAGGACACAGGCAGCTGACTGGGCCACTTCCCAGTGCTGCAGCAGGGCTGAGGTCAGCACAAAGCTTTCATCTGCCTGCAGATGTCTGCAGGAATTCCCACTACTGCAAGGTGTCTTAGACTTGTGCTTTGCTACACTTATTTTACAAATTAATTCAGGTGTTCTTTACTCACATAAAAATAAACAAAAGCTGACATTATTTTCTATGGACAATTTGACTGAAGAGCGATTCCTTTTCTCTGATTTTTATTCTATTCTGGGCATTTATATTTGTTTATGAAATGTTAAACTAGGTCAAAACATCCAATTTGAGGGCTAAGAAATGTATATTGTACCCAGAACTGCAATCAATGCAGAAAAATTCTAATAATATCTATTTAGCTATGAATAATCTTTCTTTTTGGAACAGAGTTAACTGTAAGTGTTAACTGATTGAATGGAGTCACTCTTAAAATTTCTCTCAAAATGTGTTGTCTTACTTTTATTATTACCACAAATTTAATACGTGAAATTTCGAAAACATCAGAGTAGTAAACATCGAATCATAAAAGGGCAAAATTTGTCCTCAAATATGATCAGAGATTTTCATGAACTTCAACATTACCTAAAATTCTATTGTCACTGTACAAGAAATATCACAATTATTACACCTATACTACAGAATAAACATCACAGACTACCATTTTATAGTTAATGACTTCAGAGAATCTCTAGTAAATGGAGCTACTAATTCACATTTTTAAACAAAAGGATGTCAACAAACATAAACAAGGTAAAAGATATGTCTATCATTACAACATAATAGATTTCCCTAAAAATAGACAATGAATACAGGATTGGGAAATGCAATGAAAACTACCATGTAAAAATCTTTCAAGAGTATTAATTACTTCTCATCTTCATTGTCTTTCATAAAATAGGTACGAATGATTTGCTATACTTGTTTCTCTCAGTTGTCTGTATATTTTCCAGAACAATAGTTATATACTCTCAGCAACCAGGCATTTCAAAATTCAAACCCATAATTTATTGCACATCTCACTGCCCTCCACCACAGCATGCATTTCAGTTTAGTATATACTGAAAAAACCCACCTATCTGATTTGAAGTAACTCTTAGGGTATAATTTATCATTCTAGACATTCCTTTCCTCACTTCAATGGGGATTTGAGAATGTGTACTTATTTATGTGTTGGTACCTATTCTTAAAGGGTTAATTGAAAATACATTTTCTTAGTTGATGGAATCAGTCTAAAAACATTAACAGAAATACATTTTGTGACTTTCATTTTTACGTAATATTTTTGAAGGCTTTTTTGCAACTTTTGTAGCGATAGGAACGTAGTTGTTAGCTAAATAGCTCTAGTGGCAGCCCTAGGAAAGGGCTTTTTTTAACAAGGCTGAGTAATTTAGTTTGAAAAAACACTACAAAAAGCTTTACTGGCTGAATTGAAGGGGCAGTTAATTGCAAGAAGCTAGGAAAGAATACCCAAGGGCAAGAAATTGTTAAATTGGCTTTTTAAAACTTCTTAAACTGAAGCCAAAATTGCACTAAACAAGTTGAAACTTTTTTGGTCTTGTTTTTACAGTCATGTGAGATTTTCTATTCCCGGGTATACAGATCCTTACATCAAGCTATAAAAATATGCATTTTCCCTTTTAAAAATAATAAATTCTATTTTGGTTGAAAGCAGCAAGTTTTTTGAAGCTCCCATCTCATCACAGGATTCAGAAATTGAATTAATAAAACCTGACTTGATTCTTAGCGTGGCTACACGTTTTTTCTGTGACCTGAAGTACATATTTCTCATCCCAGAGATAATGTGAAAATTCTTTTTTCTTTCACCATTCTGCCTCATTTATTTAAATAAAATACTGTCGGTGCAGGGAAGTGTATCTTACTAAGTATTCACAGCATACCTATCAGAAAAGGACAAACACTATTCCAAACCTTTGTATCTTTCTGTAATCCAAATTTGAATAATCATTGTGGCTGTACACACTGTTCCTAATCACTGATGTCTTTCTAGATAAAAGATTCAGCTTTCAAATCATAAAATTTAAAAGTCTGGGGAAATTTTCTCAACTGCTACCTCTTACTGTAAATTGTTGTAACGCATATGAGAAATGCAGGAAGATACAGAAGATTTTATATCTGGCTCTGTTGATGAAAAAGCCAATCTTTTACTTACTTAACAACAGCCTATATCCTTTGACATTCTAGCTGGGCTAATTCAGTTTTGAGACGTGGATATTAGGGACAGTGCAAAGCTAACTATCTCTCTGACTTGCTGACTGCTTTCATTTTGTGGCTAAGTGTGGTTTGGATTGATTGCATGAGGCCAGTATTAACAAGAAAACATAGTGACTGCCTCCAATTACACTCATTTCAATTCCATTCAATAAAAATAGGTATCAAATAGCTAAGTGAAAATCACTGGTTCAACTGCTGAGGCCATTAACTTTCCCTAAGAGCATTTTAGGTCTGAGATTATTTATATCTCAGGTTATTTTAGAATCATCACCAGTACTGATTATTTTTCCTTTCAGAAAATTAAACAAACAGTGGGCACAAACATTAAACAAACGAAGGACCCAGCTTTACTCACCTCAACATATGAAATTGGAAATATTCCTATCTTGTCAGCCAGCATTCCTTCTGCCCAGTTTTCATCCACACGGCGAATTACAGTCAGAACATCATCCTGTGTGAACAAGCAGTGATTATGTCTCCCAGCTCTAATTTAACTTCTTATTTAATTTTTCTCCATAACACAGGAGTAATCAGAGAAGGCAGGATATGGACAAGAACCACAGAGAAGGCACTCTGTAAGAGCAATATGCTGCTTTTGGGGTTGAAGTCAGTTCAAGCTGTTCTTTCTCCTGTTCTGTCAGAGTTCAACTAACTGCCTGCATCTCAGTGATCTGACTTTGTCCTTAGTGCCAGTCTTCCTGTCATGTTCAGTCCATGTTACTCATCAAGCCCCCTTTAATTCCTTGGCATCAATCAACAGAGCCACAACTGTTTTCCTTCTCAACTGACTCATTACCTAACCTTCCCTAGATGTTGTTTTTCTACTTAAGCACTTAAGAACATTGCTAGCGATATGACTTCTTTCACATCTGCAATTTGAGTGTTTCTTTAGAAGATAGAATATTTTTAATTCACAACATAGGGTTACTTCTCATAAATCAGGAACATCACTGCAGCAATTATGAAGAAATGCATTCTCAGAAATAAAACATCAGAAAAATTATATGTAATTTAGAAAGAGAAGGCAGAACTAATCAATATAGGAGAAATACTTGCAGAATTACTTGTCCTTTTCATATGTGTGCAACTCCAATAAGAAATGCAGATAAGACTACAAAACAGTTGCATAATTTCTTATCCAAGTGAATGAAATTATTAGAAGAAAGTAGTAATTGTATTCTCTATTTACCTTTGCAAATGGTAAACAGTCTTTATCTGCTTCCTTGTCTTTTACTTCAAAATCATAAAGTGCTTTGCACTGAGGCGGAGGTTGAGGTAAAGGTTTAATAATCTGAACAAAATTGGTAGGAAAAAAGCCATGGATGCCATTGACTTCTCCATGATACCAATTTTCATCCACCTGTCGACGTAAAATGATGATGTCTCCTTTACTGAATTTAAGATCTCCAGGTTCTTTTCCCTCGTAGTTATACAATGCTTTGGCACATGGTAACTGAGGTACACCCTAAAGAAAAAGAAAAAAATAATAGATCATTAGATTTAGATGAGCATTACTACATAGAATTTATGTAATATTTTTGGAGAGTATAAATGAAACTGAAAAGTATGAAATTGCAGAGTAAAATTATACACATATTTTATTGCAATGATTCTATTGATTTTACCTACACAAGTGAGAAGAGCTTCAGTTCTCTACAGTCTCAAGATCCCTCTAAGTTTCATTATGATTTTTAATCATTCAAAGTTGCTAGACACAGGAAAGGCAGAAAAACATAAGACGTTACCCCTCATGTACTAATTCACTAAGATTAAACATTAAAAAAACCCAAGCAAACTGGAAAGCAATCTGATCACTTGAGAGATCACTGGCAGAAAAATGCTGCAAGAAAATACAACACTGGAATAAAAACTTTGCTATAAGACCTTTAAGGCAGTTTTCCTGCCTGACTTTTTTATTATCTTCCTCACCTTATTTACTTCATGGGCAGAGAATAATAAGGACAAAACAGAGGTGTTTTCCAGCTTGAAAAACGAATCTCAGTTGATTAAAAATGAAAAATTTCATCCTGGAGCAACTCTTTCAATTCAATTATTAATTTCAAACCACAGCTCGTAAGAGTTACTGGAAAAGATTTGTCGAAGGTGTGCAGCCTTGGGTTTCCTTCACTTGATTCCCCCATAATATCTGAAAACTATAGATCATGGGTGCTGCCCTTGAATGCATATCAGAAGGATTGGAATTTAACACTGTCATCCTCCCTTATATACATTGCAGGTGTTATTTTTTAATTTCTACTCTCTTCAAAACTCTCTTTTCTCCAAATTTAAATGCCTGGAGGGGTGTTTACCCCCTTAAGGATGCAAACAGCCGTAACTTGCATTACTAATAGAGCCTTTCCAATGCAAAGGAAGCCTTTCTAGTCACACAGAGCACAGTATTTCACATCTTTAACACAAGCCTATATGGAAAAGGCAAAATTTCATGAAATTGAAGGTTGCCAGTATTATTTGCCACATCAACCCTATGGCATGTCCTCTCAAGTCTTCCACCAGCTCAGATTGTAAACTGGAGTTGCACTTGCAGTATCTCAAGAAGTCACACATACTGAAAGGAAATTCTCAGAAGGAATTATCACTTTGAGTCTGTCCATTGGGCAGAAGACAGAGTTTTGATAATGTATTTCACATTTAACAAAATTTTATCTTTCAATATAATCCAATTTAGACAGCTTTAATTTTTGTCCATGTACATTAATGTCCCAAGTATATAAATAATATCTCAAAGATTAACTTCTCTAGTCACCTTTTTTCTATGCCAAGCAGTCAAAGGAAAACCATGTGTATATACAGTATATACATAGGTATAGAAGAGTATGATTTACATATGAATACAGGAAAACCAAAGTTCATTCTCTTGTTTCCAGGATGAATATGAAAAACATTATATCAGTAAAATCCAAGCAATTGTTCAAAATCAGTGATCTCCAGACTGAAGCAAATAATATTGTTCTTCATGATCACACTTAATTGCACAATGTGCACAATGATGACACACTCTGTACAAACCTGGATATGGAAAAAGACACCAACTAAAGAATTTGTGGGCCTCAGCTGAGTGAGGGAAAAATTAATGGTCAGAATAGAAGAATTAAAAAATCGTATATATATGTATATGTATATGTATATGTATATGTATATGTATATGTATATGTATACGTATTTTTTAGTTTTATGTTCTCTGCAGAGTAAACAGAAAGAATGAAGGAAGCAGTCAGTGTAGTTGGAGTAAGAACAAGTGCAAAGAGAGAACTGTGGGGGAGAGGAAGCAAAAAGAAACACACCTCTAAACAAGACAGGAAACACTGTTTGCTTATCCCTTTCCATCACAATAACAAACAAGCAAACAAACAAGCACACAAAAGGATTAGGAGCCAAGATTACTTGACAGAAAGTGGGCCCCAAGCAATTATGGCTACTACAGGATATAGGAATCTCTCTTGCACTGGAGGTAATAGTCTGACTTCTCCCAGGAATTGCCCCATTGTCTTGGGAGAAAGCTTTCTATGTCCCCACACTGAAAAACTGGTTTTAAATCAGCTTTGGGTATAAAATACAGTTGGCAAAAAAATCTCTTTAAAAACCAACAGAACAAGCTAGGACTACCAGTGCAGATCACATCAAAGCAGATGAAGTTAGAACTCCATATTGCATTTATGCAGTTTATCATGAAGGCTCCCACAAACAAATCTGCATACAAAAGTACAAACATCTGTTTATGTTTTATAGGAAGTTCCTTTCCCAGTGTAAAGGTTGACTTTCTGCAAAGCTTGTTTCCCACGTTAAACAGAAATGGTTCCAGTCCATAATTCCAAATAAAACAAAGTTCAACAACACAATTCCCAGTTGGACTGCCAGGGATTAAAGAGAAGTAGTTAAATGATGGAGAGGAGAAGTGGATGACTTTTACTTCTGTCCCATGGGGAGGATGGAGTGAGAAAGAGTGGGTGCAATGGGGAGGGCTGCTTTCAGGGGTACAGGATCAAGAGCCCTCAAGCACCATCTTCACATTCCTCCTCCTCTGAGCAACCTGGAGCCGGTGGCTCAGTGCCGGCGCCTTCCAGGCCCTTGTGATTAGGCAGCTTCAGCTCCCCTTCTGCCCCTCTGGCTGCTCACCAGCAGAGATGGCCATGAGGATATGCCGAGCCAGAGTTTACATTTCACTCCATGTCTCTCACTTGGCTAAACATGAAAGAAAGGCTTTGGAAGAAAAAAACTTTGCAGCCTACCCTTAAGTTTACAGCTGCCACTTACTCTGCCAGCTCTTTGAGTAAGCAACAACAATAACAACAAAACCAAGACAAAAGCCATTTTAGGAAATGAAAGTATAAAATTCAGAAAGACTCCACACGACAGGTTGTTAGAATTATTTCCTTAGTCCTTATGCAAAAATATTTGAACTTCTAATGCTAGTGCTGATAGACAAACTGTTTAAATTTTACCTAAGGCATGGATATACATATATTTCACATGTCAGATTCCTTTAAAGAAAATAATGTATGATGACATCAAAACAAATAGCTTAAAAAGAATATGAAAAAATGTATATGCATTCATATATATGAGGATCAGGTTCCTCTCTTTTCTTCTCCTAACCCAGATATTTTGCCCTAGAAACCTACAGAATGCACTATTTCGCTCTTTGGATTTATACTTTTGTTTTCAGTCACCTTATTTTGAACTTTACTTTTATTTTTTTAATGGGCAATATGCAACTGTATGTATTTTTCATAAGCTTAAGCCAAGAGAAACTTATGCCTGCGGAGAAACACGAGATCTGATTTCCTTTAAAAAGGAGTTTCGGTGGCAGAAGCCCAAATGTAAATATGCTTACACTGGCACAAAACAGTGCACATTCTGTACTTATTACACTAGAAGAACCAACATAAGCTAAAGTAGCAAAAAATAGTAAACCCCCTCTGAAGGAAACAAATGGAACAGATACTGGATCAGCTGCATCTGTGTCTCTTTCGAAGCCTCCCAGACATGGTGCTGCTAGTTGTCACTCTTCCAAGCAAGCAAGGCATTCCCTGTTCTCTGGCTGCAAGATTGGGAAGTGGCCTGGGCTTCCCTGTGAGCCACTTGAATTTACACCCAGAATAATTACACTGGTTTCACCTGTCTGAGCTTCTTAGATACTGA
The DNA here is from genome assembly GCA_027886175.1 of Phylloscopus collybita. Lineage (NCBI taxonomy): Eukaryota > Metazoa > Chordata > Aves > Passeriformes > Phylloscopidae > Phylloscopus > Phylloscopus collybita. The sequence continues at coordinate 36,314,911 of JAJNNQ010000009.1, read as the reverse complement.
GGGTTTTCAAGAGGCCAGGGTACCTTGTATAGAACTACTACTTATGTTGGTAGTAAGACAGACAAAATACTTTTCTGAAACTGTCAACATGGACAAATCTCTATCAGCATCCAGAAAAATCCAGCCAGCTCCGATACTTCAGCAGCAGTTTTTAGGCCCACCTTTCTTTACAGAAATCTAAAAACTGGAAGCTGATCCATGTCACAAGAGGATCTTTACAACCGTTATTTGCAACTTTCTTACAAGGAAAGGCAGAAAATTGTTTTTTCTTCACCTACACTTTTATTTTCTTAAACAAAATGGGGAAATGATGCCTTAAGTTTTAGCTTTCATGTTTTTCAGATTCTGTGCTGCCTAGGGGTGTAGTTCTGAGCTTCACATTGGGTGCTAGTAAGCTCTCTTCACAGAGTAGGTAGACAAATCCTTTTTTTGCTGGAGACCAAGGACAAGGAGTACAACTTTCAGGCCCACAAGCATAAACAACGATGGACTGAAGAAACAAGAAGGATGAGACCTCACAACTTGAAGCTGCACTTGGATAATTAAACCCCAATATGCAAATGGACCAAGACTTATAAAAGTGTGAGACGTCATGACCGGTTGTCCATTCTGTGACCATTTTAAGCCCACCTTGGGTGTAGCCCTGGTCAAGCTCTTGTCCTGCCCAAGGTGTACCCTTAAAGGCCTTTCGATATATATCTACTTTTTTCTCTAGCTCTGCTCTGTTTTAGGTCAGCCTTCCCAAGGCACCACCATGCAGTTCCTAAATCAAACAAACGGTCACATTAATGACCACAACAAGATGAAAAACTACCATAAAAAAATCTCAAATTGCACAGCAATTGGAAGTACACTAAGTTTAGTGATTCAGAGGTCCTTTCTTCAGTCAACTCTTTCCCCCTCTCCAAAAGTAAGACATAGTTGATTGCCAATGAAAGGTGTTTTTACATAGGGATAACATAATGCAAATGTTTGCAGCCAAAACTTCTTTGCAAGGCAGATTTGCAAGGGTCAAGTGAGTTCTTAATGTGTACATTCTCTAGTAGGTACAGATAAACCTGAGACTTCCTCTGACTAGGACTCATTCAAACCTTTAAAGGACAATATTGGTTCTTTTAATCTCCTGGTCTATTCTATTTCATATTATTGCTTTCTTGATTCAAATCTTCCAAATGATCCTTCTTATTACTTTTTTCAAAATGTATTTTTGCTTTCTTGCCTTCTTTGGCTTTACTAAGCTGTCCAGTCCTGCATGCATGAACATCCCCTTTTGCATCTGTATTTTTTTTATGTCTCTTTCATCTCACTGGCTCCAATAAGTAGTTTCAAGTCTTAATTTTTAGCCACCTGATCTGTGTAATTCAATTTTCTTTGTTTCAGCCTTCTTTGTTCCTTCTCTGCTTGCATTTAACTTTTCATGTATTTTGAAACACAGAGCATATGAAAATACTTTACCAAAGACCTTTTTATACTGCTTATACTAAAAGATGTGTTTTCTTAAGTAGAATTTCCTTCTAAAGGAAGGAAACATGTTCCCTATGTTAAGATGCAGGTATATTGCTTTGGCCTGAAAAAATTAAATACTGAGTTTTGTAGGACAGACCAACCTAGAGACGATAACATTTGAAACTAAATCTCCCTGTTTCTTTTTGAGCTTAAGAACACAGTGGCTCCATAATCCAAGAAGAATGTTAAAAGCTGGCTCCCTGCATTTATTTTTATCATCTAGGGAACAATTCAAACAAGGTCAGATTTGTGCAAAGAAAGGCTGATCTGTACCCAACACTAACTTGTTAGCGAAATCAACTTTACGTACTTCTGCCATCAGAACTATCTCAGAAGCTTGCAGAGGTCATCAATACAAATGAAGTTTTTTCTAGATAAAGTGTCTCAGAGGTTCCTGCTATCTGGATAACAAAAAGGTAAGATATTTTTATGTCAGGAGGCTGTATCAAATTGCCAGTATACTGTACTAACCATAAAACAAATCTTTGGTAATATATGATGTAAATTGCTATTGCTCTACGGAATAGAGTAAACCAGGGTATGGGGTTTTTTATGTAATAGTTCACTAGATTAAAAAAGTGAGCAACGTTAATGTTGGTAAGTATATTCATTTCTACTGGTTTCCTATGATACAGTTGTACTAAATCTCATTTTTCTCCTCACACATAAGGCAAATAACCAAACATTTAAAACAGTGCAAATTGGTAGTTGTTTTGAAATGCTATATTCAAATATAGTTACTCACTATGCAGCTTTTGATTTTAATAAAAGTAGTTTAGCATCAAGAGGAAGCTAGCTAGCCAGATTACCCTCATTAAAGAGATCAGGTTTGAAACCCAACTGTGTGTAACTTAACCTATCTAACAATCATAATTTTGAAGAAAGATTACTTAGGAAAAATACCAGGGTGCACAATAAAAAATATATTCAAGCCAACATATTTATTATACTTTTGGAAAAGCTGAATAACGGCAATCAGCAAAAGTTTTAGGATCTTGATAAATGAAGAAAGAGGATTACATTTTTACGGTTGCTTAATTTACCTGAAGTTAAAAATTCTTAAGTAGACTTTACTAATTTTCAAGGTTTCAGCCATCTAATGCAGGTTGACACACCAATTGCTCTTAGAGCCCTTTGCCTGACTCTTTTGAGGACTTTACCAGTTAACTTTGCTCTTGGTAACTTGCAGAAGAATTTCACAGCACAGACTCAGAGAAAAAAGTCAGAAAAAGACCTATATTTTATAGCAGATGGGTAGCTCCTTTATTCATGTAAGCAATACTTATGTGTTCTTTTGAACACTCAATGGCCTACTTAAAGTAGCCATTTTATTAAACCCTTTTTGTTTCCTCTGTCTAAACAGCTTTTAGAAGAAAACATTTTGGCTTTTTTTCCTTCTCTGATGTTCAGAAATAAATAGAAGGATGTTTTAATGTAAGTATGAGCAACTCTTTCCCACAAAGTTGTTTTGAAATTAAAAGCTGGAATACAGGAGAATGAAAGGAATTTAAAAATATTGCCTTAAGGCCTATGCAATCACACCAAGAATATGGAAAGTTAGGAAGGGACATTTTCCAAAGGCACTTCTCCCGGTCCCTTTCTGTGTCACACCTTTGTAAACACTTTTTTTCAAGTTAAAAAATGTCTTCAGAATGCTGCCTTTTTTTCTTTGCCTAGTCAAAATGCAAAGTTCTCAGCTACTTCCTTTCCTGAAGTTTCTTAAGAAAGTTCTGTACACTTTCCACTAAACTAAACTCTAAGTTAATAAGTAAGTAAAAAATAGGAGAAAGCAGAGGAGAAAATAATTATATCTTGCACACAGCATGTCCCCAAATATTTTAACTGAATGCACTTGACAGGTTCAAGATTGCTTCTTCCAGAAGCAAACAAAATGAACTATCAGCCAACTGCTCCGCTCAGGAACGACTGAGGAGGTAACTTTCAAGATGCAGAAGAGAATGCAGGTCTGTATTGCTGTTGATTTGCATATCAAACAATTCCATTCTGAATCTTTAAAAACCTTTCGATTAATTGTTTACTACAAAACATTTTTGCTTTCAAAAACTGCAGATCCTTGTAAGAATTTAAACAAAACCTTAAATTGTGCACTACATAGAGCTAGGATGTTTATATACCTATTTCCAAAAGCAATGATTTGTTTGAAGGATCTGCTCTTATAAGCTGTTGCATCAACACCACTGCTCAAACTCAAAGTGCCACTATCTCCATTGGTTTTCTCTTGCTATGTTACAACTCATGGGTATTTCATGTCTCCATCAAACTTAATTTTTCTTATCCCAATGCCACCATACAGCAGCATGGATCTCCTAATTTCTTTTAGCACATCAAGTTAATACACAGCACAGATTCACTCTGAACTTAGGTTCTCATAGCAGTGTAATTTCCAACTCTTTTGGAAATTCTCTTTTCAGGTAATATCACCCACAGCTTCTAAGACAAGAACCCTGTATACTTCAAGAAGAAGGAAAGAGAAAAAACATCCACCCCTCTTGGCAAGGATACATCTACAACTCTGAGACTGGATTGTGGGACTTACTAGTCCTACTCTGAAGTGCCACTAACTTCTGTACATCCCTGAAGAAGTCTCAGTGTGGGATATTAAAATATATCTTATGTTCCCCAGTCATATCCAATTTCTCATTATTCAAACCCCCATGAACGTCCAAAGTTACAAAGGTGGGAACACCGCGTCTTTGGAAAGTTTTGTTGTTCCAATTCCTCTATCCTTATAAAACTGCAGAAAATCACACCACACTTACTAATTTCATCTTTTTGAAGAACAGTTTGGAAAAAGAAAAATAGGTACAGTTGATTACTAATCCACTAATACACTTTTTTTTTTCTAGACAGCTTGAAAAAAGTGTCTTTATAATTGTAAGACAAGCCTTTTTTTGGCAGAGGGAAAAAAAGAAAGAAGTGAACTGGAAAAACGTAGTGAGAAAATAAGCAAACAAATTTAAAAATATCAGGATAAAGTATATGAAGGTCAAATGCCTGACAAAGACCTAGCAAAAGACTTTGAAATTGTATGTCTTGAGTACTTTTCTAAGATACCTATATCACTGAAGCTCAAAGTACAAAATTATTTGACTATTCAAAATACATAATTGCAAGATACCACGTTTGTGTTTATCAAGAAGCCCCATTTTGCATAGTTATCTAGTAAATGCCTTTCATAACTACTCACTCCCATCCAAAATCTGTTACAGGAAGTGTGACAACTTTCCGGTGCAAAGAGTTTCTTAAGTATCATTTGCTTTTCTGCTTATTATGTGAACATAAAATCACAAAACAAAAGAAAAGAAAACCCTTCTGACCACCACCAAAATACAAACCACATCTCAGCGTTAAACTCTTCCCCTAAATTCCTTCTTACACCGCTAATACACAGCCCTCCCTTCCACTCTTCGTTTTAGTTTCCACAGAAACTGGAAATTACACATCTTTGGCATTCTTTTTGCTGCTGCCTACTTTCATACTTATCCTTCTAATACAGTGGTTTAGAATTTACTTTCACTGTCAAAAGCCATAAATGCAATTGCTTAAACAGCCAAATAATTAATTCCCAAGCAAAATGTGTGCCATTCGGAGCACCAAGTCCAGAACAAAGAGAAATTTTCACGTAAACTCAGAATGCTTTTCTTTCCTATTGGCTTAATGGGAGGCAGCTAGGGAAGCCACATATGCCCTTCTACAAATAAAGCATCAATAACTACAACTGTTATAATTTCAAATCTGCCCTACTAACTGAACTGCCATCTAACCTTATACTTCTACCAGTCACCAGAAAAAAGAAAAAAAATTCACCTAAACATCCAGAAAACATCTTGTAATCTACACAGTCAGTGGGGAAGACGGATCATACATGACAGCTGGTGAGATTTCTGTATCATATGTAGCAGTTAAAGGGATATAGTCAACAGCAATCTTAGAGAAAGGAATCATCTTCCAATATTAGAAGCATCTTCATTTAGTTTAACACAATCTTTTTTTTTTTTTTTTTAATACATTAACACAAAACCCCACCACATTGGAAAGAAATAAAAGTGAATCTACATAAACCCATAGGGCATTGCTAACACCTAGAAAAGATTCCATGATTAATGCTGTACTACCAGGCTGCACTATGCTGGAGTAGTGGTAACAAACTGAACTGTGTCATCTACCAGTCTTTTCATGGCTAATCATTATCTTGTCATTTTTTGCATTAAATGGAAGCCATAAATATTGGAAAAGTAGATGCATTTTACTGACTGCACATCAAATTCTCTCACAAACTAAACTTTACAACAGCATTTTACAAATCACTTTACAAAACACATTTTGCTTGCTTACTTTACAAGAAAAAAAAAAAAAAAAACAGAAAAACCCCAACACTAATCTACTTAGTGTAGAAGATTGGAGCATTTGGTTTCTCAACAAATCACTGAGACACAGGAGGCCCTTGTCCCTTCTTCAGGGAGCTGATATTTTAAACACAAGCTTCTGAAGTTAGAGAGGGTTTGCCAACAACGTAAAATTTTTTTACACTTTGAAAATGAACATAAAAAAAGCTTCCCTCAATGTGATGTGCAAATGAATATGTTTACTTTTTGCACCAAGGAAAGATAAGGGAATTGCAGATGAGAACACAGACTGAAAAAATCTATCTAAAAACCTAAAAAAGAATAAACGAGAAGTGAGACTGCTAAAAGCAAAATCTTACTGAGCTTTGAAGGTGAGGAGTTAGAACATGATACAGGAGAAGCAAAGAGAGCAAATGACTCTGAATAAGGGAGTGACTTGGTGAGATTATTCTTGGTGAGAGCAGCATGAAGAAATGTTCCTTTAATCTCTCAAATACTTTGCTGGCAAAACTTGGTCAATGGGAAAACACAGAGCTGCAAATTAGGAGGTTGCTGCATTTCTTGATGAAAACCTATCAAGGTTGACAGGCCTGACTTTTTATCTAAGCATGCTTTGCTTTCCACTATGATCAAGTGTGAATTTGTTCCCCACCAAACAGTACAAGCTCTAAAATTACAATGGCACTGTTAATGGTATTTAAAAAGAGAGTGACCACAGGCATCTCTTCTGAGATGTCTGAATTTGATTTTACAGCCCTGAGATAGCATCTGACATTCCATTAACTTCTGAGAGAGTGTTTTTATGTTTATTTACCATCACTTCCACTATTTTGTAAATGCTCAGGTTCAATGCTCTTGTTCAACCTTCTGAATGAGCCCAACATCACCATCACACATCCTTCTCAGGTATTCTCTGCAAACTTTTGTTGCCAGAAACTGGAGGGACTTTTGTCAAGCTTGATTTAAAACTGGTATCATGTCCTCTTAAAACTCCCTCACTCTTGAAATTCATTTGGAATCAATTTGATTGATTTGAAGCTGACTTCAAACAGCTTCTTGCCTATTGCAGAAAAGAAAAGGTGCTAATCTTAGCTGTCACTGTAGCATACACAAATATACATCCACTGCATGCACAGAGTAAATAACAAACTCTATTTTCTATTTATTCTTACTCATCTTTTAAATTTTTCATGCTTCAAAGCAGATTTTTATGGTTCTCTACTTGAAGCTGTTGGTTGGCATTTTGAAAAGGCAACTAATCCTAGCTTAAATTATGCATCTTTTTTTAAGATGAAGTTCCTGCATGCTCTTTATTATAACAAAAAAGCCAGAAGAATGCTACATTAACATTTATCTCGTGTGCAGTGACAAGCTGGAGTTTGCAGTTCCTGGTTATTTCATCCAGTCTGTAGAAGTAGACAAACAGCAAGTGAGCCTTCTGCTCAGTTTAGTACTACTCAAACAGGCCTGAACACATAGTGCTTGCAAGAAAGGATTATGCTTCACATTTCATACTGTTCAAATGAATCCATTTTAGCATAAAAGCATTACTATAAAAACCCAAACCAATCCGCATGTCTTGAGTTATTAGGTCTGAATTGGTACATAAGTTAGCATCACCAGACTCTCATCTGCTCTCACTGTACCCTGTACAAGCCCTCCCTGAGTTCTGGCTTTTTTATCCTGTACCTTCATGCTCAGTATTTCTTAATTCTTTCAGCATCCTTCATCCTCACTTCCACCTTCCCCTTCCATGCTTCATGTCTGCAGGGGAGGTCAGTGAGGAGCTCCACACTTGGCCCACCAAACCTACCCCATCACCTCTGCTCTCCCTGTCCCTGGAGATGAACTGGCTCTTCTCTAAGTAGCAAAGAAAGCCATATTCCATGTGTTTATCTTCATTAACCCCTTATTCCATTAAAAGTTGCCACTGGTTTTACATGGCAGCTAAAAATGAAGCAAGATGATGAACACCAGCACACTCTGGCCAGGTTTTCTCCCAAGCTGCTCAAGCCTGGACCGTCCTTCACTGTACAGGAGTGCCTAATTCTAACAAAAACTATCAGCTCAAATGAAGCAGAATCCCTCTACTCCAACTCCACTGTCAGAGGCAGGGAGAGTTGCATAAGCAATACACAAAGTATAACTAGATAATTCAGGGTTTTGCTTTTCAATGCAATTGTTTCTCCAAAACGTTTGTTGTGGTTTTAAGCATGACAGCTGAGGAAGGATTAGAAATGTTAGGCAATAGGAGACTCACATTGCAATGATAACCTGTTCACCTCTCAGTGTTTTACTGCAGAAAAGGTACCCCAACTTGGGCCCAAGGAGGTCCTAAATTAGTCTGATTCTGCTTACACCTGTTCTGCTCCTCTAGTCCCCTTGCACTGTTACCATTTTATTAATAGCTTGTTATAATAAACAGAAAATATTGCAGTGCAACATAAAAACTAGAAGCAGTCAAATTACTTAAATGAATGATCTTTGAGCAACTGTGTCTGCATTCACTGTGGAAGGAAGAGGAAATTTGACATTTACAGGTTGATCATTGCTACATTGTGTCATAACACAGATTAAATCTCTATGTTTACATATAACTTCACCAGGAAATCTTCCATAATTTTTTAAATATTTGGTAAACACTGCCTATAAATTGCAACCTTTGAGTCTTACATGCACAAAGCTGCTTCTTGAAGGTAGTCCTCTTATTTCAAAATACACATCCTTTCTACTTCAAGCAACAATTTAATAGCAATTCTACTCTACTGTCATATGCTTTTTACTAGAAGCCCTTCACCTCACTGAATGTTACGAGAATTTTGTAGTCACTTTGTAAACCAACACCTGAAGTATCTCTTGGACTTAGACCACAATTCATGAGTCTCTGTATCTATAAAAAAAAAAACTTTATACAAGGGTTGGGGTTTTTTTACTCTCAAATACCTGAAAAAGTTAAGGAAAGTAATTTTTTTCCATTTTTCTCTGACAGAAACAGAAAAGAAACAATCCATTCTTTCATCCAGTTGAAGAAAAATGACTGTTTTACTTCCACAGCAAAGAGGGCTTATATTTCATACTATGAACTGTTTCAGATCTGCTTATAGTTTTCATTTATGCCATGAATGAAAATGTATGCTTCTATATAATGATTTTAATCAAACAGCTATATGAATGATAAGTAACATATTCTGATACACTTTCCTTTTTTTTTTTTTTTTTTAATTTTGTAGCAGCCTTAACGTAACATATATGAACTACATTGCTTTTTTGATGAAATTAAAATGGAATGTGTTCTCCAACAATGGTCTACTCATCCAAACGTTCCCTGGAATCAGAGTGGAATTCACTCAAAGTATTACCTCTAAAGAAATATAGGCTGTGGCCACCAAGTCCTCAACATCCACTGGTTTTTTTTCCTATGGATCCATTCCCACTACAGATTACTTGTAATACAGATCCAGCCAGAGTTTTCCCAGCCTAAAGAAGTTTTTAGTCCTTTGGCTGTAAAATGTGATACATGCCATGATGTCAATGTTTTCTTTGAAATAATTAAAGCAGTTCTTACTCCAGCCAGGTTAATCTCATTATAAGTTTATTCCATGGAAGTTAATTCCATGATATTCTTCCACTGTACAAGGGTTTCCTGTCTTTAAGACTCCACAGTAAGCAAATTAATAATCATCTACAGAATAATTATGTTCCATAAATAAATACTCAAGAACAGCTTACAAGAAGTACAACTTTCTCATTTAAATAAAAAGTATTTTAATTAAGCAAGTGCAACCATAATACATTATTATGGGAAAGCACTGCTCTGGAGCCAAGAGTTAAGCATCAGATAGGATAATGAAAGGCTGACGGCTCTTTAATTCTCGCTCTTAACTATTCATGCTACTCAACTGGTTGAGATATATTTGGAAAGCAGAATTCAGTCATCCTGCTTCAGAGTTCTCTGACTCAGACTCCACTAAGGCCTGATGGAAGACAACTCCTGGAGCAGGACTCTCAAGTAAAGTGAAACTCCACCTCTCCCTGTCACCATGGTAGGACAGCTTACACCTTGAGGCCCACTGCTAATGGAGGCGGTTTTACTCAGCTCTTGTATGAGACTGCAGCTTAATTCCATAAAATAAATGTGGATCAATTACTCTTAAAAGATACACAAATATATAGGAAAAGCCCTACGAATCACAACAACATGAACACATCCCTCAACTTTGTAACTGTTCCACTCAGCACATTAGTGTGAATCGGTGCTGACACAAATAGGGACCTGAATAAGGCCCTGAATATTTACTCCTGTAGGCACAAAACCTGCATATGGTGAAACAACACTCGTATTAGGTCACTGTACAGGCTGTCATCGCATGCCTTCAGTGATCAGGCAAGGTGAAACTCCTCAGCCAGTGACTTAAGCTCAAAGTGACACAAATTATCTTGTAAGCAAAAACCCCCGTCCATGTTACTCCTGACTACCCTTCTGGTCAAGTTTTCTTGACATTCCAGTTTTTCTCTATTCACTCAACTCTGTTCTCTCTTTTTAGGATGGCTGAGGTTTAGGATTTGATGTGATCGTAGACACAGTTTTAGAAATTATAGTATAGAAATAGCAATGTACATCATGACATTCTATCCAAAAGCTGCAGCCTTCAACAGTGCTGACGTGCAACTCTGTCCCTGCTGCACTGCCTCAAAGCCAATATTTAAGGCTGTGTCTAAAGAGCCCATTAAGGCTGTGATGCAGAAGAATCCTTTTTCCAGAAAGACACCAAATCTTTAACTGTAAACATTGATAGACAAACAATTTATCCATTAGCAGATTTTCACTGGCATCCCATGCTACAATGATTTAGAAGCTTCTTAGTGCACTTGTGCACCCACAGTAACTTTAGTCTGTTATTTACTATGACTCTTCTGATTACAAAAACCCGTTATTTTTATTACTTTCGCTATTCCTTCATTCTGCCACTTGCCATATGAAACTAGTACTGCTAATTTTGGGAAAGTAGCCCTTTTTGAATCACCAAACATGTACATCAGGGGTTGATTATATTGAACAAATTGTTCCTTTTTTATAAGCAACCAATACTTTGTCTGGAACTTCATTATGACAGTCAAAAAATACTGGATTCCTGGACTAAGAAATTATACTTCAATTAAAATATATAAGGTTCAAGACATTCTAGAAAATTAAAGTAAAACAACCATGTTTTAGAAACTAACATTATGTTAATACAACCTGCATGAAATCTTCAGAATAAGACTAATGTACTGAAGAATTTCAGTCTGAGACACTTCTTCCTTGATATCACATTAAAAGCTTAAGCAGTAAATCATTTTTTCCATTTTTAAGCTTTAAAAAAAATTATTTAAAGAGTTTACAACTAATTGCATATAGTCTTTCTCTTTGCTCTCTTCTCCTTCTGATACTATTTAAGCTCTTCTCACCTTTCCCAAAAGATTAAGTTTACCCAAGTACAAAGTCATACTATCCTATTTCATAATCTCTATCAGTTATGAACCCTGGACAACAGCATCCAGACTGTAAGAACACATATATAGAATCTGTGAAGTGCTACTCTTAAATGCATTCAAAAATCCTTCCAATACAACAAGGTCCTGTTTACATCTATCTGCAGATACTTTCAGTGGAAAAAAAAATTCCAATATTCCCTACACAGGAAGCAAACTCCAAGAAGGTGTTTGGAAATCTGGGATTCAAGAAATCAGAATGGTTATACTAATGATACCATTAGTGCCTCTGCACTACACAAAGTATCCCCTCAAATATCAAAGAGGAATCAAGTCGCACGAACACATGTTCTGTAGCTGTGTAATATTAACACCGAAATGGCATATGAACTACACTTGTGCCAATTTTCATGTGCTTTCATAATTCAGTCCCATAATTCCAGTTTCTGTGGCAAGTCTTCTAATCTTAGCATTTATTTCAAAACTCTAGGCTTTACAGTTATTTAAACATACACCCTGATGTATTCACAAAGAAATTTAAAACTCTTTTAGCTTGTAGAACAAATAAGGTTTCAAGACATGGAAATTAAAATAAGGTTACCTCCAATCTTGACATTTTCTTTTCTTTAAACCTGAGTTTGTAAGGCCTCCCCCTACCATCGTGTCTCCTCTATAGGCAACTCAAATCTTCCCTATTAGTAGGCTTGTCTGAAGTCTTCTCTGGATTCCTTAGTCTGTATATAATTTAGGAAGAAAAGGCCAAAGGAATAACTTTCTGTGATGATTGAAACAGGAGTCCTTATTTACTAAACCTGTATGACTTTCCACTTTTTTCAGTTCCCTGAATTCAACCTGTAAACTTTGCAGACTGAGGAGGAAATCTAAACACAAAAAAGAAGCCACAGATTCTCTATTTAAACACAGCTAAGATGCAAAAGCAAGACTACAGTTCTTTTTCCAAAATATCAGTTAAAATACAAAAAAACTAGAGGAAATTTCTTTAATATTATGTTGATTATCTATCATGAATTCCTGGCAATGTAGAAAAAATTAAGAATACGTAAGGTCTAGCAAGAAAAAATATCTAAAATAGTGTCTTAAGCATGCCTTCATTTTTTATTGACATTTCTGGGGAACACCAAGGAAAGTCTCTTGTGATACGTATCAGGGTACTTTCCTTGTAACATGTCTCCATTTTGGTTAGACATGAACGTGATCGTGCCGCAGAACAAACAAAATTCTACCCTTCAGAAAAAATTGGTGTGACACCATGGTGCTCCTAAGTATTCTGCTGTGTACATGCACACACTTCTGCAAACCCCATTTATCATCCACACATCAGGCAAAATACACTGCAAATTTATTACATCGCCTAAAGGAAATAAAACACATTATCTCCTTATTCGAGTGTTCAAATTTAATTTCCTTTCAGTTTTTAAGTCTACATTAACAGCTTATATATTTAGTTTAAACTTCCAGATAAACAGTAAATAATTAGCTCTTCATAAAAATGGCAAGAGAGTATCTCCTGTGCTCCTTGCATCACAGTGCTTTTGTAGTTTTCATACTTTCAGCTGGGAGTGCTTAATACATCTTCCTATTTGCTTTTGCAGAACTATACTGCTCAGTAGCTTGGTAACAAGGTTTGACTGCTGGATGTGCCAATTAAATAATTTAGATGCTATGAAACGTCAGACATTGCCTCTCCTTTCCCTTCCTTAAAAAAAAAAAAAACAACAACAAACTAAACCCAACCAACCAACCAAGACATTTCTGGAATGTACTTACATTGTTTGGTGCAAGTAGACAAAGCACTGTATTAAATTGCCCTTGCAAATACACTGCTAACTAGTTCCAAGTAAAAGCTTCTCCAGATTTGCAAAATGTAGTATGGCTTGGGTTCCTAAATTTCCTTTACCTATATCTCTAACATTGTCTCTAAAATTGCCCATACTTAAATGTTTTCTGTTAAATTCAACATGAGTCTTTGAACACTGTACAGAGGAGTGTTCAAAGAACGGCATTTTAGAAATCAGCATTGTCATCATTATGAATCAGGATGTATTTTAAAAGCATGTAATTGATTTTCTTTTAAAATATTAAAGACGACAATAAAAAAAGCCCCACAAACTTTGGAATCTTGTTCTCAATGGAAACAATTATTGTTAACATCTGCTCTAAACATGAGCTAGAATATAAACCTTAATAATGTGGATGAAAATTCCAAGATCTGATACAACTTTACAGAAAAAAACCAGATTTGTATGAAATGTTCCATGTCTCTTATGGAGCCAAAGGCAATTTTTAGCTTGGTTACATCTGAAAAGGAATCCCTGTGGTCTTGGCCAGCTCCACTCCTCTCTCTATCAGGCTGCATTAAAACAAGCAGGAACAAAAAAAGGCAGAGTGCCACATTAGTGCCATCCTCTGCCTGGTTCTCTGTGGCTGCTGGCTGCTGACTGAGCACATGGATAATCTGACAGCAGCTCCAAGCGTCCCTGTTCCAGATGGCTGCTAGGGGACATAAGAGTGATAAGGGACACTGGCAAACCCCAAACACTATGGGACCAGTTAAGACAGAGGACATGAAGAGGCATCACAGGTCACTCCAGTATTGGTACAGGCCTAAATCTTAATCTAATGAAAGTAAGCAACCTCCTTAAAAAGGAGACTGAAAGCTGAAATGCCTTTCAATAAAGTTAACCATGCATGAATTAGAGAAATAAGGAGGTGGTCTTCTACTCTTCCCCAGCCAAAGAAACAGGATCAGTCTTTTCCTTTGCTTGGGTTCAGCTGTTGGGTTGGGTTGACTGTTGCAGTTTATCACCAGCTAATATTCAACATGTTTAACAAAGACCAATCAGCCAGTAAAGGGAAAATTGCTAGAAAGCAAACATACAGGCAGGGTACCAAACTAACAATTTAGTTAAAACAGTATAACCACAGCTTCAACAACACACAAACTGAGATAATGGGATTCACCTGGTCTTTCTAGGGAAGAAAGTTCTCTGCCTGTGCTTCTAGATCAGCCCACACAGACCAACCACTTCATTTACTGACAAATGTCCATTATCTTATTCTCTTTGTTAAATAAAACTATCTGCCAAGACAGGGAGTTACAAACCCAGACTTCCTAATAAAAAGGCTTCTAGCTAAGAGGACAGTAACAGGCAGACGCAACTGTGTAAGACAGCCATCAAAATCCTGACTGCAGCTACCCTGCAGCTCCTTGCACAGTGACTGCTCCACTTCCCTACAAAGGGGAAAACCACACCTATCCTAGCCTAGCCTAGCCTAGTCTAGCCTAGCCTAAATAAAGCAAGTCTCAGTTTGTGAAACATGTTACAGGGAGACCACTGAGCCTAAGGACTTCTGATAGGCAGCTCAAGAGCAGCAGGGAGCCTCAACACCTGCAGATCAGAAAAACTAGGAGCAACTCATTATTTAGCTCTTAGTAAGGACCAGGACTACCAACATACTCCCAAGTAAAAGCTCACCATAACAGTCTCTGTTACAAATTACATCATATGCAGCTTGCTTTGTGTTCTCAAGCTGTAGCTAAAGACTTCAAATTTGTCAGTCATTAATCTGAAATAATTTACTGCTTCTTCTGAACTGTTACCTTTGTTACATCAGTGTCGCTTCACGGTCAGTGAACCAGGCTGGTATCCTAAAAGTACTGGACAGGCTATAATGGCTTCTGAAACATCATGTCTTACCACGCCAATGAAATTCAAGAACAAACACAGAAATACTTAAAAATACAGAAGTACTTAAAATCTTACCTACATGACATACTTAAAGTCTTCTACAAGAATGGACTGTTTCCTGCACTCAAAATGCCCCTCTAGAGAAAGATCTCACGTCAAAAACAGGAAGGCAAAGGATCCCAGTCTAGTTTCTCTTCAAAGAGATGATAATCTATTGGTTTATCCACTAGACAAATTTCATATTTTCCAGAAATGAGGCTAATGTTTTGGAACACAGAATGTACTAAACTACTTGTTCTACATAACCACAGAGAGATTATTCTCCTGTGACATCACTCCCAGAAGATCATTGCAATGATCCTGCATTAACAAAGGTTCAACTAAAAGGCCTCCTTGAAGTTAGTTTTTTTCTCCTTAGATGTGATTTTGATACCCAAGTTAGCCCACTAAATAACAAGTCAAAGTTGAAATATTAAGCCTTTTTTACTGTATATTATTAAATTAAATTAACAAATTAAATTATGCTAATATATAGAATGCTAATAATGTTTCTCAGCTTTAGTCCTCTGAGATTGTATCTGTAAAATATAAAGTCAAAAGAAAAATTAGAACAAATTTTAATATATTTGGACTGTATAAAATAAAGAATAACATGGATCTTCCTCTATATAGACACTTTGCCTTGGGGGCTTTTGTTGGGTTTTCATATAATTATGCAAACAGAGGTTATAATAAAAAAATTGGCTTGAAAATCTGAATGTAATAACAGAGACATGAAATTTCACCTTTTAACATTAGAAGTTGAAGAAATCTGGACTTTTCCAAGAGTTTTAGACCTCCACAAACTACTTCAAGCAGCAAGATATTTCTTATATGGTTGTTTGGTGCTTAGTAGATAAAAATTTTTACATATATATGTCTAACTCTATTTAAGTATCTGTACTGTCACTGTGACTGCAAGGACTTGCTAAACTTGGCCTCCCCTTCACATCTTTGCTACAACTGGTCACCCCGGAAAAATACTTTACAGGTTAAGAGTTTTATGCTTCTCCTATCTTCAATTTTATCTTCTGCTCTCCACAAACTTCCACCTGCTCTCTTCCAGTCTTTGAGGAAGAACAACTTTTCTTTATAGCCCGTTCTGATAAAGGATTCAGAAAATGCAGCATTAATAAAAAACCCAAAAACCAAACAAAGCTCTATTAAACTTCTAAAGCTATTAGTTATCATTAACACTCCAAATATTTGCTGTTCCCTACTGCCGTGCATTTACATACAAGTATTGTTTATTTAAGTCCCTTGGAATCTCGACAGTTCTCTGGTACATAGGTAGATCATGCTAAGTAGAGTAGGGAAAGGTTTTGAACAGTCTGAGACCAGAAGTGGTTTCCATAGCAGAACTTCATACCCAGACCAACTGAGCAGCAATCCATCTCCTCAGGGAGTTCAGTGATTGCTCTGACAAAGTAATAGATAACAATCTGCCCAACTAACCCTTCCAGAAGCATCAAAAGCTCAGTTTTGTTGTGTTTCGTCCAAAGATGAAGTGATGCCACAGAGCCACAGAAAAATGCACTATGAACAGAGAAAGCTTTATGTCAAAAAGCATTTGAATTTATTTTATTAAAGTACTTAGAAAATAAGGAACTTAATCCAGAACTTGAAGAAATGAAGGACAGAAAAGGTAGTATGAAAAATGAGAGAGTGACAATAGGAAAGGCATGCCCTGTGCAAATTAGGAGATCCCTCCCACAGAGTTAATACACTGTTTTTATATTTAACAGAAAAAGTACTGATAAGACATATTTCAACAAAAATTAGGATTTGAATCTAAAGGCAACTTCTCTCACTAACTTCAGGAAGTGTTAGTATTTTCCATTGGTTTCAGACTGAAAAATCATGCAAAGATTTAATAATTTTCATAAACTGAACTGATAAGATGCCCAATTTCTGACAGCCAAGTAACTGGCTCAACAAGTGTCATCACACAGGCCATCTCAGTATCTTCCCCCTCCACCCCTCTTTTTTTACCAAAGGGATAAAAAAACCCAACAGAAATCTCTAAGATCTGTTCAGCCAACAGGGGAAAACTAATAATCCAAAGAAAGCCCTCTCTCTTAAGACAAAGGAAAAACATATAACACAGGGATTGTATTTATCTACTGGTGTCATACTGGGATCTGAAGAAGAAAAGCATTTTAGTCAAACAACAAAGCAACCCCTCCAGCAATACAGAAAAGCTGTTCTCATTACTTCAATATTGGAACCAACTTACATTTAGACACAAAGTAGTTCTACTGTCTCTCCCTTTCAAATACAATTTAGATTAAAAGCCAGTAACATTACATACTCAAGTCCTCCAAGTCAGTAAATTCTGAGAACGTTGCTTGCAGAATTTCACATTATCCCCCTGTCATAACACAGTCTCTAATTATATGATTCACTGCTTTAACTTTCTTGGGAGGAGACTGCATTACATTGTTTTCTTATCATTAATCAGTAATCATAAATCTCCATGTCGTACCCATTTGACTAACCCAGAATACTCAATTTTCAGTTTCCCTTACTAAAGTTTTAATTAAATTAAACAAAATTAAGTTTTTAATAAATATTCAAAATTGTTCCAATGAGATGACAGAGTGGTGTAACTTCCATTCTACAGAGAGAGACAAATAGTTAACAACCTAAAGTTCTCATTCCCTCTAGCAGAGACTTGCTTTGCTCCTTTCCTTCTAGCTTTCCTTTCCAAAATACAGAACGCTCAGTTTTGAACTTCAGAGTTTCATACAATTACCAGTGATGGCAAACATTAACACAGTAAAACACTCAAACAAACTTCTCCATATAAGAAACTCCTGCAGACTTATGAATGGATAACATGTTATGAGTTAATATTGAAACACCTAAGAAATCTCGGGAAAAGAAAGACACCATGCAGTCACTAATTCAGACAGAATATCTGAAGTACTCAGCTAGCCAAGAGACCAAATTATGCTCTATCTGTATGTGAACAGGAGGAACACTTTTCCTTTCCAAACACTCATAAGCAAAACCAGATATGGAATGCAAATGTACCAAGAATGCTTGAGACAGTATATTGACGGGATCACAAAAAGTAGCATTGCTATATCAAACTTTGCACTATGGTTGTCAAACGTGAGCTATTAAGACTCAAACTTCTTTGACAATGGAAAGAGATTAAAGTATTCACTTTTGTAGGAAAGAAAAAAAACCAGTCTCTTCCCTTGCATTTCTGGTTCACAGCACTTTTCTGGCCCTGCCTACGTGAGTGGATCAGCTAAATTACCACTTAAATACCTTGAAGAATGAGGAAAGAAGGCTTACAAGCAATTGCAGGAATAAAGCAACTCAAACACAAATTTTTAGAACAAAGCATCATTTATATCCCATGGGCACATATCAAATGTCCCTTGCTTTAAAACCCACAACATCTGTTCTCTCCTTGGACTTTTATTTTTAGTTAGCTGTAGATAATCTCATATAAATACATCTGGCTCCGGAGAAACCAGCTGCAATATGCAAATTTTACTGAATGGAAAACATTTGGGGAATTATTTTCTAGCTGCCCGTTCCCAGACAGTCTCACTCTTTCCTTTCTCAAGATGGACTGAACTCCACTTCCTCATGTGAGTAACTGAGACTTGATTCAAACACCATGACTGGGCATACATACATCATTGTACTTTCAACAGTAAAAACCCAGGTGCAATCTGAAGTCAAAGCACTAAGACTTAAAGCTGTCAACTGTGGACTCTTCCTAGTTGTCAAAAAGAATAATTGCTATAAAAAGTGAATGTGCACATCTCCCCTGTCATCCTCCACATTCTACTTGAAAGCAAGTATTATTGAAAAACTATGTTCCGCAAATGTATTTTCCAGTGTTGCATAATCAACAAACTCCAGAAAACTACTGCAGTTAACATTAGAAAAAACCCCTCCAAACTATTAAATGCACCATTTAAATTCATTGTGCTAAATACCTTCTCATTCTGACAGAGTAATTTGAAGCCTGACTCATAGTTCGGATTACGGTTTGTGAGGCAGGCAATCGGAAATGGAAAAGCTAATGTCCATCAGCCTAGCTATTTTCTATATACTGTTTTTATATTAGCATTTCAAAGAATCTATGAATTAGAAATCAGCTGTCTCCAGATGTGCAGTGGGACTCCAGTTACTCCAAAAAACCTCACAAATTATGTCAGGAAATCCAAGAAAAAGTAATCAGTACTTCCAAATTATTTAATGCACTGTTAATGACTGTGTTATTATAGCTTGCAAAATGCTTTTTAAAATCACAAATGATGACTTTAAAATGCTCTCACAAACACACTTATGGCAATGCACACAGACTCCTCTTAGGAACTGGTTATTACATTGGTAGTCAGCATCCATACTCAGCAGATTTTGTACCGTATCACACTCGTAACAACAACAACAAATTAATCTCTTATTCTTCTGTTTCCCAAAACCAACCAGCAATGTAATGTCACAGTTTAGTTAGCCCGTGTTACCAGAAGCCAAGCAGAATATTCTTCTCTAGGTGAACAAGTGCTAGTACCCATTCATATTTTGGCACAAGCTGCTTCATTAGCAGCTTGACATCAAACCAGAATAGCAGCTTTCTGCAATAATGACCTACTGTGTTATTTTAAGATGAAGTGTGTTTTGGACACTGAAGAAAAAAAGAGGGAATATTAAAACATATTAAATTTTTCCTTATGATGCCTCAAAACATATAGTTGAATGCATTAGATAAACAAATGTATGCAGTCAAAGTATAACTAATTTCCTTGAGAATAGCCTTCTATTTTGCAGATGCATTGAAGGTTTTGAGCCTTAGAAGTAAGCACTTTGGACAATGCTGAAGGTTAGATTTTGTTTTGTTTCCTCTGAATATTTGTTGCAGGGATTACAGAGTCTTGAGAAAAAATATGCTTTTCTGTTTGCCCTCATTTTTCCCAGCAGACAATAGCTGCTACTGTCCAGCGTTTAAATGACCTTTGCCCTGCCCTCCTACTTTGTTTCCCTTAGGAATGTTATTCATCCTTTTGTAACACTTTGCAACTCACTATTGCCTTACTTTTTCCTGCCACGTTTGTTCTGGTCTTTAAAAGAGAACATATATACTGTTTCAGTCTAAAGGAAAAAAAAAAAAATTAAAAGGAAATCATTAAGATCTGGGAGAACGTCCAGAGACAAATATTTATGTTGTACTTCAAGGTAATCTGAGTTTTTACCCATAACTTTACCAAAAGTAGTGAACTTGCTGTAGACACAACTAATTACCACATTAAATACAAAATTTAAGGATATTTCTATTTTTCCTCATCTATTATCTCTCATTGCTCCCATGTCTTCATCAACATTTAATCATGATGCAGTTGTAAGGGAAAAGAGGTTGCACCCCCATCCATCTCAAACCTTTGATGATCTTTGTATACTCACACCTTTCCTTAGAAAACCTGAATTTGTTTAGGACAGACATAATCCTTATCTACACTAACAGTTTTCACAACGTATTCTCACTGTTGCTATTGCTTCTTCAGATACACAGACACAGAGGAACAAAGGCAGATCTCCTGCTTTTGTGACACACCTGTGCAGCTGAATATTAGAGACTGAACTTCTTTTAATAACCACTTCTCATGTATATAGAGGTACAGTATGTTCCTTTGAAAATTTCTTTGAGAAAGTACCTGAAAAGCATAATTTCAACTTAAGAGTCTAAAGGATAAATGACTCGACTTCCTCAACAAGAACGTAATTTTCACAGTCAGCAATACAGAATAATAACATTTTCCTTGACCACAGTTCTTTGCCTAGGAGTAGTAAAGATACTGGTAATAAAACACAAAAGTATCCAAAGATTATAGGAAAATGGCAGCTGCAAAAGTGCAAAATTTTGAACTACTTTAGAACTCCTACATATTGAAATATACTTTGGCAATCAAACCTAACTTTCAAAAATACATAAAGAGAGAATACAAAGCTTAAAATACAGGGTTTAAATAATCCTTCTAAAAATAAGTGTTACATGGAAACATTTACAAAACCTTACTGTTAGGAAAATTATACAGAACATTATAAACAACATATTGACAATTTAGTTAATCCAATGAGATAGGTACAATTTAAACAATTGCCAAAACAAAAATTGTTTCTAGAGGATATGGTTGGTGCAACACTAAAATTTTTCAAAATTACAACTATCTACTGTGAACCAGCAACCCTGCAGGAAAAAAAATATTTCTTCGCCTTTTAATTCACCAGATTATTTCTCCCCATGCTGGTGGTATACACTAGCAAGAAAAATGAAGTCTTTGTTTCCAGTCTTCCTTTTATTTATAGTTCTGTGCCTCCCACAGCCTCAAGCAATGAAAACTGCCACTGGAAACATCGCGACATCACGTCAAATCACACAAACAGTTACTACTCCCACATCACACCCAACTGTGGAAAACCAGAGCTCCCTCCTATAAAAGGATAGCTGATAGCACAGCACATGGTATTTCATTCTTTATGTGGGTTTTTTTTTCTTTTCTGATTTTTTCAATCCTACTTAATAACCCAGCTGCCAGTCATCGTGCCAATAACCAGGAAGAGGGTTTCATAGCCATGACAGCCAGTTCCTGCCTAACATCAGGATTTAAAATGGACTGTCCTGCAATCCATCCCTCAGTTCAGAACATCTCAACTTCTGCAAACAAGTAAGTGCAAAGATCAGCCCCATCATTTACCGCTTTGCCAACTGGCTCCTCATTCCTCGGGCTGAAATCCTTGGCAGTTTAGCTGAGATGCTCTTGTCTGCCTTCCAGCTGCCTGCTGGGATGAGCAATATTTACCATCTTACTCTTCAATCAGAGGGCAACAAATAACAGCGTGAGTTAAAAGGGGACCAATTCCCATTCCGGCAGGAGTATTTGAACTACTGTCTTCAGGGAAAAAATTCAAATAGCCTCCCACATACTCACCGAAAATTCAACGTTAAGAGGAGCTTTAATCTTTTAGATGCAACAGTGAAAATGTCCAGCCACTTCAGAGGAGAAGCAGTTAACAGCCTAACAGTGAGTGTCTTCTCCAGAGCCCAGCTGCTGGTAGCACAGAAACCTGCTCTGCTGTGAGTTTTCTTTCTGGAAAACTGTTCAGCATTTTGATGCTGGAACACAATAATGTGAGTCACTCTATTTGAGGGCATGGTTTTATTTCAGATTAATAGGGGGGGGAAAAATCATTTTACATTTTACAATTACGCTCTTAAGTTTTATGGGCGCACATGATCACTTAGGATTAGATATGCACAGACCTTAGTGCTTAAAAAAATTATTAGAAATTCATCTCTGCACAACTCAACATGTGAGGTAAGTTATGCACCATCTATCAGACAAACAGCAATTCCAATCATATTTACTGTGATTTAAACACCACTCAATTTATCAACTGCAGTAGCTATAGACAATTTATACAGTCTTTGTATAGTTTTCTCATTAAAATGTCCCATCTATTCTAACTACACATAATGAAAGGTTTCTGGCTAATACTAGATGACAAATGTAAACTAAAACCACAAGAATGTCTAATTAAGGAGAACTGGAAAATTATGAAATCAATTTCAGTTTGCCTTACTCTTTTACTAAAATAGCCACTATGTTAAAGTAAAACACTGGAGAGAAGTAAAAATGAAATTTACTGTGTTGCAATATTTTACAATAACTAACAAATTGAAACTTGAAAAAATAATTCTAAAAGTCAACATATTTTAGACCTTCTTGCTACAAGTCCCCAAAAGGTATAAAAAAAGTCTGCTTTTAAAGGTCAAGATGATAGCATCGTGCATACATGACATACATGATAGATCATACACTTTTTCCCGTGTTTCAATAAAAATAAGTTTTACCAAAAAAACCCCAAAACTCTAAATATTTAAATTTCTTAATTTAAAAGAGATATTTACCTTAAAAAATGTGGTCAAATGTAGGAGTCATTGAAAAAGTTGTGCATTTTGGTTATTATGGGGCTTTATTTCAAGTAGCAAATCAGCTTAAAAAAAAACCACCCTCAGTTTAAACAAAAACTTCGAAGGCCACAGTTCATGGTTTACATTTGCTGTATCAAAATTTGCCTAAAGCAACCCAAAACATGTTATTCTATTCTATTTTAGATAATTGTAGTAACTCATAGCAGCATGAGATGCTAATAGACTTGAAACAAGGAGAGCAATTTTAACAGTTGGGACTATTAGTAGCACCAGAACATCATGCTACTTCTCTGATCAATAGAATAAAAATTTGACAGGATGTTTAACATCACACTCTGAAATGATGCATACACACTGAATTTAAGAAAACATCATACTACAGATTTTTTACAACTAGTGTGCTAATGTACACAATTGGTTAATTCAACTCTTTCTATTCCACAGGATAAGACTCTCTACATTTAACCTCCAGATTTCACTAATTGGCCCAAAGTAAAGCATTGACCTCTGTGGGGATATCATGCTTATTAATGATCAGTTCAAGGATACCTAGACTTCAAAAGAAGCCCCATACTAAAGAGAAGAAAGTCCTACTTGCGTACCTGGTAGCAAATCAGTAAGAAGAAACCTATAAATGTACCACATATCATAGGAAGCATTCATTATAAAGTGAAATTCATACAACAAAATTTAAAAAAACATGAAGAAATTAAACAGAAGTTTGATTTTATTCTAATATGCATTTTAACATAGAAAACCTAATGTTGAAACTATAGTTACTATACTTAAATCACAGCATGCTCTCCAGTGATTTAGTATGCACTTCTCTAAGCTTATATCAATCTCAGCAGAGTAAACTGAAACACACGTGTATCCAAGGTTTTAAAAACTGTCTTATAAGATTATATAATGCAAGTAATTAAGGACTGCACATGAAAAAGGCTAAAGACAAGACTCTATGCTAGTTTAATTACAGCTTTCTGATGTGAATACTCAACTGCATATTACTGAAGTTGTATACATACATACATTTTTATATATATTTGTATATATACATACATACATTTTTTCTGTTTACTGAATGCATAATAAAAATACTTAAACATTAATTCAAAAGAAAAAATCACAAACACAGCATGATATAGAAGTAATCTAGTTTATGCTAAAAATAATCTGATTTATATTGCTGTAATCTACAGGGAGTTTGTAACCATTTTGCCAAGACTTGCCTATCTTCTTTTAATTTTCTGTTTGCCACTGAGAAATTTTTATTCATTCTGTTTCGTCAGTACAATGATTTCCATTTCAACAAGTGTGTTGATACAATCTTAAAAAACTCATTTATGAGTAAGCAACCTTAATCTCTTGTATTACAGAGTTCAAGAGCAACATATATAATTTTAAAAATGCCACACAATATTCCAGTGTAAACACAATCACTATGCAGTACTTCCATGCTCGAGATTTCTTACCATACCCACAAAGAAGATCTAAACGTGTTAGAAACCAAATGTTTTATAAGTACAAAAATTATACATGCTTTTTTCATTTAAAAAAGAGATATGCAAGGTTTCTAGAAAGACAAAAATACACCAGAGAACAGATCTGTTCCACTCAATACTTAAAAAAAAATATTTTTTTTAAATCAAATTAGGCTTCAAAATACAGTTAGAAATATCACACCCAAAAACCAGCTCTGCTACTACTAGCTAACCCATAGCAATGCAAGTCCACTACTGAAATAAGTAATCTGTAATTTCCATAAGAAACCATTGAATCACAGAATGGTTTGGGTTAGAAGAGACCTTCAAGATCATTTACCTACAACCCCTCTGCCATGGGCAGGGATACCTTTCACTAGACCAGATTGCTCAAAGCCCCATCCCAACCTGCCCCTGAACACTTCCAGTGCTGGGTCACCTACAGCTTTTCTGAGCAAACTGATCCAGTGTCCCATCACTCTCACTGTAGAGAATTTCTTCCTAATATCTACTGTAATTCCAGTTTGAAGCCATTCCCCCATGTCCTATCACTCCACATCCTTGTAAGTGCCTCTCCAGCTCTATTGTAGGCTCCCTCCAGGTACTGGAAGGTTGCTCTAAGGTCTCCCCAGGACCATCTCTTCTTCAGACTGAACAACTACAATTCTCTCAGCTTGTCTTTACAGGAAAGGTCTTTCAGCCCTCTGATCATAAGTAAGTAAGTAAGTAAGCAAATAAATAAATAAATAAATACCTGCTTGTGTAAAACAGTACTACTTTTAATCCTTGTTTCAGGTGCAGTAATTTTTCACTGAAAGTTTAGCATGAAATAAATCATATTTAATGTATTTAATAAATGAAAAATAATTTGCCTTGGCATACTTTCTGTAAATTACAACAACTGAGATATCTAGTTGCACAAGCTAGAGAAATGCATTATTTCTCTTTTAGGGTACATGAATGTTTCCTCATTCCAGCATCTAAATGTAGCACAAGATGATTTCTGACTCCCCTTAATCTTAGGTACAAACTAAATAAGCAGTGGACAATTTTTTTTTTTAAAAAAAATATTATTATATTAATTTCACAGATCAAGAACTAATGACTAATTTAAGCTCTCTGGAAGACATTACTACAGCATCTAAAATGTTATTGCTTCTATTTTCTACACCACTTTCCTGCTGAAGATTATAGTCTGTTTGGCAAGGACAATAGGAAAAAACCCCATGTGCTAGCTCATCAGCAGGCACAGTTCATAACCTGCCCATTAGCCTAAGCTGACTTTATCAGTAACCTTCAGCAGAAGAGAGGAGTGGTAACAGTTGAAATTGCTACAGATAAACCTATCAAAAGCCATGACTCAGCACACAAAGTGATCTGCCCAATGTCATATATTCAGCTTAAGAGCTGGAACTAAACAGTAGCTCAGAGCCATAACTACAAGACAGCTTTCATTAATGCACTTTATTACCGAGGGCAAAAAAATGAAATTTTCTGAATTCATCCTGTAAATTTCAGGATTTTTCTGAGTGCTTCCAGTCCTTCCTTCTTTCCCATAATGTCCAACTCCACCCAAGCCTATAAAGAACTAAAAAAAATCCACAGCTTACCAAGAATATTCTCTCTTGCAACATAGAAATTTTTCAGATTCACATACTGGAATATTTTCATATGGCTGGGCTGGGGAGCAACCTTGACCACAGCAACCTGAACTGAAAGAATACTTCTAGATTTGGTCTAGAAGCTGATACAAGCTCATCTCTTTCAGCAAATTCAGTTGCAGCTGATTCTTTCTACCCATCATCATATGCTTATTTTGCTTTCTTTTAAAAAGTATGAATTCATCAGAGGTACCTTGTATGTAACACTGGCTGAATACAAAACACACCAATCAATATTTATGAATATATGAATACAATGGTTACTAAATATAGTAGTATACTGATGGTATACTTGCTGCGCCTCCATCTTCACATACAGGCTGAAGTACAACTTCCTAGTACAACCTATTATTTGTTCTAAAGGAAACAAGTGTCACACTACCTCTGAAAACATGCTGTTTTCACAGCTTGCTACACTTATTGCAATGGACAGCAGAATAAGCTGCTCTGATAAGAAACTTTAGCAGAGAAGGCAAAAACAAATGAGTGGTGTGTAAAATGCATCATGACTACAGGAGACAGTCTTGTGAATCAGATTCCATCTAACTCTCCTTGATATTCCATCTAACTCTCCTTGATCCACTCAAATGTACATGTTGAGAATTACAGGCCTCAACCCCCATCTGCTGGAAACAGGATCTAAATGGTAATCCAATTCACTGAATATATTTCAGAAAGTATTTTTGTATCATAATATAACAGTCTTTCCACTAAGGGCTCAGACTTCAATGGCAAGGGACAAAAAAAAACAAACAAACAAAAAACCCCACCAAGCAAACAAACAAGAAAAATGGGGAAACTAATAAAAAATTATTTGTTGCCACTCTTCTCCACAAAAACTTAAAAATATTTGCATCATATCTTTATAAAGAAATATAACTTGCTATAAGTTTATCCACCAAGTGAATGACTATTAAGAAACTAAAAACTTCTTACTTGATAATAACTCATTTGCCTTTTCCACAGCTGTTTACAGAATGTGTACACTGAAACTAATTTTCAGTATCTTCACTTCACTTACACACTTACAGAAAGCAAGAAATACTAATTTTGCCACAATAGAAATTAGTACTTAATACTTTCCCACTACTACTAAAGTTATAGATTTTTTAAAAGCCATGTTTAAATTATGTATTGACATGTAACAAAGACCTGATATCTTGAAGGATCCAGTGGTTCTTTCCTTATTTATACCACTGAAGACTACAATTAAACCTATTTTACAGCCTTCTTCATCTACATATTAATGTACAAATAAGACTATTCCATTCAAAATGAAGGCAGCAATTTGCCTCGTCAATCACTGCCACACCTCAAAATAATTTAGGGGCAGGAACGACAGGATAGCTCGTTGCTTCTGTCCCAGTACTTTCCAAAATAATCTGAGAGTCAGAAATATTACTAAAAGAAGCAATTTCTACAGTAGCTTGGAATCCTAAGCTCTCCCTGTCTGACACACCAGGTTTTCATAAAAGAAAGATCTCTCCTTCACATCTATCAATGTATATTTAATCTCACATTATTTGATACTGTCCAGTATTGAGTTTTAAAAGGTTTTTAGTAAAAGAATCCTAAATCAATTTTGAGTATTGAAACTACAAATTCTTTTGGAATACAAAAACAATACTGAAAGCAAATATAAATTATCTTAAAAAAAAAAATAAGATGGTACGGGAACCTAAAGCGCCCCATGGCACTGACTTGTTCACCCAGCCAGCATGCTGACAGCTCTTTCCATTCCACCTTTTCTTTGAGTTAATGAAATAGACTGATCTTCATTTGAGAAATCCAGGTTAATCTAAGTACCAACAGACATTCACTGAAAATTTGTTTTCTTAAAATTGCACCCTCTAAGGTCGCTGAGATGCTTTTTAAGAAGCAAGAAAAATAAAAAGCTCAAAATTTTCAAACTCCAACAAAAATAATTCTCTTACTGGGAGTCAAAACCTGCTTAACATACAAGGAATTTTGAAAACATTTAACCTACAATTACTATTCAGTCTACAGATGATCTTTTTTTGGCTAAAGGCTTTTGTGCCCTATTAAAAATTAATTTTTTACTTACTTCATATCTATTTCAATTCTGTTATAGCATAATTTTAGCATACTGCCACCAGTGGCACTTACAATGCTCACCATATTGAGTATTTAAAGCAATTTCACCTTTGAGAAATTAAGGAGAAAAAACCATCCTTCATACTGATTTGGAGGCATCTGTTGTAAAGTAATACTAAAGGTAGCTGATCTTCTTGAATCAGAATTGCTTAGTGGCCCTGGTAGTTGTTTTACTCCCTCTCTGTTTTCTACTGACCTTTTGCAATTGACAGAAATAAGTATTTTTCTTTTTCTGGCATGGTCTGCACTAGAGTAGAGATGACTTAGAGCTCTTCAGCCTGTAGCTGGGTGGATAGTGTCCCCTTCTCACAAACAAGAACTGAAGAGTCCACAGCCCCACATCCTGAACAAAAGGCCTATGTATTTTGGGAAGCACTCAAGACACTGAAATGCTGGGTAGGGTTTTTTTGCTGTTGTTATTTTAATTGACTGTCCTATTTTAAGTGGAGTTTTTTGTTTTTGAAGAAAAAACAACTTTTGAAGGCATCCTCAAAGTAACCGTTTCACTCCAGAGAGGCTTTCATACTGTGAATGCCAGTGAAGGACTGCAGTTCAGGGTTAGTTTCACTCAGCTGTGAAGAGGCAGGTTTTCAGACACTGTTTTTCAGAGGTACCTATGGGCTACCTGCAGTGGATCCCTGTGGAATACCAATCATTGGGAAACCAAAATCATAGTTCATGGATGTAAGCTGCAGTATCAAGCACCTTAACAGTCAAGTCTTTGCCAGTCTAGCAAAAGACAGTAAGAATATAAACACAATTGGGTCAGAGAGAAAATATTTGATGTTGCCCAATCAACAGTGAAAACAGGTTTCTGCAGAAGAGTGCTATGGGATATATATGCTAACTGCTGCAAAAAATGCACCTAAAATTAATTTCAGAAACTGGCATTTATATTAAGATCTCTCACAAATAATTGTCATGGAAAGCAGATTGAATTTCAACAAGAGCACGTGTGAGGCAAGGATTCCATTAATAAACCTTATCATTAAATCTACTATGATTAAGTCTCCACTCACAAAGGCTACTGCTTATTAACAGATCTTTCTCATCTCGACAACGTATTAGCTTAAGAGATAGATGAACAGCTTATTTTTACTGTTAAAATGCTGGAGGCTAAATTTAGTTTTTGACAGTGACAGCAGCTCTGATGTGCCTTGGTGGCACATTTCATTGCAATGTTATCGTTACTAACTGGAAAACCCAAACACTGAAAGCACACACAGGAAAATGCTGGTGGGTATGTTTAGCATTTAACAGTCTTGTCTATTCAAGGATGATTCACTTCAGAGAAGCTTCCAGCACAATGTCACTTGGAATAAGAATTTCTCCTAATTTTGCCAGCCTTGGACTAAGCAACATGCAAAGCAGAGTAGTGATGTAAGCTAGACTCCAGTGTTTTGGGTTCCACCTCCAGCCAAGAACAGGCTGGGCCATACAGTGGTAATAACCTTGGCAGCGCTCTCCTCTGCTTCCAGCACTGCCAATACTAATGAAACAAAACTAGACGCAAGAGGTTCCTTAGAGACTTCGTATTAATGCTGCCTGGCTGAAACTATCTCTAATGCTTGTACTAATTATCCTTGAGTAGATTAGACCAGAGAGTGCCAAGCCACTCCAGCAGTCCTTTCTGTGCACACTCTGCTGGGTGACCGTATTTCCAACCTCAAAATCATATTAAATGGTTCACACCAACAGAAATTGCAACAAAGCCCTAGGTTTAAAAATCATTATAGCTACATCAAGACAATCATTACTGATGCACCCTGATTACAAGAGATTAAAAATACATAAACTCAAGCAATACATGACAATTCACATAAATAAAAAATAAGTGATAAAGAAAAAAGTAGAAGGCAAGCAGTAAAATACACCCATGAAAACCCTAGTTTTCCATTTCATTTGAAGTATTGCACAGAGTAAATGGAGAATGTGCAAAGGGAACAAAGGGATGGTTTCTACACACCAGTAGTTCAGCTTTCTAGTGCCAGCATTTTATATGGCCCATTACAGACCCTTTTATTCCCTCATCTGCATGCATCAAGTAGAACAGTTATTCTTCATCTAGAGCTATGATGAGTATGTACTTGTACTTCTCAATAACACTACGTTTGTAGAGCCTCAGTTGTATTCTCTCCTTGGAGGTAGAAGACTGAGGTTCTATTCTACTTTTTCAAAAAAGAAAGGAATATTACACTGCTCAGTGATTCTTCTCAAATACAGATTTACTACTAAGCATTCAAACATTTTGTAACATAAAGCACACAAAATTTAATCTTTTTTTTCTTTTTCTACCACCTAGAAAGAACATACTTGAATAAGGGAAAGGCTAGATACAGTGTGCAAGGTCATATGAAAACTGAAGTCCACCTACATCTCAATATACTTTGATATTAGTATTTTTAAGGGAATAAAACTAAGATTACTGCTTTTGTTTTTTCCTTCAAATTCAATAGCAGTCATATAATTCCCACAGGATCACAGAGATACAGCATACCTGAAACATAATATTCTAAGTTATGTATGCTTCTAATGCTGCCATTTTAAAGCAATTTAACTTGTAAAAACCCCCTTAATTTATGATTTACCAAATAATAGTTTCTTTCAAAACAATAATGCTCCACCATCTGAAAGCTTATCCAAGAGATACTATTTTCTCATTAAAAACAGAAGTCAGAAACAAACAATTTTCTCCAAAATTATCTCATCTTCACATGAGGAAAATGAGAAGAGAAGTATCACAACTAAGCCAACACAAACAACAAATGTTATGTTCCCCATCTGATAGTCAAAAAGTAGAGGAAAACCACACTTTGAGCCACGGTTAATTAAGTGCTTTCCAGACAAAGTATGCAATCAGAATTATTTTATCTCATCAAATTATTCACTGTGGGTACAACCAAGGAGATTAAGAAAAAAAAAAAGAAAAAAAAGAAAAAAGGTTCTATTTCCATAAAAAGCATCATTCATACCTGCAATACATGATCCAACACGGCATGAGATCTAACCACCAAACCACAGACGTCTTGGCATGGATTTCCCCTAACCTCTACTGGAGCACTGAAAGTGATGACAAAACAATTCTCTGGCTCAATGACCCCAGCACCCGCCTGGGATGTGAACAGTTGGGTTTTAATCCTTTTTCCAGTGAATTTTTTTTTTTTTCACAGAGTGGAACAACTTCAGTTGTTCCCCTTTAGAAAGGGGGCCAAAACTCTACATGATTAAGCCACTACAATCACTGGTACCAATCTTCACAGCACATTAAATACTGAACCAAAGGCTGATTTACCTTAATTAAGGAAATTCACTGAAGGCGGATTTAATGCATACTGACAAAATGACAAAACAGAGGAAACATAGGCCTTCTATATCCAGTACAATTTTTTCAATGCTTTTTGAAAACATTGCATGCAAAGACAAACAAAAATCAGAGAGATAAAGTACAAAATATCTGTTAGCCCTCAATCTAAACAGCAAGCCAACATTCCTAGGTCCTTGCTGACTCACCTTCATTAGAAAGACAATATGAAATTCAATGGAATATTTACCAAAAATATGCATAAAATCACTGTTTTATCAAAACCTAACATGACCAAGAAACAGCACCCTCTGCAATTTGTTGCTGCTATCAGAAATTACTGTGCTCCCTAGAGTGTCATCTGTTGCCTTGATCATTCATGCAAAGCCTGGTGCATTTCTTCCTTCTTGTTAACACTCTCTCAAAAATTCCATTTTTCTTCAGGCACGCATCCGTCACCCAGCTCTGCTATTTATGGTCAGTTTTATCAGTCTTCATAGAATAGTCTTCCCTGTTCCAGACTTATTCTGCTGATCAGTGCCTTTAGCAGCAGCTTTATTACTTCTGCTACCAAAGGAACACTGGTGTCCCTCTAATGAAGCATATTTACTGCACTTACTGATTTTTACCAGATCTGTTTTTATGGAAGCCATTAACACTCCTCTGTATTCCAACAGAATATTTTCCAATGTATATTTTAATAGCAAAGTTCAAAACTGCAATTTTATTTCTATAGCTACAAGATCCTGAAAAATATAAACATAGTGAGTGTTTACGTAAGACCACTTTGGACAGATTTCATCCATTAACTTTTATATGCTGAACAGACGAAAGAAATCTGCAAAAAAGTACTCCTGTTTCAAAACACAGAATGAATCAAATGTTATTCCATCCACCAAGTACCACTGCTAAGACATTCAAATTCATTTATCCTATAAAAATCAACTACCTTCTCCAAAAACAAAGCACAGTTTGGCATCTAATGGTATGTTCAGCCTAAATTTCAATAATTGGAATCCACACCCAAAACCAGAGCTCTGTGGTGCTGACAAAGCCCCAACAATTTGGTGCCAAGTTTGGTCTTCTTTTGTAAAAGCAGAGGGTTTTCCTTAAGTTAAAAAAGCCACACTCTCACAAAAATTTCATTACCTCTACTGCTTTCCCCAAAACAAAACATGCAGAAAGAATATGAATCTCTGTTTTTAAACATATTTATACTTTCAAGTCTAGAAAACTGGTGCATAACTTGATATTGGTTTATTTGAAATCTTAGAAACTCTTACTAATGCTCTAGCTCTGAGCACCAGTGATACTTGACTTCCCAAGAAATAGATGCTCTTCCCAGAAAGACGTGGGGTTCCAATGTTACAGTGCAAATAGCCGTAGTTAGAAGAGAGAGCACGATGATTTCCTAAACGAAACTGCAGCCAGTGTCCAGGCCTGAGGGTGAAGTTATCTGTCAGAGCACAAAGAGGATTTCT
This sequence comes from Phylloscopus collybita, assembly GCA_027886175.1. Classification (NCBI taxonomy): domain Eukaryota; kingdom Metazoa; phylum Chordata; class Aves; order Passeriformes; family Phylloscopidae; genus Phylloscopus; species Phylloscopus collybita. Next base: position 36,281,821 of record JAJNNQ010000009.1, on the reverse strand, counting down.
CCAACATCATAAGGTATCTTACAGAAACAAAACTTACTAATTCCTGAAAGTAACAACTTTAAGGTTTGCTTGAAACACAAAATGTGGAATACTGGAATACTTTGTTTTCCACTTACTGTAGGTGAGACTGTGCTGTGGTTACTGCATACTGGGCTAAAAGGTTTTTCAAGCTGTAAGACACGCCTAACTACAACGACCAAGGTAGTGTGTGGTTTGATTCGGATAAATTACCCTGAACTTCACTCTGGCTATGTGCAACTGGGCTCCAATCTGACTGTATCTAAGTGAAGCACCACTGAAATCTCTTGTAAGAAGATGAAAAATTTTATACATTCAGAACTTTCTTCTAAGGACTGTACCTCTGAATATTTTAAGTCCGTATGTTCCATGACTGCAAGTACACAACTGTCTCTAAAATAATTTTATTTCTTTTTTAACCATTTCTAATATAAGCTCTTACTTGTGAACTGAGCAGTACACTACAGACAAAAATATACACCCACCTAGGCAACTACAGCCTACAAACCCCAAGAAAAGGGGCATAAACTTCATCAGCCAATCTATCTCTGTAACTCATGTAACTCCTAAAAACATCAAAAAATAAGGAACTGTGTGGTAGCACCTAACTGCAGACATTTTAAAATCTCTAAAAGGAATACGGATGCCACATTACATAAATTTTTACTCAGAGAATATTTTAAAAATGGCACTTTTTACATAAAATTCTGATTGCTGCAGGAAAAAAAAAAAAAGGAACAAACACTTCCTGACAGTTGAGCTGGTTTAACTCATACCCCCATTTTCCTTGGATTCTTTTAGTGTAAACTCAGAAAATTTGAAACAAGTATTATACTTAAAAGAAGTCTCCCTATCAAACACTACACAGGCAATTATAAATATTCCTTATTTAACTGATTAAGACATAGTATTTAATATTTTCTTTTTAGATAGAAAAACCCACACCACCTGTGTATGGACTGCAGAGGATAATTGGTTTCTCTTCTATGCCATTTAAAATAAATTTTGATGTCTTTCACGCTGTTCCATTAAACAGTAGAGTGATAAAAAAATAGGAAAGCATAAATGACATCAGTTCCCTGTTGCAAGTAACATAATTCTGAATTGAATATATGAAAAAGTATGATTTCCAGAGAAAAGAGCATTAACCCATGACAGGAGCTGAAGTTAGAAACAAGTTTACCTTGACCCTTATGTTTCTTTCTGGGTTCAGAGGTTTCAGTACAAGAAGATAAACATTTATTGAAATTTTTATATACTTTGGGAACCCATTTCCAGAAACACCCCACTAGTTATTCTATTTCTGCACTGAAAAACCAATTCCCTTATTAGTTAAAGAAAAAGTAAACAAAATCCCCCTTACAGAACAGAAACAATGTATTTTGAAACCACAGTTCTGGAAAGATAGTTCTTTTAATGGTATTGTGGAAAGGTGAGCTGCTCCGACAGATTGAAAAGATGCTGAAAATATTGTTTTTCTTGGAGAATGTGTACCATGAAATCCATTCTTCTTATCATCATAACTGAATTCAAAAGAATAGATTGCAACCAATGTTAGTAACGTGAGCATGATGCTTAAATCCTTATTTTCAGTTATTACTAATTGAAGGAAAGACAAAAGACTGAGGAAATATGGAAGCAAGATGAAAGAAAATGCCATCAAATCAAAACAGTCACAGATTATGTTTTTCTTCCTTCTTTGAGAATCGTTTTCAATTTCCCAGCAATTCCTAGGACACTAGCCACCCATTTCCTATATTCTTTTTGAGTTTATTTATTGAAATACAGAATTTGTAGCTTTATTGTTTCTATAAGAACAATGAGAATACATTATTAACATTTTAAGAATCTGGTGAAGAATCTCAAAGTGCTTGAGAGATATGCCAGAAATAATCCTCAAAGTTCTGAATGGAAGTTCTTCGACCATTTTGGAACTATACTAGTCTAAACGTCACATAATACATGACATGCTATTACAAAATAAGCAATGAAAAATAAGATAACACAGTATTCAAATACACACATACTGAATGAAACGAGATGGCATGTGAGTCAACACACACGTCTTTCTCACCTCTTGTCTAGCCAACACCTCCATAGCAACTTTTCTATTCTGATGCTCTCTAAAACCTTCCTCAAACATCAAGCTACCTTGTCAGCTTGCTCCTGCAGCATTTCCCCCTCACCAAGTCTCTAATTCAATTCCACTGAGCCAAGAGTCATTTGCTTGATCCCATTTCCTCCGTAGTATTTTATCTAATTGGTCTATTGCTATGTTCCAAGCTGGCTTGGGTTATGTTTATTCTATTGTTTATTGTTTATAAAATGTTTATTCTATTTTTCTATCTGATGAAACTGGCTGGGGAGATGTTTTCTTTATCTCTTGTATAATCCATTCCTCATAGCTCCAGGGGGGGAGGGGGCAGATGCCTTCTGATAATGGGCCAACTGTTAAAACCAGGTGGAGCAATTGTTCCTTATCTCTTCCACGACCTGTTCTTCCTCTGGGGGATATCTTCTGGTAATGGGCCATTAAGGCTCACCAGATGACTGAAAACATTCCATCATCCCATTGTGAGATGCTCCACCCAGTGGGGAGAGCCAACCACTCCTACCTAGATAAAAACTGAGACTCAGGAACACCAGGTTATCTGGTTCCACTGGATTCCCAGAGGAAGACTGGACACATCTTGACATCACTGGATCCTTTCTACAGGATCATCCCTACTCCAACTGAACCACATTTGCCACTCCAGGAGGACTTACTTTAGGACTGCTTCCAACACCCTGATCAACAGGGTGTCAGGTCGTATTTTTGACTCTGCCAGGGTTTCTAGGATTTTTGATTGTTTATTTGTTTGCTTGGGTTTTTGTACTACTACATTTGTATTATTAATATTCCTAGTAAAGAACTGTTATTCCTATTCCCAAATCTTTGCCTGAAAGCCCTTAATTGCAAAATTATAATAATTTGGAGAGGGTGAGGGGTTTACATTCTCCCTTCCAAGGGAAACTCCAGCTTTCCCTGTCAGATACCTGTCTTCCCAAACCAAGACATAAGCCTACCTACCACGGTTTGTTTTCTTTCAACATCACTGTCCCTCTTCCTCCCTTATTACTTGACCATTTGGGTCTTTATCACCCATCAGTACTGATATGTCTCTGCTTTTCAGCCATCTCCTCCCAGAAGCCTTCTCCCAGCCTTTCAATAAGATAAGTGATTGCTTTCATGCCTCAAGGCTAGATGTGTGCTCAGCTCTTCTGCCACCCTCTCCAAACATAGGGTCACCCTTTCTATCTCCTGCACCTGGTTTCAATCCAACATTGGAAAAAGTTCTATCGCTGTGGGGGACACAGGAACGAGGCAGGGAATGCATCAAAGAGGCTGCGTGGAGCTCTTGCAAGCAAGAGACTTTTTCTTTATTTTCCTGACTCTTTTTGTACATTTACAGATGTGCTCACCCCAGAGGTGGGACCCTTGGGAACCACTTGTCGTTTTCCAGAGACTATCACTGAAGCCCCTCCGCTGGGAACAGATGTGGGAACTTCGGTAGTTTACAGAACATGACCTTGTGCATCAAGACCGTGCCTGGGAATGAAATTCCCAAAACCAAAACATGCAGGCACGAGCATGGCAACAAAGTTCCCCAGGGAAGTGGTAGAATTACCATCCCTAGAAGTGTTAGAAAAACAAGTGGCACTTCATGATATGGTTTAGTGGTCAGATGATACTCAGTAAAAAGTTTGACTGGATGATCTTGGAGGGCTTTTCCAATATTAATGATTCAATGACCCACTTCCTCTGTTCTCACTCTAGTGCTGTGTGAACATGTCTGGCAGGAATCCTTTTCTCAGGCTGAATTCTCCCACTACATATGCCTTCTTTTTAATTCCTCCAACTCTAGTACCTCAGGAGTTATACCCAGGAGACAGACACAGCTTAAGCTCAGTGGTGTTAGAAGTGCCAAAACTGTACAGAAGCAATATCCAGACTGCAGTGGTGGCCAAGGCCACATTATTGGCATAATGCTTTTGTAGTCTCTAAATTCTGGTCCATAGACTCCTGATTGCCTGGAAGATTTGCAAAAATAGTTTGTCAAACAACCATGAGAAGATTTAAATCTGCGTATGCATAACAGCAAGAAAACAAACTGTTATTTTTACTTACACCATTCAATACTTAAAATTTAACCTTATTTTATTGGGTTGCAAACCAGGAATTAATGCATTTCCTTAAAATTTCTTTATTTACTCTTTCTCCTCCCAAACAAAGAGATAGTCATCTCAACTTTTTCCTCAAGTTGTAAGTACTGCGGTAGTGCATATAGCGAATGGAAATTCAGATCAGCACTTCTCAACTTTAAGATCTGTCTTCTGAAAGATTATCTGTTCATCTGCTTATTGACTATCCCTGCCCTGCTTAGTCCCAAGACCTAAGAGGATTACAGAACCTGGTGGCAAGGCTGAAGGCTTGTTAACTTAATAAGGCTGTGGATTTAAAACTGTGTTAAATTAAACAGGTTTTGAAAATGGCTTAAGTCTGCTAGTGTGGATAAGAGTCTCCTCTCTTTATCTAGCTCATAAGAAAGACCACGTGAGAGAGAAGGGCACTGGCACACACGAACAAGTGAAGGTCCATGAGACATTGATTCTCCTTTAGCATGCTCTCAACTTCAGAATAAAAGCTTCTTTGCTACTCAGGGGCACATTACCACAGTGCACTGAACTCAACTTTACTGGATTTTTTTAAAAATAAACTTCTAGAAAAGATATGCCCTATATATGCCAACTTAAATCATCATTGGATTATCTTTGACTATTTTTCATTTTAACACTTTTCAAAGTCAGAAGTGCTTCATTCTTACCTTTTTTAATATAAATAAAATAAACACTATAACCTAAAAGGCTAAGATAGCAGAAGAAAAGAATAATTGAAGAGACATGTTCCAAATTATTCAGTATTGATGTTCTGCCATCTCTGTGCAAGTAAGACTACATTCCTTCTCTTGAGTTCAGCAGCTTGAAAGTGTGGTGGAAATGAGACTTGTCCTTAATCAGAGCTTTTCAAAAGCTTGTCTTGTAGAACTATGGTTCACACAAGGTAAAACAGTGGTTCAGTTCTTTAAAAAGCTTTCAAAGCACATGTATATTTTGAAACCTTAGATGCTGAAAAGAGGAAGTCAAGAGAGGCAATATGTACATCTTTCCTTTACAAGAAAAGGAAAGCACAGTTATCTCATCTTTCTGCAGCACTAATGCCATGAAATAAAATCAGTTTTATTAACAAAGAAATGCTAAAGACTGAGGAGCACTTCAGGTGTTACGAAGTCTAACAGGACACTTGATGCCAGGCTTATCTTCTAAACAGCACTGGCAGCAGTCCTTCACTTCAGAGAGGAGGAGAATGCTATCTATATTAATATTTAAACAACACTGAAATGTTTACCTTTGATCAAAATGAATTTATGATTAATAGCCTACTTCCCAGCTAGAAACTATAAAATTATACTTTGTACATTTACAGAATATAAAAATGGACTATCTATATTTGACTCTGAAAAATCAAGAAAGATCGAAAGAACAGTTAAACACCAGAACCAAGCTTTCAGTTCAATTAAAAACAAACAAACAAAAACTCAAACAGAAATTCACACCATATTCAAAAATTTAGATGTGCAAGGCCAAGCATATCAGCAGTATTTCAAATAGAATTACTATTTGAATGAGAGGGATGGTGCACAAGAGAATCTGGTCCTCATTTGTAGGAGATCAGAGACATCCTCACAGGTTCTGGCTTCTCAATACTTGAAAATTTAAGTGCTTATGCTGAGGACAGGTAGGATAGAGGGGATTAATCAGGAACTGAATAAGATAGGAACAAAGACCTACACAAGAAATTACTTAAAATGCTGAAGTGTTTATACTCCTACACTACAAAAACTTAACTTTAGACAATAAATCACATACTTGAGTGTCACAAGTGTAAAATGAGAGTCACAACCTAAAGCTTCTAAGGGTACAGCAGATTGCTCCACAGTTGACTTTCGCATACCTAGCAGGCTCAGATTCTGAGACACTTTGGTAACAGTGTCTGCAAAAGAAACATTGACTTCTGTGTTTCACTTTTCTTTCAACTGGAGAATCCAAATCTGTAGGTTTCCAGGAAACACTGAATGACATTTTAAAGATATACATATAAGCATCACATGTCTAAAGATTTCAAAATACTGGACTTAGCTTCTCTCTTTGGAGTGATTTCCCTTATCTCCAGAGCATCTTTCTGAGTCCCAACGATTTCCTGATATTTTAGAGGATGCAAATGTGGAAACAGACTTAACCAATTGCCTCTGTGCTGACCAGCTCGGGTTCTGCACCCAAACTGCATGGCAGCTCTGGTAATATCCATGGGAAAGGGATAAGTGGCATGCTCAGAGCAGCAAAGCCCTAAGCAGGATGAGTCCCAGTGTTCAGTCTGCCAGTCAGAGGACAGTACTGTCATCTTCCCTTCTATATCTAAGAAAGATAAGGAGTGCAGAAAAGAGAACTTGGATGTGTAACTCTCCCACCTCGGGGCCACTTGCTTTCTAAGATTAATCCAGCTCACCTCAAAGCAGCAATTCTCAGTCCAAAAAAAAAAAAAAAAAGAAAAAAGAACAACAACGCTCTCCAAAGAAACTCTGATTTAGTGATGTGAAAAGTAAAGGATTTGATCTAGTTCAACTGACCCAAGAATTCACTGCTGATTTTCCAAGATGAGTATTTCTGTCTAACACAGAGGGATCTGGCAAGAAATGAGGTTTAACAGATGCACACTTTTCCTCTGTAAAGGCAGTAATGAGGTGTATGCATGAACAGGGCTGACCAGATGATATTTCAGCTTTAATTGCTGAGACACATTCTTGCCCACACTAGGATGCAGATATAGTCAGTGATTTAAAGGAGAAGAAGAAAAAGCAAAAAGGCAGAATAATCTCAGGAGGCTAGGCAATACAGTAATATTAACTTACACTTTATGCTCTTCATGTATTTGGCAGATCTTAGTCATATATACTACAAGATTGTACATAGTCCATATATCTCAACAGAAAGAAGATTTTCTTTCAGTTTATTTTTTGTTCCTTATGTCTGACACAGTCATGGATAAATGGGACACAAGAGGTAAGAAAACTTAAGTTTTCTTTTTCTTGGAAGCAGTACAATAAGATCAGAGGCAGGAGATCATTTGAATAAAGGACAACAATGGAGCCAAAGAAAAGACCAAGGAAGGTGTTAAGCGTTTCATAAGGAGAAGGCCAAATGCACTGCAAGGGGAAGTTCACTGAAAGAAAGACAAACAACTGATCATAACAAGTTTCCAGTTTTATTATCACAGCTGCAGTTAGAGACTTTCTGTTTTCTGCAGTTCCTATCCATGCACTAAACACTGAAGTTCTACTAAAAACCACTTCACTTAGTTAAAGGAGAGGGGAGAAGAAGGCTTTCTAGCTGACCCCATCCCAACCAGCTCTTCATACCATACATTGGTACATGGCCCATTAAGCCATCAAATGCACTGCAGAAAGCCAGACACCATGCACAGAGAAACACAGCAACAGCACTACTGAGTGCCTTTTCTAACCAGATCCTGGATCACCCATATAAAGCAATTTTATTGGTATTTGATCTTTTTTGGTAATATGAGAAAAAATTCAAGGACTTTTATTCTCTCTAAAAAAAACTGCTTCCCTTCACAAGCCCATTAAAAGTAAGGGCTTGAGACTTCCTTTTTATGCAGAAGTTTAAATTTTTTGAATGATCAAAGCTTTTTGAGTAGAGCACCTCACTGGCCATATTAAAGTGGAGGAAAAAAAGACACCATTTTATTTCATGTAGGTGATTTTAAAGAAACCCATACATGGAGGAATATTAAACTAGAAAATGAGGGGAAAGTGAGACAGCCCTCTCTTCCACGTGAAGATACCAAAAAAAAAAAAAAAAAAAACCAACCCAAAAAAACCCAAAAAACCCCAAAAACTTGTAAACAAATTTAAAAGGAATTTCAGATTTCAGTATCACATGTACATAATGTGGACTTGTTTTTTAGTTTATAGAACAGATTACTTCAAAACCTGATTGTTTTCTAAAAACAATTAGTTTGACAGCTATTTTATCAAGCAGATTAATGTTAATTGGCAGGATCAAGATAGCTATGCAGGTTCAAAGTATGGAATTAAACATTTCTGCATTACCAACACAATTTACACTATATATTCTCTTCTTATTCTTTTCAAAACACACTGAAATCTACATACCAGTGTGCCAGTCAGATGCAAATTTCCCTAGCTGAAGGGTGCACTACCACTTCCACAGATGTTTCAAGTGTCTGGCTTTTCCTCACTGAGGTATTCATGTGATTTCCTATTAAACATCCAAACAAAATTAAATCCTCGTAACAATGTGACACTAAGCACTGCACCATCTTTGGGACAGGAAATGGGTTATGAACAGTTCTCCAGTAATGTGGAAGTCAATGATTTAGAGTTAACAGCAGGATATACTGACCTCAACTGAGACTGTGGAACCATTGTAAAACAACCATGGATACATCCAATATTTAAAAAACGTCCATGTCTGCCCTGGAGAGCATAAAGTCTAAATAGTGAGTCAAACAAAGAAAGTACTATCAGTCATATCTGCAGATGGGAAACAGAGGCACAAAGAGCTTTGAGTGACTCTGTGCAAGGTCATAAAGGATGTCTGTAGCAAAGCCAGGAACTGAGCCCGGAAGCTCTCAATCCTAGCTCAATGCCTTTGGACATAGAGACAGTTCTTCCTTTTGCTTATCCTCCTTCTCTATCTAATTATTTATCTCTGAAAGGGAACACATTAACACCATGAGAATCAGTCTACTTTCCTTTTAGATTTTCGATCTCCATTTAATTTTCTCTAGTTTCACATAGGATACAGTGTTACACAGAAGTAATTAAACCTAAACAAGCAATTGTAAACATAAAAAGCAGAATCTGGTATCTCGGCAAGCATGAAATGAAACAAAAGCACGCATATATGGTTTGCAAAGACGTCACAAAATATTTTCTAATGATCACTCCAGAACACAAATAGGTGTCTATCTCCAGATTCTCAAATGTTACTTGGGAACTTCCCCCCATTCCTTCCTCTTTCCCCAGATTTATATGCTGATCATGATGCCAAATGGTATGGAATAACCTTTTGGTCAGAGGGGTCAGTTCAAAATCAGGTACCATCAAGTAATGATTCTCCAGTTTACAACCACAAATAACAACTGGAGCTAACTGCATTAGCCACTGTTTTTTGCATTTTCTAAAACTACATTTCCCTTTAAATGGGTATAATTTACAATCTGATTTATTATGACTATGGGAACCTCCTCTAAGAGTACCGCTCTGGCAGACCTTTACTGATACATTTCTTTGTATTATTTTATCCCATTAACTCTTTTTCCAAGATGATTTTAAACATCTGTTCCAATCTACATCTGCTGCTCTGCTTGGTGACCCCCATATTTATTTACAATAACGTAATAAAGTTATTGATCTATGAACGCACATTTTCCTATTGTTATTTTCTAGTCTAAAAAGTTTCTTTTGATACTTAAGTTCTGCCAGGATCTCCATAGTCCAGCAAGTGCCATGACTACAAAAGCAGCAGTTGTTTAGGCTCCTGTCAGACTTTTGCAACTGCTCAGCAGTCAAACTGTGAGAGCTGCACTCTGAGCTCTGTTCCCCAGGGTGGTTAGCATAGAAGAAAACTGATTGCTGACACGATCCACCGAGTCTGACAGAGAAGCCCAACTTGCTTAAGTCTGCACAGACTGGCCCACTGTCCCTATTACCTTAAGATGTGGGGCAAGGTCAAACACTACAGCTACAGGTGGGAAACCTGGCTCCATTTATTTTCCTTTCTGCTATTACAATTGTTTGAGCAATCCCCAGGCAAGCCTACTGGATCACAAATGACCACTGCTGCAGCAGTATACATACAGGAATTTAATATTTTAGTATTGCTTTCCTTGTTAAACAAACATGAAAATGGATGCATGGGTTTACATGACATGGCACCACTGCTAAGCATCAGCAGAAACTCTTGACACAATCTCCCATTAGTGGGTTTTTCTTTCCTCCTCTGTGTAAAAGAATTTATCAAAAACAACTCAGATGCTCAGATACTAGTGGCTCTAGCCCCCTTTAACATCTAAAGGAGCATTTTCCAATAGCCTGTAATGATTCTTTGCCCTCTCATTTCCAGTCGACTTCACCAAGAATGGTATCTCCAGAGGTTTCTAAGGGCCTTCCAGAATAAAAACAACCAAAAAGGGGAAAGATTTAGGACTTTCAGATTGCACTGCAACATTTCTTGATAAGATTTCCCACTGACATACAATGTAATATACTCAAATTACACCATCAATTCTTACTCAGTGCAAGCATCAACTCTATCAGGAATAGCAAACTTTTGAGCTATCCATGCTTTTCTTCTGTTAATGGAGATCATTTGAACTCTTCTCCTAGCTCTTCTTGCCTACATTTGGTCCAGAAAACAGATGAAAACCTTATTACAAAATATTTTCAACGGTGATGAGATTTCAGACTATCTAGACAACTCTCCTCTAGGTTTCTATGAAAAAGATAGCCCCAACTTCAGAAAGTTGGATTATAAACAAACTAGAAGGAGACTTGGTACATCTTAGGCAAATATAAATTCAAAGGCAAAGTTAAATATGGATCATGTTAAATCTATCTAGGAGAGAATAGCTCTCCAACATCTAGCAACTTACGCACACAGCTACATTTTAGACTACTGCAATAAGCATACCCTTGTAAAATTGCCATAAGGAACTTAGGATCATTTTTGTTTGGCATACTCTGTGAAAATGAAAAAATTAATAACGTGAGCATAAACATTAAAGGATGGACCCTAACATTTTTGAGTGCTCTTTTGAAGGAAACAAGGCTCATGTCCCTCAGTCCCTCAGTAACTTGCTCCCACAATGACCAGTCTCAAGCAGAATTGACAGTAGGCTGTGGCTCTTACAGCTCTTCCAAGCTGTCAAGCTAGCTGAAGGTTTTCACATGAAAAAAAAAGGAGAAAGCATTAAATTCGCATCCATACCAGAGAGGAAGCTGCAGTATGTGTATAACTGTTTGTTGTCCCAGGCAAACTGTCTGCCTAGAAATGAGTTTTCCATCAGGTGTAGCACGATGCTGCTGCCTTTGTCAAGCCAGTACCAGGAAAAGGCACAGGAGGCTTTATACATCAAAACAGCAGGGGGACAAAATAGATTAAGAACGTGAGCAGAGAAATTGCCACTGTTACAGCAGTGAAAGCTTATAGAGGTTCCAGGAAAAAACAGGGTTACTCTACTGGGGGAGATACAAGGCACAAGATTTGTTAATCCTCACCACCCACCCAGCTTCATTAGTTTTAAGACTCAAGGAACCATTTGTTTGTTTATTGCCGTGTGTCACCACATACATAGAGAGAATGCAATATACTGTGCAATTACAGGGCTGGCCACTCCACAGCCATTGATACAGTTCAGGAAATCGTCTGCAGTACATGCTGTATTAACCTTTTCTGAAAATTATGGCATTCTCTGAAAGGGCATTTATGAGCTTAGTATTACTTCAGGGTATAAGCAGAATGTTTATGACTTGACAGCCCTCATCCACATTCACTTCATTTAACATAACAAAAACTTTCATTTACTAGTTCCCCTTCAGCAAAATTAGTTTAGGAAATCTGACTCTGCCACTCATCTAGAAACAGATCTTCCTCTTTAATTCCCAGGGAGGAACTGTATTTGCAAGCATCTTTATGTTAGAGTTAGCAAAACAAATAGGGCGTTCATTTCAACTGTCCATTAAAGTGGCATTTTGCTTTCTGGACATTTTTTTAATCAAAACCACTTTTCATACAGAAAATGGAAAAGTAGTTCATATCTCCACCTTCTTATCCATCCAAGCTGGTTCATGTTCTTAAAAGTACTGGCTTCCTAGTAAAAAAGCCTCTGGACAAAGTGGACAAATGATGAGATCATCTTTCCCTGTCTCTCAAAGGAAAGAAGGCACAAGAACGCCTGTGAAACTCCAAAACCCAAGACAGAGTAAGACTTAATGTAAACCACTGAAAACTATCACTAATATACAGTAAGTATCAGTTAATTGAATGAGGTTTGCATATGGTCACAGTTTTAATGGCAAACGGTACTGCATAAGCTGAAGCAACCTTCCATGTGTTATCACTTTCTACTCTGTGCAACATCTGGAAATGCAAATGTTGCAAAACAGGATATTATAGAACATTAAAAAAAAAAAAAAAAAAAAAAAAGGAAATATTCCATATTCAAGTTATTTTGTCTAATAAGTCTTCGAGAAACTCTGAAGTACAGTCCTTCACATACAGTGCTGCACCGGAAACCTTTCTGGAGGAGAAACAGTCTCTGAAAATACACTGTTATTTACAAAGGTCAACACAAAAATTTACAAATTGTAGGAAGTTTTTGGTTTAAGTTGAAGAGTATTTGCAAATGCAAGGTATCATCATAAACACCTTAAAGTTCTGGAGAAGACCAGACTGGTTTTGATACTGCTGATGCTTCTTTGCAGTACTTCTTAAGGATTCTGTATTTGGGAAAGAAAACTCACCAAAACCACAAAAACAAAGCATTAACAGAAAAAACCCACAGATCACCTTCTCTCCTCACCAATTAATATATACAAGACAAAACTCATTAGCAGGAAGTGAGTTGATAATTATAATTTCTATATTCTAAAGTAAAGAACCTAATGAGATCTCTAGCAAGCAGAGAAAGCAGTATCACCTAATGGAAAAACAACTGTATTTTAAATCCTTGTGTAAACTGAAGAGGTGTATCTAAGATCTTTTGGAGAGATTCCAATCATGTCAAGTACAACTGAGGAAAATCTGTGCTAGGCTTCCTTTGCTGGGTAAGTAAACTAAATAATTCAGATACACTTCAAAATAAAGACTAATCCTGCAAAAAATACATTCACGTCCTCTTCTTGGAACTCCTTAAGGCATTTCATAAAAAATCAAATAAACTCCACAAGACGGAAACCACCTAAACCATTCAGAAACTCCACTTCAAACACAGGAACTCAAACAAACTGGGCAGCAAAACCTTTCAGAGAAGCTGTCCTGCTTTGTCATTAGATAAAACACAACACGGTCTGTCATCTCATAAAATTACATTTCCTGACACAGGTTCTAGAATGAATCATGAATGAGGCTACTGAGTGTTGATTATAAGGTATGACAGAGTCCACAGGTTGCATAGCTCTTAGGAAGGAACTAGAGTATATAAAGAAGGCAATGCCTTCCCACCATGGTCCATAGATCTTCCAAATCCCCTAGAAAAAATACTTGAGGTAAAACTAATAAATGATGACGACTAAGAGTACAAATGACTTTGCAGATTGCAGGAATTCAAAAATTTCTTTTTGAAGCAAAGAAAGCAAAAATTTAGGTACTTAGAAGCCAGTGGCAGAACTTCTCTGCTCATGTTTAACATTCGTTATGTGTAACTTAAAGGAAATCTACTGATTTTAAGAATCATTTCAGAAAGTGTACCAGCCAAAATGAAATCTCTAGTCTTGCAGTTGACAAACTAAAAACAACTACATATGTTCTTCACAAGATCTCTATCCTTAACAATAACTTAACCTTTCCATATAAGTTACCTTGCTCTATCTGACTGTCTTTGAATAGGACAGTTAAGGATTTCTTCTCCTTGCCTCAGAAACTAAGCATCTAATGCTTTTTGAAGCATTATTAGTATTTATAAAGCATTAAAACAACACTGATAGGAACACTGACACGCTTTGCTAGAAACCTACAGAAATTCTCAAAATTACGTTGTTTTGCTGTATTAACTATCTGACTACCTTTATCCCAAAGCAGAGGCCATCAACTGTTTTGAAATGGTGCAGGAAAAGACAAGAATGCAACAAAATACTGTCACCACGTGGTACTTACCCTAACGGGAGGGCTCCGTGCTTGCACCCTTTGCTGCTGTCCAACTTGCGAGCTCTGCAGGTCCTTCGACCCACAATTAGCTACAGTGTTGATGGGGACCCTTAAAGCGTTGGTGCCAGCAGTCCCACCGCTGGCGCCGGGTTTTCGAGGCCTCTGTTTGATGCCATCCAGTAGTCTAACAAGCAAAATATTACTGGGGAGCTCGTCAACACCGCAGTCCACCAAAGTCCGGCACTCGGGACACCGCAGCTCATTGCGAGAGCTCACAATGCCCAGCAGGCAGCGTTTGCAGAACGTGTGTTGGCAAGGCAGCACTTTCGCAGAAGCGTCAAGGCGTTCTAAGCAAACGGGACACTCCAACAGATCCAGCAAAGCCGATTCATCCATTTTCCTTGTATTACTTAATGAAAAAACAAATCTTTGCAGAATTTGTGTGTTCTGAGTACTGCAACGGTATCATGTTACATCCATTCCTCTTCTGACGGTGCTCTAAAATTTTTTGAGGGAAAAAGGCATTAATAAGCTGGAAAAAGTCAGCAATACCATTTTACATGACGATGTTCCTATAAAGAGCAGAATAATAGATCGCTAGACTAATTCAGTAGATCTTTTCAATAAATGAAACATGAATACAGTAATAGCAAGGTACATTAATGTATCTGTTTATTTAAAAAATTTAACAAATGCTAATAGCTAAGGTTTTTAAATTCAAGTCCCCATAAATTTCTGTCAGAGTGATTTTATTTTCTCAAATTATTCCAGAACAAAGAGCTATCCCCAGTACAGCAGTATAATAAAGCTTACTTTTCATAGTTCTTAATACATCAGTTTCTCTGAACATTTGAGATTAGTATTCCTTCACAACAAGAAGATGGCAAAAGTAACTACAACGGGGTCCAAAACCACACAGCCTATATCAACAGGGCACAGCAAGGGAAATTACATTTATGCCAACACTAAGCCAACAGTGAACTACGTTTCTACCCTTTCTATGAAAACTACTGCAGCACATTACACAGCTCAGCCTTGAAAACAGCCTCCAGCTCACAAGGTTTTAAGCTTACCGCAAACACTGACAGGAGGATTCATTACAGTGCCGCCTTTAAGAAGCGCTTCAAAAACTATCGCGAAGTGATTTACAGCAGGAAGTGCTACTGCCATATCGTTAGGACAACACGAGCGCTCGCTGCGTATGCAGCCACAGAGGCAGAAGCGAGCCCCCAGCCAGTTCCAGTCTATGCAGCGAGGAGCTGGGAAAGGGGGTGGGGGGGGGGGGAAACAAACACCACTAAAGAGTCCCCCTGAAATAAAAACATTCTGTGAGAAGTCACACCAGGATGCTTCACGGGCAGAAAAAGGCTTGCTGACCTCGGCAGTGCCCAGCGCCGGGAGAAGTTGAGCGCCTCCCCCAGCCCCCGCAGCCGCCTGCGGGAGCGGCTCCCCCGGCTCCCCGGGCGCTTGTCCCGCACCTACCTGCTCTCGGGCTCCGCGCCCGGACCGCCTCCCCGATTCACTGCTTTATCTTCCCCTGCTCCCCGGGCGAACAGCGACCCGCAGGCGGGCGGACGCGGCGGCGCGCCGGGGTCTCTGCGGGGACACGGGGCGAGCGGGGACGGCTCCCCGGGAGGCGGGGGCGGGCGGGGGGCACGGCGCTGTCACCCCGCCCCAAGGCGCTGGGCAGAGGAAGGGAGGGAGGGGTCGGGCCCGCGGCCCCTCCACCGCGCCGAGCCGCCCCTCGGGGAGCGCAGGGGTCCCCGGGGAGCTCGAGCGCCGCCCCCTCCCCGTGCCTCACCCGGCTCTCACCGTGTGGCCGCGCCGCCCCCGCTTTGTTCCCGTGAGGAGCCGCCGCCGCCGCCGCCGGCCCCACCGGTGCCTCTCCCGCCGCGGCAGCGCCGAGACTCCCGTGCCCTCCCCGCCCCGCCGCGCAGGGGCCGCTGACGCGAGGGGCGGCACCGCCCCGCCCGGCACCGCCCCGCCGAGGGGCCGCGGGCAGGGAGCGGGGGAGGGCCCGGCGGGTGCCCAGCGGCAGCACCGCCCCTCACGGGCGGGGAAGGGGCGGGGGGCCGCCCCGTCCTCCCCGCCACTCCACCGTCCTCACCTCTGTAGGTGTTTCGGGCAGTGGCTGGGGCGGTGGGAGAGCACAGGCGTCTTCCTGGGACCGGAGGAGCAGGCGCTTCCCCCCTGCCTTGTGCGTTGTGGGCAGCCCGGACGGGCACCTGGGGCTGCCGCCGTCTCCGTGGGGGCGGCGGCGAACGAGGAAGAGGGACGGAGGGAGGGAACGAGGGTGGGTGGTCGCTCGCTCGCTCCTCGCAGGGCTGCCCCCGCTCGCTGTCTGTGGTAAGTCATACCCGGATCGCCGGCCTGCGGCTGCCAGGCCCTACAGAAGGAGGAGCCGGGGTGCCCGGAGCCCACGGCGGCCCGCCCAAGGAGACTTCTCATGCTGGGCGGGCTTGTGCAGGGCGGGGGACCCTCCCCGAGCCTCCCCGGGCTGTGCGCCCGCAGCTCCCGGCGTCTCGGTGGGACGCGGAGAGGCCGCGGTGGTTCCCGCCCCGGGGGGGTCAGGCGCCGCCGTGCTGGGCACGGGCAGGGAAGGAGACGGGGCTGCCGTGTCACGTCCATCGCTGCCCTCGGGCCCGGCTGTGCTCCCTCGGGCCCTTTGCAGCACGCTTGTGGTAAGGACGAGCGCAGCGTGTCCATGGGCACGGTTAGTGCTGGACTTGGCATTGCTGCATTAGTTGGACTCGCTGATCTTAGAGGTCTGTTCCAAACTAAACGGTTCGGTGATAGAACTGCTTAATTAAATAAATGATGCCAGAAAATTGGTGAGTGCCTCCTTTCACACATCCCCCCCCACACACACACAACCACACACCTCTGTATTCAGGAGATGATGCACTTGCTGTCGGGGTGTTTTGTGTGAGATACTGCTCTACAAGACTGTGGGAATGAAGGAGGAAGTAAAGCCTAAGATACATACAAATTACCATAAAACAAAAAGAAGTTAAAGCCTGTTCTTTTTAAATCAAATGAGACCCCTTGTCTAGAAAAAGCTAGACAAATGTTTAAGTTCCAGTTATTCATCTTGCCAACTGCACCTCAAAAAGGGAGCAATCCAAAAGCTTGTGTGTAGTTTTAACTTTCAAGTTGGCCCTAAGAAATGGTATGAAACTGTGTCAGGGGAGGTTTAGGTTGGATATGAGGGAAAGTTTCTTCACCCAGGGGGTGGCTGGCCACTGGAACAGGCTCCCCAGGGAAGCTGTCACAGCAAAAGACTGAGTTCAAGAAGCATTTGGACAAGGCTTTCAAGCACGTGGTGTGATTCTTGGGGCAGTCCTGTGCAGGGTCAGGAGGTGAACTTGATGATCCTTGTGGGTCTTCCAATTCAGGATATTCTATAACTATAAATTTGCTGTCATCCTTACAGAATTCTGTGTATATATAAGAAGTTGCTTTTTTTTTTTTTTTTTTTTTCCTTTTTCACACATGGATTGTGTAGGTTTGGATAAGCTGCTGGTGTGACAGGCTTTTCTGTCTTACTTTCTGGATATGCTAACTTGGTTGTTTTCAATGATAATGATACTCTCTGATTATTAGGACTGCCAAGTAAGTATTCACTCACACTGCATCTCTAATATTTTATTTTATTTTTCAGTCATAGTAGTGGAAATATTGAAGCTGTTAAATATGTACAGTTCATTAAGAAATAAGGTTTCCTCCCCCATGAATTCTGGAGTTTAGGAAAACTGATACAGATGGGTTTCTGGTCTATGTCTGTGCTTTCCAGGGAGTATTGTAACATAAATAGAAGGGTATAAACATCTGATACATAATATTCCTATGTCTTATAGTATTCCTCTATCTTGCCATGTCAGTGCTGTTGCTACAGAAAAAAAGGGACTTTTTTGAAAGAGACTTGTTGAATCTAAACAAAGTCTCACCTCACAATTGGATTTCACTTTTGGACATAGATCTCATGGTAATAATTTGCCAGCCTTTCTAGCATAGTTTTGTAAGCAAGACAATTACTGTTGTCTAATCTTAGTTTGCTGCCTAAGGAATGTAAAATATCTATTAAAACAGTAAAGGAATTTACAACACAAGTGGTGCACCAGGGAAGCAAGATGAAAGTTCAGGGAAGCAGGATAAAAAGATTACCCCTTTATCAGGGCTGGTCTTTGGCAGTGTTTTATGTAAAGTCTGTAAAATACTAAATACATTGTGGAATACAAACCAAAGCAGTGAACACTCTGAAGAGTATCAGGTAAATATGTTACTTCCTGAGCAGTAGCTGTAGTTAATTTTCAAACAATTATGATCCATGTAAAAAATGGTGGGGATGTGTGCAGATGCATGCCACTGCCCTCTTACGCATGAAGTGTTTGACTCAGAGAGGCTGGAATAGTCTGGTGCCAGGACTTAAAGGAACAGAATTGCTGTTACATTGAAGCATTTATTCTTTCTTACTACCAGCCATAAGCAGGGAATTGCACTCTTCAGACATTTTTACGTGAGGAGACCTCACTTCTTGAAATTGTCTCATCCTTATGCACAGTTCTTTAGTTCCTTGTACAGCTTTTAATAAGTACATGGGGCAAAGAGCAGAAATCCCTTAAAACACAGATTTGAAAGATGAGGTCCTCCAGTTACTCAACAACCTTTTTCTACAATTTCTACAATTATAATGTTTATTAATACTTTTTTGTATTTTACACATTTTAGTGTAATGAATTGTACTTCACAGTGGGTTTTAGGCACACTTGTTTTTTCCTCCAATGCATGTTGTTTCTCCTCAGCTGGAAGCTGTTGAATAAAGGAAGAAGCAAAGGACAAGAGGAGTAACAGCAAAAGACAATGTCAGTAGCAGAAAGAACTGGTAACACCTTTTCTTTCCTTTTTTCTGTGTCAGCATCCTTAGTGCATAAATAAACCCACTGTGTTCTCTGCACTCCTCTTTCACCAATACCTTCTTTTTCCTCCCTGGGCCAAACAGCCTAAAGGCCTCTTCAGCCCGCTCTGTTGAAACAATCACACTTTCTATCTTAACTAACTCCTACTGCAATAATGTGTTTCTGGCACATTTCCAAGTACCCTTAATTTTTCCTCTGTCTTTAAAATGTGAGACAGTCTATGCTGTGCCTAGCTTTGAGCAACACTGGTTAATTGATAAGTTAGCAGCTCACAAGAAGAGAACAACATCTGCTGCACCCCTTTGCTGTAGGAGGGACATTCAATATTAGATTATTTTTATATGACCACTGTTTTCTATAAGACCTCTAGAACCTTAATATCTTTCCAGATATTCCATCAGGTTTTGCCAATGAATTATTGGGAAGAAGGGCTACGAGATGTACTCTATAGTCATCTGCATCTAGTTTCTTAGGAAGTTTAATGGATAAGTAGTATGGGATATTTCAGAACTGGACATTTTTCAACATGCAAATCTTAAACATAAAGGCATTTGGTAACTAATGCCCTAAATACACTAATGCACTATAGAACAACACAAGGTCCAATCTTCATTCTAATCCTACAGAATGTCCCTGAAGATTGTTACCCTTGACAGCAGGGATAATCCATGTGCCTGAAAAAGTCTTGTTAGCACTATACATATTTAGAGTAATAAAACAAAACTGAGTGCCATGTAGAGAAATGCAGGCCTACAAGAACAAACATATGAAGGCATAATTAATTTATTTGTGAATTCCATGCTGAACTCATGGAACAAGAGGTGTTATGTTGTACCAAAAAGAAAGCACAACAGTGTCTTGTGGCAGTCATAGTCTGAATTAATTTTATTGGTAGGTTCATAAGCATGTTTTTGTTTTGAGCTACATTTTTGTACTAAAATATTTTTAAAGGTTTATGGTTTCTTGTTTGGTTTG
The DNA here is from genome assembly GCA_027886175.1 of Phylloscopus collybita. NCBI lineage: Eukaryota > Metazoa > Chordata > Aves > Passeriformes > Phylloscopidae > Phylloscopus > Phylloscopus collybita. Next base: position 36,261,905 of record JAJNNQ010000009.1, on the reverse strand, counting down.
TTGTTGTTGTTTTGTTTCATTTTGTTTTTTTATTTAGTCAGGATTGTATTTTTTCATTAGCCTGTCTTTCCCATGCAATATGGATCTCAAGCACAGACCAAAAAGATTAATCTTATTTTCTTGTAAAATGATCCCTGGAGATATGGTGGCAATCCCATTTCAAAGGCCATGCAAAATTCCCACTGACATCCCTTTAGCAAGAGCTTACTGCTGATGGCCACGCTGATCTTGCTGGCTTGACACTGGCAAGTACAGCACATCATGAAGGATGGCCCATGGCCAACTTTCTTCAGTCTCTGGTGGAAATGAGCAAAGGTGTTCTACAATGACTTCATTCCTTTTTTCATTAAAGAGTTGATTTTTTTTCCCAGTTTTTTTCAGGGAGCTAAGGGAGGACTGCAATTTGGTTTTGCTTTGGTGTCTTGGTTTATTGGGGTATTTTTTCAGTTAGTACCAGCTTTAAATTACCTAGCTCAATTACTGTTGGCAACAAATCTAGGAGCAAGGAGTTCAGTGTGGTTCATACTGATCCAATTGGTTTGCTGGCAAACTGAGTTTTATGCTATCCTTAATGCAGTTTCTGGGTTGTGAACTAGTTTTAACTACATCAATGACAAATGTACTTCTAAGGCTTTTGCATTCTGCCAGAAGGATCTCTGCTGTTCAGTTATTGGTGAGGAGTTGGGAGAAACAAAAACTAGAAGCCAGAATATACTCAAAGTACATCTTTATGCTGTGTTCTAGGCATCCAGCTTTCTTGATTACAGTATCATTTGTGTATTCATGCTGTAAACTGGTTCTCGCTGATAAGGTGAACCTGGGATTGTAACTTTATACATAATGCTGCTATTGCAATAACTCAATTTGAGTCACAGGGAGGAAATGTGCAATACAAAAAGTATCTGTGGCATTAAGGAATAAACATGTTACAAGTTCTCAGGGTTTGGGTGAGCTTTTTGTTATAAGACATTCCTACCAGGTTAGTCACAGGAAAACACTGGGCTTATGGGTGTTTATGATCCCCATAACCCAGCTGCATCATTCAGTGCTGTACCTTGTAGAAATGCAATAAGGTGTTGGGTTACGTAGTTGGTCAAGAACTTGATTTAAATATTCATTATGCTGATGGGAAAATTGTCCGTGCATCTCATTAACCAGCAAGCTTGAATTTGTCCTTACTACAACTAAGGTTAAAGGAAAAACAAAGGAGAATGTGTGTTTAAAGAAATCAAGCTAGATGGTACAGCTGTGGAGCAGAAGAGGAGCAGAAATGTTAGAATCCATTCTTAATAAGTTTATTCCAGAATCAGTATCTTTTTCCTTCCTTGCATACAGCTGATAAGCTACAGACCTAATCTGTGAAGCTGCAGAGCTGGACCTAACGCTTCTCTGTCCCTCTAGAATTAGTGCTCTCTTCACAGGGGAGATTCTGGTGGGGACAGAGCATACCAGATTGTGTTCAGTCCTGCTCTAGGTATCTGCCAGCCCTATTAAGGTTTGGTCTCCCAAAGATTTGTAAGTGATTCAGGATGTAGTTTTAGAATTACTGACTGCCCTAGACATTTTGGAATGCTTACATGCTGTTTTAATAGTTTGCTATATTGTTAGCAAATTGTAAGCTATTAAAAAGCTATTAGTATTTTCCCCACTTGCAAAGGCTGCATTCTAGTCACAGGGCAAAGCTCTTTCACATGAACAGTAAACTAATAATCATATAAATATTGAAGTAAAATTATCATGTTACTCACTCTTGACTGAGATCAGGCAGAACTGTAATAAACCATTCCAGTGACAGTGAGCTGGAATGACTAAAGTCCAGTTTTATCTCTGAGGAACACTGTGACAGTTGTTTGGAGCTTTGGACACTCAAATGTGTACAAATACACAGATGAGAAGAGTTGAAGGGCCCAAACAATTCTATGGAGGATATTCAACATCCATCAAAGTTTACTTAGTCTTTATTACCACTCCTCATTACCAAAGTATCTGAAAGAAGCCCAGTGTCTGGAGATTGGATACCTGGCACGTATATTTTTTGAGACAACAAACAAAACCCCTAAAGCCCCCCCCCTCCCCCACTTTTTTTTTTTTTTTTTTTTTTTAACTGCAATTTTAGATAGGAGAAGGAATTGCTGAGGAGAGTCAGAGGCACTTTTGCATGTGGGCTACAGAGAGAGAAGGAGGTTGTAGGTTTTAGGAGATGTCTGTATCCATCATGTCAGGTCTACAATTCCTAGATTCTCCCTTTGGTTATACTTTGTATTTCTAGAAACACAGTACAGCTTCACCCTGGAAAATTCTGTGAGGAGATAAAGCTAGTCAGAAAGTTTCACATACAGGGAAGAATTCACAACGCTGTGCTATTTTATCTAGAGGGGTTCTTCAGTCAAATTAACCCTCCAAGAATAAACATCCATGGCCAAAGCCTTCAATCAGTAACAGAGTGGAACCTCAGATGTATTCACACTTTCACACCAAATAAATCTTTAGAACATATTAAGCATTATTTTCAGTCTTTCTAGATGAGAAATTCTCATGTCCACTCAGAGCATAGGCTCTACAACAAGTGATGTAAAGGATTTTATTTCTCCTTTGGGTAACTGCATGACAACATAATGAAAATTCAGAAATTTCTGCTGGTCTTAATAAACACCTTATCCGAAGTTTCTTATTCCAAGAGAAGTCATTGGAAGTGCATTTACAGAGGCATAACTCTTTAAAACCACTTATGCTTTTGTGGTCATGAAAGCTAAAGTGTGACAAATGTGTAGCAATAATGTATCTGTAGTGTGGTTTGTGTTGTTTTATGATGAGTCCTGCAGTTCCTCCTACTGTCCAAGTCAAGCAATCTGCTGAAAAGTACCGTAATCCCTTCACCTGCATCTCTTCTGCAGAGAGAGTTGATTTGGATTTTGTCCCAGAAGAGTCTGTAGCTGTGTTATACTCTCAGAAGTAGAAGCAGGGACTGGTAAGATGCTCCAGGATAAATATGTGACATCTTCCCATGTCACATGGATTCATGATTCATGGATTCATGAATTTCATTAAATTCATGTGTTTTTACAGCAAAATCTACAAAGATTAAATTCTAAGCTATTTTAGAATTTCAAGTGCTGCAACAGTTTGATAGTTTGCAAAAAAAAAAAAAAAAAAAAAAAAAAAAAGTTGTCATATAAGTTCTTAAAAGCATGAGCAGCTAGATTTTTTTTTTCAGAGAGATTTATTTCCCTAAAATAGCATTTTCTTACTAAAAGTGCCTGCTGGGCAGAGCTATGTGACAGGCAAGTAGGATTATCAGCATGTTTACTTTTCAAACATTTCTGCCACACTTGAACAGTTCTGCTGTGGTGTCGTACATAAGTGATGAGATAGATTGTGAAAGAGTTTGTGTACTAGGATATAAAAAATTAAAATGTTACAGCTTTTAAAGTGCACTACCATTTTAGTTCCAAACTAGTCAAAGCACTATCTTTATATCAAGGGGAAGCATTTTCTTTGACTTCAGTATCCCTTGTTGGAATGTACCCTCAGCTCCAAGGAAAGCTGCAGCCCCGTTAGCACAAATTAAGCCTCTTGGTTGCCTGAAAGGTACAGAAGCTCCTTTACAGCTTTGGTTCTCTGCATTTCCTGGTACACTTGTGAAAGGATGTAGGCAGAGGTTTGGATGTGATCAGTGTACCAGCCACATACTGTGCTTTTGTCCATGATATCTTGGAAGCAAAAAGCAAGGATTTATGATGTAGCTTGACTCTGAAGGAGAGTTTTTATTTACATTGGGATGAAAGTAAGGGAATAAAGGGACAAGTTCCCCAGTGATTTTTTTGCAGAATTACTATCATCCCGCTACTACAGTTCTTTATAAACAGAAGAATGTAGAAAAAAGGACCCCAAAACTATCTTTGTTCAAAATAAGATTAAGGAAGTGAGATAAATTTATGGAGTATTCATGGCACTACTTTGGATTTCTTTCATAAAGCTTGAGACTTGGCTTCTCTTGGCTTCTAAGTCAATAAGGACATTGAGACAAAATGATTTCTCTGAGGCTGCTAGCGCTACAAGGCTATATAATCACTCTGGGATTGCCAAAGATTTTTTTTTTTTTTTTAAGATTTGTGTCACTTTCACTCCCACACATCTGGCAAGAGAACTCTGCACTGGCTTAGCAGAAAAATCTTATCTCATAGATCATTACTAGCAATAAATTCCAGCCTTTGTGCTTACTTACATTGTCCCACAGCCTGGAGTCGCTGATTTTGTAGAACTAGGAATGCGGGCTGTAAAATATTTACTCACTAGCATGCCCCCACCACCAAAAGAAACCCCAATCCCAAAAAAACCATGCCACGCCTCAAAACCAAGCCTCAAGCTCTTTCATTGTGAAGTCAGCTTTAAAAATGTAAATCACATGAAACTGGCTCTTGGGGCCAAAGAAAACAGGCAGCTAGATTCCATCCCCCAGCTTAGAATCAGCCCTTAAATACCTCTTAAATAGACACTTTATATGAGCTATAGTCAAACTCATTTTCAAGTAATGTTTTCCCATGTGTCCCAGAAAATGCAAACAGCAACTCTGTGTGTGGATGGACTGGGGCACTGACAATGGGTAAGTGTGCCAAAAACATGCAAACTGCTAATGCAGTTCTACGACAATTCTTCTCTAAGGTCACACCTGTGCTAAAAAACTGATGTATTTTTAATCCACATCATAGTCCTTATATATAGCTAAGGCAGCTGTGCTCTAAAGAGCTGTCAGCAAATGGCCTGTGCTAGATCTTTTCCTGCATACTAGTTCACATTGGTGAGCATTTTTTTCTGGTATTGTCTTCTGGAAGCATTCTTATTTATGGGATTTATTGTGCTGATCCTTTTCTATATGACAGGTGTGGGGAACAAGAAGGCAGAGATACCTCATACATAGAAGACTTGGCAACTTGTCACAAAAAAGACTGGAAAGATAAGGCAAGACAAACGAGACAAGGACTGGCACAGATGCATTTATCTCTACAGGTTCAATTAAATAATATGCTGGGGAGGAAGCAAAGGAACAATTCCTAGTACTAAACTACAGATCTTCAGTTTAGCAACCTGTCTCCTGGAGTAGAATTAATCCTTGCTATTAATAAGCAGGATCAGAGTTAATAATGACCAGCAAGTGTTGCTGGGCAGAAAATGTATTCTCTGGGAGTGGGGGAGTATGGCATGGAGACACTTGAGGTGCAACATATTCTCATATTTCTCATAATCAGATTTCAGAGGAAAAATTGGCAACTGGCATATAATAAAGCCAGAATATTTTCCAAGAGTCACAACAATCATTCTCGAGTAGCTTACACCAGCAAAAACATGGCAGAATAACCACTCAGCTTATAATGAACGTGAAATGCCTTCCCCTTTGTTTTTGTAGGACAAATTAATGTTTTGACTCTAGGTAGTGTTGCATAACATGAAATGTATTGGTTTTAACCAATATATCCACAGAATCCAGGAACAAGCTGTAACTTAATTTTTGGCATTTTTATTTTCAGTTTCCCCAGTGACTATTAGTGAGTGCATGGAAGTATTTTTTAATCAGTCCTGTTACACATTCACATACCCAGCCATCAAGATTGAGGTTAGTGTGTTATAGCTGCTCCGGGAACCTTAACTCACTTGCATTGACTTTAGGAGGATTAAGTCAGAAATGATACCATTTTAATGCCATTTTTGTATTTACTTGGCAAATACTCTTGTCAATTTAATGTTTCCCATGGGAGATGTCAAGAGGTCACTGAAATTCTCCTGGGCAAGGGAGGGAGAGTGGTTGAAACCATGGCCTCCATGCTGCTTCCTTCATTATTTTTCTTCATGTCATTAGTGCTGTACTCGGCACTTTCCCCCCAGCTTCCATTGTAAGAGGAAGTGAACAAATGTAAATAGGTTAGTGAGAAATATAGAAAGAAATACAGAAAAGGCTTCCCTGCTGTTTTATTTGGCTACTTGTAGGCCTCAGTAACAGTAAACTTAGCCACAGAAAATTAGTATGGAATATATTGTCTAGTATGCACAAAACCTCCCAGATGCTTTCAGAGCATTTTTTTCCCCAGTTCATTCTATTATTCTACACAGTCTTCTGGCCAACAATCACAAAACCTTCTGACCTCTCTGTTATCCTATGGCAAGAAAATACAGTTCCCTAAGGCTGCAAAAGCATCAAGATTTCCAGAAATGCAGTACCTGCAATTTCCACGACCATCGGTGTAGCTGTGAGCAGCATATTCTTCAGACACCACTAAAACAGAAATGCAGAATGGATGGATAGAGGACACCCCACATCTTACAGGCTTGCCAGTCTTTTGAATTTCAGCTGAAAATACCTGTGTTGAAGTGTCATAGATAGTTTTGTTAAAGCTAGTGACTGTAGGAAGTGATCTGACCTGTGTCATACTATGGATTACTGTGATCCTCTAACAAGCCCCCATGGTTTATTGCGTGATAAACCAGGAAATTACACAATTAGTAAATTATTTCAGTTATACATTTCTCACCTTTTTAACTGCTGTAAGGCAGAATAAAACATCTGTGGGGATTTTGCCAGCAAATGAAAACAAAAATAGTGCTAAGTAAATACATTACAACTTGATTAATGCAAGAAAAACACTATAGGCTACACAGATTTTGCTCCTCAGCAGGCCTATTTCACAATGTATGTTCATACATAAATTTCTCTTACTAACACTGCACAAGCAGTCTGGCACCATCCTTGACAGATGAGCTTTAGGAACTGTTACAAAGTGGTTTAAGTTATAGCTCCATCTGTTATATCCCATCCTTCTGATGGAGACTCTGTTCACTGTGGCAGAATAAGCAGAATGGAAGATGTGTTCATATCCTCACCAACTGCAGCTCAGAGTCTGGTGCCTTGGCTCACACCCATCTTCTTAGCAGTTTAATCAATGACGCTCTGCTTCGTGCCCCAGCATCAGGGTGGGCGAACATTTCCTTCTGCTGGTCCTGATAATCATCAGCAGAAAGAACAGACTGTGGTGAACAGGAGAAGCTTAACAAATCACAATGGGATCTGACTAAAGCTTTCTTTAATTTTACTGTGAGGAAGGAGGCGTATGACAGTGCTCATCCATGCTCTACTACTGTTCTGTACAGCTAGACCAGGGTTGTGGTGGAAAGTCTGCCCATTATGGATCTGAGCAAAGTAGTTACTACAGTATCACTGCATGGTTAACAAAGGTTGTGAGCCAGGACTGAACTGTGCTTCCTTTCCCACCAGGTAATGTTTGACCTCATGGTCTGTGGAGTCGGAATTTGCTGAAGTTTCTGGACAAAGAGGATTGTCCAATGTAGAGAAAGCAATAGTGGTCATCTGAGGAAAGGTGACAAAGCACTGTTAAGTGAATAAAGTGAGTTAAGTTATTCAGGGCGCTGTGATCATTAACTGATGTACCAAAGGCCACAGTGGAACAGGATATAGAGGTTTAGTGCAGTCAGGCTTTTCCACAGCTGGAAAAAAGTGCTATATTACTGAGCTAAAAATCACATCAGCAATATTTTAGTGCCATTGAAATAATTCTCACATATGTAACAATAAATACAGATCTACTAAATAAGGCTTAAAACTACTGAGTATATATAAAAAGTATAATCATAGTTCTCCTAATTGAAAGACAAAGAAGTATGTCCAATGCTGTGTCCAAATATACTCTACTGAGAAGCTCCACTGTCATAGACTTCATCTTTTATGTTCCTCTTACAAAGTTTAAAGAAGAGGATTAAAATACTCCAAATGGCTATGCAAGTTATCAAAATTAATGTCAGTGGGAAGGGATCAATTAATTGTGCTATAATTATGGCAAATTCGTTGCACTTCATTTCTAGCTTTCAGACATCTTTATCAAAAATCGTTACAGATTCCCAGAATAAATGAGTTTGGAAAAGACCTCTTGAGATCACTGAGTCCAACCTTTGACTGAGTATCATCGTGTCAGCGTGGCCATAGCAGTAAGTGTCATGTCCAGTCTTTTCTTAAACGCTTCCATACCAAGGAAGAAACAGAATTTAGAGGAAATATAACAGCTACAGCAGTTTGTAAAAAGCAGTTTTAAGCAGAGCTCAAGTTGGTAGAACTTCACAATAGAGTTGTGGCTCATCATTAAAGGCACCTCAGGTTTTCTGTCCTTTCTGCATCTATATCAAATCAATCACTTCAGAAAACAGCTACATACCTTAGTTTTGCAAAACTTCTCTGGCAGCATTCAGAATAGTTGTCGCAGCAATAAAACAAAGAACAGTAAGAACATTTGATTGCTTATGGGGGGTGGGGGGCAATAGGAGGAAAGCGTGACCTCCCTGAAGTATTGCTTGAGATTTAATTTTTTTAAAGAGAGATAGAACCACAGTCTTTTAGCCAACAATCTGAATTTAGGGAAGTTTTATTCTATATCAAGGACACAGCCAAAATGCATACTTCATCCCTTTCCCTAGGGGAGAGATTACTGTCAGGAGTGTGTGCAGGATAGAGCAAAAATTAGGGTATGATTGGTTCTCTTCTCCTCAGAACATGTCTGCATCAGCTCAAGCCACAGTCTTATTTAAATTTGAACTGTATTTTTTCCTGGCTGACTACAGTCCCTAAGGGAACATCCAGCAGCCAAGCAGAAGTGAATCACGCAACGCCCCAGCCTCACACTTGATACAGTCAACCTCAAGGATAACTTGTGAAAGAACTGTCACAGCCATCCTGAAACTAAGCAAATGCTACCTCGCTGGAGTTTTCCCACTCTGCAACCTACCAATGCCAATGGCTTTGGCTTGTGTTATGCAGCTCATAGGAAAAAACTCTCCAAGTCTTTGGCTCTGTGAGTTCTCTAAACTATATTGTTAAAAGAAAGTGAATGGAATTGGCTAAATCCCATCTTGGTTTAAAAATGTCTTGGAAATAAAATCTGGAAGAGGGCACCAGATCAGAGATGTTCAAGGCAAGCAATTGAGGAGCAGCAGTTGAACTCACATATATATATATGTGTGTATACATATATGTACATAATATGTAAATATGTATGTATATACACACACACATATATATGTAAATGTCTCACAAGAAACTGCATATTAATATATCTTTGTGGAAGGAGCTCAATTAAGGCTTTAGTTGATGAAGAAGTGTTTTTTTAAGACTTGCGCAAGCCAACCATTCTAAGTGCTACAATTTGAATTGATGAACTCATCAGCTCAGCTGGAGAACATATCAACTTGGAAATGCATCTGAAGGCCAAATTGCATTAACACACAAATTAAATTTAAAGGAAGCTCTTTATGGGTTTTAAAACTACTACTTAAATTGTAAAAATTGCTCCATTTAAACTGCTATGATAAAAATGGCAAAAAACGGTTTAGGAATGGTAAACATTGATTTCTATTTCACGCTAAATTTGAGACTACATGATTCATGAATGAACAAATGGTAAAATAAGGCTTGAGAAAGCACAGTTATTTGAAAAAAAACATTTTAAAAGGACTGAAAAGTTAAATTTCTGTATTTGTCTTTGGTTAATCACAGCTAATAAAATTATGTAGAGTGTAGCTTTATTTGAGCTCTGATGTGGTGCTTTTAGTGGAAACAGAAGTCAAATCAGTAATTTAGTCAGGGGCATGCTTCTACCTCAGCCTCTGGCAGAGGGGAAGATCATACAGAGCCCAAGCATACATTTCAACTGTGCTAAAAGTCTTGTATTTTAATTAAATTTGCATCTAGTCATTTGGGGAAACTGGACATACCATGCCGTAAAGCTACTAGAGAACATTCAAAGCTGGGTTACAAAGATGGTGAAGGACTGTGAAGGGAAATCACATGAGGAACTGCTGAGGTCACTTGGTCTGTTCAGCCTGGAGGAGACTGAGGGGAGAGCTCACTGCAGTTACAACTTTCTCATGAGGGGAAGGGGAGGGGCAGGCACTGATCTCTTCTCTGTGGTGACCGGTGACCCCAGGGAATGGCCTGAAGTTGTGTCAGGGAGGTGTAGCTTGGACATTAGAAAAAGGTACTTCCCCCAGAGGGTGGTTGGGCACTGGAGCAGGCTCCCCAGGGAAGTGGTTACAGAGTGATCGCCAGAGTTCAAGGAGTGTTTGGGCAATGCTCTCAGGCACACGGTCTCATTGTTCAGGGCCAGGAGCTGGACTCGATGATCCCGGTAGGTTCCTTCCAACTCAGGATATTCTATGAGTCTATGAGCCTCCTATCCTCCAGGAAGAAGAATGTGAAGATTTGTAAACAGACGAAGAACTGCATTTATGGGTATTTTCAGAAGATGGCCTTGTACAAGGAAATAAATAAATCGCAGGGCTTTCTGAATTCCCATTCCGGCTCGGCCTGGCCGCGTCCCCGCCGCAGGAGGCCCAGCCCGGGCGGCCGCCCCTTCCCAGCCGCGGGTGAGCCGCGCGGGGCCGGGAGGCGCTGCCCCCTGGCGGCTGCAGGGCCGCACAGCAGCCGCAGCCCTGCTGAGCCACCAGGAACTCGGGCTGCTTGAAACTTCAGCACAATCAGGTGAGCGGAGAACGCCTGCCGCAGTAAACATACAGCATTTGTGCTCAAATGAGAGCAAAAGGGATAGAGAAGCAGTGAAAGCTTCCCTGAAGTAAGAATTACTAATAAATAATGTAGATTTCTCAAGAGCACAAAGAGCCTTGTTAGGAATTGGGAGACTGGAACTTGATTTAAATCAACCATTCACTTAGCAGACCACAGAAAAACCCGTGCTCTGCTCTGGTTCACGTTGCCCCAACCAGATAACACATTTTTCTGAAGTTTCTTCTAATAGTAACTTCAAATAGGCATTTATCGGGCCTCTTCAGGCTTTGTTCTTCTAAAAAGGTTTTAGACATCAGTGCTCCTGGTAGGGAATACTGTACCTGTTCAGCTCAAACCAGCTCACTGCTGGGGGGGGGGGGGGGGGGGGGGTGTCTTACTTCTCTCTGCTGCTGGTTTTTTGCTTGTTTGGTTGTTTTTGTGTTTGTTTTTTTTAAAGCTTACAACTTAGAGTTGGCTTCAAGCATTAAGAAGCAAGTCTGATGACAGAGACATCAGTGTTATATAGTTCACAAAATATATTTTGTGTAAAAAATACCATTGCATATCTCAATTTGCTACTAGAACTACAAGGGAAAATTCTTCAAGGTGAATGTAATATGCACACAAGCCAAATGCTCAACCAATTTCAATAAATTTCATAGAGACCAATTAATTATCTTGCAGCCATGCTGTCCTTGATGTCATTATAGAATATGTTAAATACGGATTAAACATTTCAGATGAAAGTAGTTCTTTTGCAGACAAACTTATTTACTGTGTCGGTTTTAAGTTAGCTTTTGAGGGATTTCAAGGATATTCAAACTTGGATGGCAGGTTCGAAGATTATTCTTAGAAAGCTGTCCACAATCTACATGTATTTTTCAAATTATTAATTGGTAAAAAGCTCTGTTTGTAAATCTTGCAGGCTGCAGATTATGCCCATTTTTCTCACCAGAAGCAAGCCAGTACACAGTGTAAGGAATGAAGACTGTCAATAATGATATGATTTCAAAGAAGTGAACATGGCCCAATCCTTAACTCCAGTAAAATTGTATCACCTTAAGGGAATTCAAAACCATAGAGGACAGAATATATCAGTTGTATATATTGTTGTTTCCATACAGTTATTCTATATTATTTTAAATTTAAAGTTTTGAGTCCTCCCTTCCTCCAAAGGTGGGCAAGGCATGATTTGAAAACTCAAACCTGAAAAAGGAAAACAATTCAGAATCACTCTTTAATAGAGTCTTTAGGGTGTATTTGCTAAATGTCATGAGTGATGTAGCTCAGGAGGATCATTCTCTGAATAGATTATGCAGCAGTGAAAAGAATGGAATGGAAGAGAAGCCTGGTAAAAAGTTAACTGTGGGAAGTTAAGAAAAAGGAAATAAATAAGGAAAGGAAATGAGAAGAGGGGCAGCATAGCCCAGTAGCAATGCTGATCATAGTTTCTCATCAGATGAAGTAAGAGGTGTTTATCAAAGAAATAAGGATATAAAGAATAATCTGTTAAAGGCAATTTATTAGTATTATTAATAATTTTATTCTCACCGCAGATTCCCACAATACTGCTGACCTAGAGTAAGTTTGGTATCTGTCTAAAAAAATTAACGCTTTTCAGTGGGCAAAATTTTAATAATGACACCATAAAACAATTATACAAAAATCATGTACATATTTTGACAGTTTAAATAATACATATATATATATATACTTGCTTTTACTTCATGGAAAAACAACTTTTGACAGTTTTAGATTGTGACTGGTTGTAGCTGAAAAAAAAAAAAAAGAAACCTAACCTATTTTTCTACAGTAGGGCACTGGGAAGTTTGACAGTTCATCAAATTCAAACCAAGAGATTTATTGTAATGGGTAAACCAGTAAAGCTGATGCAGAGACTGGAAAACAACAGAATCCCTAATGTCTGCTCTGTATAGTACTGCTTTGACATGAGAACGAGGAAATGCATGTCAGAAGAAACCTGGTTTTGCTTGTAGGGTGGTGGAAACCAAGCTATACAATAGAGCAGAAGATGTGAAGTATTACACAGCACTTGTGGCTCCAATGTTTCATTTTCCCCTGTGGCTGCTGGAGCAAAGACTAGAAGACTCAGACTTCAAAGCCAAACTGGAAACCCCCTCCCCTTTCAGTTCAACAGTGTAGTACATCATCATTGACTAGATTACAAAATTCAAGAGAGGCAAACAACTGGGATTTTTGAGAAGGGGATAGGAAAGGGAAGAAGAAGAAAGAGGAAAATTTTGGAAAAAAGAGTATTCTAGCTCCAAATAAATTTTACAATCTCAACTCCCCCCCACCCGCCCCAGACATTTCAATGATGACTTATGTACCAGTTTGCCCTGATTCAGAAACACCATCAAGATATTTCAGATGTGACAGAAGCCTTCAGCTTCAAAATACAGTAAAAGTGAAATGCTTGAACTGGACTACTAGATTAAGTACTATTAAAATACAACCATAAGAGTCAATAAAAACAAAATAATTTCTTTGTGTAGGTGTAAAGAAAAGCTACTTGAAGTATGTAAGTAAACAGCTAGATGTGAGTATTTCCACAACAGAGTAATGCTTCCAACTGTTCTACCATACCGGCTATCTGTTCATATGAGAGAAATTCCGTTTGAATTATAGGTCTCAGTTTTCTATCAGATTATATACAGGTATTTCTTTCTCTATTTTTTTTTTTTTTTTTATTTGAGAGGTTACAGGTTTGGGGTTTTTTTGTTTGCTTTGTTGACATTCTTGGGTTTTGTTGATTTTATTTTGTTGTTGTTGTTGGTTGGTTGCTGTGGGTTTTTTTAAATTTTGGGCATCAAATATTTAAGGAACATATATGCAAATCCACACAAGGAACTCTAAAGGTATCTCAGTTTAAAAGGCATGTTTTTTCTCTTTTTCATACAATCAACATTCTTTTTGGAAGTCTTGCCTCTCCTGCCCGATGTTACATTCTCCAGTAAAATCTGTTGTTCAGCTGTGCAGACTTCAGACACTGGTACGTAGTAAGCACTAAGGAATTCCTGAGTCAGGTTTATTCATCATTACCTGTAAAAAGTAGAAGAGGGGGAGAGACAGCGTGAAAAAGAGAGACACACATAGACACAAGTCAAGCTAGGGTTACAAAACAATCTAGAAACCACAATTCAGTAAGCAATAACACAAGAATCCACTAAGTCTGTCACCAGTGAGGCGACCATGACCAAAGCTGCCTTAAAGCACTACACACAAATATTGAACATCGTGTCATCTTGGATTAGTGAATTTAAGATAGTTGCACCTCAAGTGGCCTGCTTCAGTTAGAACAATCCTCTTAGGAAAAAGCAACAGAGATTTTCTCCCAACATTTCTTATTTGAAGAGTATAAGGCTTTTGAGACAGAAGCTCATGAAGATTCTTCTGTCTGTCACTTGTCCTCTATTCACCCCTATTAGCATAGGACTTTCTAATTAAAGTGTCTGAAATGTATAGAATTTTTCTTATCTTTTTTGGATGCTACCACAGATTTGTAAAATACAGAATTAGAACTGAATCTAATAAAAATAGCCACTTTTTAATCAGCATTTTGCAAGATGAAAGTCAGCTCATTTTAATAGGATTCACTCAGACAACAGCTTATAATTGATATGCCAACATTTCAGCTGATTTTCATTTAAGCCTTTTACTACTAGTTTTAGAATATCTTCAAAGAAAAGTAGCAAGCAAAAAAAAATGGTGACAGTATAGTAACCATTTTCTTGTTATTCTACATTGCCAGTCTTTTGGCCACTTGAAAAGTGAACTACTATGCTGTATCTTCCCAAATCTGCCATTAAAACCATAAATTGTGCCTGAAAAAATATTTTTCAGACATTTCTCTGTCATACTTTTCTAACACAGCATGAAAACAACATGGAACTGATTGTTCTTACCTAGAAGTTCTATATCAGTAGAAAAAAAAATTGGAAAAATGGAATTTAGATTAGAATTAAAAAAAAAGAAGATTATTTTTATAACTAGTTTTAAGACACACCCCCCTCAAGTATTTACATATAAAAGTCATAGAAAGCCATACACTTACTTGACCTTGCACTGCTAATGCAACACGTTTGTAAAAGAATTTAAAAGATACAGAAAGTACATATTGGTCAACATGCATTAAAATATTCAAATATTTTTTTGAAAATTGAAATACATTCAATGGTGATCATTGCACACACTTCTAAAGCCAATACATGATGCTTCTGATTTATATAAAATTAATTAAAATTTTAGATTTCTTCTTTTTCCCCTCTCCAGTGAAGACTTTCACCATTAGAAGTCTAAAAATATATAACAGCAGTTAAATTTTTGACACGAGAGAAATGAAAAAAATCAAAACCATTCCCTCACTGATGGTGGTCTGAGTGGCTTTTCAGAAGAGTGACTCTGAAAGGTGGAGGAACATCCATCTGCCTTGTAACCTGTGCTAAGCTGGGCAGGGCTCCAGAGCAAAAGAAATTATTTTCATGTATTATTGAGTCACCAACTAAGATGGATGGTACATACACATCAAGGTTTTCTGAAAAATGCTAATTATAGGATAAAGAGCTCGATGAAATTTTCAGAAAAGGAGTGGTGGTGCAACCTGTTAAAAGTAACATTATAGAAAGCATAATACTATTTTAGCTAAAAGTTCATTAATTCCTAAGATAAAATTGGTTTTGATTCTGCAAGTTTTGTGCTGGATTTCCATTCCCCCATCTGTGGACCTGTTTTACAGAAATTAAATAATTATATTGTACCTTTTGTAAGCCAATTATTGTCACAGTTGACTGTACATGCAAATTCTGTTAAATCAGAGTGGTCAGCAAAGCTTGCCACACTTTGTTGCAGGAATAAAAATACCCTTTGTGGAAAATTTTAATTAATTTAGCCAATCAATATACCAAAGCACAGATATGTTCTATATTCTGTGATACTATGATGTTTTAAAAGTCTTTTGGAACCTATATTGAATATGACCAAGAAAGAACATAAGGCAAGCGATAATTGCCAGGATACATTGAGATTACCTTCTTGGTAGGCTCCGTCTGCCATTACCAGGTGAAGTATTTTGGCATACAGGTGTTTGTGTTCATTTCCAAGAACAGTCTGAACTATGGTTGAACAAATATCAATATTTTCATCTTCATCTTCAAGTATAGCCTAGGGGAAAGAACAAACCGTGTTGCCAAAATTAAAACAGGCATAAAATTAAATAGTTCAAATTTTATTAAATGCAATTCATGGTATAACCCAATGTTTTTCTCTTTAATCCACTGGCCAGGCATTTGCTCTGTTAATATTTTTAGTGTGCCAAAACAGATTAAAAGACTATAGAAAAAGCCTTTTATTCTAGTCACAGAAAGAGATTAGTTAACTGGCACAGCAAACAGTCGTAGGTGCTTGTTTCTTAAAATATTTCCACTCGAATTTATTCCACAAACCTTTATTTTCTCATAAACTTCAATTAATTTATCAAAGCCTATTTCCTGCTCCAGGTTATATCTCAGTTCTTCTAAATGGCTGAAGATACTATCACATTCTTCACATTCACTGGCAATCTCTCCATCACTATTATCTAGAAAGAAAGAAAACAGCAGTAAAACCCCCTCAGTTTTGCTGCATTCTTAATGTTGTTTCTAAATCTCTAAAACAAATATTCTTTAAAGCAATCAAACAGGTAAGCTCAGGAGCACTGGACAATGCTGGCAGAAGTTCTGACAATGTGCAAGAAAATAGGAATAGTCTCTTTCCTGAAAAAAATCCCAAATGGGAAGCATCCAGCTATCCCCTCCAAATCCCCACTCTGACTCTAGAAGGGAGGACACTGGTATTAAACACTAGCACTTGCACAACAGCAGAATCACAGGCACCAATAGCATTGCATGTGTATAACATCAGCACTGCCATAAAATTAAAGACATTAACTAAGTTTATTTTACCTTAAAATAATTATTGGAATGTATTATTAAGTGTTCAATTTGCTGAAAATTTTCTTCAATAAAAATTACACAAAAGCTTTGTTTTAGATAAGTTACTGATTTTCTGCATCTTTTCTTAAGTATATTTCTAATTGCCCTTAGTTTTACAGCAAGAGTAAAATACTTCTATTTCCACCAGAATTTAAAACACAGAAATGAGACTTCAGGATGTTGTGCATACCTAACACAAAATGCTAAAAGCAGTAATTAATTTATCTATATCACTTTTAGTCGGACTGCATTAATATCTGATTTTGGCTAAGGAAAAGGTGAATAATTTCATGTTCCTTCTGACTGCCCGTTAAATTACTTAACTGTAATTTAAGCTGAATCCCAGATACTCCAGTCATGTCAATTGCTATTTCTTTTTCACACTTACAGACATGAATTATTCAAAACATACAATGCATTCTGTCTTCGATCTTCCTTGAAGCCAAGTTTTAGACAACTTAGAGAAAAAGGCACTTATCATCACTATCCAACAAACAAGCCAAGCTTTAATTGGCAACATGGAATGTTGCTTAGATGTTGACCTTAACATTCAGCAAGTCTGAATATTATCTAATTTTTAAAACTTATGTA
Source organism: Phylloscopus collybita (assembly GCA_027886175.1). Classification (NCBI taxonomy): domain Eukaryota; kingdom Metazoa; phylum Chordata; class Aves; order Passeriformes; family Phylloscopidae; genus Phylloscopus; species Phylloscopus collybita. The sequence continues at coordinate 36,244,766 of JAJNNQ010000009.1, read as the reverse complement.
TAAAAACTATCAATTAGAGCTTTACTTCGTTATAAGTTAATGAAGCCAAAACATTATTCTGTATCTGAATTTTTAACATGAATAAATAACTTATAAAACGGGTATAACAAAAATTATACCTGACTGCCATTCTTCATTAAGAGCACTTTCACTGCTGGGGTTATTTTCATCTCCTTCATCCAGCTCAGTACCATTTGTTATGCATTCCATGGCATTAGCCTTTAAAGTAGACTCCTCTTCTTCACTCAATTCCTCACTAGGCTGCTCCCTAAGCAACTGTTCCATTGAATCCCGGAGGTCCTGCAAATCTGTATCTGTTTCTCCAAACATACTAAAGGAATGTGATATAAAGTTTATGTAAATAATACTTTGCAAAACAAACCCTGTAGAAAGAGCTCATTTCTTTTGTTAAGAAGCAAATTGAAAAGCCAGTCTAGCTGCAGGGGAAAGAAAAAAAAGTGACACTCTTCACCCTCCACACCCCCTCCCCCAGCTATGCCAAGTCCAACATGACTACAGCACTGCTACCAATGTATCACACAGGGAATAAACAGATACCCCACAGTCTCATAAAAAGAGAGTAAGTCCTCAGTTCAACTTTATTAGTAAAGTAATTTCAAAATCCTTGTATTTGTGCACTATTATAGAACACTGGTAAATATAATATTTTCAATCCAGATAAAAATATTTCTGGAGAAAAAAAGAGATCTAGGTCTAATCAGAATAGATACACCAGACTATCCAAGCTGTGGCGATTAGTCAATTCCAGGGTCAATTTTGAAGCCCCTGAAAGAATTTGGGGGACTTGAGGAACATGCTAATACAACAGTAGAGGAGATAAATGAGCAAGATTCCCAGAACATAGAAAGAAAGGAAATATTCAAGATTTTTTATTTCTACAAGAGCAATAGCAATCAACTTTGAGTTCTTTGAGCAAAATGCAAGTTGCAGACACCAGACAGAATAGCACCTTGGATAGATTTTGGGAAGGAAATTCAGACAGCTATTATATGCAGCATACCCATTAGCTTCTCAGTTCTCTGGAACAACACTTAAAGTAAATGGTGATTCAATACAAAATTTTTAAAATCTGAGTAAAAACTCCATGCTGGTATAATATGTGTAACAGTTAGTGTCTAATCAAAAAACATTCTTGATCTAAGATGCCTGTTAAAATACTTGATAAACTTGATACACTCACATATCCTCAGAGTCAGAGGGTCCTTCTTTGGCTTGCTCATCTTCTGTATCATCTGTTTCAATATTATGTTGATGCTGCACATCTGCTACACTGGGAACATCAACTAAAGTTCTGTACAGTTTGTAAAGATCTGGGAGTGAACATGTTCTCAACATCTACAAAGGCAACAGAAAGCCTGCTTGGTAACAATATTAAAGACAGTTGGAGTTTACAAAACACTAAAATGAGATTTTACTGTTCTTCAGGCTTCCTGCTTCACAGCCAGAAGCCGTGCTAGTAGATTAAATCCTACAGGAAAAAAAACCACTTGGTTGGCAAAAGTGACAAGATATCATTGCTGCTCTGTTCAGTGATTGTTTATGATAGCATAGTAGTGCTAATTCTAAAAAACTGCACAGAAGGGAGAAAGCAGATAGGGCAAGTTAGGAATGCCTTCATGGATTCCCTCAGTAATGTCTCAGAGAAAGGGTGGAATTCCTCCACTAACACCTGGAATATAGAATGCTGAATGGTGAAACCACAGACTTTCACTGCTGCATGAGACTTGCTGATACCATAAGCACAGTGCTGTTGAACTACAGGGCAGACACAGCTAGACAAATAAAAAACATCTGCTGAAAGAGTTGTGCCATCTGTTCTGGCCTCATTCAACTTCAGTAAGAGAGTAAGAATAATACTATAGAACAAAAGTAAGTATTTCTTTTTAGTTTTTTAAACTTGCCTTTGGGTCGTTTGCATCAAAAAGTCCTGTAGAAAGTCCAATCAACAAAGAACTTTTGCCTTTATTTCTTGCTGGTGATATGGAACGTGAACGAGGTACAAAAGACTCTTCCTGTGAAGACTGAGCTGACAGAACTGGTGAGGCTGTTGGTACAGCTGTGAGCTGTATTACCTTCTGGAATAAGGGTTCAGCTTGCTGAGAGTCACTGGAACAAGTTTCTGATGTGGCAAAAGGAAGTCTGTTACAAATCTAACTAGATTAAAACCTCAAGATACTTAAGGAAAACGTAACTATTGTGAATACACCTAACTAATTTATTATACAATTAGAGGGAAAAGTAGATAGCACTTTAGAAGTATTAAAATATTTTTGATTGTTTTAGTAAATACAATGTGAAATGTTCTCATTTTAACTTTTGGAGAATATACAAGCTCAGCTATAGCCTGTCCTGTTCTCAGGCCTTCTGTTTCCTCATTATCCAGTCCATGTCTGATACTGTGTCATCCATTTTCATCTGTTGCTTATCACCTTATACTAGAGTTCTTTGAAGTTATCTCAATATAATTTGCCCAAACAGGGGGAAAAAATCTACCACTTTGCTTAAGCTAACCTTAACTAGATGCAAGAGTATCACCAATGATACTTGGCAACACTGCCGATGTTTTTTCTCAAGTTATTTCCCAGACCTCCAAGAACAAGCAATTCTTCTATGCAATAAAGATAAATGATTTTCATTAGCAGCCACTTAAGACATCGAGCTGCAGATCAGTACTAATTTGAGATGTGTATAAACAAAGCAACACTTGGATAGTAAATAATCAGACCTCATAACATCCTAAATAGTCATTTGAAAAAGCTGTAACATTCAGGAAGTTAATGCTCATTAGTATGAGCCACTGTCCTGTTCACCTATACACGGTGTAGCTTTCTTGTAACATGTTTTCCTCTGAAGTGGCAAACATAATACCCACAATTTGTCTTCCTAATCCATCAGAAATTTCCTTTTTACAAGTAAGAACTGAAGAAACAAATAAAAACTTCCTCTTTCGGGATTAATGAAGTGAGAAGGGATGGCTCAAGCACCTCACACTGCCAAGCCATGGAACATGAGACTTGCACTGACCTGCTGGAGCTTCCTTTTGTGGTTGCACCTTGTTGAGCGCTGCTTTCTCCGAAGCTGCCTCATTCATTCCCTCAAGTTGTGCCCTATTATAACACATCACATCAAGGGGAAATACCATGTAAAAAATGGTCATCAATCTATTGAAGTCATCAAGTGCAGTAAAACTAACAAAGCAGCAAACAATGAAGCTCTAACTAAGTGCAATTTTAACTGACATGTCCAAATAGAACTCAGTTAAAGCTCAGTTGTTTGAACTGGAGAGAGAGAGAGGTCAGGGGGGAGTACTTACGTATCCTCTTTCTCTTTTACCCATACTTCATTAACAGTGCTAGGAAACTCCTTATTCTCCTTACTCTGGTGCGTTTTATCTTCCATTTCTTCCAGCACCTCTGCTTCCAAATCATCAGGCTCTAAAATTAATAGTCATTTACCTTATTAAAAATTAATCCCAACCAAGCAAAAAGATGGGGGAATATACATTTTAAGATTACACTTAAATCCTTCAGCTTTAATAGTTTTCTGCATTTTGCAGAAACGGCAGAAATTTTGTAATCGCAGAGCTAAAAGTTTTGGGATTTTTCTGATACCAGAAGAGTACCTTAAAGCTCCAATGAACTATGTCTTCTAAAAACCTCAGTAACATGCCCCCAGAGATCAAAAGGATGCTGGTGTCATATAGGGGAAAAGATTCCAGCACAGTTGATGGGGAGAAACAAACCAAAACCCCACCAAATTAACAACAAAAAATTTGAAACACTTTAGAATTCTACTTGTACTCTGAAGTTTTCTAAAGCATGCAAAAAAAGGTTTCTGGAAATTTACTAAATACATTACTGAATCAGATTACAAATAGGCATAGAAAGCACCTGATCCTACCTAAAATGTGTTCATAAAAAACTGCACATTACTTATGGGAAGATATAAAAGTAAACAGGATCATTACTTCACTTATTGCATTCAATAAACAGATTTTAAGTAGAATTACTGATGAAATGAGTTACCATCCAGTATAATAGGTTTGCTCTGTACCAGGGTGGGTCCAGTTGTTTGAGATTCTTCTGGTACAGTCATGACAGACTTTGCAACACCAACTGGTACCGCAGACTGAGCTCCAACAGGAGAAAAAGCCTTCTCTTCCTTCTCCTCTGATGAAGACTGATGACCTCCTTCAAGAAGTTCTGCAGTACCTAATAGAAAATGATTCTATTATTTAAACAGTGCTTCACCATATTTGGATAATAAACTACACTGTGGCTAATAAGGTAAGTTGGGAAATTTTGTTTCTTTAAAGGAAAACAGAAAGAAATGTTGGCATGCTTTTAGTACATCTATTATAAAGAAGAAAGCTAGAAATATTAACATTTGAATTTCATATATTACATTATCATTAGTACAAGTTTATATTTGGAATAAATTAAAGTCCTTTTGTCCTTAGAAAGAATGAAGGGCAGGAGTTGACGAGGGAAAAAAAAAATCAACTGATATGGTAAGTCACATGCTGCCAACAAGGTTACAGGAAGCACCTAATGCAATATTCAGATGATGATATCCTTTCAAAACATAGGATTGCTTCTATTAAAAGGCCAAATTTAAGACTTTTCAGCAAAATGAAAATCCTTTCCTTTTAGCACACCCTGGTTAATTTCTTACCACTTCAATGAGTTTGAAATATTTTGGTGTCCTCCAGTATCAGCTTGTGCTTACATTCAGAACTGAGGCAACACCCAGAAGTAGAAAGCAAGAGAGAATATAAGAATATGCTTCTATTACTTTAATTTTTTTCTCAGCAGATAAACTGTCACTACACTGGCAGTGCAGATAATTACCCTCTGTGCTTACCATTTATCTCATCTTGTTCCTCAAGTATGTCAGTTTGCAGCTGCAGCTCCGCTTCTCCGAGGATCCTCAGAACTGAATCAGTAGGGCTTTTGCCCCAGACTTTCCTGTGAGGTTCACCAGTATCTAACCTAATTACTTCCCCCAGAGTTTGACCTTTGGGACATAAACACAAATATAAATACTTTTCTAAATTAGAAATTGTTATTCATTTTCTATGTAATAAACAATCAAGCAAACGACCTCCACAAAATTTAAAACTAAAAAGGCTACAGAGCCAGAACTCATGTCACCTCACCCCAAGCCATACAGCCTAAAGACTGTGCTTATCTAGAGTTTTTCTTCTGCCAATTCCAATCAATAAAGGAGTTATTCAATATCAGTTGACATATGCAACTTAATAGCAGCAGTAGCTCTTTTCAGAAATTCAGGCACTCCAAAAGAAAGCGGTATGAGAAATGTTTAACACTGACATGGAATGGTCTTGAACTTTACTTGAAATGGTAAACTAGAAAGTTTCTTGTCTTGCTATCCTTTGGCATTTATTTCTGTTAATTCTCCCTCCAAGGAAAACAGGATATAAAGCGACAAAGATAAACAGAGTAAAAGTTTCTTGATCTTCTAACATTCTAGCACTATGAGACGACCATGCATTGATGCAAGTCTGTCACATTCTCAATGATTATTTCTTTCTACAATGTGAAACAGACTTTTAATAAGAAGGGGTTCCAACCAAAAGACCAGAGAAGGCAAGTAGGTAATCTGGAATGACAGTCTTGATTTAAGAAAGGAAAAAGCTAAGAAAGGCTCAATAGAAAGAACAGATTTAAATTGAGAAAAACCCTCAGTTGTTTGTTTTTTTTCCTGCTGATATCACAACATAACAGGATTTTTCAAGTTAAATAAGAAACTTTCATATATTTTAAATGCTTTTTGTTCTTTCTGTTGAATTAGTGCCAATTTAAAAGACATAAAGAAAGTAACCATGCGTTTAATTAGGTAACTGTTTATTTTTGAAATTATGAAATTATTTATTGAATCTCCTGAAGGCCATTTAACTACTCAGCCTGTGCCCCATTCCTTATTTAAGGGAATACATAACCACCTGCTTTTTAGAAGCAGGTGACATGTAACTGATAACAAGATGATAATAATAAAGAATACTTGCTTTATAGAAACACACACTACACATGGCAAACTGATTTACTAATACCACAGAAAAAAAAAGAGAAGTACTTACACTCTGTCCCAGAGAGACAATCTTCCATCGATAACTCAGCTAGAGGAACAACCAACTCAGATGCCCCAGAGTCCCATTTCTTGCGATCTCCCAGAAGTGGCTGGTCAACTTGTTGTTCCTTACCATCTTCAGATCCAGCTGATTCAGAGGTATTTTTACCCTCCTTTTTTCCTTTCTCATCTTCCTGAGCTTTAAGATTTTTATTTAATCTTTTCAGAATTTCTCGCTTATTCTGAAAGAAGGACCAACATATGTATTAAAATAGTGCCTTTCTTAAAAGGATACCTAAATTAAACTGTAATATAATTTGACATACTTGTATTGCAAAATCTGGCTTTTTTATTTCCTCCTCAGATTCTTGAACAGCAGTTATTACATGTTCATCCTTTAAGTCCAAGAAGCATGAAATAGAAAGCAGAAGAACATGTCACAAAAAAAATTATCTTGAGAATAGTAATAGACATAATAAAACCTTTCCAATGAAAACTGCAGGAAGACTCAAACAGAATGCTTGATTATTCTGTTTTATTCTGTCCCAAAGACAGAATTTCAAGGGCACCTTCCGTCTTTGAACCAATCACTATCTGAAAGTGATGAGCAAATGAATCACTCAATTTAAACAGACAAATGAGATTTCAGAGAATGAAACATGTAGAGATAGATAAAGCCAGAAAAGACCTCTACAGCAAGATGCCACCCAATTCCTTTGCTACAAATGAGTAATTCTACAAGAGAACCAAAAAAGTGGCAAGCACAGAGTCAAGGATAATTTGTGAAGAAAAAACAGAAGGGAGAAGAGACAAATTATGTGACATGTAAATAAGCAAACTACATATTGAAGGCAAAAATGTAGAATTTATTATCTGTGTACAAGGCTCATATTGTCCATTTCCAAATGCTCTGGGTGCTGTTTTTTAGTCTGTTATAGTCACTGTCTTGCATTCCTGTGAGACAAACTGTCTATGTAGAAAAAATACGCTCATGATTTTAGTATTTGTCATGATTTCTTTTTCCAGCTATCATCTGACATCTTTCAGTGTATTACATTTTATATATACTCCTTATTGTAAGTTTCATTCTAGTCCCATAGTCACAGCCTTCAGGGTTGAACACAGTATGAAGTACTGTACTACACTAAAATTTAGAAACAGTTTAGGTAAAAGTACAAAAGCTAGCGTTCAAATTAACACAGATTGTGTTAAAATTTTAAATTGTACAAGGTTATACACACCTGCTCAGTTTTACAATTGTAACATAAAGTGGTTAGGGAAACATGTAAGTATTTACAGTATCAGGACCGAGAGCATGCAAAATAGAAATTAGGATGTTCTTTTAGACAACAAGGAGAGACAGCACTAACAGATTCAAAAGTCTTAAGCTTTGTCTTTTCTGTAACATTCAGCATATTCAAGCTCACTGAAAACAATCAATCATTAATATAACATAATCCTATCATTTAAAATTTATCTGCGCACTTCCTCCAAGTAACCAACTCATTAACTCCTCTCTTCAAGAGGCTGATGAAAATGCTGGAAGTTGATGTCTTCTTCAACTAAATATAACTGCCCTGATCAAAATGGAAACTGCAGCCTAGGGATTGTCATAAGCTATTTTGTTCAAAACATGAATTTCAGTTTCAGAGTACAGATGTCTTTCAACAGCTTCCAAGCTTTGGTTTCTTTTTACATTTTTTCCTTTCTTTTTTTTTTTTAAATTTCTTTTCCCTAATTAGAAGTAACAAGTGTCCTTAACATTTTTTTTTCAATCTAACCTATACATTTTCTCTATATTCTCTTTCCAAACAGTATCTATTTCCTTTCCATTCCTTTTACCCTCTTAGCAGAAGTACTTACCACACCCACTTCCTTCAAAGCAGAAGTCATGGAGATGACAGGTACACCAGGCTTCACTGGAAGTTGTGGCTTAGGAAGAGCTGCTCCAGGCTCTTGTAGTCCATTCATAGGACTATGTTCTGTAGCTTCCACATGAAAAGGCACATTAGGATTCTTTACCCCTTTTGCAATCAGCTGTATAGATTCAATTAAAAAAAATGAAATCGAAAATTAACTTCAAGACTTTGCACATTAAACACAGTATTCTCAATTTGGCTCTTGTAAACCTTACAAAATGACAATAATGTCACACATTCATACAAAAGACAACTACCCACTGCATGCCAGTTTGTCAGCTTTACATCCTGCTTTTTCTAGTCATACTATTACTAGTTGGACTTCTTCTTGTTCCATAGCACACAAAAGTAAAAGAAGATAAAATAATTTTTAGTCATTAAGAGACCATTAATAAAATAGTTGGGATAATCCTAGTGATTCTTAGGTTTGATATTTTAAAGTCTTCCTGCAAGCATACCTAAGATTAGGCTTCTAATTAGGGAATTCTGATTGATACAAGATACTCTCTCCACTTTCAGAACTACTTGTCTTGAAAAATCACAGTATAGGATTTTATTTACACAAAGATATGGCCCTACATACTTCTACTGCAGGTAACAGATTTGTTTTCTTACATGTTCTTCCCAGGCTCTTTTCTCTCTTTCATATGCTTCCTTTCTCTTTCGCTCCAACTGTTCCTTCAGAACTGCAGCACGAGCATTTGCTTGGGCCTACAGTAAACAAGCAAAAAAAGACCAACTGTCTTGGGTTATGGAACCAAAAATGTGTATTCTATTTCATCTGCTGAAAGCAGCTGGGGAAATGTTCTTCTTTATCTCTTGTAACTCTGGGGGGAGGGGGGCAGGTGCCTTCTGCTAATGGGCCAACTGTTAAAACCAGGTGGGGCAGTGTTTCTTATCTCTTTCACCACCTGTCCTCCCTCCAGGGGGATATTTTCTGCTAATGGGCCACTAAGGCTCACTAAGGACATGACACATTCCATCATCCCATTATGAGGTGCTCCACCCAGTGCAGGGGGAGCCAACCATTCCTACCTGGATAAAAACTGAGACTCAGGAACATGAGGTATCTGGTTCCACTGGATTTCTAGAGGAAGATTGGACCCTTCTCACCATCACTGGACCCTTTTCTCTCAGGATCATCTCTACTCCAGCAACACCAGGAGGACTTACTGTGGACTCTTTCCCTCTTTCCAACACCCTGACCAACAGGGTTTCAGGTTGCCTCTCTGACTCTGTCACTCTGTCAGGGTTTCTAGAGTTGTGTGTTTGCTTGCTTGTGTTTTTGTGGTGCCTTTTTTTGGTGTTTTTGTTTTTTTGTTTTTTTTTGGGGGGGGGGGGGGTTTGTGATTTTTTTTTTTTTACTACTACATTTGTATTGTTAATATTACCAGTAAAGAACTGTTATTCCTATTCCCAAATCTTTGCCTGAAAGCCCTTAATTGCAAAATTATAATAATTTGGAGGGGGTGAGAGGTTTACATTCTCCATTCCAAAGGAAACTCCAGCTTTCCCTGGCAGTACCTGTCTTTCCAAACCAAGACACCAACATAAAATCATCAGCAACCTATTTCATGGAACATCTTAGGGAGGAATATTCTTGGATTTCTTCCCTTTCTCCCTTTTCTTCCCTTTCTTCCTTTTCTCCCTTTCTCTCGCTACTGTATAGACTGTGAAAGGAGGACTCCACTGACAAAATCACCACACAAGTATAATAACTGATCTTTTATGTTGAAATAATGGCAACTCCTCAAAATTTCATTACAGTTCTTGATCTGCACAGTTGTATTTTTAGTGTACATTGTAATCTTAAACAGAGTGATGTAAAATTACAATCTCTACTTAAAATTGGCTTTGAAGCTAAATGCATTAATCAAAAAATATTCAACATTCAGTTTTAATTTTTACCAACTTACTCAAACACAAAAAACTTCACTTGCTGTTTCATCTCTAGTTTTCAGGTTAGGCACACGATTATCTTGTTTTTACACTGTACTTTGCAGATGATGGGGAAAAGTCATAGAATAGATAAGAGCAATAATTGCTATGTATAATATTGTGAAATAGTTATTGATGTAAAACCACCACATACAATAAAGTTCTAATCAAACACTGCATTTCTGTGAAATACATCTATTTTAAATGGAATTCATCATAGGATTCTATAATCCACATTCCAATCCACACATATCCCGTGTCATCCCATTTAAGGAGTTTTGCCTTCCTTTATTCTTTAACTAAAATAAAGCTGTTGTCTAAAGTACCTTTTCCTTACTCTTTCAGTCTCAAAATGCTGTTTTAGTTATACCAAATTGCCATTAGGACTAAAGCTACCCTAGAGATAAATCTCAAAGGCTGGGATAGGGAAAATCCTTGACTTGAAAGGACAGACTACACCATATCTCAGCATGTTTTAAAATTCCCAAGATAAAGCACCTGAATAGAGTTATTTGCTCAATACAGATACATGAACAAACTATTGATACCAAAATGAAATATAAGAAAATTCATGGAATATAAAAGGTATTTGACAACTGTAACTTCCATCTCCTCCCACTCCACACTTACCTTCTGCATTTCTATCTTCTTGCGTTTCAATTCTGCTTCCTCACTAGAGTCCTGTCCATCAGAACTGGCAGCTTCATTCTGCAAAGTGAAAGTCTTCAGGGAATTATCATCAGTTCATGGATTTAAAAGCTGAGTGATATCAGTGCCTACTCAAAATATTTTAATTGACTGCATGACTAACATGTAACTAACTAAGTAACTCCTTGCTTAAATGCAATGTCTAATTGAACAGAACTTGATCTCTGAGATCAGTGGGGGTTGTTTATTTGTCTGGTTTTTCAGGGAGGATTGGTTTAAAAACATGTGAAGTTTTAGTAAGTCAGGAAAAAAGTAATGTGCCATTTGTTGCAAAGGAAGTGGCCTACAATGCTGAGCTCTCACCTGCCACCCCTCATCACTGCTGCATGTTCTGCAGGTGAGGTACACAAGACAGGTTTGATGCTCTAGAATTCCAGGTTTTTTCACAACACATGCCATAAAATATATGTCTCTATATAAAACTGACTAGAACAAAAGTCTTCTACCAGGGGTAAAAGAATACGCCCCACAATCAACTCACATAAGCACTTAAGATTATTTTTAAACCAACCTTATCTCCACGAAGTTTTGCTCTAATCTGTTGACGTTCATTGAAGTTTTGTAGCCGGATCTGCCTCAGTCTTGCCAAATATTCCTGACGCAAAGAAATGACAAGTTTCAGCACTATGGAAACTCTCTCCAGTATGGTTAACTTATATCAGATTCCACAAGAAAATAAAATTAGTGATCCACCCCCCAATATTATTGTTATCACTTCATTAGCAATTACTCATCTCCCAAAGAATTCTCATGTAATGAAAATAAAGGAAATTGGAATGTATGTTTCTCAGTACTAATAATTATAACTACATTTTACTTTACTGGAAGCTAGGAAAGGTTGCATTTATCACAAGAGGATTAGGATATAGTGATACCTATGTCTATCAAATTCAAGAACCTCTTTGAGACAGACTGATGTAAGCAACTATTATTTTGATTATTTTAAAAACCAAAATAATTAAGCACATCCAATCTTTAGTACATTAACAGTAAATTATTTCCTAGAAATTTAGAAAGTCGTTTAATTTTGTTACACAGATGGAACCATGCAGGGAAACCGGGCCCATTCAAGGTCAAAAAAGTGCTGTTTTTGTGATGAGCAAAGTGGCAAACATGCAGCAAGCATACCTCTTCCTCCTTGTTTCTGGACTTCCTTCCTCTTGCAGAAATGGACCTGCCTCCATAGGTATCTGCCACGTTTTGCAGTGTACCCTGTTTGCCATTTAATGGTATCAAATTTAAGGTGGCTTGGGCAGTAGAATTATCTGCTTTATCCAATAACTGTTCACTTATAAGAAACCAAATCCATCAAAGATCTGCAGATGTTCTGAAGTTAACCAAAAAGCCTTTTTCATTTACATGAAACATGAGAGCAGTAACTAAAAATTCTGAGTAGCCAAAGAGAGAGACAAGAGCTTTAAGAATATAGGTGCCTTCACCCTTCAATTCTGATTTTCTCATGCTATGTTAGAAAACCTAAATTTTGATGGGTATGAGTTTTCTACATCTGGATTATATAAAAATGGTGACACAGGGTTGGGATTTCTGCCATTGCTGAGTCAAGCCTAAAATAGAAAGTGGAATTTTTTAATGTTCTTAGATTAAACGTTTTTAACAATGATGACTCAAAAATCTAATAATGCACTTTGCATTACACCTAACAAGCTGTGCTGCATGTCTAATACACATGCAATGTTGTCTTGGGTTATGGAACCGAAAATGTGTATTCTATTTCATCTGCTGACAGCAGTTGGAGAATTGTTCTTCTTTATCTCTTGTAACTCTGGGAGGAGGGGGGCAAGTGCCTTTTGATAATGGGCCAACTGTTAAAACCAGGTGGGGCAGTGTTTCTTATCTCTTTCACCACCCGTCCTCCCTCCAGGGGAATTTTTTCTGCTAATGGGCCATTCAGACACTCTTAAAAGTACCCATCCCCAAAATAGACTATCCACATTACATCATCCTATTGTTGAGCATCTCACAGTGGGGGGAGCCAACCCTGGATTTTATCCTACCTGGATAAAACTGAGACACAGGAACACAGAAAGTATCCAGCTTCACCCAATTCCCGGAGGAAGACTGGACCATTCTCACCACCACTGGACTCCTGTTCTACAGGATCATCTCTACTCCACCAGAACCACCTCTGCCACTCCAGGAGGGCTCACTTTTGGACTGTTTCCAACACCCTAACCACCAGGGCGTCAGGTTGTAGCTCTGACTCTGTTGTTGTTTGTTTGCTGGTTTGGTTGAGTGGTTTTGTTTTTCTACTACATTTGTATTGTCAGTATTCCTAGTAAAGAACTGTTATTCCTATTCCCAAATCTTTGCCTGAAAGCCCTTAATTGCAAAATTATAATTTGGTGGGCGTGAGGGGTTTACATTCCCTATTCTAAGGGAAACTCCAGCTTTCCCTGGCAAATACCTGTCTTTCCAAACCAAGACAAGTGTATAGACTTGGTTCATGTGATATACTGTGACTTGCCACCAAAAAGATTTCAACCTTTAAGAAAGTTCTCTACAGAACAGTACAAGAATCGTTCAACTTCACGTTTCCTGCTTGGATTAAAATAAAGAATGCTTGAATTATTTTACTAATGATATACCACATATTTTTGCTGAAGAGGTTAAAAATTCCTTGATTTGTTAATGCAACATACAATAAAGACAGCAAGCACACATACATGTGATCGACCTTCTGCCCTACAAAATGCCAGGGGCTTTGGCTTTCTTAAGCCTGTGTGTAGAGAGCTATCAGTAAGTAAATACTCCAGTGAGGTTACTGATTGAATCATAATATTCTTCTTAAATAATCTCTCAGATTGAGAAAAATTAACAGCTCAAGGAAATAGCACATTACTGCACTTCTGTGGTTTAGTGAGCAGGGGATCAGAGAACAAATTAAAGGAACCATTTTGTGGAAGAGTAGTTCCTATACATTCATAAGGGCTCCATGAATGCTGATTTCAGCTTGAGCATTAAGCCATACAAAACAGAAAAGAGAATTTTCCATATTCATCTTTTCTGAAAATATTTGGGTTTATTTTTAACCTTTTAATACATGTTCCTGAGCTTTACAAAAGCTTACTGGCACTATTGAAGGAATTTCATTGTTCTTTGTTCTAGCACTGAAGTTATTTTAGGTATTTCCATCACTGATGGTGATTTATGTAACTGCTCCTAAGAAAGAAACTGGAAGCAACATTTTTGAGAAGTGATTTGCTTTTTTGTAGATTGTTAATTTTACTCATCTGCCTACATTAAATTTTCCAAGACTCATATTTCGCAATGCCATGCAGCTACAGTAAAGTAGCAAATTAGGTCAACAGCTGTCCTAAAAAACAGATGTCTGAAAGTACCATCGACTCAACTAGTGAGTCAAATTTAGACCTTCAGCTGAAATTAAAATTGACAGCAATTATACTTAATAGAAGCTGGGTAAATTACTGGCAGTCATCAGACAAAAGGATGACTGTTAGCTGATGATTTCTCCTTTCAGATCAACATTGTCCAAACAACAGCCTATACGAGAACCACTGCTAGCTAGTGAAATTATTGTCCTGAACAAATAGAAGGAAGCTATTGATAACTTCTGCTTTCAATGGCAGATCCAGGAATGGATTTGGTACTCTGTCTTCAAGTTATAAATTTTAAACATCTGGAAGTTACTTTTTTAACTGTTCCTCTCTCTTTTATTATGAAAACCATCTAAGAATAAAACATTTAGACTCATTGAACGCATTGAGAAAACTGAGAAACATTAACTTGAATAGTTGGGTATCTTAAATTAACTGATCTCATAAATTTATATTAATGCCAACAAAGTCAAGAACAAAATGGAAGTAGGTACTACTTGTCCAAGAAGAGGTAGTGACAAGAATTGCTCATTTTTTTCACAATTATTTACTGGTCTTGAAGGTTTTTAAAAACCAAACCATAGTTTTAGAGAGAAAGACTCATATTTTAAAACGTATATACCAATCTAAGGATAGCTACTTCACCATCAAAGTGATGAATCAAAGTACCTAAGGATAGCTTACTGTAAGTGAAATAATCCCTGATTAAGATCTGGTTTTAAATTATAATCTGACCATCAGGTATAACCCAGGAGATGCTTCTATAAATCTGCATTGGTCTCATCTCACTGCTACTCCAGCAGAGACAGTTCAATTTCAGCAGCTGACAAAGATATTGTCACTCAGTTGCATATGAATAGTGAGGAGAAGCATTCAAAAAGTAAAACCCTCCATGTTATCAAAACACATAGTCTTTTCCAATATATGTTTTGAACAAACTTCCTAAAGGAATACTGAATTTAGAACCATAAGCATAAAGAACGTTTTATAACACTATCTTCTACTTAATTTCTAAAAAGTAAAGGTTTTATAAAGGTCAACATTGACAGATATGGATGACTTTATAATACTTTTTCAATAAGCAGAATGTGTTTTCCTACTATGCACTACTATGTCTGACCATTAGCTGCATCAGTTTAATCAAACTTCATTTTTGGTTCAAGCTACTGTATAACAAAGTTTAACCAAGACTCCAAAGTATAAACAGAAAAAAATGTAAATAAATCTTCTAATATTTACAATAGCAAGTTAGACACATGCAAACAAAGATAATTTCATTTGTTAATAAGTTTAAAGTAATGAGAAATGTAGCACACGATTATGTTACGTTCTATTAAAATTAGCAACAAAATGTAGAAAACTTATCTCCCATTCTTTCTCTTTTTTCCAACACTTAAGAAAATATTTAGTCAGCATTTCAGTTATGATGCTACTTCAAAGACTCATATAGCATGCTGAAACAGTAATACACACAGGAAGACCAGATTTCATACCATGTGTCCCTGAGCTCGAGCTTTGTTTTCCATGGCTTCTCTCTTTCGTTGCCAGAATTCTTCAACTTGCTTTGCTCTATCTGCAGCTATCCATCCTTTTTGCCTGAGTAATTTCAACACAGCAAGATGAAAGTCTCTGAAATATGACACTCTAAACACTACCACCCCCACTGTCCTCCCCCCTGCACTTATTCTAACTAGAACACACAGGGAAAAAAAGTAATTTTATATGAGTAAGGCATCTTCAAAAAATGCCTTTCAGCAGTCAAAATACCAGTCACACTTCCACAAAATGGAGGAAAATAGGCTTAACAAAAGAAGAACTATTAAAGTTGAGAAGAACTATTAAAAAAATAAATCCAAAACCCTGTATTGTTGTCCTTCCAGATCCTTGTCATCAAATCAAAAATGAATGTCAAACACAGTCTTGATATGATTGTTTCTGGAAGTGTCTCAGCTTGTTTCATTACTGTTATATTTGTGAAAAAGAAGACTCCTTCAAGATTTCCCTTCAGAGATGAGCAAGAACTCATCACGTGAGCCAATCAGTAAGGTCAATACTGTGACAACCTTTCAAGACCGTCCTACATTTGCATTAAGAGCTTCTACCACTTGGGGAATTACTACAGTGCTTCTATTCTCCAGTGTTCTGGCAATTCCATTTAGGGAACTTGGGGGGGATTTTTTTTTTATTTGGAATTTTAGGGTTGGAATTTTCCTCCCCTAGAATTAGCCATAACAAGATAATTGTTTTTTGACAAGTTTCACCCCTGCTTGGGAAGACAAGAAGGCTACATCTAGGTTACCATAACTGAGCATCCTGCAACTCTATCAGTACATTCATAAGATCATAGAGGAACCAGACTGACAAATTTGTTAGAAGTAGACCCATAAAAGCTTTGTATTAAAATAAAACCAAAACACTAAGAAATGGTGTAAGATTCTACAAATGGTAGAATGATGAGGCCTTTCCAAGGTTCCCCAAGCCTCCTTTAACTGAAGACCACTGGGGGGTTTGGCAACAGTCAGGAAGAAACTGGAATATGCTGATAGTAATCATCCATTAGGCTGAGGCAGTTAAAGGAAGAATCATTTTGCAATCCAGGAAGCTCGAGTAATTAATAATTAATTAGCACACTAATTAAAATACTTGCATTTTATTATTTTGCCTCTTCACCCCCCAAAATCAAAAAGGAAATGAATTTTTTCCACATGCTACAATTCACTAAAAGGAAGACAGATAAAAAACTACTTTGATACAATAAAACAAACAGTGCTCTGAAAAGGCAAGACAATACACACAGGTGTTACTAGTAAAGAAACAAACACTTGCCAATCTTTCACTGAAAGATTTTTACTCTACCTTTTAATTACATATGAACTCAATTGGTTGACAGTGAAATCTGTGCAAAGCCCTGTCATGCAGCTGAAGTTTGTCACACGTCATGAACCTTACAGTGCTGGAGGAGAGGTCTTTCCAAAAAAACCCAAACCAAGACAATCCTATTTGTCTCAAACCAAATTCACAGGATCATCTTATCTCAACATTTTAAGAAAATGTGGGTTTTTTTTTACTCCAAAGGTGAGTGACTCATTTTGCTAAAACATTTCAACTAGATTTTTTCTGGGCTGCAATTCTGCCTGAGACAATTTTTCAAGATTGCTGACACCAAATAAATTTAGCTTTACAATAGTGGTAGTACAATGAAAAAGACTTGAAGATTTCTCAGCTTCTTCAATATATGCCCTGAATTGACTATCTTTAAATAACAAGAACTTTGTTAAGTTCTTTCCTTGAAGTGAAACATGATGAACATTTGCCTTCAGCTGAAAGAATTAAGTACAGGATGGAAATAGAGCTAGGCTGGCTATGACAATAACATTGCTTCTAGGTAAAACACAAATTCTTAACACATTTAAGATGCTAAGAAACAACACCTAGCAGCTCAATTTAAGGCTAGAAGTAATCCGAGTTTATAAACGGAAAAAAACCCAATCTCTGCCTATTTTGAAACTTCTGGACAGTGTTTTCATTGAGTGCTTCCAATCATGTATTTGAGAAATACTGAATTGGTTTCTCTTCCCAGCTGCTGTGTCATTTATAAATTGCAGCACTCTGCTAGAGTTGCTCTCAATTTTAATATGTTTGAAACAGTTTATCCACATGTAGACAAATATAATTTAATATTTTCAAACACGAGTCAAACTGTTTCCTAATCTAGGCAAGAGTTGGGGATTGTGCACTTTGTGCAAAGCTGAGGATAAGTAGAGGAAACACATTTAAATACGGCTGGCAAAAGATACCTTCCAGTACTGGGTTGTACCAGGAAGAATTTTAATTATCTCACAAGAGCTCAACCTACTATAAAGAATATGAAATATACCTGGGAGCTTTCAGAACTGTAATATCAGTGTTACGCATGATGTTATTGCTGCAAATTTTAAAATAGTAAAAAAATCTGTAATTGCAAGTACATATTATATTAGAATATAAATTTAATTAATTTAGTTTACAAGAATAAATTATTTCTTTGGCCACTTCCTTTTTCTCACATTAACACCATTTATTTCTTCCTCCATGGAACAGATCATTGGCTCTGCAGAATTTTAAATAAGGAAGGAAAAAATCAGTGCCACTAGGAAAGTTAGTTAGTAACATTCACAGTACTAAACTTCCAGGAAAATGGTATTTTCCCATTTACTAGTCACAACTGCAAACACAGTTCTTTGGGAAATATTATGAGACCTAAAGGAGAGCAAAGAAGTTTGAAGAAGCTATTTGAAAGAGTGAAAATATTAAAAAGAAAATCAGTAATTAGCCTTAGATCTTCTAATTCACTATTTGAATACCAAATTAGAAGTTGCACACCATTATAACACCTTGCATTCTCATGTCAATGAAGAAAGCTCCTAGAAGTTTTCCACCAATCAATAAACAGGAGCCAACAATTCTGGGATCATTCTAGAAGCTTTGCAATACTACAAACACTCAGGTGCAGAGAAGGCAGAAGAATAAGATGATGGGAGAAGGAAGCATCCTGTCAGGTAACACAAAAAGTGGAACAATGAACAAAGCAAAGGAGGAGGCTTATGTTACTTGCAACCACATTAAGCTAACAATTTTGTCTGAAATCTACTTTAGCTACATTTGCTTAGTGAACTATTTTTTCCATTATTGGAAAAGCCAAGATCTCTGTGGCAACTGAGCTGAGATGGGTAATACCTTAGCCCAGGTAGCCTATGCAGAAACCATTAACTTAAGACCATGGGAGGCAGGATATGGAAGTTAGGATGCTAATGGCATCTTTCCAAAATAAGCCATGTCTCTAGTTCTAGTTCTCCATTGGTTTGGGACCTTTGACATATAAAGTCATGCCCCTATTCCCCGCTCAGGATAGGACCCCTGCCCCCAGATAACCTTATATATTGTTAAGTTAGCCACACCCCCAGGTCTTTGGATGCTGCCTCCCAAACGATGTGGTTGCTCATTTGTGATCAGACCACCATTAAAGGTCTATTTTCGGGCACTCCATCATTCCCGTCCTGTTTATTTTTGCCGTGCTCCGCCCGGCCGGACCAGACCTGGAATCACAGCGCTGACTGTTATAGATCTCCACTGGCTCTAAAAGAATTGTGGTCTGTGAGGGACTAACACACAGACAGACAGCACAATACCAATGAATAGAAGTGATCTGGAGACATGCTCAACTACTAAATGAAACCAGACACAGAACAAGAATCTAACATGTAGGGACAGATTCACAGATTATCATAGTCCAACCTGTTTGCACTGGCTTGCTTAGACACCTCCTTCAATCTTTTCCCTTTTTTCCTAACTGCACCAACATCGGGTAAATGGTGAAGACCTGCAGGTCCCTTAGGAACTCCTGGACGTGTTCCAGGTGGAATTCCTCTGTAGATAAATATGTACAGTAACTTTTGTTACTTTCATCTAAAGCAGAAGACATGTAACTTCTAATGGAAGGTAGCCATACCTTTCAACAACTCCTCGGTCCTGTAGTTTCGCCTTCAATCTGGCTTCCCTCTCTTCAGCTGCTCTGAAGACATTTTCCTTTTGCTGTTGCATCTGGTCAAAAATAGCATGATAGTGTTCATAGCGTCCTCTGGACGACACAGGAAAAGGACCAACACCACCTCCACCGACATAATATGGTGCCTGGAAACCAAAAGGGGTAGGGTGGAAATCTCAAATACTGGTTTTAATAGGCTCTTCCAATTTTTACTTCTTCAGCAGAGTAACGATATTAACATATTCTGCAACAATTCTAAATTGGTCCTAGTTTTATCCCTGGCATGCACCTATTTTAAAAAATTACAAGATAATTTTTTTTTTTTTTTGGCTAGCAGTCTAGAATAAAACACCATTTTAGCTTCCTTTAAAAATAGTTTGGTTATACATGAGCTGTCTGTCACACATTTTGGAAATCACTGAAAGTGACATTGAAGTGTAAACAGAGATAGATAATATTACATGACAAAAATCAAAGTTTTAGCAAAAAAAGTGATACAATTCCAACTGAAGTAGTTACAAGTGACTTATAGCCAAACACTTCTTTCACAAAACTGGAAACAGTTGAGCACAGTTCTAAGTTTGCTGAATAGCACTTCTGCAGATTTATCTGAGAATCCCCATTGCCACCAACCTGTAACTTGATTTCCATCACTAGACTTGAGATGCTTCTCTACCAAAGCTCAGATCAGGGGAACACCCACCACAAGGTACTGCTTTATGCAAATTATCCCAGTCATTCTCAAAGCATTAGAATTTCTGAAGAATTTTCAAGTGAAAATAATGAAAAAAAAATAATGTTTCAAGTAGCTATGTATAGTAATAGCCAAGGATGGATGCAGAAAATGTGAAACTGGCAAAACAAGGTTAAGGTTGTCAGCACATGCAAAAAAAACATTTCCTTTATGCCTGGGGGAAGCAGTCAAATAGCCCATGGTAGTAAATCTATTGAATGTGTTTTAACAACAGTGCCAATCCTCCTTCCAGAGTGGTCTGATGTGTTTAATATAAATCTAAACATGTGAGTACAGATGTGACAGGTTTAAGACTGCTGGTTTAGAAATTCTTGAAGAGACTATTTGATAATGGAATTTGACAATGGAATTTATCTCACATTCTGAGTTTCAGTTGTTCAGTGCCCATCAATAGCTCCCCATAATCCAGATGAGAGTAGTAAATCAAGGATTTATTTAGGCATTCAAACAACTATGCAGGTAGACTGTTGGTCTGAATAAAAATAACTATGCAAGACTCTAGTTTCTACAAATAGAATAGTCTTACTTTAGACACTATTCAAGGTTTCACCTATCACTATTAGAGTTCAGTCTCCAAAATCTAAAGAATGATCGTCTAAAGAATGATCATCATTCTCTAGGCAAATGATATAAAGCAGGTGCTCATCAACAGTCTGGAGAAGAGACTGTTACAGCTCCTGCTAGAACCACAAACCCAAAGCCAAACACTTGCTACCTCTTTCTCTGCTTTTTCCCAGAAACATGTGCTGGCCAATAACACCAAAAGAAAACAGAAGGACAGAATCATGCAGTGCATGACTCCATTGTGCCTTTGTGAGAGGATGTATGGCTCGTGTTATTGGAAAGCTTGAACAATGCTATTCAACAGCACTGTCAGGGAGTAGCTGGATATATTGCTTTCATGCTGGAGAAAGGAAAAAGATAATTAAGTCAAGAATATTATAATAGTATATGGAAACCTGAAATGATGGTAAACTAGCAGCCTGCAGTATGATTTGTACTCAACTCTCCAATTTGAAGAAGACACCGCAATGATTTTTCCACCTACCATGATGGGTGACACTTGGTGAAAACAGGCACACTCACCAGCCTCAGTTTCCCTAGATAACTAAGAATACAAATTGAAGCTGGAGCCAGAATAGAACAGTTCATATGTTCACAGTAAAACTCTGAGTTAATCAGAAACACTGTGTTCAGGAACACATGCAGCTCTCATCCAAATGTGAGTACACGTGCATATCATATTGTATGGGAGCTTGTACTGATGCCTGCCAGTGTGATCTTGAAGGAGAGGAGAACAACATAGGAGGCAAATTACTTTTTTTTTTCTCATTAAATCAGCACTTTGTAGTTTTTAAAGTCTGGTATGATTAAGTCTGCATTTATATTAAAGCTTTACTTATATGGTGTATGGTACACATTCTAAGATGTTTTGAAATAAAATATTTAATAAGCAGCTACTGACACCTGGTCAGTGTTCGTGTATTCCTCCTTTCTGTACAAGAAATAGCAATAAAACCTCTATCAATTTTGACTTGATTGCTCAGTCAAAGCTTGCTTACAAAAATCCTACTAAGCATGTTGATGCCCAGTATTTTCATAAGACTCACTACCACCACAACAAATCCCCGTGTTTCAATCCACTTTCTAGTGTCAGATAGATTTACACCATAGCACTACTTAAATTCCTGCACTGGCTCTGTCTGATGAAAGTACCCAGACCCTTATATTCAACTAACTTGATGAGACTACTTTCCAGGACAGTTATGTTTCCATGAAACTGTGACACACACAAATAGGGAAGAAGAAATTGTCATAGGAATTACATTAAATTATGCAGAAAGTGGATGACTAAAGAGCACACTGCATTAAAAAAATAATTAGATTTACTCAGAATTTTTTACGCCTGTCCTGAACATCTTATTGATATATAGGAAAACTTATGTTGCTAAATAACAAGGACTGTTTAGATGCAAGTGTTTAATACTGGGAATGAGGTCCATTACTATATTACGAAAACCTGTGAACAAAAAAATTCAAGAAAAAACTTGAATGTGAAAGAAGCTGTTCATGCATACAGTCAGCACAGGAAAAGCAGCAAAAGCAGGCATGGAAATAAGAAAGTGGTGCATGAAAACCATTACTGGCAGAAAGAGAAGAGATTCAGAACTTTAGGAAAAATTAAAAGTGAAAATTGCACATAATCTCCAAAAGGCCAGAGAGGTGCTGTTGCAGTCTATCTCAAATTACCTACAGATTAATATTGGACAGCCCCAAGAGTTGACCTCCAAGAGCAGATCTTTCTAAAAAGAGAAGACCATTTCATATAAACAAAGGTGGGGGGAAGAAACTGCACCACATTTCTGCATCTGCTGCCAACCTTAACACCACTTCCACCTGAACCAAGCACATTCCTCCATCCTTGTTCCCTGGCTCTGTTTATTCGTTCCATCTGAAGGAGAAAACAATACAGGAAAACAAAATTCAAGGAACCACTAAATAAAAATTGAACTTCACTCTTAACACATTTTAAACATATTTTACCCTTTCTTTTTCCAATCTTCTCATTTCATCTGCCTTCGGTAAACTGATCTGCAATGCGTAAGGATTAAAAATGTTAAGGAACTGGGAAATCAAGCTACTGCATATTCTTACACACCACACCACAAGGTATTTCATTAAAATTACTAGGGGGGAATAAAGAAAAATCTGAAGGCTCTTGTCTACCTGCTCTCTCTGGCGTTTTTCTTTTTCAGGCAATTCTAACCTTTTCTTTTTTGAAGGTTCCTGAAAAATAAGCATATAATTTGGTATTTTATTACTGAGCCATTACTCTGTCTAGTCTCTGTCAAGATGGGTTGTTGATCCAATTGGTGGTGTATGTCCACGAAGATTAAAAAAAAAAATGACCACCATATAATGTTTGGGAAAAAAGATGAGGAGGGAAGGTTTGAAGGTTGTATTCTGGCATTCCTGCTATGGACTTGGCTTTACTCAGTTTGAAAACAGATGATTTCATGATACCTCAAATGTTTTCTGCCTTTTTTCTACTGGAATAATTTTCGTCAATGGGATTGGAAATGCCTGCATAAAAGGTGAAACTTCAAATTAGACAGCACAATGCCAGAATGAGAGAAAAATTCCATCAGAAAACATATTCTTTAAGTCACAACTGAGTGTGCACTAAATGGGATTTAAAATACTTAATTATTCAGGAGGTTTGAAGTGAAAAGCACTGCTAAGATCCAGGAGTACTTGTTCATCCTGTACTAAAAATTCTTCAAAAGCTCAGCGCAGTGATTTTTATATCTGTTTTGTCTTAATGTTTTCTTCTCTGGTAGTATCACTCCTCATTACAATCTTTTCCTTATAGTAATTCTTTGAGGGGGCCTAGATATTTCTCTTATTTGGAGAAAGGATTTGGTAGGTTATCCTAGGGCTCTTTTGCTTGGCAATTCGCGCTTGGTTCCAACTCTAACTAAGGTACTTGTTACCTGTGACAACACGTTCAGTCACCACTGAGTATCTGCTAAAGCAGCAGCTATAAATTAACAAAATGTGCTGTTTACTCTAGTCTTCTTAAAAAAGCCATCATTACTTTAAAAGCTTTTTTTTTCTGACCCTACTAGAACACACAGTATTTTTTTTCGACAACATGCAATCCTGTCAAATGAGTACTTTAAAATCAAGTATTGCAGAAGTTGGAAACCTATAGAGACTTGTAATAACATCATGTTAATTTAATATTACTAAATAAAGGAGATGATTGTTACATCCTCCTCTGAAAAGCCAGCTAAGAGCTGCAAGCTCTCAGATTCAGAGAACATTCATATTAAGTTGTAGCCATTGTTTCTATCCTGCATTTTATCAGTGGGTACAGTTCACAAAAAGGCTGTCTTAAAATAGCAGCATTACTGACTCCTTCCATGTGGGAAGAAGGTATTGCCTCAGTCTCTCCCCTGCCACAGTAAGTCTCAGGGCAAGTTGGATCAGTGCTGGCTGGTGAAACCCATGACAAAGACCAATAGATGGCTTTGCAACCAAGCCTTGAAACACATAAACCTTGTGATTTCATAAGGACACCCAAGAAGTCTGCAGTCTCTTTTCTTGCTTTTTCAAACTGTGTTTCATGAGCCAGTAAGACTTGTGTGATAAATGAGCTTTTCTCTAAACTTCTAAACTCTAAACTGTTGAACTTCATGGATAATTTGTATCTCAAGGATCATTTTCTATCCACCTACAACTTTGACAGATGGAAAGAGATTTTAGTAGTATGCTCCCTAAAGTGCCATGGGAGAAGGAAAAAAAAACAAAACCAAAACAAACGCCACAACAACCAGGTTACTTATTCAGAAGAAAATCTGAACTAGTTCTCTTGCTGAAGCAGCAGCCTCTTGGTTGCTAGCAGTTTAGCATGTGCCTCTAACTCAAAACTAGCTGTAGCAAAAAAACCTCCTGACCATGCAGTAATTATTTAAATAAAGAGAGAGAGAATAGAAGTTTTACGTAATAAGGAATACAGAGAAGACAATAGGAAGAAAGATCAGAAGTACTCTACGACGGTATACAGAAAACTTTCTCATTAGCTCATGGAATTAAATCTGGGAAACTCCTCTTTCAATTACAGTTTCTCTGGCTAGTAACGCTTTGTAAAATGGCTAGGAAAAATTTTCATATTTTGAAACTTTGAAATTATTTTTGAACCAAGAAAAAAGATGCAAAGGTTCCTATCCAGTGTCAATGATCTTGGTATACCTGACAGGCTTCCAATATTTCTCAGAGTTGTTAACACCAACAAAGCAAACAAAAACACACAAATGTAATTTAGCCTTGGAATTAAAACCCAAGCCTAAAGTAGTAGTTTACAAAAATTATATTAAAACCAACTAAACAAACAATCAATAATGAAGCAAGCCAAGCATTTAAACTACTACTTCTACTTTCTCTGCAGGTGCATGAGGCATGTCCACATACCAAGACATTTTGAAAAGGAAGGCATAGTATTTAAAGAAGGTATGAACAAAACCACTCAATTCAACTAACTTAGCTTCTGACCTGTCTACTTTTAGTCAATGGCTTCTTCTCATTAGGCTTTTTAGGTGCACCACAAGACTTCCTGATAGTTAAAGGCACTCCATATTTTGCAGCAGGTTTGGTAATTTTCTGAGCTGGTGCAACTGAAGTCAGAGTTTGTTCTTGAACTGGTCTTTTAGCTGAAAGGAAAAAAAAAAAACAACCTACAATAAAAAACTACCCAGCTACCCAGGCTGACCAGTGTATCATATTTCCCTTTCCCAAAGTCTTAGAACAGCAAAACTGGAGAAAGATGGGTGAACTGTGTGTTGGAGATCGAAGTCCTGTCTAAGGCCCTGCCATATTTGGTCTGCTCTTGTGCACATTGACAAGACAATGAAGAAAACTTCACTGTGGGAACTTGACCCTTGAAAGAGAAACAATGTATTGGTCCATTGGTGGGAACTTAACCTGTGAAAGAGGAACAATGCACAATGGAGCTGTTGTTCGCATGAAGGTGGGACCAGGAGCTGCTGTGGCCTCATCTCATGTGCTGGCCAGATGTGAGATGATGTTGTAACTGGAAAAATTCCACTCCTGAGAAGCCATGAGGCACGGTTCTGGGGTGGAGGGGTGACAAGGACAGGGTGCACACTCTGTGGATCCAGGGGATGCCCTGAAGGTACACTGCCTGCCTACCCCTCCTGCATGAGCACCATGCTCTCCATGTCCTTCTCCTGCCCAATGGCTTTGCAGAAACCAGGGGTCAATATGTATTTTTTGCTAGGTGCTGGTAATAAAAGTAAATTTGCTTTGTAGTCACAGCTGGGTTTCAGGTTTTTTGTGCATGGGCATCCTCCTGAACCCATAAAAAACTGCTAACTTTTCATTCACATAAGCTGATGTATTAGCTTGTCTAAGTTTGATGTTTGAAAAAAAATAGAAGAAAGCAATTTCCAAGCTTAGCTTTTAGATCTTAAGCGTTCAACCTGGATAACTGACAATTCAGCTGCCTTGCTTTACTGCAATGTGGTCATGCACACAAGGAAGATGTTTCCTAATGGAATGGAAAGAAAGGCCTGTCTCCACTAACAACACTGGACTGAAACCTGCAATGCTCATGTCAGCAGAAGATGAGTTCTAGAAGAGCTTCAACGGCCTTCAGGGATACTGTTTTCCCACAGAATTCCTGAATATACACCAATATTGTGGGTTTGATTCTGGGTTAGCAGGGCTCTCTACCACAGGAGGACAGAAACACTATCAAAAGAGAGCAAAGCCCTTGCCAGAGCAACAAATAGTTACAGGGAAATAAAATAATTGGGAAGGAAATCTAGGGGGGAAAAAAAACCAACAAACTTATGCAGTAAAATGAAATATTACCATCTTGACAGAATTAACCTACTTTGTTACAACCAGCAGAAATTTTACTGAATTAGACTGAAGCCAGGGCTTTATCTTGGAATCTCTAATAAAACCTCCTGTGGTTTTTTTTTTAAGAAACTATACTTCTCATTACCCTTTTGTCATTACTAAGGGATAAATGTAAGTCATACAATCATAGCATATGAATTAGTTCCATTATTTGCAGTCTAAACTGTCTCTTAAATTTTGGAAGTGTAGCATACTGTAAAAGAAAAAAGTACACTTAATATATGATAGGCCCATAGCTTGTACTTGTATTTATTTGTACCCAACATATGTCCAGCTCCCTAGGGGAGGGGAGGAAATTGCTTCTCTTTTTTCCTGTAAATTCCAGTCAGGTATGAGAACACACTAAAGAACCCCCACTAAAAGAACAAAGCTACATACATGACCTTGACAGAGCTGAAAGCAAAAGCAGTGTAGATACTAACTTACCTGGTGAAGCATGCGGTCCAAACTTGTGGAAAATTTTGTGACTGAATTCTCCTGCAATAAGCTAAACATGTTGAAGAGTTAGTCAATAGTACCTGTGACCAAAGCTAGGCAGAACTCATTTTCAGACAAGTGTGCCATTAGCAGTAAGCATCTAACTACGTGTTTTTATTACATTTAAATGAATACTCAACTCTATGCATTGAATCTAGTATTACTAACACCAATATGGAGCTGGAGTGTTTTCAAACATATCTGGCATAATTACTCAAGTAATTTTAAAAAGCAATTTAGTCTGACTTCTGGGCAGCACGTGTTATCTCATTTATGAACTAGCTAAGAATCTAGAAGAAAGTTAAAGTGAGCATCAACACAATTTTTATGCATAATTCATTTTAGATTTCTGAGTAACTGCCAAAGTTCACCTCAATTTTTCATACAGCTTGTGTCAAAAAAATAGTTCTTTAAAAATGTTTGCAGTTTTAAAGTGTTGCTATCTTTTTAAGATGGGAAGACGACCACATGTGTGGATATCCAGAAAAACATATATGGTGTGCTGTCAGGCATATCATATTAGCATAATAAAATAGGGAAAGCAGTCTTACTGGGGTGAAACATTTGAGACTAGACAAAGAATATTCAAATATTAATAGGCCATCATCCTAAATACTGTAGGTAGTTCAGAACCAAACACTTCAAAACCTATATAGTAGAAATGAAAAATACTCAAGAAAGAGCAGCAAGGATAAATGAAAAGTGTCAGTTCAGGAATACTCTTTACAGAATCTTGAACTACCCAGATTGCTTTGATTGGTACCAGTCAGTAAAATGTACCAGTCAGTTACAATGGATGATTAAGAGTTAAACCTGGGGAAAAAAAACAAAACAGGAATCAAAATGCAGAACTTAGGACTCTGCACATGATGGCAGAGCAAATTTTTAATCTGTAGGGTCTGGCATCAAAGATTCTGTGAGCCAGAAATCACACAGTTTCCTAGAGTTTCCTATTAATGGTATTTCAGTGATCTTGAAGCTTTTATTTGAGGGGTAAGTTGTAACAACTGAAGTACTTTTCATGATAACACCTTTATTGACAGAAAAGAAAGAACTTACATAAAACTGAAAGACTGATTTCCTGACATTTAAGAATAGGATTTCAGCAACAGTTGCATCATCCTGAAGATTTCAACTATTAAGTAATTTTTAAGCTTAAACTAAAGAAAATAGAGGACAGCAGCACTAGGCACGGATGATACCGAAAGAAAATAAGTATAACCATTGTGTCACAGAATGACCACCTCCTGCTGAATATGAATGTACCAGACTGATACATTTAGCAAAAAGTGCTTTCTGTGTGGGTTTTTGTTTTTATTGCTTTAAATATTAGATAACATCTCCAAATCAAACAGAGCAGTGGTATAGTTGGAAAAATTGTGCCTAAGTATTTGTACTCAATCTAGGACAAATTAGTATCACCATCTGGTGACAGAGACAGCCTATTACTAATTATACTTTGACTTAGTAACTCCAAATAAAAATTCCATATCCATTCTAGCTACTGGAAATAAAATCAGATCAAACTATTACTATTGCAAATGTCAGAACAAACTTATCTGTAAAGACTTCTGAATTTTACCTTTCTTTGGGACTTCAGTCTGAAATAAGTTGAAAATCTACTTCAACACAACAGAAATTCCAATTATATATGGCCTTTTCATGACATTTCTTTAGTTGTGAAATAGAACCCATTAGAATTATTTATACTGCACTTCCTCCATACCCTTTCTCTTCTGTATTTATTTACCTACCTCATATCAGTACTATTATTCACTTGTTAATCTCCATCTCTTTTGACTAGATTTGTATTAAAAGGATATTATTAGATATCAAATTATATGAATAGACTTTACTCATGAAATTTGCTTAGCCCTATTTTCCAGAACAGGCTCTCAGGCCATTCCAAATTACAAACAAAAAAATGGATTGAAGAAATTCTATAGAGCAACAATGCTGAAATAATTGACAGCAGCATTTTATGAAAAGATGCATATCTAAACAAATCATCTCAGTCGTGATTCCTCACGATACAGAGAAACACAAAACAATGCACTTCAGGAAATGTCATTTAAGACTTACTTATGGAAACTACCAAACACCTAATAATTTGAGACTTTTCTTTACAGTTCATGGTACAACTATTTTTTTTTCTCAACTGACCCTGTCTACAAGAGCTCTAGGGAATACCACTACTCCAGTGTTCCATGTAAATATATTAACATTAGAATAAAGAAAAAGGAAAGTCCTATGATGTTTTTAGCAAAGCTAGAATTAAAACTAACTCCATACCTCTGGTGTGAGAAATTTTTCAACCCGTTTGGCTATAAAGTTTTTCTCCAATATGGAGTTTACTGATGGTCTGTTCCTAGGATTCCTTTTAAATAGCTGTGACAGCAGATTACGTAGGTCATAGGAGTAGTGCATAGAAACAGGAGGAAAGGGTCCAGAGATTATCTTCAGGACCAAGTTCTTCATGTTACCAGCTTCAAACTGTATCACACAAGGAAGAAAACAGTTATTCTTATCACCCATCCACACGCAAGGCTGCACATACAGACAATGAGGAAACCAAACTAACTGCACCTTCCTTTGCCTCAATATTCACATTTTCAAGGTCAACACCAGCAGTTCAAAATAATCTGTTGCCAAGTATTCAAATTAAAATTCCAATTAAAAATATATCACAATACAGGTATTTCATACTATGGAGACATAAATGTGGCTAGCAAGTAATTATTTCCCTCCAGAACTAGACAGACAGTGATATATAACTAAGAAAAAAATTATCTGCTTGATCTCCTCTTCCAAAGGCTTTGAACCACAGCATGCCTTCTGCCTTGTTTAGCAACCCCCCACTTCAAATTACAGAACGTTAAGTTATCACAATCATTCAGGGTGAAATCCAACAGAACGCTCAGACTTCAGTTTAAGCTCAGGTAACAGAGGGACCACTTCAATTCCTTTGTACAATAAAAACAAAACAATACAGCTCACCCATCTTACAGAAAAGAAATTGTTGACATCAACCCTCAGAAATCAAACCCTCAGAAATTAAATTAAAAATTGCCACATAAAAGACCAAGTAAGAAGAAATTACAAATTTGGAAATGAAATTAAATCCTTTTCCCTTCAAAATCTTTCTTTCCGCCTTCATGTTGTTATAATTTTTTTTTAATAAAAATAGCTACTAAGAAGCTCCAAACAAAACAAAATCCACAGAAAAATCCAAAATAGGACAGAAAAAACCCCAAACATCTTCATCCCCTCCTAACTGAAAAAATGAATGATGAAGACATACTCCTCAAACTACACATAGATAGAAGAAGAAAAAAATTGGATAAAGGCAACTCTTCCACTTTGGGAGTTTTTTCTAAGTACTCTTTCTGTTCTAAACAGAAATATGTTAATCTATTTGCAAAAAAGCAGAATCCAAATTCAGACTTTCAGTGAAGCTTTCAATGAATTCAAGCTTTTATGGGAATAAAACCCAACCCAACCAACCAAAACCCCCAAAACCCCAAATAACAACAACAAAACAACAAAAACCCAAAACCAACCAACCAAAAAAAACCCCACCAATAATCCCCACTATTCCCAGTATCCTTTATTGTAACACCTAACAATTTTTTCAGCTAATACAATCCATTAAAAACTAAAGTGCCAAGATATCTGAGAGACTGGCATGAAACAAAACACCAATGAAAAACATTGGTTGGCAGAGGAAGTGGAGACGAAAATGCTGAAGGTAATTTTCAAACAGCTACCATGAAAGCCTTTCATCAACTAAAATATATCTGCATAACATTGAAAATGAATTCTGTTTGAAATCACTGGTTTTTTATAGACACAAAGTTTCTACTCACCGCATGTTTAAGTGTACACATTTCATAGAGAACACAACCAAGGGCCCAGATATCACTAAATCAAAGAGAACACATTACTTTAAAACTTAGTTCTAGATTAACATTGCCAAGTAACTTTTATTTGTGAAGTCCGTAGAGGAAAAGGGTGGATTTTTGAGGGTGTACAAGCTTCCCTCTATGGCCTTCTTTGACCCTTCTTTGACAAAACCCCAAGGAAACAAAAACCCCCAAACCAATTCATCAGCCAAAATAAGGCCACCCTGAAAACCACATGATGTTGTTCTGGCTTCCAATTTAGAACCCTCTTAGCCACAGAAATTAGACAAAATAGGGACAAAGGCTTCGTTTGTTTAAATATATACATTTGCCTAATGTCTTTGAATTAAACAAACAAAATCCAAAAAAACTCATCACCTAATTCACCAATACAATTCTCAAAGTCAATTTATTCTGTTTAGCAGTGACTAGACTTACCCTCACTCATTAGAGGATTTGGTTAGAACACCATTGGATAACAAACCCCATGTAGAATAAATTAAGGGGAAGGAATTGTAACATATTTTTTCTCCTAAGAAATCCATTGAAATTAGTATAAGGCATTGGCAGCAATGAATGCAACAGCTTGGTGCAGTGGAAGGGTAACTTACTAACAGCTGTTTAATTACACTGGGGACACTGTTACCAGGCACAGACTGCTGCCAGCCAGGTATCCGTAGTACTTCCTTATCTGGAGCAGGCTGAGCCACCCATCCATGCACATCATGTGCTCAGATAATCAAATTGCTGTGTTTCATCCTTAATAGAGTTTCACATTGGTAGTGCATAAATAAAGGCAGTACAACCACTGTGCACAGGCAAAAGCAGAGCCATAATTAAGAATACAACTAGACCTAGAACTTGGAGCATTAAGCTAAGTCATCTCTCCATGACATTCTTTCTACTGCAGACCTGCTAAGGTACCACCTCTACAGTGAAACTCAGTACCTACTTGAGTAAGAGACAAACTAAGAGCTGTTCACCATCATTTGATTAGAACAGCTTTAAATTCTTAAAAGAATTCATTTTACCAAAAATGTTTAATAAAATCCTTATTAGTACCTTTTATTGTTGTAAGGCTTGTTCTGACATATTTCAGGTGACAAATAGTACGGTGTTCCTATGCAAGTGCGTGCCAACTCTGCAGTACTAAGACAAAAATAAGGATGGATGTTAACTGGTTAACTCACATGAAGCACACAGATGGTGTTTTCCTTGATCAAAGCAATTTAAATTAAGTCAGAGGGAAAACAGTATCAAAAAGGAATTACCTGTTCAGAACTCTGGCAATTCCAAAATCTCCCAGCTGTATTGTTCCATCTTTGGTTAAAAATATATTCTTGATACAGAAATGTTAAGAAGTCTGTTAATTAAAATATTCATACAATTGCACACTTTTTGTTCTCTACATGTTTTGAGAAGAAGGAAGTTTTTTACCCTTCAATCCCCCTGAAGTCATTGTTATTGCCTACTATGGAACACCAGACTTACACAGGTCCTAGTTCATTAATATGAGAAAAGACTACTTCACATTGTCAGGCATAACCTTTTCTGTCCTCAGAAATAAATATATGAGTAACACTTGTAGTTTCATCAAATAGCCTTATCTGTTTGAACAAATACATAAATCTCCTGCAGACTCAAGAAGTGTTTCCAGTATTAGAAATACTAATATGTTCCCATAAACAAACTAGGAAGATATGACTGCAATCACTTTGAAAGACAATTCAGTTGAAAAATAGCCACGTACATACCTGTGACTTTATGTCCCGATGCAAGATTTTTCTATCATGTATGTGCTTTAGTGCTAAACAGATTTGTACAAACCAATCCAGAATCTATTCGTAAAAGAAAATGCAACATCAACTTCATCATTTATCTGAAAACTTCCCCACTTACAAGATACTATCAAATCAGACTTCAATTATAACTATGGATTTTACCTTCCTTCCCCCCTTACCCACTTCATTTATAGCACAGAATTATTAGAAATTTAATAGTACTGTCACTATAATGCAAACCTTTTAATGAAAGATGCTTATTACACATATTTGATTTTAAGATTGACACTACTATTTTCATTACATGTAATAAACCTACCAGAAGTATGCAAATATGGATTTGGCTAAAATGCCTAAGATGTGGAACTTGCAAATGAAAAGATTTTACTTCTGCTGTAGCCAATACAAGTCTTCTCACACTCAGTCAATCGACCAAGTGTCCTAAGAAGCCTACTGATGCTCACAGAAACAGTTATTTTACATGTAGTAACTTGGTGCATTTTACCTTAAAAAGAAAAATATTACAAAGTAGATTTTGATGAAAAAAGCAACAAACAGGTAACTAGATTATGAAAAAGCCAACAATGGCCTTTTTTGGGTAAATTGGCAAAAATCACAATTTAAGAACTGATTAATGACAAGAACTTTGCCATGTGAATAACAGTTTTACATTCACTACTTAGAAGTACATACATGACAAAATTATAGCATAATGCAAGGCACAATTTTTACTTTTCCACTTGAAGTCCTTCTTGTAAAAGTGAGGTCAAATGAGAAAAATTAAAAGTGTTGTGAATTATATCCCAAATGTTTAATATACTACTAAGGCTTTCCAACCCCAGGTAAATTAAGATCCTACTGGACTCAGACACAAAAGCATAGAAACAATTTATAAATAAAGAAACATGTCAGTCCTAACAAAAAACCCACCCTGAATCCTACTTATTTTTACTTCATTTAATCAAATCTGTACTTAAAGTCCTCTCATTTATTCCAACCTATGTCACTTCTCTTTCACTAAAAATTACTTTATAACCAGTTCTGTGGGAAAAGAAAATGTACTGGAAGCATATCAACAGAGTATTAAATTTCTATTACTGGCAAAATTAACTTTTGAATGATGTCAACTTCATATTTCCATATTTCATATTATTATACTTACAAAGTATATCATTCTATACTTTGATACATGAAAATAAATATTACAATACAAAAATCCTATGCCACTACATCTTTAAAAACTTTATTTCAGAGGTTTAAGGATATTTATGTCATCTTTCAGTCTCAGATTTGGTTTACCTCACAAGAGATCCAACTTTTAAAAGCATCTTACACATACAGACAAAATCTCAGGTAATATACCCAAGAATTTCAACTGTATTTTCTTTCTGGCTTTTTTTTAATGCAGTTGTGTTTTTGTTTGTGTTTTTAATGATACTGCATTGAACAAGAATGACTATTTGAGAATCTCTTTTTAGATTAAGCAACCACATCTATAACCTGAACCAAAATAATTTCAAATTCATGAAAAAGTATCTTGAAACAAAACACTATAGCAGCAGTTTGCTGTTACCTGATCTTCAGAGAACAGGATTCCTTTCTGGGCATTTATCTTTTTAAATAGGTCTCCTCCTTCACAGTAATCCATCACTATGTACAGACAGCCATTTTCTGTAAAGTAAAAGACAAAATATTTCAAAAAGACAAAAAAAAGACCCTTCTTAACTTTCTAAGTATCTTCACTACAGTCACAGAAAAATCAACAGAAATTTTAGTTTTTCACATGCAGCTTCAGATACATTTATTAGTCCATTTTTTCAAACTTCAAGAAAAAAAATGTTTACTACTTTGAGTTTTGCAACCTAATTTTCCCATTTTGGTAACACTGGACTGTTTTGATAGGGAGAGAAAAGAATTACATCTACTGAACCAATGCCCCAACATGGCATTCAAAACCACTATGAAATTAAAGGTGTCATCTTATGAACACAATATAAAACAAATCTTCAAACTTCTTTCAAACATCTTATAGATTCCCCTACCCTGAAAATAGGGACCTTAAGTTGCCTCTATTTGCCTCGTTCTTTCTTGGAATTTTACCTGGACTTGCCAGAACACAACAGCCATCAGTTTTCATACTAGACATGCAGTTTATTTCAATCTGAAGAACAGTAAGAGAACTTGCAGCAGACAACCAGAGATGGAAACAATCCTTTTCTCATTTTTGAATGAAATTTCAGGAGACTTCAAAAAATCCCATACTAGCTTCCAGTAGGAGGTATGAACAAACATAATACATTTCATTCAAAGTTATGGTTTTCCCAGTTACTGATGAAAAAACAGATTAGTGAGAAGCAACTTGCTCGTTGCCACAAGTGTAAGAACTACACTACTCACATACTAGGCATGATTTTGAGATGAATAATGGCAGAAAATCAGTCACATGCTGCTCAAAAGAAAAAAACAACTCCTATTTTATGAAAAAGTTAGTCACAACACTTAAAAAACTTAGAATTAAAATAAATTGAATCATCTAAGTCACTTAAATTTCACTCCCACAGAATGCTTCTGATATCTGCCTTTCAAAACATCAAGCTGTTAAAGCTGTTTCTCTTTTTGGTTCTTTTATTATTATCTTTAATTACTAATATTTTAAAAGATGATTCTAGGAGTCTGGATTTCTTGCACATCTATTGCTGAAAATATTTTCTTCTATAAATTTACTATATAAAAAAAGTTCTGTAAATTCTATAATACAAAACAGTCAAGGTGTTCTGGCAATAAAGATGCAACACAAAGTCTTGTGAATTATGGATTACAGGATCTACCTTGTAAGAACAAAGCAGTCTTAAAGAACAGGCCCTCTGCCACAATGAAGAAAGCAGTGTGCATACATAAACCAGAAGTGTGGCTGTGTAATATGATTATGTCACAAAAATCTAATTTAATGAAAAGAAAAAGTGAAAGCCCCAGGCAAAAGACATAAGAAAGTCAGCAGAAAGGAAGGAAAGAAGAAGAGACCAGAATCTCTAAACAGCACTTCAAATAATATTTAGGAGCTTTTAATAATATTTTAACTTTTATAATATGTTTTTGGAGTCTTTTTTCTGTTCTGCCCATTTCCCAAGACATTCTCTGTGAAGACAGTGTAGAATTACATTTCTCTTTCCTTCACTGCCTGATGAGTTACACAGTCCCATCTATTCTTCTTGCTCTGAAAGCAATTATATGGTTGCAGTTACTGACGACTGCACTCTAAGACAACAAACTTGGACATAAAACTGCTTCTGCTAGGTTATCAATATCCAAATTTAGACTGTAATTTAACCTACACAAATTTAACCCACACAGGCATTCCAGTTGCTAGGGTATATTCAAGGAGACTTATGCTCAGG
The DNA here is from genome assembly GCA_027886175.1 of Phylloscopus collybita. Lineage (NCBI taxonomy): Eukaryota > Metazoa > Chordata > Aves > Passeriformes > Phylloscopidae > Phylloscopus > Phylloscopus collybita. The sequence continues at coordinate 36,208,454 of JAJNNQ010000009.1, read as the reverse complement.
AGAAAGAAGAGAGTATCTTTCATTTAAGCATCAACCAAAGCCAATGGTAGGTATAATCATGAATAGTTTATTTGTTGCCCTTTTGCCTGAATTACAGTTATTTTTAAATGTAGATGGGAATTCCGAAAAGATATGGAAAATAGCTGAAGTAATAAAGGTATGAAAAATACTGATTAAAGCCAGATAACTCCCTGACTTTTAGACAGTGCAGTAAGTAGTGCACAGAGTCACTCACCTTACTTCAGGTTCTGCTGCATTAGCTAATCTTACCTTCAAATGACTCCCTATAGAGGACAATATTTGGGTGTTTCATGTTAGCCAAAACAGCAACTTCTCTCCTTGATTCTTCTCTCTCCTTATTTGACATCTTCAGAAGGAAAAGAATGATGTGTGAGAACAGAAATACAAAAAGGATGGATCAGGAATTTATTAATAGTAATCACTCACCTTAGAGATGTTTATCTCTTTAATAACATACTGTTGGCCATTTTCTTTAGCTTTGACAAGTATTGCTTTCCCAAAGGATCCTTCTCCAATCTTCCGTACTTTGATATATTTATCCATAGTTCTCGTCTTAAGGCATCCTTACTTGAGTACTGGAAAAAAAGACCATGAACATATTTAATTAGGTGTACTTAGTGATCTAGCCAGATCAGGGCATGGTACTTTTATTTTTTACTCAAAATGTTGTGCCATTTGTCTCTTCAGTTGCTTTTCTGTAAATCATCTACTCTTAGTATCAATTCTGTTTTGGTACAGTTGGCTCATTTTGGGCCAACAAGGACTGCATAACTAAAACCTGTTTCATCTTTCATTTGGACTACAAAGAATCTGTTTCGTCTTTAAATAATTCAGTATAATCCGTGCCAAGGCTTCTGATTCAGCTGGCACACAAACATAGAGCTATAGCACCTGGTTAAAAATCTTTCATTCATCTTTACTTGGAAGAAACACAATGGAGGCAAGGGGGAATTCCTATGCATTGTTTTTTAAGCACTAAATCCAGCTTTTTTATCACTATAATGAAGCCAAAAGTGCACTGAATTCAACAGATCCCCACCACGTTTCAAATCATTATTCAAAACAGAAAGGTGTGGCCTTAAGTTTGACTAAAAGACTCTTTTCACTTTATATATTAAACAAATTATTACAAAATGGCACAAATCACTATTTTTCATGTACTATCTGACCATTTAGACTACCTTTTCAGATAGAAAAGGAGTACTCAGGTGAATTGTGATGGTGTTTAAGGTTCTATATTAAAAGAATACTTGGGTAAAAACAGGACACTAGGGAGCTGCAAGCAGAAGCTATGGCAATATACAGATGTGTCAGAACAGCACAGGGACAGGCAAAAACAAAGACCAAAGTGACAGATGTCAGAGCAAACTCACAGCAGACTAAAATATTGTACTTTTTAAAGCAAGAAGAACTTCCATATACTGAGGAAGTTTCCAAAAGAAAAAGACAAAAGTGTCCTACGATTTTCTTCACTTCAGCCTCATTTGCAAGAACTAATAGCACTTCTCCTTTGCTGTATCCAGCTTCCCTCCAACAGGAGATCCTAGCAGCTTAGATCCAAACTTCACACACATAACAGGTCTCACAATCAGGGTCTCTCCTCAATTGGAGATTTTTTTTTTTTTCACAGAATTACCACATACTAGACACAGATGCTGCTTAATAGGACTTATACCATGAATACAGACTAAAATGAATAAGCTTGATTAGCATAGCAAGACAAAACGAGAGATCTAAAGCAATCTGTTTTGCCAAAGAGGAGATGTGAAGCCTACTAAGACTAAGCACAACTATCAGGAAAGGAAGAAGTTAAAATTACAGGCCTGCAGTGTTTTGGTAAGTTTGGGGGTTTTTTTCTTACAGTACATAAAGATAGTTTAATGTAAAGTTGCACTTCTAAACATAAGAAATGCTTGGTATTAACTTCACTATTCTCTTTCAGGCAACAGTAAAAGCACAGCAGGGACACAATTTGAACTTCGCATGACTTTACTGAAATTCTCTTCCTACCCTACTTTATGAAACCATCAGCGTTATTCTACAGTTAAACCAGCTGCATTAGGCATAGCTTAGTGCTGCTTCTGCATGCTGCTCCGTGCAAAACAACTGGCCAGGAACCACCAGCCTTTGGGCGAGAAGTTACGGTTCAGTCAAAGCGGGTATATACTCCTCCATGAGCTAGATAGCTTATTTTCACATGTGGCAAGGGAAAAAGAGGCGTCCAGAGAAAGGACATCAGCGCTGACAGGGCGTTGTCTTTTCAAGCCCACGGCAGTAAATCAGTTCACCCACCACGGACACGCAGGAAAGCGGCACAAGTCACACCCCGAGGCAGGGCGACCGCCCGGAGCGTAAGGCCAGGCCAGGGCCGCGCGTACGGGGCGGGGCAGGGCAGGACACGGCAGGGCAGGGGCCGAACTGGGCCGCGCTCCGCAAGCGGGCCCCGCCAGGCCGCCGCCCCCGCATAGCCAGAGCAAGCCCAGCACCGGGTGCGAGAAGCGCGGGCGGAACCCCCCGCCTCAGGGTAGCTGGGAGAGACCTGGGCTACCTGCCCGGCTCCCAAAAGGGCGGCCCCGCCCGTCCCGTCCCCACCCCGCCTCAGCTTCCCCCGCGCCCGCCCCGTCCCCACCCCGCCATACCTGCCCGCCGCGGCCGCGGCCACCCAACCTGGCCTCGCGCATAGCAGGGCCCCGCCCCCTCCGCCCCTATTGGCTGTCTGCCCCCGAAGTTCGGCTCCCATTGGGTGAGTCCGCACCAGGGCGGGGCCGCGGCCCTGCTCGCCCGCCCTGTCCGCGTTAGCGGCACTTCACCCTGGTAACGCGCGGCCGCGGCCACGTGACGGGCGGGGCGCGCGCAAGTCTCAGCGTTTCGGGGGAAACCCCCCCAAAACAGCTCCAGCCGTTCCACGAACGCTCCGCGACCCACAGCACCGCACAGCCCCGCACCGGCGGCATGTGTCTGCCCCAGGACGGCCCCGCGGCGGGGTTCCTAGGGGAAGCGTGCCCCGGCGGGCTGAGCGCAGCGCTTACCGGGGAGGGACGGGCTACACCTGTGGCTCCTCCGTTCCCGACTCCAAAGCGCGCCTTAATGGCACCTATGGGCAAAGATCCCTGTGATTCACAATGCAGTTTCTCAGTCCGAGTGCCACAGAGCACGGCGTCCTCGGGGCTTGTTAGCCTTGCATATAAAACAATCAGCGGGCATTTTCCGTAGGAAAAAAAAAAAAAAAATCCACCCCTTGACTTGACACGTTTTGGTGGAATCTTCATTCGCTGCGTGTTAAGTGAACCCCACACTGTCCTCAGCAACTCGGCTGCCAGTACCCAGGAGTTCCGTGCTCAGCCCGACCTCAGCTTAAGCGTTTCACCTGCGTTTTCTCTGCAGGTAAAACCCTTAAGCTCCCGAGGCCTCCGCAGCGCCTAGAATTTAGAGGCGGCGCAGTTTAGCCCGAAGCCGAACGATACCGAAATGTACCCAGCATCTCTCTGCCTCCTTTACCCGGGACTCCGCCTCCACCCCGTTCTGAAGCGCGGGACTGGCCTGCCTCCCCCCGGGCCCTCAACCCACCCTCGTGGCGAAGGAGCCCGGCATGGGCCCCTCCCGGGCCTCCGGGAAGCCGCGCCCCTTCGCGGGAGGGAGGGAGGGAGGGAGGGAGGGAGCGGGGGACGGACCCGCGCCGGGCGGACCGCGGGAAGCAGAATCAGCCGTGACGGTGATGCTGACCCCGGCGGCCCGACGGGCGCCGATTCTGCGCGGTGGGAATCCCCGCCCTCCCCGGGCCGAGGGGCGGTGCCGGGCGGCGGAGCGGCCGCGGATCTGGGGGCTGCGCCCGTGTCCCGCTGGCGCTCGGGGGGAGGATGAGCCAGCGCCTCCCCGGGGATCAGCGGGCGGCACCGCCCGCGCAGGTACGGGCGAGGCGGGGCGGGGCGGGGCAGGGCAGGCTCGGGTTCCCCCGAGGCCCAGGGACACGGCAAAGGGAGCGGGGCCGAGGCGGCGGGAGGAGGGGAGCGGGCAGCCCCCGCCTGCCGAGCGGCAGCTGTGCCCCGCCAGCCAGGCGGCTCCGGCCGGCCGGGCGGGCGGGCGGGAAGGGACGGATGTGGTGGCTCCGTGGGGACCCCTCACCTCGTCTGTGCGCCTCCCCCGAAAGGCCGGGATGAGGGAGGGAATGCCCCGCGTGTTTACACAGCGCAAGCACAGCGTGTTTGTACCCTGTCACCCCATCTCGGTGTTCTTCCGGGCAGCGCTTGTGCGCATACGGCAAGCGGGGGCTTTGCGGCTGGAATGTCCAGGGTCTCCTCCCCACTTAGCCAGCGCTGGAAGGATTATTCTGCATGAATTGCTCGCTTTATGTTGGTTCACGGGTTTGGCTAGTAGGGCCGCTCTTAGGCTCGGGAGAGAGGTAATGGCCTCATAATTAAATGGGCGTGCAGGTCAGCGAGGTTAAAACTGAATATTAACTGCATTCTTTCATATTATCTTCCCTACTTGTCCAAAATTCTTCCCTTCTCTAGCCAAAACCGTGGAAATGGCTGTAAAACAAGTGTGTGTCAGTTCTCATTTAAAATGAATGGTTGTGAATGTGACAGCGGAAAGTCGTGTGCTGATAGTGAACTATGTTCAGTGTAGTTTCAGTAGTAAATTTGCTGTGTCACACTTTGAAGTACTAAACTAGGTAAAATATGGCCTTACAACCAAATTTAAAATGTTTCTGGGGCTGACCTACGTTAGAAGAGATGCTTAAGTATTTTTGGCAACATACTGGTAAATTATAGTCATTTCTGTGGGAGGACTTGCATCTCATTTTTGAGGTCGTGGGACCTCTGAAGTTTCTGGTGCAGAGTTCGTGGAAGAAATTGTCAGGTGAATTGGTGCTTTTTGCTTTTAGATGTTTTTCTTTTTGGTGGACCTGTGAAGGGGTTTATTTTCAGTATCCCTTAGCAACAGAGATACTTCTTTGTGGATACAGCTATTTGAATAAAGGATGTGTTGGTATGACAGATTTGAAAACAGGTAGTCATCAAAATTCTTTTTCTATTTAAAGAAATGTCAATATGCTGTAATGTGAAATTAAAAAAATATTTGTGCATTATAGGAAACATACCTTTGTGAAGCATAATAAAAGAAAACTCACCACTTGTCAGTATTAGTTTTAGTAAGATAAGTCTTTCACTGAGTAACTGTCAAACACTGCACATTTGATGTCTTGTCTCTTTGGCTGGCAAGCAGATGTAAACTTGCTGCAAAGTTGTCAGAGTGGGAAGGAGTTCCGCTCTGGGAAAACTACAGGTAGTAGTTGAAACACAGTGACTCTGCATCTCTCTGCAACACATGTGAAAACAGAATTTACATGGTGTTCAGAAAAATGGAGCTTGTTGCTTGTTTGCTTCTGTTTAATATTGGCATGTGGTATGTCAGTCCTAAAAATTCTTTGCCTGATAATGGTAGATGTCATACACAATGTGTATTGTAATGTTTCTAGAAACACATTTTACTTGTTGTATTCCAAGGTTTTCTTTGCCCAGATTTTTATGGTGCCCTCTTTGAGTTGTTTGCCATTCCACTGTTCTCTCTGTGGTGCATACTTGCAAATTAAAGTAATTCTGGGTAAAATCCACCCCCCCTTCTTCCCCTCTTCTCCCCTTGTAATAAGAACAAGCCTATCCAAATTCTTGACCAGGAAAGACACTTGAAGCTGTTGGCCTTTTCTCTTTGTGACTGCATTGCTCTGAACCACTTTATGAATTTGTCAGCGTTTTTCTCATGATCGTGTTTCTACTTCCTCTTGTGCTCTTTTGCGCACCAAACATTTGTAGCAAATTGATGTTTAAGTAACCTGCAAGTAAAAACCCACTGTGCTGGTTACTCTACAAGCAGGTGGATTTGGGTGTGTTATGTATCTTCTCCTGTTCACCAAATAAACAATTTGGCTTTCCCCTCTCCCCCCCACACTTTCTTTGGGGTTTCTCTGTGTGTGTCTTACCTTGAACAGCAGAGTTGCATTCCTTGAGTGTAAACACTAGAGCCAGGACAACTGTTCCAATTTTACAACCATTGCCAAAAGGCATTCTAGGAACGTTGAGATAGTTTTTTTTTCCTGCTCTTATTTAGCTGACTTCATGTGCATGTGAATAGGTGTAACTGTGTAGATCAAGTTTTCAGGATAAAGTCTTATAATAATTTGGCAGTAGGGATATTTTTAACTTGGTTATAAATTAAAAAAAGTAGAGTAGAAGCTCTACGGCTGAAGAGATTTGTGCCAGAAGTGATAGTGCCAGTTTGATTTAATTTCCTAATTCAGACTATTTTGCATGTTCCTAAGTTTCTTGCTTTGGCACCTTGACAGCAGCAGTAACCCAATAAGTTCCAAAGGTGTTGTCAGCAAGGGCAGTGATCATGTACATGGAACTGCTTTTGTACTCTCCCTGCTTATTTTCCCAAAACTAAGATTTCAGCTTAATGCCTGTGAACAAGTTCCCAATTCTGTCCTTGTTTCAGTTGTTCCCTTATGTCATAATCCTAAAGTGCAGGTTCTGTGTTGTCTGACTTGCTAAAGCTGTTCAGGTGTCAGGTCAACTTTTTACCTGTGCTTGTGAATGAGGAGGCTTTGCAAAACAGTGCTCTCTGTTTGTTCATATGCCATGCTTTGGAAACAGAAGATGCTCAGAATAGCAGAAAGTTGACAATTACAAATTTTTAGAGTTAACTTGAAACTTGTTTTTGAATTTTGGAAGCCTTTATAAGATAAGCTGAGAGAATAAAGTCTAGGCAAAATTTAAATTGATTAGGATAAGAGGGCTGTAAAACAGATAATTTTTTTTTTCTGCTGGGAAATGTGTTCTGCCTTAAAAACATAGAAACTGAAAAATGTTAATTGTTGAGATACAATTATATTTAATGAATGGATATTTTTTATTACTGTAGAAGGGAGTTGATGAAGTAATTCATATGCTTCATGTATAATAGAAGGAATTCTAGACAAAGCTTTTAAAACGGTTACAAATCTGTTTATATCTGGAGTACCTTTATTAGTTTGTGTTATGTAGTAAGTAGTCTTGAGTGTATATTCCTGGAAATGAATGTAAATAACGGAATTTATAACTTCATAGTGGCTCCCAGCAATTATTTTTCATAACTTGCAGAGAGGCTAATCAGATATTTTCATTTTGAACTTTCTAGGCATTCAGCTGTTTTGCTTGTTAAGCATTTTCCTTAGGCTTTCTAGTTACAGGAGTAGACTGTGCTTTGTGAGGCTAAGGAGGAGTAGTAAAAAAAAGTGAATTAAGCTCAATCCTGAATCACAGACCCTTTGATTAAAATAACCTTTTCTGTTCTTTTTTCTTCTTATTTTTGGTATATTTTGATGAATTTCTCTAGAAAGTTCGGAGAAGATGAAGTACTGAAATATGTATTTTGCATGTTCATATTGCACTAACGAAGAAATGTTTCCTAATTGAAATAGTAAAAATGGCATTTCGCTTTGGTACTTTGTTTAAATTCCAGATAGAGCTATTGGGGTGATTTAATATTTTGACATCCTGCCAGTGTAAATTCAAGTACTTGTTTTCCTGTAAGATAAGTTTGTGTTTGAGTTCCTTCCACTTTTATCGTGAAATTAGCGTTCTCTGCCAGATTTCTTGGATTTTGATGTGTTATCTGCAGTTTTTGATGTACTGCAGCTCTTTCCCCTGAGTTTTCCGCTTTTAATTTGTCTCATGTATATATTGGGAAAAAAAATCAGTTCTCCATATGCTTCCAAACACATTCATTTTCTGATTTTGAAAAGTGAATCTACAAATTTCCAGAGTATATCTAGGAAAGAATACTGAAGATTCCTTTAATTGTTACTTGACTTTTTGCTTCTTTTCTTGCAGGCTACTTTAAGTTATTTTCAGTCTTACAGACTTAGTTACCAGTTTTCTTCTGTTTTGTGCTAAGATGTGAATATGTTTTTAACTTAGGCAGTAAAGCTTCTAAGACACCTGGGGAGACCTAACAATCTGTGCACTAAGTATTTATGTCATTACCACAGTTAGAAAAATCTCATTGTTTATTCCTAATAAATTTTAAAGATTTTTTTTCCTTTGCATAGGTAGAGGATGGATTATTTTTAATTTGATCTATGAACTCCATGAACTGACCTCATCTTTGTGGTTATATTTAAGATAACTCACCTTCTTTGCAGTCTGTTAGCTAGAAGCCTAGAAGTAAACTGTAGGCAATTTTTTTTTTTTTTGTAATATTGAAGGTCTCCCATGAATCTAAATGTTTTTTTTCCTCATAAGATACCCACCATGAGTCTTGCTTTCAACGTGATACCACTATTGAACAGTAAATTTCCCTCTGGACTCTCCTGCCAGAAACTTGTTTACCATTTGTAGACCCTGGTGAAATACATATAATTTTGAGAGATGCCTGTGCCAATGTTTCAACTAGGTTTTACAGCTGGAGAGAGGAATATTCAAGTGAGGGGAACTTGCTGTGCATTCTGAACTGCCAACACACTTGATTTAGTAAATACTTTGCTTTTGGTGCTGTTTGTGCATCTAGGGCTTCATTGCCTTTTGATTTTTTTAAATCCTTTTAGTTAGAGTATTTATTTTTATTAAAAAGCAGAATCGGGCTATGAAAAGCAGAATCAGGCTATGAACAGTCTTGTTTTTTAACATCAGAGGTTCACGGATCTCTCTGAACAGATTTATATATTTATGTCATCATTTGAAGATCACCAGAATGGCCACCAGTAATGGTTGAAGTGCTGTGTAGTCCAGCAAAGGATGTCAGCCTTGAGCCAGATCCAGGTGTTGATCACAGATCAGTCCTTCCTCACCTCACTGCCTTAACATTGTTGCTTGAGAGGATCCAGAGCAAGAAACAGAGCAAGCCTGTTGTCAGGGCTCCTTGAAGTTTAAATAGCTGTATGGACTGCATCTGTCAGTTTATCACTCTGCTACTGCAAGGTACCTCCCTTAAGGGGAAGGAAGCACTCAAGATTCATAAACGCTTGTAGTCAAAAGGAACAACAAAAGTCAGAGAGTCAAACAATCAGAAAGTTTTGTTAGTGCATTACACCCTTGGCATGAAAGTTGCTATCTAAGTCTATAATAAGTGCATGGCAGTGGGTTTTGGATAAAGGGATAGAGTGAAAGGAGAGAAAAAGAGATCACTAGTCCTGGTTCTAGCATTGTTCCAGCTGATGAGATGTCCAGGGTCCTGGGGGCACTCCTGGGCCTGCAGGGGGTACTTTTTAATATATAGGTTTCCTCACCAGGAAGGCAGGTTTCTTGTTTTCTGTGCAAATTACCCATCGTGTGCAGTCCATTCTTTCAGACCTTCCTGGAAATGGGCTGGAGAGCTTCAGGGGTCTTGGTTAGTCTTGATCCCTCTCTACAGTCTGTGCCCACACTGTGGCCTCATTCCTGTGCTTGCGCTGTACGGTGTTGTGCCTGTCTCTGGGAACTCGACCAAGGATGTTAGTCCCAAAGGAGTGCTGCCCTACCTCTGCATGGCCCCTTCTCCAGCCACAACTTGTTCTTTCTCATGTTAGTACCAACAGTCCTTGGCTGGCTCCACAGCCATCCAGGTAACACTGTTTGAGACACACACATTAGAGACATACACACTAGCCCCTTATCTTCTGGGATTCTACACTTATGCATTCTGAGAGGCGTGTCCAGCCTTTTTTTGTTTCTGGTGACCAAAGGCTTGTCACTTCTAACAGAGTACGCTGGATATGTTCTTCTTTGGCTGGTGTTTTTTTCACTCCTTTGAAGCTGGAAAATTGTCAATAGGGAGAGTAAGGACCAGGAACCACCAGGGGTCTCCACAAGATTTCACAACTGGTGGTCATGTGCCTGTGCTGTGTTTTGGAGAGCTCTGTAGGACTTTTTCCTTGATCTCGGGGCTTTAGTACATCTCTAAAGAAATTTTAATTCAGACCTTAAACATCTGTGGTAGCTGCTGTTACTGAGAAGATGCTTGGAGTAAGACTTGGGATAATGATGCTTTTTCACATTCCAGTTTGACAATCCTGAATTATATTGAACTTGAACGAAATTGTCTGAAAGAGTCTCAGCTCAGGTGTTCAGACTCTGAACTTAGAAACCTGTGCACATAGTTAAGGATTGCTCAGTGCGTTTCTCTGTGAAGTTGAAGGAAAGCAGTATGATTAACAAGATTTCTGGTCATTCTGGTGATGTGTAAAAGCTCTGCTCCATTGTGTAACCCTCAGTTGACTTCACACAAGTCCACATTAAAAAGGAGCAAAAGCCTTTAAAAACTGTAAAGGGACAATGTTGCAGTGTCTTATCATCAAACATAAAATGAGCATCTGACCAAAGACTCAACAGATAGAAGTTACATTGTCTACAATGGAAACTGCAGTCATAGTTTCTGCCCTTCAAAAGAGGAGTATGGATTTTACCTTTTAGTTGTCTCAACAAGTTGCAATATTATTTCTCATTTGAATATGATCACAGAAGGAACACCAGAGACTTTTTATTTTTGCCAAGAGAACTCTTCATCTTTTCTTTCCTGGACTGAATATTTGCAGCTATAGGTACTGACCCCTTAGTTTAAAAACTAATACTGTATCTTACACGTATTTTAGGCTTGCTCCAAAGCAGCGGCCATGGACAGTTGTTTACCGTGGTTTGACTAAGGATCAGTACCTGCCTGTGAAGCTAAAGCTTTTGAGTCATACTTGATTTTATGCTTAATTCAGGTTCATGCTAAGGAATTATGTTATTAGCTTTTCTTTCTTTTTTTTTTTTCCTGTCCTTCTTTTTAAGCTGTTGACTGAAAACCCCTCCAAGACTTTACTACTCATGGAGCTGCTTGTTATTGTGCCTGTGTGGGAGAGTACTCTTCAACTCTGATTGCAGAGTTTTTTCTAACGTATCAATAAAATGGGGTTAGTTTCGTAATTTTAAAGTGGAATTTTCGAATAATTCAGCCAGTTTGGCTGAATGCTATTAAAGTATTCACGTTAGTAATTTGGTGAATGTGAAATGCCATTAAAAATTATTCTCATTAGTGAGTGTGAAGGAAGCAATGCCTTCCATCAGGTAGGCTGATATTTTTGTGTCAGTGGGTATAATTCCTCAGCTGTCACAACTATGGGTAGCCATAATCTTTCTGGATATGACACTTTAGGGAGTGGAGACGCGCAGTGGTTTTGAATACTTTATACACATTGAAGTCAATGCCCTTGATGTTTGGCATCATATGACCAGAAGCATGAATTTGGTATTCATCCAGTAATTAGGATCCTGGGTTTTAGTTGGTTTTTTGTTGGCTTCCTTTTTTTTTTTTTTTTTTTTTTTTTTTTTTTTTTTTTTTTTTAAAAAAAAAAGAAAAAAGCTGAGGAGATAAAAAATACTCTTAACTAAGATTAAGATTCAGTAGAACATCAATATGAATACTGAGAGGGTTTGTTGCAGTTTTAAAGCTAAGACTGTGCTTTACAAGTATTGTCTTTTCATGTGGTTTTGTCTGTGTGGTTCTGTTCATATTTGAGTCTGTCTCTTTCCTCCATAAGTGTCAGTTTTATTTTGGAAGCAGCTGTGAATGAAACTAACCTAAGCTTTATTGATGGATATTTGGATATTTTTGGAAACTGACTTTATTTTCTATGTCAAGACAACCTAGGAATCTACTACATTAACTCAAACAGATTATTATTGTTATTGTTATTATTATTATTACTATTATGCTAAAATAGCTTCAGTTAATTGGCAGTGCTTTTTCATAACTTTGTTTTTCCAAAGATGACCTAAAAATTGAGCAACATCCTTTCCTGAGAATCACAGGTTTAGGTTGGAAGGGACCTTAAAGATCATCTAGTTGCAACGCTCCTGCCATGGGCAGGAACACCTTCTACTAGACAGATTGCTCAAACCCACATCCAACCTGGCCCTCAACACTTCCTGGAAAAGGGGCATCTACAATTTCTCTGGGCAAAGTTGTCCCAGTGCATCACCACCTCACCCTCAAAGAAAAAAAGTTTTGATGGGTTTTTGAGTGCTACAGAGGATGGTCTATGTGTTTCTGTAAATTTCCCTAAATTTTAGGTTTGAATTATTGAGCATCCTTAAGAATTTTTGTGATTGAAGTTTAACTTGAAGCGTTAAGGTTGTGCCTTTTTGTGAAGAAATAACCTGCTAGTGGTCTAAAAAAATACAGTGAGAAATCTCTCACAATTCATTCACCCATTTTCCAAACCTGGAGTTTGGAAGATGAGTGATGTTCTCACCTTGCTTAAATATTTTCATGTTGCAGACAGAATAAATAATGAAAGCTAGATATGCTGAGTCTGTGGTAAAAATGGAAATGTAATTTTCATGCTGGTGAGACGAAGAGAAAGAGTGGCCACAGCATGGCCTTTGTTTTTGAACTGTTGTAAAATTCTTGTAATTTCTGAGTTTAAAATTTATTTCTGAAGGGCAAGTTTATTTAAAAACTAAAAAAGATGCGGAATTTTAAATTAATTTAATATGGGAGGTTTAGAATTCAGTGATAAAATCTTAATTCTGCTTTCATCTTTTGGGCAGATGTTCTGGCATAGACCCTCATACATATATGGATACATGTTAAAATTTTAATTTAAGAATGGGTGTGGGAAGTGTCTGTGTCATATTATTTGCCTGCTCTTAAAATATGCAGTAGTTGGATACTTAAAAACAAGATTATATATATATAGAATGCCTGACTGTTTTATAACAAATAGTTACTTTTAAAAGTTCTTAACAGTTAAACCATTTGAAATTCTATATTATTTTCAAATTTTTTCAGCAGATTACTCTTTGTTTCCTGTCACCACATTTTCTCTACTGTAGGACTTATTCTTATGTGTAAAGCTTGTTTTGGTAATTTTAATTTCAGTTCTTTTTGCTTCATGGGTGCACAGCATTCCCACTAAGTGCTGTACTCAAGTAGGGTTTATTGGAAGATATATGGGAGTTAGAGGACAGATGTCTGCATTTTAGCTTAGTTGTTAGTACTGAACAGAAAAATCGAAATTTACACTGATTTTTAAATCAGGATTCTTAGTTTGGAAAAGAGCTCTTTTATTAAGATCAATCTTTGTGGTTTTTGTGGTTTTTTTGGTTTGTGTTTTTTGTCTTGATTGGGTTTGCTGGGTTCTTTGTTGTTGTTGGGATTTTTTAGTTGTTTTTGACTTTGAACAATTTAAAGCAAGTTTGTAATCTGGAATCTGGAAGATTACTTTAAAGTTTTCATTCTACCCCCCTTCTGGGGAAATAACAAGCCTTAGATGCCTTTATTTTTTTCCTGCCATCCCTTTGAGGTGGTGATACATAAATTGTTTTTATTGAGATACAGAAAATTGTTTTTATGGGATAACAGAGCACAGTCTGGAGATTTACTGATTGCTTGGGTCAGCTGTCAGCAAATGTCTTGTAAATCTGGGTTTTTTCTGGCCAATTTTGTCTTTTCCATAGACATGTCTCTGCAGTGGAAGTGGTTCCCTCAGCTGACTCTCTTCTCTGCTTGACCTTTTAATTGTAAAGCTTGAAAGAGAAGCAGGATGTCTGATGTTGGAGAGCAGAAAAATGCATGTGGTACTAGACTGCAGAAAACTGCACAGCCTTACATGCTTTTTCTGCTGTTAATGTAGCTGTTTGACCAGTGTTCTCCTTTACCAATGTACTTCCTGCCTGCACTGTATTTCATTAGATTTTCCACAATATACTGTACCCCTGTGGTCATTACTTTTTTGCTGTCTCTAGACATAACAGGTAAGATATCCTGCTTTAGCTCTCTATTCTTCAGTTTGGTTATATTTGTTCTGTATTGCTGCTACCTTTTTGTAACTTGTAGTATTGTCACCATAAAAAGTTTTTCCCAAAGCATGAAATGCTCTTGTTTAATTTTGATATAAATTTCTTAGTGTTTTTTGAATATCCAAATAGGAAATAAAATGGGGTTTTTTTATATATGACATACAGGTTGTAAAGCAGCTAAATGGAGTCTGAGCAGCTGTTTCATAGAGGCTACTATCGAAACAGTTACAACAGCATAACCAGTGCAAGCAGCGATGAGGAGCTTTTAGATGGAGCAGGTGTAATTATGGATTTTCAGACTTCTGAAGATGACAATCTCTTGGATGGTGATGCATCCATTGGTAAGTTAATTTCAGCTTAAAAAGTTTCTCTGGGTTGTATTTTTATGTGTTGTGAGGGTTTTTTGTTGGTTTTCATTTTGTTTTGGTTTTATATGACCAAATCTGATCCTTTTCTGTTAAGATAAGCTTTCCTTCAGAGGGAGGCTTTAAACCTGAAAGGGGTTGAACATTCTTTGGTGTGCTTGCCTAACAATTATATTGTGTGGGATGACATCTGACACAAGGCAGATGTTAACATGTTGCTGACAAATGTAAAACTTGCTGTCAAGTAGAAGGATGGCTCTACTGCAGCTACCTGGTCTGTCTTCTCTACAGTGGGATTTTGGAAGTCTCAATGTCTCCAAAGCTTCTTTGACGCAAAAATTAACGAACTGTTTTAATCATTACTTCTAGAGATAAATCTGTTTTGCTTCATTCAACTTCACCTCTGTAAAACAGAGGCAAAAGCCAAAAGTAGAGGTGTTCTAAGAAGGAACAGAAGACACAATATGAGCTGAATTTTTGACTAGATAAAAAGTTGCAAAGAAAACTTTCTACTGTGAACACTACAAAACCACTGAAATAATGCAAAGAGGAAAGAACTTGGAAGATTTTTTTTTTACTATAAAAAAACAGTTAATGTAGTGAAAGTATTAGCATTCATTTAGCAATAGTCAAAGAGGTGAACTGAAGGAGGGAAAGAAAGTAATTTCTGTTAAAGATACTAAAGTTGGTTAAATGTATAATCTGGTCTATTCCTCTCATTTTGTTTAAAATCAAACTCTGCTTCCTGGATTTTTTGCTTTTTTTACTGCCTTTTCCTCTTTTCTTCTCCCATTAGCGTTGATTTGTTTTCCTTCCCTGCAGTCTCTTCCTTCATGTTCTCTCTTTGCTGCACTTAGCAGTTGGATGTTGGCACTGTACTGATGGTTGTGCCATATCATTATAAGCATCCTTCTCACCTGTATTCCTTTTAATTAGATATGTCTTGAATGTGCAGTTGTTCAACTTGTGTACCAATACAGCTATCAAAAGCCAGCACACCTTCAATCATATTCCTGCTGGCACATTACTTGGAGAACAGCAGCATGCTTAAGTCTAGTGCTTAAGAGTTGGGAGATTATTAGGTGAGCAGTTGGCTTTTGTATATAATTCTTTGTTCTAAGTATCTGGCAGTATTAATAAATTGAGCGCCTTGCTTGTCTAACATGGTATTTACAACCTGTACTGAAGCTCTGAAGCTACTCTAGTTATTGTTCATATAAATAATTTCCATCACTTCAAGCATGAAGGAGGAAGGAGTTTACAGTAAAATTAATAGTTTCAGAGCCAATGTTCTGCCCTTTACTTGTTGTGAAATCAGATCCATAAATTGAGTCCAAACAGATGAGGTGGTGGTTTTGTTTGCATTGTCAAAATCAGTGCTAATCGCTGCACATGCCAGCAGCTCCCATCTTGTTCTAGCACTGAAGTAACAACATGTGGGTTGGTACATAAATATGAATGTTTTTTCTTTCCTGGAACTTTAATTTTTTTGCTGATGACTTACCTCCTTGCTCCAGTTCTGGATTCCCTATAAGAGGAAGCAATAGTAATAATCCCTATTATTTTATTTAAGTGAATGGTGATTTATATGTCTCCATACATGGGAAATGTTTTATTGTGCAGCAAGTTATAGTAAATATCTTACTAGTAGATCAGAATCTGATGTTAGTTTTCTTTTTAGGCTGGTAAGAACATACTAAGAAAAATGTTACACATAAACTTTCATTCAGGAGATGAACATCTGTGTTTCTCATTCCTTAGGATTCCAAATGAGTTAGGTGTTTTTTCTTTTGTGTTTTTAATACAGCAAATCATTGACAAGCCAAAACAAGGGTTTTCTTGCATGTGCCCGTTTTGGAATTCTTTCTCACTCACTTAGTATCATAAGTTTGGCTTTTTATTGTTGTTTATTACTTTTATTATTTTTACTATTATTTAAATGCTCTCATTCTTTAGCTGTATTTTTGTTAAGTCTAAGTACAGATGGATTCAATATGGACAATATGGACTGTTTCCCCTCCTGAGGAAGGGCAGGACCATCCCAGTAACTGGAAGATTACATGCTTCTCAGCACTGCAGGCCCTCCAGAGCATGATGTGAATGCAGAGGCTTCAGGTCTAGCTCTGTGCTTTAGCAGGTGAACCCTGCCAAAATCAGAACCCCTATTTAAAAATATGGCATGGTTTAAGTCTGTGGGACTGGAAGAATTTATAAGCCTGGTATTTTAGCAACATTAGCAAAATGGCAATAATGTATTTATAGTTAAAATTATTGTGGAAATAGTGTAGATAAATTGAAAGCTGCATTGCTGCAGAATGGAAGCTTGTAGTACAAATGAGCCCAGATGTGAGTGTATGCAGTCTGCTTAAGTTGCCATGGACAATGGAGTGCACACCAGCATTTTACAGTTTATATAACAAAATACAGAAATGCAGATTTTTTTTAAAAATCAAGACCATGCAGTGAGAAGAAAATGAAGGGTTAAGAAATAGGCTATCTTTATTCGGCTAACGAAAATGGAAACATAAGTTGCACATATATTGTATAGATAATAGTCTAACAATATGGAATTTCTAAAGTAATTGTAGTCTTTCCCCCTTGTTCAGAGGGTAGTAAGTTAACAGAAAAAGACTGCTTATTTCACTAGGCTTGTTCAGTCCCTTGGCTCTCAGGACAGCAGTTCTATAAAGCTGCACTGTACTGCTATTCACATTATCACTCATACTTAAGTACTTAACCAAGGTTTAGAAAGCCATTGGAGCTCTTACACAGTGGTGAATATGCCTTCTGTTGAAAGAATGTGGAAATTGGATGATGTTGGGAAGGAATGCTAACCTCATATACTCCTTGTCTTATGTGGGAAATTCCTTGATAGTATATGGGACTAAACAAATGAATGTTAACTGAAACTAGTATCACAAAGTCCTGTCAGCTAGACTCTTAGGTTTCTTTAATATTTGGCTGACAGTGATTTGTCTTTTTAGTATCATCTTAATTTGAAAGGTTAGTGGATAGTTCCATGTTGGATGATCACCACTATCTTAAAACCAATGCTGTGCAACCAGCTTGCTTTTTTTAACACCACCTGAAAGCATGCATGTGACCTGTCCTTTAGTGTCTCATATGAGGAAAATACAGAAATTGTGATGATGTAGTATTGCAAACCAAATACACATATATATATGTATAGTAAGTATATATGTACTATGCCTGTTGTGTTCCCCAGTAGCTGTTTCCTTTGCATGAATGACTAATTTTCAGTGGCAGATGTTGTGGATAACCAGTAGGTATTATGAAATTGTGAATTCTTTGAGCATAGTGTATTTTAACATGCCAAATAATTACATTGCCATGCATGTGGAGGCTTGGATGGCTTGTACCAAAGCCCTGCATTGAAGGGATGCTGCCTGTCAGTTTTGAACAAAACTTGTTTTTGTTGCTTATCAAAACTTTGTAGTACTCAAGTTAGTTTGTTTTTCCTTGTTAAAGGGCTGGCTAATGAGTTTGGTGATTTTATAGTGAAATGGAAGCATCCACCTCCTTGTATGGAGGACGTGTCACCAGAGCTTGTACAGAGAATATACATCCATATCTGTGTTTTATTTTTAGACTGTTTGCCCTGCTTCTTGCTAGGTCAATTTGAAAATACTATACTTAACTCTGGAAAGCTCTCAGTTCTTTAATAGTTAAGTCATATAAGCTAATATTTACTGATTTAAATTTTACAGGTCTATAGTATTTAGCTTTTAAACAAAATCTTATACTAGGATAATTCATTATCATTGTTTCCCATCAATTTAGCAGAGGGAAAAAAAGAATTCTTTCTAAACAGAAATGAAATCTCCAAACTGGAAATATATTATTAGATTAATATTTTAGAGAAGATGAAACGTCTAATCAGTTATTTTTCTCTCTGCAGTGGTTTGCCTTGCCTGTCTCTAAAGTTTGAGAGAATCACAATTCTTGGCTATTAGCTGGTCTTGAAGGGTGTAACAAGTCTCTTCAAAAGGGAAGACTTTTTCTTTCTGACTCAGGATTAGCCAGCTAGCAAGTTGAAACTGTGAGGTCTCCATAATTTTGCTCAGAATTGAGGGCTGTTTATCAAAGAGAGGACTGCATCAGTTTTGACTGTTTTGGGGTTTTTTTGGTTTTTTTTTTAAGTGTAGGGCAAGCTCAGTAGGAGGTGGATTTTTGTACTGTTGTCAGACTGCAATTTTTTCAAGGCACTTCCTGAAATCAGATGATTAAACCTTATTTGCAGTAAAAATGGTTTGCAAACAAATGACCTCACTGGTGTTTACATCTCGAGGTACTTTGATCTATCTATGGGAATCAGAGTCCTGAATGAGGTTGCATTCTTCTCGGTAGCTGTGGAGATTCCTGCTTCAGTTGAAGGAGCTTAGTTGCTTGTATTTTGAGTTCCATGTGGAGACAGTTTACAATTTGACATATGGTGTTAACATAAAATTGGCAATACTTAACCTTAGTATGACAACCTGTAAACTGGTACAGTTGCTACTCTCCTCCTTGCTACTATCTCATTGCTGCTGAAAAAGAAAAGAATATGCCAGCAGGTCATAGTGTAAAACACTGTATCTCTGTTAAAACCTCCTTAACCATGATTTGGAGTCCCTTGCCTGAAAAGAGAGACCTAAACAATCCATTTTTAGTGCCTTAAATACTGACACTAAAAACCTTACAGTAGTTAACTAATATTATGGCATTATTTAGGGAACAGAATGCAACTTTGAGGAAGTGCAGGCGGTTCAGTATAATCAAGAAGTTTGTACCACAGGGGGGATAATTTTTCAAGCATGAGCTATTTATCTTTTCCAACAGCATGTGAATGTACGTGAATGTGTTCACATGTATGCTTGTTTTTATTTAGCTATTGCCCTTTATAAATAGAAGGAAGAATACAAAGAAAACAATAAAATAGCTTACTGTTCCTGTTGGATTCTTTATATGTGGAAATTGCCTTAATATATTCTTGCTATTGTTCACAGCTGATATGAAGAAAAGTCTTTGAAGTAATTTTGCACCATTGGCATTGTTTTTATTATCCATCCATTCTATACATGTGTTACAAAACTGACTTGGCTGAACAATCATTATGACAGTATGACATATCACTTTCCTAAGTTACATACAACTTATTTTTCAAGTTAGCAATATTTGCATTGAAGAGATCACTGCCATTCTTAAGTAAAGGAGTATATTCACCCCCCAAATGATGCCATACAGATCAAAGCATGAGATAACATGACTTGCTGTGATCACAAGGGCAAGCATGAGACAGCTAATTTATAGAATGAAATTAAATTAAATTGTCAGTAACTAGTTACAATTTACTTTTTTTTCTGTTGGATTGTGGTCAGGCTGCAGACATTTTACCTGTGTTTCATGCTACTAATGCAACTAAACACAGGCTATCTGATAGTATTAAACCATGATTTCTTCTACTTCTTTTATTAGTAATTCTTCAATTAGAAGTTGATTTTTCCTACCTCTCTGGAATAGAAATTGTTATACATTATGTTTACATGGGTAACTGGGCTAATTAACAAGGTTCTTCTTCAAGGATTTAAAAACTCTTGTCAACACCTGTTCACTCCCCTCCCCCCCACCCCCCTCCCCCCCCCCTTCCCCAAGTGACTGGAAGATCCTTAGTTTAAGGAAAAAAAGTTTTATCTTACTTATGGAATGTCTTTATTGAATGAGTGAATTTCAGTGAGTATCTGTTTATTATGCTGGTGATTTCCTGAACTCTAGCATTTGTTTGGTTGGGGTTTTTATTGAAGTTATTGGCCAAAATGTAAATTCATTTGATATTGTCATAGTTGAACAGCTTGTAATGGTGTTATAGCTTTACTTTAGGCCATCAGATTATAAATGGATTGGTGTGGCATTAGGCTTTCTGAGGGAGGGAAATTACGGCAGTGTGTATGTAGAGTTGTAGTAACCAAGTAGTTTCTTGTTCTCTTAGGTGTTTGAAAACAAATAATTATAATTTCAATTTCTCGTAAATACCATGGTTAGCTCTCTGAGGACCTGTTTGTCAACCCTACTAACAGTCCTTGAATGGTTTTACCAGTCCTTCCTGCCAAAGTTTTATTTAGCACGTGAGCCTGATTCTCTGGAAGAAGATGAATTATAATACTAATTCTTTCCACCTTTCTGATATTATATAATTTTGTTGGGTTCCTTCTGCAGCTTTCCTGAAGTGCTTAAAGCACATTGGCTTTGTCAACAGATGCTGCTGAGGAAGCTGTTCCCAACTTGACAGCTTGGTGTAGTGTTAGTATGTGTATGTCCTTCTCCCAGACAAACCATGTGAATAGTGTAAAGTGAAGGAATGAAAACAGAAGTGTGATGTCATACACATAGATAGATGAGTCTGAAATATAAAATACAATAATTCAGTATGTCTATAAAATCTTTAGGAACTAAATAGACATTTTCTCTACAGATTTAATAATATTTCATTTATTTCTTTTAGTTTTAATTTGTTCTCTCAAGTCAGCCAAAGAAGGCAGATAGGATTTTAACTAAATTGATGTTGGACTGTACTCTTGCTTTCTGCCTTTGAGATATTCTTGCTTACCAGCATTTTAAAATGAAAGCTTTTCATCTGCTTGGATTGAACAGAAATACTATTCTGAAAGAGGATATCATGATGTCCCTAAAACATGGGAACAGCTGTACTGAGTCAAAGCACAAATCTACCTAGCTCAGCATCCTGTCTCTAATAGGGGTTAAAAGTCAGTGCTTAAGGAAGAGTCACAACAGGGTAGGAGATAGGCACCTCAGTACTTGTATAGCAGTTTTTGTCTAGCTGATGGCCTCCCTCATCTGAGTAGTGGGTTTTAGTTTTAGTCCTTATCAGTGAGTGTAATTTTCTTGAACTGAGCTTTTCTCACAAGCGCAATTCTTTAGCACCCAAACCGTCCCTTGCAAGCTCTCACAGCTTAGCTACATTTTATGTAAAGCATCACCTTCTTTTGTTTATTTTGAACCTAAATCCAGGTATAAATACTGCTGAGAACAGATATAAGTGCCAGAGTCTTAACACGGGCCCGTGTGTTAGCATGGATTGACACGGATCTCCTTGTCACTTACCCTTGTATAGCATAAATGCCTAAGCTTTCTTTTATGTTTTTTAATTTTCATCTACAGTTGTAACTGCAGAAAATATTTCTGCTGATACAAAAAGTTTTAGGGGTATTATTAGCTTATTGAAGTGAAACTGCTGTTGATAGGGAAAGGTTTGATATGAAACTAGAACAGGGTGACCTAAAACTAGGATGACTTGATTGTTGTGCCAAATACACAAATACCCTGATAAGCCTATCATGCAGTGGCCATACGCATGTAGAAACTAACAAGGATTAACACATGAATTACGTGGTACTGTCTCTGTTATTAGAACAGATGGTGAAAATTTTATTTCCATTGCAACTTATTTTTTCTTCTCTTTAGTTATGTCTTTTTAGGTTGAGGTCTTCTTGTTTGCTTTGTTTGACCTTGTAGCTATCCATCCCATCCTTTGGATCTTCTTCACTGCCTCTTTCTGAACTCTTTTTAATATATCTAATTTAAGGGAGGGATCAGAACTTCACAGTGGGTTTGGAGGATGGGCATGTCCTAGAAATGGATTAAGTTTATTCTGACGGCTACTGAGTACTGAGCCCATAGTTCAATGGAATTCGAATATACCCGGCATAATGTAGTATTATGTATTAACAACATACAGAATTGCTGTTAACACTGTGTTCACAAAGCTTATTTATTTATGAAGATGTAATATTTTCAAAGATACAAGGTAAGCTTAACATATATATATGGCTGTTGTGATTTAGGATTGGTACTCCCCAATTTAGTTCTCCACCGAGACCTTTGAAACCATACTGCTTGCTCCACCTTCCCCCCATCCCTGCTACCTCTCTGAGTGGCTGGAGAGGAGAATTGGAGGAACAGAAGACAAAAATCACAGCTTGAGATAAAAACAATTTAATGGAAACAGCAATGAGATAAGAAATTAACAGTAACAGCAACAATAGTAATAACAAATGTCTGCAAAAAAAAGAGAATGATTCACGTGCAAAAATTCTCACCTCAGAGCCTGACCCGACTGAACCCTACTGCAGCCATGTTTTCCCAACTGGAAAGGAATACCCTTCTTGGAAATTAGAGAGTACCATTTCCCTGCCCCAGCAATGATGTGAAGTGTTATGGAATAACATAATGTCGTGGTCATGCCCTCCCACTGAGCCAGGCGGGAACAGTCCTCTAGGGAGGAATATGCCTTGGTGCTAGAATTTTATCCCCTGCAATATGCTCCAAGCACCAAGTTGGTAATAGTGGCCAACAGTAAACAACCCTAAAAGAGAATAAGGGCAATGGAGCAGATAAGACCTATATCCTTGTATGCATTTAGGTGTGAGGAAAAATAGAACAATCTCTGCAGCAGAATTTTAACTAGTCTGAGAAAGGAGGGAAGTGAACTTCAGGGAAGGATGCCAAATCTTCCTGTTGATGGATTGTAACTACAGCTTTAGCAAATTGGAGTGTGAGAAGAGAACACATATGCAAAGGTGAAAATGCAGCAGTACTTTTTTTCGTAGTAAAAGCCTATCCTGTAAACAAAAAGTACAGAAAAAATACAGAAAGTAGTTTAGAGGGTCTTAGAAAATCAGGGAGCATCTTGTTTGCAGAAAATAGCTTGCTTTTCTTCCAAGTCCTCCTCTTGTGATTAATACAGAGAAGTAGATATTTCTGATGTGAATGTAAAACCGATCAATTAAAAAAAAACAAAACCCAAACCATCAAAAAACAAACCAAAAACCAACCAACCAACACAAACAAACAAACAAAAAAAGGGGGGGGGTGGGGGGGAACCCCAAACTCGTAAAGACAAAAAAGACTAGCACACACCTCTCACACCTGGTAGCTATATGTAGTCTGTTGATGTTAAGTGTTTTCTTCCAGCTCCATTGGGTTACACATTAAGTAGTGTTACAGACAGGCCCAGAACAAAGTGGAAAGAAAACTGAGAGACTCGTCTTGCTTTCAGTGTTTTAGGCCAAAATGTCAAACCAGTCTCTAGGGACCAAACTTATTTTTTTTTCCCCCCCGTTTATTTTTGGTCTTAGATGTTAATGCCGTATCATGATTTTATTATTTCCCCCTTCTTTTTAAGTCTATTTTTTCTT
This sequence comes from Phylloscopus collybita, assembly GCA_027886175.1. Taxonomy (NCBI): domain Eukaryota; kingdom Metazoa; phylum Chordata; class Aves; order Passeriformes; family Phylloscopidae; genus Phylloscopus; species Phylloscopus collybita. The sequence continues at coordinate 36,185,057 of JAJNNQ010000009.1, read as the reverse complement.
CTGCCCTGAAGTTTTGCATGGCAGTGGGAGACCTTTACTGCTGTTTCCCTGATTGGCAGTGAAGGTTCAGCTTCCCTGAGGGGAAGTCAGTCTCAGAATTGATTACACAACATACTTGTGGCTATATGACCTGTTCTGCTACATTCTGTTTGCTGGTTGGGTTTGACTTCAATTACCACATTCCGTGTCTGGACAATGAATAAAAGCACCATTGGAAGTTATACAAAACTGTAGGAGTATAATACAAAAACCTGTGGTTGGCCAGTAAAAAGTGAGTTTATTAGGTGAGAAGCTGAACTAAAGTGTTCTCTGGTGGGTGAAATGATTGTGAGCAAAATTAAGTAACAAATTTGTGGGAGACAAGCGATTATGGAAAAAGAAACTGTGGTTAAGAAGCTATTTTTTTCTGTATAATAAAATGCAAACAGGAAAAATCTTAATGTGTATTATGCTGTGCACTTTCTTCTGGTTTTTTTTTTTGTTTTGTTTTACTTGTGTTGCTTAAACCCCATCTACCTTAAACTACTCAACAGCATATGCAATACATTTGTTTTCTTCTGCTTTTACATTATATTTGGTCTAAAATTTTTCCTGTTATCTGTCTGCCTTACTGAGGCTTTTGATGAGGTGGCAATGGTAACAGAGTCTTCTATATATAGCCTGATACACTGATCAAGGACAGAACTCTATATACTACTAATGAAGGAATGAAGTTCAAGACTGTAATTTACAATGCTTCTAAAATAATTTATCTTTGTTTTTTACTGTGTATCAATTTGAAGCTATTTATAACTACTATTTTTTTATCTCTTCTCCCTTCCTCCCCATTTTCTATCTTTGTTATAACATCCTGGACCATGTCTGGGAGTTAAAACTGAGAGAAAGGTGCTTGTCCCTTTATCATCTTCCATATTCTTGCAGCAGGCTCTCTGTGACCCATATGAGAAAGTTGTATGATTTTATGCAGAATGAACGATGTCAGGCTGAAGGGCCTGCAAGATAGTAAACTGAAATATTAAGACAGGTCAAGCTGGTAGCGGAATAGACCTGGGCTTAAGAAGAGGGTTAATGAAAGAAGAAATTGGGAGAAAAGGTAGGAGAATAGAGCTGGAAGGAAGAGTAATCATGAGGCACAGGGGGTTGTGAGACACTTTATGTATACTTTGGGTACTCTGTTGTATGTGGATGCTTTCATGCCCACCCTTCAAGAGAAAGTATATATGAGTTAAATTCTTTTTGAAATGGTTGGAGATGGTAGCTGCTTTGGTGAGTGCTCTATATGTAGCATTTTTCAAGAGAACATTATCTTCTAGCTCTGCTGAAAAAGAAGCTTTACTTTGGAATAATAATAGAAAAGAAAATAACAGTTAAGAGTCACCAAAATCTTTTGCATCAGTCACACTAACATTTGTAATTATCAGTCACGTCTTTGGTCTCTGTTGTTATGCTGATGAAATCATTCAGCATCCTGAAACTTAGATTCGTAATTCTGTAAAAGACACAATTTTAATTTCATTATCTGGTGCAACAAAGTTACTTAGTCTGTCACCAAAATAAGCCAAGTAATTGAGAGAAGTGAGAGTATGTTTATTTTATATGTACCAAGGTGCTTGGCTGTCTTCTTTAAACCTAGCTTACCTTTTAATATGAAATGCTGGGAAGTGCTTCAGAGTTAAGGTCTTCCCTTCAGCTTTGGGTAAGCAGGCTGTCGTACCTCTGGGTACTCCCCTTCTTTTCATTGGCCTTGTTTTGTCCCTTCAAAACACATTTCCCTGGGCGCATCTGATTTGTATAACCTCTGACTTGTTCTTACACTGTCAAATATTTTGACTTGAATATGATTCTTCTCTTTCCCTGAACTGGAAAAGATAAAGTGTGGAGAGAGGATGAAAGTGTCTTTTGTCATTCTTAGTATGCCATAAAGTCCTGTCACCTGTGTACGTTCCAGTATTTTCAGAACAATGGACTTCTGCAAGGACAGGTGCGTCTAAGTTATGGTTAACCACTGTGCCTGCAGCGAGCAATGGGAGCACTCAGATGTGTGAAGTTATTTGGGCATGGAGGATTTCTGGGATTGAGACCTCAGTCTATAACTACTGCGATGAAATTTGGAAAACAAGCTGCTATACAAACCTGTGTGTGTGTGTGAGCTGTTCTGTGTAGTAAATCGGCAATTTGAAGGGGCTCTCAGCCATTTAAAGTAAAGCTATTGTGAAACTTGCTTTAGTCCTTACAACAAGTGTTCATAATATATTCTGTGCTCCATAATATCCAAAATACATAGTTAGCTAGAGACACCATTTCACTGGTGTCTATAATTTCACAATTCACTGGTGACTATAATTTTGGAATTTGCAGAACTTCACAACAGAAATAGCTGACATACTCTTTGGAATATAAAATTGTCAGTTCAAGCCATGGACTTTTTCAGATCATGTAGAAAAAGAGTAATTTGGAAAGATTAAATTGTATAGGTGTTTAGATATTTGCAAAAAAAAAAAAGACTGCTTGTCACATTAGTATGCATAGTATCTTTCATAAGAAAAGCAAAACAACACAAAAACGGAAATCACCTTTCATGGTATTGTAGGAAAGAGAATACACACAGTGGTGATGTGCATGAACAATGAGAACACAAGCTGCTGGTAGCTGAGAAGGGAATATTACTGTTCTGCTTTTTAAGAGTAAACAAAAGACTATATTTGGCAGCCAGTCTATAAGCAGTGACCTTTGAAGAGCTGGGTTTTTTTGTTAGGAGGATTCTTTAAATTTCATGTTGTGAATATGAAGTCATCTATTTTACACTGCAGATTTCTTGTTATGACTTTCCCTCATATCCATAGTTGATCAGGTATGCTCTCCAACAAGTTATATCCTTCATCTTTTCCAATTCAAACTGAATTTCAGCCTTGGGCAGAAATTTTGCATTTGCAAAATGCATTTGCTTTACCAGTCCAATGAACAGGTTTAGGCCAACAAGTGAGCCATTTCTTTGCTGTGACTGATTTTTGTTATCATTTTTAAGACATTCTAGGATTTCAGTAACCACATCAAACTCCTAAAGTAGAGGTGATCTTTCAAACTTTGTTAATGCAAGTTCTTCATAACCTTTACTTCATATTCTCTCAAGTAATAGGTTGAATTTATAGTTGTCATCTATTATCAGTATATAATAAATGTACTAACTGTTCATGTAATAATTCTTGCTTCAGGTTACAGAAACTGTTGTATTTCTTCCAGCTGTGAATGACTTTTTATTTAGAGCCTTACAGTAAGATTACAGACTACTTCCAGGTTCTGTTGAGATGAGGAGTTAAGAATGCTCAGGGATTTCTGTTGTACTTCTCTGGAAATAAGGGATATGATAATTTGAAGTTCAGAGGTGCTTAGGTTTGTCTTTTCACAGGCAAAAATAAATGGTGATAATACATAATGACTCTGAAAGTTTTGGATATGCAAGATCTTAAAGATTCTGTGTTTTTTGTTAAAAAGGTTGTTGTGGGAGACCACTCTTAAAGCATCTGTTTGTATAGGTGATAGCAAATGGAGTGCTGCTCTGTTTTTTAGAACTGAGTGTCTGGCTCAAAGGTTCCCTTTGTCTTGGAGATTAGGTAGTCTTTAAGGTTTTGAAACGTATTTTGCTGTGTGCTCATTCCCCGCCCCCTTTTATCACTTTATTTTCCACCAATAGAAATACCAGCGTTTTCTCAGTGTTTGTATCAAAACCGTATTATAAACATTTAGTATATTTACAAGCCTGTTAAGTAAATGTAACATTTCTACATTTTGTAACATTGTCTACTCTGTCCTCAAAATGATAATTTGCAGTATACAGCTTGTAGCATTGGCTTATAAAAAAAATTACTTCGCTAAGAACACGTATGGAAAATTATTTAAGACACTAATGCATTTGAAAACTAAAATACCTGTCTGTCACAGAGTTGCAAAGGCATACACAGTAAAACTAATTTGAATGAAATGGAAGCTGGGCCTTAGTGCAGTAGGCATGCAATATATTTAATGTTGCTACTTGCTGAAGGGAAGGAAAAGGAAGAACAATATGCACTCCTTCTGTATGTATTTCATTACCACTGGACCAGCTATGGAAATCTCATGTAAAATAGCTTTCTTACCAATTTTTCTTATCGGCAATTGCAAGATAGGACCAGGACAGGATCATACATTTGACATAAAGTAGTATATGGATTCAATATGTAATAGTATCTGCTTCAAATGGAAGCGTGTAGTGAGTGTGAGATTTCCTGTCTTTAGATACCGCCTGTTTGAAGTGCCTGAGCTTTGCCAGTGCTGTAACAGCCACTGCTTGATGATGCATCACATGAATGACTTGGTTAGCATTCATGTGGGTTGTTGCCTATTTTGAGCCTGTGACTTTTAAGGGACTCAGACCATTTTATCAATGTGTAGAGTAATGCAAGCTAAGTGTGGACTTGTGTTTATTACATTTTCTTCCACCCCCACTCCAAGCTTTGCAGTGTGGGTATGGATGTTACAGAGTTGTAATATCAGAATGATATTACAGATGATCAGAATCACCCCCCCAAAAAAACACAAAAACAAACAAACAAAAAAAAAAAAAACCAACCCACAAACCAACAAAAAAAAATATCTCTCAGTCACTGCTATAGAACTGAAAGTTCTATGTGAATGCGGGATAGGGGGTCGATGACAGTGGGGTGAGCTCATCCTGTGGAGCAGAGGGGTTGGCTTTTGGCAGGTTATGTTGTTGTGCCTTGGAGGGAATCGTTTTGAGGTTAGGAAAGAGTAAATAAAATGCCTAGGAAAGGAAGCTTCTCCCCAGCCCCCAGCAATGCACGAATCTTTCCTTCCAGATAAAATGCGATTATAGGTGTTTAGAAGCGTCAGCAGGCGTGGCTGCAGAGTGGTGCAGGAGCTATGGGCAGCTCTTCGGCGGCAGGTTCTGCTGTTTCTCTGTGCCGGGCCCCACCGTTCACCTGTTGAGAGGGTGGCAGCCTCGGCGGGTTCACCTGTGCGAGCGCATCCCTGCCGCCGGCCGGCCGGCGGGGGCGGCTCCCGGGAGCTGCAGCGCCGCTCTCGGCCCGGTGCCGCCGGGCGCCGTGCCCGTGCCGCCGCCGTGCCGTGCGGCCGGGGCCGTGAGGCGGGCGGGAGGCGCAGGTGGCGGGGCCGCCCCGCGCTGACATCAGCGGCGGGGCCGAGCCCGCTCCGCAGAGCCCGGCGCTGCAGAGCCACGGCGGCGGCGCAGGCCGGGCCCGGCCGAACATGGCAGCGGCCCCCGCGGCCGCCCTTGCGTGAGCGATGCCGCGGCCCTCCTGAGCCGGCAGGCGGGTTTCGTGTTCGTCACGTCCATGGATGTCTCTTCCGATCCGTATCTGCCCTACGATGGAGGGGGAGGAGACGGCATTCCGCTCCGGGAGTTGCATAAACGAGGTATGCCGGATTGGCGTTTGGGTTAGTTGTTTGCATAGCTGTTACGTGCGGGACCGCTGTCCACGTTTGAAACAGGGCTCGCTAATTATTGAACTGCTTTGTTTCGCCTGCCCGATGCCTTTTGTGGGAGGAGAATTCAGTTCTGGCTGGTTCCTGTGTTGTCAGGGGTTGTTTTCTCTGCGGGCAGATCAGTCCTGCTTCACATCTCATCGCCCTGTGACTCCATCTTCGATGTGTGGCAGGCTTGCCTTTCCCTCTCTCGGGTTTTTTGTGGGTGTTTTTTTTAATCAATAAAGCCGTCTTGTGCAGAAAAAAAAAAACAAAAAACCAACACCTCCAAGAACTGTCTTTGACTACGACCAAATTAACTAATTACTAAATAGGATATTTACCTGCTTTCCACTAGCATGAATAGGAACAGCGTTTGTCTGGCTTTGAAGTTTCCCTACCTGGTTTTAAGACTTGACCGGTTGTTGCCGTCTTTGATATGCCAAGGGAAAGGTCTGCAATGGTAACATGTCAGCTCAGCAAATATTGATGAACTCATAAGGAACTGGTACTTTAGGGTACGTTCTTTACACTGTTGCTTGTAAGGAAGCAGATTTAGAAAGAAAAGTGTTATCAGTGTTCAGGGGGGCGGGGGTGGAAATCCTCTTTTGAGCTTACATTTTGTTTCTCGCTGCAAATTTAAAGCAGAATACGTTCTGTAAAGATTTGGTTTTGTCCTGAGAAGTTATAGTAGGAATAAAAGTTATGCCTTCAAATTATGAGGATATAAGTATGTTTTCTTGTTTGGATTGGATGGTCACAGTGTGGTATCTGAAACAACAAACAAATTTAAACTACTTTTGTTTAAATTGGGCAATCTAAAATTAGAAAGTTATCAACATTTATAGCTGCTGGCGTAAGCATTAGAGAGGAGGTAGGCTGAGAATAGAGATATGATTTACATAAAATTATTTTTTTCTCTCCATGTTATTTATTGGTTTGCGTGTCCATGCAGACTCTTATTTCTGTAAATAAATTAGCTTATCTTTTATTTTCATCTAACATTTTATCTGTCTTTTAGAAGTTTACATAGAAGGTTTTTTGTTGTCTTTTTATGATTCTTAAAACATTTTTCAGCATATCTTAAGAACATCAACAAGTTCCAATATAGTTTCTTTTAGACAAGCAAATTTTACACTAGCACTAGCAAGTGCTGCATAGTTCTCTAAGTTAGATTTTAGAACCACTTCTGAGAAATTGAGGCAGATGTGTTCTTAATTTGCAAAATGTGAATTTGGGGTTTTATCGAGGCTGAATATAAATACTTTAAGGGAAGGTGCAAAGAAGGTGGGGACAGGCACTTCTCAGTGGTGCCCAGTGACAGAGGCAATGGGCACAGACTGAACACGGAAGGTGCCCTCTCAACATCAGCAAACTGTTTTTTACTGCGAGATTGGCTGAGCATTGTAACAGGTCACTCAGAAAGATTGTGAAATTTCCCTCCTCAGAGATACTCAAAAGCCATGTGAACATGGTCCTGGGAAAACAGCTCTAGGTGGCCCTGCATGAGCAGGGGGTTTGGACAAGATAACCTCCACAGGTCCCTTCCAACCTCAACCATTCTGTGAGTTTAGATTTGTAGACAGATTTAAATATGGGAACCGCGAAACAGTCCTAACATGGCACTTTCAGACTCTGCAGTTATAGTTAGACATTGAAATGTGAGTTTTTACAATATGAAAAGTAGATATTTGCAGTGCTAAGTGATGTCTGGCGCACTGGAGTATTGCTGTTAAACACAGTGTTTGAAAATACTGTAATGAAAAATGTGGAGGATTCAGCTAGGTAGTTCCATTGTGGTGACTGTGCTGGGGGCCAGCAAGAAAATTCCCAGTTGTGACTTGTCATTTTTGTAGTTTCACTGAATTCTATTAGGGCTTATGCTTTCCATATTCTAGTACTGTACTTCAAAACAATGTTACTGGTGCTTCTTGGGCTTGCTCTAGTGAGTTTTGATTAAAAAAAACCCAAACAACCAACAACAAAACCTGAACAGTGTCACTGTAATCCCTTGCATTTCTGTATTTTTCAAGTGCTTATCAAACCACGACAATATGTCTCATAAGAAGATGACTCCAGACTTATTCCAATAGATGTAACCAAAATTTGTGAGTATTTCCTGCTGGTTTACAGTGTCACAGTAATCTATTATTATGATTCAGCTATTAAAATAAAGCTCAAAATGCTAACAGACAAAACCAGAAATTGAAAGTAAATTCTTGACATTACCTTGTGTACTACCAAGATTTTTATTTTCCTCTCATGTAGATTTCACAGCACTGTGATAACAAGCTCAGGGAATGTGGGCTAAGATATTCCAAGAAACCAGACTTAATTGTCAAAGGCCGGTGAATTTTTTTCCTTATTCACATACTGACAACTCGTATGTCCTGCAGAGTAATGTTCATGTCATGCAAAATTGCTTTGTAACATCAAAGCGTTTGTTGCACTAATTGACTGCAGTGGCTCACCCAAAGTAGCTGCACCTCAGCAATTATGAAATGACTGTTTAAGTTAGCAGGGGTCTTGGAGGTTTAATTAACAGCCTTCACTAATGTTCAGTGAGATGAAGTACAAAGTATTATAATACATTATTATTAAAGTCCTGATCCGTTAGCTTGCATTAAGAAGATTTTTTTTTCCTGTGCAAATACACTATGAAACTTCAAGTGGAAAGATTTAAAAATACATATTTATTAATTGTGTTTATCTTTTATGTTGATTACTCACTACTATCTCTTAAAAAAAATAAGCTAAACAGATATTATTGAATACTTCTTACCAGGAGTTCCTTTGACTTGTACTGTCCTAAGACTTCTTTTTATGTGATACTAAATGCATCATTCCAGACTTACTTACCCTCGTGACACACAAAAATTCAGGAAGACAGTTCACTTCTGCTCTCTTCTCTGCTAAATTACAGTATAAAATACTATTTCTTGGAAAGGGTTTAAAAGTTCTGATTTAATATTGCGTAAATCCCAAATAACTGGCATGTACATTTTTGTAAGAATTTTTCATATAACAAACGATATACTGCAACATATGTTGTGTAAATAAATTATTTGTGTTGCCCTCAGATGTATTTTTACATCATTTTTACTGCCTTGACCCTTTTGAAAGTTCAGAATGATCATTATCTTTTTTGTCTTCCTGCCATTTACACACATGCTCACACTCTGATTCCCTTACCCCTTCCCCTCTTTTTATTATTCCTAAATAAACATTCATTTTATCCCACTTTAAAAATTTGAAATCTGAGCAATAGCAGTACATGTATAGTGGCCAGGCTACCAGATCAAGCAAGACTTGATCTTTAGAAGGTGTAAGATTTGTTGACTCCCAGTTATTTTCTACATATACATAAACATGTCTTAGATTTAAGAAATTGGAAGTCCTCAAGCAAAATTAATGAAATTTTGTTTTGCTAATAATCTCTGATTGAGTCAGTAGCCAGGAGATGTGAAAATTACGATATAAAGAACATGCCAGATTTACTGATGATTTCGTTTTAGTAAACCGAATTTTTTGGGGGAGACAAGTCACAATTTCGTTTGCTGTGCACCAGTCACCAGCCATGAAGGTGCAACTTCTCTTGCTTAGACAATGCTAATAGTAACATGGGGGAAACCTCGCAGCCACCTGGAGCCTCACCTGTTGCTGTAAGCTGTGGGGCAGAGAATATTTAATAGTATCCTAGGAAGACTTTGAGTCAGATGCATGCTGAGCCAGTTCATGTCCTCTTAAGTGATAAAACTTTTACTTTTAGGCTGCATTTCTGCTTAAGGACCTCTTATGTTTAAGAATTAGTAATAAATCAAAAGTCAATACCAGTGTGACCTTTGAAATAAATGGGTATGAAAGTTGTGTACACATGCTCAGAGCTAGTGCTTGACCCTGAAATTTTATTGGGTGCAGAGGGACAGTTAAAAAATTATTTTTCTAGATTAATTACGTGTTCTCTACAGAAAATGTGATCAAGATTATTATCATTCTCTTATTTTAAATGCTTTGAGAAAAAACATAACTTGGAGAAATTCAGTATGATTATGGGGCTGTATTTCTGCTGTGCTTTGTTTTAAAGTTCCTTGTGTAAAAGAAGAATAAGGATTTTCAATTATGAGTTTAGCATATTTGACTTTGGTGATTAACATAAAATACCAACAGATGTGACTACAGTTCATTTAGGTATTTACAGGTTATCTGTCTGTGCATGCTATAGAACTGGTAAGGTTCTCTATGAAGCATGTTTCTCAATTTTGGAAATAATTTTTGATGTATTTTTATTTGAGATATTAGAAAGCTAATGAAGAGACCAAGATTATGCCCTCCTTGGGCCTGAATGTGGTCTGATTGGGATAGTCATATTAACAATTATTACTTGTGCTGCATCCTGTCTTTGCCCTCTAAAACAACATAGAAATAAGTTTCTCTTATGTACATGCAGCAGCAGCAGTTAAAAATCTAATTATCTAAATTTCTGGTGTTCTGACTCTTATGGCCTTGGTCATTGTTACATCATAGACAACTTCCCTTTGGTAAGGTTTGCTTTATCTAACTTTATGTATTTTTATACCTTCTGTTTTTCTCATCACCTTCCTCATTATTTATCTTAAATGTAAGTTTGGTAGTGGGAGGATGTCAGCTTTTCACTTGCATATCTATAGTCCCTATTCATCACAGACATAACTAAATGAACATAGTCCATCTGCCTTTATGACTACAAGGAAAGAAATCTATAACAATAAAACCTTTTTTTTTTCTTTTGGCGCTGCATTAAGAAACAGAGATGTTTGTTTCACCTAAAGTGAAAAGCCAGAGCTCAGGGTTTTGGGTTTTTTCCCTATGTCCATTTGTGGTGGACACAAATCTTCAAAAGTCTTGGTTTAACTCTGAGGTGCTACTATTGAACTTTGATTTGACTCCTGCTTTTTAAAAGGTTATTTTTAAACCCAGATCTATTTGGGGGCAGATGGAATGGAGGGTATTATCATGCAGTACTTCGGTAAATAGTACAATTTATCCTTGCTATCCAAAACTTCTTCCAGGTCTTCTTGTTTCCTGTTTATCAGATTTTTTCCAGCTGATTTTTTTCAGTTTGTGTATATATAGTTGTGTCAATTTTATATGCATTTTGATTGTATTGCAGAGACCAATTTCTATTTGAAAGCCTTTGATGCAGTTAAAAGAGCTAATTGAAGAGACATGCTGAAAATTCATAGTTGCACACGAAGTGGAATGTATTACTTGATTACAAAGACTTCAACATCATTAATCATCAACAGTAGCAAATAACAGTGGCATTGTGTGCTATACTTCTGATTTTGAAATTTAAAAATTACTTCTAGCCAGGAAAAGGAAGTAGTGCCTAATGACTCTTTTTGAGTGGTTACAGACAAATTTAAATAAACTCATGATTTTCTTTTTAATTGAAAGACTCATGTTTTGAGGTCTGACTATGGAGACAGAAAGAGGCTGAGGCACTAACACATACCTCGTGTGTACAAATCTTTGTTACAAGCGTAAGTGATCCTTACAGGGTGCCTCGCACGCAGGGTGCTTCCCTGCCTCCACTCCCCTTGCCACCTAATACCCAAGGACACACGGGTGAAGCAAAGCCTTGGATTAGAATCTGGCCTCTGGAAAGCTACAGCCCCTGCTGATTTTAACACTCAGCAGATTTGGATGGTCATGTCAGGGAGGGCTTATTCCAGCCTTTATTGTAATCTGACTAGCTTCATTTTCACTCCCAGAGGTGCATTTATTTTTTTCCCTCCTCCTTTCACACTGCTGGGAGTAGCCCAAAGGAGACAAGCTGCACTGCTGTCAGCCATAAGAACAGCAGCTGAGGCATATGCTGTGTAGTTGTGCATTGTTTAGAAAAAGGGATGGGTGAGCAGCAGCAATTATTCTTGCTGTAAGAGTTAGCAATTACATAGCTTGTAGAGAAATACCTTTGAGAAATTAGGTCCTGTTATTGCACTGCCTTTGAATATAGCGTTGATATTGTTTATTTGTTGTTGATTTCACAACTCTGGAATGTTTCTAAACCTCTGGGAGTTTTGAGGTCTGTGAAATAGATGTTACTGTATAGTGCCTGGACATTAATATTTATAGTTTTGAGTTGTTTCCGGCAGAAAGTTATAATTAAAATCTAACAAGACCCCAAGGGTGCATTTATGTATTTCAGGATAACTAGGCTGACAGTTTGTTGCTGTGGAAGGGAGTAAACTTGTTGCTCCCCATCTATTCTCTCAGTTTCTGCCCTTGCACTGGGTCTGTTTCTTCTCCAGCAGCACAGAAACTTGCTTCCAGTTCCATATAATGGCAGACTTTGTTGTTGTTGTTGTTAGTTTTGTCTGCTTAGTTGGATTAGCATGTTGGCTTGGTTTACTGTGCAGTCAGATCAAGGGTTACAGAGCTGATCCAAGGGTGAGAGTGGGAGTGTGTGACCAAGAATGGCAGGGAGAAATAGGGGGAGCAAGATCTACTGTGTGCCAGCAGTCAATTAGATCAGCCCAGTCTTACTGTTTAATTATGTCCCAAGAGGTATGTCTCATTTCTTAAAATGGAATAAAGAAATACAGGCTCAGTTTGAGACAATGGTATATTTTGTGATGTACATTCAGAGGATGGATATCATGTGCTGTGTAGCGTACTGAAGGGATCTTAAGCTTTATCATAAGATTATGGTGCCTTGTTAACTCTGATAGCCACCCTCTTGAGAAGCCTGTTCGTGTCTCAGTTCTGTACCTTATTCTCTTGTGAGGGTGTAGCTGTGAGGATTTGTTCTCCAGGTGATACTGGGTAATTGTTCAGATAATCATGTGGGGGATTACCACATAAAAATCTGTCATGCATCATTTGACTACCCAGGATGTAGCATTTGTCTTAAATCTTGATGTTTCTCTTCTCATTATTTTTATGAGAAAAGAGGGAACACAGCCTACAAGGAGAGAATTGGGGGAGGACTGTTGAGCAGTTATGCATTAATCAGGAGCTGTCTGTTGTACAACCCCTTTCTTGTGTGAAATAAATTAGCTATAAACCTACCAGGTATTTTTCTTTAAAAAACATACCTTTCATCAGCCGTGTGTATTCCAGGGTTACTTTCAATTTTGAAAGAAATCTCTTGAGTTGCAAAAAGACAAAGCAGTATGGGATTACTGCTGCAGGAGGTGAGGCAGCCCTTAAAAATACTGTGCATGGCCTCAAAATTGCTGTCTGTAATCTACATAAATCAGCTTTCTGTCATGTTTATCGTAGTTCCAACGTCAATAAAGATTGAATACTGCTTGTACGAGGCACATCTATAAAATGTGAAAGAAGATATATTCCTTGCTTTAATGAGGGACAAAAGGCAGGGAGGAATCCTGATCTATAAAACAGCTTCTGTGAGTATAGCAAAATATTAGTTCTGTAATTTTTTTTCCCCAGTGGTTCCATCAGGAGAAACTAGCTAGGCAAAGCAGGAGGTTGGAGCAGTGTTGGGACCCAACAGCCACTGAGTATAACTTCATGTTCAAAGAGAACAGGAGAGCAGTGTGGTAAGGAGTGTTCATTTTTTGTCAGACATGGTATCATCTCAAGCAATTTTGGATTATATTTTTTACATTCTCATTAAAATAAAAAAGAAGAAGAAGAAAAAATCCTTCATTTCTTCAGACATAAAAGCTTTTTTATGGTGTTGTAATCCATTTTTCTTATTCTGGTTTCATTTGTGTAGCATTTTTAATTTAATTAATTTAATTAATTCTCACCAGGTGTCCCAAAGTATAGTGTTTTACTGCTGACCTTAATGTTTATTACAATTTTTTCTTTTAACATTGCGCAATATATTTTTTTTAACAACTTCAGTTGAAAAAACTCTTCACAATACCAGAGCTGATTGCTGAGAAAGGATTGTGCTCAAGGCTTGGAATTACATGCATGGAAGGATAACAAAAGTCAGCTACTTTTCTAGAAGGTAGTTCATTCAAGACTTACACTGACTGAATCCCCAGTTTCCTTTTTTCTGAAGAAGCATGTTGCTTTTATTACCTAGAAGCTTACTGTCTATGAGCTTGCAGTCTGTGATTGCAGCAGCTCACAGCAGTTACATGTTGAGATTCAGAACAGCCAGCACAGCTTCACCAAGATTCATGTCTGACCAACCCAGTGGCCTTCTATGACAAGGAAGGATTACAGATATGTTTTATCTGGACTTCTGTAAAGCCTTTGACATGGTCCCCCACAACATCCTTCTTTCTAAACTGGACGGAGATGGATTTCGTGAACAGGTCACTAGATGGATAAGAAATTGCTTGGATGGTCACATCCAGAGGGTAGGGGTTAATGGCTCAGAGTCTTGGTGGAGATAAGTGACAAGTGGTGTCCCTCAGGGGTCCGTATTGAGACTGGTGTTATTTAATATATTCATTAATGACACAGATTAAGGGATTGAGTGCATACTTGACAAATTTGTAGATGACACCAAGCTGAGTGGTGCTGTTGACACTCCTGAAGGATGAGATGCCGTCCAGAAGGACCTGGACAAGCTCCAGAAGTGACCCTGTGGGAATCTCATGAGATTTAACAAGACCAAGTGCAAGGGGGTGTTAGTGGATGAGAAGCTGGACATGACCTGGCCATGTTGCACTTGCAGCCAGGAAAGCCTGGGCTGCATCCAAAGCAGAAGACAGATGAGATTATTCTCCTCTACCCCACTCTGGTGAGACCCCACCTGCAGTGTTCCATCCAGCTCTGGGTCCCCAGGATAGGCAGGATACCAACCTATTGGAGCAAGTCCAGCAGAGGGACACCAAGATGATCACAGAGTTCTGGAGCACCTCTCCTGTGAGGAAAGGCTGAGAGGGTTGCATTTGTTCAGCCTGGGGAAGAGAAGGTTTTGAGGTGATCTAATTGTTGCCTTCCAGTACCTGAAAGGAGCCTGCAAGAAAGATGGAGAAAGACTATTTACAAGAGTGTGTAGTGACAGGACAAGGGGGAATGGCTTCAAACAGAGAGATTTAAATTAGGTATTGGAAGAAATTATTTACTGTGATGGTGATGAGATGCTAGAACAGTGCTCAGATAAGCTGTAGATCCCCCATGCTTGAAAGTGTTCAGGGCCAGGTTGGATGGGACTTTGAGCAACCTGTCTAGTGAAAGGTCTCTTTGCCCAAGAAGTAGATGATCTAGTTCCAACCTAAACTATTCTGTGATTTTGCCTTATTTTTGCAAAGTGTGGAAAGACTGGGTTTGCTTCATAAGGATTCTTATGAGTTGTACTAAACCTCTGAGAGGATCAGTATACTACTGTTTCCTTCTCTAGTAGCATGGGTTAGTTTGGAATAGCTGTAATAATAAATGTTCTGCATGCCACTTTTACCATTAGCTTCCAGTTTCATAAAAACTTAAGCAAACTCATATGTAACAAAAGGGCTTTACTTTCTTTACAGCTCCAGAATGACTTAGGCGTCCTCATGTGAACATCAGAAGTGTTCTCTTATTGTAGCTAGAGGCTATGCCTGTACATCTTGTATGCTAAGTGCTTGTTGTGGTTTTTAAGACTAAACCTCTTCCTATTATGGTGAAAAGCGTGTAGCCTGAGAAAGCATCTTGAAACTTGAGGACTGTGGAAGAGGGAGAGGAAGGAAGGGGAAATAGTTCTGCAGGTTTGCTAAGTGCTACAATTTATCTCTGTAATGATGATTTCCTGCCTGGTGGTTAGAATGTTGTGATGAAATATTTGTATTCTGGTAAGGGTTTTAACATTGTATTGAAAATGACACTTTGGAACTGGGAGTAAATAGTGAGAATTTGTGTGTTTATGCTGATGAGCTGGAAGGAGCATTTTGCTGTGTGAAATGCTAGAGAGGGAAGGGTAGAAAGGGAAGTGAAAGCTTGGAAAAGTGTTGCATCTTAGTAAAAGTGTATTTCTTTAAAATCTCCTTTAGAATAGTTGTGTACTATATAGATCATAATACTAGAAGGAGAGTGTTATCTCAGACTTCTTTATCTTAGATACAGAGCATCAGAGCATTTTTGTAGAGTTGTCCTCTTCATGGTCCTCTAAAGATGCCTTTCTACCACACTGCTGCCTGTTTTCTCACTTGGTACACGATTACAGCTATTCAAGTTATTCAGTTATTGCATCAGGCACTCATGGCAGCTCTGTATTCAACAAAACCTCCTCTTCAGCTTCGTATCTTCTTCTGTCTCTTCCCCATCGTACAATAATCGCTTTTATTCTGAGCTTTGGTGTGCCGGCAACTGTTGGCAAAGTAGGAACCTGACATAGTCGGTTTTTACTGTATCTAGACAATGACCTTCCTTTGTAGCCTATTCCAGATTCTCCTATGGGTCAGGTGCAATTAATATAGTGCCATCTCTGATGATGGCATCTCTGATAATCTCAGGTAATCCCCTGGATTATCAGAGGAAATTCCAATTTAGCACCTTGTGACATGCATAAAATAATCTGTTACTGTTTGTGATACGTTTGTAACTCTCAACTTTCCTTTGCCTTCTGTGGCATAGAATTGCATGCTCCTTGTGGTTTGGTATTGCTTCATATGTAGCAGGGCATAAAACCAACTCCTTCAGAGCAAAGACAAGCTTTTGCCCAACCCTACTCACTTAGGTTCAGGAAACTGTGTGATCACATTGTAACTTGGTAGGATTAATAACTTTGAGATTAATAATTAAGCTGTGGGTGAGGTTAGTTTATGGCCCCTTGCTTTGCCAAAGGAAGCTGATTTCATGTAAGTATAATATTTTAGTAATATATTCTTTTACTCTCTTGATTTTGAGAGCTAAGACAGCTATTACACTGAATTTTGGTATTATCTCTCTCACCTTGCCTTTTCAGCTAGCCAGACATGTATCTTAGGCTTGTAGTTGGGAAAATTGGAAATGGCAAGAGAATTGAATCCCATAGCCAAAAGCAAGGTTTCCACAATCACCTCTATTAGCAAATCTGATTTAAATTATTACTGTTGTTAGCCTTTTATTAATGGAAGCATAGGTAATGCTTCTTTACATCTGCCGTAAGAGAGACTAGCTACAGCTTTGGAAAGAGATTTACAGGGCTTAGCTATGGGAAATAGATGAAGGGGAATTTCGTATGGCATAGACTGGGGAAAAAAGTATTAAGCTAAAGATGGCAGCCAGGGTCACCTAAGAGAATGGTATTGGTGTTACTGGGGAGCTGTCTACTATATTTGCATTGACTTCTGTACTTTTCTTGTAGTCTTTATAGAATTTGTGATAATAGTTATTTGTGGATTTTGAAAATTAGAAATTGCATTTTGTATTATTTTCTTGTTTTGTCTTTGACCAAATAAGAAAATGTCCAAATAAACAATATGTTACATAGTAGGCATTAACACGACCTCTTAAGCAATAGATTTCTGAGGCGTCACTTTGGTCAGAGTGTAATGCCAGGTGTCACACTGCTTCTAGATCATAGAATTCACATTTGTAAACAGAAAAGGCACACTTTACTTATGTATAAATCTAATTGTGAGTTGTGAGGGCTTGGGCTGATGAACTCAGCATTTGTAACATTTGGAAGTTTACAGGTAGGTTCTTTGACAAGCTTTTTGCTTGTTAGTTTTGGGTTTTTTGTTAGTTGGAAATTTCTGCTGACAATACCAAGAAGCTCAATTAAAGAAGCCTGGAGTTAAAAAAAAAGGCAAAAAGAACCCAAAAAAACAAACCTATCTTAAAAAAAAACCCCACCTGTCTAGACATTGCAGTATCAATCTAGTGAAATGAGTTCTGGTGTCTGTCTGAACTGATAGAAATCTTGGTCAACCTGAGCCCATGTCTTTATGAATAGAGATTACTATGGTGTGCCATATACTGTTGGGCAAATTATTTTGTTCTTAGTCAAACAAGTGAGAGCTAAGAAAAAAAGCCATTATATTACAGAATTTGTGACATTTGAAAGCTTAAAGAAAGTAAAACTTTCTTATATCACTTTTTAAAAGGGAAAAATTCTCAGTACCCCTCTTGCTCTTCTTATTCTGATCTCTGCAGTAAATATTCGTGGGGCTGTTGCTCTACAAGCTGTTGTGAAGAAGCTAGCTAGTGATGACAAATTAGCAGAAGATATTTTCTTTATACATTATTTCCAATTCTTCATGACTGAGGACTGTTCTGTGATTTACCTGAAAAAAAAAAATGAGTATTTGTTTGGCTTTTTGTTGCTTTTTAGCTGCACTTTCAATCTGTTAATAATATATTTTAAGTTTGGTTTAGATGTGTAGGAGAGATTGGTAATCAATAGAATGTATATTTAGAAATAACTGGTAACGTATGAAGGTACTGTGAACTTTCTAGCTAATCATCCTTGCTTTGTTTTTGTACAAACAGATTTTCCTCTGGTACTTCATAAACTGAAATAAACTTCAAGTTAAACGTGTGTCAGAGCTGCTCTTTTTTTCCACTTGCTTCTATTGAACTTTTTCTGGAGTCTATACACAAAACAGAATAATAATTTGACTAGGACGTTCCTATTTAACCAATGGAAACACAAAGTCACTAATACACAAATTTAACTTACAGCTGACAGTAAAAAGGAGTGGCGTGCAACACAGAGACCTAAATGACAATACAGTATGCGTATTGTGGAAAGTGTCTTAATTAGTTGTTCAGAAGTTTTGTGCTATGAACATAGTTTGAATGCTTAATTTATTACAGAATTAATTGATTCCTGTGTTTCTCTGCTGTAGGAACTCATTATACAATGACAAATGGAGGAAATATCAACAGTTCAACACATTTACTGGACCTTCTGGATGAGCCAATTCCTGGAGTAGGAACATATGATGACTTCCATACCATTGACTGGGTTCGAGAGAAGTGCAAAGACAGAGAAAGGCATAGACGGGTACCTGAGATAAATATCAGTACTTTTTTGGTTGGATGTTGGAGTTAAGGTCTCATTCAGTAACACAGACAAATATATGCATGTCCTTAACATTTGTGCATAGTTACATCAGCTAGAACTACTTGAGTACCCTTTAAAAAGCACTGCTCAGTTGCATACCTGAAGTCTTGCAGCATTATTATTACTTGGAAAGGAAGCGGTAATTTAACAGAGTGGGAATAGGTCCCTGTCACCCAAATACCATTTTTAAACGACTGCATTTTTTTCATGATAGTACATTTATGGCTGTTTTCCAGTGTAGATGTATTTGAAATAGTACAATACTGGTTTTGGTGGTAGTTGTACAGAAAAGTGAAGAGTGATGTATATTGCTTTTATACTGACACAAATGTGTCTATGCCACTGCAGCTAAGTGCACAGAGTAAAAAAGGACAAAATAAGAATAGCAACTTTTTCAGTACAATAACTTCAGATGTCATTACTAATAGTTGCCTAAAAGTACTATACGGTAGTTATCCTTTTTTTTGTTTGTTTTATTTTACTTTTATGTGGTTTTTAGTCTAAAGATAAGCATGTTTATATTTGAAGTAGAAGTTTTGAAATTTGAATTATATGAAGTAACTTATGATTAGTATGCTAAGAGTTTAATTGAGGTTCCAAAAGTATTTATTCTGTAGAAGGGAAATAATATTACAATTCATGTTTTAGGTGCATGCCATAGAAAATAATTCAATTATCCTAATAATATATTTCCTGGATTTTAGTTCTTTAAATTAAGCAGATGTATGTTTCTCTCTCCGTTGCTTGATGTCTGTGATTTAAATATGTAAAGCACTAAATACAAGCAGAACACTTGTGGTTTCAAGAGAGTTTATTTGCCTGCAGCTTGCATCATGCAACTTGTATGTTTTTTGTATGTTCCTTTTTTTATTATTATTCATATTACAGAAATACATACAACTCTACATACTAATTTCTCTTTGCAGATTAACAGTAAGAAGAAAGAATCAGCATGGGAGATGACAAAAAGTTTGTACGATGCATGGTCAGGATGGTTGGTAGTCACATTAACTGGTTTGGCTTCAGGTAAATGAAAACACAAGGGATTCTTTTCTTATATTTGTCAACAAGTATCATTATTGTTCTTTTCCTTTGTTCTCCACCAACCCAGCTAAGAGCTGGTTCAGTTTACTACAATTCCATAAGGGAAGAAAAAAGTTGACTATCGTGGTTTACAGGCTTCACTGAATTTAGAGTTTCTCAAGTATTTTTGAACTTACGCCTACTAAACTATCAATGTTCTTTAATCCTGTGATTAAGATTTATGTTTTTCCTTTTTATAAAATACTGATTTTTACCTGTAGGATTTCTTGTGAAAGTGTTGATTGTAAAAGTAGCTCTGGTATATATGTAGTTTTGGTTAACACACTTCCTTGTAAAACGTGTTTATGGATTAGTGAATTCTAGCAATATGTTTATGTCGTACCTTTACAGAGATTCTTCCACAGAAAATACTGACTTTAACAGATAGAGTTCGTTGACCTGTACTTCAATTCTCTCTTTCCTTCTTAACGTTTTTAGAATGACTTTTACAACTAAAACCATTCAATAGTTTGTGGCCCAGCTGTCAGGCAGTGCTGCTGCTTTTTCTGTTAGTATAGTTTGAAGTGACTAACACCTGCAGGAAGGAAAGGTCACAAACTTTGTGTCCATTTTTTCAAAAAAGGTACTTCAAACAGCCATTTTAGATTAAATGTTAGGAAAATTAGTTGTGGAGTAAGGCTATGCCTATTATAAAGCGTGGTAATGGTATAATTACTGCTTAGGTATATACATAATCACTTTCACAAATCACATATAAATTATTACATATGCAAAGTTTGTAGCATGTTTATATACTTCTGGATGCACAAACCAGGAGTGTATAATTACTGGAAATTGTTTCTGATAATTTCAGTGGGAACATGCAGTATAGTGTTTTCAACCCCCTAAGCTGGTGTTTATTAAAATTCCTTTATTCTGTTTCTGAGCAACAAAGTGAAAAAATTCTGGTCTTGAATACTGGTAGGTTTTTCGGTCGCAGATGCCTTCTCTTGTATGTCTAGTGGATCTTAAATGATACAACTTTGATTTCAGTCACAAGGAGATCTTATGTTTATGTGTTTTAATAATTTGGATGCTGCTTTTGATTTGCCAACACATGGGCTAGAATCCTTTTCCACCTTTTAGACAGGTGAATCCCATCTCTTTCCAGCAGGCTTGGTGCCCTATAAAATGGCCCATCACAAAAAGTAACAGTTCTCTTTTTACTCTTAACTCCGTGGTTTCAGTGGGCTGTTGGAGAACTGTGGTATAGGCAAAAAAAGCAAGAAAAAAACCTCATTTAATTTGGGAAATATACAGAGTACTTAATTCTTCAGCAAACATTAGTCTTACCATAATGAAAACAGGTTATAATCCTGAAAATCAGTAGTATATTAAATGTCTATTTAATTAAGTTTTCTGTAATCACAGTTTACGTCAATTAATACAAGCTCATTGCTTCATTTTAGCTGTGTGTGTTATTTCTGTTTACCAGAACATTAATACAAAACTGTTTCTACAACAGGGGCATTGGCAGGATTAATTGACATAGCTGCTGACTGGATGACTGACTTAAAGGAAGGCATTTGCCTTAGTGCTTTGTGGTTTAACCATGAGCAGTGTTGTTGGGGTTCAAATGAGACCACATTTGAAGAGAGAGATAAATGTCCACAGTGGAAAACATGGGCAGAACTAATAATTGGGCAAGCAGAAGTGAGTATTATTTGATGGTCTTGTTCAACAGCTTGACTGAATAGGGAAAGAAAATAATGGTCTTAAGGTCAGGATACTAAACATGAATTTGGGTTGTACTGCCTGTGCCATTTTTCAGCATTTGAGTTGATTAATGGATTACAGTGCAGTAAATGTGTACGTCGTGAACTGCAAGGGGCCTTGGAATATTGCAAATGTAAGGAGTTATGAGAATATAGAACTGTTAATAATGCGAGAATTTGATCGTAGCTATATGTAAATTAAATCCATTTTTGGTGTTCTCTGATAACTAAGAATACATTTGTTTCATTTTTTCTACCACTTTTTTTTTAATGAGGAATATTTACTCAATATTCACTAGATTTTAGCAGCTATTAGCTATTAAAAATATACCTGTTCTATGTTTATTTTTTCTTTTTAAGAGGAAGTGTTAGAATGCTTTCTACCTTTTATAACCCAGTCTGTGCTAATGTGTAGGTGTCACGACTTTATGCTTTTCAAATAAAACTCTCTCTCGGCAATAATTATTGTGCCTCAAAATGTGTGTATAAATGTACTTGCAGCAAGAGTACTTCTAGATTATTTTAAGTAGTGATTTTGCTCTTATGTCAAATCTATTTTTTGACTTCTTGTTTTTGCTTTTAGGGCCCAGGTTCATACATAATGAACTACATAATGTACATTTTCTGGGCATTGGGCTTTGCCTTCTTAGCAGTTTCTCTGGTGAAGGTATTTGCTCCCTATGCCTGTGGCTCAGGGATACCTGAGGTAAGGTCTAACTAATATATGTATATTATAGGTGTTTCATATTAATGTGTAGATTACTGCTGCCTTAGTGGGTCAGGGGGAAGGCAAGAGGAGGCACCCTGTGCCTTTGAAGAAACGTATTAATACAAGCATTCAAATTGAAAACATGTAATTGTGCTAATTGTTTCTGAGAAAATAACCCGAAGTTAAAAAAATCTCCTGGGTTAGTAGATTTTGCTTCTGTCGGGACCACTTTTTAAGGAAGCATTTGGATTAGTATGCTTCTGAAGAATGATTTCCAAATCTCCCCTGCTCTGCACCCTCCCTATGGTGATAAGAGAGCAGTGATTCATTGACACAATATGGGTCATTTGATAGAGCAATCAATCTTTTGTTGCAATGGCTTTGGTTGCCTTAACTAGCACAAACCAACAGACACTCACAATGTGAAATGTGTAATATCCTCAAAAATTCACTGTTTACAATTGCTGTCTGCTACTATCCACAGAATGGGAGAGAAAAATCCCAAGTCAAATCAGTTCTGGTCGGTCTCACTTCTTCAGGTTTTCTGTTAATGGTTGTTTTGTTTTTTTTAATCTGCCTCTGTTCAAGCCTGGAGTAGTTCTATGCCATTATTCCAGAAGAAATTTCATCTGAAATTGGTTTTCAAATCTAGCTATCTTTACTTTCTAGATGCAGCTGCCCAGTACATCCTATTTATGGACATGTTGTCCTATGATAGCTGTGTATTATTTACTCTATATGGGCATATTTTCCAGGCTAATAATGTAGCATTGTTAAGCACAGTAGCACTTTGGCACATTTTTCTGGTGGAGATAGGCTGATCTTTTCCGTCTTTATGTGAAGAACTGTGCTGTTGATTTTTATGTAGAGAAAACAGGGGTGATATTGGTGCAAGTTGAGATATTGCTGCAATAGATGACCTTGAGTATGGTTTTTGCAGGTTTATTTTTCATTTGGAAATTTTCTGCTTTTTGCTCAATAATTTACACAATATACTAATGAATCCAGTCTTAGAACCTGCTGCAGATTAAATTTCTACTAAATGTAATTGATAATGTAGTTAGTTGTATGTTATTATCTGGTGTTCTAGAGTAAGTTGCAAATGGAAAGCTTCTGGCAAGATAGACTCAGTGTGGCAATCTGAATGATGCATGTTTTGAAGTGTGACAAAGCTAGTCATTCAAAAGGCTGGCTTTGAAGTTCTGCAGCTGAAGTTAAAGGTTGAATTATTTTCTGAAAATTGAAGAATTCAGTAACAGATATAATTTTTTATTTCTTGCAGATAAAAACTATTTTGAGCGGCTTCATCATCAGAGGTTACTTGGGGAAGTGGACTTTGATGATAAAAACAATTACTTTAGTCTTGGCTGTTGCATCAGGCTTGAGTTTAGGAAAAGAGGGTCCTTTGGTACATGTTGCCTGCTGCTGTGGGAATATTTTTTCCTACCTCTTTCCAAAATACAGTACAAATGAAGCTAAAAAAAGAGAGGTAAGTTATTGAAAAAACATTTCTAGAATGTATTGAATATTGGTGCATTTACACAGATTTGTTTAAAAATTATATTTATTCTCTTGGATAATGTTTACTGATTATCAATAGTTATTTATTGTGTTAAAAGCAATGTATTATCCCTAGTATTCTTACAGGTAAATAATTTCCATGGTTGGAGTCAGTTTGTATTTCTTCCACCTCAGAGACCATTTATTTTTATTTAAATTCTTTTTGTGCTTGTCTCTACATTTTGGTAATTGAAGATGAGCGTCTTCAATTGTGAGGACATCAGAGTTCTCTGTTGTCCATGAAAAAAGTGTTCCTGGTGACAACAGTGTTTTCTGCCCTTTTTTAGTTCACTGTTGTTAGTGAGAGTGTGGTGGGTTAGACTTGGTGCTGGCCAAGCAGTTCTCTCACCCTCTGTGTTGGCAGGACAGCAGGAGAGAGTGAGATGAAAAGCTCAGAGGTCAAGATGAGGACCGGGGGATTCCTCACCAGTTACCATTACAGGCCAAACAGACTAGACTGGAGGAAAGTTACTTGACTGCCAACAGTAGAGTAGTGAGAAACAAAAACAAAACTAAATGTGTCTTGCCCCCACTTCCCCTGCTTGAAAGGCTCAGCTTCACTCCTAACTCTTCTATCCCAAAGTGACACATGGAGATACTTTGTCTCTGCTGCTCGTTCCTCTTGATACTCTTTCTCTGCTCCAATGTAGGGCCCCAGCCATGGGAGGCAGTCCTTCCCAACATTTTTAGCATGTGTCCTTTCCACAGGATACAGCCATTCATGACTGCCTAAGCCTGGACCACCCACAGGCTGTAGTGCTTGCAAGAAAACTGCTCCTGCTTGGGCTCCTTTTCACAGGCCATGGCTCTGGCCAGCAGCTTGCTCTGGCATGGGCTGCCGTGGTCCTCTGTGGGCTGCCGGGAAACAACCTGTGTCACCATGGGCTCTACCATGAGCTGCAGGGCAATCTCTGCTCCAGCCTCCTTCTCTCCAAGCTAGTTCTCAGACACTCTTTCCATCCTTGTCACCAGCTTCATTTCCCTTCTCTGGATGTAACCAAGGACTTAGCCATTCTTGACACATGGGGCCTAGAACTGCTCAGAGTACTCAGGGTGAGGCCCCCCAGTGTCACCTCTGTTGGTTGTCTGCTCGTGCAGTACTTGATGCACTTCAGGATGGGGTTTTGCCCTCTGGGTTCCAGGGCACACTCTGCTGACCCACACTGAGCTGCTGCTGAGCAGCACCCCCAGATCCCTCTTGGCAGGGCTGCTCTCCAGCCACTCCTCTCCCAGTTTAGACTTGGGCCTGGTGTTACTTCATCCTACGTGTGCAGCATTTGGACTCATTAGATTTCGTCCCATTAATCATTGCTCAGGGCCTCAATCTATCTAGATCCTTTTGCAAGGCCTCCTGTCCCTCAAGAGAGTCGGTGGCATGTTCCAGTTTGGTGTCATCAGCAAACTTAGCTTATAGCTATAGTTAGATTCTGTTGTTCATGTTTACAACATGTGCTGCAACAAACCCCCTCACCTTTATTCTTTTCCAGGTGTTGTCAGCTGCCTCAGCAGCAGGAGTTTCTGTAGCCTTTGGTGCCCCAATTGGTGGAGTCCTTTTCAGTCTGGAGGAGGTATGGCAAGAAATGGCACTGAAGAATAAATAGTTTTTAAAAATCTCTCTTAGTTTAAATAATCTCAGACTTCTTTAAGCTTAAGACTTCTTAAGTCTCTCCTAAGAAGGAAATTATTTTTGAACTCCTATTTCAAAGCCAAAAGTCCAAAGCAAACTCCTAAAGATTTTTTTTGTGTTGTGGGGTTTGTTTGTTTGTTTGTTTTCTTTAATGAATGTCAGCCTTACTTTATTCTCAATTATTTTATTCTGGAAAAGGCCAAGTCTGCTAATAATTACAATTTACATACAGATAGAGACACAGCAGCTTTTCAGTCTAGAAGTTTATTGTGAAAAAAAAAAAAAAATAGGGCTCTTAGTTTTTAAAAAACTTATTGGATAGTTTTGTAAAGCAAGTTTTTAAACATTTTTTAAAGCTTCAAACACTAAACACAATTGACAATGGCAAATATACTATAAAACTTACCTCCAAAGCAAGAAAATTAACTTCTCCAAAAAATGCTTTGTTAAATTAGTTTTAAATGTAGATTTCAAGATACATAAGAATGTTATTTCTAAGATTTGCATTTATAGAGACAGTTAAAACTCTAAAAATTTCTGAATTGAAAAGTAGGAAAAATATCCTTTCTTGTATAATTTTGTTATATACTTAGGGGATTTTTAGGAATTCCTCTGTTGCCAGAAAAATGCATAAGAAAACTGTCTTGAAATTCAAATCAGGTTTTGTAGGACTTAAGAATGAAATTGCATGTTCTGTTTGGAGGCCTTTTAATTTTTTTTGTTAGTTTTAATTATATTTCTCAAATATAACAGATCTATGAGAAACCTTTCAATATAGTTTTAAAGGAGATGAAACTACAAGCAGGAAATCTAAGAGTGCAGCTAGTACATGCTCCGGTTCTCATGGAGGCTAGTAAGAGACACAAAGCAGAGCAGGTTCTAAGCATAAATTGCAGTGCATCATTTCCTAACAGTCTTAAAACAGCAGTGCTTTCGACATTTCTGTAGTTTTGACTTGAAATCTGAGTTGTTGAGCTTTTTACAGATATAGAATCTGCTGAAGTGCCAGTGCTCCAAGTGTTAGGAGTAACTTTTTTAGCTTGTATTATGTGAGCAGCAGTATTCTAACAAGTGCATAAACCTGCCTTTCCAGGTTTTTAATTGCATCACTAATAATTCTCGTTTATTGTCTTTTGCAGGTCAGTTACTATTTCCCACTGAAGACTTTATGGAGGTCGTTTTTTGCTGCTTTAGTAGCTGCATTTGTTTTAAGGTCCATCAATCCTTTTGGTAATAGCCGCCTAGTTCTTTTTTATGTGGAATATCACACTCCTTGGTACCTTTTTGAACTGCTTCCTTTTATTCTTCTGGGAGTATTTGGTGGGCTCTGGGGAGCATTTTTCATCCGAGCAAATATTGCATGGTGTCGTCGACGCAAATCTACAAAATTTGGGAAGTATCCTGTCCTGGAGGTTATTATTGTTGCAGCAATAACAGCTGTGATTGCATTTCCTAATCCATATACAAGGCTGAACACCAGTGAGCTTATTAAGGAGCTCTTCACAGACTGTGGGCCGTTAGAATCCTCCTCGCTC
This sequence comes from Phylloscopus collybita, assembly GCA_027886175.1. Lineage (NCBI taxonomy): Eukaryota > Metazoa > Chordata > Aves > Passeriformes > Phylloscopidae > Phylloscopus > Phylloscopus collybita. The sequence continues at coordinate 36,158,413 of JAJNNQ010000009.1, read as the reverse complement.
TGTGACTACAGAAATGATATGAATGCAAGCAAAATAGTAGACGATATTCCTGACCGTCCAGCAGGCACTGGAGTTTATTCAGCCATATGGCAGTTGTGTTTAGCACTCATATTTAAAATAATCATGACAGTCTTCACTTTTGGTATCAAGGTAAGTGTGAATGCAGTAGCTCTTATCTGCTGTGATCGTTTAATTATTGCCTTTCTCATTTCCCATCTCTCAAAGCTAGAACTTGGTTTATTTTTTTTTCATGCTATTTCTTTTTAAAAAAGGTCTTTTTACGTTGGGTTTATAAGCAAGTCTTTTAGCAAACAATATTAACTTTAATTAAATTCCCAGTAGCCCTTTGTTCAGCTGAAGAGAAATGTGCTAAATGCAGAAGGGAGCAGTAACTGTGTGGATGGATGGCTGTTTGGATGGGCCTGATTCAGCAGTAAGGGATGATTCTGAAATTTCCAAGATCAAAATTCAGCATAACCACTCAGGTTCCCTACTCCTGTTACTTGGAAGAAGAACAGAGTGTGCCCCTTACATTGACTCATTGGTGGTTATTCTTATATCCACTCTCTTCATTGTTCACGTAAATATAATTACTACAGATGTTAAAGGGAGACAGTGATGATTTCTTTTGCTGTATTTCCCAGTGTTGCATGTCATGAGGAGAAAGTGAGCTTTGTTCATGTGACCATAATGGGAATTTCTTCTCCATTACAAGCAGTGTAATTTTTGGTTTTCTCAGTTGTTTCATAGGTCTGTTTTGGAAGTGGCTTCAGCTTCTCTCCAATCTAAGGCTGTTTTCTGAATGATGATGTATAACAGTCATGCCTTCATCATTTTCTGTCTTGTCAGTCTCCCTTCATAGTTTTTTGCAAGATATCATTATCAAATATGTCTTAATGCAAACTTCCGTAGAGTGTTCACTAAGCAAGATTTGTGTTTAAATTTCCTTTAACTTTTCAGTTTAAGTTGCTGTTCCATGTGACAGCATGTATGAGAAAACACTTCCTTTCTGTGAGTGTTTGATCATTGGAATATGCTGTGCAGAGAACATTTTTGGGAAATACTCATGTCTTGACTGGTTGCAAGCCTGGACAGCCTGCTGAAGGTGACCCTGCTTGAGCAAGGGTAGACAATCTGGGGCAGTTATCTTCAACCTCGACTTTTCTGTAACTGATAGAACAATAGCATCATGTTGTGTTTCTCATGTTTTGATATTTTAGAACATGTTGCAGGTTGTTATTTGAAGTCATGTTCTATATGTTGGTTGATGGGTAAGAGCAGTGTTAGTGTATTTTAAATGGTAGCATTCCTTAGGTCCATAATTCAGTGTTCTGTGATGTGACCGCTTCAATCTGTTGTTTAGTTCTGTATTCACTTACTGCATTTCATTTATATCTAGGACATTATTTTACCTTTCACATATTTATGTGCATCTGGCTCTTCCACATGGGATTGTCACCACAAGGTCACACTGCATGTTTGAATTCACTGGTTTACAGAATGGGAGAGCTTTTACTTCATTTGGATTTGCTTCCTTTACTCAGAACTTCAGCATGGTGGAAATATTTTTGTGAAGTTGTGAGAATATATTTATTACTTTACCAATAGGCAAGGAGTCATGTTGCTGTCATTGATGGAACTGTACTACGTGAATTTCTTGAAGCTTTAAAGCATGTGGTTGGTTAGAATGTCAGCCAGGATCTGGAGAAGAGAATGTTACTTTAACAATATTTATTTGCTTTAGGCTTTATCTCTATAAAAGAAGCAAATTCAAAATAGAAGAAAAAAAAAAAAAAAAAAAAAGAAGTAAAGAAATAATATTACGTTGTCATTTAAATCATTATAGAGAATCCTCTGGGCTCTCCAGGTCTGTTCCTGGAGCTGTAGCAATCTGCAAACACATATCTTCCCCGCAGGAACTGCTTTCCTGTGAGGTGAGCAAAGCTACTCAGCTGCAGCCAGTGGGGCAAAGTGATTCCTGCTGCTGTTACTGCTGTGGGCATGCATTACCAGAATAATGATATGTCAGGGGTTTGGCACATTTTGGTTTGGTGTTTGTTTTTTTTTTTTTCCTTTCTTTCTTTCATGCTTTTGTATCTATACTGTACTGCTTATTATCAGTAGACTCATTACTGTGTCTAAATGCTGATCAACAGGTGGGAAGGAGTTACAGTTCTGCCTCAGAACATGACTGGTACACAGCTGCACTACCACAGGTGGAAAGTTGTACCCATATCCTAGTCCTTTCTTCTTCCAAAGATGACACGTGTGCCACAGAACAAATCTTTTCCTCTGGAGTGTAATTTGAGCTTGTTCAAAAGCAAGCCCCAGGGAAGAAAGCTGAGAAGAGGAAAAACTTAGCTGTTTTTCCTTGCTGCTTCTCTGGGAAGATTCCTCTCCCCTTTGTGGTTTATGATTCATGGGCTTATGCGAACAAATGGACCTGTAAAATCATATTTACAGTTAGACTTTAACCATTATCCACATGTGATGGAAAGGAGGACCTAGTGCGTAAGAAGTTATATTACCAAAGAACCAGAAACAATTTGGATACAATTTCCACCTGGAGACTGAATTTTTGTGGCATACTGGTAGCACAGTATCTGAGTCAGTTTCAAAGGTTTATTTAGTTACTTTTGTATTGGAAATATGGGGTTTTTTTCGGGGTACTGTTGTACTGTACACCAAGAATTTCACTCAGTAAAAAAAAAATTATTTTAGCAGTTAGGAAGGGGCTTAGAAGCATAATTAATTGTAGGAAATAAAAGTAGTGGTATAAATATGTAATTTGAATACTAGACTAAAATGATAGCATTGAACATTACCTCTATAAGTGCTGGAACATTAGGTGATTCAGTATAGGAATTAAGGATTATTAAACTTTTTTCAAAACCCATGCTGCTGACTGCCCAACACAAAGTTCATTTTTCCTTGATTTGTTGTTAGAAATCATCTTTGCAACCACAAATACAGACAAAATATAAAGTAATGATTATAGGCTATGTTTGCTGTTCCTTGGTTTACTGTTAGGAATCTTTGCAACCATAAATACAGACAAAATACAGTAATACTAACAACAACAGTTCTGAAATGCGCTTCTGCACCAGCTATTGAATACCACAGCAAAAACCTATAGTTTGGAATACCACAATACCTAAATTTCACAGCTGTACAGTACAAGAAAAATTGTGTGATAGATAAGTGTCGTGTTAGAGCAGGACATGTAATATTTAATTATATTATTTCACCAAGACGGGATGAGGAGCATTTAGACAAAGTAAAAATTCTACTCCTTTTTCGTAGTCACATCTGTACTTCAGTCACAATATAAGATATTGTGATGCTAACAACTGCTGTGAGGAGAAGCAGCAGGCATTTACAGTTTATTATTTCAGTACCAGTATGTTTTTTGGAAAGATTAGCTTCGTAAGTAGAAGAAAAGATACACAACAGTTTCTTTATATGAAATGCTGATAAAAGCAAGTTTGCAATAATATTTTACTAAGCCATGGTTGTGTGATGAGGCTTTAATTAGTAGCAGAAAAACATTTTAAGTAACTAAAATGACAGTAGGAGCTTTTTTATTCTTTAACCTGGTGTGTTACCTACTTTTTGCAGTGGGGATTATCTTGCCTCTATCTCTTTTAGTGTGTTTAGTATTCTATGTACACTCATTTCTATAGGAAACAGCAATAATAGTACAAAGCCTCTTAAAAATCACCTGTTTAGTTAATTTATAGCAGCATCAGGAAGCAGTTTAAGAAGGCAGTCCTGTTCAGTAAGTGAAATGTTGACTGTGAGGAACATGAAGGAATAAGGGAGACAGGAAATTACAAGGAACATTTTTCAATATGATTAGCACAGCTCACACTGGACATGCACTTGGTAGAGAATTGTGCTGTTGACACGGAGTCCAGTATGTGGTCCTGTATTTGTGGTAGATTTTCTCTTAAACACAGTAAGATATAAACAAACATGCTCATAAAATCGACTGTGCAAATCGGGTCAATCAGAAATATCAATAGCATTCTGTTAAGTTCTACTAACCTTCCAAGGTCATGGTTTTAACCTGACAGTTTGCGTCTCTTTCAGAAAAAAAAATTATAAAAAATCACTCGTTAAGCAATGTGTCAGGTATGTTCCCAGCAGCATGACAACAGTTCTGTTTTTGTTGCAGGTTCCATCTGGCTTGTTCATACCTAGTATGGCAATTGGAGCAATAGCAGGAAGGATTGTAGGAATTGCAGTGGAGCAGCTGGCTTACTACCATCATGACTGGTTCATTTTCAAGGAGTGGTGTGAAGTTGGAGCTGACTGTATTACACCTGGTCTTTATGCCATGGTTGGTGCTGCTGCATGCTTAGGTAAATAAAATATAACAAATAAGTATCTGATTTCTTCATATATTAAAATAATGATTAAAAAATGAAAGGAGATGCAAACTTTTGTTGTTTTGGAACACCTGTTTATAGGGTCTTCCCACCAGAATAATATATTCACATCTCTACATAAGACCCTCAAATCCTTGTGATCTGAAGAATAATGTGAAATCTAAATTGATGAGAAATAGGAAAATTTTAGTAGTGTTTGCTTTCTCTTTTTGGTGTGAAGAGATGCCATTACTACGTTGGTCAGAAAAATCAGTTCCTTAAAGTTTATGAAATAGAGCATTTACAGTGTCAAGTACAGTTAAAATTATTAGAAGGAAGTGGTGTGATCAGCTGCCACATCTACGTGAATTGCAAAAATTGTTCGTGAAATTCATAATCCAAACAAAAGTTTTAGAAGTGCATAAGGTATTTTTAAAAAGGCTGTTGAAGATCAGCCTCATGGAAAAAGGCTAAAGTTGGGCACCTTAAGTTGTCCTCGTTTATAACTTGGTGGCCTTAGAAAGTAAACTTAAAATCTTGGACAGATTCTGCAAGAAGTAGACCTTTTCTTTATGGAAAAGTTTAGGAAATCAAACTAGTGAAACAAATTTAGGTTTTGGAGAGGTTGTTGTGGTTTTTAATAGTGCATACTGAATTACTCTTGAATGCATTGAAAGACGGTTCATATTCTTTCATTGAATGAGAATGCAGCATCAGAAACCTTCGCAGAAAAAAAGGATTTTAAATAGTAACAAAAGAGAAATATAATCCCTGTCTTCTGTTGTCCAAGAAAGAGATTTCATCAGATCATAATTCTGGTTAGCTTTTATGATTAAGCAACAGCATTAAATTCCTAATCCTTTGGACAATATAGCTGTTGATTTTTTACCTGTGACTTTTTTGCATTAGTTCCATTCTTTTTTTTTCAAATTCTTATCTTACTGAATTTCCTTGCATTTCACATTACTTTTAACCCTGATGTGGTATGCAGATATACACAGTTTTATTCTTAGTTTACATTTAACAACTGTACATATTTTCCAATTCCCTTTATTACCTCCTTTTCTGTGAAGTTTCCCTAAAACTCTCTTTTTCACTTTTGTGTTAATTTTTTTGCTTCTATTGGTATTATGCAGAAGGATGTTTGTCAGATGACCTTTCATGTCAAAGTTGTGTTTGTAGGTCTCAACAGGAAGGCAGAAAATTCTAAAATCATTGTTATCTGATACTCAGATGTTACTGGCTATCATTTTCCTTGCAGGTGGTGTGACAAGGATGACTGTGTCCCTGGTAGTTATTGTCTTTGAGCTAACAGGAGGGCTGGAATATATTGTGCCCCTAATGGCTGCAGTCATGACCAGTAAGTGGGTAGGAGATGCCTTTGGTAGGGAAGGCATCTATGAAGCACACATCCGACTGAACGGGTATCCTTTCTTGGATGCAAAGGAAGAATTCACTCACACAACACTGGCTGCGGATGTGATGAGACCTCGGAGAAGCGACCCGCCGTTAGCAGTTCTGACACAGGATAACATGACTGTGGAAGACATAGAGAACTTGATCAACGAAACCAGCTATAATGGTTTTCCTGTTATTATGTCAAAAGAGTCGCAGAGACTAGTGGGTTTTGCTCTAAGAAGAGATTTAACTATTGCAATAGGTAATTAACTTTTAGTACTGCATTGTTATATACGCCAATTTAAATTGTTTTATATTATTTTATATTTAAAATAGAATTTACTCTGTATGTTTCTTGACTCCAGGTTGATTTAAGTATATGATAATACATCTTCAGTAGCAGGCTCTGAAATGAAGAAAATCCTCATCTCTTTCTTTGTGTTGTAAAAAAAAAAGTTGTCATACTCAAGTCGGTCAAAATGTTATCTAATCTGGTATTTTTTGAGGTTTTGATAGTATCTCATTTCCTCAAGTAATGCTATACTAACATTCTTCAAAATTGAGTAATTCTCATTTTTGACCAGCAGTATTCTGTGAGAATTACTGTCCAAGTAATTTTTAAATGTATATCCTATTTCTTTCTCACAGTGTGTTATTTACTTTTTTTATAACAACCCACAGTTGTATTATGGAGAGATAAGTGCAATATTAATTATTTCAGGTTTATGTTTTTCAATCTGTTTGTCTAATGGGAAATTTGTCCCTGGGCACACGAGCACACAAGTCCTGTTTGGAACATCCCTTTCTGGTTGAGTATTAGTGCTTGTGTGATACTTGTGACAATGCTTTGTGCACTGGCAAGAAACCAAAAAACCAAAGGAGGAAACACACTGTTATGTAAGAAAATGTTACAGAACTGTAACATTTAGTGCATGAAATAAGTGATGGAAGTTGCATCTTAAACTACTTTTTTTTGGATACATACCTCTTAAACAAAGACACTTGAGAAAGGGACAGAAGTCCCTAGAAACTTTTTTAAAACATGTTTTGTGAACATAACGCTGTTTACTTCAGTAAGATTTTTGCCTGAAAAATCTTACTGAAGTAGTCTTACTACTGTGTATACCGTGGTATTACATTGTGTAGGATGTATATGAGTGTACAAAACTTGGAAATTATTACCAACACCATAGGGGTTAAAGTTTGCATTTACTTGGGTAAATGGGGGAATAGCAGAACATTCTTCTTAAGAGTGTGTTTTCACAGGTAAGACTCATTTCAGCAGCTAAGATTATACAGTGAAAGTTGCTTAGTCTTGGGTTGTGTCTGTCTTAAGAGGCATTGTGCCCTGGCAGCCAGGAGGGCCGAGTGTGTCCTGGGGAGCATCAGGCCCAGCATTGCCAGCCAGGCAAGGGAGGGGATTGTCCCCTCTGCTCTGCACTGGGGCAGCCTCACCTCAAGTCCTGTGGACAGTTTTGGATGCCAGATTATCAGAGGGTTATTTAGAGATCATCCAAAGGAGGGCCACAAGGATGGTGAAGAACCTTTAGGGGAAGCTGTATGACGAGTGGCTGAGGTCACTTGGTCTGTTCAGCCTGGAGGAGACTGAGGGGAGAGCTCACTGCAGTTACAACTTCCTCGTGAGGGGAAGAGGAGGGACAGGCACTGATCTCTTTCCTGTGGTGCCCGCTGACAAGACCTGAGGGAACGGCCTGAAGTTGTGTCAAAGAGGTTCAGGAATATTAGGAAAAGGTTCAGAGGGCTGTTAATTGAGATTGGCTTTTCCCTGCAGTTTCTTTAGGAGCTGAGTATGGGGGTTTTTTGTTTGCCTTAAGTAAATAAATAAATAAGTAAATAAAAGTTACTTATTGGAGTGAGAAAATTAGTTGAATAATGACTAAAGCTGAATGGTAAATGGCTTTTGTGATTTTTGCACAACCACTTCCTGGGGATAAAGCAGTGGTTATGGAAACATGTGAGAGCCTGGTAGTGTTGATTGAACTGTCTGCACAAACATCTTACTCCAAGAATGTAAATTCTTCCTCCTCTGCTGTTTTTCTCCCTTCTCTGTCTTTCTTAAAGAAAGTGCTAGAAAGAAGCAGGAGGGGATTGTTGGCAGTTCCAGGGTATGTTTTGCCCAGCATACCCCATCGCTTCCAGCAGAAAGCCCTCGACCTTTGAAGCTCAGAAGCATACTTGATATGAGCCCTTTCACCGTGACAGACCACACACCAATGGAAATAGTGGTGGATATTTTCCGGAAGCTGGGTCTGAGGCAGTGCCTTGTAACACACAATGGGTGAGTAAAGTGGCAGCAGTGCTGTGTGTTTTGTTAGATACAGTAATTTTCGCTTGCAGGATCAGAGTATTTGAACCAGGATATACAACAGGATCATGGTATTTGAACCTGTAAGTTTGGTATTGCAGCTGAGGACCCAAGTTGTTCATTAAGAACATGCTGTGCTGTAACACCTCTCTCTGAAATTCTTACGCCTTCCTTGTATTCCAAGAAAGCAGGCAGATGATTTCAGTCATTTTATGGTGTTCTGTTAAAAATTTACTGCCATTCAGCAAGCTTGGTCTGTGCAACTTGCTTGTGGAGGAGATGCAACTTGTTTTGCAGAAATTTAGTCTTGTGCGCTGCACAGTCTAAGGCCTGTATTTCTCAGTTATTATCTATGTTCTGGCAGCATGGAATGTATCAGCAGTTACTGAACATCTACAAGTACTGGGCTCATAAAGAGTAAAGAAGAAAAGGATCCAGTCAGTATCTCTTCTTCTGTATATCAGTATATCTTCTTCTAGTGATGGCGATTACCACCAAGCTTTTGTTTTTTGGAGTACTAACAACTAAACTGCTGCTAGTTCTGGAACTTCAAACTGCAACTTTTGTTTCTACAATTCAAAATATTTCAGAAAAGTGATTTTAAGATGTAGAATGTTTGTTGTTGAGATTGTTGGGAGCTGTCCTGTGATTATCTACTAAATAAATCACCCCCCAGCATGGAAACTAAATGTTCACTCTAATTAACCTCTTACCTAAACTGCTCCTTTTTTTTTACATGATCTTTTTCTGTGCAGATCTTCATTTAACATTCTGCTTTCCTCTGTCTCTTGCATTAAACACTTGACATGCAACATCAAAGCTCCTACCACCATACTATCTTGCTTTCCCTTTAGCATGTCTTTTAAGGCACCTGGGGAGTAAAATGTTTGCTCATTCACATGTTTAGGATTGATCCTTGGGACAAGAAATCTGAAATGACTGGGACTTTCTTAGTTTTTCTGTGGGCAAAAGGACTGCTGCTATATGTGGCAAATGTTTAAATATTTCATTGGTTTCCAAGTTAGGGTGTTTTTTTCAGATGTATTTTAAAACAAATTTATTTAAATGTTCTCCTCCCTGTTTTTGGGGTTTTTTTGGGTTTTTTTTTTGTTTTTCTTCTTCAATGCATCTCTGTATGGAATGGCAAGTAGTGTTTCCAGGAGCCTTTCTCTGATAGGGAAAGGACATATTGATCTGACACTTAAAAGTTAGTGTGGGCATGCAGTTATTCTTTTTTTGGGGAGGGAAATTGCAATCGATGGAACTTCACTGAAAAAATATTTGCTATGATAATTTTTTTCATAGTTTCTGTTGTGGTTGAGTGCTCAGACATTGACGTTGATGCTAAAATCTTCTCTAAAGAAAGCTTGATCGTGCAACGCTATGTCAAGCTCTACTATAAATTTTTAACTGTTTTATGATAAAGTAGCAGGAAGTATGGATGGCTTTGGTATTTATTTTTTCCTACTTCATTTTAGAAATTTGTGGCATTCCACAAGCACACTGTCCATTACAAGAAGAGCAGGTCATAAATACTAGTATGGTGGTGTTTAGCCATGGCATATAGCCTTGTGGATATCAAGAACTAATTTATATTTTGACTGGCAGATTTCCTGCAAACTGAATATACCTGTTTAAAGACTGGCATCAACATACTGGTTCCAATCCAGATTGAATTGTACAGAAATTGGTGCAGAGGACAGAGAGAAGACTGAGCCTTACTCCTCCAAATTTATACCAGTATATCCATTCCAGGGAGTTGCTCTTGATTTGTCCTGTCATGAACAAGAAACTTGTCTGAATTTGTCTAAGGACACCAGATAGCCCAGCTCTGTAGGGCAGCTTCAAACCTCAGTTGCTGTGACTTCACACAGTTATTACTTTGTTCATCTACTGTGGCTTGTTATAATGTGAATAATTATCTGTATGTGTGAGGAGAAATAACTATTAAACAAAGGAAATACAAGGCAGATTTTAGTTTTGGTGCCTTTAAAACCCAAAAATAGGTGAATTTAGGGTGAAGGGATAAAGTTTGCTACCCTGATGTGTACATGAGAAACATACTGCTCTGGGGTGGTTGAAGAGCCAATTCTGTTGAGCATTTTGGGAGAAAAAGGAAAAAAGCAAAATCTGGGAAAGGTTACTGACTTTCAAATAAATTCTCATTTATTTATCTCATTAGCTTTCCTGCAACCATTCTTTCTTTTATCTGGTTTTTATTTTCCTGGGTTTTTTTTTGTTTGGTTTTTTGGTTTTGTTGGTTTTTTTTTTTTTTAGTTCACTCTAGTCCTTTTTTATTATGATTAGAACTTTTTTTTTTAATTTGATTTCACACAGTTATTAGCATAACATAATCTGTTGCAGGATTGTCTTGGGGATCATCACAAAGAAGAACATATTAGAGCATCTCGAGCAACTAAAGCAGCACGTCGAACCCTTGGTGATTAGATATATCAGATCTCATAATTAGACACATTAGAAGTCAGGAAGCATGAAACTTGTGAACTGTTCAGGGCTTTTATGACATCGGCTGAACAATGAAATCTTCTTATGCTCAAAATTTGTATTAAACATAACGTGCAAAATCCTTTTGTAGAAATGAAGCTGTAAATGTGAACATACTGTTAGTCACAACATTAAAGGAAAGTAAAGAGTAAACTTTCTGATACTCTGTTGTTGAGATCACATCGATCCAGCTGGCTGATCTCTAGAAGTCCCCTGGTGGGAAGGCACACAGCTAGGAATACTTTTTCTCTGCCTAATGCAAATTAAGATTTTTGTATATGCCAATTTCTTTTCTTGATTTGAACAGCGTTAAATAGCTGTTAAATAGCAAAGTATCACATCTTTTGAGAAGCAAAGATAAGCATGTTTCAAGTGCATCATTAGATCTTCCCTGTAATTCCCCTTTATCAATATGATTTTTAAGAAGTATTATTTTTTAGCAAAAAATTTTGCTAAAGTCTGATTTAGCAAAATCAGATTTTATGTAAAGTCTGTAATTCTGCCACTGTTACCTACAGCAGTGTACTCCCTTAGAAAATGTGCAGTGATACCAGCCACCAAGTGGCCTGCTACTGTGTTGAGTGTTGACTTCAGAATCTAGATATGATTTTAACCGTGATGTTGTGAACTAACCCCTTAGATAGGTGATACACTTCGTCTTACTTTGGACATGGGTTGCTAGTTCCATGTCTACTAAACATACCCACCATGTTTAGCTGCTTATGTGCAAAACATGCTAATTATGTTCTCATTTAATGCTAATATTTCACAAGTATTTCATGCATCCTTTAATATGACAAATTGAAATGTACTAACCAGAATAACAAGGGCAGCAGCTCATTCATTCTGCTCTTTGCTTCTCTTGTGATATTATCCTTTTGGACAGTCTCACTCTATTTGATGTTTTGCAGTTATAGTTTTGAAAGACCCTGTCATAAGAGCACAGTATCGAAATTGGAAAATGAAAATTTTATTATTCACAGTTTATTTTTTTATAGAACCATGAACTCCAAAAACTAACTGTTGTTTATTATACAAAAGGTTCATGGCTAGTACAGTGTGCTCCTATGAATACATTCAATCTGAGCCAGTGTGTCAGACTGGAAGGATTCTTCTGGTTTAAAAAAGTGGGGAGTTTGATTTGCTTGGTTTGGGGCCATCAAGCAGTACATCACTTCTGATGGCTTCTTATGAAGTGGGATCACTATCACTTCTTTTTCATACCTCTCTTTTCTTTGTCCCTCTTTGTTACTTTTTTGTTGGCATATGCTAATCAAAATTTGGTTTTTGTAGAAACAAAAAGTTAAATAAAAATTGTAATGGGCTCTACTTGTATGACTCGTATTTATTAAAATGGACTACAGCTGTCAGACACCATCTGATACGGTGTCTCAGCATTGCTGTGTTTTATCAAACTGGTGGTTCCTCAACATTTTGATAAATAAAATGTTTTTGTTTAAATAAGAAAATCAGGCTGTTTACTTTTGCTCTATTCCTGTCAACAAAAAGGACTTGGCTACAGATTTGTTCCGCTTCATTATTTTCCTGCTTGGATTAATATCAATCTTCCATTTATCCTTTTCAGGCGCCTCCTTGGCATTATAACAAAAAAAGATATCCTCCGTCATATGGCCCAGACGGCAAACCAAGACCCCGCCTCCATAATGTTCAACTGAAACCCATAGCTGAGGAGAGAGAGGAAACGGAAGAGGAGGTTCATTTGTTGAATAGCACAACACTTTAGTCTGGGGAAAACTTCTAAAATCAGAGACGAGCTGGGTTTTACATAACAGTGCTGCTGGCAATCAGGAGTCAGTCTGGGGGAGCATGTGGCGAGGAGGAAGGCTGATGGGAGTGTGGGAAGGGAGAGCTGCTGTCCTGCACTGGATGCGTCCCGAAACATCAGGTCTGCCATGATAGTGCAGTGGGTGAGCCGTGCAAAGTGGTGCCATTCTCCAGCCCAGCCTGGTACTTCAGCATTGAAGAGACGTGTTATTAATCCCTGTTTCTGGAGGGATCATTCTGAATTGAGCCATCTTGTGGAGACTGAGAGGTCTTGCCCTTTTTACCATTGAAAACTGTTGTGTTAACTCATGAAACGTATTAACTATTACTCGTCACCTTTCTACATTCCAGAAGAGCTTTATTTCTCTCTCTCCTGAGCCGTAACAAAGTCTCTTTAAAATTGGTGTGCCCTTTTGAAGCAGTTGTTTCTCATATTGAGATGTACTGTGAGTTACTGAGGTGTGATCACAAGAAGGGAGGTTTTTCTTGTGCCATTTAAATGTGCAAGTTCGTACATCGCGAAATGCTTGGGGCAGTGCAGATCCACTGCAACAAAACCAGATTGAGCCGGTAATACTTTGCAAGAACCATGTGAGACATCTTTCAACCCGTCTGCTGTCATGATATGAGAAAACTAAAATCAGATGAAACCAGTATTTTAGAGAAAAATACTGGTTTTGCTGCAGAAAATATCAGTAACGTGACCTGGTCTTATGCAATTTTTGTATTATTGAACACACTATGATATATACCAACGTTGTGCAGTATAAGAAAAAATACTGCTATTCTACTAGTTTAAGAGCTGGAACAATTCTGTATACGTGTATCTGGTAAAAAAATGCATGCTTCAACACTGGAGATCTTTTTCCCCCTGTAAAATTTGAGAATGGTCATTTTTATTTTTTCTTCTCCACAAAAGACGCTCCACTGCTGACATGGTAGGAAGAAATGTAACTCATAATTTGCACTAAATGTATATTATTTTTCTTGAAGTTTTACCATTCTTTATTTATATTTGTATGGATTATAAAATCTATTAAATATAAATCAGTTAATATTTCACATAACTAATTACCTTTTTAATGTGATTTTATAGAATAATTCATAATCCTCTGCAAGTAATGGAGGATTAGCAAATGTTTACAACTAGATGAAGGGTTTCAAGAAAATGGCTTCTTTATGATCCAACATACATACAAGATCATTTTCAAATGTAACTCTCACTGCCGTGACCTTGGATTTCCTTTTTTCTTTACTAGCAGATAACTGGAACAGTAATAGTAGGGTTTCATTAAAAAAAAACCTGCAGGGGTTTAAAAGTAATAGGAGAAAGCAACTATTAGATTGCTTTTGACTCTTCTTTTCTTTTCTCCCAACTATATAAAGGTGTAAATTATATGTAGTCACACCTGAGCAGCAGGGCAGAATTGAATCCAGTACTTGAAACTTTGGCAGGACTTTAAAATTCAGCAGCAACACACACTCAGAGATGAACTGACAGACCCCTAACTTCATTATAGTACATTGTTTTGTTTCCTATTCATTTTACCAGACCACCACTAGAATTGCATGCTATAAGCCTAAATTAGGGAGGGAAAAAATTAGGAAGGAAAAAAAATTAGGAAATCTGGCTGACAAAAATCATGTTTTGTAATGAGGTTGGATAAAATTTCTGTCGTTTAACGATTATGCTCACAAGACTGCAAAAATGGCAAAAATAAAAACACTAAAAGTCTAACATAATAATTTCAATATCTCTAAGGCATTCATCACAATTACCTCAAACATCTTTATTCACAAAGTATGATTTTATCTTAAGTACAATAACACAGTGAACCAAAATTCTGGCACTTTTGGCAAGTTGCACAAAAATGGCTGTGCTTAAGTAAGTGCACTGTTCAATTTTAACTGATTTTTCTTAGTAAAAAACTGCCATCTACACTTTATCATCTCAGCCCTAGCAGCAACTGGAACTGGTAGAAAGTGAAATGTGCCAGGGGGATCACAGTGATCAGGCCCTGTACTAAAAGCAGGTTTGGAAATGAAACCAAATCGGGCTATGCAAAAATGGGAGCATGGCAACAACCAGCTATACTCTTCCATGTGAAGTCAGTGCTAGTTGTTAAAAATTTGCAGTTACATTACATAAGCCTGAAGAAGAGAAAACTTCACAAAGAGTAGGATTTGGCCCATTCACAGAAGGCCCAAAGTTGTCTGACACCGATTTCTGTTGTCTGATTTTTTTTTCCTACAGTGGAAGAATACAAACTCACTGCACATACAAAAATCACTTTAAAATCTCTGCCATGTCTGATGTTATTGTAAAACACTGCTGTGTGTACTGTATTAACTTGCACCTAATTCTAGAGACTGCTGTCTGAATTAAAATACAGTTCACACTCCTGCTGTGTTTCATTTCTGTGTGGATCCTGAGTGCTGCACATAAATTGTGCATCTCTGTTTACTCTTCTTAACCTGCAAAGCTTTCCCTGTTGACATTTAAAATGTCTTTTGGTAAACATACAGTAGAATTCTGTTAATGAAGTATGTGTGCCTGTGCTGTGCAACAAAAAATTTCTAACGTGAAACTTGCAGCGCCTTACTCAAGTTACTAATTTAAAAAGATAAAAAAAGGTGGTGGATAGGAGGGGGAAAGTGTCAGCATTTTCTTATTTTTTAAATCATTCAGATACTGGTTCATGAACAATGCATTCTTTGTTAATCTGTGATGTTGCCTAGAGCTGTATTTAATATTGATCTTAATGTTTTTATTTATAATAGTGTGATAGAACTGCATATCATTACAGTAAAAATTCTCATTACTGTGATGATTTAATCAAGCATTAAAAACTTCTGTATGACCATTTGTTGTTCTGTCATGTTTTCAAAAACAAAATTTGTGTTGATTTTTGCATTTATTTTCCTTGAGAGAAAATTAACAGCTAGGAATTTTACATACAAAACTAGTAAGATTTGACAAAAAGAAGGGAGTTTAGGAGATGCAGTATTTGCATTGATTAGCATTTGGCTATAAATCAGTAGCCAAATCAACCCCATCAAACCCATCTGCCTTAGGTGGGGTATTTTTCCAAAATAAAAATTTAAGATTTTGTTTTCTAGAATTAAAACAAAATATTTGTAATTTAAAATAGTTAAAAGTGGATGATCCTTTTATTGTCCAAAAGCCATCTGTTAATGATGTACACATTATAGAATGACCTGGGTTGGAAGGGACCCTAAAGTTCACCTTGTTCCAACCCTCCTGTTATAGGCAGGGACACTGTCCACTATACGAGGTTGCTCATAGCCCCATCCCTTGAACACCTTGAGGGATGGGCATGTACCTCCCCTCTGGGCAACCCCTTTCAATATTTCACCACTCTCAATAAAAAACGTCTTCCCCATGTCTAGTCGGAATTTCCTCTTTTTTAGTTAAAGCCATTACTGCTTGTTCTAGTGCAGCAGGCCCTGCTAAAAAGTCTGTCCCAGTTTCCTGATACACAGCACATCAGCCATTTTGCAGCTGCTGTAACAGCTTTCCTTCTCCATCAGGGGTTAATGCATCAGTATGGATGTCCAGTCTCAGGTCCTCATTTTTGCAGATCTAAGTTCATATTCAAGTAACAGTTAAAAAGTTGAATTTTTAAGGTCCCCTCCAATGCAGACCTTTCCATGATTCTACTTTTCTAGTACTTGTATGACTTACAGGGCATTAATATAAAGGGTTCCTGTACTTGAAAACATAGAAAGGAAAATGAGATGGAAAGTACCTTTTTTAAATCTATAAAGCAAAACTCTCAGCCTATGAATGAGTGCCTGTATGTTTGTGCTTGAATAATTGGAACACTAATATGCTGAGCGAAAGGGGTGAAGTTGTCAAATTTACACAAATTGCTGTAGCATGTGATTGATGACCGTATGCGTTTGAAATTCACAGTACTTTTACAGCACTCTAACCTACATTGTACCTCCAATGCTCCCCTTTACCATAAAGTACCATATAACTGGCAGTCCTTTGCCTAAAAGAGTAGGAATGACTTACATTTGAGCATGGTGCTAGTGGCCTATCATCTTCATGAGTAGTAATTAGTATTGCTGTCATTAGTACTGATGTGAATTGCTACAATAGAAGTTAAGTCACTGGATGGTGGCAGGGCTGTTGAGTAAGAGCCAATGTTATTTTCCATTGTTTTTGGACTATTACTTTAATCAATTGCCTGTGAATAAACCTCCAAGTGCAATACCAAGAACACAGAACTCAGGGCTAAGGACTTGAAAACTATTAATTTGTACCTTGTACAAAATCACTTGGGTTTAATTTTGAAATGTTTAAAACTGGAGATTACTTCTTCTGATTAGCAAGGTAGCAACTGCAGTGGAATTCCCTAATTTTTCCTGTAATGTCAGTTAGCATTTCCTTCATCCCATTTGTTTCCTCCCACTTGAGCCAGCTCCAGCAATGCAGGAGCAGGGCTAGTGCTTTGCCACAGAAGGGAATGCTGCAGGTAAGGGAATGCTTTACCTGAGGGGTGGGACACAACTGGGGAAAGGCAGAAGGGCAGAGCCATCCCGTGGGGCTCGGTTTGCGGACAGCACAGGCGGGCAGTGACCCAGTGACAGCGGCCCAGCCCTGCCGGGAGTCATGGAGCCGTGCCCGCGGGTGCTCCAAGCAATGCTGGGCAGCGGCCCGCCCTTCCCGTGCTTCTTCCTCAGCGCACCTGCCCCGGCCCGGCTTTGGCTCCCCGGGCCTGCAGGGCAGGGCCAGGCGGGCGGGTCAGTGTCACAGCTCCGCCCCACAGCGCCTCACCCCCGCTCCCTGTCCCGGGCCCGCCGTGGCAGCCAGCAGCGGGAAGCAGCGCGTTCCTTAGAAAACCTTTACTGACCGCAGGGGACACCGCCACCGCGTACAAAATGACCCACAGACACACACACACACACACAAAGACAAGCCCGGTCCCGGGCGAGCAGGGCCGGCCCCCAGCTGCAGCCCCCCGGCTCAGGGCGCCAGCCGATCCAGGTCCTCCTCCCGCCGCTTGCCCAGGTGCTGCTCGATGATTTCCGCAAAGAGGTTCCTCTTCAGCAGGGTGTAAGCCAGGGGCAGCAGCTGGCCCACCGTCTTGTGGAAGTACTGCAGGAGAGAAGGGAAAACAACAGGCTTTAATTTCGGGAGCAGCCCCACCTCCCGGCTCTGCTCTTCACACTTTGCCCTTCAAGCCCTCCCAAAGTGGCTGAGCACATCCTCATGCTACACCTGCGACAGCCACAGCAAGGGCGGGCATGCCCGAGCTGCTGCAGTGAGAGAGGAACCGAGTGGTAGCAGTGCAAGAGATGATGGTCCCAACTCACTACGGCATCCCAAGCTGGAGCTTGCAGGTGAAGCCCCCTATCCTGTCACAGTCCCTTGTCTCGTCCCACTGCAGTTCGAGGGGATTACAGTATACTTACAATAACCACTTAAGCACTTCAAATGTATAAACATTAGAGCATATTTGCAATCGTTACTGTACATGTAAGTCCATTGTATCTCTCAAATAAAGGGGACAAGATTCCAGTTCTTTTCTATGTCTTGGGCTAGAGATAAAGTGTCAGTGTTTCTCTGGCTCTGGAAGCAAAGGGACAGGAAGGCACCAGTCAGAACTGGAAAACAGCTCCAAGCAGGAGCTCCAAGACGAGCAGCAACCTAAATGAACAAAACTTATGTGTGAAGCCACTGTTTCTTCTGTTTACTAAACTAGAAATTAAGGTTTCTAATTCCAGAAAACAGCTGCAAAGTTACAGGTGTTTCAAGCTGCAGTGTAAAACAGACAAGCCATATGACAGTACTGTAAACACAGTTTTTCACTGCAGGACTTTGTCGGTGGTTAGTCTCATGTGCTGAGAAGCACAAAGTGTGGAAAATGAGTATTTGCCTCCACCTACTCAGAAAAATTGGAAGAACCATTTCCTTCACTGCCCTTCCAATTGTAGGAAGGATTTAAGCAGCTGAAGCAGCCTAGTCTCTGAATGAAGGGTTCTAAATGAGCAGGGTAGATACCAAAGGAAAATACCACACATTTTCAGATGCTATATGGAACTTAAGAGAGCAGGGCATGAAATCTAAGAAACACATTAGCAATTTAAAAGTGTATGGCAAAAGCAGTCAGTTTTCATACGTTTCAGTGGCTAAATATTTATTTAATCAGTGTTCAGCACTGCTCTTTTGGGCCTTCACTTAGTATTGAAAAACTGATCTTTCCCATGATACTCTAGAGCACCACTTGGCCAGTAATAGTTTTGCTAGAAGCAGCTGTTTTGCAGGGATGTTTCTATGACGATCCATTCCTATCAGGTTGATGTTTGAAACTTCATGTGTTAATTTTCTAGCCCTGGACTGATTACAGCCATGACCCTTTTCATCAACAGGCCAGTAGCTAATACAGAACAAAAAGCATTAAGTATGATTTTTATGTGTAGTAAGTGCTATTAATCCCATCCCCTTACTGATGATATTCAGTTAGCAGAGAACTAGGGAAGAGACTCCAGCTGGCAGGTGCCCTATGCAGTACAGCCAGGCAGCTGACCTGGGTTCACATTCTCCCAGCTGGGGTTACTACAAACACCAGGCTGTTTCTTGATCTGGTTGAAAACAGGTGCCTATATAAGTAGCTGGGCACAGGGAACTCCAGCTATTCACTGCATATCAGTGCATATCAGGCACTTTACACTCCGCTTCTGCATTGCAGGATTGGGCTTTCATACACACAATTTTACATTCAACGTGGAATGATGTTGTGTGACATTTTAACAGTCTTCATGAATTAAGAATATGCTTGTAGACCTCTTCATCTACAGCAGAACAACCTCTAGCCCATGTAAAAAATAATGTATAATTTTGTGAAGTATGATTGTTGTAGTACTCACATGAGATCCATAGCAAAACAGGTCCATGCCCAGCTCGTACCCCATTCCGTAGTCACATTCATCATTAGCAAACTGAACAAAGGTCAGCATTTCTTGAATGGGTGCAAAGGCCTTCACTCTCTCCTCATCAGTTGGAGCATCAACAATGGCCTTGCAAATTTTTTTAAGATTAGCTGCAAAAAACCAAAAGCAAATGTTTAAATAAAGAAATTTAATAGTGCACAGAAGTATTCTGTGGCAAAGCTATACCTGTGTGTCACACTTACATGTAAGGTAAGTGGGCACACCCTAAACTGCTGGTGCAGATTCCCCCTTTCCTTGGAAGCTCTTGCCCCATGCCAATCCCTCTCAGTTCCTCACAAAGGGAGACAAGCACTTGTGTGATGAAACTGCATCAAGGAACTGACTCTGGTGAGGAGGGTGGATAAGAAATAAACCCACACATCCCTGAATGCAGGTCAGCTTTTCGGATCTACTTTCTGCATGGTTTTGACATGATACAATACAAATATTGACAATACCAAAGGAAAGGTCATCTAAACTACTACTTCAGGCATTTGTTTCTCAGATTTAGTATGTTTCACTGAGTCTCACCTGGTTCCTTTAAAGACAGTACTTTGAGGTTAAGCATGATGGTTAGGTCTTCTAGGTTTTACTCCCACCACTCACATTTTTTTTTAAGTAGAAAATATGAATGCAGTTTGTTTTTTACTGAGGGTTGTTTACTTCAAAAAAGCAGAAGGATATAGTAAACAAGATGCTTACCATTTGTTTCAGGCAGTTCTCTGTATCCAACATCATTTTTGTCTACAGGAACAACTAGGCCTGCTCCATGAAATGCTTTGGTCACCACCTGAATAAGATGCAGAAAATGGAACATAGCACCATAAGACAGTACTGTGACCTAAAAGTAATTCACCTCATTAAACTGCTGGTGGTCAAACCTAATATGGTGTCCTGGCTCCAGGACATCAACTTAGTTTCAAGTTACATTGCAGTTAATTTCAAATATTGAAGTTTGAAGTAACTGGAAGCTCCATTTCAGTCAAATTCTGAAATCTTTGTAGTACCTTGTGTTACACTGTATTGTGTTTAGTCCCCTCTTACTGTAATTATTTTTGATAGGTATGCAAAAAACCTCTGTCATTATCATCCATATCATCCTTACTGGTTCTGTTTCTAACAGATTCAACTCAACTATTTAGAACAATCTTCCATTTAAAGCAGTTTTCTCCATGCCTTCTATTTATTTCAGTTTTTAAACTACTGTGCTTACTGTTTGTTGTTGTTGTTTTTGGTGGGGGTTTTTTGTTTGTTTGTTTTGTTTTTTGGTGGTTTTTTTGTGGTAGTTTGTTCTTTTGGTTTTGTTTTTAATTGAATGCCAAGCTATGATTTACAAGAGTAAAGTGTTTTTATCAAACCCTATTATTTGGAACACACTTATAGTAATCTTCCCTCTCCTGAAGTTTTATAGAGAGCTGATTACCTCTGGAAATTCCTAATGAAGCATCCTTACTGACTAGGATGAAAAAACACAAACAGGAAGTAAATGAAAAAAATTTAACAGAACTTAGTTCTCTCCAGTAGATGAGGAAAGTCATACTTTCTTATCTCTCTGTTTCATCTTCAGAGTTTTCTGTTCCAGAGAATAACCCAGTTCTTTTGCTGTTCTTGTTAGCTTTTCATCTATGTCTTTCAAAACAGCATTTTTCTTTTTATCAGTCACTTCTTTAAGTTTTTTGGACAAAAGTAATCTGCAAACAGATGAAACATGTCAGGAAACAACAAAAAAAAAAATTAATAGCCTTTTAAACATTAAACATAAATTAAAGATTTTAACTTAGATTAGCAGTTCTGTGTTTATTTATGCACAGACTTGAAAATGCAAGTCTCTTAACATGAGGAAAGAAAATAGTTTGGCACAGCTAGTACTTGGGCTTTTCTTATCTCTACCTGCATTTACAATGCAGTTTATGCAATCTGCAGGTGCTGAAGGTTCTCCCAGCCTCAGTTCATCTTTCTATCTTAAGAATTCAGTTTGCTGTTTCTCTGCCATATATGCCATTTGTCATCCAAGTCATGCACACAAATACATATTTATGAGCTTCCCCATGGTACTTTCAAAACAGATGTCCTCGTTTAACTCTGCACTGCACAAGGGTTCTTTTGCAGATGCCATTTTTCAGTCTGCTTTCACTGACTGACACGTGTCTGTCCTTGGAGAGCTTTCCATTTTTAACCAGCAGGATGAGATCAGTTGTTTACATTCCTGCCAAAGGAGCCTGTAAAGCTCTGTGAATCAGACTGAACTACATATCCATGTCAGTGTCATCCTGCCACAGGGCAGAAATGGTACTTCTTGTAAATATTAATTATATACAAAAATAACATATTTTTATGTAGGCAAGAACAAGAGCCAGATGCTATTCATCTACTAGGATACTCAGATTTCCTTCACCACTGTTTGAGATGCCCTTTTTCTACTTCCAAAATTATTTTAATATACCCAGTGGATATTTTTTTCCAATTTAGAGCCTGTCACTGCCAATATATTTAAGGAATGACATAATTAACACTTATCTATTTTAGTTCTGAAGGGGGAAAACACTGTCAGAAAGCCTACAAAGGCTTTTGAGAGAATCTTAAAACTTGCCAGCAGGGGCAGAAAATAAACCAGGGTTTCTTAAGAAGGACATATAATAAGTTAGCTTCATTATTCACATCCCACCTCCCAACTATCAAATTCTCTCTATTCTGTTCTTTATAAGTAAATATGAACCTTACTTGACTGCAGCAAAGATATTATCACCAACTTGTGAAATCACACAACCCTTCTTAGCTTCATTTGCACCAACCCACACTGGGAGCTCATCTGGCACATCCCTATGGATGAAAAAGTACACACAGAATAGTCAAGCTGTGTCCATTTCTCCTATTTCAAAGTAAAACTAAATTTGTCTCCTCACCATGCTGCCATATCTTTCAGAAACCTACCAAGAAATGTCCTTAGATTTAAAGCTCTAAAATCTTACAGCAAGCTTTGAAAAGAGCTTGCATCCATACATGCAGAGAGAATACATATTCCCTTTTGGTAATTTGATTTTCTTCCCAGTATCATGGCAAAATTTAAAGATTAGTGAGTGCTCTGGATTGCTGAAGGAGGTAGATGAATATTTAACTTCAGTCTTTAACTCCTGTTCCTGTGATCATTTTTAATAAAAAGATAAAGCCATGTGTTAATATCCTACTACAAAAAAGAAAGATTCCTGTTTGGTGATAGCACACAAGTTATGTTACATGGAAAAAGAGGCCAAAAGCTATGCATAGTTGTAGAGGAGCAAGAGCACACAGGAAATAAAATACCTGAAATATCCCATGTGATACTGTGTTCTGCTATCCCCAACAAGTACAGTCTGAAATTCTGGGGGATCATAGAAGAATCTCCAATGAAGATTGAAGTTCACATCTGTTGATTTTGCTTTTTTGTGTTTTCCAGCAAGAATATCATATGGTCCAACCAGCTTAAGTCCAACACTTGACACAAGTGCATCTGAAAAGCAAACCATGAATCAGGTGCACATCTAGACTGGGAAGTTCTGATATTGCTCAGTTTCTGTAAGTTCAGTCAAACACTATTCACTAGACGAGGAAAGCTAAGACATTGTTTTGTCCAGATAGCTTTCACTCAAGAGTTATTACACTTGTAATAAAAAGTAGCCATCAACAGTCCAATGTCTGGATGGAGATCGGTGCTGGGTGGTGAGATGGGTGGTGTCCCTCAGGGCTCTGCACTGGGACCAGTATTGTTCAATATTAATCTTTATTACTTACATAAGATGTGATCAGCAAACCTCAGCAAATTTGCAGATGACACCATGTTGAGGGGTGCAGATGACACTCCTGAAGGGCAAGGTGCCATCCCAAGGGACCTGAACAAGTATTGGGCCCGTGGGAATCTCTTCAGGTTTAACAAGACCAAGTGGCAGGTTCTGCACCTGGGTTGGGGCAGCCCCTGGTATCAACACAGGCTGGGGATGAACAGATGGAGAGCAGCCCTGCCAAGAAGGACTCAGGGGTGTTGGTGGATGAGAGGCTGGACATGACCTGGCCCTGTGCACTCACAGCCCAGAAAGCCAAACATGTCCTGGGCTGCATCCAATGCTGTGTGGCCAGCAGGGCCAGGGAGGGGATTCTGCCCCTCTGTTCTGCTCAGACCCCACCTGCAGTGCTGCATCCAGCTCCAGGGTTGTTAGCACAGCAAGGTCATGGACCTGTTGGAGTGGGTCCAGAGCAGGGTCATGAAGATGATCAGGGTCCTAGAGTACCTCTCCTATAAAGACAGGCTGAGAGGGTTGAGGTTGTTCAGTCTGGAGTAGAAAAGGCTCCAGGGACTTTTACTGCAGCCTTTCAGTACTTTAGGTATTGAAGGTAAGGACAAACATTTTAGCAGAGCCTATAGCAAGAGGACAAGGGGTAATGGGTTTTAACTAAAACAGGGTAGATTCAGACTAAATGTAAGAAAAAAAAATCTCTTATGATGCAGGTGGTGAAACACTGGAACAGGCTGCCCAGAAACATGGTGGATGACCTAGAAACATTTAAGGCTGGGTTGGACTCAGCTTTGAGCAACCTGGCTCTGTTGAAGATGTCCCTGCTCAGTGTAGGGGGTTTGACTGGATCACTTTAAAGGTCCCTTCCAACCCAAACTATTCTATGACTTGGAGAGATACTGTCATTTCTAGAGCACACAGGGATAACACATTCTGTTATTCAATACACTTGAACAGGCTGAAATCCAGATTTAGTAGTGCTTACACTGAGTTAAAATCTTTTCAACCTCTCATCCCAGCAGAGGAGGCTGTGGGTGCACAAGAAGCTAAGAGGGGATGCAGCTGGGACAGTTGATGCCAACTGACCAAAGGGATATTCCACAGCATATGGCATCATGCTCAGGATGACAACGACCTGCTTTCTCGGAGATGGCTGAACACCTGCCTGCACATGGGAGGTGGTGAATTAATTCCTTGTTTTGCTTTGCTTGTGGCTTTTGCTTTCCCTAGTAAACTGTCTTTAGCTCAACCCACACATTTTCTCACTTTCACCCTTTTGATTCTCTCTCGTCTCACCAAGAGAGCAAGTGCCTCTGTGGTGCTTAGTTGTTGACTGGGATTAAACCATGATACATAAGGAGACTTGAGTTCCATACTGAACACTTTAAATGCACCTGCAAGAAAGGCAGATTTAGACCACATTTAGTCCCTATATACTGCACAACTTCTGTAATTACAATTTAGAAAGCTTGAAGCGTACATCATGATTATAGCCAGTGTTTTAGTTTACGCTCATGTAACTGTCCTCCATCTCAACTAGAAAACTGAAGCTTCAATAAATGCATCTGACCACCTCCAGTTTGCCTGCCTTTAGGCTGCTTTTGGGAGTGAAAGACAGAAGAGGCAAAATTTAAAACCTCACCACTTGGTTTCTCAGGATCTAGTTCCTCACAAAACTTCCAAAACTGGTAGAAGTCCTCAGGCAGTCTAAGCCGATAGCATGTTTCTGCTTCTTGGCAAAGACTATCAGGATTATCTGCCTGATTTGATCTTCTCTTCTTGACAGCTCCATTTTTTTCACTCTGTAGATTAAAAAAAACAAACAAATAATAAAAAAAAACCCAAACAAGCCAAAACAGAGTTAATTTAGTTGCTTTTTGTCAGCTCTACCAAAGGATTCTACAAAGCTTTTATATTAATGGAGAAACAAGTATTAGATCCCTTAGGGCATGTGTGTTAGTTAAAGCAGCATATACAGCCCAGAACAGCTGTTTTGGACAGAACCCATTAAAAGTGCAGTCTGACAAATGTACTAACTGCTACTTTGATATTAATGGGTCAATATAATCAACAGAAACACATCTGTTAGTTAATTAAGCAAAGGAGCAAGCCATCCCAAAGTTTAATCTAATTCTACATTGTTTTAAAATGCCCATTTCCAACCACACTGCAGACTGCATACAGTATTTATGTGTGTTACAGACAGCTGGAAGTAGGAATACTATTTTGTCATGTCAGATTAAATAATACAGCAAAAATCCTCTGGTCTCCACTATTTTAACTACTGTGCTATTCAACATCACGACTCCTGCAGTTTACAGTGCAGCATTTTAGAAGCAGCTTAAAAGTGAAGTTGCTTTTTAAAATTATGTAATGTGAACTGAAGCAGGCTAGGAAATGATCCACACGGTCACACTCCAATGTGGCAGTGGTCTCAACCACCCCATTCCCACGTAAATCTCCATAAATTGGTAAGAATCCCTATCCCCCCATTTGAAAGAATAAAAACAAAACAAAACAAATAAAAAGGCAACAAGGTTTCTTTCTTGTTCTTAAGAGCGGGCAATGCGGCGGACACTTGATATCTGAAGCAGGGCCGCCGCCAGGTAAGGCGGGTCACGGCGCGAGTCCCCGCTCCAAGCGCGGTCCCGCCGGGATGGTGCGGCGGCCGCCCTGCCCAGAGCCCCCGGGACGCCCGGCTGGAGGAGCGGCTGCCGCGCGGGAGAACGCGGGGCCCTGTCACTCTCCCCAGAGCCACGGAGCAAAACGGAACGAGGGGCAACAAGACAGAGGGCCGACAGACACCACAAGGCACCCGCGCCGATGCAGGCCCGCGGAGGCGGCCGCCCCGCCGTCCCGGCCGTGCCCCCGCCCCACCTGCTCTCCGGCCGCTCCCGCCGCGCCGCGCGGCCTCCGCTTCCCGCCACCTGCCATGCGCTCCCGCCGCCCGCATCCCGCGCGCCCGCCGCGACACGGCGCGCGCAACGCGCCTGCGCAGCACCGCGCCAGCGCCGGAGCCAGGCCGGTCCCGCGCGCCGGCCGCGAGGGGCCGTGAGGGGCCGGGAATGTGAGGGGAGCTGAGGGGCGGGGGCCGCCGGCACTGCCGGCTGTGGCACTCCCGGCACGGCGGCGGCGCAGGGGACAGCGGTGGGGGGCGGGAAGGAGCGCAGCTCACCCCGATGGCGAATGCGACTGGTGCTAGAGACAAGGCAGGAGCTCTGCGCCATGTTCCCTCAGCGGTAGATACACCACATAAATACGCTTTCGAGGCTGATTTTTTAAAATCCTGATTACATATACGTGCAAATTTCTGTAATATGAGTTTAGGGTGGTATATTGGGATCAGACAGAGGAAGAGATAAGCTGAAATGTAATCAATCATCTTGAGAGCTAAAGGCGTAAGAGAGAGGAAGCAATACAGGTTTTCAGGAAAAAAAAAAAAAAAAAAAAAAAAAAAAAAAAAAAAAAAAAAAAAAAGCCCCAATCCCCTAATCTTCTGCTTTAGCAATTGACAGCTGCCAGGAATGTAAAAGCAGCATCAATCACAGCTTCTGTTCAGTGAAGGACCGAGGCAGGCGTGTGTAACATGCCGCAAGTGGGACACGTCCCGCAGTTAGAGCAGCCCATAATCACCTTATGCAACATCCGCTTACACTGCTCAAGTGCTTTGCATAGGAAAAGCAGCGGCACAGGAGGCGGCAGTGGGAAGCTGGTTATATATAAACCTTCACTTTTTTTTTGTTTCAGTAAGCGAAATCGCAGTGGGTTTATTTAAAGAAACATTACGTAGTTAAGCAACAGGAGTTGGTGAACTCACAGTGCCTACCAGAAAGAAAGATGTATGCATGGCATAAATATCGTGAGATATTTTATCCTGCAGTCTGTTAGGGTTGTCGATATTTGCTGCGGTATAGATTGGTAGCTTAGGTCTAGGAATAAACATTTCAACCACCGGACAGCTGTACAACTCATGCAAAAGCTCGATGATGCTAAGTCAGGCTACAGCATTCACTTCTAAGAGTTACACACAAGTCACAGGAAACTTGATCCTAACCGATGATGGTCATAGCAAGGTTTGCTATGATGTAGATGCAGAACAAAGTTTGCATCAAGGTCTCCTTTCTCAGATGGAAAAATTGTTGTTTAAAGCAGCATATCTGTTGTTTGCTTACCAAAATCCTGCATGCGCGAGGGAATATTAAATTTCACATCCAAACCTTGTTTAAGAATTTACATTCCATTTCCTGAGGCTAACCAGAAACAAGGTACAAAAGCTTACTAAGAAACCACAAACCTAATTTTCGTTCTGAAAAGTGTCAAGAGTACTGGCCAGAGGTTTCTTTGGGAAATACTTTCTAATATAAGTTTCACTCATAATTTCTAGTCTACAAAACCTTAGCCATAGTGGAGGCAAGCAGAAATGTCACCCAAAGGAAAAACAAGTAAATAAGGTCAGCATGAAAACATCTACCTTTACTTTGGGTCAAGAAGAAAACATTGACTTTTGCCTCTTGCATTATAGCATTGAAACAGAAGTAATGTAAGCATCAAATCAATTTGTAGTGGCCCCATTTTAGATAAACCAGTACCTCACAAGGCACACACTTACACTGGAAAAAGTACAAACTGACTAGAAAAATACTCCATGTTAGTGCTAGGTGTCTAGAGCCTAACTTGGAGTGATTTTACCACTGAAGCCTTTACCTACAGCTCATGAGCTTTACTGATCAATCAATATTTTTTTTATTCTTCTCTCTACACAAGCTATTGAAGACTCCAAGAACACCTCTCTTCTAGAGCAGCCCACAGTTTGGACATAACCCAGGACAGAAAAAAGCACACAATTGAGGGAGAAGGATACAAAATGCTCTCCATCTGAGAATCCTGGTCTCTCACACTTTCCAGGCAGGTATCCCAGCCACTAGATTATTGGCTAAGAGTACCACTGTTTGGCCATATTTAAGATAAAATGCGATTTTAAAAATATTTTTATGTGTGTATGTATATAGTGCAACTCAATCTTTTTCTAAGTACCTTCCAAACAATTTTGGAATGAGTACCTCGAAAGAAATACGTAATGAAATGCCCAGTTACCTCATCCTGTCCAATCAGGCTTAGAGGCAGGTAGCTCAGTTCCATTAAGGTCATGATGGTGGTAGTGTTCAGAAAAGTAACTTTGCATGGCTGGATAGATAAAAAGAGTATCTTTTAGATTAGATGTATCTAGTCCCAGGTGGCAGCTGATGAGGTCTTTTCCGAACAGCAGTTTTGAGCCTAAGTACACACTCTGGATTCTATACACCCTTTCAGTTTCTCTTCAGTTAAGTCTACCCCCATCAGTTCTTCTCTGAAGTGTGGAAATAGATTGTGGGGTGCCACTATAGAGGCCCTTAAAGAACAAACTCTAGGATGCTGAGTGATTGTTCTGGGCACCATAGTTATTTTTTCCTCTCTGTGAACAAGTGGTAACTCCCTCTGTATGAGAAATAAGAACAAATTATTTGGAGGAGAATACAAAGTCCTAGATTTGAAAAGCATTTATAATTTGGTATCAGTAGTCTTATTTTCATTCATTCTGGTAACTAAAAGGCTGTAACAGGGAATACTTTTTACAAAGGATAAATGACTACAGCATAATTCATAATATGTTGTTTTAAAGCCTCCCCTTCGAGCTAGGAAACACAGCCTCCTGTGTGTGTATCACCAGACTTCTGAATCAGGATAAACTGAGATTATCTCAAGATAATTATCTGCAAAGTAGCTTTATCAAGCTCTCCAGTCATCAGTATGGTTAGTCCCACTCTGAAGTGGGCCTAGTTTCTTTCTATTTAGATTGTTTTGGTTTTGTTAATTCATAAATATGCAGGAACAGATTTCATGAGAAACCACAGAACTGAAGTATGTTTCCTTGAAACAAAGCTTTTCAGACCTGCTTTCTCAAAAGGTATTGTAGATACTTCCTGTGTATACACACACGTATTTCCTGATACGTTTTA
Source organism: Phylloscopus collybita (assembly GCA_027886175.1). Taxonomy (NCBI): domain Eukaryota; kingdom Metazoa; phylum Chordata; class Aves; order Passeriformes; family Phylloscopidae; genus Phylloscopus; species Phylloscopus collybita. Next base: position 36,129,303 of record JAJNNQ010000009.1, on the reverse strand, counting down.
TTTGCCTCTTGAGGTCAGCAAGACTTTAGTGTCTTAAAAGTATTTTTCCTCTTCTATGTTCATTTTGAAGATTATTGGTTAATATCCAAACTATGCCCCTTGCTATGAAAAAAAAACCTCAGTTCTGAATTTCAGAATTTTATGGGTATTAATTCTAGTGAAGAAAGCTTTCATGATTCAAAAGCCAGAACAAAACTTTATCAGCTGGATACTAGAGGGCAGGAAAGAGGACTTTGCAGGGTTGTTGAAATCAGATTTTTGCTTCCTCACTGCCATTCACTGACTCTTTCATGGTCAGAGCTTTCCATTTCATTGCTTTCCTTCTACCCCTTACAAGATGAAGATTTGCTCACCTGTGAAAAACACCAGAAGTAAACTAAGCTACGCTAAACCAGATACTCTGTGCTGAGATGTTACAGATCTTTAAGGACAGGGATCTCCAAGACAAGGTATCCATCTAGTCTAGACTGGATTAGCAAATTAGATGGGATGCAATACATGTAGTTCACAAGCTGTTTTCCCTACCCTTCATCATATGTAGTCAAAAGGTAACTGTTTCTGGTACTTCTTTTAGGTAGTTTCAAAGAGCACCTGAGCAGCAAGGGATACGTGTGTTCACTCTCCTCAGTCACCACAACATACTGATAACTAGACTCTACAGTATAAATATAGATAAATTCTAATTTCTGCTCAAGGACTAGTTTTTGCCAAACACAATACCGCATTTCTCTTGACACAAGAGGGAGCCATTTAAATTCTTCTTATTAAAAAAGCAGTGTAAAGGATGAAGACAAAATAAATACCTGAGTACATGAGCGGGCACATTGATGTCCTTTCAGTGTAGACATTGTATTTCTGAACCATAGGTGATTTTGTCTTGCTCTGTGCAACCACAGTGCATGTAGCATCTTCTGGATTTTTCTGTGTGCATTTATCACATTGGGGATGTACTGAATGCAGTGTGGCACAAATGCAGTGAAACTATCTTATTTTAAAACAGTTTTAACACTGTGGTTTATGTGACTGTTCATAATGAATTGCTTTACAAAATTGCCAGCCTTGCTCTCAGGTTAAGCCTCACATAATCCTCAGATCTCACAGAGCCTCTGTTCCTTGGGTTATTAGTGTCTGTAGGGCAGCTCCACATTTCAGGTTCACTGAAGGACACATCCTCCCTTTCATCAAAATAAGGATGAGCAGGAGCTGTGGACAATTTTCAAGGTCAAAGCCAAGACTTGTCTCCGGGAGGGTTGGGAGTGAGCGGTGCTGCAGCAGAGCGCAAAGACACACAGTGCCTCTGCTGACTCATCACCTCACTGCTGCTTGTGCTGACAGGTTGTCCTGGATCCCTGCCAGCTCCCTTTGCAATTCTGCAAGGAAGGCTACATACACCAGGATAAATGAAAGAGTACAGTGCAGGGGGGGAAAGTCATAACTGGAAGAATATTGATTGGGATACTGCAGGACAGGTATTTCCTGAGACAGCCTAGAGGCTTCAGGACACTTGTGTTGTGAATGTTTAAAAAGGATGATGGGTGAAGATACAAAGTAGTCTTTCTATGAAGAACTTGAAGTTAGATAAATATTTTAGAAGATAAATTAATATTATTTAGGCATCAATTTGGTGAGCCTTGCAGTAACTGCTCTTTACAGGAATGAAAACTTACAGCTTGATACTGCTGTAATCCAGCATTTGAACCACTATTATTTAGAACTGGTAGCTAGCAGTAGATTATGATTTTATGGTAGTATTTTACTGCAAGCTAAACCCTTTCTTTCTGCTCTAATTTGAGTACAGGGGAAACCATTACAATTGCATAAATTATGAGTGCTTGGAGCACAGAACATCTACACTATTCTGCATTGAAATTACTTGTTAGTCCTGTGGTTTTACAGAAGTGCAATTTATGTAGGACCATTTGCCATAAACACAAGTTCTACAGATAGCCATAGACATACTATTCTAAGTTGCCTGGTTTACTTGAAATAGAGCCATATATGTTTGAAACACAGTGAGGCACAGTTCATCTGAATGCATTATCCCAGGAAGTTAGGAGTTTTCCTATAACAATCTACTCCTATAAAAGGACTGCTAATGTGAATACCTACCAAAACAATGTTTTCCCTTGTGAAAGTAAACCATAGAGTTAGTAAGTCTAATCCAGTTTTATTTCTGGTTCGCTATTAGAGCCAGGATAGATTGAATCAGGCAACCTAGGTACTATACTTTCAGGGGGGTTATGGTGTTTTTTGTCATATATAGGTATTCTGGTTCTCTTTATCTATAATTTTAACTTTAAACTGCCTGCATATGTAAAAAATACTGCATACAGGTAAGGAGGAAAAAGAAGTATCAAGCCAAATTTGTGCCACTGGAGGCAATAAATGAAAAAGAAAAGTTTTTGGTCTGATACATAAAAGTAAAAGTTATGTTATAGCAAGTCATTTTAAATCAATGACTACTGTGTAGATATCACTTGTGAGGTTTCATATTTCTGATATGCAGGAAGAATAACTTGATAAACATGTTTACCAGCAAGACAAACCCTTCACACATTGTTCTACCATTAGTAGCTCCTAAGAATGGCATGGCTGTCATATTGTATTAGTACACACCACCTCCCAGGCAGCCTTCAGTGTCAGAACCTCAGGACGCTGTTTTCGTGGGACAATTTCCTCACATTGACAGCAAGTCACATTCTGCTGTAACTGGATATTAAGGTGACAGTCAATACAAATAAAGAAATAAGATGCATCCCCTAAGTTCTGGTTGATGGTACTAACATTTTATCTAGTACATATGCTTTGGCTTCTTCCCCCAAGAAATAATGTGGTGAGGAGGTAGAAAATTGTGGCTCTGAGTCACTTCAGCTTAGGATAGAGTGAGTCAGGAACTCAGCAGCCCAGTTGGGAGAATTGATCATGTTCCTGTTATCTGAGAAACACAGAGAATTGCTGGCTATAACTGACAGGCAAGATTCTTCAGGGGCAGGGTAAATCCAGTTTTTTACCATCCTTAGGGGCAATAGTCTAGATTTTCCAATAAACCATTTGCAAATTGTAACTTTTGTAGCCATTATTGCTGTGAGAGTCCCTAAACTCGAGGATTGAGTATATGGTTTAGGGTGAACAATCCAATTATATTTAGCAACTTCTGCAAGAAGCTTTTCTTCTTCATTTTTTTCTGGGCACCCTGGCAACCACAAAACATTAAAAGGAACCAAAACTGGATTTAATGTAAGTCTTAAAGACAGTACTAAAGTATAACATCAACTTTGGACTTGTATTAATATTTAAAATTCATCCCTCAGACCTGCTCAGATGTTTCCACTCCATATGGCTTCTAGTGTAGCAGTACAGTAAACTTCTGCTAGCTAGTAACACAGAATACCACATATTCTCACCATGCCATTCCCAGCTAACAGCTTCAGCGCCTAGGGCTCTGTAGCATTAGCACAGTCTGTTCCCAAATAAGTTACCCTTTCTGTCTATAAGCATGACTAATTAATTCAGGTGCAGCACTGAAGCTGCCACAGCTCCACTCGTTCCAGTCTGGAACTAGTCAGCTGTGATGCTCACCTGGAATTGCTATGCCATGCCATTGCACAACATAGGGAACGCTGAGAAAACGTCCTACTCTGTTTTCTGTGATTCCATTCACCTTTTATCTGCCTTGTTACTATAAACTACCATAAACAAGGCCACAGCAGGAAAATCTGTCTAAAGCCCTCACCCACAGTCATAGCATATGCAAAGAGAATGACTCTGGCTAAGACAGGCTTATGCCCAGTATTGGGAAACAACCCTTCTCTCACTGGGAGGGATAAATGAAAGATAAAAGAAGCCTGGCATTTCTCCTTGATGCTGTAGTCTTGGGCTTTCTGCTCCTTTCATGGAGCTGAACCTGCTCTTAGTGCAGTAACACAATTAGGACAGATTCCACTGGGAAGCAGCAAATACAGTATGTCCAAAAGACATTTCACACCACAGGATGAGCCTGACATACTTCCTCCACTTAAAGGAGCCTACTTAATAGCCCCAAAAGGTAATGAGTACTTCTTTCACAGTAAGATTTTGTCTTTAACATCATCACTGTTCCCTGTTGAGATTTTGTAAATTTAAACTTCGTCTCTGTTGAGATATACTACTTTTCAAAATCCACAAATGCCCACAGCTTTTAGGGATATTCTTGAGTATAATGAAACTACATTTGATTACCTACTTACAGTAGTATGACAGCTTCATATGCCACTAACTTAGTTACCAGCACAACCTAAGCTTTAAGCACTCTTTTTTCATAATATACTGACAAAAATACACAGACATTGCCTCTAGCTTGTGAGCTCATACAGCACCCCTCCTAGGGACTCCTGAGGTAACAGGCAGTAGTACTGACTAGCCAATGTGGCTTTAAAAAAAATACCACATACCTCCCTCAAAGAAAAATCCTTAGCACCCCAAAACAAGAAAAAGCCTTAAAAATGTCCCCATCTAACAACAACAACAACAACAACAAAAAAAAAAAAAAAAAAAAAAACCAAAACAAAAACCCAAACAACAAACACAACACAAAACCAACAAAAAGCCCCACCAAAACCAAACAAAACAAACTACCACACAAAAAGCCAAAGTTACCAAGAGGCTCATGCAGGGCTACACAGATGCAAATCTCCACATCCAGAGAGATCAATTTTCCGGTTTAGAGACCAACAACTGTCTTAATTTTATCAACACCACCTTTTTCAACAAACAGCAGAAGAGTATTCATCTTGCATTGGTGAAAAACTATAGGACAGTGTCTCTCTCCATCCCCTTTGCATGTTATTCTCACAAGAAAACAAAAGTATTTACACAAGAAAAAAATTTAATGATTACCCATTCTATTTAAAAATATATTCTAAGCTTAGGGACACTACATGCAAGATGCCTCAGGGCAGAAACAATTTTGTGTTACATTTAGAGCCAAGTTGTTTCAGTTATACCAAGTAACCCAGATCTTGCCAGTCAGCTCCTTTACATTTGACTTTTTTTAACATACTTTATAGTACTCAATCTCAAAACAGCTTAGCTAGTACCTCTGCTAATCAGCAGTTGTTGCTTCCTCAGCAAAAATACACCAGCTATTGTAAGACAAGCTCCTTATTCTTCTACTTTTCTCAGAGCAGAAGGGAATAAAACCTTCCTATTAAGTTACATGTGCCAGCAGATTAAGAAAACAAACAGCTCCCAATGAAAATTCTTACCATTGCAGGTCACAAAAAAAAAAAAAAAAAATCTCCAAACCTAAAGTAGGCCAAAAAGCTGTTAATTTAGGAAAAGAAGTCGTATACTTTCTTACTAGGAGGCTTGTTCTCTTATATAGTGTGCTCTTCCCAAGGTATCAGCACTGGCTTTTGGGTTAGAGTCTCAGCTGTAGCTGCTTCCTGGCCATTTAACCCCTGTCTTTCTGGTCCCAGTTTTCAACAGATCTAAATGCAAAAAAATTCTTAAGGTTTTGGATTATTTAGTAGGACATAACTTAAAACAGTTGTAGTACCCCACAAAACACGACATATCTCAATATAACAGCTTTTCTCCTGCATAATTTCTTACTTTTTCCCTTAATTGTTCCATTTTCTTTTTTCTACTTACCTTCTCTCCCATTTGTTGCCTATCAGAAGAAATAGCAGGTGTAAAAGTTCATCTGAAAAATAGGAAGCTAGGCAGGGACATCATCACAGAAAATGCATTTATGTATATGGGAGTTACAACTCTTTGTTTTTGTTTTGTTACAGTGACAAGGCTGGCTTAAAAGAATAGCAAAACTTCTTACATTGATTCTACCAGACAAATAATTCTGTGTAACTAGAACTAAATTCTGTGTAATTTAGAGAGAGCTAAATAAGGAAAAGGGGATGAATGAAGACCAGCAAATGGGATGGATATTGCAAGAAGGATTTGTGGAAACTTGCTGAATTACTTCTAGTTGGGCTTTCATTATAATTGGACCATGGTGCATTAGTACCAACTTAAACACCTAAATATACCACTTAAGCACTACTGATTTTTTTCAAATTGGTATCTATTAGGTGCTCAGTTTCTGTTGTCAGTCACGTATGTTCAAGTTTACACAGTGTCATAAGACTTCCCAGAAAAATGCATTAGTTACAATAGTTAATTCTAACATATTCTAAGACATTGTATTATGTACTTTGCTGTATGTGAGCGTTGTGAACAGTAATTATTTTAATTGTCTAAGAAAGAAGGTAGGCACCTGCACTTTTAGAAGGTTCTAGCAAGGCCCATTGTTCAGTTGTGCAAAGTGCTATGACTTTCAGCTGACCAGCTGGCTTTAAGCCATTGAATGAAATAGGCTATAATCTTTGTCAAACACCTTGGTTATATATAATTGTGGAATAACATCTCAGAAACCCTGTAGAATAGCATTTGCTGTCTAAGTCTTCTTAATGAAAAGGTCAACAGTATTTTTTTCATAGAATCACAGAATGGTTTGTATTGGAAGGACCTTCAAGATCACCTAGTTCCTGTCCCCCTGCCATGGGCAGGGATGCCTTCCACAAGGCCAGGTGACTCAAAACCCATCCAACCTGGATGCCCCACTTCCAGGCATGGGGCATCCACAGCATTTCTAGGCAGCCTGTGCCAGTGATCATCACCCTCACAGTAAAGAATTTCTTCCTGATGTAAACCTACTTTCAATCTGTTTGAAGCCATTCCCCCTTGTCCTATCACAACATGCCTGTGTAAAAGGGCCCTCTCTATCTCTCTTCTAGACCCCTTTTAGGTACTAGAAGGCTGTTGTAAGGCCTCCTTGGAGCCTTTTGTTTTCTAACCTGAACAACCCAAACTCTCTCCGCCTGTCTTCATTGGAAAGGTGCACCAGCCCTCTTACCATCTTCATGGACTTCCTCTGGACTTGATCCAACAGGTCCATGTCCTTTTGTGGAGGACCCCAGAGCTGGATGCAGCACTCCAGATGGCATTTCAGAAGAACAATATGGGCAGAATCACCTCCCTTGACCTGCTGGCCACTCTGCTTTTGATGAAGCCCACGATGAGATTGGCTTTCTGGGCTGCAAGCGCATGTTATGAGGTCGTGCCAAACTCCTCATTCACAAATATTCCCAAGTCCTTTTCCTCAAGGATGCTCTCAATTCATACTTTCACAGCCTGTACTTGTGCTTTGAATTGCCCCAACCCAGGTGCAGGACCTTGCAGTTGGCCCTGTTGAACTTCATGGGGCTCTCACAGGCCCACCTTTCAAGGCTTTCCACGGTCCTTCTGGATAGCATCCCTTCCCTCCAGCCTGTCAACTGCAGCACGCAGCTTGGTGTCACAAGCAAATCTGCTGAGGGTGCTCTCAGTAGAGCATCCCATGAAGTAGGCAGGGACTCCAGTGCAAAGCAGGCTCCATGCTCAGTCAGTTATGTGAGAGATGACCATCTGCTAGTCATAAAGAAATTATAGAGAATTTGATTTATACTTTGTAACAAGCTATCGTTTAACTTTGCCATTGTCTTCACTCATATTCACACCACTAATATATTAGCTTTGTTGTGATATGACTAATACATTTTTCCTCATTTTCAACACCCCCTGCCCCTTCCCAGAAGTATATCTTTGCAACATTTAAGTTAACATTCTATGTAAAATAGTTTTTGATTTTGCTTCATTTTGGGGGGAAAAAGTTAAAAATCCGGAATAAATCAAATGAACCAGCAGAAACATAATTTGAAGAAGGCAGGATCATTACACATTTATTATGGTGTGTACATACACCTGGAAACGGATATAAAGCACAATGGACTATTGTCATCGTCCTAAACCTGATGGCACACTCATCATCTTAGTATAACCTGATATTGGTAACCAAGTGTTTTTTGTAGTATGAGACAAAACCCAAGATGTCAACAAAGTGGAGAGTTTTGTCATGAGAGACATTAAGAATTGAAATAATTTTTTAAAAAATCTCTATTTTTTGTTTCTTTAACATGAGAAAGATGATTTAACGACATGGCTACTACCAGTAACAGGAGGCAAGCAGTTAGATTTCCATAAATCAGAAAGAATTAACCTCTTTCAGTTTCATCTTTTCTAAAGCAAATGAAGTACTGTATGATATGGCTGCATTGCTGACTAATAATATTACTTATCAGCAACTCTTAAATCAGTCTATAATCACAAGATTAATTAGTGTAATAATTTGGTTCTTTATTAATTAAGCAATTTGTAGCTAATTGCTAACTCCTTGCGTTTCTCAGAAATCCTTCTCCAGGATGGTGTGTTCTTTCTGCCTGTATATTGCCTCTAGAGGGATGCAGCACAGCTGCTGAATGAGTCCATGTGCTTTTTCAAAAAAGGATGTAAATTACATGGTATCTGGAATTTCTTACATACATGTAGTTGGTGCATGTGGTCTTATTTCCATGCAATTCATTTATTTCCTCTCTCCTATTCAGTTCTGACAATACCTTTGGATTTTACTGAACAGTTGCACAAGTAAAAAATGGATTTCACTTTGTAGGAGCCTTAATCTAGTGGAGAATACAGCATGTGGCTAAAGAAGTTGGGAATCTCTTGTGAGTATCCTTCAGAATAGATAGAATAAGACAGAAAGTGAAAGTTCATTACATCTCACTTTGAACCAAAATGCATTCATTTAAATGAATGGCTTTACTTGGTAGCCATTGTGACCAAAGAGAGTTGTCATGGAAACCTTGATAGGATAATAACTACCTGGACAGAGCTATAAGGCCACAGAGACTGTAATCAGGTTGCCATTTACTCTGGAGGATAAGGGTTTCTGTCTAGTAAAGGAGACTGGAATCAGTTGATTAAAATGAATCTGCTGTAGTAGGTCCCAGTAATGAGATACAGACATTTTTTCTTTCAAATAATTTTTTTCTTTTCTATCAAAGACAATTACTGCATGGCACTTTGATTTATTCACTGGTAAAAATATTCTAAAGCTGTTTAGAGGAACCAAAGTATGAATGCTAAAGAGGGTTTTGTTCCGGAAGTTAATTTTGTTCAAAGTTCTCCTCCCTTCCACATTGTCTGCACTCTTGTTGTAATTACCATGATTGTGTTCTTTCCTGTTAGGCTGGATATCTCTGTATTGCACTGCCTTACACAGTGTACACATAACCAAAGTGCCAATTACACCACTTGAGATAAATATCATCCTGTACAAAAAGAATGTGCTTAATTTGTCTTGTTTAATTTGAGCACTTCACAGTGCAAGTGCAAAGGGCTCAAATAATCACACAATTGTAGTTGAAAATGTTTAAAAAGTACTTGAAGTACTTTTGTGAAACAGATGATTGGGAAGCTTATCCAGTCCTCTGCGTCAGTCATACTACTCTGGTTATCCAGGAATTCAGAATTCAAGCTGAACGTAGATACTTCTATACAATTTTTGGAGCAGTTTTCTGAATTCATTACATTTTTATGTAGTTACTACAAGAGAAAGAAGATGGGAACTAAAAAAAAAGCCATTTTTTTTTCAAACTGGGTACTAGGACTCTGAATCTCTCCAGGATCATGGCTTACCCTTTAAAGCTATATAAGGTAACCATTCAGAAGCATCCGCTTCTTTACACTGGCATCATGTTGGAGACAGTTGTGTCTTAGATTGTAGACATCCCTTGTAGGATGGTTAAAAATAAAATTGCAATTCAAACTGGCTCCCTCTGAGTTTCAAAACTGTCATGAAAGCAATCTGTTCACACAGTACTGCTATACAGAAGGATGGAATGCAGTCAGGATGTGAATAAGGGTGCTATTGAGCAGCACAACACATCCTCTGTAATACGACATGGAGAGCACATCAATCTGTGCAGACCAAATGGGGTCGAGCGGGAACTGTAAATCCTTTATGTGCCCCCTAGTAAATATGTCCTTCCTCTGAAAGCAAAAGTACTAAAAATACATAGGGCTTCCAAGGAACTCTGCTATTTGGTCTTCAAAGCTGATGCTTATGCAATTCTGGTCAAATATCTGCATGCGTAAGGCAAATCAGTGGATCCAGTCAAGTGGTTGGTACACTGGAAGACTCCCTAAATAATATTCCTTTAAGCAGATATTTACTGACTGGAAAAAAATCATGTATGGACAGAAGATAATGGAGTGGAGGATCATTTTTGCACAGGTGTTGAGGAAGAGTGAGGAGAGAGTCTGTGTTTATTTACTTAAGTATTTTTTCTGCAGAGAGTAAAAGATTCATGAAACAATCTCTGGGATGGTTGAGTGTAAGTAACTCTGAAACCACAAACCAGCCAAGTTGTTCCTCTTTTGAGAACACTGGTCTCTGTACAGATGTATTTGTATCTCTGAAGAGAACAAGTAGTCTAACAGGGTGTCTGAAGTATCTATAAGACCGCTAGATATTTACATATTCAAACGAAAATCTAAGTCTTGATTTCACCTACAACTGGATTAGATTCCTGCTGTTTGTCCTTGACTCAGGATCAATTTAGAGTCTGGTTTTTGCTATCCTTACTCAAATAACATGCCCCTTAGAGGACAAACCAGTTAGAGTTTGTGAGGTGTCTTATTGCTTTCTTCAGAGCATTAAAAATAGCAGTTCAATACAGTATTTAATCCTGCACATGAAAGGTTTCGGTGTTAGAATGGATGATTGTTTCAGGTTACAAACCTGTTAAAGACTGCTTTGTTATCTGAATTAGCTGAAAGCAGGTATGTCTGCTATATAAATTGCAGTAATAGTGCAGCCATGAAATAAATGTCCCCCAAGACAAATCCAGCCACTGAATGATTCTAACTGCAGCATAATTCACTAATGTGAGCAGAATAGCAGTTAACAGTCATATAATGACTGAATCATTACTGTGGAAACCTGTACTGCTATTTCTACCACAAATCCTGCATTGGTTTGCATGTCGTAAGGAGACTCTGTCCTTTTGGAATGTTGTTCTATCTGTATTCACTGTTGTACTTTAACCTTCAACAATTTAAAAATATACAAGGGATATCTTTATGAATTGTCTTCCAAAAAAGTACCATGTACAATCTTCACCTGAGACAATTTCATACCTATTTACAAACTGGGAAAGGATTATCATTCTTCTAAGTGTTGGGAGAGAATGAAGAAAACGTGTAATTTGAGTTTACATTTTAAGCATTGCAGTTGTGACACTTGTGCATAAACCGGGTCAAGATGATTTGGGTGATAAGAAAGAACTGCTTAAAATGTTTTTCACAATGGTTAGTCCTAGACTGTAGCCTGTCAGTTTATTGCAGGAAATCAGTTGCTGTCTTACAGAGATAGGTATTTTGTATTACCTATGTTATCTTTACAGTGTTTCCAAGAAAAAACTTATGATGGGCTGGTAATGTAAAAAATTCCTCATAACTGATTGTCTATTTGTCCAAAAGATTTATGTATTTGTGTCTTCCATCAAAACTTGTGTAGAGGAAATCTCTCTTTTTTGTCTTGCAAAACTTGATTGTGTATGTAAAAAATTCATGTGTCTCTCTTCTGGGATATGGTAACTGAATAAATTTGCATAAATTCAAATTTTACTCAGGCTCTCCAACACTTTCTAATTCCCTGTCTTAATTTCTGGTGACCACTACTCTAGGAAGAGATGTCTTTTTGGCTCATTGAGTTAGATACGGGAATGAGGAAGCACTGCAGGAGTATTCTGCGGGAGTAGTTGCTAAAGAAACATATCTCAAGGAGTGATACAACTTACTTCATATTTGTTGAACTCTCTATCAGTAGGAAAGCTGTGACTTTGTTCAGTTCTAAAATATGATATGTTGTCATATTTGAAATACGATATTCATCTCACAGAGGCTAGCTTTTGCTAAATTAAATTCATACTACTAGAGCAGTTCTGAATTATAATGTACAGTTGAAAGATTCTGTCAATATCTGAAAAAAGCTGTGCTAAAATTTTATTCTTTCTGCAGCAGTAACTTTATGGTGGTCCATGAATTCAATATTGCCAATGGAAATTGCTAGCAATGTAGCCTTAGGCTTTGACACTTTGGTTATCTGAGACATGGATATTCTGAGCTTTAGTCAATGTCTAAGGAATTGATGAATATTCATAAATTATTAAGCTAAATACGTCCCCAAAAGTAGAGTAGTGGAAGGAAATAGATTCTATTTCTGCTTTTCCTATTTTGTGCTAGTCCTTACCGCTTCTGAATTGCAGAAGTAAATGTTGACTTCAGTCAAAGTAAAAATCATCTTTCTTGGTTATCTTGTATGCCAGCAGTCAGGTTCTCTTCCCATGAACTGCGCTGTTGCAACACACCTGGTGCACACCAGCTGGGAAATAAATCTTATGCAAGTTTAAAAGTCTGATGAAAATATGTGTTGTTACAATAATAGTAGGTAAAATTGCACTTTTTCTTCTAACTTCATTTGTGCTAGAGCTTCTTATCTTCCCATTTTCCTTTCAATCCCTTGATTACATTTACAGTGTCAAGATCCATATGATAATGTCTCTTTCTATCTACAAACCAGATTTTGTAGCTACCAGCATATGAAATAAACTATTTGATCAGTCCAAGTGTCTTTGGATCCCTGATATGAACAATCTTTGCTCATTTATATTCAGTCATCTAAAAGCAGCCTATGAAATTGTGTCTTTCCAAATCTGTTGGTAACATACTGTTGCCACTCTCATCATTCCTTTCTGCTATATGATGGCTCAGAGTGTAACTGGCATTTCATAGGTGTTTGGTTTCTTAACCTGAGTCCTAGGTCTCAGGAACTCTGTCTATACTGATGAATTGCTTTTTTTAGACTCTCATAGTGTTAGTAGCTCTTAGAATGCACCAGTTCTAGGTATTTGGGTTATTGGTATGTCTTGGGAAGTGATGGTTTTCAGTCTTGTGTGCTTATCATCTTTTTACTGTGACAAAAAATATTTGTATTCCTTTTATATAGCAATACTAAGGCAATGCAAAATTACTCTGAATTCACTTCCACAATACATCAATGAAATTATTTTAGCATTACCATTTATTATCACTGTACATTCTGTCATTGTATCCATTATCATTATTGTACATTTGCTCTGGCCAGAGAAACAATATATCAATTATATATATATATATGTATGTATGTATGTATGTATGTATGTATATAATAATACATATGATATAAATTTTCTATTTCTGAGTTAGAAGTAGCAATATCGTGATCCACAATTTTCAAACATTGATTCTACTAGGTTTCCCATGATTAGGAAATAGTCCCTGAATTGGAAGGCCAGGTTAAGCACATTTAGGTTTCTGGTGCCAAGAAAGAGAGGAGTATTCCATGATTGTCCTCCAGACCATTCTCTTAAATGTCTTCCTCCCTGGAAACAATACACACAAAATGAGTAATGCATTCCCTGGTGTGGACCCAGGCACATGTAGTTGCACCCAGGGAATGACAGGTGCTCTCAAATCCCATGATAGAGGCAGAACCACAAAGGCCAGAACACATTTAGATTAATAAAAATATATTCTGTATCTGTAACAGATTATCTGAAAGGAAGCATATTCCTCAAGTAGCTAATTTTTCTTTTTTTCATAAAAAAAAGTTAAAATGAAATAATTTTATTTGTAAGGAATATTCTGGCAATACATGGAAATTAGAATATTTTAATTTGCCTTTTCATTCCTTCTTTCCTGATGTTGAAATGGCTGGATTATTTTCATCAGTAAAGATTGTAAAAGGTGCTGGTGAAACCTTGCAAATGACCTTTGAATTTACAAAGACAGCCATTTAATTTTGTTGTCATTATGAATTGTTACTGTTGGGATAGCATTTTTTATGTCATCTAGTTTTCTGTGCAGTGAGCTAAGTGCAGAGCTAGAAGGAGTTTGCCTTCCACAAAATTTAGTTCAAAGTGTTCCTGTAATTTTGTTTTTTGTCAACAAGCTATAGAAAATGGTAATTGATGAAATGTATGTGTGTCCATTCAATAAGGTGATTTGAAATAGGCTGAGACTTCTAGGTGGGGAGAAGAAACAATTATTGAATGTCAGCTAGTGAGAGGTACTCACTTTATTGACCAGTCAAGTGAAGTTGTAGGAACAACACAGGTGTTTCTTTCATGGCTACACCAACTGTGATGCCATGCATAGTCCATAATCTCTCCTGTAAGGTGGAGCATGTGCATATGTATAGATTAATTGTTGAATAGTCATAGGAAAGTAGGAAGAGGACTGAAATGATCTCTGTGTCACTAGGTTTAGCCTCCAGCTGTTTTTAGAAATCATATCATAGAACATATTAGAGTCCCTTTCATGGACAGCTTAAGATGTATTTTGAAGTGGGTGATATTTCTAGTGCTCACTAGTTTTGTTGGAAGCCTCTTGCAAAAAGGCATTTTACTGATTAAAGGAGAAGCCTCTTCCTAATTCTGACCAATGTATTTGTGGCCATTATGAATCCATTGGTCCTTTTGCCAGTATTCTTTAGCCTAGATTGATCTCTCCTTGCTGGTGCTCTGCTATCCAATGTTGTGGCAGGTGGACTCTGACTGGATGCCAGGTCCCCACCAAGATGCTCTACCATTCCTCTCATCAGCTGGACAGGGAGAGAAAATATAATGAAAAGCTCATGGGTCAAGATAGGGGCAGGGAGAAATCAATCAGCAATAATGTCAAAGACAAAACAGACTTGACTTGGGGAAATTAATTTATTGCCAAAAAAATCAGAGTAGAATAATGGTAAATCTTACTAAATCTTAAAACACTGCTCCCGAACCCTCCCCCATCTTCTCAGGCTCACATTCACTTCCCATTTTCTTTACTTCTCCCTCTAAAACAGTGCAGGGGGACAAGGAATGAGGGGTGTGGTTACTTCTCACATTCTTTACCTCCTCTTGTGTGAGATCCTTCCTAGGAGAAGGCCCTCCTCAATCATCTCCAATGTGAGTTCTTCCCATGGACTGCAGTTCTTCATGAACTTCTCCAACATGAATCTCTTCCACAGAGTGCAGTTCTTCAGGAGCAGACTGCTCCAGTGTGGGTCCCCCACAGGGTTACAAGTCCTCCTAGCAAAACTGCTCCAGTGTGGCCTCCTCTCTACATAGGTCCACAGGCCCTGACAGAAGCCTTCTTCCCAAGGGACCATAGCTTCCTTTAGGCATCCCCTTGCTCTGATGTGGGGTTTTCCATGGCCTTGCAAGTGGATCTTTGCTCCACCATGGACCTCCATGGGTTTTAGGGCTCAGCTGCTTCACCATGCTCTTCATCACTAGTTGCAGAGGAACCTCAGCTCTGGCACCTGGAGCACCTCCATCCCCTCCTTCTCCACTGACCTTGGTGTCTTCAGAGCTGTTGCTCTCTCTGGCTGCTGTTTTTTTCTGAAGATTTGTTTTCTTCCCTTCTTAAATCTGTTATCCCAGATGTGCTACCACCATCACTGATGGGCTCGGCCTTGGCCAGTGGCCTGTCTGTCTTGGAGTTGGCTGATCTTGGCTCTGTTGGACATGGAGAAAGCTTCTAGCAGTCTCTCACAGGAGCCACCCCTGTAGCCCTACCACTAATAAAAAACTGCCCTTCAAGCCCAATGCATATGTGGTATCATAACTGGCTTAATTTTATTTTTCCCAGTGTAAATATGTCAGTGTCTCTAAGTCTTCCCTCAGAAGACAGAGAAGCTGTCTATTCTTTTGATTATGTTTGAAGAATTCTCTGCACCTGATCCAGTTTATATCTTTTTTAACATAGATGTTTAGAAGTATAGACAGCATTTGTGCTGCAACGCCAAAATACAATAGCATTATACTTTACTGGAAATAGTTTTCTTGATGCATCAGTTGTCTTTTTCAAAGCTGTATCAAATGGGTGTCTTGGGTATCCTATGATGGTCGTCCTTTTTCTGTACTGCCTCCAGTTGTCTATATTTCACAGCAGCCCTCAAATGCATAACACTGTATTTTGCAGTATTAAAATTTAATCCAGTTTCTATTACTTCAGTCCTCAAGGTCATAGAGCTCTTTGTTTATGACATTCTGGTACTCAGCCAAGACTTTTGCTGCTTTACAGTTTTACATTAGCAAACAGTAATTAATACTTGTATTTTTTTGTGTCCAGGTCATCAGTAAAAATATTAAGAAAAGACTCATCCTCAAATGGATCCTTGAAGATCTTCTTTAAGACTTGCCCCTCACATGAGTAGTTCTACTTTCAATACATACCACTATGTTCTGTTGAGGCCATTTCTTACCTACCTTGCATTTCTTGTGCTCATTTCCTTCATCATGTCCAAGTAATACTCCATGCATTGCAAGTCAGTGCTGAAAACAATTGTGTTCCTTGGAGGTGTACGCTTATCTTTCCAATCTTTTCTGAAGTATAGATGTAATCTTTTCCAGTTCCATTGGTTTTATTCAAAATACTATAAGTTATTTAGGGGAAAAAACAACAAACTAGGCAAAAATCATCTTTCAGTAGAGACCAAGGAGACAGCTAATAGATCCTTTTCTCTCTGTGTGTATCTATCAGTATGAATGTGTGGGTACAGAGAATGATGGGGGCAGACTTCCAGAGCCTTTAGGAGCCCCAGCCATGTATCTGTGCAGCTGTCTTCATCACCATCAGATTCACATGGCATCTACTCCTTGTTTTGTCAACACTGATATTTAGGAAAATCATTGTGCTTGCATGGCTTTGTGTTATTGAAAACAGAGTATTTCTTCTCTTGGAATCTGTAGTCTTTCTAAATATTTATGTGGGATCCCCTAGAGTCTTAAAACACTATCTTTTGTGTTTTAGTGTAAGAAATATTTTATTGGTACTCCGTTTCTCATATCTGTGATATGTGGCTGTAAATCCATGATGCTCAAGTTTGTCCATTCACAAAGGTTTATTATTTTCCCTTCATATAATATGGGACTGACTACAAGCAAAGGTGCCAGCCACAGTTGGCCTGGTCTCAGAAGAATGTTCCTAATTAGGTAATAACATTTCTTTGTGGGTTTGTCCTCCTCGTTTCACTGGACATCTCTTCTGGTACAAAGTAGTACCCTGACATCATGGTAGGCAGCAGTCCAATGGTGTCTTGGTCTTTACCAATGCATCAGTCTTTCACTTAACTTCCACATACTTAAATTAATTACTTGCATTCTGTGTGAGCCAATATCATCTTCAGTCAGATGGTGATTCTGAAGTCTAATCACCGTGTCTCTCCTTCTAAAGAGAACTAATTTACATTTAACATAATACTGTACAGAAAAGATATTTTCTGTCTCATCTGTATTCAATAACAAATCTGTGCTTTTCAAATGGAGATGGAAAGAAGATCCTATGAACTACTACAAACCTACAAATGCTTCTGGTAGAGTAGGAGCTGGCATCATTCAGTAACCCACCTGCATTCTAAAAGTTAAGATTAATGGGGAGCTTGTGCAAAATGTTATTGACTGGCCCTTGGAGCCAGCTAGACCACCAGCATGGATCCTATAAAAGCCTTTTCCCCCACAGAAGAAAATTCCCTGTCCTAAAATGGAGATGCTCTGATGTCCATTCACTTTTAGCATTTCTCTGTTTCTGTCTAGTGTAATCAATCTTATTCAAAAGCTTTCTTTCATATTCTAGTCAGGAAATGCCAAAGGGACCCTCATCTCAGATGAGGTCTTTAAGGGCTATTGATAGTGCCTATAACCTTTTCCAGCACCAGGATTTGAACCCAAAGTTAGTGGGAAAAGGCAGACCCTGAAATTAATGTTTTTAACCAGTGAGTGTAATTAGCCAATAGAGCAGCTTCTGGTAGGAGTAGCTGAACCACAGTCATTAAAATGTCAAAGACTTACTGTGTTTTTGTTTGTTTCCTTGTATTTAATGTGAGCCATATGGCAATGAACAATACTTCATTTTGAGTATCCAAGAAGGGAAACTCTTATTAACAAAAGCTTTATAGTAGCATGTGTGAAAGAGAGCTTTCATTATATTTGTAGGGTTAATTTATATGGGGTAATGTTTGGTCTCAGTTAATCCATCTGTCCAACATTTTAACAATATTTTAATGAAATGAGTCAGATGTCAGTGTAGAAAGAATTGCCTATTTTAACCATTGATTTTCAGTAAAGTACTGAGGAACAAAAAACTGAAAACCCAGTTCTAAAAAAGGGGAATTGCAATGATCATCATTGATTTTAACAGGGTCAGGATTTTATGGAGCATTTATATTTCAACAACTAAAGTAGCAAAATAGAAGTTGATACATATTCAAAATTACCATTAAGTGTGTAAGAGGCAGTTACTGTAAAAACTGCAATTTTCTCATATGTAGTGGCTCATAATGTTTTATAGTGTTTTATAATACATAACCAAAAAAACTCCACAAGAACACGACCTTTGTAAAACATGTATTGTCTCTCAGCTTCCTTCCTAATTCATAATAGTCACAAAGCTGGTCCACATCTGTCATTGCTAAATGAGAACTGAAATGATATTGATCATTTTTAGCCCTTCGACAAAAAGTTTCTGGCAGATACTAATCTATGTTCATTACATACAATTTTTAGCTGCATGGTGAATCATTTGATTGATTACTGCTGGTGAAGGATCTTAACAGGACTTGGACTTCAGTGGTCTTTGTGGGTCACTTCCAGCTCAGGACATTCTATGACTCTATGATCAGGGCACTACTAGACCTTAGTTGTCCTGACCAACCTCCCTGTTTGGCCTCTGTCTACACCTCTGTCCATGGGCCTGGGAGCCTGATTTCAGCTTAGCCCAGGGCCTTCAGTCCCTGTCTGAGCCGTATCAGAGGACTGCTGGTTTCCAGCTCAGCCACAGCCCTTCCTGGCCATGGGCTCTGTTGATCAAGACCCTAAGCTGAAGGTTGCTTTTATGTCTTGACCTCAGACCTGCCTCATCACCCGGAATTTTCCTAATGATCTGCACTCTTGGTTGAGCTTGGCTGCCATCTCTGGGTCTGTCCTGCCCTGCCCTGTTCACCTTTCCTGGGTACTGTGGAGCTGGGCCCTGGCTGGCAAGACACCTGATCTGCTGGCTGGACATCATGCTTCCACCTTCCCATCCCTTAGGGAGCAACCAGACTTTATTGTACACTGCTGTAACTGTCTACAGAAAAAGATAGAAAAACTTGGATTCAGCTTCTGTTCCAGTGGACAAAGAGATGTTGCTCATGGATGTTGGGATCATGGGTTGAATCTTTACTAAAAAGAAATCTGAGGCAGAGTAGTTTAATTCTGGTAACTAAAAAAGATTTTGTTTAATGGTTACATTCATGAGTCTGTGGTTAAGGAGTTGTTACAGAGCTGTGCTTGGCCGTGGGCAGCAGAGTTGTATCTGTTTGGGACTGTACTTAGCAAACTTACAGATAACGCTCAAATCTATTGCAAAACAAGAAGCTTTTATCGGGCTGTCATTTCTTGACTTTAGAATACTTAGGTATCACCTAACTACCTCAAGTGGCTGGGTGGGCAATTCCTGCATTCATGATTTACTGAGTCTTTAAAATGTCACTGTTTTAGACCTTCGAGTGCATTTATGGCCAGATAGTGTTTTAGTTTCTGTGGCTTTGGGGGGCCAAAAGCTTTTACTTATCTTGCACAACATTCCTATCCCACCCCCTCTCCTTATTATGTGTGTAACATTTTTTGTTATCCAACTGTTACATCTAGCAGTACGTGACTCATGGCCCATTGCAGCTCAGTCAAATGTCACTGTTATGAATATATTGCAAGTGAGCCTGCCTTGCACATCTTTGGTGCAATATTTATTATTCAGCTCTTTCTGGAGTGAGTGGAAAGATACCCATGAGGCTACAAAGACATTTGGAGTAGGTCTGAGTCTGTCTTTAGTGTGCCTGACTACTGTGCGATAACAAAAGGCCTATTTTTACACTTGGTAGTCATCGCTTTTATAACTTTAATGTGGTCACTACTGGTGACTAAAATGGACCAGTGTACTCTGGTTGCAAGATTTTACACACTCAGGGCCTCTGAAGAGCTCATAGATTTTCACATGGGCTAAACAACCAGTTAGATTAAGAACACCTTGTCTACTTCTTGAACAAGAGGGCTGTAGCAGAGGCCCGCTGCATTGTCACCCATGATGGTCTGCCCACAAGTCCTAATGTGAAAATTGCCAGCTGGCTTATGTCCATCCCTAGAGCTCTGTGCATTTGGCTACTCTCAACATAAAGGGCAAATTGCTGACCTTCCCAGTCTCTCCTTCCTTGCCTTTCTTTCTGAATTTTGCTTTAATCCTCATTAATGGCATTTCATTCCTGTTGTCTTGAGTTCTTTTGCTGGTTTACATACCTGTGCCTAGGCCCACAATTGGTTTTTCCCATATTGTCTTGTTCCCACTCTTTTGAGTCTCTGTCTATCTTCCTTTGTTAATATTTTGAATTCAGTATCTTCACATCTGTAGCTATCTGGGAATAGTGGAAGATATCTCAGTAGATGCACTTTGATGCCATTCCCTCAGTTCCTTAGATGCACCTTTTCCTCTATTGTCTTCCATGGCCCTCAAGACTTACTTTTTTCTAAGGCAGTCCACTTGAAACAAAACCTGTTTTCTTATTGTCTCAAAGCATTGTTATTACTTAATCATTAAGTAAAATTGTGGAGGCACTGATGATTTCTTAAGAAAAATCTGTTTGTTTAATATCAGTCGGGATAATCTGTGATGTGCTAGTTTATTGATGCTCTGCATGAAGGGATTGAGCTTACCAGTAGTAAATTTACAGATGATACCAAGTTGGGTGCAAGTGTCGATCTGTTGGAGGAGGGCTTTGCAGAGGGGCCTGGATAGACAGATAAGCCAAATCCAACAATATGAGGTTTAACAGATCAAGTGCTGAGTCCTGCATTTTGATCACAACAGCCCCATGAAGCACTACAGGTTGGGGACAGAGTGGCTGGACAGCCGTCAGGCAGAAAGGGAGCTGTGGGTGCTGGTTGACTGCGACTGAACATGAGCCTGCAGGGTGTCCACATTGGCCAAGAAGGCCAATTGTATGCTGGCTTCTATCAGTAATAGTGTGGCCAGCAGGACCAGGGCAGGGAATCTTCCCCTGTACTCAGCACTGGTGAGCCTGCACCTTGAGTACTGTGTCCAGTTCTGGGCCCCCCAACTTAGGAAGGACATGGAGGGGCTGGAGTGTGTCCAGAGAAGGGCAATGGAGCTGGTGAAGGATCTGAAGCACAAGTCCTATGAGGAGCAGTTGAGGGAGCTGGGGTTGTTTAGCCTGGAAGAGGCTCAGGAGAGACCTTATCACACTCTAAAAGTACCTAAAAGGAGGTTGTAGCTGAGGGTGGGTTAGCCTCTTCTCCCAAGCACCCAGTGGCAGGACAAGAGGACACAGTCTTAATCTGCACCAGAGGAGGTTTTGGCTGGGCATTAGGAAGAAGTTCTTCAAGAAAGAGTGATTGGGTATTGGAATAGAAAGGGAGATGGTGGAGTCATGATCCCTGGAACTGTTGACGAAAAGTCTGCATGTGGCACTCACAGCTGTGGTCTAGTTGACAAGGAAGTGTTAGGTCATAGGTTGGACTTGATGACCTCAAAGGTCTTTTCCAACCTAGCTGATTCTGTGATTCTGTGATTTTGCGATTCTGTGAGTATGAATAGGTTCTGGGCTTGGTTTTCATGGAGTTCTGTTTCTTCCAGACAGGCCCAGCCTATTCACCTTTATATACAGTCAAAGAAATCCCATGTGCAATTTGCTGTAAGTAATATGATTAAAATGTACCTTTTTAAAAAGTGTTAACACATTTGATATGGTTACATTTGGCCTGTGCCAGTTTGTGTGGGCTCACTCATTTAGCAGAGCTCCTCAATAGCTGTGATATCTCAGCAGGAGGTTTTTTCCTGGCTATCAGAGCAAAAAAGAATTGACTAGCTCAATTTTAAATCTGGGGAAAGAAAACAACATAGAATAATTAAAATTATTTACAAGACAAATGATGCAAATGGTTGGAGCAGTCATCATATGTATTTAATCCCTGCTTAAAATTTTTACTTTTTTAGAAGCAGAAGAAAACTGGGTAATACTGATTTTATATTTTCTCTTTGGTCTGACATTTATTCATTTCTACTGCAGGAGGTGCAAATTCCCTTAAAATAGTATTTGCTGAAAATACATTACTTGTATTGTGCTGTAAAATACAGCACAAATGAGTATTTTGAATCCATTGCTCCTAGTTGACTGGTGTTCTTTGCTAAGCCTTGAAATTATCTAATTGATTCTTCATTGAGGCTGATGTGAATTAAGACTACCTCTGCAGAAATAAGTGGAAGAATAGAAAGATAAGAGCATGGAGAATAAGGCTTAACATCTCTGGAGGGAGGTGACATTTTTGTCTTAAAAGACTGTCAGCTCTTATAGTATTTATGACTGATTCTTGGAAGACAAATGCCTAAAATTAAATGCTTCAGATTTGCAAGTGACAAATGAGTCATGGGTAGATGCAGAGAAAAGTAGAAAAACCAGCAATGACAGAATGTGGGTGTTAAGAATAATGAAAAATAAATCTGAGACCTGATAGCTGAATATTCATAACTAATCTCATTCTCATTCATTTCAAATTTTTTAGGAAGATGCTATTTGAATTCCATTAGCTAGTTTTTCAACATCAGCAATCCCAAGTAAGTTGAATAATTTGCTATCCAAAAATAGAAAAAATAGAAAAATATTAAATTTCAGACCTGAAAATCTATACATGTCAAAATTGATAATTAAAAAAAAATTACTTTTTGGAAGGAGATCGTGTGTGTTTCTCAATCATAATAGGTTCCCATTGTCCATGACTTTATAGCTATTTTTTAAAGTATTAATAATAGTTTGATGGAGTGCATCTGTTCTTCATTATTTCTCCCAGAGCCTTAGTTTGATCTTCACAGTACTTTCAACAGGATCAACTCATCCAGATATCTGGTTGCTTAGTCTGATACTAAGGTGATAACAATAAAATTTGTCATGTGAAACCGTGGGATCATATTCCAGTGCCTATTTCCTCTCCTGGAAAGGCTGTGTGTAACTGGCAGGCATGTCTCTAGGGAGTTATCAAAGAGGATGCAGATTGGAGGGGTGATAGCAGCCATCTTTGCAAAGATGTCACTCCCTGAGGTGAGAAAATGAAACACATGAACAAAGCAATTTCTACACGAATGCATCTTACTGCCCTGCAGTCAGGTTCACTTTTCCTTTCAGTCTTGAAAGATGTGCTGAATGAAATAGCAGATAATAGCATCTATGTATTTAGTGGCTGATACACTGAGAACGCATTTCACAAATTCAGAATATGTTTTTAAAGAAATTAGGTTTGAAAACTGGTCATCATACCAACATGGGAAAAAAAAATCACACTTCAACTTCTGATGCCAAAGGAGTAAATAGACTGCTGTTAAATTTTGGGTTTTGATTACAGGCGAAATATCTTTGTCAGTGCTTTGCTAATTGTCACTAAATATTCTGATCCTGTTGGAGACAGGAGTGCACAATTCCTAAACTTCATGTGTTAAATGCTCTTCAGGAAAAAGTGTACCTTCTGTCTCAGGTAACAACAAGAAAACTTTATTTTCTGGATGTAATGTGAAAAGGAAGGAAAAGACTTCTAAAGAGGGGAATTATTGTGTCCAGTAAATCTATGCCTGGCCTTCTGTTGGGACCCCTCTATGCTGCACTGAGCAGTTCTAAAAGTAATTGAGACCAACCTAAGTCAGGAGGATTCCTCTGGAATAGATCCAACACTGAACACTGTGCCCCCTGCTTCTCCCTTTCTTCTGATCTTTTCCCTTACTGGCTGAGTTGCAATCCCAAGTGATTGCAGTCCACTTGAATTGTGATCATTTACATGGTCAATATGAGAACCCTCATCTTAGTGTTTAGTAAAGGTGATTAAAAGAAAAGGGTGAAATGCAAAGGGTTAAATGAAATTAAAGAATTAAATACCATCGGGTGATTAAGTGAAGAAGTGTGTCCAGTGTGATAGAGATACTTGAAGACTTACTCATAGGGGATCTCACTCTTGCCTCACTGGAATTCAAGGCTGGCTCCAATGAAGACTAGTAGCACCACCATTAAAAAGCCACAGGACTTGATGACTCAGTGGCTGGTACTTAATTTTCTTGGTCTAACAGTAGTATGAGTGCTCTGCATCTATAGGTAGGTCAGGTCCTTTTCTCCCTGCCAGTTTTTCTGCTGCCACTTCTTTGATGGCTCTACTCTGAGGGATTTTTCTACTCTGAGGGTTTTTTTTTCTTAGGGTTGTTTCTTCCTTCCCCTCTTATGCTGTTGTAGAGACTTTCTCTCATACTCTTTTCAGGCTGCATGGAGTAAAGGTGCTGTTTCAAAAGATAGTATCAAGGAGTTAGTATTTTAAAATTTAAAATAAGAATTTGCTTGGAGCAATCCTTGGAGAGTTTGAAGCTGAAATATGTTTCCTCACTGAAAGAGATTGCCCTTCTATTGTGTGAGCATAGGCTCAGGTATGGGACTTGAAGACTTGGGAAGAAATCAAATTAATTCACAGGCCATAGAAATTCAGTGTTCTGTTAATTAGCATTAACACCACCGGGGAGACAAACTTAACAAGCAGCGAGTTGAAGAAGGTGCACAAGCACATCAAGATAGATGTGATTGTAAACTGATGACTAAAATCAGTTTCATCAGGAAATTAAAGTAATATTCAAAGTTTGAGTGCTTCTGAAGTATTTTCCATTGGGCTTCTTTAGGTCATTCGGAACCAAAACACAAATCATCTGAAGAACAGAGGGTGATACTTCTTTAAGCAATGTTGCTGGAAGATTTGGACTAGTCCAGGAGGAAAGGACACACAGCTTCTCAGTTTGACCTTGCTTCTCCTTTATAATCCAGTGCCAACTGCAATGTAAAAGCATCTTCTACGCTTCACAGCCTCTTCTTTTAATGTAGGTGCTCTCATAATCGTATTTGTACTTAATTCTTGAGGACTTGATCCTTCAATCTTTGCAGGAATTAACCCGTGTTGGTTTCAGCTGCGATACTGAGACAAAAGACATGATCAAACTTGTCACCAAGCCACTGTCTGTGTTTGTAACAAAGAATATTTAATGCTGTTTAAGTTTTCCCTGTAGCCTTTAGGCTTGGTGGTATACCTAAACTAGACCTTTCTTCAGACCAAATCTTGGAAACTCCCATATACTTTGCTTGGTATTCTTTCTCTTCCATTTCTTTTACACTTCTGTGCTTGGATCAAACTGCAAGACCATGGGTATGCCTTACAGTCAGAATTAAGAATTTCAGAGAGCTAATCAAGTTTGGTTTTCCTCTAATGAATTCAAGGGTTGTAATTTGGATTTAGGCACAATGTCAGTTAGTTGTTTATCAAATGAGTGAACAGGGCCTGGTCCTTCAAGTAAAGTTTTAAGAGTTTGGCAAACTCCACTACTGAGACTTGTGATCTCTGTTTAGAGGTTGGCCAAGTCTGTAAAGTTGCCAATTTAATGACCTTTCTAATATCCTTATCCTCTTATGCTACCAGCTTTGGTAAAATGCAAGTTTTCAGTCCAACTTTGGCACATTGGTAGGTATATGGTAGCCTTTGGCAGTGAGTTCCTTGGTTTTATTTCTGTTTGAGTAAAAATACAATTAATCAATTGGGACTTTACTTTCTTTTTGTTTGATTGTATATGTCCTTATTCTGTCACAAGTCAGAGACAATATCTGCTCAGTGTTCCACTCATTATATGCGCTATATATTTGATGTCACTTAGTATTCCTCTTCCTGATGTGAAGTACAAATCCTCAAAGCATCCCATCATCTTTTTTTGTCAATAGCCAGACATGTCTCGTTCTGATACATATTTTTATGGAGTAGGTGTTCACTGCTGCACAGAATATGCCAGATAAGACTTTACTGTTTACAAACATAAAGGCATTGGTTCCAGTTTTTTAAAATGCAGTTTATCTGGCTTTCTGCAATAACCTGCAGGTTTCTTTGGATACAGTTAAACCGCACAGGGGCTTATATATTTCTCTTAAAAATCTATATGCCCTTCAATGTGCAGAATAAGTACTCAATTATACTATCATGATAAAAGGCTCTGAGGCCTTTTGGCACTGTCCAACAATCTTCTCTGGACAGTGCAAACTCAAATAACTTGGTATGATATGACATTTTGCCACCATACAAATTTTTTTTTTTTTTTTTTTTTTAATACAGCACAACACTCACCCTCTGGTACTTCAGTAATATTATATATAAACTGCTTCTGCACTCTCACTGTTTAGGCTTGATGACTCACTGGTTTTGAACTACTAATTTGCTTTTTTTTCCATATCCCTTTTTCTGAGAGTACCTCTTTTTTTCATTCTCTTTCAGATCAGTGGTTTTCTAGTGCCTGGCACATGGATTTTTTTTTATCATACATTTGAATAATTTAATGAATGCCAAGTTCATATTTGAGCATGAAGAGACAAAATGCAAACTGTTAGCTTCTAGCAATATCCTAGTCTGTTTGCAGAAGTGTGTTTCTGTGGTTTTGAATTTCTGAAAGGAGGCTCATAAAGACTGTCAGACAGGATTTCATTGCAGATTTTATATGAGAAAGCCTCTTAAATTTTAACTTGGATGATCTGGATAGAATTTAATAATCTGAAAAAAATAATATGTAACAGTTTAAAAATGCCATTATTATGATCTGTTAGTGTGTCCAGTATTTCCACAGACAGTCATCACAAAAAGAAAGGACAATTAATCTGCTATACTGCCTTAAAATGTACCCACTCAGAATAAGCTAAAACATTCATCCAGTAGTCTAAAGGAATATTTGAACTATCTACAGGATTACCCTGAAGTATTGACACTATGAACTGAAGGGAAAATATGATTTGACTTTAGGAATAATTCATTTTGCTCAACAAAATGGGAAGAAAAATTTTCCCATAATCACAAGGGTCTTCAGGAGGGCTAGAGACACTCTTCTTCTTATTGTGTACTATTTTTTCAGAAGACTGATGAGTGGAAAAGAATTTAAAAATGGCCCAAATTTATAGCTTGGACAGTATATTTATAACAAAAAAGTATTCAACAACAGTAATGGGTTTATGTAATTATGTGGGACAAGTTGTAACCTGGTTGTATTTTGTGTTTGATTTGGATTTCTCTTTGGCTGTTAGGTGAAAAGATGGAATCTTTCTGTAAAACTTGCTTTCTCAAGGAGAGGAGCATGGAATATGTTACCATTTGCTACTGTCCCTTTCTGATTTCCTTAACTCATAGTTATGAGTTAGTATAACAGATGCAACTGTTTCTTTCATAAAATAGAGAAAACAATTGTCTATACACTTATAAACAAGAATAATGATTTAAATAGCACATAGACAGTGTTTGCCATAAATGCTCTTACTAGTAATGGATTGTTCTAAGGACACTTTCAGAACAATAACTTTTTAATATATAATCTAAGAAGTATCTAAACTGAACAAAAGATCAGATCATTAGCTTGCTGCTTCAGCTGTCCTACTAGAATATTTTATTATGTATTTTTTGTCTATAGATAGTTTTTTTTTTTTACCAAATGCAGATTGAAGATGAAAAATATTATCTTTTTTTTCTTACGAAGACAACCACAGCTTTTATTTGTAAAAAAAACCTCAACCATCTGAGTAACTTTTTCTACTATGTAAATAACTGTAGCCTGTAATAATTTTCTTTTTCAAACACTGCTATTAGGCATTGTAATACATATCCATGCTCTCTATATCCTATATAGATGTATATGGTTGGGTTTGAGTGGTTTATTTTTATGTGTTTAATTTCCACTTTAGTTAACCTAGAATACTCTTGGCAAGATAAATTAACGATTTCTGTAAGGCAAAACGTATTTTTGGAGAAAATTTTTATTCTGTCCCAGAAATAATGATTCCTTCTCTTTTTACTGTGTAGCCATTGCTGTGCATGCATTCAACCATTTCCTGTTCCCTATGGGCAAAACAGCCATCTAAAGTCACATCCTCCTTCTGTATTCCCAAAGGCAAGTCTAGGAGGGATCTTTCCTAGTTGTCAGTAAGTAGCTGTGGCAACAACTTCTCTCTTACAAACTTCAAGAATTTCCAAGTGTGATATTCCCAGATGATGTCTGGGAAGTTGAAATCTCTCATTAGGACCAGAGGTACCAATGCAGAAATTTCTCCAAATTGCCTGTAGGATCACTCATCAATGCTCACGTCATGGTTAAACAATCAGTAGCAGAAACATCATCATTAGCTATAAGGGCTGCACAGTCAAATCTTTCCCTTACCTATAGTGGGACACCTCCACTTTGCTTGCCCACATTCCTGAGTTTGAAACAGCAAGTACTGGTTGGCAATGAAAGAAGCACAAGTACATAACAAAAAGGTGATGGGGAGATGATAATGGCATATCAGGAAACAGAACAGATGTTGCTTAATAACCTATTTCATTTTAAATATTTCATCTATTGCTGCTGAAATTCTAGCTATTCTACAAATGCCTTCCATTGTTTCTTATTACCTAAGAAGTCTAAAGGCTGTTTGGAGACACTTGGTATTTTAAATGCTTTGCAATTTAAGATATGTAATAATGTGCTTGCAGCTATTTGCTAGACAATGCTGTATGCAGATGTTATTCAGAGAAATGGTGAATTTGAGCTAAAACCCCACAATGTGCTCAGTTTGAATCAGAATTTTAAAGCCTTGGAGAAAGAGCACCTGAAAGGCATTCTTTAAGGCACAACTGGAATATTTATTTAGGTTTACTAAAGATGGTAGATTCTGAGCCTGCTTTTGGTTTATGTGTCTTTGCTGATACCAGGTAGGTATTCAAGAGAGGTGAACTGAGCAGATTTTGAACACAACCTAAGAATCCTAAGCGAAGACATTCTTCATGTTTCTCATGTTTCTGGCAGAATGTGAAATGATATTTGAATGCAGATATATTTATGCAGTTTAGATTAGTGACATTTGCTATCCAGGCAGCCCGTTCCTACCTGTGATTTCAAAAACAAGCAGAAGCCTAATGTCTCACATGCCTCACAAGAGTGTGCCATAGCTACAAAAATTTATGTGAATTCCATCAGAAATTGTAAGTTGGATTGATTAATGTAAAGCATTGAAAAAGAAAAAGGCAGTATAAGAAATATACAGACAGTATCACATTTATTTAATGGAAAGGAAAAAAACTCAGTAACCAGAAAGTGGGAAGATTGTTGGGCCCAGCTGAGACCTTGAACCTGTGAAATGACACCATGTACTTAGCTGAATTTAAAAAAAAAAAAAATGCATGGAAAGTCAACAGAATACAAAAGAAGAGAAAATCGTCCAAGTTGCCAGGAAATTTTGATTTGGGTATTGCTTTAGAAGGGAACACAGAGAATATGGATATAGGGGAATTTACAGATGTTGTATGGAAACTTTCATATGCCACTGAGATTAGCTCAGCTGGTTAGAGCGTTGTGCAGATAAATGCCAAGGTTGTGGGTTTGATCCCTCTATGGGCCCTCCACTTAAGGGTTGGATTTGATGATCCTTGTGGGTCCCTTCCAACTCCAAGTATTCTATTATTCTGTGATAACTTATGAGCAGTCCAAATAATAGGAAAAAAGAAAAAAAAAAAAGAGGGTTGAGGGGGTTTTGCTTGAGTGGGAAGAGTTCTGTTTCTCCCCAGGATTAGCTGAATTGTAAAATAAGAAAGCAGGATGTAAATAATTCACTACAGTCCCAGCTAAGTGAAGTTTTCCATAGGAGGGCAGTGCTCAGGGCCTGTGTCTGTACACAGTGATATCAACACTCCTACTCAGGTATTCTCTGACTTAGAACCTTTGGGACTCCTTTCCAGGCAAAACACAAGTGTAGTATTGAGTATTATTGGATGCAGAAATAGAATAATCTGGGGAAAAAATCTCCCTAAACCAGATAGATACACTGATAGATTCCCTGAAATATTTACATAGAGAAATCAAATTAAGTGATGAGTCTAACCAGCAGTTTCTGGTTCAGAGATATGAAGCAAACTGTTTTAATTCTATCCAGCAACACGCAGTAGTAGAGTCACTCATTAGTCACACCCTCCCAGTGGGTTGTACACCATTTATACTACCTGCTTTCTGTCACGGGTTTTATTTAGAAGAGCTAAGATTCTCCATTTGCTATAAATGGTTTAGATTGTGCTACTGCTGAAAGTCTATTAGCAGAATAAAGGGGTTAGAAAATAAATAGTGCTACTGCCATGCTTCTGAATTAATCTTTCAGGCAGATTTTTAATAAATGATGAGAATGTGAGAGACAGCAGCATGGAGTCCTGAAGAACTGCCAGTTTTGCATTAAAGAAAAGTAGGGAAAAAAAAAAAAGGCAGTAAAGATAACCTGCTTAGAATAGACATTTTTTGGCTACCAAAGCATTTTTATAGAAGCATTATGCTGAAGTAAAGATGTTTAAGCAAGTATTTACATATCAATCCTAACTAGCATAGAGATTGACAAAATATGGTAAAAGTGGTATCAGCTATTTGGTGTGTATTTATATGGTTTAATGTTGTCAAAACTGATTTCATACAGGATTTTTTCATTTTCATATAGTATTTGATTCTCTTTCACTGAGGACCCAAGTCAGAAACAGGACTGTACCTTAGAAGTGGCTGCTTGTACCCCATTTCATAACATTTAGCTATGAGAATTTTACTACTGACTTCAGAGGAACTTGGACTGGGAGCTTTATGCCTGGTATGGAACATTTCAGTCACATTGTTGTCTTCCTAAATATCAAGTTTCTCTCTCCCTCTTTTTTTTTTTTCTTTTTTTTTTTTTTTTCCCAGTGCTAATGTTCAGGCTTTGTAGAGTTTGTTCCGTAGCACAGCTGATGTGTTACTGGCACACCACCAGAAAAGTGAAGCACATTGTTCCTACTTCAGTATGCATCTATTGCTGTTTTGTTGGCGGGAGGGTCAAAATGTGTTCCCTTTATGTGTATTTTCATTTGGTGGGCGGTGGGGAAAGAATTACTGCAATTTGTGTCTAAACTGTAGTAACTAGAGAGACTGTTATGCATAGCATAGCACTATATTCAGATGTGTGTTCACCTGTGTTTACATGTAAAGTGGAATTTTATTTACATTAATGAGAACTATGAATAACTTAAGTAATTTGGTTTACATAAATGCCTCTATTCCTCTATTTGGAATAGAGACAAAGGTGTTAGACTAACATACTGCACAGCCTAAGAGACTCAGTGTAGGAAGATAATTGGATTATATTTTTTGTACAGCAGTTTTTGTGAGCCTTCAAGAAACCAGGAGTTTATCCCCATTTGCAAACCCATATTGTCAGTGAATAGCTAAAAGACATTATCTTAAAGTGGCATCAATTATTTTCACATTTATACTTTCTCAGTAGTGTCACAACAGTGCTGCCTATCTGGAGTTAAGCACCACTAAGTACAAAATGTTACAAAATGTTAGAAATGTATTCTGCCTCACAGATCATCAATGCCACACTCAAGCTTCTTTTTTCACTGCTAAAATTCCCACTGGATTTTGAATTATATCACTCCTTTGACCCCAGTAGTCAATATTTGCTATGTTATATCTGAACAGCCAACTAAAACCCTTAAATAAAGGTCAGCATACTTACTTCCTTTGCTTGACACAAAGCAGCTCTCTATAGGTAAAACTCATATGTTCAGATGTCTGGTGTGTTTTAGGCCTGTCAGACATGGCACTAAATGGCCACAGAAATTAGACTGACACAAACCTCCCTGCCCTGCATTTATATATGCAATTTCTATACTTAACTTTTCTGCCTCTCATACTTGGTGGCATATACGGTAATAAAGACCTATATAAAAATATTCAGTCAAGACACTTTTTTTCTATAGAGTAAGATGAGAGCAGAAATCGAAGGTAAAGGGTAGAGGTGGTCAAGTTGTTTTTACTCAGTATGATAAAAGCAAATACCCTAGTGTTCAGCCACAGCCATATGACACGTGATGCTGCTACTGATCCAAAGCTGTGGCAGAGCTGCCACACACAGAACTGCACTGATGTAGTCCCACATAAAGGAAGTGTGGGAACTGAGCAATAATGTTAGGGAAAATGTTTACAAAACAATGAAGAAAGTAATTTTTTCTCTCTTTAATTTCCTTTTCTTTTGTTTCTTTTTTATTTATCTTGTATTTTTATCATTGTAGTTGTATTGAATTCAGAAAAGGATTTTTTTTTTTTGATGCAGTTCTTTTTGGACATTTGCAAATTATTCTGATCAGTAACAGTGAATTGTGACAGCCCGTTGCTAAATTTTAGTAATACCAGATACCTCATCCATATCCTCAGAACAAGAAGCAGTTTTAGAATATAACAAGATGAAGAGTATAAAATAGGCAGTTTTCCTTTTTATCAAAAAAAAGTTTCCACATTTTCATTAAATCTTGATGTAACTTTGAAAGCAAGAAGAATTATCAGGGCTGAATAACAGCCTGTATGAGAAAGTGGGATTGTACAGTGTTGATGATTCAGGAGGCCAGTTAGTATTGGCAAATATAATTGTGAAGGCTGCTTGATAGATGGAGAGAGCATAAGCTGTAACATTTTAATTGGACATTTTATTCAGGTGTTGTAGAAGATGGACACATAGAAGCAACGCTTCAGTTACCAATAGCTGAAATTGTGATTGAATAAAATTTTCATGTCTTTCAGATAAACCTCATTCTCTACCAAAACAGAAAGCTGTACAACACCATTTTCATAACAGCTTTCTTAATGATGCACCAAGCTTAGCAATAACAGATATGGGTTACTGACTGAAGAGGAACAGCATACAATGGCACCCAAAGGAGAAACAGAAGTGCTTTGTTTTGTTTTTAAACAGCTTGTTTTTCACTGCACCAGTACAGTAACTGACACTTAGAAAAATCATTTCAGTGAAAGTTTTGACAGTGAAGAGCTGCAAGTTCTTCACACAGCTTTAGTGTATCTCCTAAGGTTTACGGCATAGTCTTATATTCTTCACTGGAGCTGACTGGAGTTTTGTCCAAGTATAGAAAAGAATGTGGAACTTAATTGATACAGCCTAATGATCTATTAGTTCCTTTTTTGCTCACCCTTGGTTTTCAGTTTTGTTAGTGGTGTTGAGTCAGTTACTCTAACCCTGATGTTTATAATTGATGGTAGACTTGAAATTACTTGCCCAAATTTGATGGAAGGCTCACTTCCCCAGACAGTGAGTCCACATTACAGGTATACAGCACAGTCCATAAACATGTTGGAAAAAAAAAAAAAATTAATATTGTCAGTTTGTATCTTAAATCACCATCTTACCTAATTTGGCATGTTTTCCCTAAATTGTCACCTTGGAGACAGAGATTTGAACTGATTTGTTACCAGATGCAATAGTTCTTCTATAAATTATTGAGAGAAGCACTTCCTAATTCTGGGACCTGTGCAGGAACCCTAGCTCCATGCTGTGATGAGACCTTATCGCACACTCTCTCCTCTCTGTCAGTTTGCAGTGAAAGTGAACCCAACTGTGTGGATTAAGCAGGCACCCCCAGGGTCACTGCCAAGATTTCAGTCTGTAAAATCCACTTGGTTTATATACAGCCTGAGAGTGTTTGATTTTAAATTAAAGAAAGCTCCTGGCCATAGGAACTGTGAAGAAAGATGCTTCCTCTGTGAAGAAAGGCTTGAAAGCTTGTGAATGTAAATGCCCTGACAGCAGAAGGCCATTTAAAAAACTATCAAAAATCTGCTAAGTTTGAGATTGCATGATCTTTTTTTTTTTGGTGGACTGGTAATATTTTCCTTTTGTAAAGTTCTGTTTGGAAATATATTTTTATTTTTGTTAAGGGTGTCTTCTGTTTGTTATGGTAAACATTGCAAAGATGATGCTTGTCAAACAGATGAACCCCTTGTGTAATTTCATTGGCTTCCCTGGAGCTTTTCCCAGTGCTATTTGAGGAGAATCTCAAATGGTACAAAAATACTTTCTCTGGTTGAAGCTCTTCTTGCTCTGCATACATGGAAACGATGACTGTAACTCGGCCTTTAAGCTTTTGGCTGTTTGAAGGGCTGACTCCCCTGCTAGGCTTCCTGGTGTGAGTCACTGGCATTAAGTCTAACGCGATAAAGGCGCCTTGTGTGTCACGTTATGTGTCTCACAGCACTCAGCTTCAAAAACAGGTCTAGAATCAACTCTTCATCCTCTTCTGAGGGTGGGAAAGATGCTGAGCTCACAAATTGAAACACACACCCTTTTTTAAAGCAGACTGTGCTTGAATGTCCAAAAATACCCGTCTTTTAAATAAAACAGTTTTATAATTAAAAGGTTCAAGTTTATTCTATGAACTTCTTTTTTTTAAGAAGGGAACAAAGCATTTTTCCCTTTTCGCCTTTCCCATATGAATCTTTTGCATGTTTTATTTTAAAACTGAGCTATACCCAGCTTCAATACAATATATAGAATCCCAGAATTGTTAATGATGGGAAAGACGTCTAAAATCATTCAGTCCAACTATTAACTTAGCACTGTCACCTTCACCACTGAACCATGTCCCTAAGTGCCACAACTAAATGGTTTTTCATTGCTTCCATGGACAGTGATTCTACTACCAGCCAGCCTGTTCCAGTGCTTGACAGTCCTTTCAGTGAGGAATATTTTTCTAATATCCAATCTAAACCTTCCCTGGCACAACTTGAGGCCATTTCCTTTTGTTCTGTCAAAGAACAACATACTTTGCTCTCTTAGACTTGTCACCTCCCCCTCTCAACACAGAACTGGTATATCTGAGATAAACAGATGATTTTCTTTTTAATTTTTGAGATTTCCATTTCAGAATATTTTTTCATTGAACCATGTTTACACGTAGCAGTAAGGAAGCATACAAGGTGGCAGACCTTCCTTGTTGGTGTCTCTGGAGAAAACTTGAATAAACAGGTTGATGTGTTTTCTTTTCCTTCTTAGCTTCCAAGACAGTAGATGATTTGGTACAGTTAGTTTCATAGATTTATGCCCACTATTTATCATACAGAGGGCAGGGAAAACTGTGGATCAAGAATCACATGGATTTTTAGAGGTACAATCAATATTCATATCCTGAATCAAAGCACATTTTAATTGTGATACATACACATGGATTGTAAAGTCACATATGTTTCTGGGGGATAATTTTTTAAAAAGTAATATTTTTATTGGATTTGTAGTTTTGGAGTTGGTTCAGTTTCTACTCCAATATTTACTGAGATGTAAAAAAAAAATTTAATTGTGACTTTAAAACGTATTACAGGTGACCTCTGGACAAAGTGATCTCTGAACAAGAGGATTAACTAGGCAAAAAGCTGAGAAACCCTTTTCATTTCAGACCTCTGCTCTCCTCAGGCACTGTCTGTGTAAACTCTTTAGAGAAGCATTGAAATTAAGCAGATATCTGTCATTAGTTTCAGTCTCCTGTAGAGGCACTCAGTGTTCTCTTTTCTTCTTTTGTAATCAATTAAGATGCTGTTAAATGACAGGAAATTCAAGAAGTGTGGTTAATGCTGATAATGAAATAAACTGCCTGTCAACTCTGAAAGTAATATATATATGTAATTTTTACTGCTTCAGGAAAAAAAAGAAGCCCCACAGAAACCTCAGACCACCCAAAATAAACATATTTTGTATATATAAAACCCAAGTGCATTGAAAGGCCAGTTTTGGGTTTTAGCTGAGGCTGACTGGCAGCTTGAAATGTGCATCATTTCTCAAGATGACCAGGATCATATCGAATTAAATTGAATTTCATTGCAGAACATGGTTTCAGGAGTGTAGGGAAGCCTCTCACTAATATTCTGCCACTAAAATGAATGGCAACTTTGCTTTTATTCCTTTTTATGTAACAAAAGAATTAATTTCACTCTGATTACTATCAAATATTTCTATCAAGAGAAGCATAGTCCCACAGGTAATGTCCCAAGAAATATTTGGGGGAAGCATTTGGAATGAATGGGATTTCACCAAGACTAAAGTATTTAAAAATTAGTATGGAGAAACATTCATATGTAATTGTGAGATACTCTTTTACCATATACTATTTAAAATAAAACTAATTAAATCCAACAGGTTGTTCATTATAGACAGAGAATAAGACAGAAATCTTATAAAAAGTGTGAACAGAAATTCTTGGATCATTTTTTATTTCTAGTGACTGGTTAAATCCTCTTATGTTGAGGATGTTCATGTTTGCCTGGGTGGGATGTCCTGGGAAGGAGTGAACCTTTTCTTTCTGCTCTTGTAGGCAGCCCCTGTGCTGACTCAGAAAACTGTGCCATGTCAGTAACAGCTCAGCTCTGTGCAATGCAGTATTTAGCCAAAGCCCACCTGGGCATCAGTCCCTCCATCAAGCTCCCCACCCAACAGGGCCAGAGCTCTTTCTAGGGCAGAGGTTTTTGAGTATTCATTTTTCAGAGATTAGTATACATTGCTCCACAGAGTAGGGTATTAGAATGAACTCTTCATTTTGTTTCACTGCCAGTCGTACTCTGTGATACTGCTAGGCCCCCAAGGACTCCTTGCTTATGTTTGAGTGCTTTGATAATTCAGGCTTTTGAAGGGCTCTTTGCCATGAGCGTGTCTTTGCTGAGTTGGGGACAGAAACGTAGGACCAGCCTTGGCCATCTCTGATTACAGCACAGTGAGGGAGCTTCTAGCCTTTCTGAGAAAAAAGGATCACATACAGAGTAAAAGATTGCTAATTACAAAAGTGGCTACATATGAAACTCTGTCCTAAGTTAGACCATCTCTAAGACCATCAAGCAATCATTAATTTTTTTCAAGGAACTTTATCCTTCATTTTATCTGTATTTTATTTACTTGCATTTGAATAATTCCTATCCTCCCCTAAAAGCGCCTGCTTTTTCAGTAAAACAAGAATTCCTTCATTCCTCAGCTCTCTTTGTGAAGTTATCAATAAAGGCAGATGATAAAGGGCTAGGAAAAAGTGGTCCCACCAGAGCAAATGTTTCTTCATCAGACCACCTCCATGTCTTCCATAGTATTGTTTTGTATTGTAAGGATGTCAGGACCAGGGTGCTCAGTCTAAACACATTTTGGTGAGTCATTCTTTTCTCTGAGGAGTTGGCCTTGCCCAGTTCTCCGCTCTGACTCACAGTAGCTGTAAATGGTGGGGCATGTATTTTTTAAAGGGCACATACTGAAACCTTCTTCAGAACAAGTTCATCTGCTTTTACTACTAATTTCTCTATAAAGTACATTTTGTTCTCTTGTAAACTCTGATTCCTGGCATTGGCAAGTTCTTAAAGGCTGGACTGCAGTCACAGAAATGTTGAAAGTACAAGTAGTCCTTAAGTAACTCTTATTTATATAATTCTTTTATGTATATGAAAATAGATTTTGCTGACTCTATTGAAACTGTAAACTTGGATATAGAGGAAAATCACATTTTTACCTGTGATTAAGCCAGAGGTGTCCCCTGTTAATGGTATTGCACCATCAGGATTTAATGAAAACTTTTTAATTTGATGGATCAAACTTTGCCCATTCTAATTATATCATCATGTGAAATCGGGATAAACTTTTGCTGTCTTGCTGCAGGCAGAATATATTTTAATATCCGAGGTGCTTTCTGTGTGACAAGATGACATTTGTGCCTGGAAAATGAGTGCCTCAACTATAGGAGAAAGTCTAGTAGATAAAGGCACTGAATAATAGACATAATGTCAGGTCACATGGATCACTATGTACCTTCTATGTTTTACTATGACTATTTGACTAGCAAAGGAATAAAACAAATCACGGTCTTCTTTTTCTGTACTTCTAGTTTAGGGACTCATAACTGCTCAGAAATTTTTCCTTTGGGGTGGCATACCCTACCTTTGCTCTGAACTCATGAGTGATTTCTAATGAGCAAATTCAACAATAATAAAACCCCCAAAAGCAATAGCTATTGTTTTAATCCTAACAGAAAATGTTACAGGCCTTGAAAGAAAAGGAATGGTATGTTTGTTACCTTTCACAAATAAAGCCTGTGCTGAGGGTATTTTCAGACATGACATTAGGCAGGCAAACTTTGACTTGCAAATGGAGCATTAGGATCTAGACTTCAGTGCTTGGACCTGACTCCATAAAAGAATTGCAATACCATGTCAGTAGTATGTTGTACCTGGCTTTTCATGACACTTTTCATGGATAGATCATCTTTTTCCTGTTTTATGGACGATGGCTCCAAAAGGGAGGATTTTAGTCTATTTGCCAGACCAGTTACAAAGCTTAGATTTTCTAAATTCCAATTCAGTGCTCTTTATTCCACTCTGCTAGAGCTATGGCATTCAAGCTGAGTGCTTGTTTGTTCAGATTGCATTGGAAAAGTCTGAGTTGGTCATGAAGTAGTATTTTACACTTTATCAGCTGATAGAGTGTTGCTTTCCTTCCTGAACAAGGTTAGGATATGTCTGTAATCACAGCCACTGAATCTGAAGCATGAAGAACTATATGCCATAGAACTTGAGCACATAGGCAAATCAGACATTTCTGTGGAGCACAGAAAAGGAAAACAGCTTGTTTTCTTAAATTCTGCATGGCCACCCACTTTAAACCACACAGAGAATCTGCTAATGTTAGTTGATCAAGTCTGCAGCAACGCATTGCTAATCATTGCTTGCCCTCAGCAGAATGACACATGCTGTTGCAAAACAAAATTCAGACTGTGCCTAATACCTTAAAGTTTGCAATAAGGAAGCAGCTGTTTTCATTTTAAGCAATTTCCATCATGATGTATGAGTAAAAGAATAATAATAAAGAAAAAGACAACATGATCATCAAGATTGAGGTTCTACATGCTACAGCTGAAGATCTTCTTTAGGTAGTTTCTGCACTGACTGCTACATTTCCCTTTGAAAATGTGTGTATCTCTTTAGAAATATATCAGATGTTGATATGGGATTTCTATGAATGTTAGCCTAAATACATTCTTCCAAAACATATTTGAAGTATATGTCCCTAAAAATTATTGCTGCAATACATATAGTGAAGCTGTCAACAAATGAGTATTTTCCACAGAAAAAATCAGTAGGAATCAGAGAAAACTCAGTACAACATGTTGTGAAAGATCTTGATTCAGACTAGCAGCATTTAATGTAGTTTTTAGTGTAACCATTTTATTCTGTCAATCGCATCCCACAAGAGAGGTCAGCTTTATTTTGCTGGAGTTCTTTTTTATTGTTATAAATTTATAGCTTAGCTAAAAAAAAAAAGTATTAAATCAATATCTGTCTACAAAGGCTGCTATTATTATTATTATTATTATTATTATTATTATTATTATTATTCACTGTGTATATGTACTGCCTCTTATGTGTGTTTCTCAAAAATTTATACAACAGTAGGTATTTTTACTGAGCTGATTGGCAAGACATCAGGGATAATACTGACTTCAGAAGTCCTTAAAAGGCTAGTTTTGTCTATGTTAATTTTGAAAAAAAAAAGTTTTTACACATTTAGAATAAAAAGTTTTGTGTTGTTGTTTGAAATCATATATCTATTTCAATTTCTTCCTTATCTTCTCTTTAAAAACCCCAAGTGCAAAAATGATGGAGCAGAAGTGTGGGAAATAAAATTGTCCTCGGTAGAATTTTGAAATGTTGAAAGGCTTCTTCCCAACTTGAAATATCACAATATTTTGTTAGGCAAAGTTCTGTTTTCCATCCAGGTCTAGTGTTCATTACACACTTGCAATTTCTGTCTTCTTCCAATAGCTGCCAAGCAGGGAAACTTTTGAAAGGATCTGCCCAGCATGACAACACATGCTGATAAAGCAGGACACCCCTTCAAAAGCCACTTCCCTGTGTGCCAGATTTGGCTATGGGAGGTCAAGCCATCTTAGCCCACATTCTCTTCTGGTGCACATACCTCCTATTTCTCAAAAGCTGAAAACACAGACTTGGAGGCATGGCTACCCACCCACCAACCTGTCAGTGTCTGTCACAAATCAGCAACATGAAATTATCTCTTTCTCAAAAGACAACCAGCAGGTATTAACACCTACAAATTACTAGGCAAAGCCACAGGTTATTTTTTTAATAAATACCAAGCAGGCATCAAACTGCTCTGAGATTGTTGGGCTAGTTTTTCAAGGTAAATATAATGCATATTGTACTGTATAAATGACATACACACTATCATAAATAGTGGGGGGTTTTTCCATACTGTGTATAGAGTGTATATGTAATGAATGGGCTTATTCTGTACAAATTATATGCATACCAGATTCATACAAAGTGATGCATCCCAAAATAGAGGACATCAGACAAGAACACCGGGAGTTCTGTGTGCATGAAAAGGGAGCTTCTGGACAAAGCCAAACACAGAAAGAAACCCTACAGAGCAGGGAAGCAAGAACAGGCAGCCTGGGAGGTACACAGGGAGATTGAGCAGCCAGGGAAAAGGTTAGAAAAAATAAAACCGTGGGCAGGGTCCCTCAGGGGTCAGTATTGGGACTGGCACCATTTAATGTCCTTGTTGGTTACATGGATTGAGATTGACCATACCCTCAGCAAATTTGCTGATGCCACCAAGCTTTGTGCTACAGTTGATGTGCTAGAGAGAAGGGATGCTATCCAGAGGAACCTTGACAGGCTTGAGAAATGGATCCATGCAAACCTCAGGAAGTTCAACAAGGCCAAATGCAAAGTCCTGCACTTGGGGTGGGGCAATCTCAAGCACAAGTACAGACTCGATGGAGAATGGATTTAGAGCTGCCCTGAGGAGAAGGACTTGGGGGTGTTGGTGAATGAGAGGCTGGACATAAGCCAGCAAATGTGCACTTACAGCCCAAAAAGCTAATTGTATCCTGGGCTGCATCCATAGTAGTGTTGCCAGCAGGGTGAGAGAGAGGATTCTGCCCCTCTGCTCTGCTCTTGTGAGACCCCACCTGGAGTGTTGAGTCTGGAGGTCCCCAACATAAGAAGAATGTGGACCTCTTGGAGTGAGTCAAGAAAAAGTCCATGAAGATGATCAGAGGGCTGGAGCACCTCTCCTGCAAAGACAGGCTGAGAGAGCCAGGGTTGCTCAGGCTGGAGAAGAGAGGCAGCCTTCCAGTATCTAAAGAGGACCTACAGTAGAGCTGGAGAGAGTATATAGTGATAGGACAAGGAAAAATGTCTTTAAACTGACAGAGGGTAGGTTTAGACTAGATACTAGGAAGAAATTCTTTACTGTAAGAGAGGTGAGGCACTTCTCTCTGAACAGGTTGTCCCATCCCTGGCAATGTTGAAGGCCAGGTTGGACAGGTCTTCAAGCAACCTGGTCTAGTGAAAGGTATTCCTGCTCATGGCAGGGAGACTGGAGCTAGAGGATCTTTAAGGACCCTTTCAACTGAAACCATTCTGTGAGTCCATGAGTCTATGAAAAGTATTTTGTGTTGGTAAACAGTCAAAGAAAGAATGTCAGCACCTCTGAACGGCGTGCAGCAGACTGGGGCTCGGTCCTCCCTTCTGCCAGGTATGCCAGTAATGAAACACTGCTGCCATTCACCAGTGTAACATCATAATCTTGTGCCTCAACTGCACAATGTGAAATGGGTGTTCTGAGTTTTCCTTTTCCCTGCCAATTTTTTTTTGTCTTGTCTGTTTAACCATTAAGTTCACTGCTTTCGGAAACAAAGATGATGTTTTATTATGTACATGTTTGTACTGCACAACAAGGACATGCATCTGAGTTGGAGCTGAAGGAAGAAATAAACAGTATAATATAAATAAAATCCAGCATCAGCTGATGCATCAAAGGCAGATAAATAAAATGAACAAAAGACAAACATGTATGCTTGGAAACAGTGCCTTAGATCAATCTTTTGCTTTAGACTTGGGATGTTTTTTTTGTGATGCAGAACCATTTCTTTATTACCTTTTGAAGTGGGCGATGAGTTTTCAGCATTGTTTCTGTTCTGTTCAGAGATTAATGAGGGATTTCACCCTTGCATGAATATTTTTTACTTTTTTGGGTTAAACTTCTGTTTTCCTGATCAGTTCAACTGACCAAACTAAATTAGCTACTATGAGAATACACTCATAGCAAAGCATTTTTATATGGTTTCTCTAATAAAAGTTTAATGCAGTATATAATTAGAAAAGGTTGAGTGCTTCCATTAATTCTGCAGTGTTTTCCCACTCATTTATTCTGATAAGCCAAATATTTTGCTGACAAGATGAATATAGGCTCAATTAAAGGTGTATTCAAATACATATTTAGCATTGTACCCCAGAAACAACATCCCACAGAAAGGGAAACAAAGCAGGAGTTTTCATGAGGTTCAGCTGGCATTTGCTGTCCTCCCAGAGCTTTAGGGATGATGGAGCACTCTGTGGGAATGTTAAAGTGTGGGAATCCCAGTTACATGGTTAATGGAGTTGAGTGATGTGCAGATCAGTAAGATGTCCCCAAGGAATATGTGCCTCTCTGTTTCTGCTGCAGATCTCTTCCCCGAAGAGCACAGCCTGGGCAGAAGCCATGATGTTGCCATAGTTGTGTAGCAGCAGCAGTAGGACAAAAATTTGTAGGAGTTAATCCTACTTGAAGCATCATTAATTCCTAATGGGGGTTGTGAAGAATAATATTGTAGAGATCCTCTCCTGCATGAAATCCCATGCAGTCTAATCCTTCAGTGTATTTACAATAGTAGGGAAGGAAAACTATGCATGCATGTGTTTTTCTGTCTTCTACTTTGCTCTCTGTTTATCTCTTTTTATTGAAAAGTTGTCTAAAATTAGGCTTTTGCAGGAATTTTCAAAAATATTTATCCTTAGGATTATGACCTCAGGATCCTGAATATTATGTATATTTCTCCTGCACTTTGTGATTATAATAAATGCTTGAGAGTAAATTTTTACTGAAATAACTTTAATACAGTTTCCAAACAGCACTGTTATGTTCAGGAAAAAGCTAATGTGGAGCAAATCAGTCTGTAAATGTGGCTGTCTTCCAACACTCCCACCTCCCTTTGTTATTGCCAATTCCAACGCAAGATTTCACTAGAATGCATACATTTCCATATTTTAATACACAAAAATACAAGGTGTCTTTAACACAGACACCTTTGATCATCTCAGGGAGATGATTTCATAGTCTTTGGTGGCCTCATAATGTATGTGTGAGAATTCTTGAATCTTCTGAAGAGTCAAGAGAACAGAAGCATTTTACCTCTCCTTAAAATGTTTCAGAGTCCTTGACAAAATAACACTTCAGTGTTTCCTGAACTGGTAAATTGGCTGCTGCAGCAGTTCCTGGCAAGGTCAGCAATGCAGTATGTTGTAGGTAATGGAAGGCAGCTCTTACAGTGAGTGTGTCTCCTCCTCCCTTAGAACCATTCCCCTCTTCTTGCTTGTACATGGGGGTGGGGGTGTGTGCATGCACTTGCACAGGGAGCTTTTCCTTCTTACTTTCAGTTAGCTCATCACTGGACTATGAATGTGTGGAAGTTAAAAGGCTTCATATCTTTAATAAAAATTCCTAATAACCAGACACTAAAGGTATGGTCAAATTGTTTCTGAGCTCCTTAGTGCTTTCAAAGATGCCTATCCTGCTCTTTCCCCTATGCTACTCTGTGCACATACAGAAGGACAAAAGACACACAATTGAGTTGTCTCTCTTTAAAAATTTTTTCCCATTTTTTGCTGGAAACAATAACTATATTGCAATATCGCTGCAACAGTATAATCCCGTTCCTTAGACATGCACCTAGATTCTCTGAAGGGCCAGGGAAAGAAGGAGCGAGGCAAAGTAGTCAACTGGCTTCCTAAGAAAAATGTTAGCAACATTTTCCTAGAAGAAGTGGAACATTAGCCCACAGCCAGATGCCCCAACAGCTAGCCATTTCTGTGGATCAGGTTTGTGAGCTTATTCCAGTACTTTCCATTTGTTGCAGAGCATCCAGCATGTAGGCTATAATAATCTCTACCATGATGCCACTGATATTCTTCAGGGATCTCAGGAATGGATTTGGCTCCACTCCTTGTTGGCCTTTTGTACTCTGTGAAAAACATTTTCCATTGTCCGTTTATGAAAACAGACATGTCTTTCTGTAGAC
This sequence comes from Phylloscopus collybita, assembly GCA_027886175.1. Taxonomy (NCBI): domain Eukaryota; kingdom Metazoa; phylum Chordata; class Aves; order Passeriformes; family Phylloscopidae; genus Phylloscopus; species Phylloscopus collybita. The sequence continues at coordinate 36,085,282 of JAJNNQ010000009.1, read as the reverse complement.
AGCTGTACTGAGTCCAAAGGAGTGGCAACAGATGCCTCATCATCCACTCCAATTAAAGAAATTTAAGAGGCAAGGAAATCCTGCCATGGTGCCTGAGTCACCAAGCTAACATAAGAGACCAGAATCTTTTTCCCATTGCATACTGAATTAATATGTCCTGATATAATTATTTTATCACTTTTTCTGGTATTAGGAAAGTGGAATTTTTTTTCTGGGTTCTTAGTTGCATGGAAATGGGTGTCTTTTATTGAAATTTTGGATAGAACTTGGCGATACAAATACTCCTGTGCTTTTTCAACAATTTATCTGAAGCAAATTTTGTGCCATAGGTTCCACAGTTTTGTTCTTTTTGATTTTACTGACTTCACTGTGGTCTTCATCATGGGGTCCAGAGGAATCTTGGCTCAGGCACCTGGAGAACCTCCTCCCTCTCCTTCACTGACCTTGGTGTTTGCAGAGTTGTTCTTCTCACGTATTCTCATTCTACACTTCTCTGGCTGGAAAATTACAACTGCACCACAACCTTTGTTTTGATTTCTTCTTAAATATGTAATCACAGAGACATTACCACCATTTCTAATTGGCCTAGTTTTGGCCAGCAGCATGTCTGTCTTTGGAACTACCAGGGGTTGGCTCTTCCAGACACAGGGGAAGCTTCCAGCAGCTTCTCACAGATTCACCTCCCCCACCACTACCAAAAACTTGGCCATGCTAACCCAATAAAAAAAAAAAAGTGGAAAGAAACTCAAAGTAAAAAATCCCTAAATTCCTAAAGCTCTGTTTACCATAATTATGAAGAAATACTTAAAAATATGTCCCATGCTTGGTTATACAATGTTATTAAAGAATGGCTATTTCTGAGTAACTCCATATGTGGGTATCCTTGTTCCATAATTAGCATGACTCTCATTTTTGGCTTAACTCCCTTTCAAAGTGCATTAAGTTGAGCAAGAGCATATCCGTTTTGTAAAGGAACTGAAATGTAAAATCAGCCTCCTGAAAAATGCCTTCCTGTCTTAGTATAGTAAGTTTACAGGGTGCTTTCAACACAAAAGATAGGAAAGATCATACCAAGCCCACTGTGAGCCCAAAGTGGTGACATTATTATCATGGTTCCCCTATTGAGCTAGTAATGAACTACATAGTTATTTTTATGACAAAAATCTACAAATACACAACATGGACCATAAAGTTCAGTTGGGAAATACTTTAAACTGAAACATGTAGTGAGTCATCAACAGGGACAAAGGAAGAATTCTACCCCTTCCTGATAGAAGGGGCTGTATAGTGGGTTGACCTTACCTGGATGCCAGGTGCCCACCAAAATGGCTCTGTCACTCCTGTCCTCTGCTGGACAGGGAAGAGAAAATATGATGAAAGTCTCCTGGGTCAAGATAAGGAAAGGGAGAGATCTCACCAATTACCATTTGGGTCAAAGCAGAGTCAGATTGGGAAAATTAATTTACTTTATTGGCAATCAAAGCATACTAGAGTAATAAGAAATAAACCATATCTTCAAAAGCCTTGCTGTCACTCATTCTTGCATCCCAGGCTCAGCTTTATTTCTAATTTTCTCTACCTCCACCCTACCAGCAATGCAGACGGATGGGGAGCGGGGATTGTAGTCAGTTCATCACACATTGTCTCTGCTACTCCTGCCAGGAGCCAACAGTCTCTCCACAGCATCACAGCCTCCTTCAGGCATCCAGCTGCTCCAGCATGGGGTCCTCCATGGGCTACAGGGGCAGAGCTGCCTCACCACGGCCTGCACCATGGGCTGCAAGAGAATCTCTGCTCTGGAACCTGGACCACCTCCTCCTCCTCCTTTTCCACTGACCTCAGTGTCTGCAGGGCTATTGCTCTCACATATTCTCTGTCCCCTCTCTGGCTAAAATTGTAACTTTCCCCCTTAAATTTGTGGTCCCAAAGGCTCTGCCACCATCACCAATGAGCTCGACCTTGGCCAGCAGTGGGCTCATCTTGGAGTTGGCCGGCCTTGTCTCTACTGGACACAGGAGACGCTTCTTTTCTTGCATAAAGCCACCCCTGTAGCCCCCTTTCTATCAAAATCTTGCCATGTAACCCAATACATGCTGTTAGGTATAGGCAGTCAAGCATAGGATGTGATACCTGTTCTAGCAAACAGGTGTTTTTCCACTCCAAGAGAGTCACACAGTGTTTATTTAACAAAGAGGAAATGGTCAACTAATATTGTGGTTAAGATGGAAAAAAAATTACTTATGACCACTGGCTGGATTTTATATGGGAGGTGACTTATGGAGGGTGTCATTCTCCAGCATGATAACACACTTTTTAACGATTGTTACCTGAGATGTCTGTGTCTCTAAAGGAGGGAACCATTTGCAAGAGAAATTTGCAAACTATTCAACTGTACAATGAAAAAAGAGGTGTAGGTAGAAAGATGTTTTTATGTGCATCTTTAACTTCCTTTGTGCTAAAGAGTGATTCTGAAGTAGCTGTGTAATGAGACATTCTGCACTGAGAACTGTGGTGCCTCTAAAGCCATCATACCTATAGGCCAGGGCATCAGAGATGTTGCAGCAAGTGCCTGTGTGTTTTGCAGTGTATCCAAAGGGCAGCAGGTTGACAGCATGGTTTACTGGTCTCCAGAGAAGGAGGGTTTTCTGGTGATGGGTTAGAGTTGATGGCAGAACTCATTGACAATCAGAAAAATACTGGAGAGCACTTTTGGACTCTGGCTGGCCCAAGGGGCGTTCACTACAGTCAGCAACTGCTGTCAGCTGGCACAAACTGCAATTTCAGCACCTCTTGTTTGCCAGAGCTGTAAAAAATATAAGCATCACAAGGCACAAAATACAGATTCCACATGCCAATATGCAGGCCTCACAAGTGTGGTTGTAGGAAAACACTTAACCCCCAACTCACAGGGAGACATTCAATGACATGTAAAGCACAGAGACACATCCAATCAACCTCAGTGACTTTATCAAGACTTCGGAGAATCTGTAGCGGTTTTCATGGTTTGAAGCAATTTTCTGCTGAAGTGTTGAAAATAATCAGAGGAAGTTTTGAGGAAATAACACAGTGAAAAAACTCTGAAAAACAGTGATCTTTGTTTCATGGGACTCTGTACTTCCTCTTAATGCATGAAACAGAGAAGAAGTAAACATTGCTTAGAAGTGAGGAGTTTCATACAGAAGGAGACAGTTATTTTTGTATCAGTTTGTTCAGTTTGTTCTTCTTTAGCATATTTGATTTGTTTACCTTTTGCTACTTTCTTTCTGTTGCCTGGAAACATTTAGTAAGTTGTTAGTGCCCGAGCATATGCTGACTTAAGATTCAACTCGAATGAACTCTAACACAAAAGCTTATCATCAGTGTTTTCAAAATATCCCAGCAATATCAAATTAAAGGGCTTTGATCAACTAGAAATTAATTTTATCAGGATAACAGTATTGAATATACATTTACGGTAGTATCAGCTTCTTGTTCTTGACATTGTATGCCTTGCTGAACCAAAATTTCTTAACAAAACCATTATCCCTTTCTCTGAGAACCAGACTGATGATGTTGCACACATTACAATCACTAATGCAATGCAATTATTTTTTTTTAATTGCTCTTCCAACTTTCACATTTCTTTCCTGATTTTAATTTCAGAAAGCTGAGAACTCTGCTATGTGATACCAACACTTTGACTCTGCAAGGTTGTGAACACCTCCCTTAGTTATGCTGTTAACTCCCATTAGGGTTTATGAAAGTGTTTAACCAGCACTGGTATATCTGTTATACTATAAGAAGAATAGCAGACCACCTTCACACTGAAATCATCCTGTGTGAACTTGCACCATGTCAGGCACATCTGCAAAGAGTTCACATCTGGCATTCTAGAGTAAATATTGCAGCAGCACTTACAAATACCTGGTTCAACATGTGAGAATCTCCAAGAGGTATTCCTAAGTCAAAAGCATGATAATTGAAATGACTTGAGTATATGAAATTATTTCCAGGAGAATTCATGTTAGTGATCAGTCTCAGTTAATACCTACCTGTAAATGTTTATTTTACTTATGGGTCTGTTTGAAATATATTGATATCTCACCTTGAAATATTCTTTCACCACTGCTCATAGGTGAAAGAAAAATAAAGGGTTCACAATATCGCAGGATCCACACTATTTAGTTTTAAGTCATTTTGTTTTATAATATTTAGTGCTTAATGTCCCAACTATATTGTAACTCATAAACCTTTGCTTCTTCTTCTCTAATGGTATTACCCTAACTAAATGAGCTACCAGAATGAGCTTCCCAAAGTTCAAGTCGAACAAGCAAGATATCCAACAGTTGTTCTGATAGGTATTAATTGGTTGAGATGAAAAATGATGCTGAGAACTGTGTGACATCTCATTTTAAACACAGTTGCATGTGTATTTTATGTTTCAGTTCATCTGAGACCCCACTCCTCTCCATTCTGAGCATGATCATATACACAGACTGTACCTGGTTCTGAATTTACAGAAAAAAACCTTGAAAAAACAGAAAGGCCACATGCAGTAATGGGGAACAAAGAGGCAATAGGAGGGAAAAGACTGATGGCAATTACTGGGAAAGAGCCTGCATCCTGCACAATGGTTCTATTCATATATAAAAATCACGTGCTCATGTGTTTTTCTGGATCTGGGCCTAACTGCACAACTGGATTTCTTTCAAGCCACAAGTAAGTGCAAGAAAAAGCAGAATACAAGCATAGATTTTTTTTTTTGGTGGAGGGTGTAGTTCAGGCCCACAAAGAGAAAGTCGTGGACTGTAAAGGAAAGCTGCAAAAAGACCTGGAAAAGAGGAGAGCAGAATGCCACTTTGCACAGTAGTAGTTTAGTGTTAGTATTTAAAACTGAATATGCTTGTTTGGTGAGTTTGAAGGTTTATTTTCTGCCTTCTGTTAATCTTTGGTTCAGTTTTAAGAGAAGGGGACTAGATGTGGGCACAAGTCCTTCTGAGGTAAAGAGCAGGGCTATGCTTGGGTCTCTGAAAAGGTTGCCTACTGTTTCAGTGCAAAGTAAGGTTTTGAAAGCTTTTGTAAGAGTGCGTTATGAAACCCCAAATAGGTATTGGTTGGTGGCTGTGAAAGATATCAAGGGTGTGGGGTGTGGTAACAGATTATTGAATATCCTGAATGCTGTGCAGTGCAGAGCTAAAATGCACGTGGGTCACAGCAGATGTCCTTCAGATCTGAACAGTGTTAATATGCAGAAGGCAGCATACAGCCTGTTCATCTGCTGGATCAGAGATCCTGCTACCTTGCTTAATCTGTTCTTTTGTCAGATAGCCAGCTGGCAGTCTAAACTCTGAGCCATATATATTCTTATTTTTAGTGTTTGTGTGTTGCATAATAAAAGTATGAGAGGTGTGGAAACAAAATTGCAGCTTGGTCAGCTTCATTTTGAAGTAGATCATTTGAATGGAAAATCAGTGGCTATTCTACAGCTTGTGCATATTTTTCTCCCCACAGATATGCACAGAAATAGAAAAAGTTTCTATTAATTGATGATGATACATTAATGTCATCTAAAGGTGTGGTGAAACAGGAAGATAATCAGATTAATGAGTAAAATACAGTACTGAAGCCCTAAGATCTAACAAATACAACATGGTGTCTTATCTAATGAGTGTAAGTGGAATCTCATGAGATTGGAGAACACAGTCCTTTGTACTGCATAATCTTCCATTCCCATCCCAACCACACAGCCATAATCATAAGTCATGACAAAAACCAATGATCTTCGTTTTCTTGAAAGCTTCTGTTCACTGTTCCTAGGAACTGTTTTTTATCTTTTCTCAAGAGGATATTTAGAATTTAAGCTCCCTCTCTCTACTTGTTTATGTACAGTGCTGTTCATCTGCCAAATGACCATGGTGCCAAGTTCCAGCTTGGCATTTATGGAACATTTTCCTTTCAGCCCCTTGAATGCATGCTTTGGCCTTTCCAAAGCCAGCAAATTGTCAACACTTATGAAGTGGCATGGCCTAGGCTGAAGTGCACAGAAAGTTTATCAGCATCTGTCTCATTTTTTGTGGCTACAATGTGACACAAACTACAGAGTTATTATGATGGCTTTTGACAGAAAAAATATGAGGGGAGACTTTTCTTTTTGTGATTCTGTATTTCAATAAAATTTATCTAATTGCATGGGTAGAGCAATAAAGTTTTGTAGTACATATTATGTACTCCTATGTAATAGCTATTATATCCTAGACTGTTACAAGAAAAGGAAAAATGTGTATCAGCAGGCCAGGCTAGTGAAAGATTGTGTAATTTTGCTCCAGTAAAATTGGCTTTTCACAATCCATTGTATGGTAAGTCAATATAAAATCAACAGACCTCATTTACAAAATGGGAATCTTTACTGTGGTCACTTTCCAAACGAGACACCTGATCAAAAGCATTTGCTATTAATTCTGCTGACAGTTTCTTAAAACCTTTTATTGTGTTACCTGGAGGCGAGCTGAGGACAACCGCCATCACTGAGAAAATATTGATTTTTCTAGGATATCCTGTCTTTGTTCTGCAAATAGCGAATAGACACAGAATAGAGTGTGTGTCATGGTGAGAAGAAAATGTTGTGATTAAGTCTGGAATCTGTGTTCTCTTAACCTTTCAGTACTCAGTTTTTACAGGTTAAATGAAAAAATATAGAACACTGTTAAAACACAGCAATAGGTCATGTTGTACTTTGATAATCTGGCCAGCATTCTTCCATTACAGAATGAGAAGATGAATAAACACAGAGGGCTTAACCAGACGGAGGCTTTAAATCTATTAATTCATCTTTATGTGCCTAGCTTTTGCACATCCTCCTTTGGAACAGAACAGTCAGTCTTTTAGATCTCTGGGGGCCAGCTTTTACATGTGTGCTGGCAAGTGAATCCCATGCTTTGTTGTAAATTAGTAATAGGGAGAGACAGGGCAAGAAGAGCCACAGCAAACATCTATTGGGATTAGATAACCTTGTAGCTGCTCAATAAGAAGTGAAAATTGGCTGGTCAGAGCTAGAATAGGTAGGACAAGGAGCTGTTGCTAAGCTGCCAAAGTGTGACATACTTCTTTAGGGTAGAGAGGATAGGTACAGGGAGATGATTTTGCTGGAGTGTTTTCCAGTAATAAGCGTGGGACGGTCATCTTAATTCCATGTCTACTGAACTGTCCTAGGCTGCTTCCATCTCACTCCCATCCTCCTGTTCTTGTCTGCACCAGGTTTGTCCAGATGCACAGCATCACAGTCCTTTTCCATTTGAATGCTGGCAGGCCTGTGGTGTCTTTATCTGGTACATTATGAAGGTAAGCTCACACCTGCTAGTACAGCTCTTTCCTTGTGCATTCACATGGTCTTCAGCAGTTGCCTCAATGAAAAGCCCATGTTTAGTCCCCCTTGAGAAACAACTATAATGTAGTGCTACAGCAAATAAAGAAGGCGTGGATACTTTGGTCACAACATCAAGCCAGAAGGAAAGAATAGGGTTCTCATGCAAGGGTCTGACTCCACCATCCCAGCACAGTGTCTTTAGTGATGCTCCCAGTGCCCATCTCTAGTCAGGAAAAGTGCTTGAGTTTCAGATGCAGCACAATCACCTGAGCAGGCTGGGAATTGCATCTTGCAACACTGTCCATAGTCTCCTGGACGCTGATAATTTACATCATTTACAATAACATTTGCCTCCTTACAATATCATGGATTACCTTGAGAAGTGTCTGTAGCTACTATCTGACAACTGACAGCTGCCTCTTGGGATGAGCCTCTGTGCTGCAGTGACCTCCTCTCTTGGGTGATATTTTAGCTCCTACATCAATTTTACAAGATCCCAAATAATTTCCTGCAGTTTTTTGTTGCTGTTGTTTGTTTGTTTGTTTGTTACTGAAAAACATGTGAAATGTTAAGTCCTCCAGAGGCTTTCATTCCCTGCTTCCTTGCTGAGAAGAGAAGGACTTTTTCTGAAGTTTTTTTTCTGGAATTGGTGTAGAGTAGGAACATAGTTCTCAGTGGTGGTGTATCGTATAACATCTGGCTAATGCTCTGGGGCTATTACTGGTAACTGCAACAGGAGTTACAGTGTCAGGGTAGGTCTATTTTATGTTCTAATAAAATAATTAGTAGTCTGATGCAGCCTAGATGAATAACAGAGATTTGGATCCTTTCACCTCATTTAGGGCACATATATTAAAGAATGAGCTCTGTGCTTAAGAGAGATTACGTGGGGATTATGAAATGTAGTTGCAAAAAGCAGTTTTATTCAGCAGCAGATTACTGTCATTTTACTGCATGCTTATGAAAACTGGAGTTTCTAGTTAAACCCAGACTCCATTAGCCTATGTAGAAATATAGCATTTCAGTTAAAAAAAAAAAAAAGTGGAAAATCATTTATCAATTAATTTAAAATTCATATAATTTACATAATGTCCTGAAGCTGTCTGCAGTCTCTTCAGAAATACCAACTTTAGAGAGGCTCTTGCACTTGGCCTGCTATCTGATGAATAAGATAAACCAATCAAGGTAGTGGATAACTGATGTATGGATGATACAAATGTGCTATTCCATCTGTAATGGGAAAAGAAATGTCTTAAGGTAGAGGTATCATGTATTACCTTTTTCAAATGAGCACACAAAAGAACATAACATGCCCACAGACTCACTGTTGTGGGTTATGTAACAAAAAAAAATGTTTATTCTATTTTTCTATCTGTTGAAACCAGCTGGGGAGATGTTTTCTTTATCTCTTGTATAATCCATTCCTCATAGCTCCAGCGGGGGAGGGGGCAGATGCCTTCTGATAATGGGCCAGCTGTTAAAACTAGGTGGAGCAATTGTTCCTTATCTCTTCCACAACCTGTCCTTCCTCCGGGAGATACCTTCTGGTAATGGGCCATTAAGGCTCACCAGATGACTGAAAACATTCCATCATCCCATTGTGAGATGCTCCACCCAGTGGGGGGAGCCAACTGCTCCTACCTAGAAAAAAACTGAGACTCAGGAACACCAGGTTATCTGGTTTTCCACTGGATTCCCAGAGGAAGACCAGACCATTCTCACCATCACTGGACCCTTTCTACAGGATCATTTCTACTCCAACAGAACCACGTCTGCCACTCCAGGAGGACTTACTGTGGACTGTTTCCAACACCCTGACCAACAGGGTGTCAGGTTGTATCTCTGACTCTGTCAGGGGTTCTAGGATTGTTTATTTGTTTGCTTGTTTGTTTTTTACTACTACATTTGTATTGTTAATATTCCTAGTAAAGAACTGTTATTCTTATTCCCAAATCTTTGCCTGAAAGCCCTTAATTGCAAAATTATAATAATTTGGAGGGGGTGAGGGGTTTACATTCTCCATTCCAAGGGAAACTCCAGCTTTCCCTAGCAGACACCTGTCTTCCCAAACTATGACACTCACAAATGAGTGATGACATTTATTCCACTCATGTCTTGGGAATTATGGATTTATGTGTTCTCTTCATGCTCTTCGGCAAAAAATCTGCTGCAGTCTATTGATTAATTCATCCTGCACCAACTTGGAAGTAGTTAATTGTATGTCTGTATAATTAGAACTGAATTATACAGATAGGTGTGAGCAATCCTGCCCCAAAAGAGGCAACTGAAAAAAATCACTAGAATGATCCGATTTATTTTAAACTGTGAAGAATTTTAGGGCAAACAAACAAACAAACAAAAATCCAAGCAGTAAAACAAAACACAAAATAAAGTTTTGGACTGGGAAAATGAAACAAGAAGATAAATCTTCAATGGAATATTGATTTCTTTTTTGATCTCACAAAAGGAGATTACATAGGGTAGAGAATATTTAACTAAGAAGACAGCAGAAAAGAAATGCGCATCCACTATACTCGTAAAGAACCTGCAGTGACCTAGACAGAACCATAAAAAGGGCTGAAAATATCATCCCTGATAAAAGGCATTCTAAGAGAAGGACTGGGAAATATGTTTCACAGATTTGTGATAATTTATTTTGATATTGGCAGTGAAAATGTCATTGTTTTTAGGAATCTCCTTTTCTTCACCTGAGTATGTTTATGGTAAAGCAAGTTAGAATTTAATATACTTTGAAGATAGATCACCTCTGGGTGTTTTCAGTGAGCAAAAAGATTTTCCACCTTAATCTTCTTAAATTTCTCTCTATTTTTTTACTGCCTTTTCCTGAGGCTGTTTCTCTGCACATATTAGAGAGAAGGATAACAAAGCATTTTAAATAGGCAAGATCTGTGCATGTCTCCTTAGAAGGCAGCTCTTTTTTTTTTTTTTTTTTTAATTCTGTATTCTGACTAAGGTAGTGTTCACCAGCAGGAAGGAGTTAAATGATACCCAAACAACTCAGGAGCTGTCTGTCAGTCAGGGCTAATCTTGAGGCAAAAGCAATAAGGTGCTTCAGAAAGAGGGAAGTCTTTCTGGCATTTATTTTGTTTCTCTGTATTTATCAATTGAGAATGACTGGGCCTGACTTGTTAATAAATATGAATGGTTTATTGTGTGGTAAAATCAAAACCTATACAAAAGAAGGCAAATATATTTCAGAAGGTCCAGCTTCTGCATCTTAAACATGAGATCTCAAACTCTGTGGCTCCACAACAGGACAGGGTGATAGTCTGTGAATGGCATTTCATACAGAGCCAAATAGTCCTGAAAATAATTTTTAAAATGGCAGGTAAGAGAGAAAAGGCTCTTTTTGATAACCCTGGTACTATTGTCATGCCTAAGGTCTATAACCACATAGGAAAGGCTCTGGTTAAAGTTGATGTAACAGGAATCTGCTCTCAAAATAGAAACTGGCTAGAATGGCAAATGATCTGCTAGTGATGCTGAATTTCTACTCAATCATAAGTAAGGTTTTACATGTATTCTTTATGCTATACAAGTCTGGCTTTGCTTTTCTCATTTTTGCCTTCTCTTGTGGTATGAAATAGCTTCTCGTAACATAACTTGAGGGTCCTAAGTGTGCCACATTTATCATTTGCTGCCATACATTCTGATTTTGATTAAGATATTGGTAACTTAGCTTCAGTTTACATTACTGTTTTTGCCCAATTTACAGACTTACACATGATACCATAGACTCACAAGTCAGCTTTACTGGAAGAGTAAAATGACTCAGTTTGGGCCTGGGAGCCAGAGAGCTAAATATAGTACACAGCATTAAAGCCTGGTACAGCTGGAGGAAAAAACCCATTTGGGGACTTAATAAAGGTCAGTTTGGAACAGAGGTGCCTGGGGTACAGAAACACTTGCCCTGACAAGTAACTTCAATCTGTTCTTATTTGAGAAGTGGCACAGCAGAGCTGCTGGAGACAGAAGAAAGTATAGGAGGATAAGACAGGGAGAGAAAATAATGGGCATAAGAAAGGTTTGAGCTGGTTATTCCAAAAATCAGTGCAGGATGTAGGCTATCAAGTATACATTTCTGTGGGAAAGTGGTGTTGTGGCACTGTAAATATCTTGTTGACTGTGTACAAACTCAGCATACTCTGTGCAAATTCTTTATTGAAACAATGATCAATGTACAAGCTACATCACATTTCATTTTGCCACTTCAGCATGAACTTTTCTCTTTGTGGTTTATGGCCGTGAGCTATAAAATCATAACAGTTATTTAAATCAAAATACAGCAACTGCTTCTCAAAAGAACACATTCATATTTGTCTTACATTTCTTGTAAAATCAAAAAGGATTTCATAATAAATGAAATATAACTTACGATACTTTAGTGCAAGCATTTCCTTTGCATCTAAGAAGCTTTCAGTTGTCCCACTAAATATGGCATACTTAAGAGGCCAACTCTTAAAATAGCATGCTGCCAAGATATCCCATGAGAACTTTGAAAAACTGACACTGTCAACACTTTCTAGAATTAGTTAATCTGACCAAACTGAAAGTCAGAAAGCCCTGGTTATATGTTACAGTACTTTGTCAAAAGGTAACTGCAAATCAAGGAGCTGACATAGTATCTACATTAGAAGAAAACAGGCACTGATTTTAAAAAATCAACATCTGCTCGTATATGCCATTTTGCAAGTCTTATGATTATACAGTAATTTTTAAGCACTGGAGTGTACTTTTGTGCCTTACAAAGTACCAACAAACCTGCACAAAAACGCTGGTCTATGGGTTCTTTTAAATTTTTTTATATGACAGACAAGAAGGGTAGGTTTCATCACAAACATACTCAAATCAGAGAACAGAAAAAGGATCAGCAATAAACAAATGCTGCTCAAAAAGAAAATGTTGAGAAAATAGTGAATACTGTGTTTAAGTGGTCTGATTGGTATGGTCTTACATTTACCAAAAAAAAAAAAAAAAAAAAAAAAAAAAAAAAAAAAAAAAAATTCAAATCTAACACTGATTTCTTCTGCTGCAGAAATCTGCAGCATGAAGTTTGGGTCAACTTCATCTTTCATGAAGTTTGGCAAAAATGTTTGAAAATGGTGTGAATATATTGTGCAAATCTCTTTTCCGTATTAAGCCTGGTTTGGTGTTCTTTTGCTTTTGGAATGCAATTTCAGTTGGACTGGATTTTCCAGATTATGAGTGTTTTAAGAACCATTAGTGTTTGGTGGTACAATAAATAGAAAAATGTAACAAAAAGTGTGCATAGTCCAATGACAGGAACAGATTAATGCCCCTGAAGTGTTTAAGGTGCATGAAAATATATAACAATGCAAACATTAATGTTTTTCTTAGAGCCATTATTAATTTTCTGTTTGTTAATTGTGTTTTTGGACCATAAAGTAGCCATTTGCTAAGAAATACTGCAAGATACAACTGCATACATTATAATAGCACAGCCAGAGAGTTTGGAACAGGAGAAACAGGTTTGGGTCTTGCTTCCCATCTGTCTTCCACAAAGAAAATTCCCAAAAGCATATGAAAAGCTTTAGGCTTAGAAGTGTCATATAATGGATGCATAAGACACTGAGCAGCAGACACAAAACCACCAAAAAACCACATAAACCAGAACCATTGGTTCTGTATAAAATCTGTATTTTCTTCATCTACATTGCTGTTTAGTTTTTATTCCAATAGTAACACAAAGCTAAATGTCCAGACTGGTTGGAGTGGTTCTACCCGTGAACTCTCAGCTCTGAGTGACTCCAGCTCTAGAAAATTCAGGCTTCCCTTGGACCTTGCAACAGCAAGAGTCCAGCGCTCCATGTATTGCACATATCTAATCCAAGTACCTGTTGCTTGTATGTGGTTTGTAATGCGCATTTGTGTACTTCAAACGTGACCTTTGTGGGCAACCTCTAGGGAAAAACATCATTTGTATCTTCAAGGAAGTTTACATAGCAATACTGAAGAAATCTATGGGGATTGTTTGCTCTCAAATGTTTCTCAATAAATAAATAGTAAGGAGGCTGGAGGACAGCCTGAGAGAAGCAGTCAGGGTCAGAACACCATAGAAATACATTAAGGGGTCTTGTCTCTGTTGTAAAAACTTCATAGTTTAAGAAGATTAAAATTAAAATACTGTCATAAATATTTTTACAACTTTAAAAAAAAATTTAAAGTGTAATTTAAACGTTATTTTTATGTTTTCAAGGAGAACATCCTTGCTTATCTGTGCAATCTTAGTTGGGCACCAGGTAGGTAACTTTAGAATACATGAGCATTGTTTGTAAATGCTGGATAGGCAGAAACATCAACGTATCTCTTCTCAGGAGGTTAAGGTGAATTAAAGGAGTTTAGTGCAAGTTCCTGCTTTTGTTTCTGCCCTTGTCCTTTTTCATATCAGAAGCAAATCAAGTAACTTGAAAAACTGATGTAAACACTAAACAGAAAAGTCCTTTGGATTCAGACAAAAGTTACCAATTTGCATCATACTATTGTCAATCACATTGGTCAGAAGTGAGGTTCTTTATGGTATTCTCTTCAACTAACTTCTGTTTTACATTTATATTGCTTTGCTGGAACTCAAATATTTCCAGTCACGTTCCTAAAAGGGACTTTGCCCTTGCATGTTTCCTTTTGGGCATGTGCAAATGCATTTTGTATAGAAACCTGCCACTGTGGTGAGCACAAAAAATATGAGACATCTGAATGCTGCCATTTCTTACAAGTTGGTTGTAAAATCTGAAGTCCATTATTAAACATTTAATTATTTTTTTTTTAATAACCACAGAAAGATAAATAATGGAGCCTTCTCTGCGTCACCTATGTAAGTCATGGGGTATTCCTGTATTGTACTGCTGGTGAGGCTCTGCGCTTTACATGAGGAAGTTGACATAAGACCTCAGTTCATTATCAAGGGTTTTTTATGTACCTGCAACACTGACTTTGTCTGGTCTTGGTTACCCATGCAGTTAATATAACTGATTGCCTCCAACAGACGCCTTATGGAGATGTGGCTGCTTCGTTAAAATGTCCAGAGATCCATCCATGTGTCATCTCCCCACAGACCCAAGAGACTTCTTTTTCTACAATATACTTGATTCCAGATTTATTTTAAGTATCTATATTTATACTACAATCCTTCTTAAACACTGTAAGGTCATAGATTGTTCATTAGTTCCAAACTAGATGTGTCAGGTAATTAAATAATATGCTATTAACCCTACACAAACTCCCTGTAAGTGCTTTCTTTCCAGACTCACTGCAGAGAAGGTACTTTTTATTGTCTATCTGCAAGACAGATAATCACTTCCCCTCCACTCCTGGCATTTCCTGGCAGAAATGTTGATCCTTTTTAATGCCACAATTGCTGCGGTCATTAAAGCTTTACTGGGGTAGAGTCACATGTACTTGAGTAAACGTCCTACATGTAGGAGGTTCTCAAAATCTCAATGCAATTATATCACATTTAACAATTTGCATGACTGTCTTTGTAATTTTATAGGACACTTGATTATATTTTTTTTCAGTTTGGATACAACACTCTCAAACTGATGCCTATATATGAATTTAGGCTTGATCTTCAGAATATATGAATTTGCTCAAAATTAAGAAGCCAAATAAAATGGTATTTTGCCATTTCAGCCTTGTCATCGATTGATTACTGGCATTTGGAGGACTGTTATGGAACCTGCATACCTTCTGGTAAGGTAGTTACTGCAGTTAGTAGTTACTGCTTCCAAATTGCTTCAAAACAAGACATCTTGCATGTTTGCAGCTGTTTTCCATATAAACTTCTGGCAACATAGAAAAAGCTCAAATGTATGAAAAAAAAAAACAACCCTGTAGAGCTGTTGGACTGCAACTTTCTGTAAGATGTTTACTGGCTTTCCCATCTGTAATACACACCTCAAACTTGTTTCTTCATGCAAAACAAACGATTGTTGGCATCTTCATTCCATAAAAAAGGGAAAACTATTTCCCATGTGGCTAAGCAGTGTGGTCTCAAATGAAATGGAAACATTTTAACTTCCTTTAATAGCCCTCTAAATCACAATGCAGCTGAGCAAACAGGGTTTGTAAATGGGATCTATTAGGATTTTATTTGGCTACTGGAGTGCTGCCTCTTGGGCAATATTTCAAATTCACAAGTTAATATTTGCAAAAATGCAATAGATGGAAATAACAAGACTGAAGGAGGAAAACGGAAACCAGTTTTTTGTTTAGTAAGTTCAAGTGTCCTACATCAAAGACTACCAGTGACTTCCAGGAGACCACTACAGGTGACTCCAACCTAGAAAATGCTGAGGTAAATGTTTCTTGGAAATACTCCTAATCAAAAAGAGCAATTAATATTAATGTAATAGCAATTACTCTGCCATACATCATGGTAAACTAACTCAAACTGAGAAGAAAGTGCCAAATAATCCACTTACATGCTTTTGCTATGATAGTCTCCAGGTAAGGCTTAGCGGCAAGTACAATATGTATTTTTAAAAGAGCTCCACCTGATTTTCCTGCTATGCATAGATTCAGGAGTAACTATCATACATGGCTTTCATATATAACGCATGTATTTTTGTCATTTGCCAATGCTGTGTCATCAGAACTGAGTTCAGCAGAAGGCTCAGGAGAGGGCTCTACAGGAAGTGCTGGTGTTTGAGGCGCGTCTTCTTCCTTGGTGTCCAACTGCATGCTTTCCTGTGACTGACCATCCATACAGTCCTTTTTGGACAATGGGTGAACTGACACTTTTATTGCAATCTGTTGAGGTGGCTCATGCAGTGATGATGCGTCTGAGTCAGCTGTGGGAGATTCACTGCGCGTCAAAGCATTTGGGATCATATAAAGCTCATCTGTTTCAGTGGTTTCCTGGCCTTCTGCCGCCTGCTGTACAAAATTCTGTCCTTGCTCCTCCAAACCAACAACCTCCATAATTTCTTCCATTATAGTCCTGCAGTTCATGATGAGAGGTGGCAAAGGTACGCTCCGAGCAAGCTCTTCAATATAGCGAGCAAATTCCATGGTCTTGAACTGGGTTACTTTGGCAAGCTCGAGCGTTTTGGCTGATGTGATAATTGGGATACGCTTTGCAATCTCAAAGGCCTTCTGCAGTTTCTCTGCCCCCTCTGTTCTGAAGAATTCATTGATTGCTTTCTCAGTTTTCTTCAGATGACTGCTCATCATACATAACCGAGTAATGTTCAGTATCATAACAACGGTAAAAGCGACAAGGCAGACAATCATGTAATAGATTCCCATATCTCCAGAGGTAAAAACAACCCTCAGCGTCACAGTATTGTTAACGCTGCCATACGTATTAGATGCGACACACGTGTATTTACCTCTGTCTTCAAATGACACGCGGGTAATGTTTAGTAGCCCATTGTCAAGGAACCACCATTTTCCTGTTGGAGAGGAAACAGAGTAACTTAGAAGTTCTTTGTCACATGATCAGCATAGTCTTAAACGTCAGCTTTATCAAACTGGCTTCAGGTTTTAGGAGAAGGAAATAATGTTCACTAGGAGACAAAGAATTTACCGTCATAAAGGCCTGAGACCCTAGCTGTGTTACTATCAAATCCCTGACATCAACTCTGGATAGTCAGAGAGCATGCCCTAAAAGGGTCTCATAAAAATGCCAATATGCATCTCAATCATTTATCTCAATCTTGTGGTCAGTTAAGTTACAAAGATAAGACTACTCCAGAGAGCCTCCCAAATACAGGTCACACTTCCTCAAAGAACAAGATCAATGGGATTGTGAGGCAGAAAAACCTACTAGACTCTCCTTGTTTTGTTCCCTGAAAATGCATTTGCTTACAAATGGGGTTTTTTTTGGTGCTGTGTTACAGTATCTCATATAATTCTGTTAATGTGAACTTCAAAAACCCTAACATTTCAGACATAATATACTACATTGCCTGCCCTCTGACATGTTGAGAAACTGATTTTGAAGTATGATTTAAAAGAGAGGGAAGTAGGATAGGAGGAAAAAAATAGATGGATGGAAAAGAGAAGAACCATGACAGGGTGTTGGTTTTACCTTGTTTGTCGGTAAGAATCTCTACACAGCACAAAAGAATTTCTTTTACCTTTAAAAGTAATTTCTACCAATGTAATATAATTGATAACTTTGTCCTCTGCATCGACATATACATTTCATATACTTGAATGCTTCATATTCTTTGAACCTGGCACAGCAGAACAATTTAGGTATGAAACTGGATTTGAAAAAATCCATGTTAAATCCATGTTAAAAAGCCATCACTCCTGTCACTGCTAAAGTGATTCAAGAATCACCTATTTACCATATTTGCCACTATATATTGATAATGAATTAAGATTTTTAGTTCCTCTAGTGGACTTCATTTTATTCAAATATCACTACACTATTTAAGAGCTGAGGATGTAGATTTTTTCTTTATTTGGTGTGATATAACTTCTTAAATTGCAACTTTGCTATAAAAAACATAAGTCAACTCCATCAGGAAAGCCTGGTGCCAGTTATTTCCTTTGTGTAAGTGCAGTCTTGGAAGAATTTATATTGTGGGGAACAGCCAGAAAGTGGAACGTCTCTGTGCCTTCTGCACACTTCATACAGGGAGATGTCATACAGAAAATTTCCTTTTGACGCAATAACAAAGGCTGATATAAGCCAACCAGATCAACTAGTACATACTGCTGCTCAGAGGAAGACTCAACTGTTTTCAATCTCTGTAACACAATCCCAAGCCATTCCTGACAGATATCTGCTGAATGTAGTAAATGAATTTCAATAACCTCCCACAGAAAGGAATGTCAGGTCTTTACCTGTCTTTACCACCAGTTTTTTTTTCCTTAAACCTAACGTAACCAACTGCTACTTAAGTCTGTTAAGGCAGCTGAAAAAGACACAGAACCAGTGATCAGAGAACTAAACCTGTACAAAATCCCTGTGCAATCATGTAAATCATAAGGTAGGATTGCAGTCCTGCCACAGGTTGGTGTATACTTGGCTTCTACATTTATTTGATCCTTTTCACAGAAGTTCTTTCATTGTTAGAAAGACTGTTCTATTTTTTTTCCCTTATTTCTTTCACGGAAGGAACTGTGGGTAATTCTGAAACTCATTAGTCAAAAAACCCTTTAATTCAGAATAGTTTTGGGCTTTTACCATGTTCAAAGTTTTTTTTAATTAAACACGACTTACCCAGATTGGTTTTTTCACATTATCTCCAGTAGGAGCCTATGTAGAAAGTATTCCCAAAAGATCCCTGCCACAGTTTGTGTGTACAGACAGCTCTTAATTACATCTCTTTGTCCTCTTACTTAGAAATTTTAACTTAATTGAAACAATTTTTTTTTTTACTCTAGCATAATTCTTGAAAACAGCTGAATCATTTTGCCTGCAATTAAAAAATGCAGAATAAATAAAAGCTCAGTCCAAATCAGACCGACCTTCATATTAAAAAAAAATCACCCCAACCTGCTAAAGTTAGGCAAATTCAGAGGAAAACTCCTTTAAAGAGGAAATGTTAGCATCTGTAACAGATGACACTTCTTCCTCCACCTTCAGCATAACAAAAAATGCAGAGTGTTTGCTGCTCAGTATTTCTTTGAATTGTAATGCTGGTCCATTTTGCAAAGTAGGTTTCTATTAATTGTGAAATAACAAGATGCCTTGTGATGTATCCTGGCTCCAGCTGTTTTAAATGACATAATGCCATTTAACTGTGATTCAGTGACTGGGTCTATGCCAGGGGATCCTGACAGACATATTGACCCACATAAGAAAACAATGATTACAAAAGGTATCATTGCTGGGCTTTGATAACGATTCAATGTCACACTTAACACCATATAGAAAGGTCTCAAGCTAGGAAACACTTCTTACAGAAAGACAGTCTCTTAAAGGAGGTATTGCACTGTTGAAATTCTAAATTAAAGTGATGTCGTCTTAATACTACATCTGCACTTTTTACTGATTTGGTCAAAGTTTTTGCTCACCTACCTAGAAGTTTGTTTTAGCTACCTCTCAGCTGACTACACAAAGACCTAAATTTAGAAGCCTAACTAAAGGGGAAATTTTCTATTAGTGAACTTTAGCAAAACACTCCAGCACACTAATCACTGTATGTTGCCACAACCACACAAATCATGTTCGAAAGGCTACTTAGCAGCTCAAGTAGTTCCTTTCTCTAGCTTTACACAGAAAATGATAAGATGCTGTACTGTAATGTACCAGTTATGCAGTAAGCTCTTACAGATACACAGTGCTCTTTCACATCAAGCTGGGTCAATCGTTACACCCGTCACAGCAGAGTTCTCTGTCAGGTCAGCCATTAGTTAGGCATGCTGTCTTACAACTAAGAGTTTATTTCATCATGCAGTGAACAAAGCAGTCACTATGGAAGGATTACATGAGAAAAACACCTTTCATATACCCACACTGCCCTCAAACACTCCCTAGAAGTATAACTAGGATTATCACCCAAACCTTCCATTTAAGGAAAATAAGCTCATGTGTAATTATGGTCTCTGCCAAATGCCACTGAAGAGTCCTAACTAAAGCCAGGAAGGCTCACATTTGGCCTGTCTTTCTGACTGCTGCCCTATATAGGTTTTGCACTTGGTTGCTCAGGGCATCTCCTGTTTCTCACACTACCATGGCACTGCATATAAAGACAGGAGGCATATCAGGGAGTTAGCTGTGTTGAGTTCACACCAACAAACTATTCTCATATGTCATGAGAATCCTCCTTTGAGTTGGGAAACAGCTTTTTAATCTTTTTCTGGTGCCAAAGAAGAACAAAGGAGGACAGAATGAGAAACAGGAACAGACCCAAAGTCTTCCAATGAAAAGAGGCCTGTCTACACCTCCTGTTAATTGCTTCGGCTTCTTGCTATGTGTTGCTATAAATAACACATAAAAAGTTACTGTTTTCTTCCAAGGTGTGCATAAAAAATTCATAACTGCCACCAGGCTTTCGTTTATTTTCACACAGGAAAATACCACAGCCAGGCCATTAAATTCAGGTTATTTGTCAACTTGCTGAAATCCCAAGTGTCTCTGGACAGGCTGTATCAGTGCCGTTACTAAGATCCTACCTTTATTCTCCTCTTCTTGGAGCAGGCGGCCATTGGAATTGTACCATCTGTAACGTGGGCTGGGACTCCCTTGGACATTGCAGTCGATCAAGGCACTATGGCCCTCCTTGACTATGATGTGGTCGATGCGGGAGATCACGGCAGGCGCGGCCCCCGGGTGGGTGTCAGTGCGGTTGAAAGTGCTGTTACTCACATCCTCAGCAGTGCTCAAAGCTGCTAATAAGATGACAAGGCGTGTGGTAGGCAGGAAGTACAAAAAGTGGCGGCTGTTCAGTATGTCCATTTTCCTTCGGTGGTGTCCACGTCTGGCAGGGAACTGGTTCTGTTGAATGCAGGTCCCTGAGGTGAGCAGGTCTCAGGAGAGTTCTACTTTGATCTGTGCAATTTTATGTTTAAAATATCCTATAAAATAAAGAAGTACAGTGAGACGGCATATATAAACAATCCATTAGATATGCTCTTTTAAAATAGTGACACATCCATTAATGCATTTCACAATCATCAGCACAGTGTCTTGTCTAAATGCTAATGTTATCACAGTACTTATCCTTACTGGAAAAAGATGCATACATTTTCCTGACAATGGTGTTGTTCAGAGTGACAGGCGTAGGAGAAGGCTTTTATCACCTAGACACTTAGCAGCAGTTTAGCTACAGTAGCAGCTAGTTTTATGCCAAAAGTTCAACACATTTTTTAACTTTTTTTTTTTTTTAATTTTTTTAAAACGTGCAAAATCAACAGGAAAAATGGAGGTGCAGCATGTTAAAAGCTGTCACTACCAATTTGGTGCCGCAACTCTATCACGTGCATGAACTTAGATGAACTGTAAAACATGGTGTAAGAAAGAACAATTCCAGGAAGGGTTTTGGATCTAATGAGAGAATTCTTGATATACACATTTTGTCCTGAACACAGCAGCACAGAGAGCAAAACATATCACAGCATTTACTTTTCATAAGCTACTGCTGTTTAAGATAAAACACAACATGGGAGCCTATTCTTAAAAGAGGGTATTTCATGCTTGATAAAGTAATTTCAGTGTTGTTATTTTTAGAGCAGAGTCGTGAAGAAGATACTTGCTAGTGACATAATTATGGTTAATGCTCCTTTGAGATACAAATGAAGTTAGGACTTTTCCGTTCCTTATGTGGCATTAAGCATTTTGCCTCTGTACCTTTTGCACACTCTCCCTCAGTATTTTCCCTCAACTAATCACCCACAATGAGGCCTTTCTGAAGCAGTGATTTCAGTTTCTGGACAGAGGCGGGGGGGTTACAAATGTGCCTTCTATTGGCCTCATTATGCTCCCAGTGAACACAATTGGCATTCACTACTGACTGAGGGCACAGTGTTGGCCTCAAAATGAGCACCTTGGAAAATTTCACTCAAGAGTCTAAAGGCCACAAATCATGTTAAAATCACAGAGTATGCAACTATACTGTATCTACTCATATGTTTCTAAGGTAAATAACTGAAACGGAATGAAATTTTTTAGATAGAGGAATCTATTTGGAATCCAAATACAGGAAACTATCTAATGAACTTTCCCCAAACGAACATTTCCATTTCAAAAAAGTTTATATTTTCTAAAATATACATTTGACCCATGGTAGCTCATCTGCCTTAGCACACAAAATAACTGCTGACAAGATCAGTCCTCTAGATCAGTTCCATATATAAAGGAAACACTAAAATAAAAAGAAACAAATGAAAAATCCCCTTCCTTATTTTCTTCTGTATTCAAAAAGAAAAGAAAGCAACATTACTCTTTCACTGGTAATATTTGATTTAGGTTGTTCTGTTATGCATCCTCTCTTCTCTGTAAAGCAATGAACTTGCTTTCACACAAATAAATACAGGTGTTATTCAAAAAGCAAATTATTCTTCCATTTTTCAGGACGAATCGTTACTAGAAATGAAAACTTATGTTTTTTTAGATAAATTGCTGGCGTGATGTAGAGGTCTGTTCCAGCATCCAGTCTGTCCTTGTTTTTTTCTCTGTTTTTATTATTACTGAATGTGAAAGTGTTTCTCTTGAAGAGACAGAATAATTTTTAACTTTAAATTAATATGCAAATCTCATTTGTCATGTAGAGCTATTTAAACAATGACTTCAGAAATCTATTTCCAATTATGCAAAGCATGTAGAGTTTGTGCTTTTGAAGGTACACTCTGTCTAAGTCAGCAGTTTGGGTAAAAACCTTCAGTTCTGCCTATTCACTTCAGTAACTATTTACATCTCATTTCTACTACTCCATTAACCTTGGAGACTGACATTCTTCATGATTACACATATTCAGTCTATAAAATGTTTCTGTACACCGTCACAGATCTGCATTGCGCCATACAGAAAAGCCAAAATCACACTTCCTGGCAAAGGAGCAGGAACAGAGACTGGCTGGATTGAGACAATGGGAAGAGCAAAAGATAACAATATAAACTGATTAAGATTTGTGTTCTAATTACTGTCTGGGGCTTGTTATTACTGTATTTCGGTCTATCATATATTTTTACAGCAGAAAAATCAGTAGCAATCAAAAAAAGATGTTTATTGTGGAAAGCAATTTGCATTCCAGAAGGAAATGAAATAGCATCTCCCCAGTGGCTGAACAGAAAACCTGTAAGGAAGGGACCAACAGTGTATTAGGAAGCTCAAGGTGGCTGGTGGCCCACTGATGGCACACAGCACGGGGATGTGGGTGGAGGTTTGGAAGGTGTGGTGGCAGTAAGGCGTTGCCTGTTCCATATGTTTACCTGTTTTGAACACAGAGCATATGGAAGCAGAAACTGTACCTTTGTGTAGTGAGAGCAAATGTGACAGGTCCACAATATGGCCAAAGGGTTGATTGCTTGTCTGAAGGTAACAGTGACTCCCTCATTCTGGCCCAGAATGGAACCATAAATAGCTGCAGTAAATTTTAGGAAATAAAGATGAATAATTTATGTCTACTGTGTAAGAGTTTTACCTACTCCTTCTTCTTGCTCCTAGGCATGTACTTTCTCATGTATGTTCCTGGAATGTAGAATATTAAGAAAACACTAAATATCTCTGTAGGTACATTTCTATTTGAACTAATACGAGGAATAATCTGGCAGTAGGTTTAAAGCAGAATGTTTGGAAATGAAGGTTGCTGCTTTCATATGCCATCCAGGGAAATGCCTGAGTATGTTTGAGGAGACAGGGAGAGATCTCTCTGAAGAATGGTGTTTTAAGATACAAGTTTAGACAAACATTCCCAGGGCAACTAGGAAGCAGTAGGCAATCTTTCCTTTGGTGTGCATCCTCTCCAATGTTATCAGGAAACAAAAAGAGATGGAATAAAGCCAAAGAAGGTTTTCTTAGCCCCACCGACACAAGAAAGTTACAGGGTGGCCATGCTGGGACCTGAATGTCTAGGACCCTCTGCAAACCTCTGGGCATGACCAAGAATGCTAGAGTCAGGTTAGGAAAGCAAGAAGAAGCAGAGAGAGAGCTGAAAGGGTGTAAAATGTGCTCACACCTGACACTGATGCAAAGGAAGATTTACTGAGAGTTCCTGTCCTCCTGCTTTGCCATAGGCACAAGAGCAGCCTGAGGATATCGGGGGACACAGATCTGGAAGCCAGCTGCTTTGCTAAACATAAGTGATGTAATGAGTTATGGTTTAATCACACAACTAAATGGGGAGAAGACTGAGACCAAGATAGGACTGCTAGTGATATCTGGCAAAGCAGGAAGAGAATCCAGAGTATTGGAGAAGTGGGTACAGTGCTGTCACCCAGTATCTTGGCCACGGGAGGCAGCAATTAGCTGTGACCCATGATAAACTTGATGAAGGCAGCCAACACTGTAACCTTTTAATCTGACCTAAGTCAGAGAAAGCTGGATTGACTAGACTAAAACAAAGATTCTCGTAATAACTCCTCGAGACTAACACAGTACTCTAAAGAAGGAACCCCGAGACTCGCTTTGTAGGAACAGACTGAGTCTCGTTGAGCATTTTTGCCATGAAAAGGTCACTATAAACAAAGAGCTAATTTCTGGTCATGGAAAGAATGCAATTGCCAAAGCATATGAGCTACCTGTAAAATACTTACAAAAAATAAAACTCCATATAATATAATTAACATGATTATATATACTTTTATTATTTTTTTTTAACTTTTAAATTTGTCACGCACGAAATGGAAAAAGAACACCCCTGGCTATTCTGAGCTATGTTTTCCACCCAAAGCTGTAGGACAGGGACAGGCTTACCTCTGAAGATGGAGTGAAAGGAATCCTCAAACTCTCCTTCAGCACCTAGAACATGTGTACAGGAAACTGTCCAGCTGTATTATATCTGGAGCAACATTTACCACTCAACACTGCTTGCCAGTGGTCCATAGGTTAAACAGTTCTGGTTTTTAATTCCCCAACCCAAATGGTGTAAATTGAAAATATTAAAGTAACAGATTTATTGATTGTGAGATTAACTTCCAAGGGAAGACTTCAGCCACATGAGAACACAGGACAAGCTTTTCTTCTAAGTGACACGACAGCCAGCTCTAGCATGCTCTCTATGCTTTTCTATCCAGAGAAGTCCCCTGGAATGTACTCCAGAAAAAGCAGAGCTGCATCACAATAGTTTTACTCCTAATCAATGTGAAACGTGGACAAAAGCTGCAGTAGCAACTTCTCTGTCTAAAATCAGACATCAGTCTAAAGAGAAGACACATCTAGGACTGACTAGGAACATTAATCTGAGACATGTTCTGACTAACCATTTATTCTTTTGTGTCATAGATGTGTTTGTTTCCCATAATACTGCCACCAAAGAAAAGGGGTGCGGGGTCATGGTTGTAGGTGCTGCATTTGTGCAGAACAACATGATGACGGAGCACAAAAGAACAGAAAAGGAGGGCAATGATGCATACCTTTTCCTGGCTTGCTCATATCTGTAAGACTGGCCTGTTCTTCTTGTTCTTGGAATAATGTGTAATCCTATTAACTGTGAGGTTATTCAATTCACAAGTGAAGCACAAGAAGCCAGCTTACTGCATAATGCATAAATTGTGCTCCTGTAGCTTTAACATCCCAATGCTATCTTCTTTGGTTTGTAAGTGACCAAGAAAATTAAATTATTTTTATTCTAGTTCTCACTTGTCTAAAAGAAGTATAAAGGCTGATGTTACAAAACAAAATTAATGCTAGTTTTTTATTATTCAAACACTACTTGCTACCTTTCCTAGTTTCCATAGGCAATGTCTTTTAAGACTGGGCAAAAGTAAAAGCTAAGAGGTGTTAGTGAAACAAAAATGCAAATGAAGGAACTTACGCCACATAGGTGAGAAGCTCACTGCCATTTCATAGGCTTATGAGTGAGAACCACCTACTGAAAAGGTCTAATAAAAGGTCTAATTATTAGGATCCAGACATGCAGATGAAAAGAAATGTCACTCATTTACAACTAGCAGAAAAATTCTGACTTATTTTTCTACTCATCTGTCAGTTGATAAAATATTAATGCTTGGTTCCAGAAGAGCTGCTCTGTTCATTCTCCTAGAGTGGGGGATGGCCCTGTCCACATCTTTCTTGTGCTGAGGACCCCAGACCTGGATGCAGTACTCCAGCTGGGGTCTCACAAGGATAGAGGAGAGGAGGAGAATCATCTCCCTTGAGGTGATTGTCTCAATTTCTTGACACAGGATAAAATAAAGGCTGGGAATCTATGAAGATTCAAGAGAGACTATACATAATTTACAAGTACAGATTGTAAATTATGTCATTCATTATGACAGCCTATGATGAATGTGGGGACTTCTGAATATGCATTATCCTCTGAGTGTATGATCCGGGGCAGTGAGCAGGAAGGGCTCTCAGCATGGCAACCTGGAGACCTTTTCTAGAACTCATGTCTTAAAAAAATTGTAACAAAGGAGCCTATAAACTAATTGTATGTTTTGCAGGCATTGGTAAGTTCTTACAGGCAAACATTTGTCAATCTGTTTTTAAGGTGACAAATGATAAATTAAAAAAAAAAAAAAAAAGGAAAAACCAAAGGATGTAGCTTATTCTACTGTTAATGGCAGAACCTGATCAAAACTTAGTCATTATCAGTTTTTGTCTTCTAAAATTATTTTGGTCTGAACACACACAACACTGTAGGGGGGTAAAAAAGGAAAGAAGCATCATAAAGATAACATTCTCTTAGTTTCAGGCTTCCATAGTGTAACAAGACAAAGCAGCAAAAGAGCAGCAAGCAATAAGGTGATTACATATTTTAGATGTTCAATTGAAAATTAATGTTCTATCCAACTTCATGCCTCAATATTGCAAAACTAGCTACTACATGGCATCCTAGAGCTTCATTAAATATTTGAATGGACCCATTGATTTAACTATGTCTTTGAATGGTTTGATGTGCACTCTCCTGATGTCAATGAACACTCAGAGATGTTAATCCATTAGCCTAAAAAAGAATGAAGACTGTTGGTGGATAATTATTGGAGATGTTATTTAAAAGTACCTTATGAATGCCAAACTTCTGGAAAATCCCCTTTTGATGCCACAGCTCCTGTAATTCCAGCATCTCTGCTGTATCAGATCAGCTTTTTGCAAAATACATTGAAGCAACAAAAAGACTCAGCCAACCTGGATGCTTAACTTCTCATTAAAAAGTTGTAATTCGGTTGTGCACTCTTCTTATATGGACTGAGAAATCTTAGTTTTCTTTTCAGGAGGTATTTTAATGATTGCAGCAAAAGCAAAGCTCTATATTTAGTGGAGAAACTTGCTGTTTTTCATCAAGGCAGGTACTGTTGTGAAAATGTCTTACTGAGTTGTAGGTTACCCAGATCATAAAGCCAATTCAACACTATCGATAGCAGAGATTTTTCAAAGCCCAGCTTATGTTTGATTAGGCATAAATACTTTGAAGAATTTTATTCTTAGAAATAAAAACTTTGTTTATATAGATTATCTAGACTTACTCGGTGTTTGTATTTATTTGGAGGCTGTACAGTTACCATTCAGTATAGTTTTGTACACAAAGATCTTATTCCAGAGACATTTGTATGGCTTTAAGAGTCCCTTGCTTAACTCCTTGCAAACTTTCAGCATAGCTGCTGGTTTGCTGTTGCAGTAAATGCAAATGGATCAATGCTTAAGAGTTCCCTCTGTTGAGAAAGGAGCAACAATGAAGATGCACAGAGAATCCCTCCCACACTTCCATGTACATCTGAGCTCTGCCTGGCCTCACCAAGTTCTACATCTCTTTCATTTTCTTTACGCACCTTGTATCTTTTATTTATTCCAGCACTATGTAAGCATTATTCTGCCAACAGTTAAAATAACCAAAGTCAGCAAATGCAACAGATCTCATATGCTCTTGGCAAGGCTTACAAGACACTGCTAAGAACATAGCAATGCAGAATGTGGCCCAGTTCACTTCCTTCCACTTCCTCCTTTGAGCTCTGCTTGTCAAAGCTAACCATCCCTTAAGCACATCTAGTGGTTTTCTTTTTCCAAAGGAAGAAGGAAAATTCCAGATGCAGGACATTTAAATATAACACAAAATTAAAAATTAAGTTTGGCTTAAAGAAAAATATGAAGGACTTTGCAGGCTAAAAATTCTATTTAAATTCTAAATTTTGAACAACTGAATATTTTCAATGCCCTGATATAGCTTATATTATGCTATTTTAACAAAAGACTCCCATATGATGTGGAACATATAAGAAAAAAGGATAGGAGAAAACAGATTTGAGTATGAATTCTTCCAGATCCCTATAGAACTGTAAGATGGATATAATTTTTAATGATTGGCTTTCACTTTTATTGGTTGCTGGGATAGAGGGCAAAGAGGTTATACATAGATGCCATGATTAGGACAGGATTAACCTTGTCAGAGGGGGAAGTTAAAGGAATCTAAGTGCTTATGACTGATTGCAATTGAAAGTGATTATTTCAGGTTAGAGGTGCCTGTGCCTCTTTCCTCCACAAGTAACGAAGGGGACAGAAGATGAATTCAAACAAGTTCGCTCTGCACCACACAGCAGCTGAAGTCTTGCTTGTGCCCAAATGTGATCAAGTCAGCCCTCTCCAAGCATGACTGTATATTGCCATGTGTATGCAATAATTTAGCTGAAGGCCCTCAAGAGTTTACTAAAGAACCTCTATAATTTCAGACTTGTGTGCCAGTTAGGTGTACACTGCATTGAAAAGTGTAACAGTAAAGGCAAATAACTTTCTCAGCATCCAGTACTGTGTGTGTGCCACACAGTCACACACATAAGACTGGGAATCACACACACTCCCACCCCAGCTGCAGTGCCCTAGCCCCTGCGTGACTTAAAAATATCAGCAAGAATCTTTTCTTGGAATAAAACTCTCAGTGTGGCAGACCCATGTCAATTAAATATTAGGTCTGGGCTAGGTAGGTTATTCTTATTAAGAAGTTCTTCTACAATAAGAAATTCTTCCACATATAGTGGCCCTTTTCCAAAATAGTGTTATTTACACACATCTGTATAGAGGTTGCTATTGCTGATAAATGCTCTGAAATGCTGCTATGGATGACTTTAATCACAGTAACTAGTGAAAAGTGATAACCTCTCCATTGTCTTGGAAAGGATGTTTCTAAGGTGGGTCTGTATATGGGCAGAAAATGCCACTGTTTTAATTGTCAAAACTAAAGAACAAAGTTAAGGATACAGAGAGATATTTGCAAAAGCCCACAAGACTGCATGAATGGATGGCAGCTCAGACTTGCAGGAATGAAAAATTCCAGGAAGTATTGAAGACCTTGGTCTTACGCCAGTCTTCTGGTGACATATTAATATAATCCAGGACACCTCAAAGGAGGATCACAGGCATTTGTGCCTGCAAAGACTCCTAGTAAAGGTACAATTTGCTGAGAGAGAAAGAAGACCTTGCTAGAAGAGCTTGGTACAGGTTGCTTTAGCTGCTGGCAAGCTCACTCTCCCTGTTGTAAATTGCACCCACATCTCACTGGTGCCTTACACTGGGCAAGAAGCTTAAGCTATAAAAGAAATGCCAGCCCCACATTCCAAACTCTGTAGACAAGAACTGAAATGGAGATTGGGTTTTTTTTTCCATTTAAATCACTCCCCAGAAGCCCCTGTCATTGTGTCACAAATGTGACCCTCTGTCGGCTGGGTTTGGGCTTTGTTTCCCTGGTTAAAGCAACGAATGCGCTTTAGCCAGGTTCTGTGCCAACTCCATCCGCCTCCTCCCAATTCGTGCAGGACCTGTCTAATTGCAGGGAGGCAAAGGGGATGGGGCAGGAAGGCAACTGGAGCTGTACAATATAGATCACTTCAGAATTCACTACCACACTCCCACCATGTCTTAAATGTTTTAAGAATAATGATTTTATCTTGAAACTTTATGAACCTCCAGGACAGGAAATACACAGTGGACACAAAACATTTTGGTTTGTTTGTTGTGGATGTTCTGCTGTTTGTCCAGGCCTCTGAAAACTCCAAATTCTTCAGAAAAAAAATAAAAATGGGTGCACAATGTGCACTCCAGCTGTGTCAGCTGCACTCAGCATCAACTGATGATGGTATGCTGCAGTCTGAATGAGACAGATTTCAAAAAAAAGGAAGGATTTCTAGTACAGCAACCACAAATATATCAATGGTGCTGCTGCTAACTGTACACGCTAAGCCAGACAAAGGATTTCTGCCATGCAAAACAACGTCTCCACTCAAAAAAGATCTACCGTATTTTGTCCTACTGCAGTGAAAAGAGGAACTCTTTCACAATATAATGTCTCTAAAGAACTAAAATGCTACATTTTCCCCCTCTTACATCCTTTGTGTTCTTCCTTTTGAAATAATTTTACAGTCCTTCAGACAAACATGCACCAAATGAGGTCGCATTTAGGGTCTTGCCACAGTTGGTACTTTTATTTCCCTCAGCAGGGTTATCAGGGTAGCTCCATTGGAGATGCTTCAGTGTAACAAATGAAAGAGGGCTGTTTTAGGAAGTGTAGCCTCTTACAAGACTCTCCAGACAAATGCACTAGAAAAGTGCCTGCTCAGTAGCGCTCTGTGTTCTCTTAAGCTCCCTTGTCCGATACGGCTCGAATTGGCCCTTTTAAGGAACAGGATTCGAAAGATTATTTCAAGACCGGTCTGAAGTGTTTGATTCTAGTTCCTTCAGGTCACTTATGAAATTAATTGTTCTCTTATGAGGCTATCCTGTGAACTAAATGGGTAATTAAAGCAAAATATCAGGAGGCATCCTTTATTTTAAATTTAAGGCAACACAACTTAACCTCGACCGCTCGATCGAAGCACCTCTGCACTGAGGTGTCACCTCGCATTCCCCTTCCCAGGGCGGGACAGCAGCGAGCATCCGGCGCGCAGGAGCTGGAAAGCTCCAGTAAAGCCTTCGGCTCATTGGCTTTATTTCTGCCTAACAAAACCCACTTTCCTTCAAGACTCGGTGCTGATTTGAAATAATCTCCTGAACTTTCACGCTGAACACAGCATTACCGCGCTCCCGTTGCGCGGGGAGATACCGCGCTCCACGCCGGGCTTGCCGCGAGCGACAGCCGCCGCGGGAGAGGCGCCGTGCAGGGCTGGCCGAGCCGCAGCGCTTCCCCGGCACGGCCACCGGACCCTGCTCCGGCCCTCCAGGCTCGCCCGGCGGGACAGCGCTCCCGGGGCTCAGCGCGGAGTTCCGCAGCCACCGCGGCACCGGGGCCAGCTGGCAGGTCACCGGCAGCCGCGGCAGGTGCCGGCGGCGCGG
The DNA here is from genome assembly GCA_027886175.1 of Phylloscopus collybita. Classification (NCBI taxonomy): domain Eukaryota; kingdom Metazoa; phylum Chordata; class Aves; order Passeriformes; family Phylloscopidae; genus Phylloscopus; species Phylloscopus collybita. The sequence continues at coordinate 36,054,083 of JAJNNQ010000009.1, read as the reverse complement.
GCGATGGAGGCGGCGGCGAGCAGCGCCTCCCCGGGACCGCCGCCCGCCCGCTGGGGACCCGCGGCCCGCGCCCCCCGCGCCGCTCACCTGCCCGCCCGCTGCTCCCGCTCGCTCGCTGCCGCCGCCGCTGCCGCTGTGCTGCCGCCGCTGCTGCTGCCGCCGCCCCGCGGCAGCGCCCGCTGCCGCCGCGCCCCTCAGCGCGCCCCGCGCAGCACCATGCGGGCGCCGGGCCCGCGGCCGCGGCCGGGGCCGGGGCGGGCGGAGCGCGGCGCTGCCGCAGTGCCGCGCCGTGCCCGTGCCGCGCCGTGCCCGTGCCGTGCCGTGCCTGTGCCGTGCGCTCCCGCCGCTCCGCCGCTGCCGGCTCCGGCGGGGAAAGTAGGTCAGGGCGGCACTGAGCATGCTCGGGGCCGGGCCGGGGGGCGGCCCCGGGGCCCGCGGGGGGCGCAGGGGGCGGCAGAGCCCTCAGCCGTGGGGTTGAGACGGGTCGGGGCCGTGCGGCGGCCGCAGGCGAGGCGGCGGGGCCTGAAGCGAGCGGGCGGCGGCGGGGCCGCTGTGGGGAAGGCGGGGGCTGCGGGGGCTGCGAGCCCCCTCTGCCCGCGCGGGGCCGGCAGTCCGGAGCAGCCCTCGCCGGTCATCGCGTCCCTTCTCAGAGACGCTTGCGGGAGCAAGTGCTGCCGGAAAGGGGTAACACCTCAGCACGCTTAGATAATCTTGAGAACCAAAATGCTGCGCTTCAGAGAAATGGCACAGGTGCTTTCCACCAAGGGTTTAATTCCTAACGGGATTACAGCACCCAACTCCGGTTTAAGCTCAGTCTGAGGAGATCCCAGCCTGTGGGAAGCTGACACTGGCTATAGTCTAAGTGCTCTGTTAGCAGAGGCTAAAGCTGTCTTTTAACTTGAGCAAAACTGCTTGAATTTGGTTGGTGCTATCTATGCAGGCTGTGCAGCTGCCAAAAAAGGGGATAGGGTGTATGTGGACAGCTGCAGGCAGGAATCTGGCAGGGACCTAGTGTGTGCCGATGCTGCCCTGTGCCACTCTCCCATGCTTCCTCCCTGACCTTGTGGCATAAGAAGAGGAGGACGCAGAGCAGCCTTCAGCTGAGTGGCAAGGCCAGTGGGTTAAACCATGGAGGTCTCTATTTCCAGATGTTTGTAGTACTTTTATAACCAGGCTTGGACCTTGGTCTTAATATCCTCTTCTGGTTGCTTCCAGGGAGTAGTAGCTGAAGCGCCTTTGCTCATGGATGAGTAAGAAGATGAGAGAGCATTTGCTGAAACTGCCAGAAAAGCTTGGTTTGGACTGCATTTCATTGCAGGGGGAAGTGTATGTGAAGTACACTGTGGTATATACATCAAAGCAGGTCTCTAGTCTGCCCAGGGGGAACTGAAGTGGAATAGCAACTAAGGATTCAGAAAGAGGGAGGCAGACCCACTCCAGGGAGCTGGGCTTGTTATGTCAAGGGCCTGGGCTCCTGGTCCCACCAACTTGCATGTAAGAAGTGCAGGGGTTGAACATGGATGCATCCAGTGCTTGGGAGTGGTGCAGGCACTGGTGAGATCAGGCTGTTGACAGCCAGGGCTTCTTGTGTTCAGTGTCTCCAGAATGGAGAAAAATGAAGACAGTGGGGAAGATGCGTTTGGTGTTGTCAAACTTGGCAGCTGAGGGAATAGGTCAAGGACTGTTCTTACTAATTCTTCCAGCAAAGCATTTATTTGGTGGAAGGAGCTGTTTAAGTCATAGGTCCTTGTTGGCCACTGGCTTGCAATTTGTTTTAGCTTGACCACACTAATTATGCACTTGTTTTCCCTTCGTCCTATCTTAAAGTACTGGTTTTGAACACAATCGAGTGGAATTTATTTGTCAGTGAATGATAAAGCAGATAGGTAGTTGAGTCCCCAGTCTTATAAACTCCTTTAAGTCAGGAAACACTCTACCACTGTCTGGATACCTGTCAGATCTCTGTGTGATACGAGGCTGAATTTTTGTATTTGGAAAAGTCACACATCTTTCCTTCTGGAAGGGTTTATCCTTTCAGGCTCCTCGGGTTTCGGTGAACATAAGCCTGTGTTGCTGGAGCCAGCCACACATTACTTGCTCCATGCCCTTTCCTGGGAGATCACTATCACCTGTCAAGTGAGCATGTGGACTTAGTGAGGCATTTTTCCATCCCACCTTCCAATAGTGCTTGCACCAGCTGCGTGCAGAGGACTGGCCCACTGATTTGAGCAGAAACTACAAAAGGTCTTCTGGATGTGCATCCTAGCTCTGGTTAAGCTATAAAATCATTATATAATATTATTATAGATACATGAAAGTGCACGAATTATAAAATTGGCCATGTTGTTTTGTTTGTTTTTTTTTTTATAATACCTGCTGCAGGTAAATCCTGACATTTTATACTTAGTGCTACAGTGACCAGATTGTATTCCTATAAAACTATAACATTGTTTGATTAAAGGCAGCCTTTTACCTTAGAGCAAACAGAACTTTGGTATTGCTAATAGTTTTATCCCAACAGTGTAATCAGGAAAGCCGTGTAATCATGCAGTTAAAAATCTAAGATAAGATTAAACTGTGTATTTTGTGTGGTTACAGGCCCTCCATCCACTAGGTGGAGAGGCATGCAGGGATGGTTGAGACACGCTTGTGTGCCACACAAGGTAACAGCAGGGAAACTAAAGAAAAAAGGAAGTTTTTAATTAGTATTGAGCAAACCAGCTGTATTAATATGCCAGTAAACATGGATACATGAGGGGATGTTCCATTTAGAAATTAATTTTAATAAAGTAAAAAGGAAATTTTTATTATGAGAAATATCTTGTTTCAGTATGGTGATGTTGTTTCTTTTTAAAAAAAATTTGACCCAAGTATAATTAGATCTTGCATGAATACTGAAGAGAAAATAATAACTTTATTTCTTAGGATACATATCTTCAGCATGCTGCTTTAGCTCATTTAAATTGTTTTCTGAAATACCAACAGTGTTTTAGGTATATCTGTTACCCAAGATTGTTACTTTAGTCACTATAATCTGTAATCACATTATTCCCATCTGAAAGACTGAAATTCCAAGCTAGACCAGCACAGCTTTCTTTGTGGAGTGGCATCTCATTTTTTGGGAAAGATTTGGACAACTAAAAGGCTTGCAAGTGATCTTGGGATGGAGATGGAGAAATCATATGGTCCGCACCAAACCTGCCAGAATGGTGTGGGAGGAGGTGTCACAGGAGGGCATAGATGTTCCTGCCTTGAACAAAACAGCTTGGGTGTTAGTTCAAAGCACTTCATCTATTAATTTATTTTAACTAGCATACATTCTTGCAGCAAGGACACCCTTCTTTTGGGACCTAGCATTGTATTTGTCCATTCAGAAATATCTTAGTCTGATGTGTCCCAGAGCACTGTGGCTTGTGTTTTGTTCTTGTTTCTCCTTCCTAGCTTTTGAAACCACTCAAAATAAATTAAAAAAAAATTAGGCATGAAGCTCATGAACTCTGATGGTTTTTATTTGTACCTCATAATAACGTGTAGGGCTAACTATTTCCCTTCTGCATTTCTGGATTTGTTATTTTCCTATGGTGGTTTCTTTTTTATCCTCTACAAGTAGACAGGAATATCCAATAACATTTTATTCCTCCTTATGCTGTACTTTTTAGGTCATGGGCTTACAAAAGTAACTTGTTTTATACCTTTACTGTGACTCCCTCCTTTATTCCTCACAGAGGAGGAAAAATTCTCAGCTTGTTTGAGGATACATTTTCTGCAGTGATCCACTTTTGTCACCTGTTTTGGGAGGAAATTCTTTCCTGAAATGTGTCATAGACAGTCTGTAAATGAAACAAACCCACTGATTGTGTGTGTGGTCACTATAACATTATCTCATGTAAATGCGTATATGATTCTTCTTGCAATTACCAGCTTATTGTGGTTGATTTTCCTTTTTGAGGTTCTCCTGCTTTGCAGTATATATGTCTTGATGGAAAGGTCTCTCCCTGTCATACAGCTTGTGTGTGGACAGTTTCTGTAGGCACTTGTGGCTGTGTTGAAAGTGTTGTTGCTCTGGCTCTTCAGTCATGTGTGCTGCAGAAAGTCTAGCTGTGCTGATGTGCTAAGGCAAGGGCAGATATGTCTGCATAAATTATTGGCAGCTGAGGAAAGGGTGAAATCCACACCTCTCGTGATCTGAAGGGAAAATTCCGTAATGATGGAAAAAACCAAATCCAGAAAACTGGATTTGGAGGCTTTGGCACCACTGTTAAAAGGCTACCAAACTTTTTAGGACATGAAGAAATAAAAGAAGGTCTGGTGAGAACCTCTCTATCCCCATCCCTCCCCCCAGCACAAAACTTTCCATGTATAAGCTGAGGTTAACTGAGAATACTTCATACAGATAAAAGAGTTTTGGTTCCTTTCTTTTTCTGTGTTCTTTACCACTTCCCTGCCCCATGATTTTCTGTGCAGTTCCTCCTAGCTACTGAAAACTGGAGACAGTATTGCTTCAGAGAACACTGATGAGATGAAGCTCAAGGCTGGAAATTAAATCATTGAGTCAGACATAGAAGAATTTCAGTTCTCTGTCAAACCTGAGAGAGCTTTTGTCTTTAGACAGATATTTTGGATGACAAATGGATTAGTGGGGATGCTGGATGAGCCAAAGGCCTAAGAACTGTTACCTTAATAACGTCAGATGCATCAGACTCTTTAATTCTTTTCTTTTCCCAACAAATAATCTTATTTAATTCAACTTTCTGTTGTATGAAACAAAGATCATTTCTCTAATCGCCTTTGCTGACCTCGCCTGGCCCATAGCTTTCCAGCTGAATAAACAGAGATAGGGCAGTAAAAAACAAATCTTTACCACTAATTAGCTTTTGAAACATCAGTGTTTACAATTCACTGCATGAACTGACTATCAGGCATTACACCAGCATGAAAACATCTACAACTGCACGTCATGAGTGTAAAATAATACAAGGCACAGAGTATGGTGCTGAAGTGCGACTGAATGAAAAGATACTGGGCATGTTGCATGACCTTCAGCAAGATTCAATGTTTGTGTCAGTGAGAAAGATGAGCCAAATTATTCATGAGGCTGAAAGGGGGAGAAAGGACATATGATCTTGGAACAGTTAGAATTATGTTATTCTTGGGGGAAAAGATCAAGATGATTATGTTAATATTACCATTTATGTTACACTCTCACCAGAGTGGGAGTTTCAGGAATGTGTCAAGCTCTGTGTGTTTTATCCAATTGAAAAAATACAATAGGATTTTAGATCATCAGTCAATACTGGGTTTATTTATTTATTTATTTATTTATTTATTTATTATGAAGCAAGTGCTTTCAGAAACAAGGTTAATCAATAGGTGTTAATCATCAATAAGGTGGCTATAAGATGAAACTTTTAAAGAACATAATATAATCAGGCATTAATATGTGAAAGCAAAAAAAAAGAGAACAAACTGTTAAAGACTTTATAAAATAAAAATAAAACTCAAAACTGTTCTCAGTTGTTGAGCTCAGATGTAGCTATGTTCTTTAGAGATGCTATACACTTAGCAGAGGAAGTTGAGTGTATTATTACAGGAAATAATAGGAAGTGTGTCTTTTAAGATACTATTTATCATTAGAAATGAGAATTCTGCTTTTCAGCATGATCTGCAGTTGAGTTTTGAGCATGATCTGCAGAGGCACTGGTGCAATAAATGCAGAATATGCCCTGACAGAGACAGTGTGCCAGGCTGGGCCTTTTTACACTCAGAACCCACTTGTCATCAGCCTCTCCATTTTCTTATTAGATATTCACAAAAGTAACTTCCTTTTATGAATAAGTAGAGTATTTCAACTAATCTTATAATTTCACAGTAGAATAGTGAAATCAAATATGTGAGTAATTTCAGTGAGTCAAGCCAAAACTGGCATACACTGAATGAGAAGTAAAAGTATTGGGTGCCTGATATCTGAATATTTTCTACTAAAGACAACATCTAAAAAGTGGGGTGGTATTTTTTCACTGCAGCCATTTCATTTTGCCTGCAGTGTACAGAGGTTTGGCATTGGCAGTTGCCCACAAATGTTCTCAGACCAGTGTTGACACAAATAGTGACCACATTTATATCCATCTACTTAATGTAAATCATCTATCCTTCGAGAAGGATGAAACCATACAACCTTGGGACACTTACAAGGGAAGTCACTCACTAGAGTCATTGTGTTGAAATTTTACAGCTCTGCCTGGAAAAGTAAATTCAGATAATTGTAGTTTTAAGAAACTGAAACCTCATCTATTTGCAGCCAGTCATCCTGGGCTAGGCATTTTGGTTCCTGACAAGTAAAAAACCATCTCTGAGATCCTCAGGGTGATTAAGGCTTTTCTCCTGGCTGTTTCTGAGGGGAGTCCCAACCTGAGAAGCTGTTCTCTACCCTGCTGAGGTCATGATTTCTCAAACTGACAAAAGCAGTACTGAATTCCCTTAATGAGGTGCTCATTTTTGCACAGTCCCTGGAAAAGGCAAGCACTGCATTGTCCAGCTGAATTGTTTTTGGTCCTGAAAACCCCTTTTGCTGATCATTTTCAGTAATATTTTCAAGGGCTTTTTGCTTTCCTGCTGACTGTAGTCTATGGCTGGTAACTTCAGTGGACTCTCGCTTTAAATGCTGTGGTTTGTGTCATGTCAGCAGTGTGGTATAAACAGTTCTCTCAATGAAGCTCATTTTTAACAAAGTTCATTTTTAATACTATGTTGAGCTTTAATCTTTCACTACTTTAAAATATAATTTCTACATTTCCAGCATCACATTCTATCAGTTAATCCAATGTGTATTTATGTCTTTTCAGCTATTAGTTCATTCTGCTAATTAAATTTACTTAACCAATACTTGGACGTTTATCCAGAAGCACTTTCAACTTTAGACTTTCAGTATTGTCACGACGTAACCCTGCCATCTACTGGAAAGTACTTAGTAATGTTTTTTGTTGTTAAAATTGTGGTGGGGATGTCTACAAATCTTATGTACAGAGAAGACATACACTGTGGTTCTGGGAGCCTCTTGCCTCAAAGGCATCAGAGCTGATATCTCTAATGATCTCTAATTATCACTCCATGTCATGCTCTTTCTTTACCCTTTCTTCCTATACCATTCCTATACCCCCTTTGTGGAGGAGTTTTGCTTTAGTTGTTCTACAAGACATTATCTGCTCTGAAAGACAGGGAAAGAAAACCCAATGCAAAACAGTGAAGCAAAATTTGCTTCATAAAAGAGCTGAAGGAACTTAATAAGTCATCTTGCATTGGTTTGCAAGGACTGGAAGCTACGTCCCTGTTCAGTGAATTGCTGTGCATTGAATCACAGCCAAAGCTGTCCATAGAGGGGTGTGTAGCCCTTAACACAATGCAGACAACTTCACCAGCTCAGCTACAGCTGTATGTGCTGCATAAGACGTTAGCACATGTTAACTCGTGTTCAGTCCCAGCAGATAAACCCAACAGCAACTTCAGCTGTGCTGAGCAGGACACAGTGCTTGGTCAGACTCATTCCCAGACGTCTGGGGTTGTGCTGCTGGATGTGGCTCCCTGCAGAAGGAGCTAGGTTAGGTGTGCCAGCAATGCAGCTAGGCCTAGTGACAAATGGTGTAGCAACTGTGACAGCTCCCCATTAGGAAGCAGAATGGCTTTTCAGTGGAAACAGCTTTGCAAATGGAGTATATTAAGTATCTGATTCAGTTTTCCTTTTAAGAATAGATTAAAAAGCAAGATACAACAGGTGAGTAATTTTAAAGATTATCGTGTAATAGCAATAGCAGAGATTTTTGCAATCAAAGTCTCATTAATGCTTTCTTTTCTCTATGTACTAGTTTTCAAAAGAAATTATATTTCTTGGTAGAAGACCTTTCTTTTATGGAGGAAATTATGTAACTTTCTCTATGATAGAAGAAAAGACCAAAATTGTTATCTACTCTCCATTAAAATTGTCATTTTACAGCTCACCTCCCCACAGAAAGACCTTGAATAGGGTTCGTATTACTTCCAGATATCAAGAGAAAAAAAGTAATTGGTACCAGCACATTGTCTGGATATTAATAATATTTCAGTTTTGCCTTGTTGAAAAAATAATTTATTCCCACCATATATTAGAAGGGAGGAGATTTGGCATTCATAGGCTTACTGTGATTATGTGTAATACTTGCATTTAAGCTCAAGCCCATTTTAGGTTATTTAGTTTTATGGAGGATTCTCCCTACTCTATAATAGATAGCAAGGTTTTAGAGCCCCAGACACAGGATATCACTTACCTAGACTGAAATGGGATGAGCTGCAGAAGGTGCTGCACCACAGATGGGACTGGCAGGGACAGACTCTGGTCTTAGCAGAAGAATCTGCACTAGGCATGAACAGGGGTAGTTTTAGAGGGAGAGGGCACAGGAACTGCTTCCATCGTTCTTGATCAGAAGACAAGAAAGAAGGATATTTTGGGTGACTGCCAAGGAAATAAGCTCTAATTTTCTGCTCCAGCACTAAACTATAACTGCTTGTTCTTAGGCTGAAAGATTGGTGGGATGGAGTGGGACAAGTTACTGTGATGTTGCTCTACCCTCCTGTGAACACCATGTCTCTTTTTCACAGTCAACCAAATGCTGCGTGTTAGATTATTTTTTTCCTCCAGCTACAATATATTTCTGCATATTAAATTGAAGTGTTTCTTGAACAAAAGAAGGACCATTTCAGTCATGGCTGAATCCTAAATGAAACCAAAAATATTCTGGTTTAGCTTCTCCTGTCACATCATCATAGTATGGATGTGGCAATAGTAGGAAAAGTCTCTTCCACCTACCCTGAATTTCATATCCTGAAAGAGCAGCTACTGTCTACCCTATTGAGAACATATTATTTTTTCACATACATAGCTCCTTTTTTCTTCTGGTATGTTTTAAGAGCTCATTAAAATGACTTCTTCCCTTTCAGAGGACTCAGATACTTATGCATTATAAAACTTCCCTTTTGTCTACAACATGGGTTGATTTCATGCCTACTTTCATTGTTCCCAGGCCTGCATTAATGAGACACTCTAGGAGAAATCTTAACAGATAGATTGCCTAGAAGGGGAAAAATGGTATAATCTACTCAAGTAAATAAACTTGCAAGAAATTCTAAGACTCATAGACTGCCAAAGATTACTTTTTGCAGAGTTAAATAGTATTATTCTTGTTTGCAGAAAGCTGTCTATGGACTTTTCAGAATAGATAGACTTACTAAAGATATTTGAAAAACAGGAAGAACAAAGCAGAGTAACCGTCTGCCCAACCTCCCACCAGTAACCCTTCCTGCTCTGAAGTAGGAATGGCTGCTGTGAATACATTGAGCATGGTCAGGAAAGAGTGACCACAGTAACTTTAACTGTCAGAACAAACAGGATGTATTTGGTATTTTTTATGTGTTCTGTAGAATTTCATTCTGTCTCTTACTTTCACTGGTGCCAAACACCCATCACCTTTAGCACTTGTGCTGAGTAGCAATGAGTTTTCCCTCCATTCTGAACAGGGGAATGGTGTCAGTTCTTGCTTACTAAAGAGATGCTCTGGAGGGGACAAATTCCATGGCAGGGGCAGTTCACCCTGAGATGCTCTTTCCCCCATTCCTCATGCTTAGAAGCCAGGAGTCATCTTAGGTCAACCCAGCTGGTGTGAGGCATGTCCAGCTACCTCACAGGTCCAGTCAGACAAATATATTCAAGATATCCACATTGGGTATTTGGTGGGAGACGTAACCATGCATTTCAAGGACATAGATAATTCAAGATAATTGAAACAGCAACAGGAGCACATGGCTTTCTCTTCACTGTACTTGATATGCGGGTAATGGGTTTTTGTTTGCATGATATATATATAGTTCATGCACTGATGACAAGTAGTTGTTCAAAATATTTGCAGCTCTGGAAAAATAAAGTGCTTCCACTGTGGGTGTTTATTGTCTTATGAAAAACACATCATTTTGTTTGAGGAGTTTATTTTTGGAGTCCAGAGAACAGCTTAATCACTTCAGAAGACTAATTTATGAAACTGCTGTAAAATATCATAGTTTGTAGAGTAACTTAACATGTGTATAACATGGCTTATAAAATAAAACAGTTTTTAAGAATAAAACGTGAGAATTATTTGATAGAATACCTATTATTAATAAATATAGAAAGGAAATAAGGATGTATTAGAAATCAACAGTGTTCCTACTTTATTTGGAAAATATAAATTGATGGTAAAATGAATTAGATGTAAAATCTATGGATTTTGAAGTCCACTGAGACCTTTAATATATAGAAATGAAATGGTTATTACTCAAATGCCATTCATTCTCATAAAGCAAACACAGTTTATCTGAATGGGTTTCCTATTATTTGCTTGATTTGTAAATAGTTTATGAAGACATTTTCAAAACTACATTTTCTTTCTGTGCTATGAAAGTTAAAACTGTGAAAGTTAAAAACTTTTGTCAACAATTTGTTATGGAATGTAGGGCTAATGCATCAGACTTGCTTAGGTCCTGTGTAAAGTTATGTAGAGATGCTGCTGGATGCCTTCAGGCTGCTTTCAGATTTTTACATAGAGAATATAGAATTCACCGTTTTGGGTCTACTCTTATATTTCAGGATCTCAGAGTTATATAAAAAGGATGTGAAGCCATTGGGTTTATGCAGCCATGTTCTTATGGTGTGACAAACCTTACAGCTGACAAGGAAGTGACACTGCTGAGCAGACAATGTATCTTCTTGGGCTGTTTGTTGATGAGCATAAACAAGCTTACTAAAAAGGAAAAAAAATCATTGTGCACTTTGGTCACACAGAGAGCCAATAATAGTCTTAAATTATGTGTCCAAGGGGCTGGATGTTCTCAACTCCTGGGCTCTCAGAAGGCCATGGTATACCCTTCACCAAATTGCTTAAAGTGTTTGCTCTGAGATACAGCTTACACACCTCTGACAGGGGGGGTTGTATACTCATAATTAAGTTACAGGGATACTTTCAGGAGATCTTTGCTGGATGTTCTGTTGTTTGCATGTACTGTGCAAAGTAGTGTTATTCAGAGTTATTGTGCAATTCTTGATAGTTACTGAAGGTAAGATGGTTACTCTTTTTTTGGTGTCAGAGTAAATTAGACACATAATTTCTGTGCAACAATAAATGCAAGTTTCAAAAAGTGCCAGTTTGCAGGAGAATTTTGTTTTGATCACTTAATACAATTTCTCTCCCAGTTTCTCATAGTGTCCTAAAATCCTGCTATTGAAAATATAGGAAAAAATCAGATAAAACAAGTGTACTAAAAGAGAAGCTGGAATTGACTTAATCTGAATACCAGAAACTAACACACTGACTATAACATCAAGCTAGAATACTGTGATAGTAAAGAACTTCAAACGGTAGAGTCATTATAAATTTTAAAAGCACCCAGGCAAACATTCCATCTTGCTCCCCTCCGTGCTATTCCACTTGACTTTGAGCCTTCATTCTCTCACGTCACAACTGACTTGACTTACTGGTTTAGGATGGCACATAGACTGATGTCTAAGGCTTAGGAATTAATACTTTAATGTAGCAATGTGTCAGTGTTGGAAATAACTCTGCACTGAAATGAACCAAATGGGAATGGGGGGAAAATGGGCAGTACTTCTACTTAACTGGGACAGTCTCCAACATCTGCAATCAGGAAACGCAACAACAGTGTTTCTGAAAGCTGTCTGATATACAGAAATTGTATATGAGTGAGAGATAGATAATTCAACTCTGAAGAAAAGTATATGGAAACACTGAACTGTATCAGGAAAACTACACTGATTCGTTATGTGGCATTTGCTCTCTTCTCTTGGGCAGATGCATGATTTTGCCCTGCACCTTCTGAGCAATGGAGCTTGGCAGTTCGGACACCCAGTGCCCATTCTGTCTTGCTCTTCTCACCTGCACTGTATGCTTTGCACCAAAACAGCTCAGAGAACTTTGTAATTATAATCTGTATAGGTCAAAGTCTCTAGGCATTAACAATTATAAATTTACCAATATGATAAAAATGAATTTGACTGCTTACAGATAATGAAAATAATGGCTCATTAGTGAGGGGTTAAAGATGTGTGGCTTTATGTATGGGTCCATTAAGTAGAGAGAAATCTAACCATGTGCTGTTATCTTGCTTTGTGGTACTCGAGCTGGTGTTGGTCAGTGTAGACAAATCCCTTCTCTGCCCGACTTGACTGTGTGGATGTCCATAGTCCATTGCTACCATAGTTGGAACTGCTGAGATCTCCAGTGCCTTGACTTGGCTACTACTGACCATGTGTTTGGCTCCCACACCCTAACATTCCATGGACTTTCTGACAACAGGCGGGAGGCCAGTAAGTATTTTCAGAGTATTTCTTTGACAGTGGAAAGAAGGGTCTATGTTCATGTGGTCTGTAACAGCTGCCTGAACAGTCTTGAGAACGATTCCTGGTCAGTAATGGAAAATAAATTAGGTGTTGCTTTGGTTATTGCATGGATGTCTCTTGCCAATACTTTAGTGAAGGGGGATATACTGCAGACCCAGAAAACTCCTCTGAAGTCCTTTTTGTTAATTGAAAAGTGGTCCACAGTGACTGGGAATAGTATTCTGGAAAGAGTGTTCCATAGTAGGACTGGGAATGTGTGTCTGGAAAAATAAGTAAGTCAATGGCTTGATAACAAGTATAAAGTGATGTTAGAACAAAAATTAAAGATGGAAAGAAAACTAAGACCCTCACTAGAATATTTCCTAGCCTTTAGAACATCTGGGTTTTTCTCCACTCTAGAGGGGTTTTCTTAGTTTCCTTTTTTTTTTTTTTTTTTTTTTTTAATAATGATTGTCAATTGCATAATGTGCACAATTATTCATAAAGAAAAAAACAAGAAGTAAATTAATTTGGAGGATTACAAAAAGCAACAAGATCACACCACTTAAAACTCTCAGTGTATTTACCCAAACACTGGTAAATACCATTTGGGTATTTTTGGGTAAATGCATTTACCCAAATGTGTGGTAATTGGGTAAACACGTGGTTATTTACCATGTATTTACCCAAATACGGTAAATTTTTGGGTTGGGTAAATACATTTCTCATACTTATGTCTTAGGTATAGGCCAGGTTTCACTGGGGCTGAAAGAAACTGATGGAAATACTGTGATGGGGACAGCATTTTTGAATATGAGTGTGGTTCCTCAGATCTTACTGGTGTCCTGTTAATATATTTATGCTTCTTCTAGAGTTTCACATATTTTAGTGTAAAACTGCTAAAAGTTCACACCCTAGTCTTGCTAATTTTGAAGGTGAAAGAGATTGATACAAAGATTCACCCATGCTGGCAATTAAACATTCTGGGGAGACAAGCATTTCTCTTTATGGATGTTTTCCATGTCCATCACATTTAATGGAATTTTATTATATTACATTCCCAAGGGAAATGACATGCAAATAATGGATCAGATCCAAATCAATAGTAACCATGTGATTTCCCCTTCACAGCCCTTGCAATTTTATTGTCTTCTGAAAGAAAATGTCACTCGACTCATAGCATATTCAGAACATCAGAAACTCACAAAACAGGTAAAACTACTTGAAGAATGATTTTCCCCCCCTGAGTGGACAGTTTTTACTCACCCCTGTCTCCATGGCTTCTTCCATGATCAGCTATTGTGTTTTGAATGTTTTCTTACTTGTAATCCTTGAAACCATTCCAATGGAAAGACAATTTTTCTCTGCCAAGCCTGGCAAAAGAAAAGATATAAAATCAATATTTTATGGATCTTGTGGGTCTCTAACACTGTCATACTTAAAGTAGCTTCAAGATGGGCAAGATCTCATCTGCAATACCATGGGTATATTACTACACAATTTTTTTACACTAATGCTTTATGAGATGACCAAGCAATTCTCTTTTTCTGGATCTTGGGCTAGGTTTCCTTTTGTCAGCCAATGATATTCCTAAGAAGTGATGTACACTGTTCAGCATAACTTAATCAGTGTTTGTTTAAAGTAAGTGTTTTAAAATAACTGAAAAAGCATATTTATCCTCCATTACTAGCAGATGTATAGTGGCAGAAAATGCAGAGAAATGCAGTAATGCTGTCTTCATTTGAACTGGTATTAGTCATGCTAATAACTAAACATTTCTCCACACCATGTATGTGTGTGTGTGTGTAAGGGAGCATGTGTAGACCCTCTGGACACATACTCAGAGTCCAGCAGCTTGGCTCTTTCCATCACTGCATGATGTGATCTGTGCCCGCTGCTAAGTCACTGTATTTGCAGAAAATCATGTCACTGCTTTGTCTTGTATTTTACTGTGAAAGCTGTAACCCTCTTGAAACCCCCTCCTTCTCAACATCCAGACAGTCTCTTTGCAGCTGGCACTTTTCAGTGGGGACCTGCTAATTTCATTTGCTATTGTCTGCTTTTACAGAAGTGGTGGACTGTAGGCTCATTGACAGATCAATCTTTTCATTATCAGCATATGCAGATGTTTGAATACTTACTATTCCCTCATTCTTGTCCATTTTCTGCTTATTGTCAAAGAAGCTAAAGTGTTTTGTGGAAAGCCCAGCTTCCCAGTCAATTTTGCATGGCAATTATTGTTTAAATAAAACAGATAGCATCACAAAAAATTCCTAGGAACATACATGTCTTGTATAATTACCTCTGAATGAAATTATGCTGTGAACATAAACGTGAACTGCAGAGCTGTTTGATGTAGTTAGAAGTCTTTCTAAATTGCTTTACTGCAGTTCTTTAAAAGGCAATTCCAGCAGTTTTAGCAACAAATCCCTTGCATATCTTTTTTACTCCACAGTTAGTGACCACCTCTACAGCTTATCAGGTAAAATATATTTCCTTAAAGGAAATAAGCCCACTGTAGTCTTTACTACTTATATGCAAACTCATAGTCTGCAAACCAGCAAACTATTGCCTTAGCTTTGCACTTGAGACACTGCTTATCATACAGAACAACTCCGAGTCAAGCAGCTGTTGCCCCCAAGGCATCAGGACAGGCACAAAACTTCTTCACTGCATGAGCTGCTAGGGTTTTGAGTTACTGATGATTTTCTCTGCCAAAATCCATAGTCTGGATTTGAAAATAAAATAAAGGTCTAATTAGCTGATGTTTTATGCTTTATCTGAAAGCCATGACTTACCTACAGAGAGGTGAATGTAGCAGAGCACAGTCACTTCCCATCACCTGAGTGACTCTGAACTTCAGTCCCTTCAGTTGCTGCTCTCTCTGTGAGGCTCCTGCTGTTTGCAGTGTTTTACTTCCTCACTAAGCTAAGGGACAGCAGGACAGCCCTTGGCAGAGCCGAGGGTGATTTGCCTTCAGATCCCTGTGATGTTCCTGCTGCAGATGAGTCGCCAGCTTTGTGAGCACTGCAGACTGATTGTACCTGCCTGGGTTTACATGCCTGCCTCCTGCCTGCAGGCTTCTCTGAGAGCTTCTGGTAAAACTGCAGGCATCACTTACAATCTGTGACAACCTGGGTGACTAAGGCAGTCTGCTCTTTGCCTCTGACCAGCCCACCTTTTCCTGTGAGGAGTTTACTGAAGATGCATGGCAGGGTGTTCCTTGCAGGATGGGCTCCCAGCTGAAATCTCCCTAACTGTCGTGGTCAGAAAGGTGTGAAAAATGTTCCGGAGTTCATTTGTGTGTAGTCCTTAGTGTCCGCCTCTTCTGTAGTGCCCTTCTGTTCTTCTGGAGTGACCTTGTGCTCCAGGTGAAGAGTGGCTTCTCTGTCAGGCTGATTTCTGGAAGCCTGGTAAGGTGTTACTGTGAGTGTGACCTATAAGTTTAAATCCAGAGATGATCATGCTAGTTTAAACATTTTCAGTTTGGTTCCACGTGTATCTAAATGCTCATATGCAAACTCTCACTTCCAAAGACAGGCAGAGGCTGCCTCACCTCTTTCCCTCATTTGATTATGTGGCTCACTGCTGCTGCTAGCAGATTACATTTTCAGCTATTACCAATTGCTCTTAGATATAATTTAGTCTTGTTAGATGTAGTAAGAAAATAAAACAAAATAGGTCAATTTGTCATCAGATCGTAATAGTCTTGCCATGTAAAACCTTTCCAATTATTACTTTTTAAGTTAGTCAATAATGCCTTCTGAGGCTATAATGTAAGTGGAAATGTGGCATCCAGAGTTATATAAGACAGTACATGTGCACAGCAGACATTGTCTCATATCTAAAACATCACTGTATCCCTACTGCAAGAAAATAAGTTAATTTTCCTAGAAATTCAAATAAAATTTCTGATTCTTGTCAAGCTCTGAGCATTTTGACATGTTTGAAGTTCTCTTGGCGCTGCTTCAGCCTTAATAAAAGACTCAGTTTTCAGCAAGACAGGCAGATATGAAAGGCTGGTGCTCATGGCTGTATATTTGCTTCCAAATTAAGGTTATATAGCCTTCTGGAAGTAAACATTTATGCATGGAATTAGAGTTTGTTTGTGTAAATTTATAAAGTCAGATAACAACAGGGCGTGTTAAACTAAGCTGAGAGTTGGTGTGAGCCAGTGTCATTGGGAAATAAGCTCTGAGATAGATTGGATCACTGGGTAACATGGTGGATAAAGTAGGGTTAGACCTCTAGACATAGAAGAAAAAGGCAAAGCTTGAGTTCACTGCAGGTTACTGGGGAAGCTTTTCAGAGTTCAGGCAAAAAGCTGATCCTAAACCAGTTTTTATGTTATGAACAGCTTTGGTTGGGATGATGGTGAGAAGCTACACTGAGTAAAATCATGATTTATGCAAACCTACAAAGTAATCCAAAGTCCTCCATAAACCTACTTCTAAATTCTATCTGGCCTGGAAGAATAAAGGGGCAAAACCCTCTCTGGGGAAAAGCAGTGGGGTGCAAAGGCAGTAGTTTGAGTTGGGGCTTGAATTCACAGAGCTCCAGGGCAAAGGAGAGTGTCTGCAAGGGAGACAGAGATGCTCTTCTGTCAGGTCAGTGGCAGGCTGGGATATCCCACTGGGAAAGAGCAGAGGTTAGATTGGGATATATGTTCAGTCAATGCTAAGGCCATGACTTGTTTCAGATTGACTTAAGAAATTATTCCACCTTTGGTTTCTGAGCCCCTTTTGCTCTGGGGCTTAACTGCAAGGCTGGGGAAAAGATCAATCAGTGTTGGGGTACAAGCTGGGATCTGCCATTGCCAGTGCCAGTAAATGCTGCTGACAAGCTTGTTACACTGAGCTGGCCGGACTGTGTTGGGTGTCAGTGCCAGTCTGTGTTCCTGTGATGTTCACACATGTGGATCTGGATGGTCCCACTAACTTAGGGGAAAAGTTAGGCTTGTACTTAAGAGTGATTTTGCTTAAGTAAGTGCGGAAAAACACAGATGACAGCCTGTTTTAATTTGTGTGGGCTGTCTGTGCACAGATATATAAATAAAAGTTAGAAATGATGGGTATTTTTCAGGAAGCTGCAAAACTTCAGGTAAAATGCTCTTCAAATATAATTTTATTCTTTGCATTTGCTTGGATCTTGGCAAATATAGCAGCAGCACAGATGATACCAATGTGTACTGAGCACACTGACCTTTCAGCAACTTCCCTGTGTGTCAAGCATTGTATCTTTCTGGGCCCTGGGGAATTGCAGGATGCTGGAAGCAAACCCAAGTAAAACTATGAAAAAATCAATGCTCTTGATTTCAAAGAACAGCAAAATACATGAGTCAGTCACAGAGACATAATCCCTTACTACCCTCCTTGTCATGCCCAGCCATGATTTAATTGGAAATCAATTTTAAGTGCTATTCTAGATGGGTCTTCTTCTGTCTACGTTTTTCACAAATCCTTTGATTTTTGTTTCATGAAAGCTTTTAAAAAAACCCTAAGAAGATGGCTGACTAGTGGTAGCTGATGAGTTAATTGAATGCCTGGCTTTAAAGGGAAGTAAAAAAGTGTAGCTAACTATTACCTGATCACTGAGGAAACTGTCCAGCCTGCTTGCATCTGGTGATGGAGCTGCACACCTCTGAGTAATAGCTGTTTCTCACTGTGTTATCTAAATACAATAAGTAAAATAAATGACAATGTAAAATTCTGTTGCACATTACATGTTTTCTATAAATGTAACTCATGGTAGACTTGAGTCTGTAAAGCACCACTCTCATTATATGGCAAAGCAAGGTCTCATGGCTGAATAAGCAAAGGAAGTCAGAAGGTCTAGGTTTTCATCTTTATTGTAGGCTTCCTCAGGAACTTTGGACAACTCAGAAACTTTGGACAAAGTGTAAATATTTCTATTCTGGAGTTTGGACAACATTGAGACACAATGTTTGCGTCTCAATGTGTTCCAAACTCCAGAATAAAAATATTGACACTTTGACATAAATACACAATTTTTAAAGAGGATCTTAGAATAAAATGTTTTTTCTGGATTGCTCACATGTTGCATCCATCTGGGCTTGTGGTCTGTGGCATGGGATAGTTCACTTTCTTACCTGAAAACAGATACTTTTGCCTACTTTTGCTCTGATGTGCTTAGACAAAGGAAAAGCATCAAAACCAGTAAGTATAACGTGCAGCAGTTTATATTAGGCTGTGATTTTGCTTCATTAGTATCTGTTACATTTCATCATGGTTTTGGGAAGTTTATGAGTCACTGCACTTGTGATGAGTGGATCTTTGTGGGTTAAATTATTGTCTCCTGTTTCATCATATGCACATTGCACATAATAGGGAGTAGCTCTGCCTTAATTTGCTTTATCATAAATCATTACAAGTAAAAATTAAAGAAAAAGTTAAGAAGGAGTTTTCATGCACATGGAGTGTAAGACTGAGAGGGGGTGTCAGCTTAACGTTTGCCTTTGCTGAATAATATAAAGCCAGCTTGCCAAGGACGAGCCCCAAAGAAATCACAAATCTAAGATTTGCTTTTTTAAAGTACAATCAGAAAGAGGCCATTCTGTGGTCACTCGTAGGAGAATTGAGAAAGAACAGTGCTTGGCTCCCCAAGGACTTGTAAAGGAGGACTATCAAAATCAGCCACGGTACTTTGAAGCCTCACAAAGGGCACACAGCTCAGGAGCACCCTGTCAGGGAGAGAAGGAAGATGTTCTCTGACCTGTATAATGAAGCACTGCTTCTCCACTGATCTCAGCTGTGTAATTAGAGGCTTGCTTTATACAGCACACGAGATTCCAGCTTTTAAACATTTTTTCAATAAGACTATTGAAGACTTGAGGGTCTTTGCTCATTTGGATAGTACAGAAATCTTGAGCATATTCTGGAAGTTGATAGTATGAGAAAACATTTTTAAGTTTGCTTGTCCACCAGAGATGATTTTGGAAAAAAAATTAAACACAACTTCTTTACCATTAATAATCATGAAGAGAAAAGAAAGCATCTTAGGCTTGTAATATTCTTTTAAAAATTGCCCAGATGGCACAAAAATAGCCTGTATAGCTTTTCCAGGATGGTGTTAGGAGACAGAATGTTTGACTTTGTATCTTTGTGAATGGTCAGTTGAAGCATTGAGGGACTTCACTATGCTGAGCTCATTTTTGTGGGAACAGAACTCCAGAGAAACTGTGTTTTAAGGTGAGGAGCTGGTCAGAGGGCTGGAACACCTGTCCTGTGAGGAAAGGCTCAGAGTGTTGGATGTTGTTCAGCCTGGAGAAGAGAAACCTCCAGGGAGACCTTTAAGCAGCCTTCCAGTACCTGAAGGGGTCCTGCAAGAGAGCTGGAGAGGGACACTTTACAAGGGCATGGAGTGACAGGACATGGTGGAAAGGCTTCAAAGTGAAAGAGAGTAGGTTTAGAAATAAAATTAGGAAAAAATCCTTTACTGGGCACTGGAAACAGGTTGCCCAGAGAAGTTGAGGCTCCCCCATCCCTGGAAGTGTTCAAAGCCAGGTTGGATGGGGCTCTGAACAACTTGGCCTAGTGGAAGTTGTCCCTGCCAAGGCAGGGGGGTTGGAACAAGATGATTTTGAGGGTCCCTTCCAACTGAATAGCATTCAGTGGTTCTATGATATATATAATTGAATACATTTCATTCTTGCTTTAGTATAGTTAGGTATTTTAAGCTCAGATTTGACCAGTGAATGATAGCTTGGGTCATTCACCTCTAACTGCCAAAATATATTTAAAGCATAGGATTCTTTCAGTATGTTTTACTATTTGCATGTTTTAACTGGGGCAGATGAAAATACTTTGCTCATTTTGAAAGAAAAATTGTACATGAAAGCAATACTAAAAACCAGAAGCAAGTACTTACCTATTCCTTCTGAAGAATACAATTTGGGTCACCCTCTCTCATAAGGAAATCAAAGTCAGGCAAGCAAAAAGGAAAATGTATTTATAAAGTAGCTATAGTCTACATTTTCTTTGTTCCACCAAAACATACTGACAGTGTGTGACCTGTGACCGTGCAACAAGAACATGTGGAATTAAATTGTATTACTCCTGGAGCTGTTTTATTCCTTTTGCCATACAGACACTGGGGAAACTAAGGAATAGTTATGAGCCAGGTGAACTGGAGGGTTTTCAAATAACTTCACATGCAGAATGTGGATTTTTTTCTCTCTAAGTTATATTTTGATTATATTCCCCTGTAGGAGAGACAGGAAATAAACTGAAGGCTAGTCAAAGTTACATTACAAAGTTGTCTTTGACAAAAGGTGCCTTTCATTTACACAGATTTATCACTGCAAGTTTTCTGTGACTCAGCAAACTGTGGGGTTTGGCTGTCAGAATTAAATAGTCTCTTGTGGCACAATGCCAGAGTTCAGTGTGCTTTCACTTAGTGTTATCAGAAACTGAAAGTCAATAAAATTTTATAGAAGCAAAATTTTCCAGCATGTCCATGACCTTGCTGGAGAAAGTTGTGCATTCAGCAGTGCAAGCTACTGTCTCTCAGTGGTCAGAGGTTGTCTTCACTGTGGTTTGTGTCTAGAGTTTTGTACAGGAGAAAATGGATGAATTTTCATGACATTTTAAATTCTAGTCTTATGATGTGGTACAATTTAAACTAGATTATGCATTATAGACCCACCATGTACTGAACTGGTCTCTCCATCTTGCTTTATCAAAAACTGCAAGGCAATAGCTCTCCATAAGAACTTCAAAAAGGGATAATTTTCATTTCTGCAACACTCATAGGGTGAAGAAACCTGGCTTATTTTTCTGAACATCCTGTGTATGTCTTTCTAGCTGGAATAAGTTTCATCATGTTATTATGAGTCAGTCCTTAAGTTCATGAAGGCATTTGCTAAATTTCCTGAAAATATTCTGGAGAATTAAAACTGGAACTTTAATTTGTATTGATTGGTTTCACAGCCCAGAGAGTGCATATCTTTTCACTACAACGGTCTGATGAAATAGATCCCATATGGTCTCACTTCAGGCTTCATGACATTGGCTATGTCTCACAGATGGGGTTTCTAAAGCTTCCCATTGCCTGGATGCTCTGTGGTCTCACTGGTCTGTTCTTTTTCTTTCCCGGTAGGATAATTCCTCTCTTGTTAACAAAGGACAACTGCTCCTTTGTTTTCAATAAACCGGATACATCACTCACAAATCAATTGGCAAAAAACATCCAATCTGTTTCTGCTGTAGAAATACTGCAGTGGATGCTAGTGGCTTGCTCTGTGTTTTGGAACCTTTCCCATAAAAGCATTTAATTATGTTTTCTCTTTCCATGATTACCTTCACTCTTATCTCGATCATTTTTCCTGGCTGCTTCACCTGTCTGTATAAACTAGATAGCAAAGTGATGTAATCCTTGGGCTGGAAACAGAGATATGTGCTGATAAAGGACCACTTACTTTGTAAATATTGAACCTGGGTCCTGAAATGCATGCTGGTTAAAAACCCATACTGTTAGATATTAACAGATGATACTTACCAGAGCTTAGCATCAAAAATCAGACAGAGACAAGAATATAAAAAAGGTGGCAGCTGCTTGTAAATTCACTTGAAAAGCCCCTGGGATAAGGTGGTCCTTCAAGCAGGTCAGCGCATAACTCCAGTGAATAATAAAGGGAATAAATACACATGTGTAAAACCACCTTCCTGAAGTCACAGCTGTTTCAGCAATTGACTCAAACTACCTCAAACCAAAGCAAACCAGACCTGGCTTGATACTATCCGGTGGAGAAAATAAAATCTTATTTTGCTGATGAGACTGAGTGGAGAAATAGGGCCCTGGAATACAATATAGATCCAAACGCCTTCTCCTGAGTAACATTATCAGATGTACGTGTTCACCCAGGGCAGTTCATATTCAGCAGCACTATGCCATGTTTATTGTTACTTTGACTTTTATGTACCTATGCTGGTTTTGGCAATGGAAAATTAAAATTTTATGTAACTATACAAACCCATCACCTACCTACATGCTTCAGCAAGCCTCTTTTTGTGTATGAAAAGGTTGGAATAATGGTACCCAAGCAAGAAACAACATTATAACTGCTTAATAATTTGAATGCTGCATTCTCAGTGATCTTGTCTACAGTTTGAGAGCAGGCTGGCAGTTCCACAGGCTAAGCTCTACCTAAATATTATCACCTGGAGACTTGCTAAAATATTTTGTCTTTCTTCAATGGAGTGGTGAATGACACTCTAGTTTGTGACCACTATTGCTTTGTAGCCCGTTTTTTCTTTTTATATGAACACACCGAGGTTCTACATAATCATGCTCTTCTAACACAGCCATGTGGACCATATTCTTCATGTTGATAAGACTTAACATAAAAAGATTTTCTCCTTTAAAATTTTCCTTTGCTAACAAAATATTGTTTCCACATTTTCTGCTTTTGACAGCACTATAACCCTGCTACTGTTTAATCTCGTGTGAGAAAGTGAAGCTGGAATATGTGGAAAAGAACAGCACATTGGTACTCACCTGTGTGAAAGGGCCAAGATATTCTCTGAGATCTGCGTTCAGAGAGCTGTGCTGATGATCAGAATCTTGATATAAGTTGAAAGGCCCAATTTTATTTTTAATACATCTCAGCTAAGTAGAAAAGTGAACTCTTTAGGCCTGATGTAAAAAGGTGCCCTTAGCTGCAAAGATGACAAGTTGAGTATATGGGCATAACAATGTGACTGGAATACAGTTGTACCATGAGAAGGATATTGGAGAGTGCTGGGAACCACAGCTGTCTGCACACTGTGGAGTTATTTCCTCATCACCGTTCTGCAGCAGTGCTTATCCAGGAGGAAAAATAGCAGATGTATCAGGCCCTTAGCTTCCACTAGTGGAAATATTGGTGCTTAAGGCATGAAGGGAAAAACAAAGTTATAAATGAGTTGTATTAACACCAAACCTACTATTATCTGCTGTCATTAATGAAAAAAAAAATTGCATGAATTTCTAAAAACTCCCACTAGGCTGCCACTGACACACATCTCTAGCAGGAGATCCAGCATGATATGAAACAATAAGAATGTAAGGTCATGAAAAGAACTTTAAAAGACGAGATTCTTCTCACAGAGCTTTTAGTAACCAAAATAAAGTCCTCTGTACTGAAGTGAGTCACTGGCTACAGAAGGAAAAAGAAACCTTAGTAATACATTTCATCTGACCCAATTTTAAACCTCAGCTAGAGGAAAGATAAATTGTATCAACCAATGTGAATAATTCAGATGAAGATATGTACATTGTGGCCTTCATAAATTGACATTTTTGTAGATGAGTTCCCAGAGTCACATCTAGTAAGGCCCTTTAAAAAGCTTTGTAAGTATTAATAACTCCTCGTAATTACTGTTATGAGGGGTCCTATATTGATGGAGTTTTCCCATTTCCTGCCCTATGCTTCAACTAAAATTGAAATTAAAACACAGGACTAGTTCTAGCAATAGCAGTCTGGGAGATGTTTTTAGGAAGCGCTTATGAAGGCATCTACAAATGACTGGCACTGTGATTCAGTGACAACTCTGATGCTCTGCCATAGTAAGACTTTTAAAGCATATGCCACTTCAAAGTCAGTCTGCTTAAGCATGTAAGAACCACTGTGGCAGGTTAGAAAACATGTAGTGTCCAGCTGCCTTATTTAGCACAGGTTCACCTAAATGCACACCACAGTTTCTGCATTCAGACCAGTGCAGTACAGGAGGCTGGAGCAGTATGGGAGGCTGGGTCAGCTGGTTGTCCTCCCAGGCCTCTGTCTCCTTGCTGGGGAGAGACGGGGCAGCTAGAGTGACCCAGAGCAATGAGGCCTCCTGGTCCAGATGCACCTCTCTTTCTCCACTGCCCTCAGAGTGACTGCAGAGATAATTCTCCTACCATGGAAGTGATACAAGGGCTACTAGTTTAGGTTCTTAAAGACAGAATGTATATTCATCTTCTCTCTCTTCTTCCCCTCCCCCGAATACAAGGAAATTCAGAAAAGAATTTTTACCTCTTAGAATCACAAAAGATGAAATGGATAATTTTCCTCTTTACATCCATGAAAAAGAGAATCTCACATGAATTTGCATTCTTTGTCACATTCTGCTATGTAATTTGATGATGTAAGTACCTGGAAATGTCAATAGCATCTTTGTATAACAAAGTCCTTTTCAAAGGATGTTAGCTATCATTATCACCATGGGGATACAGAGACTAAAGGGATTCATTTGAAGTTACTCAGAAAGGAGCAGGAAATCCAGGTAAAACCCTTTTAGAATCCTCTGCCCATGTGGTGACACCATCAGGATTTTTTTCTCTTTGGTACACAACCAACATGTTGTTCCAATGCAGCTGTTCAGTACATCTGTATTTAACTGCAGTTACAAGGAGGAAATGAGATATTGTGTATAGACTTTGCATGATAATGTAGCCACTGCCTTGAGCTGAGCACAAGGCTGGAAAAATGATGTGACCTCAAGAAAAGCTTGAACTTAGCAGTAAACTGACTCAGTGCCTATGTATGAATTGCAGATTGCTCTATAGCTTGGCCCTAGATTTTAATTCTCACTGTCACTCACTTCCTACATAATAATATATCTTAGCTGAACAGTCCTTGCTAAATCAGAGACAAGCTAACATAAACATCTGTATTGTCATATTAGTTAGGACCGATTTTCTTTTGTCCAGTGTAATGTGTCTGTCAATGGCCAAAGCAAGAGCATAAAAAATGGGGAACTATTTAGTGATCCCTTGATATCCTTTCCCATTCAGCCAATAATTGGATTAAGAAATCCTGGTATGGACCACACAGATCATTGTGTTCAAAATCTTTTACGGTCCTGTTCCAAATCATTGTGTTTAATCCCTTTTCTAGTTCCATTTATATATTTGGCCTCCACAAAATCCTGTGTAATGTTAAAGTGCCAGAGCAAGGCTTTGTTGTGAGTTTCAGTTTTTGTCAGGAGCAAAACATTTGTGTAGCTCATTTATCACAGCATATTGTATTTTCTGTGGTCTGTGAAGCTGCTACTGGAAGCAAGCTGTGACAGCTATTGAATGCCTAGTTTGGAGGAAAAGATGTTAGGAAAGCTATTAGAAGAATTCTGTTATAGCCTGGGGAACAAACAGAGTAAGCCAAATTTTTTATGAGATTCTTCAAAGTGCCAGTAGTTACATAGTGATATATGGTTGTTTTAGCCTAGTGTTTGTCATCCCTAATATACAATTTGATACAAATTTTAGAGAAGTAAAATGTTTTTGTCCCTTGACAAAGAAGGCCACTTCACAATGAGAAAGTGTGGTTAGAACTGTGAATGAGTATTAGAACCATCTCTAACAGAGCAAGTCTCAACAATTTGTGAGAAGATTTCTCCTGTGGGAAGATTTCTACTTGTCTTTTGTCACTAGACTTTTCTTACATGCTTTGTCCTACTCTCCTTTCCTCCTGTGCTATTGAACTTCGCTCCGGTGTTATCCTTCTTATTTCTGTTGTCCTAAGCATCACTGATGTTTTATTTTAAACAGTGAAAGAAAGGTCACTGCACACTATTAATCAGTTTGCAAATATGTTTTCCATTCTTATTAGACCTCAGGCGCAATGAGTAGGTGTATGTGTAGTCACAGCATTGCAGCATTTCATTCAGGAAACTTAAAAGAATGTGGCAGATTTCCTCTTGCCCTTACAGTTTTGAATCATGAAACTTTGTATATGGGATTTATTAAAACCATGTAATAGTCTTAAGAATTTTAGTTCTGTTTTAAAAACTAACTTGGTCATTCAAGAGTCTAATATAAAAAATAATCAGTAGGCCTTTACCTCCCTAAATACTTTACCCACTTTGAAAATCAGTTTTACTTTTAGAAATAGTGAGGAGATCATATTGACTTTTTACCCCATCCCACCTTCATGACTTTGGTACTACAGATAAGGAACTCCAAATTAGTTTCCTGAATGCCAGTTTTACAAAGTAGCCCAAGACCTGAATTGCCAGGATTCAAAACAAGGCAGATCTAATGGTCTTTTAAAATAATATGCTCCTGACATCAGTCTATGCTGTTTATGATAATATGATAATCATAAAAGGCTAAAATGTGATTTCCTTATTTCAGACACCAGACAGTGAAAAGTAATTTGCCGATACAGAAACTATTTCCATTGGTGTCTTTCCTATCCACTGTTTTATCTAGTTTACAAAACCTTCGTGTCTTAAAGGGAAATATCTTCACCCTGATTAGGGTAGATTTTGAGGAGATTTATGGAAAATCTTTTGAAAACTCATTAATTAGGAGTGCATCTCCAGACTTTTGAAATATATCCTTTTTATCCCTTCCTTTTGGCTTTAGGGAAATAGCTGAATTAAAATGAGTGACATGACTGGAGAGAATATCATGTAATGAAGGGCTCTTTAATCCAACAGATTATTCTGGTGGGTCTTCCATCATTTCAAGTCTTAAAACCAAGATAGGATATCCTTCTCAGAGGTAATGAAAATGCATGGCCTTTCTTATAAAGCTGCTGATGATTTCCTTTGGCTTTGAAACTCACGAGTCCCTGGGATTCTTGTTCACAGTAAACACCACTTGCCAGCATGATTGATACCCACAGAGTTCGAACCATCTGTGTATGTTGCTTTCTAAAAGCCTTCTCTTCACATCTATTATGTGGGAACTAATCTAACATGGCTTATCACAGACTTGCTAGGGTAATAAGCAAGAATAGCAAAATACAAAGAAATAAAGACACAAATGGGAAACATTATGCCAATTGTGAGGCAGAAAGAAATAACACATTTATTCATTTGGCATAACTGCTGTTACTTGAAGATATAGGCAATATTATATTCCAGATAGTTACCTTTGTGAGTTACATCTCCCTAAAGTTAGAGCTGGTCTCCTAAAGTGATGCTGGCTGCTTTAAATGAAAAAAATGTTTGGGTCAGACTTGCCACCAGCCAGAGATTAGTTATTGATGGGATTATGTATCACG
The DNA here is from genome assembly GCA_027886175.1 of Phylloscopus collybita. Classification (NCBI taxonomy): domain Eukaryota; kingdom Metazoa; phylum Chordata; class Aves; order Passeriformes; family Phylloscopidae; genus Phylloscopus; species Phylloscopus collybita. Next base: position 36,026,703 of record JAJNNQ010000009.1, on the reverse strand, counting down.
TGCCCTAAACAAATGCAGAGAATAAGGTAATAGCGTATCTGTAAAGGATAAAAAATGATACGGTGGCAACTGTAAGAAAATAATTGGCTTTGATTACAGGAAAATTATGTCACCTGGGGCCCGTGTGGATTAGAAACATCCTTAAAAAGAACTGAACAAAGAAATCCAGAAAAAAATTGTAGAGGTGAAAAGTGTGGGTTAATACAGTATCTGTAAAAATCAAGGCTGTTCTTTATTAGTTTGGGTTTGTGATAAAGTATCTTCTTAGGCATTACTGAAAAACTTTTAGCTGTTTGCTTTCATATTAGTGGGTTGCCTAAAATGTATACAATTTACCTGGCTAGGCTTGTACTAAGTCAGTAACTCTCGCCAGTCTTCTTCACAGATGTAGAAACCAGCTTATTTTCTTTTTAAATAACATCTTCCAAGTTCTTTAAACTGTGTTGAAAATAACATTTCATGTCATCAATCAAGAGAAATGAAGTGGTCTTTGCATCCCTCCACTTTATTAGTAGTTTTTTGTGGAGAGATGGACAATCAGAGAGCATATTAAATTATACATTCCAATAAGGCCACATTACATTCCAATTAATAAAATAATTTGATATTGTCAAAAGAACTTTATCTACCTCTGTTAATGCTTGATTTATTGGATGAAATTGCAAGAAAGCATCTTAAGTTCATTATTAGCCAAATGTAATAAAAGGTCAAAGTTCTGTGTACATCAAGGAACAGAAATACTTCCATGTTAATTTTTTCTAGACCACATCACAGCACATCCACTTGTTATGTCAATCCAGGTCTGACATATTATAATTTGAAATTAAAAGGAAATATAATTCTGAAGGTATACTCCACATTCTGTACAGCTATAGGGAATCTTCTAGCTGTAGCTGGATTTGTGAACATGTTTCTGGGATATTAATTCTTGAATCAGCAAGACCCTTATACTTCTCCCCTTGTGACTTCCGTGCTTTGCAAGGATGCCCAACAGTTTCCATAATCATTAGGAGAAAAGTGAGGTACAGCACAGTATTCCTGGGAACAGTATAAGAAGAATAAAATTCATGTTTCTTTGCATTTTTATTCAGAGTGATTACAGTTCAAGCATGTTCCCTGTTCCCATGTAAGACTGTCTAGAGTGGGCTGCTCAAAACCTATTATTAAACAATGAAGAAAACAAGACAGATTAGGACATGCAAAGCACAGCTCAATGGAGTTCTTTTACATATTTGCCTCAGTGAGTCACTGTCCAGATTGCAAAGGGAGGACAGAAAGAACTGCAGATCTGTAGGTCACAAGATTTTAAAATACAAGTAGAACTGAAATATAAGTAGATTTTTAAAATGCAAATAGAAATTGCAAGTGTCCAGAGTTTGCCCAGAATTTCTAGGTGATTTTTGTCTGCCAAGAGCGTGAAAACGCAGTGGAACCAGAGTGCAGGTACAAGAGAATGGGCAGCTAAATGCTCGCTCAGCAGTGAGACCCACCCCGCCGGTGCCAGCAGCTCCCTGCAGCACCGCAGCAGCCTCCTCCTCAAGTGCCCCCAGCAGGCAGCGCTGGGGGTGCGCCCGGCACACCGAGCCCTGCCTGCTCTCACTTTCCTCTGTGTCCTTTTCCCAGTGGCAGATGGTGTCACTTGCGTCACACGGCTTCAATCCAGCCATGAATGAGACAGGTTATTTGCTCGTGGAAGGATGAAACGGAAAGGGAAACCCAAAACTTTCTTTTACCGTGTCATTTCTTCCTATGCGAACATGTTGCCCCCACTTTTCCTTTTGTCTCAAGTGGCTTCCTCCATGAACGTTTAATAATGGTGAAAGCTCTCTCCCAGGAGACCAGAAAATGTGCATTAAGAGGTTCAGGGAAGCAGCATGTGCATATAGGATTTCACTGCCATTGTTCAATTTGCATTGTTCGGGATATTAATTTAATTATAGATGCTTCACCACAGCTGGGAAAAACTATCTAAATTAAATTAGCTGATAGCATAACCAGGTAATGGGACACAAATGGAATTGCATTTTGCTTACATTCAACCAAATTAGCATTTAGATCTCTGAAAATTAAGGTGTTTTGTTCAACACATCACCAATTTAAGGCTTACTTAATAATGGTATTTTGATTATGTTTATCTAGTTCAGTTTTGGATGAATGACAATATGACAAAAATATTTGACAATGACAACAGCATTTACCTGAGAACTGGAATCAGTCTTAAATGATGTTTACATTTATTCTCCTAAAAAGTACTATTTTAATTAAACAGACACATCAATTTGTTGTATAAAATAATTTTTGCAATTGATCCCAAGAAAAAAATTGCCTGATAGCAGCATCAGAATGATGATAATTTCTACACATGCTTATGAAAGTGAGTTGAGATGTGAATACTTCCTGTTGAGTGGCACCACTATTTTAGATCCCCCATTAGCACCATCAAACTGTGTAATATGGGACAAATTTGTCTTCAAAGACAATGTTGGCACCCTGAGAGCAGATTTGGGATTTCAGGCTAAAAACTGGATTTACCTAAAAGCTGCAGTAATCTAGGAACTGAGCAAAGAACTGATCTTAGATATGCGGTATGCGGCTCAAGATGGCATGGATGTGTGACTAAATTAAAAGGCTTGAGACAGACATGAAAAGTGATGCTGGGCTGGAGGCACTGCAATGATCCCACCAATGGGAGGGATGCTGGGAAAGGCATACATCTGTGCTAGTTTGTTGTGACACGTGCTATTTATAACTAGGGGGGAAAGAGGGAATGAAAATTACTGTATGTATTAAAATCATGCCTGTTGTGAAACTTCCAATGAGGCAAGGTTGTGCCCAGGTGTTATTTGCTTGGGTTGCTTGGGCTGCTGAATGGCTAACTAGATCCTTGAACAATGTTTTACCTTGAAATTCTGAACAGCTGCACATAAAGAAACAGCCATCTGATATTGGTGGAGAACCACAGTGCTTTCATCCAAACAGTAAATAGAACTGAAGTCACTAATCCAAATGGGAAGCCTTGGAGAATCAGTTCAGCTGAAACGTTCTGAAGGTTCTGCACCTGTTGCTGAGTATCAAATATTCGGGGTGACAATAACCAAGGGATAAGAGACTGAAACATTTCTTTATTTTTTCATTTTGTTTGCATCTGGCAGTGTCAGGGTAGTGTCCAATCCACCACGTCCCCTGTTCAGTTACTTACACTCTCCATTCAAAATCACATCTGATTGAATAACCAAGAGTGATTCCTTTAGCACATCCACATCCACATGCAAGCCAGAGATTTTCTAACACAGGTACAGAGTAATTATTCACAGATTGAAGTAAAAACCAGCAATCAGAATACCTTTTATGAATTAGAAAATGAGCTGCAATGCCCTTGTAAATTGCAAGGGACCTCGGCTTATTTGTAATCATAGTCTCATTTTGCTGGATCAGTTTCAATTTTTTTAACATACTTTTATCAGTTTTGTCTGACAAAACTTCAGTAAAATTAAATACTGATCTTCAAATAATTAAAACCAGATGCCATACAGTAGGACAAGAATGGAAGTGACACATGAGACAATTCCAACATAAGATTTTGGAGGAATGTATCCATTGAGATTAATAGTGAGAAGTAATAGTGGCTAAGACCACCTCAAGTGCAACGTTCTAAGTAAATGATATCTGTTTCCCAACTCAAATGGAAAACAAAAGTCAGAACAAAAATCAATTCAAATCTAACAAAACCATGGATTTTACAGGAAATAGAACATTTTGGAGTATTTTAAATGTTTCTGAATTGGATAAACTTAATAATGCAATGTCCTGTCAAAAAAAAAAAATTAAGCAAATTCTTTTTCACTTTCATTTTCTGTCTTTTTTTTAGCTGAAAAGACCTAAGGAAACATCCACTGTGTTGTGCTTGCTTATATACTGTTCTGATGGAATCCAAATGTTAAAAAATATTTTCTGGAGATGATTTTTATTACTGCAAGAGCTCTATTTAGCTTTTTCACAAAGATTCCTTTATAAGGTCAGCCAGTCTCTTGAAGGCCTGCAATGACAAATACAGTTCACATTTACATTTCAGCATTACATGAATAGGGAACACATCAAACCTGTAAAGCTACTAAAACTGCCCTAACTATATAGAATCAATATTTTATAATGCAAAGTTCTGCTGATATTCTCTCTTTTCTTTTTATAAAATCATGTATGGGCTTTGACTGCACAAAGCTTCAGATTCGCTGATAGACAATAAAAGGCAGAGATTTCTAAAACAGAAAAATGGACATATTGACATTCAAAGGTTATTTGGAGTTCAGATGTAACTTCTAACAAACTAGTGATCCCTGAAAGGGTATCTCTTTTAACTTAATATTATAGCCTGGAGACTCCAAAAGTGAAAAAAGGAAGAACATTTGAGTGGGGAAGCATATAAAAATACAGCTTGACTGTCAATAGTATGGTTATGAATTACTTTACCAAAGAAAAAGGAAAAAATAGAAGAAATACAGAAGAACTAAAAAGGCAATAGAAACACATATATTACAAACTTTCACAATTGCATGAAAGTACAACTACAAATACTGAACCGTTTCAAGCTCCCCAATCAAATCAGTATTAAATCTGCACAAATAAATGTCTCTTATCTTTTCTCCCACTGATTTTATTGATAGAGCCCAATAACATCAAAAATACTCCTGAAACACATAAAAGATTAGTTCCCAGGTAATAAAATAAAGCATGTGTGTAAATTTTATGAAAGAAAAACAATATTCTTTCTTACAAAGAATTGCCAACACACACACAAAACAACACAGGTAATTCAATCTCAGAATCTCAGGAATGCAAAGTCTGAAAGATACATGATGCCTGCTAATGCTTAAGCAAATAGCAGGTCTTCCTACTTACTGTGGCTTCAGAAAAGCATTTATAAATAATGTCTGGGAGGTTTAAGTGTGAGATACTGTATGTATGAGATGCACACAAAAATTCTAAGTGCTCCTAAAAATTTGGTATCTTGCAGGTCATTTGGATGAGTCTCTTGCTTAATTAAGGGACAGCTAATGCTGCTGCAGAAGTACTGCTTAATCACCTACAGACTGAAACCTCTAACATTCAAGAAAAAATAAAAGGAAAAGGATGTAAAAACAAAGGAGCATTATTGTGTGAGAAACTGTCTTGATAAGAATGTAAAGAAAAGAAAATCTCACCAGATCCATCTGGGCAGGAGAAGGCAGAGAGAAGGAGGCTCTGACATAAGAACTAGGCTCTGAACTATCAATATTGAATGCTCCTCCAGGAACCAGTAATACCTACAAAAAATTGATTAACCACACAGTTACATTGATTACCACTTCTACATTTTTAAAACACTGTTAAATTAAATTTGAGGAAGCTCAATGCTTACACATTTGTATCAGAACAGGTGTAATATATTCTTTTTTTCAAAATGAGGAGACAATAATATGCAACCTGTAACCAGACTTTTCATAATAAAACCAAAGGCTCATAGGTTTTGGTTACCAGTTCTTATTTGTATCATCACAATACTTAGAAGCACCTGGGGTGTAGCTTACTCAGTACACAGTGCTGGGTCTTACAAACTGGAGAAAAAAAAATCCAAACTTGATTTCTTTCATTAAAAAATTTGCTCAACAGCCATCATACATATAGTTAATATATATTAATATTATATGCACATCATATACAATGACATATTGTACCATATGTTATACTGGTTTCAATTTAAGTAAACTGATAAAATATCAATATCTGAATAGATTCATGAAAATATTTTGTTAATCAATAACTATGCCAGAGTGCCTGACTTGCAGACTTATTGATGATGTGCAGCAAGTTCCCCTGCTTCTTCTATCCATATGTGGATAGATACTGATATTTTATCTCTCCCTTTTTCAGTTTTAAGATCATATGTCATTAAATCATATGTCGTACTTCTTTTTTCAAAGCCTTTTCCATTATCAGCTGCTGTGTATCAGAAATACCCTTAATTTTGATCCATAAGAACATGCCAGCAGCAGGAGGGTACCATTCTGCCAAGTCTGGAGAAAGAGAGAGAGAAAATGGATTTAAGTAAGAAACTTATGCCCTACTTTTAATGGATACATCATAGATTAAGTGATGTTTTGGATTTGCTGATACAAACGTTATTATCACTATTGCTATAGTGATTTTTTAAATCTTCTTTTAAATTAAGATCACTATTTCAGACACTTTTTAAAGACAGATTTTAAACATCAAAAGTATAAAAACATAATGAACTGAAATAAAGGCTCTTTGTAAAATTGCTTTAAATAGTAATGTGGTGAGCTTTTTTTCATTACTATCTATCTCCCTGTCCTACCAGAAAGCATAAAAATGCAGCGATTGAGAGTCTGTCCTAAGCTTAATATTTAATGCAATTGATTTGCTTATAGTGCTTATCTGTCACTTCAGTCAAGAGCTGAACGTAAGTGATTTTTCTTGAGCACAAAGATGATAAATAGGTAGCAAAAAAATTTAAGTGATTATCTGTATTGCACTCTGACCTTTTAACCACTTGTCAGCAGCTGTGAGCATTGCATCCCGCTGGATCCTGTAGAAGTCCACCACTCTGAAAGCAAATAATCAATTAAAAGTCATGAACTTGTATCATTTCAGAGTCTATACGTTTCTGAAGGCAGAAACTAAGCTTTTCTACTTGAACAACTCAAGTGCACATTTAGTAGAAATATAAGCTTATCCTAGGTGGGCACAACACAGTACACAGTGTGTATATAACTTTGTATATGCATCCAAGAAGTCTTTACTGCTTCACTGCATCTCCAACAAAGTTCTGATCAACCAGGCCGAGGAAGTCCTGTGTGGCTGCTTCTTCAGCTTTACACTTACCATAGAAACCTTTTATATATTACATCCATTCTGTCTAATATAGCAGTAGATGCAAGCCCTGGTAGCAGTATTTACCACACAAAGCACACACTCTGAAGAAAATCAGGGGCTTAAACATATGCAAAAGCGCAGATTTAATATTTGTGCATTTGGGTTGAATTTGTGTAACAGGTACACATGGAAATGACATTTGACAAGGTAAAAAACAAATCATATGATAAATCTGTCATAACTATTTGACAGCTTTCCCTTTTCTAAACTTTTGAATGTATCTCCTTCATACTTTAAGTAAAACTTTCAAATAATTTAATCTCTTACTAGGACCCTATGACCCTAACCCAGGTTTCACCATGGACCATGTGCAGTGGCTTTTGTTGACATAAAATGACACAGCTGTGCAATGGCTGACACAAGAGAAATGCCTGATACTGAGTTCATAATTCAAATGCAAATGTGTTCCCATGTCTTGAGAAAACATCCTTAGTAATTTGCATAATTTACATAATTTTACATTCGTATTTTTAAAAATACTCTCTGAACCAATAACTCTGATTTCTGGATGTATTTTGTTACATCTGATACACAAACACTAATACCTCCAGGGACTTAAACAGTTTTGGGGCTCAGCTATATCTATTGCTACATTCTATATGAAAGAGTAAATCTTCTTTGTGCAGTTTTTCCCAAAACTGCAAATTCTGTTACAAAGTTCTTACCTGTTATGATTTTAATTACACGTTGAAATCATAATGATTAGTAAGATGAAACTTGCCAAAAATGCAGCTGCTCCAAAAAACAGACAATCTTCTACTCCAAAGCCTGATCTAACACCTCACCCTTGTACAAATGAAATCACCTGGAAAAGATTGCAGTCAGCTGTGGGGCCTCATCAGTAAGGTTAATAAAGCATTGCAGCTGCCCCACTACAGCCCTATTTTCATGCATTTCAGTGGAAGAATGGGCTCTAGGCTTGAGTAAGGCTGCCTTTTGACCAACAAGAAAGAGGTAAGTGAAGAGATGCATTTGAGATTTATTTTTTGGGAACTACTGAAAGTTAAGTGGGGTCCAAGTGTCTCAGTGAGACTTATCTTTATACTCCTAAATCTTAAAACAAAGCAATGCTAAGGCTGGTGTGTCTGCTTTGTTCTTTTTTTTTCAAATATTGCTGCTTACAGTAAGGGGATACAAGTGGCTGTTACAGTGAGATATAAGAACTTTTTGCATGTTTTGCTCATGTTGCTGTTACAGGCCTTTGCAGTGTGTAGCACACTCCAACTTGAAGTGAGAAACTTGGGGCTCTAATGATATCCAAGTAGAGCATGACAGTCAAGAGAAACTATGCTCCTCTTGCATAATACATAAAAGCTAAATGTGTGTCAGTCAGTATGCAAGAAAAGCCATGTGAGTTAGATGGTAGCCCAGTGCTCTCTCTCTCTAAGAGTGAGAGGCAATGTTTAGTGTGTGCAGATGAACTTCACTGTTTTTCCATCTGTATCCACAATCACAAGACCAAGGATGGCAAGAGTGTAAATTCCTGTTTAGTGAGGCAAGAACTCCTTTATAAAGACTATGCTGACTCTTTCTCAATGGATTCTGTGCTCAGAGATCTCAGCTTTTCCTACAGACCCTAACATTTCAGCAGGGATCAAAACTTAATTCACTGGCTTGAAGCTTCCAGAATCCTCTCAATTTCGCTTCAGGTGGGAGCTGCATGATAGCTGTGCCAGTGGACTGGTGGATTGTCAGTGGTAGGTGACATGCCCTGACCTGCCTGTCTGCAACTTCACACTGTGTCTCCTCAGGGCTCTTCTGTGAACCCAACAGTCTCAGTGACCTGCCTTACCTACTTGGCCTAATACTGGTGCACCTCCTCTGACTTGTTTACTGCAAAGAATGTTTGATGTGGGTAACAAGTAACAGAATGACAGATGATAGGATTCAGCATATGACATACCCCTACCTGTCTATATGCTCCAAGAAACCCTTTTGTCCCCATTGTTGAAGCAGCTGTGATATCATAATCTAAAGAAATAAAACACATCATCAATACCATGTTTTAAAGAGGACTGTTCCACAATCATCAAAAGATCCATAGCCATATGCATTATTCAACATTCCCCAGATATGAAATTGCATGAGGTGTCTCTTGGAGCCCTTTATAAACCCAGGTGCCAAGGTCATCACAGTCCATGTTACTGGTATCTCCAAGGATCATGGCAGTATTTGGAAGCTGGGCTGAGGGGAGGGAAAAATGGTTGAAGAGCTAAATGTGATAACTGGGGAGAAAGAAGAAGGCAATGTATATTGCTTTATCTTCCTGTCCACATTGGTCTCTCTGCTTTAATACTGCCTCTGTGACGAACTAATGGAGCTGGAGGCCGTTTTTAGAAGTGTTCAGTGTCTCCTTTCCTTATTACTAACCATAAAGGGGATGTAGCTGTCAGCTTGCTTTGAAATGCCTTTGTGGGCTGCTGGTATTGTTTTAATTGAAAAGTAGAATAAAAAGCAATAAATGAGGGTTTCTTCCATGCTGTGCTTTACGTTGAGGTTTTTCAAAGGAACCTACCCAGGAAGTGATAAAATATTTCAAATCTTGATTCTTGAAATCTGACGGTTAAGGGATATCAGCTGTACTATCCACACACTAAGACAACCCTCTAGCTCTGGCTCCAAGTTCTATGGTGGTCTCTCTTCCTTTGGCAGAATTGACAATGAATGTGCATAAACAAAAGTGCAGAGCAACTGTGAAAGTACAAAGACTGTTTGCTTGTGGTTTCTTGTAACTTGGTATGTGTTGTCTTCTCTAAATAAAATTCATTTGGTGGCTTGGTACTTGCCTGTGTGAAAGTGCTGGTGTGCATTGTTGACACCTGAACGTGTAGAACAACTCTGTCGATGAGAGGCTTGGGACCCGTCAGAAAACCTATTCTTAAACTGAAAACCAAACAAACAGAAAGTTAATGCAGAAATGCAATATGCTAATATTTTGTCTGAGTTATATGTTGGAAAATGTGCAGCCATTCTATTGATAGTGCAAGGATTTCTTATGCATTCAAATTTATCTATATCTTCATACTGCCATCAGGTTATGCAATTCAGAAGCTGAGTTGTGAGATAAAAACATTTAAGAGTTTTAATGCTTATAGTAGCTTCTTAGTTATGAGGCTTCAGGACAAGATCTGTGTTTGGAAGATGTCCTCTGCAACCATAAAGATTATATGAATCAAAGGGTAGCGAAAATAGGCTTTCCCATAATGGAAGATCATGAATGCTTAGGCTTTATGACAAACAGGTAAGTGGCAAATGGCTTTACTCTTTCACTCCCTTTCAGTACTGCAGAAGGAATGGAGTTTAGATTGATAAACTAGATGGTTACTTTTGCTTCAATTCTTACTACCCATCTTTACAGGTTGGCTGAAGTTTTTATTTGAAGAAAAATGGAATCAGTAAACTCATATGTGTCTTTGGAAAAAGATAATACCACGTCATGCCATTTTGTGGTGTCACTTCTGAAAATGCAATCACACTTAGCATTATGTTTGTCTCCTCACTTTCTCTAGGATGGGTTATAATCCACCAGCTGCCATTGCAGAATTCACATTAATTTTTTTATAATTGTTAGATTAACAGACAAAAGCAAGCTAAGAATCAAATACATTGACTTGTGTGAAATGGAAAACAGCCAAATTAGGTTTTTTCTGGCAGGTGGAAACAACCTGAAAGAACTGGAAGGCTAGATATCAGTACAACCCTGTGAACAGTTTGTGAAGAATGATTGTTTCTTTTCTGTATTACAAGTTCAGGGAGCTTGCAGGAATAGTAAGAGATAGATAAAAAGAGAAATGGAAAAAAGAAGAGAGAGAAGCTCCTAAGAGTTCCAGGAACAGAGCTGGAATCCAGCATCTGTCTTTCTGCCTAGATGATGCCTGCAAGAATGGGCTGCCTGCAGGGAGAAGCTTGACTATCTGCATCAGAAGAGAAAACAGAACCAGGAGTAAAATGACTGCCAAGAGATGACATGAAAAGTGAGCAGACTGCAGAAAGCTGTTGATTTAGAAGTTCATTCCAGAAGTGGATAGTTATTAAATGAGAAAGCACTGTGGCATGTCTCATCACTTCATAAGAAGTCTTGTGTCTTAACTGAATAGGCAATGCTAATTGGTCTGCAGCTGGCCTTACCCAGATGAGAGAATTTTAGAGAAAGAGTCGGTCCTGATAACTCGGCCATCCACATCCATTGAGAGGAAAGTTGGAGCCCATGGCTTGGAATAAAAAATAAAAAAATAAAATTCAAGGTGCTAGTAAGGATTATAATGGAATTATTTTCTTTACTATAATGACACAATTCATTTCTCAAATGTGTATTCCAAGGAAAACATGGCAGTAACTTGCTGACAAGTGATTTTTTAGCCTAGCTTTCTGAGATGTGATTACAATATTCTGTGAACATCTTCAAGAAACCAGCTTTGTTATTTTTTGACGGTTGCTTAGCCCACTGTTCAGCATACAAGTGTTCAGTTTAAGTATTGGTATGATGCCTTAAGGAGACAGAAATAATGATTTTTGCCAAGATTTCTTGTGGAGTAAAGAGATACTGCAATTTCTAAAATGGAGCCTTGTAGCATTTTGCTTTGCTATATTAAAAATGAAATCAGAAGATTTGACCAAGTTGTGAAGATCTGAGTCCAGCATACTTTTTCCTTATCAAGAATTGTTTTTACACCTTCTCCCCTACGTGTTCTTACAAAGCTTCACAATACTGTTCAATGAAATAGTGAAGGAGTGAAACACCTCCTTCCATAAAAATGTATTTCAAAAGAGAAAATATTGACCTTTATCTTCTACCACTGTTTTACTGCTTTGTAAGACCTGTTTTGATTGCTGAAGTTAGGTACTTTTAAAGAATGAGTAACTGTAGAGTCAAGTATGAAATTTGCAGAAAAATTACACGAAGAGGGGAAGCTACCTACGCAGTACAACTATCTGCACTACCTGGGAGAACTCCCAGATTCTCCAAAATGCAAAGGGATAAAAATGGGGTATAGTAGATGCAGAGTAGGCAATCTTCTGCTGTATGAAAGAAGAGACAGGGAGAAAGGAACATTAAGAGGCTGCAAATTTCAAGCGCTGCTTCAGTGACGTACTTGCTTTGCTCTGCAAAGTCTTCATCATTTTCTGATTACTGAAAAATTCTATCCTGTATGAGGCTTGAGAAATTTCAACCACAAAGGGGAAAATGACTGAAAGAAGCACAGACTGTGAGGCCTACAACTGCCTTGGTAGGACATGAAGAAGTGGCATGCAGGAAGGTCCAGGGGTCAAACCTTAGTGCTCTCCTGAAACCTTAGTTTCTCTCCAGAAAATAAGGTGTTACTAAGGATTATGAAAGACAAATTACCTTTTCAAATTGAAGAAAGTAGTAAGGATCATCTTCTATTATGAGAAAATCATATTTTCTTGCAAGCTAAATAAATTAATAAAAAGTAACAAAAGGAATAAAAGTTAAAGACACTGCAAATTCAGTCAGGTTTTTTTTTAACCAGCATCATATTATGATTCTATTGATTGGTCATTCATCATACAGAAGCCCCCATGATGAGAAGCCTTCAAGTGCCCAATTTAGATATCAAAAAATTATGAGTAACCATGGTACCTGTGGTATGTGTGGACCCTTGTATGCAACTGAAGCTCTGTTCCATGTGGCATTCAAAGTGTGCAGGCAATGTGCAGTAAGTTCAGTTAGAAGCCCATGGCAAAGCTGCCAATGGGCTACCATTGAAAAACAGTTTACCTAAGGCATAGTGTACTTCTGAAGAGTTGCTGTGAAAGAGATTCTGCTAGAAACAAGTTCTAGCAGGAATGTCTACTGGACCAATAATGGGCCCAAATACCACACATGGGATACCTTTAGCTGAAACAAGGTTGATATTTCTCTATTTCCACCTACTAGGGTGACAAGCCCACAGCTCCATACCTGGTAAATCTCCTTTTTGCGCTCTGTGGTCAGCGAGTTGCCGGTTGGGTTGCATCCATTTGGAATAGTGTACAGGAACTTGGGGAGGTGATTGCTACAATTTTTTACATCCTCTGGGCTCCAAGCAGACAGAATCTCTTTTAAAGCTTTTGGAATAATGCCGTGTTGGTCACTAGGAACATTAATTATATTACAACCCAAGGGTCTCAGCTGTTGATAAAAGGAACAAAACTGTCATAATTGGGTAATTCAAAGGCCTTCCATTTTGTCATTGGCACCATGAAATTTCATCATTACACAGTGTTTCTTTTTGTTTTTATAGATATCTCAAGCTCCATGAGTCAAATAAAAGTTTGCCTGAATTTGCTGTAAGGCTTGTCAAACTTACCACATTGCTCTTTATTTGCCCTACTAAACTAACCCAGAAGAAATGGGTAACTCCTGTGTTCAGTTGCTGCTCATCTCTAGGAAATTAGATTTGGTTTTTCAAGCAGAAAGGAAGTTTGTAAATCTGAACTGTTCTCTCATGACTTCTCATGCTCTCACCACAGACAGTTAAGGTCACAGAACCTTTGTTTCCTACTGACAATTTACACTCTACTTTGGTGGAAATGTCAGAGCTTTAAGCTACTCTTCACTGACAAAGGGCAAAGAATCTGTTCTCAATAGATATATTCAGCAATACAAAGGAGAATGAAATGATGCTACTGCAGTGACATGTTGACAGCAGTATGAAAAAATATAGGTAAAATAGCAATGAAAAAGCTTGCTGTCTCTCCTCTGTGGAATTTCAATTTGTACCATGTGGTGCTCTGCATTTTTAAGTAAAACTGCAGGCTGCTATATTGTCAAAATACATTCCTAAAAAAGTACAGCTGATTAGACTATATATTCAAATTTAGGACAGCAAGCAATAACAATTTATTTTGGTGCAAGGAGGGACAACTGAATTTGTGGTGTAATTATTCTAACCCTTCATGCAGCTCTTAGGCATTTTGAGTTGACATTTAATTTTATACTGATTAAACTACTTTTCAGAAGTAAACATTGCTGCTTTTGTATAGTTGTCACTAATTCATATCTTTGTACTCATATATGGGTGTTTCAGGCCTATTCCAATATTATATTATTTATAGCCATTGTATACTCTGATCATGAAATACTTCAGGTAAACATGCTGACATGTTAACATACCCAATTATTATAAATTTAATTCAACCAAATCAGGTCCTGATGGCTTTCTTTCCAGCCCCATATGTGATCTTAGCCCTTGAATGAACTAGTGTTTGGAAGAGGAACTTCACATAGCTTTCATAGACCTTTTTGTAGAAAACCTTCTAATGAGTTAATATTTATGAACTTAACTGGTTGGACTCTAAAATCCTGAGTCTTAGATATGTTTTTATGGCAAATACAGACAATATTTCTAAGAGTGCAGATCAGGCACTAAACTGCTGTTTAGTTCAACTGTAACATTCACAATGTTTTGTAGCTAAGGAATACTTACAGCTGCTAGTGTCCCAGAGTATGTGGGTGCATCCAAAAGGATGTTGTCTCCAGGATTAATGAGCATTTCAAATACCTGCAAAAAAAATTCTGTTTTAAAGATTGTTCAATTTTTGTACATGTGCTTCATACTTTTAACTTCTTAGTGGGATTAAAAATCTTGATTAGATACTACTAATTCCCATACCATATAATTACCCTGTAAGAAAGGCAATGAATGGATGAAAAATCTGCTTTAGAGCCAAATTAAGACAGGTTACCAACTTGACATGGAAAAGACAGTGCTCTGAAGCACCCTTTCTACTGTATAAGTTACAGAAAGAATCAACTAAACAGCAGTGAGAGTGGACTGGAAAGGGTAATTATTTCAGGAAGTAAAACCCCCCAAAAAATCAGGAAGTAAAAGAAAGAAGAAAGATATTCAGAATAGAGTTATGGTAAAGCATCTATGCACTTACTATTACACTACTTGAGTAACATGAAATGTTACCTTATAGCATATTTTCTACACAGGCTCTTTGGTTACCTGAACTTTCATGCAGTCCTGACAGTCTAGAATGCCACTCCAATTTTATTTCATTTCCCCTGTACATGAACCTAGAGTAATTCATATCTATGGAGAAAGGGTACATGAAACTGTACCCTGCATATAGTTAGTGACAGCACTTAATGCTGAATATAGCTGAATTGATGGAAGAATAAACATGAATGAAATGCTTCTAAACACATGAATCTTTTGGTCTTACTTTACACAAGCCTTCCTGGCTGCCAGTTGTGACACACACTTCCATCTGTCCTTGCTCAGGACTGTAATTGGCTGTGGGGGGATCATGTAAATTCCGCTGGAAATCTTTTAGCCAAGACAACAGCTCTGGAATCCTGAAAAGTGAATAAGAAGGCATATCTAAGACTTTGTATAGGCCAAAGCTAGCCTGTTCCTCTAAATCCCTGCCAAATCTAGCATGCAGTCCTGAGTTTGATTTCAACTGTCACACAGATACACTTAACTGCAATTGTTATGACTGCTTTATCAAGTTAACAAAATGAGATGGGCATCTGTGGTCCACACACCAAATTATCATAGTGAAATCTGGGCAGAAACTATTTGCCAAGGATGAAACAAGGTGGAGGCTGAATAATACCCATTCCTAGGAATGATCATTATGTACTTGGATGGGGCAGTGTGACAAAGGTTCTTAATGCTACTTGTAACATGCTTCAGATTGCAAGAATTTCTAAAACACATTTTCCAAAAAATGTCTTAAGATCTTGTAGGAAGTTCACAAATGGCTGGGTTCATTAATGTCCCATGTGTCCCTTTAGGTACCCAAGTATTTTTTCAAACCTATTCTCACCTGATTCAGTGCTATCTGCTGAGGAGTTTTCATGAGCACTAAAGTAATTTAATGATATGCAATTTTTGTACCAAAAATGACAATTCTAGAAATACATCCACTCAACTACCACAAGTTCTACATACTGACTTTAGTATCTGGTGCCAAATAAAAAGAAATACTTGAAAATATAGAAACTATGTGTTGTAATGCAGTATCTTTTAAATCATATCTGATTTGGGAGTCCAGATTCTCAAGTACTAACAGGAAATGTTCTGGCTTGAGAACTACTAGGATCAGGATTTTAAGAGATTTTTTTTTCTTTTTACATAACTCATTGCAAAATTTTCCACTTGAGCTCAAATGTAAATAGTGAGGCAAATTGAAAAAAAAACCACATGGGTTTTTGGAAGAACCTATTTTTTGAAAAAAAAAACCAAACCAAAAGGCTTTATGAACAGGTTTTAAAAATGCAGGTGACTTAATACAATAATAAAGGATATTATGATCCTTAGCTTCTGGTATGTTGAAGTGCAAACAGCTATGACAGATACCCTGCTGAGGCTGAGTACTGGAGAGCTCTCTTCATCAGATCTTCCCCAATCTCAATAGGAGTTCCATGTCCAATGTCAACAGTTGCCCTCTTAAATGGAAACATATTAGGATTTGGTGCCCCTCCAGCAAGAGAGATGAGAGATGGAGGAGACTTCTGCATCAATTCAGCTAGAGTAAAAGGAAAACACCTTGGTTACAATTTGATTGTTACAATGGTGATCATATCCTTTAATTAATATTTAATAATGGCCCAGAGAACTTGTTCTATTTTTTAATTTATTTATTTAACTATCATGAATTCAAAAGGATAACTCTTCTTAAACTCACCTTTCTACTTGGATTAAATAGATGTTTGGGGGGCCCAGGGAGGGAGATAATGTAAGGACAGACTAAAACAAAAGAATAATTTTAAGTTAAAAAAGCTATTTGTAATTTATTTTGAAACAATCTAGACAGTTCTACTATTATAAAAACTGTTGTGAGTGATGTCTTTTGAGCTTCAAGACTTTAAAATCTTAATGATCTTCTGTTTAGACTGACTTGAAATGAATGGCTTTGTTTTTTGTTCTGTTTTTCATTCAGTATCACTTCAGCTGATCTGGCAAGCTATACTGGCAGATGATTATAACTTTTCTATAAGGTAATGGAAATGTTTCTGGCAGCCCAGTTTTAATGGCAGAGGCACTGTGTAAGTAATTTTCTGTGAAGAAAATCATAATTCCTGTTTTTAAGTCAGTTTCACAATCATTCAGACCAAATCTATGCAGTGCAGACTGGACCTTAATCCAGCAAAGGCACTTGATTGCATTAAATCTAATAACTCACAATATGGGATTCATGCTGGCTTGACAGTTTTACATCAGATATGAGAGGACAGATGATACCAGATCTGGCTGAAAAGTGGCCTGTTATTGAATTTATTTTCCAGTACTTATTAGCAGACTTGAACATGGGGAGTTAATTCTTATCAGTTATTTCACCAGTTTGTGTTATGCCTGTGACTTTTGGCCTGGTAAAGAGAGATTTACTTTGTCATCAAAACTGCGGGCTCACTATGTCTTTCTACAGGAACTGTGCTACTTAATACCTTTGTCATGACACATACTAACATATCATTTGAAAAAGAGGCTGCCTAGAGTGAATTACTTGACTTAGTATGAAGCATTTTGCTTAGTATGAAGCATATTACTCGACCTGTATGAAGCATTTTAAGCAGAACAGCAAACGCCAACCCCTTACCAAGAGGGGAGATTGACCCCTGAAGGCTTAACTAGTGATGTATGTCTCATGCTTGGATTCTGTCAGGTCTCTGTGGGTTTCAACTGAGTAAACAAGTAGGCAGTTAAGCTCTTCCATCTGTCACATGGAAGGCAATGTAATGTGGTAGCCTAAAGATAGATTTATGTGGAAAAGGAAAGTGTAGTAATACTGAGGTGGTGGGTGGGGGTGCTGAGGCATTTCTGGACATGAACAGGATACAGGAAAATGAGGTGGAAAGAGACATGCTGGGACTGAATTTCAAGTTGTTAGCAGTTGCTTGTTCCTGGATACACAGCACCAACTCAGTTGCAAACCATGCCTAAAGCCAGGGTTCAGAAACACTAGCAGAGACTTCTCAGACGCTTGTTAAAGTAATAATATTAATTGTCTGTCTGTCTGGGTTTCTGAAATAGTTCAAGGCTATTCACTTTATTTTTCTTTATACCTGCTTGGCATCTCTGCTTGACAAAAGTCGAGTTACCTGGTCTTGCTTTGTCAGTTTACAGCATGGTTTTCTTTCAAACTTTTCAAGTCTTAAGCCATGATCCCCCAGCACAGACCAGAACATCGAATGATACTTTCAGAGAAACTGGGAAGAAGGGACATGTACTCACTCAGCAGTCTTATTGGAGATGCTTTTCTTGCTGCACTCACAGTGGTGATGAACCTGGAGTAATTCATATCTGTGGAAAAAGAGTAATTAGTTGGACATGAAGCTAGAAAAGGGAGTAAGAACTGCAGTGTGCTTTTAATATGTGCATCTCCCATAAGTAATGCTTTTGATCTGGGTAATTTGTGGTATGCCAGTGAGCCCCTTTCCCCTCCCTTTACTGTCAGCTCTGGAGTTTTAAAGGCAAATTACAAATCTGAAGATTTGATGGATCTTAAACAACCATCAGCTCTTTTTTTATTTAATGAGAATCCAGCTTTATTTAGCTGTATTAAGTGCTGCATTTGAAGTGCTTTTAGGATTGCAAGCTATCATTATAAGTCACAACACTTGTCAAGTTAGAGGTGGGGGTTTTTTTTGGAACGGATAATTAAGAACATCTTTCGAATGTATCCGATGAGTGTTTTCCTGCTTTTCCCTGGTGCCCATAGTGATCCAGTGGATAGTGAGCTACAGTCCGGCAGGAAGTCGGAAGGCCTGGAAAGGCCACAAGAAGGCATCTCCTTCGAAGGGAAAGAAAGCACAGAAATGAAACGGAAGGGCAAAGAGCAACCACAGCAACACGCATGTGCCGGCAGCTACTAGAAATGATCGCCCGAGCCTGGCCGCTTTGAAAAAAAAACATCTCGTGCTTTTTTTCTAAAAATACCGCCGCGGACTTCGCTCCCCCTGCAGCCCGGCACAGGCGCGGTGCTGGCTATGCTCAAGGGCGGGCTGGGGCTGTTTTTTAAGGGATAGCTGAGCACCGCTTCGCCGCCCCCCGCCCGAGGCGATTCCGGGACACCCCCAGCTGCCCACCCCCGCTCCCCTGGAGGGGGCACGGAGCCCTCAGGGCCGTCCCACTGTGCGGAGGGCTCGCTAGCGGCCGCGGGCACCTACCGGCGGAGGGCGCGCAGCCGGCGGCCGGGCAGGGCGGGCAGCGGCGGCCCCGCTGTGGGCATGTGACGGGCCGGCCCCGCTGTGGGCATGGGCCGGGCCGGCCCCCGCTGTGGGCATGTGACGGCCCGGCCCCGCTGTGGGCATGTGACGGGCCGGCCCCCGCTGTGGGCATGGGCCGGGCCGGGGGCCGGGCGGGGCGGTGAGCGGACACGGGGCCCTGGCCGGCAGTGCCGCCTGCGCGCTGCGGGCCGCTCGGCACCGAGCGGCGGCGCGGGCCCCAAAGCCACCCTCTGCGGGTGCGTGCGAAAGCTCTAAAACCAGCGGATTCCTCACCGTAGTGCCAGCGGAGCGAGGGCTGGAGCCCGATGGTGCGGGGAGAGGCGGGGGCAGCCGGGCAGGGAGCGCCGCCGGGGGCTGGGCAGCCCCGGGTGAGGCCATGGCCCGCCCGGCAGCGGCAGGGCGATTTGCAGGGACCTCCAAGATGATCTGGTTCCAACCCCCCTGCCATGGACAGGGACACCTTCCCCTCGACCACGTTGCTCAGAGGTCCATGCAGCTTACCATTGAACACTTTCAGGGATGGCGCATCCACAACTTCTCTTGGAAACCCGTGGTAGTGGCTCATCACCCTCACAGTTAAGAATTTCTCCCTATTACCCAGCCTAAACCTACCCTTTCTCAATTTGAAGCCATTGCCACTTGGCACTTGAAAAAAGTCCCTCTCCAGCACTGTTGTAGCCGCCTTTAGGTAGTGGAAGGTTCTCTAAGGTCTCCCTGGAGTCTTTAGGTGAACAACCCCAATTCTTTCAGACTGTTTTCATAGAAGAGGTGCTCCAGCTTTTATGGCCCTTGCTTGCTCCAGAAGGTCAATATCTTGCCTGTGCTGGGAGTACTCTGGATGGGAGGTCTCATAAAAGTGGAGTAGGAGGGCGGAATCACCTCCCTTGTAATGGTAATGGTCACACTTTAAGCAACTTTGTGATGTTTCCACTAAAGGTTTTGCTCATAAAAGGAAGCAAAATTTGAAGTTTGACATCCGTAAGTAATTTTTTCCCCCCACAGATGAGTAGGATCAGTGGAAGGAAAAGCAGGCTGGTGGTGGGACATGTACCTCCTTGCTGGGTGTCACATGCTGTTTGTTGCTTGTGCAACACACATAACTGGTGTTGTAGCTGCTGCTGCTGCTTAGAAAGGTGCAGAGAGAGAGAGACGGTGTCATTTTCTAGTCATGGCTTTGGACTTCACTCTGGGGTTGCGATGGCCCTTGGTCCCGAGTGCAAAATGCTAGAAGGAGCTCTAGGTGCAAAGTAGCCCCCCAAAAAAACCAGTGCAAGAACATGCAAAATCAACCGTGCTTTGCAGCACTTGGTCTTTGTAGTTAACTTGGAGGCAGGAGAGTAAAAATACTGGGTGGCATGAGCACTGAAGCATTTTTAGGCTTTAATTCAGGAAATCATCAGGCTTTACGGTGCCCAGTGCTCAAAGCATGTTTTAATTGGAACCTTCCTGAAACTTGCTGAAGGCAAAACTGAGGTATGAGAGCAAAATGTCTCTACAAAAAGATGGGGTGCCTTAACAAGTTAGCTTTTTCTTCTCCCCCCTTCTTTAATTTGAGTGACGTTATGCAGTATTTGGATCTGCTGAAAGGCTTCATAAGTAGATGGAGTAGCATGAATTTGAAATGGAGTTCCTGTCAAGTTTGGGATGCAGTCAGGAAGGATTGTTTGCTGGGTTGGTGTGTGAATGCTCTTACAGTAAAATGAAATTTTATTAATAGCTTTAATGATCTGAAGAATTTATAATTTAGGTAATTGCCTTCTAATTATGTGATATACAGACAAAAAAAAAAAAAAAAAGATAGCTATATAAATGTGAAATAGCAAGTGGAGAGATATTGAATTTCTGTGGTGTTCTGGCTGTGAAAGACTGATTGAATTTGAGCTGCTTTTTGTGTAATTCTGTTTTTCCATTTCCTGGCTGTCACTGTTGCAGTTTGTGACACAGACCAAAGCCCAGAGAAGTCAAGGGAAAGTTTTCCATTTTCCATTGATTTTTTTGGGCTTTGTCTGGTCTTGTAGCCAATTATGGTGTCATCCTATAGAAACAAAAACAAAACCAAACCAAACCAACAAACAAAAAACAAAACAAAACAAAAAACAAAACAAACAAAAAAAAAGTAAAATTGTTTGGATTCTTATCCCAGTTGGATTAATCTGGCCATTCTCAGCATCACTGTTTATATTCCTTAGCAACCACAAGTTGAGCGCTCTGTTTAACTATTGTGTAAGAAGTTCTGTCTTCACTGTCTTTATTGCATGCACACTTAGAACAATAATGATTTGATGCAAGTCTTGCATAATACATGAAGCATCGGTAAGGTCTACGTATGGTTGTTAGTGTCTCCTGTCATCTGAAACTGTACTACCTCTTTCTAAACTTGCTAGGTGCTATGTCCCCTTATGTGTTAAAAAGCCCAAACAACAAGCAGAACAAAGAAGCCTCAGCAGTTTGATTTAAGAATATCAGGGAGATTAGGTAAATATTGTTACTTCACTGTTCTCTTCCCTAAGAACTTCAGGGTACTTTTAAGGGGAGGACGAAGGATTGAGGCAGTAAACACAAAAATTTAACTGAGTTGCTGCTTTTGCAACTGTAGCACAACAAAGTGTAAATCTCTCCACGACGCCGCGCTATGGCCTGGGTTACTATGCATTCGCTAGTTTTGTAGCACGTATTCTGTAGCGTTTGAGTGCCCCATTTGAAGCGGCCATTTCACAGGCTGGAATGTGAGCGTCGGACAGACACGGCGCTGCCCGCGGGGCCCGGGCGGGCTCCCAGCTGCTCCCGGAGGTTCAAGCGGCGGAGCCCGGCCCGCACCGCCGCTCGGCGGCCGCAGGGGGGCGCCTGCGCACCGCGTCTGCGGGCGGCGCGCCCCCGCTCCGGAACAGCGGCTCCGGCTCAAATCCTATCGGCACCTTGTGTTTGGCCGCGATTTGTATCGTGATTGAGAGCCCCGCCTGCACAGCTTGGCTACCCGCGTTTCAGTGAACGGTTACATTTCTGCCGGTAATGCTTCTTGCGGGTCGGGGCCGACAGAACTGGCAAGTGGCTACTGTCAAAATAGCCTTCCGATGTGAAGGTGGGAATTTTATCGTGACGAATTAGAATGGCTGCCCATGAGAAAATCGCATAAGACTGGAAAATGGAGAAGTGTGAGATCAGCCATTTTAAACATTAGAAGCAAATTGTTTCTGCCAAGGGCTGCCATCCCCAGGAAAAATGCTGACTTTGGCAGCACCTTTGTTTGCAGAACACCCTGTGTGCAGCAAGCCGTCACTGATGTGCAGCAGCCACTGGGATTAGGAAGATCTCAGCAGTACAGAACAGTTTGATTCTAGGGTGTGAACATCCACTGACACAATTACTGCAGAGATCAGGAGTATCTGGCTTTCCTGTGCAAAACTAAAACTGTTAGGAGTGTGTTGGCTCTGGCTCTGGAGACAATTAGTGGAAGAGATGTGAAGTTAGTTGTTCTTTGGCTTGCAGATTACTTGAGTGATTTCCTGACTTGTGTCTGTCTTTACTGTAAGCTCTTGCGAAAGTAACATTTCTACTCTTCCTTTATGTATGTTGAGCCTTTTTCAGTGGGACCCTGCTCTTGCTGGACCTAATCAGAGCTGCTGCAAAAGAAGTAGAGTGCTGCCATTTGCTCCTCTCCCACTCTAAGGCAACTGCATAGTAAAACATGTTTATAGTATCTTTTCCCAGGGTTTTAAAACTTGATGCATTTCTAGAATGGGAGAGGGCTTAGGGAAGAGTGAAGATTGAGAATCAAACAGTTAAAAATCCTGCTGCCTATCCAAATAAAATGAAACTGCATCCTAGTATGCTTGCTGACCATCTTGGCGTTAGAAGGACATCCTGATGTGCTTTCTGCTGCTGTTCATTTTATTACACACAGATACCTTGGTGCTTGGTGGGTTACTTGTTTGGGTTTGTTTGTTTGTGGTTTTTGTTTGTTTGTTTGGTTTGTTTTTTGTTTTTTTTTTTTTTTTTTTTGGTAATAGCTAGCTCCTTATCCTTCAGACTGTCAGATGAAAATAACAGGACATCCAAGATATTCATAATATTTGTAGCAGCTGTCAAATGATACTGTCTTAGAGTGGAAGATGTACGGTTCTGCAGAGTGACAGCTGTGCCTTATATATGTTTGAAGCAGCCCTCTCTGCCTGAAGGGAGGTGGCACCCAGACATATAGCAATCTTACTCTGATTGACAACCTTTTTTATTCTCCTTTCTTGTTTTTTTCTTGAGTGTACAAAGACTGTCATCATTGCATCATCATTGCCTTTTTATCCAATCTAGCAAAGGGGACAGCACAACATCTAGAACAACAGTTTTCTAGATATTCTAACAAAAACTATGGAAAAGCTGACTTTCACACTGACATATTCCTCAAAAGCAGTTGCTTGTTCCAGACTGTGTTCCTTTGACAAGATGTCTAATACAGTGAAATGTTTGCCTTAGACATTCATCAGACATTCCTGTGCTTCAAAAAAACAGCATAGGAGGGTTGATATTTTTTGGATCACTTTGTCCGTGCTATAGAAGCTGAAATTGGATGGAGCAAGGATCAATAATGTATCCAGTTAATACACTAACGTATAAATGAAATGAATCATAAGAAATGAAATGACTTCTCCTGACAATCTTGAGATAAATGCTGTTCCCTAATACCTCAGTCTTGTCAATTTGAATTTATATTATAGGAAAACAGTTGCTGATGTGTGAACTCTCTTGTGTAAATCTCCCAGGAAGCAGGTACTCACTATTATTTGTGACATATGTTATTCCTGGGGCACAACCTTTGTTATCCATTTTCATTTAGTGGAGGCAGAAGTGTTTTTCTCTCCTGGCCTTGCATGTTCCTCTATTCCTAACAAGGTCACATGTGTGTCTGGTGCAAGTGTGGCATGGAAAAAGGAATGATCCTAAAGGCAAAATGAGATAATGGAAAAGTGAAATTGTTGCTTCATTCTTGTCATTGCCTGGAGAAAATATGCTTCTCAGATGTGGTTACAACTGGTACTAGAGATATCTTCTTTCTGTATTTTGAAGTTTGTCTATTCAACATGAAAGAATTTGCTGGTGTTGTATCTGCTTGTCTCTAAACTGATGAAGATCCATTTTTGTTGTTAATTCCTGATAAAAATTTGGCTTTTTGTCATGAGAGTAAGTTGGTGCGTTTTTAAGCTATTAAATTTTAATTTCTGCGCCTTGCTTTTATAACCATAAAACATAGTCCAGACTGTTCTTCTGTATCCTACTGCAAGCCAAATTTTACATTCAGCAGTTGCAATAGAATTATGCTTCTGTTCAATTAGGTTTTGTTCTTAAGGGCTATGTTTCTTCATGTTCAAATCAAATCTGTAGTAAAAAGAAAATTATCGCTTCTGAGAACAGATGTCTACATGTGTTATCAGAGCAGGAGTGGAAAAGCATGACCCTCATATCAATCAGTCTTACAGTACTTATCTGCCTTCAGTCATTACATGGCTCCAGAGATGATACAGAATTCCTAAAACAGCCTGAAGGTGCTTCTGTCACTCTGAATAGACAGGGAATCCAAGGAGACTGCCTGATGTACCCTTTCCTTTGAAGAATGAAAATTTTCTCCTGTGTTATGTGTCCAATAATAAGCAGATTTAGCTTGATGTACTTCATAATTGTTGCATGTAACTAGGACTCTTAAAATTTTGGAAAACTTGTTGAAAAAGCATATTTCTTATTTGTAGAGACTTATTAAATGGACCAGCTCCATCTCCTGCCTAATTTACCTACTGACTTTTCCCTAGTTCTAGTGTGTTTGTTTTCACATACTGTGTTACTGTGTTTGGAATAGCATACTTACCTTCTTGGCCAATGTCTTTGAGATTCAAACCTTAGATAGATCAGAAGCTCCAGAAACTGCAGTCTGTCCTTTAATGTAAAGAGTCTCTGTAATGTTAACAAGAAGTTAATCTCTAGAAAAGGTTCAATGTTCTTCAGTGTCCTTGAAGAAAGATAAAACCCTGACTAGGCAGGGATGGGAAGAACTGAGAGGGTGAGTGCCATTTATTTATGGGGTACTCCAGGGATATTTTTTTGTCAGACCATCTCTCATTTTTTTTCTTCCTTTGCTTTCTCAAGTGAGAATATTCTCAGAACATGCTTAAAACTAGAGTTTCTCTTCTTGACAATTTCTACATGTGGCTGCTCTTTGCTAATGAAATCTCTAAACCTGCTCTTGTTCTGATAATGCTCATTTGTTAATTCAGGTTGAAGTAAAGTCTGTTTTAATTATGGCATCTTTTTCAACTCTAATCTTTATTCAAACAAATGCTGAGCCCTGCAATTCCAAGAGTGAAAAATAAGCATTGTTGTGCAGATTCTTGGGCTTTTTTCCATGCAGGTGGTCAAGGTGATCCTTCCTCATGAAGTATATTCAAATCTGCCTGAATGCTGAAGAGCTGCGGGATTTTTGGGCATCGTATCAGTTTTCTTCTTCTTTTTCATCTTTATTCCTCAGACGCTGACTTCTCTGTTGTGATTTCCCTTGTACCTACAGCTCTGTCATTGATTTCTTGAAATTGTCTCATTTTGGTTCCTTTTGTGTCATAATCTTTCATATTACAAGGAACAGCTTCTTAAAGCAAACCAAATTTCTCCTCTCATTTCAGAGGAGATCCTTAACCAAGATAGTTGGGCCATAAGCTGGGTGTATTTTATTGTCTACATGAGGCTTTGTGCAAAATGTCATGGGTTTTTTTGTTTTTATTTTTTTAAAATAAATTCTTCCTTAGGCAATGACAAAGTGTTTTGCTGCTGCTATGTCTAATGCTGTAATGCATTATGTAACTTTCATAGGACAATCAGAATAATGTATTATCTGTTGGAATAAAAAGAAAAACAAAATCATGAGTTCTACAGGTCTGGTAATCTTGGAAAAGTTTTCTTTAAAGATGAGAGATTATGATTGAATAAGGTTATATTAATTTATCATCAAATAATAAAAGTTTTAGGAGAGATAACTTTATATTGTTTTTAAATAGTACATCCAGTTTCTTCTGATGTTGAACTCCTCACTTTCACTTTGTAAAATAGCTTTATTCCTGTATCAGGTGAGTCTTGATTTTGCTGTCATTGTTTAATCATTTTGTACTTCAGTGTTTGTGTCCCAGACAAGTTCCTCATCCCTTTTCCTAGTAGCTTATCTGGGCCATGGTTCAAAATCCTCAAAGAGACACCTCAGCAAAGTTCATTTTTATGATCTCGGTTCATAAGTCACATTTGTTTTCTGTGTTTTTTCATACACCACTAAATGAAAAAATGATAAACAGTTCTGCAAGCACCAACACTCTGTGGACCTGCACCTCTCTGTCAGCACAGTCAGGGAAGCAATTGCATTCACAGAAAGAATGATAAAACTAACTGTATCATATAGACTATCAACAGCATTTTAATGGTCTTTTATCATTCACCAAAAGCTCTTAGCTCTTAGTTGCTTTTGTTTTGTCTTTTGTTTTCATTGCATTAATGCTATAAATCACTGTTTTTACAATGGGTTTAGAAAGTGCTTTTTTCTAAGGTTGTCAGCAATTAAACTGCAAAAGTTAACTTCTCAGCAATTAAGTTATATAAATTAGTCCGATTAATTACTAAAACTGAGGCAGAAATCGGTTCAAGTAAGATGAACTGTGGAATGATGGAATTAAATCTAGAAAACAAGAACATTTATAAGGCAAATTCAATAGATGACATAATAAAACAGTTAATCTTCATCATGGAATATATCTGAATTTCCTTAATTTTGCTGAGGCATTGAAGTAACTGTTTATACAACCAGGCCATATTTTAGAGTAATTCTGTCTAATGCCATGTCTTTATCATAGGAGTGGGGAGATAGATGGAGGAATAGTCTGTTGCCAATGCTTACAGATAGATCTTGTAGGGCAATATTGCCTATGAATGATGATCTGTGTTTGTGAGAGTGTCCTTGGGATTCTAGGAGTTGTGAGTCAAAATTCTAAATTTTTCATCTGAATTTAGGGAAATTCTTGGTTTCTTTAGTGTGCAGGAATTCTTGGGAGTGATTGTCACACAGGTGAGACAAGTAGTTTGGAAAGATTGATGCATGTTCTGTGCTTCCCTAAAGTAGCTGGAATTAGGACCTAAATGAATGTACCTTTGCTTTTAGGGAAAGCCAGATATTTCCCATGCAGGTACTCCAGGCTGAAACTTGCAGTAGTATTTTAGAAAACTGTACTTGTGTTAGACACAAGACAAGCATGCTAACTTCAACTGATACTAGCTCTGCTCTGACTACACCTACCACAGACAGAGCGCTAAGGGTGATACACATATGTAAAAGCATTATTTAGAAAATGAATCACCTTCCTGAGTGTTCTTGGGATTTGCCCACGTGTTCTTGACATCTATCATATTCCACAGTATAGTGTATTATCCATGGGTCTCAGGAATTTATGGTAGTTTTTCAAGTCACTAAAAAACTAAACTTGCCAGACTGAAGGAGCTTTGAAGTTTTCTCTACTTCATGCTGCAAACCCCCCATGATTCCAAGAAGGAAGCACGTGTCTGAGTCCTGCCTATCTGTTTCTGGAAGACTGTTAAGGTGCTGTGCTGGATATCTGCTGTTAGACCTTAGACTTGCCAAGCTTGGTAAAAGATCAGGATTTTTAATCTCTGTTATTTTGATGGACAGTGTTGCAGCTCCTGAGGCTTCCAGGACTGTGGTGTGTTATACAAGCTTTCCTATGGCATGGCTCGAGCCTTCCCCAGCTGTTTATCTGCTTGGCAGTTCTGACTTCTGTGACGTGAGTGTCTTGGCACTGCAGCATCTAGAGGTGGTGAAATACTCTTGAGAAAGTTCAGTAACTGAGCTTTACTTTTTTGGGGGTGGTGGGGGGAAGATGAGTACTGCTTGTACCAGGCTGTGAGCCTGTAAGAGTGGAGGGAGTGAGAGTTATAAGTGAGGAACTGTAAACATTTGCATTTAGACGTCTGGATTGTGGCCAACAGTGAGTGAAAAAAAAAAAAAATGAATGCTTTAGGTGAGAGGAATATAACATGTGAGATACTTTTACATTTTTTTTTATTAAATGAGCTTCATTGCCAAATGCTTTCCAATATTTTTCTCACTTAAAATGAAAATTAACAACAGCTTCAAAATATAAATGTTAGCATACATTGATCTGTTTATGATAATACCACCTTTACCCTGCCTTCATACTTACTTAAGTGTTGCTGGAGTTTTCTAAAAGTTTTGTGCACTACCTACTTGAGACATAATTTTCATAATTATCCTCTTTATCTACTCGTATTGTGTCAAATGAAGCCTTTGATTTGGATAAAGCTGCATCAAAATTTTAAACTTACCTTCATGTGAAACTTAAAATTTTAACATCCCCCACTCCACCCTCCCAAATCTCCCTTCTTGTTTTGGTGGCTGCTTATTTCATTTAATATTAGATGGTTACGGATTTTGATATATTTTGGGTTTGTTTGCTCTAAATAGGTAAAGGGAGAGACTTGGTTACATAATATTTCAATATGCTTCACCATGAAATTTACAGATATGTCTGAATATCACTGAGACAAACTGAAAGCCTGACCAGTTCTCCTAATTATTCTTTGTCTCTTGCAGGAGCAATGAGGATACTTTATAATTCTAGGACTGAAAATTAAGTGAATCTTGCAGAAAGCAGCAGAAAGGTCTTGAAATCCATGGGGTATTAAAGTTGATGGGGGCTTAATGAGAGATTTTAAAACCTGAAAGTGTGCTGTGAAGGTCTGGATGGTTCAGAGGGAAGCTGTCTAGCTGAAGGCTCCTGCTTACTTAGCAAAAGCTATTATATTGAAGCAGAAGTGAGAAAACCCTTAACTTCACTGGCATGTTTTTCAGATCCCTATTCATCTTTGATAATTTCCCTATTTACAGAATATCTGGAAGAATGCAGTATTGCAAAATAACCTGTCATTTTAAAAGATTTTTGCATAACTGGTCAGTTCAGATGGTTTTTTTCAGCTTCAAAGATTTTTGCTCTTGAAAGCTCTGAAATGCATAAACCAACTAACAGGATTTTCACCTCTGCTTTAAGGAGCTGATAGGACTAGCCTTGGTGGAAGCAGTTCTTAGGCACAATTGTCCTTCTTTAGGGGAATTTTCTTACAGTTTAAGGCAGAATCTTTTTTCCCCAACCTGCAAATAATAGTTTCAAGGCAGAGAATGTTATGGTGCTCAATATGCAGAGATCTGAGGTCTAATCTAGTCATTTTCTCTCTGTAATTTGTATCCACAGCATTTCATCCCATGAGAAGAAATTGCAGAAAGTGTAAATTCAAGTCTCTTGCATATCTTCCATATGAGTGCATAGCTGGAAGAGGATGCCGATATTTGCACTGGAAACTAAATATGAAGTAAAAAATCAGTTGTCATTGGAAGAAGCTGCTTTGAAAATTTGATCTTGATAGCTCATGAAGATTGTTGGTTGCTGAATAGTATGCATATAGATTATGGGAACAGTATATTTTTCTCAGTTTGATAATTACTTGTAAACTGATTATGGATCAGTTGTGTCAGGCTGAATTAATTTAGAAGCTGATTGTATTTTGAACATTTTAAACAAGGCTTTCACAACAATACAAAAAGTGATTTTCTGCTATGGTCCTGTCAGTTGTTTATTTTATTTCTCTATTTTTTAGTATCCCTAGAAAATGAGCCAACTATGGTCCTATATATATTATCAGACATGTTAGTCTTGCTTTCCATAGAGAAGGTCTCCTTTGCCTGATTATCAATTGGTTTTTCTCTGTCTAGGTATAATCTTGGTTTTACAGGCTCCTGAAAAATTGGCAGTAGAGTTTTAATAAATAAAACAGTCAAAGTTTTATTTATTAAAACTTAATGGCTGTTGCTATGTGGAGAATCCAATATTATATGAAAGACTGGAGTCTTTCATAGAAGTATTTTGAAATATAGGAGTATTTTGACAATTTCTAACA
Organism: Phylloscopus collybita; assembly: GCA_027886175.1. Classification (NCBI taxonomy): domain Eukaryota; kingdom Metazoa; phylum Chordata; class Aves; order Passeriformes; family Phylloscopidae; genus Phylloscopus; species Phylloscopus collybita. The sequence goes on along the minus strand of JAJNNQ010000009.1, from coordinate 35,996,585 downwards.
GAAAACAGGATAAACTCCGTCTTCTTAATAGAATTATTGTTTATAACTGATTTTGCAAATTCTTTTCCTTTCATTCTGGAGATATTCTATACTTTTCTCCTCAAATATATACCATCTGCCTATTTTGCCATTTATCTATGTTGCATTTGTCTACCTTATGGACTGACTTCATAGCAATGTCTTGGGTTAGGAAAAGTCATCTAAAAACACTTCTATTCTGGTCAAGTCTAGTAATTCTCTGAAAGGTTTTCCTGACTTTTAAGCTTATCTGAACTTTATCTGGTAGTTTAAATTTAAAACAGCTTTGAGTAACATTTTTTCTCATACGTTTGAACTGGTTTATATTGCTTTCTTTCACCAGACAATTGTTGGCTTTATCATGGTCATCTCCCAGCCTAGACTGAACTGAAAGTGATGAGTTTTCAGCTTTGAAGTGCTCTCACTGTTTTATAAATTGATTGCACTGTAGTACATTCAAGAATAACTTCTAAAGATCTTGTAATCCTTTCCTGTGTCTTAGTAACATGTTAAAGATAGGAAATGGTGGCTTTATGCCACTTCTCTACCTAGGAGAGAATAGTGTCTGCAGTGGCTAGAGCAACAATGTATAGAGCACCAAATATTTTTTGGAGTGCATACATTGCCTTCTTGTTTTGCATTTGTTGTCGTATCTGAAGTACCAAGCAGTAATTACTATTGATGGCAGCATGCCAGAGGCTGGATGTCAGTCCTTGTGCTGAAGGTATGCTTTGTAGTTTAATTTCTGTCTAAATTCTTGAGGCCTCCTCCTGAGTTTGAGAGCTTTTGTATAAGACACAAGTAATACTCCAACAATAATAATTAAAATATGCCTAAGCTGCAAAGACTGAGTTTCATAGTTGTTTGTACACCAGTGTTTTTCTTCCAATTATAAAACATAAGATGAGAAGGCTCAGTTTTTAGACTCATGAAATCAGAGTAATTTAACACTGAGCTCTCTTATCCCCAACTTCAGGGAAGCAGTGTGCTTCGGTGAAGAGAAAACAACTCATTTTTTTAGACAGTCTTTGAGACAGGTTAACATAGGCTCTACATGCACATAAAATAGCTTTGTCCCTAGCATCTTATTTTCTTTTGGTAAAACTTTCTGTAAAATTTCTGAAGTAAAACTTGCAGAAAAATAGTAAATGTACAATAAAAGACTGTTTTACCCTGCTTTGCATCCAGATCACGCTTTTCTTTATGTCATCGGAAGATGCAGCTGTTCTTTCACACAGTTGATTCATGTCATCCACAATTAAAATGTCCTTGCTATTTAAAATCTTCTCAGCATGTCTAAAAAGGCTGTCAAAACAATGGCTTGTTCCCAGTGAGAGAAAAGCTCTTGATGCTTTACAGAAGATTGATGCAATGACTTGACTAGAAAAATTCTGGTTTTATCTGATTTCAGATGAAGTCATATATTTTCTTGTATCTTGATGGTTAGTTTAAAACCAGATCTTCCTGATTTGGAGCCAAGGATGGTAAGATACACCTTATTTGTGATTCTTGGGTGATAGAACTTACTTACAAGTACATTCATACTGATCTCATTCAACATTGCCATTTCTATCAAATGTTGCTCTTTTTTTTTCACCAAATGCATAACTTCACTCGTTATAGGTACTGTAGGATATGCATTCTAAGCTCCAGACATTTGATTATTGATAAAGAAAGAGGTATTGTTTCTGCTTTTACTGAGTCCTTTGAGGAAAACCACATTATGAGGCTTGTTCTTGGCTACTTGGTAATATCTGGTCATTTCTAAAATATTGTTAAAAAAGGAAAGCGCCATTCAACTTTATGAGAAGAGAGAATGCTCATAACCCTTATCATTATGAAGTTTTAGTAACATAATTTGAAACTTCTTGCTTCCCTCTGGAATTCACTATCTCTAACTGGACACACAGGCATCCTGTGTAATGTGTGGAGAGGGTTCTGCTTAGGTGTATGAGATTCTCGTCTGCAAACTTCTGACTAAATGACTAGCAACTGTATTTCTGTCCTTGGTACTTAATAGGATTAATTTATGCTTACCTTGTAGGGCTGCCTAGCTCTAGATTGTGGCAGGGTGCTTTTGCTGTGGTTCAGAACCCACACTTCTCTCTGTGAAGTGCACTGCTGCCTGGCAAGCAGTGGTTAGACTACTTTCTGGAATATGGGAGGACAGAGTCTCATTCCCTTTGTCAGTGAAAGTTCCTAATTGTGAAGTTATGGATGGTTTCCGATTTGGGGTGCTTTGGGGTATTTTTTCAGTTTGAAGCTGCTCCTCTCTAAATAGTATAATTTGTTGTGCACAGTCTGGATGTCTGATGCTGTTTGTGGATGGAGGATGAAGCAGTAACTGGAATCCAGCTTATTGCCCTTATCAGTAGGTCTGGGGTATGTATTTCTAGGTTTAGTCTTGTAGAAGCTATTATTTCCTTTTAAACTGGAACAGCTTTGGCTGAAGTGTTTTGCATTTTGTAGCAATTGGTGGGTAAGAAGGATCCCCTAAGCTGTACTTTTGTAGCAGTTGAGTAGCTAGACCACCTGCCAGCTGTACTGCAAATGAAGAGAGTTGCACAGATATTTTTTTGTTTGTTTGAAAGAGTTTCAAAGCCTTATTCACAACTAAAGATTGTGAATTTGAAATGGGGGAGGCCACTATTTTTTAGCAAGACGTCTGAATTGAACTCCCAAGTGGGTTTAGGGTAAAGGCATATATTTTGCTTTTTCAAAGGTCTGGTCTGTGTGAGGAGACCAATTTGCTAATCCTCTCTATATATTTGTAATTGCCACCTGTGTTATTAAGGGACAAACAGAAAACCCCCTCAAGGCTCGTGTAACATTATTGTAGTTTCAAGATGCTTAAAAATTGAGCACCACAGTTGAAAGCATTTCTATGTGTAGGCCCCTGAAAAGACCAAAGTACCTAAATTCAATTAATATTTGATCTGGTGCACCTGTGCCTCTTAAGCCTGAAGACTTTTTTTTTCTGCTTCTAAGGGCAAAAGCATTCATCCCTCTCCCATTATCTCTTCTGTGCACAGATGTGCTCAGTGTGATTGTCATCGTATTCCTTGGAGATGGCTGCAAGTCAGTGTGGCAAAGGGTTTATGACATTGATGTAAGTTTCACATGAGGACTTTGAACAGTTGAGTGCTCTTTGAATCCCAGTGACTCTACCATTTTCATGTTGCACATGGATGGAAGTTTATTGCTACAAACACTGCTAAATGGGCGCTATTTTTTCCACTTTCCTACTCAATCTTCTGCTTGTTGATAAATACATGGTGTACATATTGACCATTTTTTGAAGCAGGCATCATGGTGATAAAATACCAATGCAAATGAAACTGATAGGAATTGGCTTAAGATGACACATTTAACCCAGAATATGTTCTGAATAATATCTGTTATATCTTTGGAAGAATGTGCATCTTAAGTAGAAACACCTGTTTACATGCCAATTGCATTTTTCACAGCTATTTTTTCACCTCATTTGAAGGCAAGATGCTCGTAGTCTCATTGCATTAGATATCTGAATTGGTCACTTGTCTGTGATAAGTTACGCTAATTTGTAATGTTCAATACCAAAAAATGTATCTCTGTTCATGCATGAGGCATAGTACAGGTGGCTGCAGTCAAAAGGAATTTGTACTTTTGAGTTATAAATATAGTATTATCATGAAAACAATGGAGATGTTTCTCCTCCTTCATGGGAGTGCATATGAAATAAACCACCCTGAATTTATATTCTAGGTGGCACCATATTTTAGGGTGGCAGTTTCCTGTGCTTCCTCTCTGTCACAAGATTAGGGAAGAAATGGAGAATCACAGGAGAAATATAAAATCAATGTCTACTAGGACAATTAGCAATCTATTCAGAGCTCATCACTGTACAAATTAAGATCGATTGCATTTTGCTACTGTCTTTAATTTAATGAGGGTAGCAGCTGCTCAGCTACTTACAGGAGTCGCAGTATTACAACAGTGTGCAGAGTGCCTTTGTTCCTTTTTATCAGCACAGAAGGTAGTATATTCAGCAAGTAGTCTTTCAGGGGAAAAACCTGCCTCTACGAAGAGACTCTTCAATTACTGCTGTAGCTCCATATGACTTCCTCCCTTATGTCTTCACTAGTCTTCATTATTCAAAAACTCAATTTTCTTATTATAGGAAATATTTTTCCACAGATAATGGAGTTAAAGAGAAGTCAGGGACAAGTCAATAAACCATTATGAGAATCACAACCATAATATTTTCACAAAACTGATACCTGGCCTGCTCAGAACCACAGTTGTGTTTTTTGAGAGGAGAATAATGATAGCAGTTATTCTATTTTTGGTTTCAGAGGATAATATCATAACATTTCTAGCTGATTTTTAAGTCCTTCAAAAGCAGTTTACTTTGGTCAAATTGAATCTAAACTGTCTAGGCTTTGTTAATTCTAAATTGCTAGTTCCTTCTGATAATGAGTTAATGTGTTTAAATGCAAATTTTGTTTTGAATTGACTCCCATGGAAGGGCACTCTGTCCATATGCAGAGGCATGTCAGCATTTGTAGATTTTCCACAAGTGAATTTTGAAACCTTAAATGTCACAGGCCCATGTAGCTTGTTCTGAGACTCCTAACTTTGTCACAAAGGATGGCTGTGTTACCGGAGGACTAACACTAACACAATATAACTGGGTGAATAATTGAGTTTTAAGGTTCTGATAAGGTCAGAAAATTTGCAGCTAATCATGCTATCGAGTGACTCTCTTTCTGTCCCTGAAATTAAAGTGTCGGCATACTCTAAACCCTTTTCTCCTGCTTGAATTACAAGTGTTTGATTCTTGAATCTGTCCTTTCTCTTTGGAACTACTTGGATTTTAAAATGTGACTTAAAGTTGTGGGACTGCACCTCCTGAAAATTAGCATCAGACTTGAGGCATATCCTAACGTTTCTCAGGGCAAGTAGTTTACAAAGCATAGAGCAGAGCAGCTGTGTCTTTGTAACGGGAAAAAGTGTATAATAGGTTTTGCATTGGTATAGGTTTTTTTGCCTGTATAATATATTCAGTTCGGTTTCCATACTTCATATTACGATCGTAATATACTTGGACATATACTCAGACTCTACTTGGACAGGAAAGGACTTCATGCATAGATTTTGCAAGTCATACAGGTTCCATCTGGATTTTTTTAACTCTCCAAAGATAGGACTATCATGGATAAAATGTATTTGATGTGACCTAAGCAATAATCTCAAGCATGGTTTCCCCTTAAATACTTTTGATGATATGCAGGGATCTGCATGTTAGCCCTTGTTAGTTTTGGTTCTGAGAGAAATAAATCATTAAAACCAGTGTGCTTTTGCACTACACCGTTGTGTCACATTGTAACTGAGTTCACCACATCCTGGGAGGGTGCGGTTGCCGGTGCTGGCATGGGAACAAACGAGATGGGTCTCTGTTCTGTTAAGTTTGAGAATCCATTTATTTCTCCCGGGGACGAGGAAGGAGATGCAGATGAAAGGCCTGGCAAAGGCAGGGTCGTGGGTTTTTATAGGGTATTGCAGGGGTGGAGTTTAGGGTTTAGATCAAGGGAGGTGTTGACACAAGGAAGGTAGGATCAAGTTCCAGCCTCCTTAGAACAGGAGCACTCCACACTACACTGCTGAAGTTAATTGGAGGTTTGAGATTTATAGTCAAGGACTTGCAGGATCAGTGCTCACCTGATACTACACATACTTTTAGCCATACCCTTTTAAACAAAATCATAATTTCAAATAGAAACATATTGACTATGTAGAAACTTCAAACTCTGCTGGAGTAATGTTGTCTGGGTTTTTTGCTGTTCTTCTCTGTCTCTTCAAGAAATTTTCTAAAGTTCTGTTTTAGCCTTCTGTGTTTACCTTTTGCAATGGAGTCAGACACAATTTTACATAAACAGCCTTTATTGTTAAGGTAACAATCTAACCATGTTTACATTCTTCTCATAAGAAGGAGACTGTTGATGGACTGCTGGGTTGTCCAGTGTGGTTGAAGAGGAAGATTTTCTTCCTCCAATCCATGGTCACTGCTGGAATTCGATAAAAGTTGAAGCTGTAAATAAACCTCCTCTTTTCTGCCTTGGACATTGCAACGCGTGGGTGTCATTTCTTTGTGTTGTGTACAACAGAGTAGAACCTTTGTGCCTCTTCATTTTGATAGATAAATATTATAGAATGGTTTGGGTTGAGAGGAACCTTCAAGACCATCTAGTTTGGGGGGTCCCATGGGCAGGGCCACCTTCTACTAGACCAGGTTGTTTAAAGCCCTGTCTAATGCATCCAGGGCTAGGGCCTCCACAACTATTCTGGGCAAGCTGTTCGAGTGCCTCATCAACTTCACAGTAAAGAATTTCTTTCTAATATTTAATCTAAACCTACCCTCTGTCAGTTTGAAGCCATTTCCCATTATGCCATCACTGCATGACCTTGTAAAAAGTTTCTCTCCAGCTCTCCTGTAGGCAACCTTTAGGTACAGTAAGACTGCTAAAATATCTCCTTGGAGGCTTCTCCTGGCTAAACAACCCTACCTCTCTCAGCCTGTCTTCATAGGAGAGATGCTCCAGCCCTCTAATAATTTTTGTGGCCTTTCTCTGGACTTGCTTTAAGTCCATGTCCTTATTTTGGGGGCTCCAGAGCACTCCAGGTGGAGACCCACAGGAGCAGAGTAGAGGGGGAGAATCACCTCCCTTAAGCTGCTGGCCATGCTGCTTTTGATGTGGCTTAGGACACAGTTGGCTTTATGGGCTGCAGACACGTATTGCTGTTTCATGTCAAGATTCTTGTCATCCAATACCCCCAACTCTTTCTCCCTAGGGCTCAATCCTTTCTCCACCCACCCTGTATTTGTGCTTGGGATTGCTCCAGCCCTGGTGCAGGACCTTGTACTTGGCCTTGTTGAACTTCATGGGCTCACCTTTAAGTGTGCCCAGGCCCCTCTGGATGCCATCCCTTCCTTTCAGCATGTCAACTGCAGCACATAGTTCAGTGTTACTGGCAAACTTGCTGAGGCTGTGCTCAATCCCACAGTGTATCTCAGTGACAACAATGTTAAAATGGTACCTGTCTCAAGACTGACCCCTGAGGACACCACCTGTCACTGGTCACTACTGCAACTCTCTTCGTGCAACCCACAGTCAAATTCTTATCCACTGAGTGGTCCATTTGTCAAATCCATGTCCCTCCAGTTTAGAGACATCCTCCTACCCTGTCATCTTGTATCAGAGTAATAATAGCATTGCAGAGAGGTCTTACATTTCTGGCCAGTAAAATTCTCCAGGGAGTGTCTATAATTTTTAAATAATTATATTAAGGAAAAATTTACTAAAGAAGCAGCTGTTAAAGCACTTTTTCTTGAGTGGAAAGAAATAGTTGAACAAATTAAGCAAAGTTCTTAAAACAAGAATTGCACTTGACTGATATACTGGTGGGAGATGTACTTTGTTCTTCACTATGGACTTAGTGTTTCCCTGACCTTAGGTGAATGAGGGGAAAAAATCTATTATGTGGCACTGGTCTACAATTTACTTCTCTGGTTGGGAAGAAATTTTAACTAAAAAAGAAGTCGTCAGTGAAAGAACTTTGGGGAATGTACTTTTGCTGCTGTTCAAAGTTATTACTTATTTATGCAAGTAGGTCCCATTCTGCTGAAGCATCTTTCTTGCAGTGAAATTGGGTAGAAGAGCTGTGCTTTAAAAATAGAACTTAGTTAATTAGATGACATTAAAAATGCTAATCCTGTTATGACTATGATTTCAGTGATGCCACTGTGACACTAGTGAGTCCCTAGGCACTTTTGAGTAATGCTGTTAACACAAATGTTGACTGAACATTTGACTATGACATGTGAAGTACTGTAACATGCATAGTGAAGACGTGTATATCCATTATTTGATTTACAGCTTATCTCCCGTATATTGGTAACTTTGGCCTTAGAAGGAAAAGCCTCTTTGGCAAGGAGTGGGAAGAGTCTTCAGTCTCCCTACACAACCTAGAGAAAATGCTTTTAGGCTGTTGTGAGACAGTGTGAATCTTTATGCTTAATGTAGAATTATATGCGAATATTATTTAGTTTTCAGATACCTGACATTCAAGATTTTAAAGCTTGTCTGTTATGTTTCAATACACCTCCTGACCTGCTGCTCTCCAACCATTAGATTTACCCAAGGGTATGCTTGCTACTGCTATTCTTCTGTTTCTCCTACATGAACAGATTGGCACAATGTATGAATAACCTCAGCCAAGCAGAAATAAAGATAGAGACCTGCTTTGCTCTTCACTTTCTTCCCTGGGGCAAATCAGATACTGAGATCCTGATGATAACTTTTATACACCTGTAGGGAAAATGCATGAAGAAATCCTGCTTGAGGGAGAACAATTCAAGCATGATAAAGCATTGGTAACCAAACAATTATCTTCCCCTGTTACCTCTCCCCATTTTCATTTCTGAAGAGGGTAAATGATGAAAGGAATATATTCTCCCCCTTCCAGTATCACATTAATATTGGGAAAAGACAGTATCTGTGTTTTGGCTTTCAGTGTTCTTTGTAAAACAACTATAAAGAGTGACTCCATCAGGAAAGAAAGAAACTCACCTTTTCTGATGGACCGTGCTTCACAATTGTTTAGTATAGGAGAGTTTGAGGAAAGTGTCTTTATCAATAATTATTAATTTAGTATTCTGGTTCTTATAATGCAGCTTATAATGAAAAAAACCATGGATTTCCTAAGAAGTTTTGGATCTGAGATTTAAAGCATCTGACTTAATAGTTCTTGTAACTTCTATCAACTCAGATTAGAGACTCATTTTCAGGCTAAATATGTTATCCTTTCACAAGTTTTGGAGAGTGTCTCCATAGACATTGAATCATATTCATATCCATTTTTCTTGAAGTTTACTGAATTATTTACTTCACTGAATTACTCTGACAGTAAATCTCCAATTTATTTTGCATTACATGAAAATACATTTTTTTAATATATCTAATATACATCACAAGTCTCTTCACTAATTGAGTTTGTACAACACCCTAGTTGGCCACTCAGTGAGGGGTGAGAGGCAATAAGCTTTCCAGTATTTTCTGTCTGTTGTTGTAGAGTTACTTTCTGGTGTCACAGTGGAGCTTAGCAATTTTGAAGTAGACACATTTTTCAGATTGAAATCTCTTTCCTCTTTTGTAAGCCAAAATTTTGAATTGTTGTGACTTTATTTTTCTTTTAAATTTTTGTAATTTTTTTGTTTTTAATATTTTTGTTATAATTACCTGTATTTAATAAATCTTTGTATTGCATATTGCTGAAATGTATTCTATGGTAATACACATTAATCACAATAAAAATTCTATCCTAACAGGATTGTGGTGTCTATTTTGTAAGTTTACAGAGCTGGAAACACCATGACATCTACTTGATATGTGCATGAGGAGTGGTAAGATTAAACTAGAAAACCCTGTAACACCAGAGAATTGTCTTGATTTCAGAATCTTACATCTCAATACCTGAAATATGAGTGAATTCCAATACTTCTGTACTGGATATCTACATATGTATATTTGATATCTCTATATACTGGATATCTATTTATCAGCATACATGCAGGTAGCTACATGCCAAAACATACACTGGCTTTAAAATGTTGTTTTTGAGGAAATGGTCACCATCCAGAGTTGAGTTGAACAGCAGTATCATATCTCTAATTGTTTTGCCTTTTAAATTGCTTTTTTTTTTGGTGTCTGACCTCCAACTTGGAGTAATGTTTGTTGTGAAAAAACCCCACTAAAATATTTTGTACATAGATTAAGGAAGACAGGTTGTTAAGGGGGGCACTTTGGGTAGGTAATTTTAGAAGCCTTAACTCTTTAATAAGGCAGTTGGAGTATTTTTTTTGGAAAAAGTAGGCATACTTCAATATTGATTATAAGTTATCCCTTGTTTTTCTGTTCATTATTGTAAGTCACTTTGAGTGATGCAGGAAACAAATAGAAAGACGTTTCTCTTAAGAGTCTCTGTGCAATCAGGATGTTTTTGGAAGCTTTACTATATATCATTACCCTGACATTGTACGTATCAGGAGTGACAAGGCCAGGATGTTATTTGAACAAATAATCTTATTTGACAGTGAACTTGTGCCTTCCTCAAGAGCTGCCTTTTCCCAAGATTGATTTCAATGTACACTTGCCTAAGAATTATGAGGGTTGCTATGGTTGCAATTGGGGTAAAAAGGCTCTGTTGTTAGAAGGCTCTGTTGTCTATGAACACCAAATGCAGTACCTGCTACTTACTTGTGTTTGGCTTGTGACATACCCAGTACTACTAACCACGTCCATCATTAGGGATACCACTGTCAAGAGTGAGGCAAGTTCTGCACTACATTTGGAATCCAGCTTGTGGAAATGCACATGGAGACATCAAAAGCCTAGAAGAAGTGCATTAATATGGCACTGCTAGTGCTGTGAATGGGTTCCCTGCAGTCAGTGCTCGTGGTTCACGGTCAATGTATATAGATTTCTTTTCTTCTTCGTTCCTGGTTTGCAAGCCTCTGTCATTGCTATGAAGTGATTTAGCACATATGCATTGATTCATTTTGCAGATGGACACATACATGTGCTGTTGTTCCAAATGTCAGTGGCAATGTCTGTATTCCATTGTTAAAAGATCAGTGTAGAAGCAGCAGCTGTGCATGTGCATGTAAAAGGAGTTGGCATGAGTAGCAATCAGATGCATATGAAAGGAAAAGTAAGAAGGCAGCAGAATAGGTCATGTCTCAATTGCCTTTGACCCATCAGCTGTTGCTTGTCCCTTCAAACGTAAGCAGTGTTATACAGGGTCTTAGGAGAAATGGCTGTATTAGCCAGTCCGTATACCTGCCGAAGGGAAAATGCTCATTGGAGCCCACTTTTGAAACTTTTATCTGTGGTAGCTGGAAGCAATTTCACAGTAAAATTATTTTATGGAGAAAAGATTCCCATAAGGAAGTTCTTTCAAAAAGTTCTCTTCTGGTCGTCATCATTTTACTTCTATTTCTTGTGTGTCACACTAGATAGATTTCCTTCTCCTTAGAAGTTCCATCTATCAAATATTCATGGATACTCATGCTCACTCTTCACTATTAGACAGCAAAATTCCATGTGTTTAACTCCTAATCTTTCCCCATAAATCAGCTTCTCAGTCTTATCATTCATGCTGCTCTTTGCAGCCTGGTGGTGAATATTACCAGAGCTGCACACAACCTTTCAATTGGAACCACAGCTAATAGAAGTAACGGTTCTTGTTTTTCTGCAGTGTGGTTTCACCTTCTGTGATCACCAGGAGGGCTTTATAAACTACCAATAATACATCCTGAGATCGTCATACATTTGTTCTTTGTCTGATTGGATTTTCTTTGTCTGATTGGATTATTTGGGTGTGTTTCTGTTTCATTTAAGTTTAATCTCCTGCATCTCAGCAAGATGCATATGTGATTTTGCATATGTGATCCCTGGTGTATGGCTCCAAGGTTGCACATTGTTCCTTACAGCAAGGAAGAAGGAGCACTTTTAATGTTAAAAAATAGTGTTAAATACCCTCAAAATCAAAGTATTCCATATCTAGTTTAATGAGACAGTGTTATTGCTATCAGCTAAGAAAACTTTCCTGTAGATTTTGCAGCTTATGAATGGAAAATACTAGATTACCGTGTGCTGACTTTATTACAGTAATGAATTGGAGTAATTTATAGATAGAGGGAACTCAGACTTCAGACTTTGAATGTCCTGTCTTTATTTCTTCTATTTATTTTAAATGGATCATTTTCCTCCTTTGAAGCTTAATATTAAAATGTTTTTAATCTTGGTTTCCATAATGGACCTGGTTTTTGTCAATGTATATCTAAAGATGTTAAGAAATAAGCAACCTAGTTTTCTGGGCTTTTAAAATTTTTTTGTTTGTTTGTTTGTTTTTTTCTGTATGCCAAAGACGACAACCAGTTCAGTAGTAATTTTAAAATTTTAATTTGTTCCAGGTGTTCAAAGCTGTTTGTGACTGTGATAATTTTACATGGCATTATGCTGATGTAACCGTCCTTGAATCATTCCCACTTTGGGTTTGTACAAATACTGATATTTGTAGATATAAATCTTAAAAGCAGTCATTCCCACTTGAGTAGCATTTCAGAACAAGTAAAGAGTGATTCCAATGCATTGTCAATTTGCTTTGTGTGTATTTTGCAGCTCTCTGTGCTTTTAACCTTGTCATTGTAATGAATAGAACTTCAGGCTGTATTCACAGCTGCTCTCAGTCATGACTTAAGTCAGTTAAGATACATCTTCCTCTTTGCACTCTTCCTTTCACTTGAAATGCTCACAACATTTAAAATATTTACTGTTGAATATTCCTATAATTTAAAATCTATTCTATCAGATAATTTCCTGTAACTTGAAATATTTACTGTTTTTCTCTGATAACATTCTGCAGTGCACTAAAACTTGTCTTGGTAGTAATTTTTACTTTTTCTGTAGGTGTTTTTATATGTTTGTCATTAATCCCCAGATTTTAACAAGAGCAAGAAGTAAAACAAGAGCAGGAACAGAGTGAGTTTGAGAATTTGTTTCTGGCCTGAACCAGAAAATAAGGGTGAACAGAATTGTTATTTGAAATACTGAAAAGAAGGGTGCATAGAGTTGTTACTTGGTCAAGGAAGAATAAGTGGGAATTAAGAAGAGAATGAATGAGGATAAGATAAATGACTACTATAAGAAAATGCATGTCTTTCTGCAGACCTTGTTTTCAGGAAGGAAACTATTCCTTTTCAGAAATGTCATAAATTGTGGGTATTAGCAAAGATAGCATGCCATTAAGGAAAGATGAAATACTCAAAGAAAAGCCATGGTGATGCAAAATGCAAAGTGCTGCTAATTAGTAATAATGCCCTAGAAACTGTTGGAACCGTCAAGAGTACAATTGTTTAGTGACGAGAACTCTTTGAGAGAATTATTTAAAGAAGGAAGGAGTTTCTTCTTGGTATTCAAGCCTTACACATACCATATAGGGAGAAATTTAATGAGAAACTGTTTTCTAGTGTAAACCACTTTGTAACTACAGGGATGGTGTATAGAAATATGCCAGTTTTGGTATCTGGACCATATCAAATAGGCATGGTGCCTTTGGGAACTCCATTTCTCATCCAGTATGCAGTCTTTTTTTGGAGCTCCATACTGGTGACTCTGAGTGATGCAATTTGCTGCTCTGTCTTCTGTAGTTTAAACTGAAGGGCTTGGGACTGACCTTTGAGAGCAATTGTCTTGTCATTTGGTGAATAGAATTGCTGGAGAGATTCCTTTCAATAACAGAAGGGAACGGATGGTAGGCGGGAGATTCTGTGTTACAGGATTCTGTGCCTGTCCTTTGTTTGAAGCTCTGACCTTTCAGACATGCAGGTAAAGGATGGAATGTGTTTTGTTGTTGTTTTTCAGATAGCCACTCCTCAGCTCACACATTTATTCCACAGCAGGAATATGCATCGAGGTGTTTTTGTGAGTGCTGCTTCAGTCAGTTCCTTTGAACTGTTAAAGTTCTCAGTTCTGGTTCTTTGTTTCACTGCGGCTGACAGATACAATAATAAAGAAATTCCTGATCATCTGTATGCTGAAATAGATTGGTGCAAGTGGCATCTATCAAAGTTTTGACACTTAATATCTAGCAAATCTTTATTTTCAAAGAGCGCAAGTGATGGAGACAAAAGCTGTGTGTTTGTCTTAGTGGACCACTACTGTATTATTACAATTCTTGGCTGCAGATCCTATGTGTATCCAACTTTTGATAAGGCAAAAGCACCCAAGCTTCAGCAGTGAATGCATTGTTTCAGTTGGAAAAAAAAAAAAAAAAGTTTTACCCATTCAGACAAGATTGCAGACTTTGACTCAAGTACTTAAAATATGTGCAGAGTTATAAGGAACTGAAAAAACATCATATGGTGAAGGTAAAGGAAGATTTAGATATTGTTCCAGAAGTCTGCTCTGTAAGTGAACACAAACCTCAAGCAATAATCAAGGAGGTTATTACCTTGGAAACTGACAGAGCTTTACCAGAAGCTGAGAGCTTGACAACATGAATGTGCATTGCTGGTACCTTTCTCTTATGAGATGCTCACAAAAATGCTGATAAGCAGTGCTGCTGATGAGAGGGGATAGAAGAAATCTTACATAGTGGTGTAAGGATGGTGATCTAACTTTGTCTTTGCTTTCTTACGTAAAAATAACCCCAAACTGTAAGGGGAATAACCTACTCTGTGTAAATATCAAAGGAGCTGACAGGTGCTGAATTTAAAAGCTATTGACTGTTGACTGCACAACAATGCCTAAATATTGCATCTGTTTTTCTTTTAAGACATTGAGCCTCTGTAGGAGAATTTTGCCTCTTCAGCAGTGTGTGATGAAGAAGAGTAGGAGTTTATCTGGCTGTTTAAACATGGAAAAAACATGCTGGCCTGCTCATTCTTCTTAATCTAGCCTTAGCATCAAAGGAAATTTGCTTTGCATTATGAAGCTTTCTGATTTCAGAAGGAAAAAAAAAATTAGGCCCAGATGGCATGATGCTAAATAGAGCTGAGTACGAAATGTGTGTGTAGAAAGGCCAATCAGTTTTTGCTGATCCTGTGTAAGCGTGAGGAGGAAGAGAAATATTTGCTTTTCAATTCATTTTCCGTAAAGAGACCCAAACTCTGTATATGTTATAGCTGAGCAGAAACCTACATGAAAAACCTCACCGCTTTTAGCAGGATGGTCCTGTTTCATAACTCCCATCTCCATCATATTTTATTATTCACTGTTATCTGGAACCCTAATTTCAAGAGTGAACATGGATCAAGCCTCTGCAGATGGTAGTTAATTGCAATTGTAGTAATTGTTCTTGATTTGTTAAAAACTTAAAGTGAGCAAATTTTTTTTTTTACATTTGAGTAGGTTGGCTACTCATTTCTTTAGAAAGGACAAATATATCCACATTTGTAGGCGTGTACATTTTAAGTTAGGTTAGTAGTAGATTTGTTTTTGAATAAGAAGTTTTGATGCCCATAAAATGACACCTGTAAAATATTCAAGGAAGAAAACCTTAATATTATTTACTTCTCACATTTAAAGGAGGAATGCCAAAACAAAAACCCAGGCAACATAAAATGTCTTGTAAGGAGCTAAGTTTGATTTTTTTATATGAGTTATTATATGATTTATTCCAAGAAAATTCTGGGTTAGATTCTAGTTTCTTTACATATAGATTAAAAACAAAAGTAAAAAATAAAAATCAAGCTTACATTCTTCATTTTGTATGTTTCTACATGTAGTAGTGCTTTGCATCAGTGCTCTCATTCCTTGGTGTGAATTTACAATGCTACATGCACATAGCAAGGTCTGTTTGTTCTTTTAATTTGGATAAGGTGAAAGTTCAGACCACAGTTTTGATTCTTCTTCAGGAAAGTTATAGTGTTGATTACCAGGATTTTTGCTATATAAACTTTCAGTTATTGGGCTGGTTAGTATTGCTCTGAAATATTTTCTAGATTGGGTCGCTGCTCGTGAAGGTCAATACTTCTTAATAAAAGGTGTTTCGTTTTTATCAGACATGAAAGATCCACACACACATTTTCACTGCTTCATCAGAATATTCTTATTGTGTCTCTTTTCCTTGCTCTTTTTATCACTTTGGATCTTTCTGGTGATACATATGTACATCCTCTATGCATGTCCTTATATATGTGCTCTTTTTTTATAGAGTTCCTGATACCATGGTGGTTGTGGTCTGAGATTTCCCCTGCCCATATTTCAAAGAAAGTGCTGAATCACAATCCATGTCAAAAAGATTTATTTTAAAGGTTGAGAGGAAGAGGAAGACATTACACAAATGAGGAGGACAAAAAGTCTATATAATATATTGAGGTTTTGGCTTTGTTTAGTATCTTATAGTATATCTGGAACTAGGAAGTAAACAGAGCAAAAAGATGAGTTTCCCAGGATGTCTGTAAACTGGAAGGATTCAAAACTCAAAGAGGTTCTCCATCCATTTCCTTGTCTAAAATCTAAGTATTACCCCTTTTATTCACTAAGTTGCATTGTTACAACATTGTGTGGATGGCAACGTTTTCAAAAGGAAGGCAAAAGGTGGAAATAAGATTTACCCCATGGCCCCCTCTTTGGCATCCATAACTAGTATCATTACTCACTAAGATTCCTTCAGGCAATAAAGTCTATGCTAATCGTCAGTCAGTAGAAAACCTTTAAAATACCCAATTTCTAGTAATTCTCTTGACTCAACCTCTAGCTCCGAGCTGATTGTAAAGGAACAAAATCAAAACAGAAGGAATAGGCTGAACCAAATGCTCTAATGCTCTTTCAGTTTAGAAGATAAGCAAAATGCAAAATGCAAAATGCAAAAAAAAAATTGGTTTTGCCTGGTGTGGCATCTGGAAATTATGTTTAAGCCTGGAAACAGATTATGCTTTTTATAACTACTTTTATAACTATTGATTACTTTTTATTAGAAATAGTTCAACTAAGAATATGTGAGTTGCTTCCCTAAAGCTTTTAAAGTCATGATATGTGATTTTGATTGGTGTTGATTTGGTTTGCTCTGATATTTAACTACCTTAAGTGTTCTGGCACTTTTCCATCAGAATTTTATTTGACTAGTGAAGTGTAGTGTCCTTCTCTACCCATACTCAAAAAGACAGAAAGGTGACAGTGTCATAGTGTCTAGAAACAGCATGTACAATGTGATACCTACATTCATTTTGAAATCTGTTCACTCTGCTTTAGCATGGAATATAACTCTAAGGAAATATTCTGTATAATAATGCAGTGAAGAAAAATAGATTTTGTTGTGACCTTTAAGCTGAGCTTTTCTGTTCTGAACCACATTATTTTGTTAAATACAAGGGAAGCGGAGCCAGCCTGTGACCTTTTGTTACCATGCAGCTTTGAGAAATGGCAAAAGTCATTCTGGTGCTCAAAAGTTCCATTACAGAGATAGTACTTTTTTTTTTTTTTTTTTTTTTTTTTTTTTTTTTTTTTTTTTTTTTTTCCTTTTTTTTTCTTTTTTTTTTTTTTTTAACAGGGAGAAGAAACCCTACCAGCCAACCTTGAAAAGATTTAGAATTGTAGTCCTTTACCAGAAAAATTGAACTGTTTCCAATATTGGCATAAATTAAAGCTGCTTCTACAGACAGTAATATCTGAAATTAATTACAATCCATGTTTTCCTCAGCCCTTTTTGATGCCACAAAAATAGAGGTACTTAATACCTCTGAGGAGTGGATTTTTGCATCATCAGTCCCTTCAAGAAAGGGAGTTCTAGCAGAGAACTTCTTACATTATTTATCCTGTTTTTCAGGACTTTTGTGAATCTGCATTTGTAGTTCTCTACTTTTGCTGCAATAGAGTAGTTCACTTTCAGCTGGTGTATCACTCATCTCTTACTAATTGAGAGATATAATGTCCAGAGGAGGCAAAGGTGGGCTTTGTTTTAAATATTGATGTTGCAATTTAATCTTCTTCCTTAAAACCTTTTCCCACTCTGCTGCTTAGTGTTGGGTTACCATGGAATGATGATGACCTTCCCTGGGGTGCCAGATCCTGTAAATGAGGACCTGTTCAGAATCAGTCCTTCCTCAGGAGTGGAGTATTGGAGGCATGCATGCTCCACTATAGTGCTATGCAAAACTCTTCTCATTAACTATATATTGGGATAGATTTAAAGCACTAAAAATATTATGTGTAGGAGCTACTTGTGAGTCAGGATTGACCCTGAAGTGTTCCTTTCATTTGTTTCTGCTAGCAGGCTGCTAAATGAAGCTGCTCCCAGGTTGTTTCCCATGGTTCTTCAGAGATAATATACCTCTTCTGGACAGTCTTGAATGTTAAATGTGTTTTCCTGAAATTTATGTTGAAGATTCTTTGTGTAGGTATTTGCCTTATCTCGTTTACCAGAGAGGATTTCACCTTTGTGTTTCTGACATTCTTCAGTTCTGATCATTGACCTTGTTCTGAACATCTCTATTCTGGCAGGTGAAGTGGCATTGTAATAAATAGATGAAAGTGATGCTTTGGAAATGTGTTCCCAAGCAGGCAGACCTCAGCTAACCTTGTATCCCTGGAGTCTGAAACCACAGTGTACTCATCCTGTGCCAGATCCTTCTTTTTTGGATGGCTTGTATAATTCCAGATCATGCATAGATTTGGAATTGGACAAACCTGTTAATGAGTGCAGGCAATCTGGTCAAGTTTTTTTAAAAACCTAGTGTTTTAAAACTACACCCAATGAAAAAAAAAGGAAGTTTTTTCACGATACTCTTAGAATTGGAGCTATGGAGTTATGTTAGTGATGGACATTCTGAGCAGTATGTTTCAAGTTTTATTCAGATGATGAGACAGATTGCTTTATTTTGATCAATGTGAATGTACTTTGTAGAAAGAAAGGACTTCAGAAATGTGCCTTTCTCTAAGCACTATCTAAAGACCAAAGTCTTTTGGATAGACAAGTAATATTGAGAAGCTTGGATCTGAATCCAGTTTTCTGCTTGGACCCATGCTATGTTTCCAGCAGATGGGCTGAGAGAATTTATAGATGATGAAGATCAATAATGTGCATGTACTGTGTCACTGACAACTGATGCTGTTCTGTTTTTAAGTCTCAGTTCCCTCCATTTAGCACTGCAGCTCTCCTCTTCTGCCTTGGGCTTACAGAAGAAGTAAAACACTGCAAACCGTTATCCAGATACAAGATACACATCTGAGTTGTTAATCAAGGACGAGGTAGATTGAGGGATGGAGGAGAAAAAACCCTAGGCTGTCAAGTTTCCTGATACAATCCTGAATGAGCAAAATCTGAAACAGCTTGACCAGCTGTCACAGCCTGGAAGTGGGCATGATGTTTGTTGTAAATTTGTGTTTGGCTGAATAAACACACTGTTCCATGTGTCAGGGAACTCTTATGCTTTATTGTGTAGTTGCTTTTATTACAGCAACTACTTAGTTGTAGAAGTGTTGTCTAGCAAGATCTCAACTTTTATAACTGTCTTTTATAAACTCCCAACTCCTGCAACAAACTTGACGTACAGAGTGAGGGGTAGAATACAATCACTGTACTTGCCAGGATAAAATGAAAGGAAAGAAATCAAGATGGAAGAGAGAGAAAGAAAAAGGTCATCAGTTGTTAGATCTCATGTCCTTCCTGCTGCTGTGGATGGTCCAGATCTGAGGTCATCAAAAGAGAGGAAATGAGTATGGGACCTATCCCCTTCCTTCTAAAGTTTACCTGGTGCACACCTCTTGTGTAAAATAGACTTTTCACATCATTTGCCCAATGTAATTTGTGCATGCGTGGTCAGTCCTTTGGTGCCCTCCAGAAAGTGATGGGGGCAGGACTTGGGGACCTGTGGTGGTTATTGAGCTCCCTAGTGAGCTGTCCAGGACTCAACCATTTTCTAGACATGGGTGCACTGAGCATGAGTGTCAAGGCACAAAAGGAAGTTTGCTCAGAACAGCACTGCCCCATCTCTACAGGACCTTCTTCTGCAATCACAACTTTCCTGTTGCAACAATCAGAATTTTTTGAGATAAAACATGCTTATGAGCTTATGCCTGATCCCCTCCACCAGCCAGTTCTCCCAGCTAAGGTACACACGATACTCAAGTTGTGCTTGCCTTATAAAGCTGTATCCTGAAAATACCTCAGAGAAGATTGGGCAAGGCAGCTTCATAAGCAGCTGTGAAAGGATTGTGTTTTCAGTTAATGAAGTAGCTTTAGGGTGCTTTTGCTCACTTTTAGGAAAGTGAAATGGGCAGGAAAGGATCAGCCCAGTATCAATAGATTTGGGAGACCCTTTATGTGATAGTAGGTAGTAAGAGACAGGTGAGGAATAATCTTTAATGATTAACGACTAACACAGATGTATAAAGGCAATGAAAACGAGGATCTCATAATAGGGAGTAGTATTGATGTGGCAATTGTTCACAGTGGCTTGGCAATAAAGGAAAATAGAAGGGAATATGGCAGGGATGCAAACTCAGGTCTGTTAGAGCTTTTTAGTTTCCTGCTAAAAAAATACCTTATTAGAGAATGTGGACTACGTGGATGTGGGAATACTTCCTGAGCAGGGAAACTGCACAGATTTTCTGACAAGATCTATCACCTGAATGATGAAAGAAGCAGGATCTTTGGTGTGCTCTGGAGCTTGGATCTCCCTATTCATATTGATTTGGAGTTAGTGGTAGCAATTATTATGTGTGGTACTCACCCTGGTGTAAAAGCTACCTAGGTTTCAGTCTGAGCTTTTAGTTTGCCGGTTAGTGGAGCTGCTTCAGTCTGCAAGCTTTTACCAGTTCATTCAATTGAAACTTATCATGACATAAGGCACCTGTCTGCTGATCTGCTTGAATCCAGCTGGTGTCTGATGTAGGGAGGAAGCCAAATTTTACTTGCCACTGACAGCTCTAAATGTGTAAATAAAAAAATTGCGAGTAATGTCTGTAGTCCTGAAACACATGTGAAGACATTCTTTTTAGTCTGCTTGCTTGCTTTCTTGATTATCATCTTTCCTGTGATGACAAGAGAAAGCCCATATTTAACCTTTCATGGTGCCTTCCTTTGGTTTTGTGAAATACGAATTGCAGGAAGGTTAACTGAGACCCAGAATTGACATACAGAAAGTTTAAGATTTCTTTGCCTAACTGAATTCTTGTTCATGATTTGGAATTTTCATACCATTTAGTGAGACCTCTGGAGGACCAATGCGGCCCTCTTTTGACTTATGAGGAGATACATAAATTCCTGTCTGGCAAAAAAAGAATACTTGCTAAAATAATAATACAGCAGTTTGTTTTTATAGTTGAAGTAAAAATCCAAGAGTGGCAGCTCATACTTTTACATAATAATAATGCGTCACTTTGTTTTTATTTGTTTGTTTGAATTCTGTTTTTTAACACTCAACAGGAAATTGAACTCCAAATTATTTGTTTAATTTGTGTGAAGCAAGTTAGGCAAGAAGTCCTATGTTCACTGAAGACTAATTAAAGTGCTCGTAAACATACTATATATGTTCCACTGCACCTAAACCAAAATGTAATCTTTGGAACATTTTTAGGAGGGAAGTACTGTGGCTTAATTCTAAGATTTCCAGTCATGTTTGAGAAACTTGGAGAAAAAAATTTCACTTACCATTATTAGGGAGTGGATACTGGAGAAAAAAATAACATTGCTTTTTAGCTTCCTGCCAAAATTCTCTCTATATTGTTGTGTGTTTTCTGGATATACACAGCTGCTGTTTTCCTTTTAACCCTAAGTATCAATTCAGGTTCATTGTTATTTTTGCCTTGACTCATTTTTTCATCCTCTATTGATACTTTTTGGTTCTTTCAAGGCCATTTTCAGTATTTGTATGATCTGGCAGGAGGATCTTTACATTTATCCCAAATTCTACGGCTGATAGTTAAATCTACAACATGAAAAGATAAAAAAACCCTTATTTTTCACCTCACTTTGCCACACAAAATATTCTAGGGAGAAACCTATCTATTTGCTGCCTAGTTGCAATCAATTGCATGTTGAAGTATTTCACATATTTTTTTCTTTGAATGATTGTGCTGCAGTGTCCCCATTTATCTGTCCTTGTGCCTTACAACCTATTCTCATGGACTGCAGTAATGAAGATTAGACAGACTCTGTTTGAGAGTGTTAAGTTTTAGATTTTGTTTCCAAAGGAAATAACTACCTGGCACTGAAAGGGTTTCCCCATTTTATCAGCAGAGGCAGTTAATCACTCATGGGCTACCGGGGTTGCTTTTCCTGTTTGTTTGCTCCTGAGCCACTTCTTGTTGCTTGGGTTGTTTCAGCATATTGCATCATCCTGTCCAGAGCTCATGCAGAAATGTTAGTAATTCATCTTAGCATTTTCCTGTGTCAGCTGAGGTTGCAAAGCAAACTAACGTCATTTTTCAAAATGCCATTTTAGGTGGCAAAGAATGGAATCCTGTAGTCCTTACTCAGCCAAAAAAAAATAAAAATCATGTTTGCTGATTTAACAGTATTGAATCAGACTCAGCTGTGTATAGAATTAGAGTGTTCTGAAGTTTACCACTGATTTCAGTTAGTGATTTTAGTTATTTTCTGCCAATATTAAGAAAGAACTGTACTACACTGTAGATTGTTTTTTCATGCTTGTAATATCTGAATGGAAATTTGAGATGTGAAATTTTATTTGCTTAGGTACGAATTCTCATTATATAATTGACTTGGAAATGTTTCAAGGACTAAAATCCAGTCTTGAATACTTTTACCTGTCTGGGGCTTGCATGAGATTTTCTTTGACCAGCAGCCTTAAAGTAACCGAATTTAGACTGACTTGTTTGCCAGGATGAGGTGCTAGAAGATAATGATAGCCTTCAAATTTCATTAAATAAAGTAGCTCAGCAATGAAAACATCCTTTTAACGTTACAGAAATCTGAGAGTTCAGAGTCAACTCAGCCCTATTGTTTACTAAAGAATTCATAAATACAAATTATTAATATTGACCTACAATTTTTAGATCATGCTATATTAAAAGTTAGAGGATGTAATTCCCATGCCCTTCCCTTTGGATTCTTTACCGTTAAAAAATTTTAGTTTGCTCAGAATTTCTTTTTTAGTGGTATCTGTTAATGTAATAAGGTATTACTGTTCTGTATAAACCTTGCCTTGCTTTGTTAGAATACAGTTAAAAATATCAGCCAGTCATAAAACAAAAATCTGTAGAAGATCGTAAGTTTCTTTCTCTAGGGAGAAAAAACCCCCTGTTTTTAAAAGGAGTTATAACAGTTGCTATTAAAATTCTAATTGATACAACTGAAACCATCATACTTATTGAAAAAAATAGCACCTTTTTAATTTAAAGGAAAGGTTATGAAAATGCAGGAAATGCCACCATATCATTGGGTAAAAGAAATGTCTTCCAAGAGTTATTAGTCTTCCACTTCCATAATGTCACAGCCATTAATAAATCTTTTCTCACTCAATTGGCAGAACGATGATCTCCATTTTCTAGACAAGCAAAAATGAAAAGGTCAGAAAATTTAGGAGCTAATTCTGGCAGGTTGCACTACAGTATCATTTTTGTTTGAAGAGAGTGGTTTTGAGTGATTCCATGACTGTTTCCCACTTACTCTTGTGGATTTACTTTGAAAGACAGTTTTGGGGTGCATAATGGTCCTCTCCAGTATAGCCTGCTCTGAAAGGAGTTGTTTGACTGTCTTGGCAAGATCATAGATTACTGTGTGATTGAATAACTCATTAAAATGAATTATGGAAACAGCCAGATGCTTAGATGTATTCGGTCAGAAGATTTTCTCAGCTGCCCTCTTATCCTGTAGGTTCTTGTGTTTCTGCTGTCAGTCATGTGTTAGGAGGGCAGATTCAACTCCCCACATCTTGCACTGCTATAGCTCACCCTGAAGGCTGAGGTTCCCTAAAATAGGATTCTTGAACTCTAAGTTAATTTTGGCCAAGTCATCTATTGTTAAGGTAGTTTAAAAAGTAACATTTGCATTTGATGTGTGACCCTGTGGCTTTATGGAGGGTCAAAACCAGCTATGTAAGAAGTGAAGCAGGAACTTGCTCTAGATTTTCTGTGTTCCAAACAATTAAAGCAAATGCAGCACCGATGCAAGACATGTTCTGAGACATATTTTCTCACTATCTTCTATCATCTTTTCTTTGTTTTAAAAGCTTATTTAGGACAGGGTCTTGAAGCCTGTGTTTGTGCCTCAGGGAGTTGCTGGCTATTAAACTAGGGTGAGGGAGTCCCCTTGGCCACTGTAAATAGATCAAAGGCCATACTTTACTGTGGCCAATTTTGAAATATATGTGGGGGTTTTTTTTTGCTTTTGTTTTAGTCCTTGGGCAAGTTGATTACTTTTAATATTCATAAGGTGGTAATTGAGCCCCTTTACTCATCAGTTGCAACAGATGAAACACCTTTCCTGATTTTGATTGTCCTCTAAGCAAAGCTTAGACTAACCTGCTTTTAGAAAAGTGCAAAATGAAAGACATGATCTGCCTTTGCACTGAAAGCAGAATATTAGACGAAATCAAGGCTTTTTGTCAGGAAAGCAATTCGGAGGTTTTAATTCTTTACTTTGATGGGTCTGCTATTCTAAGGACATCAAACAAAAGCAGCACTTCTTTTCCACAGACACTAAATGAGTATGCAGTATTCTGAAGGTATATAAAATGCTTAAAAGTCTAGGTTTCATTTATTGCATACTTTAGCCAAGGCATATTAATGTCTCATTAAATGTGTGAACTGAGAATGTAATATATGGAGTTTACAGAGCGGAATCCCTTACTAGATGATCCTAATCAGTTGCAGGTAGTGAGCCATGGGAAAACACCTTATGAATGAAATTATCCACATATGTGATACTCTGTTATATTTAAGGTAATTTTGAGGAAAAATTGCTTGGCTCAGTAATACGTAAATAATGAAATATATACCTAAGGTGGGAAGAAAGAAGTATGCTTTCTACAAAACCTTTGTGATGTATCTCTGAGTGAAGTGCTATATATAGGAGAGGTTTCAAAGTGTACCATTTCTATTTTCTACTACAGCCTGTACAGAAATGGAAGTAGAGCAGTTTTTTCCATTTGGGAATGAGATCCAAAAAGTCCTAATTCTTCAGAGTATTCTAATCAATTAATAAATTGACATGAAATGTCATCTCTGTCCTACCCAAGACTCCTTGATTGTTAACAGCAAATTGCTTGGACTGTAAGAACATGTAACATTAGGGTATTTCTAAAGAAGTGTATTTGGTTCAACAGGTGTCTTACTGGAAACCTCAAGATCAGAACTGACTCAAAATATGTCAATTTGTGTTCCTCAAAGTGAATGTGTGTTCTCAGTACTTACAAGAATATAAATTAGTTATACTGTGGAAATGGTGTAAATGTTATCTAAGTATGTGAAAGCTGGTGTGGGCAACAATAGGTTTTGGGTTTTTCTAAAGTAGGGAGAAGATAGAGCTTTTCTGCTGCACTAAAATAAACATTAAGAGGTGGTTTAAAATCTCAATAAATGTTCCCCATTTTAGGGACAAGGCAAGGTTAACTGTCCTTTCTTAAGTTTTATTGTCATATATGCTGTAATTCTTTTGATAGTACATCTGGGGAAAGCACACATTTGAGAATCATGAACAACTGACTCCAGTTTTATAGTGGTGACATTATGAAATTGTGACAGCTAGAATAACTTGATATCTGTTGCTGACCTTTTCCAAAGATATTTAGTGTTAGAGTGCTATTAGAATAATTCCTTGATTAATACCATGCGGGATTTGAAATTACTTGGTGAATCAGGGCCTAAGGCAAAAAATTAGAAACTGATGCAAGTGTGCATCAGCCTCAAGAAGTTCAGTTTGGAAATTGGTTTAGATCATTATTTGTTGTCAGAAAAACAGAGGATTAGCTAGAAGCAAGTCACATCTCCACATGTAGAGTGCTGTTCTGGTTTGTTCTATTCTTTCTTTCTTTGCTCTCTGTTACTGCCGTTCTTGCTCTGTGCCTCTGTTTCAGATCCTTGCACTTCTCCAATACAGAGACTTTGTTCCAGTAACCTGAATAGTATTTAATAAAGCTTGCTATTCTAGGACAGTTAAATAGTAAAGATTTATAAAAATGACACAGGTGTTTTGTTTGCATTGTTAGACACAGATGTGTTTTACTGTGCTTACCTGTGTTTTGTTGTTTCCTTACCTTGAAATTGTGTGTATGGGGTAAATGAGAGGATAAAGACTATTTACATTTGGTGATGCTAATTCAAGTTACAGACAAAGATATTATTTTCTGCCTTTCATTCTGCCTTCAGAATAGGGAAATCTTCTGATTTTCTGCTCACCCCCTCCACAGGAATGTGCAGGACAGATTATCCATGCTGGCCTTGTACAAATCCAAGTGATGTGGCTCCTAGCTACCACCATTGAAGTTGCTCTTGGTTTTCTGCCAGCTCCAGGTCTCTTGATATTTAATTTCATACTAAAAGGAAGAATAGAACAAAGAGTAATGATAATCTGTCATGCTTTAGGATGGCTGTTGCTTTCAGGTATACTCAGAAAAATTTTGGCTGTTTGAATTGCATCAGTTGTTTCTTTTGGTGCCTTATAATGATTTGAGCTCTTTGCCTGGAGATATTGTCCCAGGTACCTCTCTGACATGAGGTCACATTCAGTGTTCTGATTCTTCTCTTCAAAGCATCTAGGAGCAATGTGTCCAAGAAGGCACTGCTTTGATATGGTATCCAACTGACATAAAATTCTGCAATAGATCATGACAAAAACATCAAATCTCATAAGAGGACAGTAGACGGGCTTTATTGCTGATGTGATTGTGGACAGGTGCAGATCCACTGCCTCTAAGATCCTAGTATAAAACTCACTTCTCTTTAAAATAATTTTTATGGTGTCAAAGTCTAATAAAAAATTCTAAGTGTGAGCTCTTGTCTTCTAAGATAAACAATAACCAGATGTCAGCAATGCTCTTAATGTGTAAGGTGCCCTAATGATAAACCTGGTATCATACCTGAACAGACAAACTAAAATGCCCAGAAATCACCCAGGATATAAACAGGTCAAGACCTAAAAGAATAAGAAGAAAAAAATTCAGTATCTTCTGTAAATGTTGCAAGATTGAGCACTTCAGTAGTTATAAAAATATAAACTGAAGAATTTGCTAAACTTTGAGACTAAACCAATAATCTTTCATCTGAAAATTTACTGCAATTTGCTCATTCCCTGCTCTCTACAGCTGAAGTGCTCTGTGTTGCAACTTGTGCTTCAGTTCTTCCAGTTCTGTTTTGGTGGCTTTTGGGCACCCAACTCTGGATGCAAACTGAGAAGGGCCCTGAAACACTGTGTAGCTTTGTGCTCCTCTTGCATGGCACTGGGAAGGGAGAACCCTCACAGAGATCAAATGCTGATTTTCAGATATAAGCTCAGTGAAAGCAAAACTATTGAATATTCTCACAGTATAAAAATTGCTAAACAGAATTTACCAAGAAAATCGAAAGTATCCTTCCCACCTACTTGTTATCAGTGAAGTCAAATTGACAAGCAAATAGTTCTCTATTTTTGTTTGTTTGCTATTTAGGTGTTGTGGTCTTTACACAGGAGTTAAAATGTGAAGTGCAGGGTCATATACTGTTAAAAGTACCTATGGAACAGAATCTGCCTCAGAGCATGAGGGGGAAGTAAATATTTGGAGAAGGTTGAGGTAATTCTGTGGTATTTCTTCTGCCCTAAACTTAGTATCTAAAAGCTTAAAAATCTTTTTTACATTGATCCCTTTCTTTTATAGTTTTGTTTGGTTTTTTGTTTATTTTTTTTTTCTTTCTGGGCTTTTTCTGGTGTGTTAATTCTGTGTGGATAGTTTTTCCTAGGTATTTTCCTAGGTCTTCCTTCCCTTTTACTTGTGGGTTGTTTTTTTTTTTTAATTTTTATTCATTTATGCATATCTGACACTACATGCTCATAGCACCTTTTATGTTCCACAGCTGACTTAATTTTAATTTGTGAAAGATGCTAAGCATCTTCTTTTACAGAAGGACCAAGATGCAAAATACAGGTGGATAGGTAGGCAACAAGACAGGGCAGTCAGCTTACAAAAAATTCCCAAAGAAATGTTGTCAGCAAGCAAATTACAAGTCCTGACACATCTTTCTTTTATGGAATTCCTGTATTTTTACATGTTGCTCAATACTTATCAGTTTCCCTAGCCTCTAAATGGAAACAATTGCTTTGAAAAATGGATTCAGATTATTTAGTTTCTCTCTATGTAGCAAATTGTCTTCTGCTAAAATGCTATTTTGTAGCTTCAAGGAGGGTCCTTGGTAAATTATGACCTATGCCTTCTATGTTCCATCAAACAGTGGAAATGCCTGGTTTTCTAATAAACCAATACTTTCCAAAATATAATAGTGTCCAGCCTTTCCTTCATTAGAGGAACATGAGAGTCAAAGTTGTGACTGCTTTGGTCTTGCAGCGTGAAGGTTAGTCTAGTCTAGACCTCATTTGGTAGAAATTATAGTTTGAATCAAAGCTGTCAGCTCAGGCATAAATAAATTCCTTGTTCATAACCACTTACCTTATGTCCTTCCTGTGTGTGGGAAAGGATTTGTGGAGGGGTTAGTGGCATGGCTATGACATATAAATGCCACATGTTCTGTCCAGTATGGATGAACACTGTGCAGTATGGATAAAAAAGGGAAAAATAAAAGCTGGTATGAGAACTGACACAGACTATGGCATATCTAGTGAAATGCTCATTGAGGTGATTTTACAGCAGCCATTTAAGCAGACAATTTATTAGATATTCAGCTTACCCTGAGCATTCTCATCTATCAGTTCTAAGTCTATAATGGGTTAAGGCAGAATGAGCTTGCATTGAATGTGTGTTTAAGGAATACCACACAGCCCAATGTTTTAATGTGTTAGAGTTACTGACTTTCAGTTAAATGCAGTTAGCAACCTTGACTGGGCTTGATGGGCAGGCTTCGTGAAAGAAACTTCATATTTGGGAGATAACTTGGAGCCATGCCATTAATACCTTCAAACCCTACTCAAACATCCTCTTGTGCGCATTCTGCCTTGGTAAATCTCAACCTTTTCCTTACCTGCCATGTTTTATATGAAGCACTCTATACATCCCTTTTTTTAATTTGATGATTTTTTTAGTTTTTTTGTTTTGTTTTGTTTTTTTTTTTCTTTTTTTGTTTGTTTTTTTTTTTTTTTTTTTTTTTTTTTGTTTTTTTGTTTTTTTTTTTTTTTTAGTTTTTTCATTGATTAGCAATAAAGTGCACTAAAATCAGGACTTTACTGTTTGGTTTTTCAGTTCTTCTAGGAAACAAGGTTTTGCACAAGAGGCTCACCATCATATGAACAAACAGTAATAAAAAAGTTTACTGCTAATAAAGTGAACTTGGGCCTTGATCCAGTTTTTGACACTTATCAGCAATGCCTTTGCAGACTAGCAGGATTGTTTCACTATTTAGGTGATGTATTTTCAAGTCTGCATACTTGTTAGGATCCCAAATGTTAGAAAAGTAAATAATCTGAAAATTAAAAAAATAAAAGTAACTGTGATGAGTGGAAGAATGCGATATTGAATATATTCTGGATATTTGTGGTATTGTTTGTCAACATGACCAATCAAATTTATCATTCAAATGAAACATGTCTAAATCTGCAGGGTTTGGATTTCCTTTTTTTTTATTGGAAGTTGCACACATTTGTTTTATTTTGTTCTCTTACTATTCTTTCTCTTGAGTAGTTCTCTAATGACAAGAGAAACCTTACTGTTCTTTTTCTTTGGTCTGGGAGTCTACCTACCCTTTCAATCCATTTTTATGTTATGAAATATTGAAGTTTTGAATGATATTTATCATCCTTTAGCTAAAGGAAGAAAATTCGTTGTTGGCAATAAGTGGATACAGCCATACTGCTATTGCTGAAAACATCTGCTTATGGGACACACACAGACATCGTGACTTCGATCCAACACTTTTTTTTCCCCTGCATCAGTAGGATTACGTTGGGAATCATAACTTTTTTTTTTTATTCTACATAATACTGCTATATATTCTCAGCAATTCAAATCAGTAATATTTTATAAATTAGCATATCATATAAAATCAAATATATATTCCTTCGGACTGTGAAATCCTGCTTTGAGCATAAAGACAGATTGTTGGTGTAGTAAATTAAAGCTGCCTTACTGCAGCTATTTTGTCCAATGCTCTATCACAAACCTATATTAATATTTTATCCCCTTTAATATCATTACATGATGCAGGCTTAATTTAAATAGATTTGACGGGCCTCTTGGTTGGCTTGACAACCAGAGGGAAAAATTAATGTTCTGCATTTAATCTCAGCTCAAGGCGCTAAATTATTTTGGAGGTCGAAGCTGTCATGCACATCATGCTAAATTATTGAATGTAATAACTATTAGCCTGATGTCTATTTATAGATATTTCTTTAAAATTATTGTTTACTTCATGTGTCTTCAGCTAATTTTGAAGGGTACATCTTAAATTTTTCACATGTGCAATACACTACTTCTCTATCTTTTACAGATGCAGTATTGGAGGTTGTTTAACCTGCAACCAAAAAGGAAATGATGGAATTAGAATTCTTTAAGGTATGGAAACAAACTTTTCTGCTGATGAATTGCATTGTATACAGAGACTCTGTAACCTACTCTTAATTACTTTAGTTCAAATATATTTAACTTTGAAAGTCCATAAAGGAAAGAACTGTTTTCTTGTTTTTACTATTATTGAGGAGACATAGATCCCAAGGAGGAATGGTACTGGTAAGCACATAATTCAGAAACTCCAGCTTAGAGCTTAAGGGCTGTTACCTGAAGAGTACCATATGCTTTAGGAAGCGTGTAATGCAGGATAGACTGAAACATAAAATGTTATTAGCAATTGTTTAGAGAGTGGTAGGAGTTGCATTAAAGTTTGAAATAATGTAATTACTCTCACTGATGATGGTACATGTTTGCATAGTTTTGCGTCTCCTCTGCTGTCCTAATTTGTCATGCCAAATAATGTCAAGTAGTGTGATAATGCATTTATTCCTGGACAGTGTTAGTCTTGTAGGTCTGTTTGTTTTGTGAGGACTCTGAGGAAAACTAGTGTCTAGTGTGTATCACACCACTGTCTTCTGAATTATCCATTTTTTCTCCTGGCACAAGAGTTTCTCTCTGATCCCACTGTCTGTGTTTTAGTCTCATCATTTAAAGATTAAAGTAAGAAGTTCTTTATCAGTATCATTTAATAGCAATCTTTAGATGATACTTTGTGAAGTCTGAAGCTTCTCTGTTTCTCTGAAGTAGCATGAATTGTGACCAATGGATTATAAGGAACCATGAACCTCTGGAAGACATTCCCTTGCCATGGGTGGTGATGGACCAAAAATATTTGTCCTGCAAAACTGTGTGTGCTTATCACAAAGTGATACCACTGTACTGGTTGTATGAGTTGCCACATTTATTGTTTACATGGATAAGAACAGAGAGGTGTCATCCCATGTGATTGATTCAATATCAGAATACTTGACATAATAAACTGACTCTTTCAGATGTTGGTGTAACCAGAATACAAGGCAGCATTCCCTTTTTATTCTGAAAAAAAAATTAAATGCATCCATGTACAAAAGCCCATATACAAATTTATTTTTTGGATTTGTGTTACTTTGAACCAAGACAGGATGAATAAATGCCTTTTTTTTAAAACATAGTTGCAGTTTAAGTACTTCTGCTGTTCCCTGCAGTTGAATGATTTTTGTTTCCTTAGAGTTAAATTTCCATATTTTTTTTTGTTTGTTTTTCTTTTTTTCTTTTTTTTAACAGCCTTCTAAACTCAAGCCCTTATCTTTCTCACACCAACTCTTCAACTGCTGCAAGTTCATTGTTGTAGCATAGGTCTTGAAACTTTCCTATGGCAGACTGTATTGAGTAGCCTGAATTATAAATAGGAATTGATAGATGAAATAATTGCCCTGGCATCCATCCACAAATGTCTGTAGCGAAGCTGGGGATGAAGCCTTAGGCTGCTCAACTCAGTGTGCCTTGACCACAGTCTTTGTTGACTCTAGGGGAAAGGGTTGTGTCCCTTCACTTTAAGAGGCAGATTATCTTTTCTATGGATTTTCAGTTATTTGCTACAATTTCTCTTTGAAATTGGAAAGGGAGATGGAAAGAAGGAAATTCTTTTTTTTCTCTTGAACCGCTCCCCTTGCTTTTTAAAATGTTATTTTTTATCTGATAATTATAAGTAGAGAAAATAATCCTAAAGCAAATATTAATCCTTTATTCTCACTTTTCTCTGCAAGATATTGGAAAAGGAGGGGAAGGATTGGGGGAGCATTTTCTGATGCATTATTACATCCATAGTCCTTCAGTGTTCCTAGTATTTTATCTTTGATGGTAATGAAGGCTAAGAACTTCAGAGGGTTTTTTTTGTAAAAAAGCCTAGCAAACCAACAAACATCCAAACCCCAACAAAACCCAAACCCTACCAAAAGTAAAACAACACCCCCGTGATTGTTTTTCAGTAGCACTGTAACTTCTCCTTTTTGTGGTTTTGTGGTTTTTCTACAATGTTTTTCTCCTCCATGCATTCCCTCAGAATGCATTTCAGAAATATAGGAGAAACTGTTTTCCCTGGTTTTATGTGAGCTTTGTCTTTTTCAAAGAACCTTAAATTTGAACCTTAACTCCAATGTATTTTAAAATTAAGTAGATTTTTTTTCTTTACCAAAGGTATTTGGTAGTCTTAAATGTTAGGGGTTTAGGCTTTTTTTCTCTCTCCACCCTCTTTACACCCACACACACACACCTCCTCCCCCCCGCCCCGCCCCAACAAGGGTTTATTTGCATGGTATCCAGGCCTCCATGTGGATGGGTAAAGAGACAAAGTTCTCACCACACAGCCTGCATTTAGCATCCATATGTATGTGGGCTTACTGTGGTTTAGGTATGTTCCAGCAGGAGCTCAGTTTTGATCCCTGCCTCTTTTTCTTGGTGTACCCTGCATCAGTGGAGAAATGAAGTGTCTTAATTGTTCAGGCTTTTAGGACCAGTGGTGATCCTTTCCTGACAGTGCCTTAGTTACTGAAGGATGTACTTTTTCAGACCATTTGCTTACGGCTTTCTGTACTTCTTAGTGGACTAGAGAAAGTTGAAGCTAAGTATTTCTGTCTTTTACAAAACAGTATTCGGAGTGAGTACAGCTGGTAGAGGACACATACAGACCCAGGCAAACAGTAGGAGTCAGTATATGCTTTGTTTTTCACTATTTACTTATTTTTATTTTGTCTGATTCACGTAAAATACATCTTCCAGAAAAGATTTGTTTTTCCCTTACATGTGGTTTCTCCTCTAAATCAGGTAGCTTTTCCTGCAAAAATTGCTGGCTGTTTAACAGTAAATGGAAGAACATTGAATCTTGGTTGCCTGCTGGGGAGTATTGCTGCTACTTATTTTACTACATTTCTTCCATTTTGTATCTTAAAATACTACCTTTTGGCATATTGCTACTCTTTAAATTCCTGATCCAAAATGGAGATATAAAGGTAGTCCACTAACACTGAGTGAGGTAAAATTTATAGTTTTAGAACTGCAGGAAATTCGGTTTTTAACCAAGATTATAAATAACCCATAGACTCTTTATTCATCACAGCCTGCCTTTTGCTGTGCACTGTGAAAGGCTGATGAAAAAAAATCTATGGCTGTATAAGAGGCTAGAATAGCTTTCTGGATGCAATATATAAGTAATAGCTTTCTGTGCTGTCTTTGTCACTCTTTTCCAGTGAATTAACATGACATGCCACTGTTAAACAGTTGGGGTATGTCTTTGGAAGCAGATAGGAGTCTGTCCTTCAATTTTGTGAGCAAAATTGAATGAACTGAATATGATTAAATAGTCTTCTCTTTAGTTTAGTCAGCTAATGTGGCTTTAAGTTTTCTAGCCTGCTCCTAAACAGTGTTTTTCAATGATATTACATCCATTCAACTGAGAACGTGACTATAAAAGTACATTGAGTTTTTGCCTCATTGAGACCCAGCCTTAAATAAGTTAGTTGGGAAAGGGCTTGAGGATGCCAAGTTCAACCTTATTTACTTTAAAGTCAATGGTATTTTTGCTCTTAACTTCCACAAGATTGCAAACATAGTATAAGAACATGATTTCTCAAGCTATTTCCCTAATTAAAAATTGATTTTTGGCTTTGTGTGGATTACAGTTGCTACATGTGAAGCTGTTGGTGGTTTTATGTTTCCACTCTGAAAGCTCAGTTGCCATACAGCTTGTACCAGAACTGAGCTGGGAAGAGTGGTAAATCTGATTTTGCTTTTAAAACAACATAAAGTACTGCCAACAACTGTAGTATCTGTGTAGACAAATGTCTTGTTCCTGCAAGAATTTCACTGATTTTAGTATAAAACACTTACTAAAACTTTCAGAATCAGTGTTAGCTACATTTTTTTCCCCCAGGCAAAATCCAAGTTCTGACTGCATATCAACTTCTTTTGCTGTTCTTTTTTTGGCTAAAATTTTAAGTTCTTTTTGGGCTGCCAGTTTGCACTGTCCATGATGATTTAAATTATTTCGTCCCAAAGGAAAGCAACAAACACCTTCAGGATTTGATTGTTTGTTTGTTCTCACATGGAAAAACGTGCTAGTTGTTAACAGAGTACTTTACAGAAACACTGGTGCAGGATGTCTCTCCCAGCATCTGTTCAGCAACATTTGGATTCTAAGCAGATTCGTTTGATTCTGAGCAGTTGCAGTAAAAATTTATAAGTGAAGAATCTCTTTTGTGACTTATTTTCAGTTTGAACAATGCATTGAAGTTCATAGTGAGCTGAGAGGAAGGTCTGTCTGGACCACAAGCTTACAGTGCTGTTTTACTATTGAACAATTCTAATTATTTCTTTAGTAGCTTCTCAGGAATTAATTGTCTTAATAATATTTTTTAATTTTTTTTTTCTTTTTTATGTTTCCAGGCAAGTGCAGGTTGGCAAGTATACGAGAAGCCTTCAAATCTGTAGTAGGTGACATATGGTGAGTGTATGACTTGAATGTTGTGAACCTAAGACTGCCTAAATGACATCTCAGCTAAACACTCACATTTAAAACTCATCCCTTGTGGCTGACATTAAACATCTACTCTCTTTTTCCTCATTGTGTCTTACATTGCAGTGGGGAGAGTACAAGTTCCTCAGCAGGGTGGGTTTCTGGCTGTAGGCTGTGAATCAAAGGGATGGACTGTATGAGGAAGCTCTGGACCCTCAGGGGGATGTGTTTAGACTGCAACTCAGAAGGGTTCAGGTATTTTTGCTTCTGGTTTTGGACAAGGATGCAGACTTGATGCTCCCTTTAAAGCACTGCCAAGGCTGTTTCCTGATGGCTCTGGTTTAGCCATGTTATAGCTTGTGGTGGGCACATCAGTATGGGTGAGTGCAATAAAACAAGGAAGAGAACTTGAACTTCATAGAATGTACTTCGACCAGCACAATGTATTTCTATGTGTTGTTCAGAGGGTAAGACACCTGTGTATTTTTTAGCTTTCTATTATTGTAGATACACATTGTGAGGTTGTATTTGTTCAGGTTATAGCATTGAATAGAAAGAGGAAAACAATGGAAAAAGTACCATCGCCTCTTTATAACACATAAAAATGTGATGCAAAATGACACTTGGAGTTAACCAGTGAGGCTGTAGACCAGATGTTAACCAGTATCATTAAGTCATTGACCACAAGGACGATTTATTTACCTGCTTGTCTCCAGTGTAGCAATAAAATATGTGGGTGTCCATAAACATGTCACAGTTGTCCTGCTGTCGTAGTGTTATAGGACATGCCTTCCCTTTAAGTAGATAGCTTTTAACACTGTTTTTAATGATTATGTGCTTAGTTACTTGATTCCTTAGCTTAAATAATTGATGTAGAATATGCAGGTTAATTTCTATCACTTGTTTGTAGGTGGAAGGTGATGAAAATCCTTCTCATTTTGCAATTTTTCCTAGGGAAAGTGACAATACTTTTCGTATTTCCTAGAACAGCCAGCCTCTTTTCCATGTTGCTCTTCAATAAGATGAACTAAGCTCTCTGAGATCAGCAAAAAAAGATGTTTGAATGACACAGACTATTAAAAAGGATTAAAAAAGTAGCTAGCTACACATTTTAATAGAACAGATATTTTGCTGGTGAAACATTTTTGTATAAGCAATTCTATTGCTTGAAGCCTACAAACTTTTAATGCTCCTTTCATTATTTTCTGTAATTTCACATCATATTTACATTTACCTAGAATTCCCAATGAATAAAATCTAGTCTGCTTTCATTTCTTAGTGGTGATCCTCCTATGCAGTCTTACCTTCTGTTGACCTACATTTGAAGTGCAGCTCTCTTCTGAAAAGCTGATATTGTCTGTTGAAAAGCATCATTTAAAATTAACTTACTGCTCAGCATGCCCTCTTAGAGTGAAAAGTCAGCAAGAAAAATAGCATTTCTGCTTTTTCCTGTGCACAACTTGGAGGTAATAATCTTGAAAAGAAATACAGGGCATCTGCATTGTGTATTGTTCAGGACTGGTTGTTGAGCTTCTGTAAGATCATGGAAGTGTATAACTGCAGAAGGTGTGGTGGTGGTTTCACAGGGCCCAGCAAAATGGGGTGGTGGGGTTTATACCAGCAGAAGTCCTCTCCTCAGCTGTTTAAGATCTGTTTGAAGGCAAGTAAGTGACATATTCTATCCTCCATGCTGCATAAGCAGTGCTGGTGAGTAGCATTGGAACAGGGCTTGAAAGATGCACCAGAATTTTTTAACTTTCCTGGCTCCCTCGCTTTTCTTTGAAGGAAGCTTATTTGAAAGTGGCATTTATGGATGTATTGACTATCAAGGAACATTCTGGATAGAAACACTAGCAGCTGTGGGGCTAGAGACATTAATTCCTTCTCTGAGTTTTTTTGACTGTTAGCTTCTCTGTAGGTAGGGTAATACTATTTTTGACATCTGACTGAGTTTTCTTTAGCCATTATCAGGATTGGAAGTAGAAACAGTAGGAGGTGGGAAAGAGAATGGAAAAACAAACTTTTGAGTATCTTAATCAAGAATCATTGCAGATAATTGGACAGGGATCAAGAATAAAAGTAGTCTCAAGCCAGTGAAGTTATGGAAATTGATTTGTTTAATAGTAGAATGACACACAATGCATTTATCAAACTGTGGTGAAGAAATGGTAATGATGCTGTGCTTTGTGGAAATGATTTGCTGAGAGGGATTTCAAAAAGAGGTAAGTTGGATAAACTTCGAAAATATTTTGCAAGATTTGAGACTTGCTCAAAGTTTTTTTGGTTTGTCAAACTCCTATTTGAAACCGTGTTACAATGGACCACCTAAGAAAAGACTGCCAGAACATCCTGGCAGGATGTGGAAAAAGCAGTGAGAGTTCACATGCTGCAGAGCAAATCAGGCTGTAAACTGAGAAGGAAAATAGAACAGTGATATCTTTGAACCTAGGAAGGACCTTATAATTTAGTTAAAAGAAACTTGTAAGAAATAATGCATAAGATTTCACAAATCATGAAAGAACGGCCTACCTTAATCTGTGTCCAGGCTTTGGAAAGATAACTGTGAGAAGTGAGAGAGGTGTACTGAAGCCTGAAAGTAAGAATAGTACTTAAGGAGGAGCAAAATATATTTTGTGCAGCAAAGAACAGTGACTGTGAGAAGTTTTCCATGGACCTTTCTATCTAGTTACCAAACTATCACCTTGAACACAAGTGAAGCTTAGATGCTTCTAACTCTGCCCAGTCATGCAGAAACAAATACTCTGTAATGAAAGTTATGCTAAATGGTGTGTGACTCAGTCACATTGGATCCAGGGTGGAGTTTGTCTTAGATTGTGCAGTGGGGGAACATGCTTACTAAATATGTCCATGAGCTAAATGGGATTGCCTCAGGAAACAAAACTATGTATTCTAGGGCTGAAAACAAGCCAAAAATTATTTCAGAAAGATATACTTTCTTAGAATGTCTAACTGCTGTAGATAAAGGGGAGGAAAAGGCCAAACTGAGTGAAAATATAGGAAATACTCTAGGACAGGTCGGATTTTCAGAAAGGATATGAAGCCATTAAGCAAAGGGAAAAACTAATATTTAGCATGGATCAGTGTAAGAAGGAATTATTACATGTTAACGTGTTTAAAGAAAGGTGAAGGACTTGGTCTAAAACTGTAGCATTTTTGCATCTATTACTCTACAGTCTTTCATATGGTTATTTCCACATTCAAGAAATAGCATGCCAGAGAGCCTCACCTTAACTTGCTTGAGCCACAGATTCTGTGCTGAATGCTCAGGGTGCTAACATAATAGATCTGTTTTATCCTTATGACTTACCCCACCAAAATGCCCAGGCATCCAGGGGCTGTTCTAGGGTGTGGTGCTGTCAGCTGAAATGCTGCTTCATGCCAGATGTTATCAGGTTCTTGGGTGTGAGGTCACTGCTGTTACAAAAGGAGAAACCTCAATCAGATCCCGTGCTACAGTGAGGGTTGATATGACCTGCTTAGCTGAACCTGAGGACACATGGTGACTTTTCACCACTGGAGATGTTATAGAAGTATCTGGAACTTCAGTTACACAAGAGGGCATTATTGATGGGGAACCACATGACAGGAGTGTGAGGGGCTGAGCAAAACACCAGAGATGAAATCTGCAGAGGTACATCTTTTAACATGGATGGTGCTATCACCAACTGTACGATGACTTTGATTTACGAGTTGTTTTATCAAGACTTCTTTCTTTCAAAGAAGGGAATGATTAGAGCTCGTTAGAGCCTGACAGATGGAGTTCCTTACCTGCTTCTCATGTTCCTTTTTCAAAAGTGATTTTGGTTTATGTGCCCAATAAAAATATATAAAAGTCATAGTCACAAGATTATTCCAAGTGTTTTGCTTGATTGCTTTCGCCTAAAATAGTACAGATACTCTCTGTAAGGCTGGTATCTGATATTACAGTGCTAATTGGATGTGTTCTTTTCTCATTTGTATTTCATCTTAAATATCAATGAGGTGCTTTGAAAACTTAATCAATGATATCAAAATGATATTAAATCAAGTTTTCTGCCGTACTTTGTTTTTCTGGTAAAAAGCCCAATAAGTATTCCTTCATCTGCTAGTTCTAAAGTGGCTGCTTCTGCTCCTATAAAAAAGAGTCATGGGAGACAGCTGTGCAATCTTTTCACTTCTCTACATTATTGTTAATTTTTATGGTAGTTCAATTTGCCTCAGATTAATCTGGCCTTTGAGTGGCCCCACTCAAAGAGCAAATATCAAACTAATTCTTGAGAGAAGCTTGAAACTGTGTAGTTTGGGATACTTAAACATTTCAAAGTTTCTACTTGAGGATAAGATTTCTCCTAGTCCCTGGGGAAAAGTCAAGGGATTCTGAATTCTATACCACTGTTTCCTTGATACTCTGATACGGTAATTTGGTAATATACCTCTAGTCTGGCTCAGAAAATCCTTTTTATATAGTGATAGTATACATAAATGTAGAATCCCACAATTTCAGACTCAGGTAACTTAGCAGAAGTTTCACCTTCTCTTTGATGACTTTTCTGTGCTAAACTTCCAGATTCTGATGAGGAGCATGTCATGATCACCTTTTTTTTACCCCAAAGTGACCTACATTTAGACACATTAAAACTCTGCATAGACACTAGCATCTAGAACTTTTCCTATCTTTACTATTATCTCATCTAGCTTTTTAATTTTTTTTTCAAACAGAATCCTAATCTGTCGCTTCCCATCTTATTGTGATGACATAGCAGGAAAAAGAAATTTTCTCGCAAAATCTGAAAAATAAATTGAGTTTTTATAGGAAGCATCTTAAGGCTGCTAGATTGCATAGCATGTTTTTACACATTGAAAGTTGGACTTTAAGTACGTATTACTGCAGTTAAGGCTGTTGGAAAAAAAATATATGCAAGTCTTGTTGTTTGAAGGTTGATTGAGAGGTCCTATGAAATAACATCGATGGCATATTCCACTGTTCAGTTCAGGGAAAATGTCAGAAGCTGAATTTAAAGAGGAGAAAGCTCAAGGACTGCATTTAATTTTGATTCCCTGGATATGTGTAGTCTTGTTGTGCAACCACAGATATAACAGAACGCTCTTTCCAGAGAAAGGAATATAAGATGTTGATCCACTTTGGGATAGTGGACATGACAGATAGTGCAAAATGGCCTTACTTGCAATGGTCTACTCAGATCTTTTCCTCACAGCTCTCATTAAGAGACCTGTAAAATCAGAAATGACCAAGTCATTCCCATGAAAATCTGTATTTTATAAGTGCATTTTGCAGTTATGCTGAAGCTGAAAATAAAAATGAATTTCATCTTGAAAGAAGTGTTTGAAAGGATGTTTTAAGAAAAATGATATGCAAATATGATTGAGGTTGGTAATTAGCTATAAATGCTTGTCTTCTGGGAAACTGGAGTAGAAACCAGAATGCCAAAGACTCTCTCTCAAAAGGTTATAAAGCATCAGTATTCTGAGATCCCAAGTGCTGGTATTTTTGGCGTTCATGAAGATTAGTTCATTTAATTATATTTAATTTATTGATTGAAATTAATTTAGTTGATTTCATTGTATTTAATTACAGTACTCAGTTTCTTGTTCAGATTGTTTTGATTTATTAACAATTGTTGGAAATATTTGTCATACCTAAGATGAAATTCTGTCCACAGAGATGAGTGGCAGTATTGACATGGACTTGAAATAAATCAATCTCTTATCTACTATACCCTCCTGTAAGACGTAATTATGCTGTATTAAAACAAGAAGTCAATGAGCCAAATTTTCAGTGAAAAGATTAAATATTTGTTAAGTCAGATCTTTGCTTAGTGATATGTTAACAGCATGGCTGACTAAAAAGTAATCTTAGGTTGCTCAGTTAAAGATTTAGAAGATAACAAATGGCAGATCTAAGTCTTGTAGGTACATAATACAAGAGTTCCTAATTAGGTTAATATGTACTGTCTCTGATCATGCCATATGATATTTAGCTGTCCAATTTATTGATTAGATAATTTTCCCCGAAGCTTTTGTTCTTTGTATAATTCACAATTCATGGTTACATGCAAAAACCTATGTGATGTATAGAATCCAAAAAAAGTAAGAAAGCAAATCTTTCTTACAGAGAAAAACGAACCTTATCTATAGAGACGTCTTTTATAAACTCCCTGAAAATGAACCTTTTTATTTTCCAAATCATTTATATTGATGCTTTTTAATATTTTCATTTTGTTTATAAGAGGAACCTATGATTACATGAAGTTACTGCAATTAAATTATGAAGATTATCACTGTATGTATGTATGTATGTATGGAAAGTGGATTTTTATTGATAGTTTTCTCTTGACTCCAGCAGCCCTTCACTAGTTGGTTTTCTGTGATCTCCAGTATCTTAAAGGGAGGTGAGGGTAAAGGTGGGAATAATTACTTTGCTAACAAAAGTAAATTTATGGTATCAAACCTCCATCAAGAGACATCTAATAGTACTGAAGTGTGTCCCCTCTCCTCAAAACCCCCTTCCCAAGATGAGTTAAGTAGTAGAGATTGGCACTAATGCTCATATTAAAGTAAATTGTATTGGAATGTTGAACAGAGGATGGGCAAGAAGTGAAAAGGACATTGATTTTTATCCATATTCACAGTAATTTTGACTTCACAGTGGTAATGGTAAGGGGTAAATATACTCTATATGAAATGGAAGACTGCATTTTGTATGTTACTGCATCAGTGCTGGCTCTTTGCTTGCAATTCTAGTATATTAGAGAGTTTTTTCATTTTTTATTTTTGTGGAAGGTGTCTAAAACAGCGGCAGAACTCAGATTTTCTCACTGTGTATTTTTAAGATTTAAAAATATATCTGTTTTGAAGACACAGACACCTTATTTGGAAGAAGAATCACACTGATGCTTTACGTATGCTCATGCCTGTGATTAAAATTTTTTTACATATACATCCATCTCATTTAGCTGCTCTGCTGTCTCTGTCTGAGAATAACAGTGCTATTAAAGTGACAAAGGCTAGGTTGAACTCCTAAGGGAAGTAATTATAGCAGCACAGAACAGAAGGTAAAATTATAATTTGTTTGCTATTTTATAATGTGGTAGCAAATATTTATCATAGTTTTACTGAAAAGGCCATAAACTTTATGTAGATTTTAGAATATAACAGCAAATGAACTTGTACTCCAAAGAAAACCTAGGTTTTCATGAGACTCAAAAGAAATATGTTCTGACAATATTTTAGTTGCAGTAAAAATATTCAAGATGTAGTGTTCTTCTGTCTAGTTTTATGCAAAAAAATTACTATTTTTATTTATGGCTATCCTTACACTTTTGGATAGACCATTCTCAGGTTAAGCTCTGTCAAAGCTTACTGTATCAGAAGGGAGATGTCTGACATACATCAAAGGTAGGCAGAGGAAAAATCTAGATCTCAATCTGTATGTCTGCCTGTGTCAGTGTAAAGGGATATTTTGTTAATCTGCAGTTATTTGGGATATTCTGGACCATGGCAGTAAGGAGTTTGATCTTTCACTCTGTCAGTGCTTCGCAAGAGACAGCTGGGCTTTGTGACTTTTCATTATTTTCTTTACTGCCCATTATACAGTATGTACTGTGCTCAACACAGCTAGTTAAATGTTTATTCAGTGCATAAAAAATACTTATTTCAAACAACACGTAGATGAGCTCTTGCAAGTTCATGCAGAGAGTGATTATCCTACTTTGAACAGGTACACCTGTTCATGCTATATAACCTGTGCTTGCTATATAACCACAGGAAGGACACAGACCCTGGTCAAATCGCTTATTTTGTTCATATATATCAGCCACAATGTTTTTCTTCCCATTTTACGTTCCCCTGAAATATTATCTGTCTGGCTGGAAAATTTTGGAATTGTAACATAACAGATCTCTATGTGATTTTGGTAAAATGACTGTTAAAAAATCCAGTCTGAATTTCTTCCACCATGTTTTGCACATACTCATTGCAGCTCTGTGGATAACATATATGGCTCTTGAGCTGAGGTAAAGGGAATGAAAAAAGGCATAAATGAGAATAAACATGAAGTTAATATGAAACATTAAGATCTGTATGTTGAAGTATGTTATTAATTGATAAATTCATGCTTGAGGAAATATTTGGTAAACATTCATGCCACCTACTAATGAGTCATGCTTATACACTGAAATTATAAACAGAAAATAATGCTCAACTTTGTAGACCATTATGATTTAATTGTTGCATTGA
Source organism: Phylloscopus collybita (assembly GCA_027886175.1). Classification (NCBI taxonomy): domain Eukaryota; kingdom Metazoa; phylum Chordata; class Aves; order Passeriformes; family Phylloscopidae; genus Phylloscopus; species Phylloscopus collybita. The sequence continues at coordinate 35,953,668 of JAJNNQ010000009.1, read as the reverse complement.
TTGAATTTAGTGTATTATGCTAATACAGATCACAAAATATCAACAAATATGGTTTTATATTGCTTATATACCACAATTATATAGTATTAAATGGAATTGCATTCTGTACTTTTAAAACTTGGTTCTGATATTGTCATGTAGAAGAATCTGCTTTCAGTAAGTTTGGAATAAAAAATATTTCACATTATGTTACACGCTCCAAACTATGCTCGCCTTATATTTAATCAGTGTACATGTATCCAGCAGGAAAAATATCTTGATTTTCAGATCATTGGGTTTAAACACTTGTCTATAAATTTTGAATTGAAGTCTTTTGAGCCATGAAGAATTTCTTAAGTGTGTTATGCTGGAATGTATCTTTTTAGTAAATTTATCCATATGATTAATGCATTTCTGTATGGATAAAGAAAGTGCTGTAAGTACACTCCTGGTTGAACTCCCAGCTGGGGGCAGCATTGGTTTAGAAAGAAAACCAGGAGTCAGGTAGTCCTGGACTGCTGTTCCCTGGGGAAGTTCTGAGTGTTCCCTGATAAGCCCCCAAATCAGACTAATAAATCTGTAGGTCAATAAAATATTAGTCAGATCAACGTCCCCCATAATGACTTCTTGTTGATCCATTTTTCTGTGTTTATCCAAAAAAATTATTTTAACCAAGGATTCATCAAAGAGGAAATTTTCATAAGAAAAAAGGTACAGAAAAGCTGAGAATCAACCATGGTTTTTCTCTTCTTTAGCCCTGAGTAGATAGTTTATCCTTAAAAATATGCAGCTATTGTTAATTCTGTCAGGAAATTAATTCTTGCCATTGCAACTTAAAGTATTCTTCAAATATCACCATGTGTTTTTCAAGAATTTTTTGTTGCCAGTGTTTGGTTATGTAAAGAATTGGAAGAAACAAGGCTGGTGATGTAGGGATTGAAGGTGACTGAGTTTACTGCCAAGAACTGTCAAGAGCACTGTCCTCTGGGTATTGCCTGTAGTGTGTTTTTGGGATTTCCATAGAGAGAAATTCCTTCAGTCAGACAGTGCTTATGCACACTCACCTCCCCTGTCTCAGAGGATCACTGCAGCACATGGAGAAGTATCTTTATTAATCCTGGAAAATGGGGAATACCTTGAGTAAATGGCAGAAGAAGGAAGAAAGGAAAAAAGATAAAAGAGCAATTAAATAATATTTTGAATCTGTTACAGGTACAGCCTGGACCAATTTCATTGCTTGTAACTAGATAATCATATTTCTTCAGTTTAGCTCATTGTTAGTGTTTCCACAGTGTAAAGACAAAAAAGCTGCACAAAGCTATTGAATTTGTAAAAGCAATCTGAGAAAACCTTTTTTTGCAGCTTGTTTTTCTGTGGTTAGAGCAAAGTGAGAAGAGAGACATTCTGTGTCTGCTCCTGTAGAACTGCCAGAAGAATTAGTCTTGAAATCTGCTTCCAATTGCTTGTTCATTTATTAACTGGAGGAATCCATTCCTCATTCAGTCTGAAAATAGGGGTGTGGCAATGAGAAAATTTGCATCTTTCTTTGTATTACCAAGACTAGTAATCAAAGCCTTATAAGAATAATTGGTGACACTTGCTGCAGAAAATCTCTTCTTTCAAACAGGTTAACTGTCAGCTTTAAAATTCCCTTCTGAGATGAAAGCAAGCTGGAGAAATGTACCTGAAAACTTTGCCTTTGTGTGCATGAAGTTTTTCTGAAAGTGTACATAACCCAGTATATGGCATATATGTATTTAATATGTACATATTATATATAATATGTATATTTAATGTATACATTCGTATTTAAAAGTGTACATTGTTTGGATGTATAAAAGCATCCAGAAGTGTGTTATAATGGGGATGAAATTACAATTATGACAAGTAGGGAAATGATACATTTCTCCTCAGACATGTCTGCCTTCAAAATGTGTGCCACCATAGTTTTATGTAAAGAGTTCCGCAGAACTGTGGAATGGCTTTTGGCTTTGTTATAAGTGGGGTGGGGTCAACAGAGCAAACACCCTACTCTTTTTGTTCCAATTTGGCATTAAGTAATTATAAAGGTGTGTTCCCATGTCAAACATTATCTGAGGAGTCTCATATACTGCATGCTATTTGCGTCACATCTTCAGGTTCTGTGATGCTGAAATGCTACTGTGTGTTCTGGGACAGCTCATGTAACAAAAATGCATGTCTCTGGTACAGCAAAGGGGACTGACGTCTAGCTAAGGTTGAGTAAGGCTGAAATGTTTCTGGATGACTGAACAAACTATCTGTTGAACATACAGGATTGCCTGCAGCAGGTGTAAAATTACATTATCTTCAACCTTTGTGCAAAAAAAATGCAGAAAGAGTAATTTTGAGTTGCTATTAGAAGATGACTAAATCCAAATACTTCCTAGGGAGAGAAAAGCTGGAGGCAAGGTGTGGAAGCACCATGTTCATATTGCTTATTTTGTATTTGAGTCTGCATTGCAGAGAGAAGTTGTAATTGCAGCATACAAAGGCACTCCTGAGTAGTCTTTAGCCAACTCAGCTGAATGCTGATGCCTTGAAGCCATGGTAATATCATCTTCAGAAAGGAAGGGAACATTCAAAGAGGTTAGTGGTGCCCTTTTCGCTGAAAATAAGTCTGAAACTGTGAGAACAGATATTAAAAATGCAGACTAATATTCTTTAATGTAACACAATTGATAGTGGATTTGAGAGCCATCTCCCTAGATGGGTTCCTTGTGTACATATTATTCCTAATACTGCTTAATGATGGCACCATTTATGTGGTCACTGTTAGAAATGCTCTTAAATTCTCAGAAATTACTTAAGGAGTGAAAAAAGGGTCTGAAATGACAGCATTTCTTCTTTTACCTGATTATGGTTAGTAGGCTGTAGTTGTAAGACCAATTTATAGACCTAGTAATTTGCTGATTTTTTTTAAAGAATAAAAAAACCCTGTATTTTTCTTGCATTTGCTTCAGGAATATTATATATGAAACAAAACTAAATAAATGGCTGCAGATACTTTAAGATATTTTGTGGCTCTGCACATCTGCAAAAATGAGGGACCTAGCAGAGCACTAACTATTACAGTACACAAGAACATGATTTTCTTGCTCTTCCCTTTTTGTGGTAGATTCTTATAATTGGAACAAGTGAGCTATTAAACAGACTTGGTTGTTTTGATTGCCTAAAATATTCCTAATATTTTATGCATGCAGGTGGATTGCAAATGTATCATGACTAATTTATTTCTCAATTAATGTTAGTCCATTAACTAAAATATTTGTCTATTTGGGTTTTTTTTAGACAGTAAACTGACTCTGATTTTATGCAGACACATTTCAATGTCCTCACTGAAATAATATTTGTAGAATAAAGATGCTTAATCAGATTTATCTTAGTGAAACTCCATTGACATTGGCCATATCTGACAAAGTCCACCAGGTTTTATTGCATGGGATTGACTGTAGTCATCAGTGACTGAACACTAATGTTGTGTTCTTCATAATTTCAGGATATGCATTACATTTAGCAATGTATTTAGCAGATAAATGGAAAACCAGATCTTATTGTCCGAAAAGAAATTTGTGCAGAGTGTAATTTTTGAACCAGGTTTGCTGTGCTTTACATTTATAGAAACTTCTCTTTACTTTTACTGTTCAGAAAACTTGTAGTACCAAAGCCTAAAAAATTGTTCAATTAAGCCCAAAACAGATTATGAGGAAATTTATATAAAAGGAAGATGTGACTACCTTGATATCTTTAATTTATGACATATTCAGTGCTAGTAATGTTGATTACTGCCAACATTACTGCATCGTGGTAATGTTGATTACCCCAACTGTTGATTGGGGAATAGCAGAAAAGAGTTATCTTTTGTCATGCAGCCTTTTTCCCTCATATCACGGGACAGAAGTAGGGGAAACAGGCAGTGTGTTGCCTTTAGGCCTTTTATTTCATCTTTAACAGAGAAGTATAGTTCATATCTTTATTGTATCTTCTTTTAAGCTACAAACTGATTTCCTCTTTTTGTGATGTGTATAAGGCAGACTGCTGGTTCTTTCAAAAGATGTCTTATTTTTGCTAACACAAGTGAAACTGAATATGTCTGAGATGCAGAGTGATGGTACCAGGATGTTGTGAAAGCTATCAAGAAGTCAATTAAAAATAGAGAACACCAGGGAATTTTTGGTAGAAGCTTTTTCATCACAAAAGGCTTAATAGTGTTACTATCCATCAAGGACTTTGGTGATCTTGATCTGTATTTTTGCTCCTGGTCAAGAAGCAAAAGTTGTTAAGGCATGGGAAATGTGGATCCAGGTGAATGACCATGTACTGATTGCTGCTCTTGCATCAGTCTCTCCTAAATTTATGTTAAATGTTCTGGAAAATGCCTGTTTTATCCTCATAGAGAACAAAATAAACTTCTCAGCATTGAAACCTTTTCATTGAATTGGTATTTTTATATTTGTATCTGATGTACAGGTTTTTGCTGGGACGGAGTTGATTTTCTTTGTAGTGGCTGATACAGGGCTGTATTTTATATTTGTCCTGAAAATATATTTTATATATTTTATATATTTATATATTTTGATAAGGCAGGGATGTTTTAACTATTGCTGAGCACAAGAATGAAGATCTTTTCTCGTCCTTACCCCACCCCACCAGCGAGGAAGCTGAGGGTGCACAAGAAGTTGGGAAGGGACACATGGGATTGCTGACTCACACTGACCAAAGCGATGTTCCAAATTCAGCCCAAGAATTCTCTCACTTTTACTCTTCAGATTCTCTCTCTGTTCCTGCTGATGTGGGAGTGAGTGAGTGGTTATGTGATGCTTAGTTGCCAGCTGGGATTAAACCACGTCTCCTGCCCAGTCATTTGAACCTTGCTCTTATGTTCAAGCTCTCTCCAGGGCAACATCTCCTCTCCTAAAGGTATAGAAGCTACACTGTATTTTATTGTTTCTTCTGTCTTTATTCTTCATCAGTGCCGGCCTTTGTCATGTATTGTTTCTACATCTCTTTACAGCCTTTCCCTACTCATATATTGGTGTGAAGAATGCTCAGTATAGCAGATTTAGCAGTCAGTTTGTCTGGAAAAAGTAGAAATGCCTACCCTTTTTACGATGTGTATGAAGTGCTTAGACTGACAAACACTTTACATATCCCCTAGGTGGCAGGATGAAATGTTATGTCTTAATACTAAAAGCCAAGTGAAAATCTTAACTGGAAAAAAGCTCAACTCAATGAGGGTTTTCTTCTCAAGGCAAAACTCAGTCCAGTGTTTTCAAGATGATTTGCTCAGGTCCAAAGCTCTTTGGCTTTGCCTGGAGATTATATGGTGTGTGGTTCATGTTACCTTCCTGTGCTTTGTATTTTTCACTGATTAGTATGCATCAAGTCTCCTAACTGCAAAGAAGTGTAATACCAGTTAACAACTTTTCACTTGGGACAATCTCAAAATTAAGTTCTGGGAGGCTTTTTGTTGTCTTCAGAAGCTATGAATATGAACGAAACTTATAAACCCTTCTAAAACCTTCTAAAATATATGTTCCACTTAAATACTAAAGCATTTTGAACTGTTTCTCAGTTCAAGAATAAACTGTGAGCATAAAATAATGCCTTTTTTAAATTTAAAAAATTTCTAGCATGATGCCTTATTTTTTTAAACAAAGTTTCCTATTCTCATCTTAGCTTTCTATCTTAAACAATAGCAAGCCCTTTGCAAGACTGGAGTAGAATGGAACAAAAGTCCTATGAGTAATATCTCTTGTTCCCTTTTTATTTTTTTTTCTCTGTTTATCCTTGGAAATCTGTAAAAATATTACCACTTTTGTGGCCTGACTTGATTTTAGAGTAAGGTAGAGAGCAAATTTCCTAACCAGCAGCTTTTCCAAGATTTGGAACCATGTCCATAGAAACCACTCCACTAAATTTCTCAGTTTCTTCCCAAAAGTGAATGTTTCTGCGCTACAAAGAAGAGAACTTGAGAACAAACCTGGAAATTTATTATTTAGCTATACCATTCCTTATAGGCATAAATACCAGATGTGGAGTAGGGATTTTTTCTTACCTTTGGGGGTCCCGGATATATACATGCAGACTAACTTGGGGATGGTACCTATAATTCATCATTAAAGAGTTCTGTGGTCTCACTGAATTTTCATGGTTTCATGAGGTATCTAATTAATCTCTTGTTGTTTTGAGGATTTTTTTAATGTAAATCTTTGCCTTTCTATATACATATAAGGAAAACATGGAAGACAAAACATTGTCAAATTCAGAAATTACATGATTTGTGAGCCAAAAGAGCAGGTATTTAGAACTACAGGATGGCAGTTTCATAAGTGAATACTGTGGTAGGAATATCATTATCTAAAGAACTTCAAAATTTTATTTTCTTTTTTCTTCTTTATTGGTGAAGATAAAAAATTAGATTAATATCTCCTATAGAAATTATACTACTCCTAGTTCATCTCTTTTTATAAAGAGATTTAACTAAAAACTTGTGCCTTCAATTTTTGAAGGCAGCTGAGTGGTAAAGTATGGTCTTTATAGACTTATGCTGGAGCGGGTTCTACTGTGTATAATCACCTGAAGGAAGAATTTTTTATGATGCCTTGAAATGTAAGGAGGAGGTAATAATACTGAAAGTTGCCTAAATGTTTATCAGAGTAAATTTGTGTGAGGATGGTGCCTGTGGGAAATTTGGCTGGTGAATGGAGCTGCTCTAAGTCTGAACAAACATATGGCTGCATTTCATGCCATGTTCAGTACACCTAGACATACAGCAATGAGGAAAAACAAAGGAACAAACAAACGCCCTTTCCATCCATTTTCTTCCACTCTGCTGATCCTTTAATGGCCATTACAGCCTTGGGCACAGCTTTTTTGGTGAGTCTGATATGTGCAGTGCTCTACTTTATGCCTCAGACGTTGCACTTTGATCTTATTGGTTATCTTTCTTGAGATGAAAACAAATCTTTCTTCTCCATAAATAAAAAATCTAATAAATTTAAAATTTTTGAATTTATCACTAGATTTAAATCTTAAAAGGTATATACAGTGTTCTGTTTGTTACCCTTACTTGGCACTTTTCACGTGCCTCTTCTTTTAAGCGCAGGAAAGAACCCAGGTTCGTAACACAGGTTAAAGGTGGTGTCAGTGTAGATCAGTGTCACCCTGGTAATGGTGTATCTGACTGACAGAGAAGACATGGTCAGCGTGACATGACTGAGAGTGTCAAAGATTGCATATGTGTTACTTCTCAGAATCTATTTGCTGTTTCTTTGGTTGTTTTTTCTTACCCACCGCAGGAGTCTTATTTGATGTCTCTTGTAATCATTAGTGAAAAGTCACAAACCACTTTGCTTACTGGATGGAGGATCTAGAAGACAAAAGCCTTTATTTCAATGCTTATGGTGTATAAAATTACTTGATGCAAGTTTGCTACACAAGAGTAAGGGACAAAAAGAAAAAGCAACTTAACCCCAAACCAACACCACAGTGTTTTTAAGAATTTGTTAAGTCCTGTGTGGCAAGTTTCACAAACTCTGGCAATTTTATGTATTCCAAGTGTGTACACAAGTGCATTGGAAAGGTGAAGGTGGCCTGGGTTCCTAACTAGGTGTCCCATTGCATTCTAAATTATACTTAGAATAAACATGTATTTTTGTCTGCCCCTAGGAGTAGGGGCAATGCAGCTGTTTGAAGACCCAGGGGAAAGTTTGAAGCTGTGGTCTCCAGTGAATACACTCAGCACAACACGCTTTGCTGTGGCAATAGGCCCTAAACAAAATAAAAAAACAAAGTCTTCCAGGGTAGTTTTTCCCCATAAACAGAAATAACAGATTGTGACTTGCCTGATAGTTTTCAGGGGCTCCAAAGCCCTATTGCAATCTGTTGGTTAAAAAGAAATATGCTTTATAGAATTCCACTAAGAAAGGTCTGCTGTTGTAAAAATGTAATTCCGTGTTGGTTTATATATTATAGAGTACTGGAAATTTAATATGTAATTCATCATATGCAATTGATGCAATATTGTGTTGCTACTCCATGCAGCTAGGGGCAGCTGGTGTTCCTTAAAGCTTTCCTTTAGTAAAGTAGATGATTTTAACAGAATCTCCTGGATGAATCATTGTTAAGAGATTAGGAGCCCAAAAAATTGAAGGAAGAAGCCTCTAGGAAAATGATTGCCAGTTGTTAGATAAAACAATTAGGGTAACAACGTTGCCCATAGACTTGGTGCCTGGCTAATTATTCATAATATTACGGTCAAAGAGGAAAATGGAAAGGGAGATAACTCAAGCTATTACAGTAAATGTTAGGACTTACTGGAGGGTATGTTCTGTTTCCATCTTACTGTATTGGCTGTAGACCTTGTATATGTGGAAGTCTTGCTACCACTCCACAGAGGTGAGCTGTATCAATGAGGCTGCTAGTTTTTTATCATAAAATGAAGGAACAAGGCCTTCAACGGACGTTCATCAAAAATTAAAATCAGATCTTAAAGTGGGAGGGCCATGTCAGCTTATTTTTTTATGCCACCACAAAATAAGCGGATTAATAAGTTAAACAATAAGAGGCTGGATAAGAAGTCTTCTTCTGGAGAAACAATAAAAAAAAAAATCAATCTTTGGCAAACATGTCTGAAAGCAGCCTGTTGTGACCAAATTTTACAAGGTACTGAGAACCTGATATAATATTTGTTCTGTGTGATACCATATCCATAGCCTTATGACTGAGCTGAAGAATGAATGCCAACTGTGATGACTGCTTTCTTGCTTCTGATAATTTGTATCAAAGTTAACTTCTCTTGGAGTCTACTTCTTTATTTGGTTTTTAGGTTAATAGACACAAAAGGGGTGTAGTGTCAGCTTACGCCTTACCTTTATAAAGGTTAGTTAAATATCCATGCTGTCACAATAATGGTCCAAACTATTCCTGTTAGAAAACATAGATAATTGTAACTCCAGGACCAGAGAAATCACATTTAGAACTGAACAAGCTCCTATCTCACTGAAATGTCAAACATGACTTCTTTGTGCAAAAAATTAGAATTTCATCGTGGTTCTGAATTGAATGAAATTTTCAACCTCTTATATTCTAAGTATACTCTGCTTTGCTAGGAGGCAGTTACTGAAGATGGTGTTAAAATGCTAAGGTAAATTTGATCTAAACTTTTTCTCATCTCACCATTCTGCTCATGTGTTTTACAGCCAATATTACTGCAGCTGCCTCTTTGCATTGACTGCAGGTGTCTTAAAGGAAAACAAAGTTCTGAGGGAATTCCCCCTTGAGACACATTGTACTCAATCAGAGCCTGGAGAAATTAGAAATGGCAAGTGAAAATGCAAAAAAACCCAGTGGAGGTGAAGACTGGACAGTTGCAGTGTACATGAACAAGCAAGTACTCACAGACATGGTTAGTGACTGTCACAAACGCAAAATGCAACTAAATGGCCAAATTTCCAGAGCTAAGACCTCTTTACTGAGTGCACACGGTTGCACACACTAAACTAGTTACACAGGCAGACTTTTGCCTGCACATAGCCATTGGGATACTCACCCTACTACCTAAAAGGCATTAATCATCATGGTAGAGGTCTAGAGTGTGATTTCAGGGAAATGAAATGCGAAAATTACTTGATCAGAACACATTAATTATTTTTTTAAGTTTGCCTTGAAGCAGAAAATTATGACAATAGCACTTTAGCTTTTCCTTGCTTATCTTAGTTCTAGAAATGAGATATATCTGCATCTGTAGAATTATATCCCAGATGTTTTAAGTTCTTTTATATACAAGAAAAATGGTATTGCAGTGAAAGTCTGCTGCAATAACGATTGTCTTTAGCGATGGGTTGGAGAACAAATGTGGGACACGTTTGCCTTTCCATCTGAATGAACTTCTCTTGCAGCTTTAAAAACTGCAACTTTGTGTAGTCCTTTTTTTTCTCTTTTAATCTTCTGGGAGCTATTGATGCCAATGGAAGATAAAGCTGTTAAAACTAGTGTAGCATATGACTCCAGAAATAAGGGGAGTAACCGACTTTAACACCGTAAAATATTTATGGTTAATTCTGCATGCTAGTTACTTTCAAACTTTGTGCTTGCTGTTCAATGCTCAACAGCAGTCTGAGTTACAATCCACTTAATGATATTAGAATATGGTAAACAAGCATTATTCTACGGTGAATATTTGAGCTCAACTGTGTGCTTAAATTTGGAGTTCTTGTCATTAGAACTGACTGAGCGGGTGCTAAGCAAGTTTCTGCCCCTCCACTACAGCCTTATTTTCACATTAAAATGAAGCTGTCTGTTATAATGCCCTGGTGATGATTTTCACAAGCCAGTTTGGGGACATGGGAGATGTCAGGCAGTCAGAATTGGGGAAGGGGTTGTTCTCAGCAGGGAGAGATGGGTAGCAGCCAGCACCAGTAGCTTGATCAAAGCAGGTCTGTGTGTTCACTGGTGTGACCCTGGGACCCTTAGACTTCGTACCAAACCTTCTCCTGAGAGTTGTTGAGTCATGTACAAGCTATCCAACAGCAATCACACAGACGGAAAGTTTCTTCACAGTGGAGTTATCTGGAGAAATTTTTTTATTTTAGCAATGTTTGGGGCTTCTCTAATGTTTAGTCTGTGGGAAGGCCAATCAAAGGAAGTGCAGGCTGCAGTAACAGCATGGCTATGTTTGGGCAGTATCTGTGAAGTTTATTAAGGCTCAGGCAGTGCTTGTGGTGGAGAGAAAATGTTGGGTCTCAGTCTTTGTGGGGCTGAGCAGAGGCTGTCCACTAATGTAATGCCATTCTTTTTAAACTAGTAATTTTTTTGAGAAAAAGTACTAGAGAAAACAGGGAAGTCAAACACAGTTTATGCTCTAGAGAAATAGGATTGATTTTATCTCTATCATAACCATGTTGAATTTTACTGCATTTGTCTTAAGTGAGGTTCATCAAACATTCACTCTAGATACTGCATGGAAAGAAGTGTGTTTTTCTTCAAAAGTCTTTCTGACGTGCACTTTCTTGTTTGTGATTTTATAAGGTTTTGAATGTAATGTTCTTGGTTCAGATGGGATTTCTTTTTTTCTTTTCTCTTTTATGTTGTGGCCATGTGATCTCAGCTGGAGCCTGAGATGTGGCTATGATTGACAGCATCCCTTAAGCAAGGGACAGTGAGCGAGGAAAAACTGATTTCCTTCACGTTATTGTGTGATAATTAAAGCTGTAATCTAATTAACCTTCATTGCCATCATGTGGTTCTTCTGAGAAAACCATTTCTTAGTGGCATTCTCTTGCTTAATCAAAATTGCAAGGAAGTGGATAATTCTGGACTAGAACTTACCTGAACGGTTTTGAATATCCTTTTCTGTAGCACTGCCATGTGCCATCATCTTCATTACCTGTGGCATTACTGTTTTTTATGTATTTGTCATCTGAAATTTACATTGGAATTACATATTTACCTTGGAAACACAAAGCCATTTAAGTCCTCTGAAATTTTTATTCTTAGGAAGAGAGCTTTTTAATGCCTAAAATGGGTTGGAAGCATTGGAAATTTAGGAAACACATTTCAAGGAACTGGCTTACTACAACTGATCTCAGTAATGTGATTGTAGTGTAACTTGTCTTGCCATACCTTTCCTCTTACAGTTAACAGGATTCAAAATGATGTGAAGTTTCCCTTACTGAGGCCACTTCTATCTTCCTCCCTTTTTTTTCCCCCCAATGTTTTCTCAAGGATTTGAGGAGGCAGACATGGATTCATCTTTAATGACACCCTTTTTTCAGACTGCAGCATGCTGCTTTCTAATTTAGATGGCATTGCCAAAATCCTTCTTAGCAAAATTCTGAAGTGCCTGCTTTAGATTTAGTGTCAGTAGTCGGGAAAATGACTCAGAGGAACTCAACACCACAGATACTCAGCTTGGCAGAATTCAACACTGAGTATGCCAAAGCAGGAAGAAGAGAGTTTGAGGTACGTAGTGTTTAGGGGGAAGTGAAAGACGGAATAGAAAAGGGAACAAAATTGTATGAATATTACAATTGCGCATTTTCAAGTGATAGAAAAGATAGAGGACTTTTTTTTTTTTTTTTTTTTTTTTTTGTGGGCAAACAGATGGGAAAGCGATCATGAAATGCATGGTGTTGTCCTGTAACTAAGATGATCCTAGGCATATTCCTTTCTGTACAACAATGTAGATTCAGCTACGTAAAGTCTGTGACTTGTTTTTATTTTTATAAATAACAATATAAAATTATGTAGCAGAAAAAATCCCCAAGAAAACTCCCACAAAATGCTAGTGTTGCTTCCCACAAAATGCTAGTGTTGCTGCTTTTAGAAATGTAAATTCTAAAGAGGAATACATTGTGGTTTTGTTCTGTAAGTAATATTTAAATAGAAAACTATATGTCATTAACATCATCACACAATGGCACATTTCAACCTACCTGCTAAAGATGAGAAGAACAGAAGAGTTCAGCTGTCTATGAACTTTATAAAGTGAAATCACTATATACCATGACAGTGATACATTTGAACTCTGGAGTAGGATGATGCTGTAACCTTTTTTTCAGTCCAGTAATGCCAGAAGGAACCTTAAATATTCTACCCATTCTAACCTGCATTGAGCAAAGCTTTTAAACACATGCTCTGTAATAATCCTGCTATTTTAAATCCATAAGGATTTCTGTTAGTTCAGAAAATGAAAATAACACTGCAAGCACAAAGTGCAGCCTGAATCTGTCCTCAGTGTAGCAGGTGGAGCTGATAGAGCTCAGCTGACTTTGTTATGCTGTCTGACAAGATAGGCTGCCTCCAGGTAAGCCTGGCAGCCTAGGCTGAATAGGTTTTACTATTTATCCTGATGTCTTTCTTGTGGACTGATGTGAATACACTGATATAACAGGCCTAGTGTTAAACAATTTGGCTAACAGGCTCAGCACAGCTGAATCTTTGTACTTAATCTCATGGGACTAAACATCTAATATTGAAGGTGCAAAAGTGTAAGAAAAAATATTTGTAGGCAAAAATCTACCTCATAAGAATTATACAATGCCAAACACTCAAATACAGTTCTACATATTTTGCTTATTGCATCCTGACTTGTAAGAATCAAGTTCTACTCTACCCTACTGAGGAAAAGGAGTAAATTTCCCTGTGAGCTAAACTGATGGAACATATTATCTGATGGACTTTTTTTAACCATCTCCCATTTTTTTATAAAATGAGGGTATTTTATACTTGTATGACATTCTTGTATATTCAGATGTTTGTGATTTATCTTTAGTGGCTTGTGGTATACCAATTTAAAAATTAGATTTAAAATTTAAATTAGATTTTAAAAGGAAGCATTTGATAACTGTTTACATATCTTTAGAACTAGAAGTGGTGTTGGGTAGCTGTCACAATGGGAAATTTTCAAATATGTTAGATATCTGATGTGCTTTGTAAATTTTCAAAATTTTCTCTAAACAAGTTTAATTCTTGTAGCTTTAGCATGTGGCTAATCTTTCTTTGCTTCTTGCCTCTGTCAGGGAGATCTGCTGTAATCAAAAAGCAAAGCAAAGAAAAACTGGAAAATCTCTTAAATGATTTTTAAAATCTGAACACATGGGAGGAATGTGCTGTTTTCCTTTAATTATTATGGTTAATGAAAGTTAAATTGTTGAGAAAACTTGTAGCTTTAGATGCTCAGATTTCTATCTGTATTCTAGTAAATCAGTATTATGGGCTTGTCTTCCATTGGTCTTTAGCATTAGTAAGATATTTCTAAAAGACCACGTCAGCCTGTTGAGTCCTTTCAACACCTGCTGTTTTGCTGTGGGAAACCAAAGTAATAGCCAAAGCATTCTTTCAGATCTGGGAGTATAATGGCTCTCTACAAATGCTGGTGTAGAAGAAACTTAAATTACACAAAAACCCCGGAAAAATCTGAATAGTGTCAGGAAGTGTTTAAATTTTTCTGCTGCAGCCTGTTTCTTATGAAACAGTGAGACCTAGCAGCAGCAGATCATTGGTAATCCATCAGCATTCATTGCTAGGGGCAATAACATGCTTTTGCTCTCCTGGTCGTAGCATTTTCATTTTCATTGCAACTTTCAGTGCACATTTCTAGGAACGAACAAAGATTTGCATGGTTACAGTGTTGCACATGAACTGACTTCTCTACAACAAGTGCTGCAAATAGGATTCCTTTTTTAGCAGTGATAGTTTCTTATTGTGAGGCTGACAATAAAAAATCAAATTCCTGCTAATTATGCCGAAAGTTTTAATAAGTAAGTTATTTATAGTTTCACACTAATAGTCTACTTCCTCAGTGATATAAATCAGCCTGATGCTTTTTAGGTGAGAATGTGTATTCTCACGTGACAAAATCATTGATTCACACCTACCCTTAAAAGAATTTTGTTCTCATGAAAGCCTAGCAAGGCAGAAGGCCTTTGTCTTGATAAATGCCTTGACACTGGGTTTGAAATGTTGGTCTACTGTGTTTCAAGGCTATCAAAAAGAAGCTTGTCTGATATTTAGTGGTTGTAGGCATGGTTTTCAAAACAAACCATTTGCAACAGATCTGGGAGGATGATGAGGGAAAGGGGAGAACTATTCCAAGATCTAGTATCAAAAATTAAGTCCTTAAGTTAATAAGAATGAAAACGTGTAATGTGACTTGGTTAGTGGAGTTTCTGAGTACCCCCCTGAGGGTACTTACCAAGCTCATTTGGATGCTGGAACTGACTCTCTGCCAAGCCTTAGCAATTTAGATGCCTTTACCTTAGTTTGGTTGGAGGAGTAATCCCATGTTTGACAAAAGCTAACAGGCAAAAACTGGTCATTTCATGCCAGCCCTGGCTGTGGTAGGCTAATAAAACTGGTCTGTTTGGATCTAGGAGTAGTGCAACCCATAATGAGGTGATGGGACGTTGGTAGGGATGCTAATCTTATTGAGACCTGGTATTTGAGAGAGCCCAAGGAATGCCCAAGGTTCCTCTTTTCTATATACTGCTACACTGCAATAGTACAAGAGAGAAAAGTTGACCTCCTTCTCACTTGCATATTAATGTATGAGCAGAAACACCATTTAATCACAGGAAAGAAAGCTCTACCCATTTTTCCAGACAGCCAATTGCTTCAGTATCCTTGTTCAAGCTGTAGTCAGTTGCTTATGGTTGTGGGGAAAAGGTTATGCTCACAGCAGTGCTTTAGTAGAAGTTATTTTTGGGAGAGGAGAGAGATCAGAAATTAACCTCATTCCTTGGTAGAGACTTCATAAAATATTTATTATAATTGCCTCAACAACTTATAAGGTCATGACCATTTTGGGTAAAATGAACAGCCTGTTTTCCAAAATGACACAATAGAATTAGGGCAGAGATTGGAATTGAGATTCCTTGCCCAAGCAGCAGGCCAAAGGCTACCCCAGGAAAGCTGGATAATTTTTAGTGGAAGAAAAATTTAATTTTTTTCTTTAAAAATGGTAAATGCACCATAGGAGGAAAACTGTTTCAGTGTTTAATATTTTTTCACCATTTGTTTGGAAAGTTTGCACTTCCTGCAGTTTAACTCAGTAAGTTCCAACTTGTAATTACAAGGTTTTGTATCCTTGTCAGCAAATGCAAAATGTCATATACCCTCAGTAACAGATCATTTTCTTCACATAATTCTGTGTCTCGTGATAACCAGTTTACAGCCTTCTCTTGGACAGTGGAAAAAGGACCTGAGTTGAAGCTTTTTCTGAGAGGTGTTAAAATTATTACTTATAAGCCCATACTTCTGTTATCTTGGAGAAACATTTATTTGCTTAACATTTAGCTATCCAACTTGGCAAGTGCTGATATGAAACAGGTCCTCTTATGTGTGTTCTGTATAACTTCTACAAAAGATTTCCCCTTCATTTGAATGTGATATGATTTGGGATATTTTATATTTTTAAAGAGTAAACAAAATTCTCCACATCATTATCTGTATTAATGAGAATGGTCTGCTATGTTTTTGAAATCATTGCTAAAAATATTTTGAGAGCCGCTCAAGACATCAACTCAGTGTCCTTATTACTTCATTATTTTCCATGATCTTGTCAATGTGGTAATTGTACTCTGTATATATGGATATGAGAAAACTTTGAGAAGTTTGGTTAAAAGAGCTCTGGAAAAAAATTCAGTTATTAAGTGAAACCACACAGAAGAGATTTCAACAATCTAGCAATTTGCTCTTTAGTGGGAGCTCCTGGTTGGGAGTAACTGGAGAACTTGTATTACTGCAATTGCAGCTTGCAATATTTATTTGAAAATTACAGTGTGTATTCTAAAAGCATGATACTGAAATCTTGCTCTCCTAGTTTTCTTAACAGTGTGAAATTTGTACTTTCAAATCCAATGATTGAGACAAACTCAGCATTAGAAGCATACAGTCAAACTAAATGTATTCGACTTAGAAACATAGTCAAGCTATGTCAAAGATGACATTTGCTCCTGTTTTTACTTTGTACTACAGCACATTTTCTATTTCCTTCATTCTTGGGAGAAAAGAGGCAGTGACTAATACACTGCTTCTGTAGGGCACATGATACCTGTTTAAATCTAAGCAGATGAACAATCTTACTGACATCAGTGGGACTATTTGTTAGCTGAAAAGAAATTGAATTTAATTTTGTAATACACTTTTTCCCTATAAAATATATTGTATCCTTCTTGATAGTTCTTATGTTTAATTTTTCTCACTTAAGGGTTTAAGACCAATCACTAAGGGAAAACTGAATAAAATTTGAAATTGAATTGTCTAAAAATGTCTTATGATGCAGTGTTTCAAATGCTTCCAGTCAGATTTTGGAACCCCATTTGCCTGAAGCTTGACATTATTAAAGCTGTTAATACTTTAAAGGTCTATGTTTATATGCTTAGTACATCAAGATGCTTTTGATAATGTGCTTTAACTGCTGAAAATAACTTCAGGTGGTGAGCTGTGTGCAAATTTTTCTTTTATTCATATATTTTTATCTCCTCCTAGGCCTCAGGAAACTCTTGGACAATAGTATTTCCTTTTTCTTATCATGGTGGGTTAGCGTTCAGCCCAAGTTCCAGGTATCCTTTGGAGGAGTATTTGGGGGAGACCAGGCTTTGGTGGTTGCAGGTGAATGCTTGCTTCTTTATACAGTTTGTCACAGTGGGAGTCAGGCAACTGTGATCTTGAAGTCCTCACACCCTCTTAAGCACTGAGGAAGTCTTAAGGCACCATGCTTGACAATTAGGTCTGGTTCTGATGCATAAATGACATCAGCTGGGCAGCTCTACAGACCTGGTGCTGTTTACGTAGCCATGCACTTATTTGTGGATACAGTGCGAGAAAATTCTCTTTGTACTTCTGTTTACTTTTACTTAAATTCCTGAAGATAATGTGAAATGTAGTAATTTGTGCTAGATGGACTACAAGGATAGATAAAGGAGTAATTTTCCATTTGTAGCAGATTAAATAAGGCTTTTGCTTCAGTCAAAACATATTGCAGCTGACTGTTATAATCAGACTATCTGACACTAGGAGAAAAATTTGAGCTCACCCAAAGACCTTGTCAGGTTGTCTTTATGAAATATAATTTTCAGTTTTTCTCAGTTGTTGAATGGTTTCAAAATTACAAAAACCTCATGGCTACGTCAAGCATACTGCACATTGAAAATTAAAGAAATCATTGCTATAATGCAATAGGGTGCTGCCATTCCTTTGAAATAAATAAGAAATTTGGTCAATGTGCAGTTAAAGAGTAGGAAAGGATATTTTGACAATTCTGTCTTGCAAATCAGTAAAATGTTCCTCTAAGGTTATTTAGATGAAAATGTCTGGTGGCACAGTCATATATTTGACTATGCAGTGTTCTGATTCTTGGGGTATTTTTCTTTCAAAAATTAGAAAGAACACCTGACTTCTCATATGTGCAGATTTATTATTTTCAAATTTTGACTGTGGCTATTGAATGTGTGCCTGCTTGGTTTCTCTTGGGTTTATAGCATTGTGGTTTCTTAATTAATGTCTCTTTTTCCTCCTGCCACACTTTCATGGTATATTCATGACAAATGGCTTGCAAAGTTATCAAAACTCTTTTGTGGATGTCTTTCATGGCAGAAAACAAGTCTGTGACTATATATTTTATAAAAAAATATATTAATTCTGAACTCCTGCTTCTTGCACAGTGAGCAGACAGTTTGCAAGTGACAGGTCTGTTGAATGGCTTTGCAAATAGAAAAAGATTTTCGAGTAAGTGAATAATTGCTTCATAGCACCTTTCATGTCAATGAAGGAGCCTTTTCATAGAATACTGTAATTTTTGGATCCAGTCTATATAGCCCATTTAATGCATTTAAAATATTGCAAGGGCATAATTTATTCTTGCCATATTCCTGTATTCCTTGACAATATCTCCCTTTAAAGTCATAATATCCTATTACCTGAAGTAGGTTCAAGTAGTAGAGGATCTTAATGTACTATTCAAGGTGTTTTTTGTCCTACAGGAACAGTGGGGCAATTATGTCAAAACCTTTTATCATTAGCAGTTGTAAGTTCTTTCTAAAACTGTTTTGGATTTAGTGATCTAAAAGATGAATCTGTCATCTCAAAGTGTCTCCCTGTTGACTGACCTTTTCTCTCTCCCAACCAAAAATTTGTGGGATTAGAGGAGGAGGAGAGAGTATTCAGAAGAAAGCTATTGCAGGATTTTCTCTTTTTACTTTAATTCATGTAAAGTATGATATATCCAACGTCACTTCTTATGCTATGACAGTCCTGCAGCTCTAGAGGTGACAAAAGCAGAGTGATTCTGGTGTGAAACAAAGCAGGATAGAGTCTAACTATACTGAATAAGAAAGGACAGGACAGAGCAGGATGGGATGCTGTGGTTTGTGATTGCACCATTTTGGTTGAAAATGAACAGGTTTTCTTTGAGAGTTCTGTGCAGCAACAGGGAAAAGAAACATTTTTAGGATTAGAAAATATAAATATTTTTGCAAAGACCAGGAGTTCATTCAACCTAATGAGGCTATATCACCTTTTAAATAAGTTTAAGTCTGGTGTTTCCTTTTAATACAGCTGAGTAGGCTTTTTGCAATACCAGGCCACTCTTTGGAGGTTGTCTTTTATTTACAGGAACCTTTCTCTAGTCCTACAAAATATTTTCTTATGGCCATAGGGGAATCCTATTTCTTGCCAATATAACCTACGTAATCTCTGCTGTGCCCTGTGGAGTTCCTTTGTATTTTTCAGGAACACATCAGAGGACAAATGCTGTTAGTCCCAGTATGTTTATGTCACTGACCAAGCTTTTAAAGGTAGTTCCACTGCAAGGAGCTGTTTAGGGAATTGTAGAAAAGATGTACAAAAAGATTAACATAAGCATAGCATTTTAAAATCAGCAGGTATACAGTTGTCAAGTTCTTGATATGGTTAATCATTTGGAGATGACTGAGAATAAGAATGTAGAGTTTGGATTGAATAGAAGCAGCAATTATACAAAAGAACTAAAAAACCCCACAGTTGCAAAAGCCTTGCCAGGCATTGGTTCCAAGGATCTGTTAATGAATTACTAAACTGAACTGTGGCCCTGAAAATAGATTTTTTTGGGGGTTTTTTTGAGTGAGAAAATGACACCTCTTGAATGATCTGGAATAATCGACTTCTAAAATATTGTGAGGATATTATGAAGATACTGTCTGATTTGTACATTTCTGCATCAATTGCATGGTTTAAAGTAAACATAGAGGCTCCTAATTACATCTTTGTGCAGCTGTCAGGCTACTTTTTTCTTTGTTTAGAGTTACGCTTTCGGTCTGTTATAGAACACCAATTGTTAGAGGTATAGACCTGGAGTGAAGGAAATAGCTTGAAATGCACCTAATTATCTGAAAATAATTAAATATGTGGTAAGGGGAATTTTTCTTGGGACTAGAATTGAGCAAAGGACTCACAGTGAAAATATTTTCCTAAATGTTATTCCCACCCCCCTCGCCCCCTCCCCCCCAAAAAAAAACCCCCAAACAACCCAGAAGTAAAACATTTGGAAAAAATTTATTAATATGAAGAATTAAATACTATAGTTCCATATTGCTTCTTTTAAAAAAACCCAGTAAGACACATTAAGCATGCAAGTATCTGAGAACCAAGGCATAGGCACACATTCTCATGCTCTGTACGCTGTCCCTTTTGCCTCTGTGAAGACTTACACAAGGAAGATACCAGTGTCTGAAATTGTATTGCTGTACACAAATACATGACTTTTGATTCTCCTAACCATAATATGAATTTATTTGCTGTAACCCTGAAATAATAAAATGAAATGTAGCCCAGCACAAATTTTGAGTAAGAGGAAAATAACACGGATAAGGTTTCTTGAGGAGACTGTAGTTGTACCATCAAGGGGAACAAAATTACCAGGGTGGTTCCATAGAGAAAAGAATGTCTTAGGCCCCCAAGGAGGTAGCTGGAGATCAAAGAGGATCCTTATCTTCACATAAAAGTCTCTCAGTGAGCGCAGGCAGACAAGCAAGTGAAGACCACCTGAGGGAGAGAGAATAATTACATGGGTATCAAGTTATGCTGCTTCTCCTTTAAAATGATGGAAGTTAGTAGAGTTCATGGGGATAAAAAAGTGTGAGAAAATTTTGCAAGCAGTCCTGCTAACTCTTACTTACTGGGGGAAATAAACCCACTTGTTTTTGGAGAGGCTTGAGTTACTGTGTCACTACAGAACTGTAATTTTTACATGAATGTTCAACTACGATTCTATGAACAAAGGTTGGAATTGTTTTGTATGTGGAATTCAATAAAAGATATAACCATAATTCCATGAACCCTCTGCCAGAAGAAGCCCTATATAGTTATTTAAAAACTAAAGTGTGGAATCCCAGGCTTGTCATGGATGGGAGTGCAAATATGCAGCTTCTTCTATAACTATATCATCCTTTAAACCCAGGTAACACAATGCTCACAAGGAGTTTGTTCATTCTAAAACTTTTAGAGAGGCCATGAAGAGTAACAGTGCACAAGGATTTAGGTTTAGAGTGAATGGAAAAGTTAAACTTTAGGCTAATATTTAACTAAATCCAGCCTGAGCTGGGTCTTCTTTCACAATGCATCTTAGATAGGAACATTTCAGCTGAAGTGAAAGCATTTCAGTTTCTTAGAGTTTTCTAATTTTTTTTTGGCTGAAAGAATTGTTTTATCTTTCTGGGAAAAAAAATCCATTTTCAGTTTAAAAGTCTGCATCCTTTTTCCAACAAGGATGAAAGCCTGCACTGAGACAGCAAGAAAGGTCAGGCCTTGCCCTGTAATTTCTCTTTGTAGTGTTTAGTTTTCCAATTACTCTCAGTAAATCTGAATTTTTTTTAGATGATCAGTAATATTTAATAGGAAAATATGAAATTTTACATACCACTGAAAGCATTTTACATTAAGATTTCTACCAAAGTTGTCAGACCAGCTGATGAGTTTACAATGCCCTTGATTCCATTAGACCTTCTTGATAGCATAACTCTAAACAGCATATTATTCAATAAGCTGCTTGTGCTACAAATTAATCTGTGGGATGCAGATATCAAACTGTGAGGAAGTTTATGGAATTGAGGATGAAGGATGCTGTGTTTTATATGTGCTAGTTCTGGCTTCCCAGCTATTGGGGCTTCAAATATATCTGGTTATTAAATTAGTGTGTGGTATTCATAACATTTGCTTTTTTAACCCTAATTACTGCACAAATCTCTGTTCTAATACCTCAGTTTTTCTATAAATAGAGGTATCCTATGGTTAAAACAGCAGATACAATGCTTGAACTAGAAATTTTTTTCTGCCTTAAAAGTGAAGATGAATAACTGACTTCAGGTTCCATCTAGTTGCTTAGATTTGTTCTGTAAATAATTAAGTCCTTTAGAATACTCTGTATCCTACACAAGCTTTAATTTCCTGAAAAAGACTTTTCTCTAATATTTTTTTGTTCTTCAGTGAGTTCTCTACATGATCCAAGAGATATAACAAGGAAATGGTGCATGTCATTTTTCTTCTTTAATAAAAAGTAAATTAGTGATACAAAAAGTACAGATATGTGTAGCAGAATATGTCAAAGATGCACCAGGTGAGAAATGTCCATAATCCATCAGGAAATGTTATGGCAGAATATACAGATACAGTTTGTAGTTGCACTCACAAATCCACAGGTAAACTTTGATAAAAAGTTTAAAGCAGGCAGGATTTGCAGACTTCTTGCCTGGAATGTGCCGCAGTACTGAGGCCCATAAAGACAATAAAACCTCTCCCTAGTGATTTCCTCCTCATCCCTGTTGCTTCATATATCATATTTTTAAAATTTTACAATCTGGAGCAAGTTTTCTGAAACTGAATGTTTGCAGTTCAGTTAGATTAATGCCTGAGGTAGCTTAAGGGATTCCCCTGCAAACATCATCTTGCTTGTCTTTTGCTGCATCTGTTCAGATTAGGAAAATGCTACACTCATTATAGGCTCTTACAGATATTTTTTTTTTGAGGTAGTAAAATCTCACTTGAATTGAGTATTTAAAATACCACTTAGCTGCTGAGAATATTTGGGTTCATTGCAGGGCAGACTTGGTCTGTCTTCTACAAGCTACAGAAGGGGTCAGACTCTTAGATGGTACAAAACAAAGTGCTTCACTGATTTCCATAGGGCTTTCATCACTAACTCCCACATTTCCTACCTGTCTCAGGTATTAAAAAGTATAAAAACCCCTCAAATTAACATACTTGTTTTTCAAACCCTTCCTCCCCAACCTCCAGCTTCTGTACTTGCTGCAATGGCAGTAAATCTTTTGTTAGGAGAATCATTTAAGTTCTTCAACGCAAGGTAATAAAACCCTTTCCAGAATTGCTCCAATATAACAAATGAGAAACTTCGTCCTAAGTAATTTAGCTCCATTCTACTTCTACAGAGATGGAGATATCAGCTGATAACCATGGAAATTTGAAAGAAGAATTTTGCTTGGAGTAGATGAAGACCTTAATTATAACCACGTAAAAAATGTTCAATTGCTTAAATTATCTTTGTGGTTTGGTGGTAGATGTTGTCAGAAGCCCAGTAGAAACTTCAGTAAGCAATTTTCCTCAAGTCATATAACATACATGAAAATTTTTCCTTCTGATTTTAAAATGGATTTTTCACTGGTTTCTGAGAGTTTTTTTAGAGGGATGAAAGTATGTGTGTTTGTTCATGTTCTCAGCTTGCTAAGTCTACACGGCACTGGTTACCTATCTATGTTTGCTTTTGTTGTGTTAATCCTGCTAGTCATTGTGTCCAGGACTTTCCCTGGCATAATTTTCCTCTGACAGCCATGAATTAACAAGTAAGAATGAGCAAACACATCTGATCTTGAGGCAGATAATCAGTCCTACTGTGAAATAGCTGGACAGTCTAGATGTTACTCTGTAGGCTGCAGTGTACCTCTGGGTACAGCTAAATTACACCATGGGTGATTGGAAATTGTCATGAGAAATGGAATGTCTCTCTGACACAAGTACATCTAGAGCTAAATAATGTGATCTGGAGAGCAACTATGGCATGCAGAATTGTATTTTGGATGATGCTTTTTGAGACAAAGTTGTTCTGAAGACTCTAAGTTCAATAATTTTGTTTTGTGCATTGGAAACATTCCTCTCAGTGTTGCTGTCTTCCCTGGTTCACAAAGCTGTCAAAAGGCAGAAGAAACTGGGTAGTTTCTTAATGACTTCTGAGGCTGCTGTATGTTGTGTACATATAGACACCTGTTCACACTTTTTATCAGTGAATTCTTGCATGAATTTTCAATACCATGGCACCAGAGTGCATGTTATCGCAGTCGTGTGTGCATGTCCTTATCTCAAAGCACTTTCTACCTTTGCTGTTTCTCATCACAATATGTAGTTAGCAGTGGAAGATGAGTGAGACAAGAGCTTTCTGGGCTCTTTTTTAGCTTTCCTGCGCTTCCAGTTGCAATTCTATGTATAGTATGTTTTTTTGCCTCTGCTGTGATATGGAAACATCCAAGACTACTTTTTTTTCGGTGGAAAGGAGTGTGTTGTCAACTACAAATGCAGTACCAAAAAACTACCAAATGAGAGAAGTTCTTGGGGCAGTTCAGAAATTGTAATTATTAAAAATAAAATGACTCATGCAGGTTTCTCATTTTTCACCCTGAGTATTGATGTACCCAGGATCATTTTTTCCCTGAATAGGTTGTAGAAAAAAAATTATTACTCTGACGTCTTAACAGGATACACAGAAGTTGCATTCTCCCTGGTGTGTCCTTGGTAATATTACTTACAAAAATATCCAATATTAACTTTAGAATAGCCAAGGACAGAAAATCAATGGTTTGTTTAGGAAACCATCCTAAAAGTCTTTGCTCTAAAAATATCTGGATTAGTCGGTCTAATGGTAATTCTTTTTTCTATAGTGTTGTAGAGTTCACTGTCAAAGTTTCCTTCCACTTTTTATATACCTTTTCTTCAGCTAGCTTTTTGATTGTTCTTCTAGTATCTTTTCCTAATGTTCTGTAATGTCTGTTTTCTGGTAGTAGAATTGTTCCTCGTGGATCACCTATGAGCAGTTTCTTATGAATTTTAACACTGAGCTACATTATTCTGGAACTGATTACACTGTCAGTGTTGCCTCACCACTCTGATTTGATTCCCTTGGTTGTGCGCACACAGACTGCAGTAATCTTCTTATGGTGCAAAGATGAGTCAAGCCTTTTTTTCATTGTCTGATGGAGATATTGGTGTCTCCTTTGCAATTGGTCTACTTGGCTTTATTTTTAAGGAAATAGTTAGCTATAACCACACAGTCATTCATGTGCTTAAACATCTGCAGTATCTTGGTATTAGCTTTGCTTCTCTCTCTTCTGAAGTATAAAGATTTGTAGTATTTGCAATACCATCCTTTCCCCCTTCCTCTCTCTCTTTAAGTTTGGGTTTAGTTTCTAGCTTTATTCTTTTCCACTTTTAGCAATAAATCCCTTCTCACAGATTCTCCTTGACCCTCAGCATTTTTCATTTATGGTCTTTCTAGTTTCTCCTTGACTGAACATCTTGTATTTTTTTAATTGCCTGGAGAACTTTAACCAAAATGCCATTTTTAATCTCATTTTCTGTTTCCAGCATGCATTTTAGTAATCCTCTTTTCTTATACTACTTGCAATTAATGTATCCCATTAGTGTCCCAGCCTATCAATGTGTCATTTGCTCAGAGGATTAATGTTGAAAAATGTATTAGCACTAATACAGAGTAAATGAGAGGGCTTCCTCTTATGCCTCTGACTTCAGCATGCTCACTGAAAATAAGAATGCTGCTTTACCTGAAGTCCTAACTAGAATGAGCATAAAACACAAATAAGGACTGCTTCTTAACAGATGGTTTCTCCAAGACATTAATTAAAACCTGTTCCCAGCAGTAGGCAATATTTTCCTTCAGTCTTTTGAGAATCCTCTTGTAGTTGTGAGTTATGTGCTTTATGATGACAGTCTTTGCTAAATAAGCCTGCAGAAGTAAAGGTTAGCTAATTATTGAAATAGTGCACTTAAGTAGCTTTATAGCTACTGTTTTGAAAGGAAAGAAGAGTACAAAAATAGATTTCTGGTGGTCTTGGACCTCTTCAGTTTTGACCAGGCCCTGACAGGAGTAAAATAAACCTTCAGAAGGATTATGCTCTGTTGCCTTGGAAAAATGCTTTCATGTGAAGAGGTCAGGTACCCAATGTACACCCTGGTGCATGCAGGTTTGAGTCAATTCTGTACCTTAGCAACTATACTACAAGATGTAAGAGTAATTTCTATTTCTTGGCCTAGACTGAAAATACACACACACATGTTCTTAAATGTCTCCTGTAGATCTAACAGGTGGATTTTGGATGCCAGTTGAAAGCAATAAATTAGCTTAATCCATACTTGGGAGTATTACTTGTGGCCATTGCTGTTTCCCCAAACTACAAGGACGATATACTATTTGTGAAATTGCTGTTTCTATGCTGGGCCAGCTATAGGCTGAAGTGTCAGGATTTCCACTACTCAGTATTCTATATTTATGTTCAGGAAGATCTTGAAATAGATATATTCTTTGCTAAGCCTTGCTATTGACAGAGTAAGTGTCTTCTTTAACAGGAGCAGGCCCTACTCCTGATATTGGCCTGGACTTTGCCAGAGTTTGAGTGGCATTTCACTGTCAACTTTGGGGCTCTTTTGATCAATACACCCGTGCAGCTTCAGTTTCATAAATTGTTGCTCTTACAGTTGTTTATTAATAAAATTAACTGGAATTGCATAAATTTTGTTAAAAATCTGCTATTGTACTTATAGATTTTAGAAAGGTAAGCTTCTTAATAAAGATACAGATTTTATTTGTAAAATATTTTTTTCATTTCTGCATTCTGTGGGAAAGGGGATCCACAGGCTGCTCAATCTTGCTCCCTGGGAAGAAGACAGATCAGAGGGGAATATCACCAAAGTGTATAAATAGTAGATGGCAGAAAATAAAGGAAGTGCTTTCAGGCTCTCCTTAGTTTTGTTCAGTGAGAGGAAGAAGGACAATGGACACTAACTGAAATTCCAGAGTTTCATAAGAAAAACTCTTTTTTACTTAACTGTGAAGGTGATCAAACATTGGAGCAAGTTACCCAGCTGATGTACCCTCCATCCTTGAAGAAATTCAAAACAGGACTGTACATAGTCTTGAGCAGCCTGTTGTGGCTGACTTTGGTTTAAGCAAGCAGTGTTAAAGTAGATGTGAGTAGATCTCCAGCTACCCCTTCCAAGTTTGGCATTTCTGTAATTGTACCTAGGATGTGGAGAGGACAATTGAATTGGATTTTATAGCTGATGAAACCTTAAAATCAATAAATAGATTAGAAAGCATTCACACAAATATTGGGAGTCAGGCTCCTGGTTTTGTAATAACTGAGTTCATTTTGTGACATCTGAGAGCCTTGGAGCATGAGGATGATTTTGTCTGCTGTTTCTGTTGCCTGCATGATCTCATTTATATTGGAAATAGGAAATAGTGGCTTCCTTTTGTCGTGTCTGTCTGTAAGACTTTTAACCTCAATCCTCAAAAATTGACCTAAATCCACTGGTTGTAAATGGTCTGTTCAGTGTCTTTAAAAAGAGTAAGTTGCTAACAGTTGATAGTATGGTGAATGTCAAGCAGTTGATACCTGAACATTTTGAAGACAGTTGAAACTGTAACCAAAAAGTTCAGTCAGGGTCTGAATCGTGTGTTTGCCTTATAACTTTATTCTTACATATAAGGATTAACAATGGGCAGATAGGAAGTTTCAACTCTAAGACTCGTCATTAGAGATTAACTAGCCTTCAAGCCATTTAAGTCAGCATGATTATTAGACCTGGATGGAAAATGAAAATATGAAAAATTAGGTAGTAAATCAGAAAGTTTGATTGTTTAAAATAGTTACTGATGTTATTAATTTATGGTTGGATCTCTTCCCAGATGGTATTGTTGAAAAAATTGTCATTTCTTCCTCTATTATGCAGAGAAAAGAAGATGTGCTATCCCTATAACTAAATTAAAAAGTACCTGCATTGAGGAAGGAATTCAGAGGAAGATTGAAGGGTGCTCATTCTTCCAAAGCTCATATGTCTTATATTTGCATGCTTTCACAGATGTTTGGCTGCAGCAGTATTTTGGCTGCAGCAGTACTTTGCAGAGTGTGACAGCATGAGAATAAATATTTCCATTTCTGAGATTCAAAACTGTCAGTTTTCTGTCAGTTATCAAGGCTTGAGACTTTGTCTTGTTTGCAAACATTTATTGCACAATTCTGAAATAAACTTGAAATGATTAAGAGCCTTGGTCTTCAGTGAATGCCGTGATGTATAATTTTTGGGGAGCAGATTTGTGCCTGTCTGGATTTCATGGACAAGTACCACTTTCCATATGTTTGGGAATTTGGACTTTTCTTATTATTCTACAGGCAAATCAATTCTTTCCAAGCTATTCCAACCACCAGTCTTAAAATTCACTAGACTGTGCAATTAAGGCATCTGGATCTTCTTCAGAACCAGAATGTGACACATTGCAGAAGTGCAGAACAGTCTGGATAATATTGTTGAATGTTTTTGTAGATGAGTTCTTAATTTTGTCAGTCAGCTTGTTATATTGAATAGAAGTATTTAGTGTGTTCATTTCTTATCTTGCAAAATGTCCTGCTGTATGTATGGTCCCACATTACTTAATAAAAAATAATCTTAAGCCAACCTTTATGTGCAGCTTGATATAGATCTTCCAATTGCCACTAACCATCTGATACAAAGATAGTGCTAAAATTTATGAAGCAAGCTGTTAACTTGCTGTTAAGGGTGTTAAGGCAATATCATTTCACATAGTTCAATTAGTGTTTTGTTGACATTAGGCAGTAATTGAAACAATTTGGAGGTTACTCTTAATGGTCAGTTATTGTCTAGTCTTAACTCATTGCTTGAACATGATTTGATATGATTTTCTGAAACCATACAGTATCCTTAAGTCACTGTGATTGTTCTTGCAGTTGTTACTTTTGATTGTTATTGCTACTATTCATTTGTTTAATTAGGCTTTGATTTTTTTTTCCTTAGAAATGTGAAATAACACCGTTTTCATTTTGGAGCTCTGTGTTTTTTTTATAATTTTTCCCTGCTTCCATTCAACTGTCCTTTGTTAAATCTGCTTTGACTATAGACCATTGCAACTTGCATAGGGCCTAAATTCAACACAAACGTGCTGGCTTTCAAAGAATACTAATTGTGATTTTTGGCCTGTTGTTTTCTTTGCACAGCCTTGAGGCTGTTTGTACATCACTGTTATGTACGTGCTCATAGGACCCTGCTGTCACACTCTGACTATTTCCACAATACTGGTTTTGGTTATTTTTCTCTCTACAGATGCAGTTAGGGTTTGGATCTCACAATGGAAGTTGTTCTACTTTTTCTCTGGTAATTGAAAGCCAGCACATCTTATGCCATTCACTAAATTGCAAAGCTGTTTCAAAGACCTTGCAGGACTTAAAAGTACCTGCAATCATTATTCTTCAGTGACAAATTAGAGTTCTTACTGACATCTTTTCAAATGTGTCTGGCAGTACAACCCAGGGGAGACTTCAGTCACTGGCTTTCCTTTGAACAAGGTTCTCTCATGATTGGTTTGAACACATCAGGGAAAAAAAGAAAGAAAGGGAATTGTCTAATTATTTTTCCTGGGTGCTGGTAAATTAACAAAAAGAGGGATTATTTAGGAAAAAATGGTGAAATGTATGTACCTAACTCCAAAAGTATAATCCTGGAAACCTGAAACTTGGTTATTGACTAACCCTGAAAGCACAAAGTCTGAATAGGAACTTCACTGATAATTTCGTGTATTTTTTTAATTGTGAGAAAGCACATCTAACACACAGCTTTACTTTCTTGGAATATCTCAAAAAGGCTGGAAAATTTTAATGTAAATCAAAGCTTATATTACTTACAGTCCTTATCAACTTGCGGTTGCTTGTTCTTGATTCCTTTTATCTGCTTATCTTGTGATTATGCTTTTAGGTTTTTTAAATACATGAACAGGCAGAAGTTGTGAAAATAGAGCTGAAAAATAAAGTAAAAATTAGTTCATGAAGAATGAACTAACTCATTTTACATTTTAGCAAACTGAAGCAATACTGCTTCCATGTATTTCAGCTATATAAAGCTTGTTCCCATCAAAGATATAGTGGGGTCTCATAGTTCCAGGGAAGCTCCCAGCCTAGCAAGAACAGTGCTCTGCTGGGGAATAAGCATGGGTCTAACAGAAATGAAGTTTTGATCTCAGTGCAGAAAAAGAGCTGCCCGTATTTCTAAAATGACATATGATAACCCTTTGCTTAGTCCCTGAATGAAGTATAGAAGATGGGAGCAAGTATGAGCCTGGGTACTCTGAGTGGAGGCAAGAACCGGGTGGTAACACCAAACCAGGATAAATAAGAGAATAAAGGTGGCATTTCCTTTTTATGTTTTCTTTTAGTTATTTCTTTGTTTACTGACTATTTGGATTCTATTTTAGGAATCCTGTTTCTGTAAACCATATAGGAAGCCTGAATGTCTGACATGAGATTTTTAGAGTGCTTAATGCTTACATAGAAATGTTACAAAAATTCATCTTCATGGTTCTAATTGATTTCTGGACCTTGCTGCAAAGGGTTCTATAGTAAAAACACTCATTTCACTGACATGCTGCCTTTTCTTAATTGAGATCAGGAAACCAAATGCTTCCAGAAAGTGGGATGCTGCAAGCCTATATTAAATTTGTCATTTATTTCTAGTGTGATGTTAAAAGCTTGTATTGACCTTCTCTACAAGGACTGATATTTAAATGGAAAACTAAACATTTAATGGCATTACTGAATTATCTAATGCGGAAAGATAATGGTTTCTATTATCTGCAGTCTTGATTACAGGAAAAGTTCTATCATTTTATATCTATTTACGATAAGAAGCAAACTCTGTTTTCTTCTCCTCCATTTTTTCCTGCTAAGTGAGAGGTGATTTTTTTTTTTTGCCAAAACTTTTTGATTGTCCTTTCTCTACTGGTCAACATTGATCAGAATTATTTTATGGGTAAACCTTGTATCAGCAGTTTCAAAGCAGCAGTTTGTATCCTTTGGTGTTTATTCCTTAACACATGCAGTGACAGAGAGAAAATACTTGATAGAGAACTTATAATTCCAGTAAAAGTAATAACAGTACTTAGCAGAATTTTATTTGAAGGTATTAATCTAAACCAGAGGATTTGTTTAGTGCTGGCCTACTAAGTTTGAGTCAGAATCAATATTGCACCTAGATCTCCTCAGTGCGAGTGTATTACCTTTTCTGCAATGTTTTTTCTTCTCTTAAACACATGTGTGCATGCCTGCATGTGTACAGACAGACACGTGTGCACAGACATGTTTGCATTTGAACTGCAATACAATTACCAGCATGTTGGATCATAAAGGTAAAAAATAATTCCTACAGCTATATAGTTTTTGAACATGAGACTGATATAGAGAAAACAGATGGAACAGAGACTTACTGCTTAGGCTCACTCTCTATTTCATACCTCCTGTGGAAAAATTGCATGTCTGCTTAGCTGTTGTAGCTATACAAAACCACAGCCACTGCTCATACAGCACAGAACATTTTCTGAATTGTGGAAGGGATGACAACCAGAAGACACATAACTTCTGAGGTCACAGTTTATAAGTTACAACTATTACATCTAGATTTTGGTCTTAAATTTCTGTTTTTAAAAATCAAAAATTTATGATTTTTGGTTGATCTGTAACAATTTATTTTCCATGTGCTATTCATTTACCTTCTAAGTCTATTCTCTCAGCCCTCTTACATAAATTTTCTGCTATAAACTGTTGTTATTTTATTAAGTAGGCATAAACAAATCTATTTATTAATTATTTTTATACCAAAATAATCTATAAAAATGCTACATTTATTGCTTATGGGCTTTTAACATATTACTTTTTTCAGAAAGGTATAGTGTCAGAGAAACCAGCCAATAACACCTCAAATGTTTTTAGAATTATGTATAACACTTAGAATGTAACAAGTTAAAAACTTGTAACTTTTAACAGTCAAAATTTTTAACTGTAAAAGTTTAAAACTATAAACAAGTTTTTAAGTTCTTCATATTCAAGCTGCTGTTAGATATAAATTCTTTCAGGTTTTGTCAAATGTAGTTTGATCTTTGTGACAAATGTGATGTAAATAGTTCTCAAGGGGGTTGAGAAATTTCCATGTCCTACTGCACTGTCACTGCAGACAGAACCTTCTCTATAGGTTCAGTAACTGTCAGTTACTGAACATTTTGTGAAGCTCTCCTGTATGTTTTATTATCTTCTAAAAGCCACACTTAACAAATCAGATTCTTCTTTTCTCTAGCCCCTTCATTAGTGATCTAAGCAAGCTGGAGAATTATGTCATCTTCATGAATATTTTCAATTATGTCTGTCCAATGTTCAGATCAAAAGTTGACTGTGTGGCTGTGTCAGTTTTTTGCCCTAAAGGGTGAGAGATCTGGATGAGCAATAACAGTCACTCTACTGGATGTAGGAAAAGTGAACCAAATATAAACCTTTCCATCTTTACTCTTTCTTTTCCATTTTATGTTGATGGGAGAGAGTGATATGTTGCTTCTGTTCTGAAACCTATGTGCACTTTTGCTTATAACTCTGGCAGCCACAACCATAGTCTAAAGTGGTTTGATGTGTGATGGATAGATGGGAAAAGGAAGAAATGCTTGGAAGATGTGACCATTCTCCTCTTTACAGAAAAAAAAGAGGCCCAAACTCTCCACAGTTGCCACAGACTTCATCTACAGCAGTTACCAAAGTCCTTAGAAATCTGAATCTTGGCTGTTTTCTCACATTATTGCAGGTGTAATCAGGCATTGGTGTTAATACTTCAGATGTCTGTGAACAATAATGTTGGCAAAATACAACAAACAGCACCTTGATTCCATGATCTGAGTACATTTGAATAAAGATCATCTAATCTTGCAGTCTAGTTACAGCACAAAAATCTTAGTACCTGTACAGCATAAAAAAAAAGAAAAAGAAAAAGGTATTTTTCAGATATCAAAGTAAAGCTTGAGGCTAAAGGACCTCTGGCTTATTTCCAATTTGCATCCATATGCCTTCCTGACTCTTACAATAAGAAACACTATATTCCTCCATCCCTGTGGCTCTCTTGTAATTTATTTACCTGGGGAAAATCTGTTTTTAGATGCAGCATCTGGATTTCAATGATTTCCTGCTCTTAGGCAGCTGAATTGACTGAACTAGAAAAAGGTTAAGTCGGTTGCCTGAGGTCGCATATTGAATGAATGCCTGAGCTTGGATTTAAGGTGAGATCTGGAGTATTCCCTCTTGTTTCTTTGCTACTTGCAGTAAATACTGATTTTTAAATGTCAGGTGTATTTGGGAATAATCAATCTGTGTTATATACAAGAAGGAAATTATAATGCTTAACCTGTTATTTGCCAAGTACATACATAGTTCTTGCAAATGTTATCTGTCAAAGCAGCTAGAAAGCAGGGAAATGGTATTTTACAGTTACAAAATTTGAACATATATAAAGCAATAAAAAGTACTATTAACTGGTAAATGAGGAGACACTTTTTTTAAACTTCGATAATTATTTATATTAACGGCAAATTTAGCACAATGCTATTATATATAATGCGTTATCCAAGGGAGAAGAAAATGTGTTCTTTATTCTTGTTCTCAATAATAAATTATACTGTGTGTGTCTTTATAGAAACTGAGTTAGAGGACCATGCATCTCTATGTAGCATTTTCCTGATATTCTGCTTGGAGAATCCATTTTTTAAAAAAATTAATCATCATGTAAGTTGTATATTAGAAGTTGCAGAAATTCACTCTCTACATCATTGTATTGCATAATTTTAGTTATGATTAAGAATATGGAAAAAGAAGGTTATCTCTATAGTTGATAAATATGAAGACTTTTATCATAGATTAAATATTTCTGAAGATGTTTTTCTGTTTCTTCTGTGAGCAAAGAACCCCAGATGTGTGTCTCTACAGAGATGCTTTACTCAGTTTGGGAAAAAGCATTGATACCGTCAACAGGACTCCTAATGTCTCAAATCAAGCTAATCTGAAGTACTCTCTCAAACTAAGAACTGAGCTAATTCTGGCTGTTCTGAATTTTTCTATTAAAAAGAGTACTGCCACAGTCCTGTGCAATTACAACTGCAGCTTCTAGATGGAGACAGGTCATCTAAAAAAGGACTCCCTTTTCTGGCTATTGTGAAGTTGTATAGTCATAAAGCACCTAGGAGAGTAGTTGAAATGACAATCCAGTCTAAATGGAGTAGTAATAATTATGCTCCCAACTCCTGAAATGAACTTCACAGTCGGTCAGCAATAGCACTTAACCATAATAGTTTAAACAGCTCCTGGGAGTGTTAAGAAGTCCTCTCCATCATGCCGAGGCTGAAAGAGAAAAGAAGCTGGGTCAGTCAGGCAGAGAGACACAGTTCAGTGAAACATAGCAGAAAGCATTGACAGGAATTATTCTGACCCATGACACGTTTTTATTTCCTTTACTTTCTAGAGATAATGAAAGGGACCCCTAGAAGGAATGTATGAGAAGTTTTATCTTCTCTTTTTGGCTGTAGAAACAGTGTCATGTTAGGAGTCCTATAAAAACAGAAATTGGCTGGAATGATTTAGGAAAGACAGAATATTGGTGAAATTAGGAGGGGCTTTTTTTTTTTCTTTTAAGAACCCACTACCTTGTTTATGGAACCTGTAAGAAAACAAAATTGTTTCTGTAGGAGACTCTCTGTTTTCACCACAAAATGTCCCCAGGAAGGATAAGAGTGCCCTCCTTGATTGTAGTGTCACAGGAGCACATGAGTAGGGAGCAAGGAAGAGATCCTGAAAGGAATATGAGATACAGCAAAGCATGGACAGGAAAAGCCAAGGCAGGGGCCTGGAGTTGATAGCAACAGGATCCGTGCAGCCTGTGAGACAGAATCCAACTGTTTCTCTGAGCTGGCATTTGGAATAAATAAACATTGAATTTGGAGACTGTCCCAACCATTTTTTATTTTATCCTATTATGCATGAGGAGGAAAGCAGTACGGTTTTCCTGCTGCCCTTATGCAGTGAGCCCACAGCCAGGTTAAGTTTTTATTGAGGTTCTGCTAAAGAATTGTAGCACGAAATAAACTCTTGCAGTCAGTAGTTAACTACCTTGCATAGGTTTAAAGTACAGAAAAGAATAAGTTTGCAAAAGTTAATGGCCAAGGTATTGATGGAATAGTTCAACTAGTCAGAAATAGACTTCTAAAATTCTGTATTATAGAAGGAAAAGCTTTTTTCATGGTCTCAGTATTTTTTATAAAACCGGTTTATGGTTTTTTGTTTGTTTGTTTGTTTGTTTTGGTGGCTTGTTTTGGTTTGGTTTTTTTTGGGGAACATCAAGTATATATGGAACTTCTTGATTTAATTGAAAATAGGCTTCCTTATTATCACCCTACTGAAAATTCTTGAATTTATAGGGAGGCTTTAAGTGAATAAGAGAACTAGTGCTTAAGTACAAAATATTCAGCTTGGCAGATCTAAATTACTATTAGGTCATTCATGAGAGCAATAAGTGTTTTCCCTGAATCTTCATTTGGACATAACTTGGAAATATTTGCACATCACCCTGTTTCAAATCTGCTATCCAGCAAAGACAGGAGATACCTTTTGTATGGATAAAGCTGGAAATTACATAGGCATAATAAAAAGCAAGGAGCAGAAAAAAAATAATTTCTGTTAATTTAAAATGCAAGTCAAGTTACAAAAAGAGGCGTTATTCAGATACTTCAAACACGTTTTCAGGCAGGTGTTTTAAGTGTATATGAATGTTGCATTGTTTTGAAATTGCAATTACTAAGCAATTACAAAACATTTTCTGCCTATATGCTGGCAAAACTAACTAATCCATAAAATGGTATTGACTTCAACTGTGTCTAGAATTGAACCCTTTTAAAAATTAAATTTTCAGCAAATACAGCATATAGATTCAAATACATTGTTTTTCCTCTAGTCTTTATTGGCTTTCTTTTGGTAAAGCTCCTTTTGAGGGCACATTTTTCAACTGCTATTTTTTTAAGTTTATTGCAAGTTTCAGACTTATTCAACAAGATCTCTATAGAAGTTGACTTAGAAAGAAGTCTCTTGCTTTGCTACCTCAAATGCACAAAACTCCATATGCTGTGTATACGCTCTGGAGGAGCAGCAGGCGTGGCTGGATATAACTCCTTGTAGGGAGTGTGTGCCTTATGAGCACAGGAGCACCAAGCTCTTGCAGGGCAGTGATGCACTTCTGAAATGAAGTGCAGTGGACAACAGTGCAGGCTGCAAAATGGACTTGAAAAATAGAAACGTATTTGTTAGCTTTCTGCTGTCATGGCTACAACACCAGCAATTATCAATTAATTTTTGGTTATGTTGGTGAAAACTAGTCCCGTAACTCAGAGCATGACCAAGCCCTAAGAAACTCCCCAGATCTGTTGTTTTGTTTTAGAGGTGTGATCTGTCCTGTAGTAGTCATGGCTCATATGAAAACCTTTGATAATATTTTCTATGAAGTGTAAGTGCTCTTTAGAAGTGTCTATTACTGCTTTCCTCTGAAATACTAGAGGAAAGCTTTCTTCTGGATTTTTCCTGCAGTACAGTGTTGCTTTGGTGAATTTCCATCTGTTTGTTAACTGGCACATGCCACCAACTGAAACATGCCTTTTGTCATAAAATGCACAGCTATGATTAAAAGCACTGTGCTGGAGGGGTAAAATATTTCACTGTCCTGCATAATACTAATAGAAATTAATGTATTTCCTTTCCATTGTCTGCTTTTGAAACTTTATTCTTATCTCTGTACTCTCACTTTAGTGTGTAATTAAACTTTTTAATTGCAACAGTGCATACCAGCACCTTGTTCCTTCTTCACTCTCTCACACCCTGCCTTTGAGAGCTGTTTTTATTGGTGATTTTTTGCAGCACACTAGGTATTTTAATGCTGTGCTTTGAATAGTCAAAAATTATTTTTCTTCAGGCTATTACAAGGCTAAACTTGTATTCCAGGCTTTGTGTGTATATCTGACTTGACAGAAGCAGGTTGGTTTATGGAATAATTTATTTATTCATCAATTAGTAACTATTAACGTAGTTCCAGCAGGTGGATTTAAGGACTCATTTTTTGATACACAGAGTTGAAGAAAAGTCTTTGCTTCAGAGAACTTAACCTTTAGGAGCCCCATGATATCTGTCTGCAAGATGTGCATTCTTATTCTAGCTTCTAATTCTGTTAAATTCTGCATTTGTTTTCTTGTTTATAAAACAGTGTTTTAGAAACAGGTCCCCTCTACGCAGGCTAGCAGTATCGGAGAGTTACTGCATTGTGATTTTTTTTTTTTTCGTAGTTATTTGAAACCACTCACCTAATTTAAATTTCCATCAATTCAAATTTTTCTCTTTCCCTTGAGCACACTTTTTCCATATTTTTCCTTCAAAGTACTATTAATACTTTATGATTATTCAGCAGAAAACTAAAAATGTCTCTTGAGCAACTCAGCCTGATTTAATTGGTTTTGGTGTATGGCAAGCTAAATTCAGATCTCCATTTATCAAACCCCAAGTCTCTCCTCCCTTCTAAAAGTTAGCAGTGCTCAGGTGAAAAAAAAATCACGAGACCAAAAAATCTATTTGAGACTGTGCATAAGAGATTTTGGAACATTCACAAGGTCACCTCAGCACAGGAATTAAAGGAAAGTTGGTGCTTCTATCTTTCCTCCCCCCCTCACTTGAGTGCTTCTCTAAGCCCCTAAACTCTTATTACTGACAGCTTTCCAGGTTTCTCTGAATTGGTTTGAAGTCATATTTTTACTTTTTTTTTCTAAATTTTTGCTTACATTGGAACAAAGGAAAAAGAGTAGGGGAGCGTATAAGACTATAAAATATTCTTTTCTTGTGTATCAAAGACAAACAGTGTATTCAGAGGGTCAAAGTTCCTCTTTTTCCTGAAGAATTTCAATTCCTAGGCCCCTTGGGGGATGTGCAATTGATCAACCATCACCTTAAACCCTTTGTTTTCTGTTGAAATTTAACATGTATTCCCACAGTTACTTTCCAACATCCCCTCTCCTTCCAACTCCTCTAAATGCTACCTGATGAGCTTTTCTTATGGTAGACTTCTCAAACTTCAGGACTGTTCAACTATTTCATTTCAATTTGCTTACATGCTTAAATAAAAGATCTGGCACTCATGTTTGTCTCGATCTTGGCTAAATGTCACAGTTTCAGAATTTGGACATTTTTAGATCAATTCTATGCTGTTACCCTCCCCCCCACCCCGCCCTCCACCACTGCTGGATCTCTTGGTTTATTTTTTCTCAAAGTGGATAGAAGGAAATGGCCCTCAGATCAAAGACTAAGAGAATTAGGAGTGTCCAGCCTGGAGAAGAGGAGGCTGTGGGGAGACTTAATTGTGACCTAGTATCTGAAGGAGCTTAAAAGAAGGATGAAACAAGACCATACAGGGCATGTAGTGAGGACAAGGTGGAATGGCTTCAAACTAAAGAGATTAGGTTTAAATCAGATGTTAGCAAGAAGTCCTCTGAGGGTAGTGAGGCACTGGAACAGGTTGCCTAGAGAAGCTGTGGCTGCCCCACTCTGGAAGTGTTCAAGGCCAGCTTGGATGGGGCTCTGAGCAACCTGGTCTAGAGGATGTTCCTGCCTACAGCAGGGGAGTTGGAACTAAATGATCTTAAAAGGTTCTTTCCAACCCAGGCCATTCTATGATGCTGTAATAAAGTAATTCCTTTGTGGTCTTCTGGGTTGCCTCAATAGTGTAGGAGAGAGGCAAAGTTTGGGCAATTCTTTTAGTCACATATGAAGTATAGAGTCATCTGTTAAGGGTGCTGATTGCCACCAGGGCTTCACCAAAAATAAACATTTTCAATGTTTGGTACAGTTTTTTGGGGGAGGTGACAAAATATTTAGAAAGCATGCCATTTATTTTGGGGTGTGAGTGTTTGGAAACTGCTTCATTTGAAGTTTGTAAGATCAAAAATGCTGACATGAATAACGGAGAAGTCAAACTAGCTGCTAACAGGTTGAGTCCAGGAGGTAGAAATAAATAAGAAACAATCTTTCTAGCCAAACCTCATGAGAACCCCTGAAGTGGGCTGGGGTGAGTATTTCCAGTTTCCACTTATATTGTGCTGTTTAGTTATATGTGGGACTGTGGTGTATGTTTCTCTCTGAAAATTTCAGGCCCAGCTGTTGTTTATGTAGCAAAGTCTGATGGAAGGATGGGGGAGACACAGGAGCAGCACTCCTGCATTTTTACACAATCTACCTTGACAATAATGCTTAGTTATGGCTAAGACACACCAGGCAAAAACAATCCTTGCAATGCCTGAATGTACAATAGAAGGAAGACAGAAAATACAAAAATGATAGAAATGATTCCTGGTATAATTAGAGGCCGCAGTGAAGTTGAGCAAAGAGTGAATCAGCCCTGAGCTTGGAGATAAACATACGTTCAGATTTCTGGGAGATTGTGGAAAATAACTGAAATGATTACTGGGGTAATATGTGGACCTGAAGGTAATTCTTAAGAGCTTCAGCTCATTAAGCCCATTTGTAGGAAGAATGGTATAGGAACACTGTCTTGAACTGAGTTACACAAATCAGAGATCTGTCCCAAGAACTGCTGTTTTGGCTAGTCATAAGATTGGAGGTGAGTGGGTGAGTTTAGCTCACTGAAACACTTTCCTACTCACATGCTGTGCTTGGTCTGTATGCCCAAGTTGGGTCTGCTCTACAGATGCCATATGGAATGCTGTAGTCAGGCTCTTGAGTGGGACAGGTACATCCCCATCCAGTAAAATGCTACTGAGGTGTTCAAGGACCAACAAACTCCTAGGGAAATGAAGAAGAGGATATTTGACTGAAGGTTGTAATTTCTGTGATCCCTGTGCCTGGTACAAACAGTATTCAGGGTAACTTGAGGATGCTGATGGGTAGGAATACCTGTACCAAGGTATGCTTTGTCAGCAGCCTTTAAAATGCCAACACCACCAAAATAGCCCCCATTTGCCTTTTTAGGTACTTAGGCATGGTTTAGAAAACCACTGCATCGCATATGTGTGCTTTGTAGAGCAGCTGTGGATATTCCTGTGTAGGTCAGAGACGCTCTTGAATAGTGCATCTTACAGAGAAAGCCTTTATGTCATTTAAAGTCTAATTTGGGGATCTGTGGTAATACTGGCTGGGGCTGGTGGGCAGTGGGGGCGGAGTTCATTAAGAGGTGATGTTAAGTCATCAAGTTATTAGTCATAATTTGTAAGACAGTAAAATTACAAGGCCTAATTCTAAAGACAGTGAAAGAACAAGAAAGAAAACAATTTTTAAGTCAATGAATAGACTTCTGTTCACATCAGAGTGGAAAGCTTAATTAACTGAGTGTTTTATGTCATTTTCAAAATCATCATACATACTCTGCTCAGTTGTACATCTGTTTTGTCAGTGCCAAGGGAATACTCAGGGCTCAGCTGATCACCATCTCTGGAGTGTTCCTATGCAGTAATTTTCTGTGTTACTTTTAATTAATAATAAAGACAATCATTAAAGAGTTTCATCTTAAATCCTTTGACTTGCAGGCTAAGGCATCCTGACTGACATCTCTAGGCTCTGCCTATCTTCTCCCTTTCAAGGCAGGGAGGAGGAGAATCACTTGCCTCTTTCTGCGGCAGAGTGAAGAGGAGAGACTGAATTGCCAAGGGTCTGTGCTCTGCTCTGCTCCTGCCTCCTGCTTTTGGGTACCTTAGCTCCAAAGGAGTCCCAGTCCACAGCCCCATTTGGATATATAAACAATATAACAAAAGCCTGATATGCTTTTAAAAAAGTTCAGTTATATAGGGAGAGCTAGTCCTTGCTGCCTACAGTCTAGATATTGACTTTAAATAGAGCTCCAAGCAAGAAAAACACTGCTCATAATAGCCTCAGGAAGTACTGACCTCAAAACACACCTGCACAACACAATCCTTCTCCTGGTTACTTTCTATTCTGAAGGCCAGTACCTCAGTGTTGCCTTATACCAGAGATATATTACTGCTTTCTATTGCTTTGTTTTCAGCTATTTTGCTCCTTTCAGTGATGGTGATATCTATTCCATGCCCATCAATTCTTACCTTACAGAACAAAGAAGTGCATGCAATGTCCTGCTGATCCTGGGCTATTTCATTAGTGGTTATGCACACCAGCTGTGCACAGCTGCAGTTCTAGAGTTCAGAGTTTACAGTAAAATTCTTCATAAAAAGAGCTCAGACAATAAGAGCAGAAAGAGCTGGGTTTGTTTAAAGTAGCTTGAAGAAGCTTGCCCTCTCAGTAGCACCCCCACCCCCACCTTGCCTTTGTCTATGACCTGATGCTTGCACTGATACCGAATTAACAGTATCAAATTTCTTACTGCAGACAAGGCCATAGTGATCAAGTGAATTAAATAGGTTTATAGTCCTGGGTGCACTGACTCCTCATGCTTAATTTTCATTCTAGGCAATTTCTTCAAGACTTCAAATACTCATGAAAAATCAATAGTCAAACTCTCTCTGTAGATGATTTAGAAATATACATGAATCTGGTAAGTGTATTTTAAGAAATTTGCTGAAGAAGTTACTGGGACATGACTCACTCCCCAGTTCACAATTATTGATGTAGATGTGGTTGAGGATAACATTTTAGTTTTAGGACCTAATAAAAATTTTAGGGAGTGAAAGAACTAGTAAAAAAATGTAGAGATATTCTCAATGCAAAATCCTCTCTGGCAACATGACATAAAGCTATATCTCTCTTAATCCAGAAACTCACTGCACTTGAAGGGACCTGACATACAACACTTGGCTTATTTGTTGGGTTCACCTGTTGTTGAGAATGCCTAGTAATGTCTGCAGCAAAAATGGCTTGCACATATGGCTTCATTCATGAACTTTGTCCTTAGAGTAAGACTGATTAGAGACCTCATTGTACTTATTAAATAAGGCTTAAATATTTAAATTGCTCTTCTCTTGCAGATAATCCAAACAATCCAGATATTTCATTTAGTATATGGTTTTACCTATAATTTAATTACAAACAAAAAATTATATTTTGAAAAGTTAGAAAAGGAGGCAGTTCTTCCCAAAGGGTCCAATTAATTTTCAATTACTATTTTGCAGATCTTATTGTTGAGGGGATGGAGACATGTAATCTGTCACAGGCCAAGAGGAATATGTATTTGTTTCTGATACTATAGGAATATAGGGGACTCTGCTCTGCCAATACTTTATGGTAAAATTACATCTTAATTTAACTTCTTGGAGCTGGTTTGTGTGCTCACACTTAGAGTATTTTATAAGTATCTGAGAAGTTTAAGAAGGCTGTATTATAAGCTTATCTAAAATAGCTGTGGTCATACTGGTGGAAGACAAGGAAGGAGGTGCAAAAGAATTAGTGAATGATGAGTAGAAAAGAATGTTTCTGTCTATTCAAGTGAATTGTCACTGCATTCCTTCCTCACTCTATTCATCGGCCACAAAAAAGGCAAAAAGGTAATGGGAAAGAAAAAGGCAGGAAATAGTTAAAACACTGCTTTGCTGTGCTGTAATTGACTCAGCTGTATCATCTTATGTGGCTAACTTGTTATCACCATGGTAAAAGCATGAAGGTGGGTTGCGAAGAAGAAACTGCTGTTTCTGCATGGAAAAAAGCTATGGGCCAAACGGGCAAGTAAGGAATTGGCATCATATATTGGCACAGTGGACAGAGCAATAAGGGAGAGAAAATACTGGGAAAAAGATTTCGAAACAAGAGAACAACTTTTGAACTTTATATGCCTGGAAAGGGGGAGCAATGGTGTGAATGCAAGTGGAGTAGCACTTGAAACATCTGGGACTGGGAAAATGCACTGTGGAAGCTGCTATTTGAATTTTGTGGAGATAAGCTAAAAGAGAGTTGGAATTGTATACCGAAAATTTTGACAGAAAATTTTATACAGAAAATGTGAGTTTTAGACACATACCAAATACGGTCATGTTCTGGGTGTCTGAGGGAGTGGGTCAGGGATGTCAAAGGTCCTTGCACTTGAATGGCAGGCAGGAAAGTCAGTGAAGTTATCAGAAATGAGAGAGTATATACAGTAGATGGAGTGTAAGAAGAAGGTAAATACTTCAAATGAGACCAGACTCAAGAAGATTGTGTTTGTGAAATAGCTGAAATGCAGAGCAGGAGAATTGGAAAAGTAGTTCTTCAAGTGGCCACTTATAAGGAATGCAGGAAGGTAAGTATCAGCAGTCTGGGTGCCTTAGACTAACACTTAGTGATACTGTTTGAAGTGACCCCTTCAGTCTTTGGGTCTTTCACGTCTGTCTAAGAGAGAGAATCTTCTCACAGTTTGTGCTCATTATGGTGCCAATGGTCAAAACTAATCCGTGGACTAATTATGTATGCAATTCAGAGACTGCAGGTAGTGTATGCTCAGAAGTGTGTAAACTATAATGCTAATAATAAAATACACATATTAGGCTGTTTT
Source organism: Phylloscopus collybita (assembly GCA_027886175.1). NCBI lineage: Eukaryota > Metazoa > Chordata > Aves > Passeriformes > Phylloscopidae > Phylloscopus > Phylloscopus collybita. The sequence goes on along the minus strand of JAJNNQ010000009.1, from coordinate 35,910,552 downwards.
CCCCACTTATGTCACCAGTCCCAAGAAACTTAAACTGCTCTCAAAAGCCACCAAGCACAGCATTGCAGTGGTGTTCACAGAAGGAGATGTTTTGCAGAAGTCACAGAATTAAGCAAGATTTTGTCTTGATTTTTGCTGAAATAATTTAATTCAAAGCCACAGTTCATTCCTGTGGCATAGAGCATTATTTCTTTTTCTGAGGTTGGTGATACTTATTCCCTTGTAGTATATATTTTTCTTGCTGTCTTTAAACTTCATTAATTTGTCACAGATTTTGCCATTGTACTGCTATACTAACTACCTTTCCTCACAAAATGCATGAATCTACTTATTTTCCTAAGTGGTGGTGCATAGGGAAATTAAATGAGTTAACATATTCAACTTTAGCTAGGTGACTGGGCCTCAAAAAAAGTCTCAATGAGTGTCAGTCAATTGGTTGGGTTAGAGAAGCCTGCAGCCACTGACTTAATCAAGAAATCATTATCTCAATGCACAGAGATTGGGGGGAGGGGGGCGGGCAGTGGCAGGGTTTCAGATTTTTTAGTGCTACCATTATGGTATTTAGGACACTATGAATTTATACAACTTTAGGGAGAAAGTATAAAAATTTTCCTGCTAAAAAAACCCGATAGTCTGTTAGGTCTGAAGCTGTAGGTCTGCTGGTGGTCACTGTAGGTTGCTTCATGAAGGGTAACTCAACGCTCTACAATAATGAATCCACTGTAATTGGAAGTTGATGATCCTTGAGGGGGAAAAATGTGTGCAGTATGTTCTTTAGATCTTATTTCTAATCTTTTGGGCTCCTTGCAGATGGTGAGAATTGTGAAGTATTGTTGCAATGTTTTTCAGCACAGCTTCTGTAAATTAATCTGGTGCTCAAAACTAAAGCACTTGTCCCACTAAGCCGTACTCTTCAAAATAGCATCTTGCAGCTGTTTTTGATGATTTTGCCTGGAGTGGAAGCAGAGGTGTGTGATGGTTTCAGCTGGGGTAGAGTTAATTTTCATCGCAGTGGCTGGCATGGGGCTGTGTTTTGGATTTGTGCTGAACACAGGGCTGATACTGGGGAGATGTTTTTGTTATTGCTGAGCAGGGCTTGCACAGAGCCAAAGACCTTTTCTGCTTCTGGTACTGCCAGGCTGGGGAGGAGACTGGGGGTGCATGGGGGGTTGGGAGGGGACACAGCCAGGATAGGTGACCCCAACTGACCAAAGGGATATTCCAGACCATGTGACATCATGCTCAGTATATAAAGTGGGGGGAAGAAGGAGGAAGAGGGGATATGTTTGGAGTGGTGGCACTTGTCTTTCCAAGTCACCATTACCTGTGATGGGGCCCTGCTCTCCTGGAGATAGCTGAGCATTGCCCTGCCATGGGAAGCAGTGAATTCATTCCTTGTTTGGCTTTGCTTGTGTGCTCAGCTTTTGATTTCCTTATTAAACTGTTTTTATCTCAGTCCATGAGTTCTCTGGCTTTTAAGCTTCCTATTCTCTCCCTAAACTTGTTTGTGGGGAGTGAGTGAGTGGCTGTGTGGGGCTTGGCTGCTGGCAGAGGACAAACACCATGTACATTGAAACCAAATTATTTGTGGAATGTCTGGCATAATGAATACCAGAACTTAGTTAAAAAGAACCTAACATTTTAAAGAAAAATATTTTTTTTTGCAAAATGAAATCTAACAGTTCTTCCAAGCCTGAATCAAACCCCAAGCATTTATCATCCGCAGTATAGTCTTTCTCCCCTGTAAATTCTCTTGATCTTCCTAAAGTGCAAAACATTGATAGATTAAAAATGGGCCTGTGTCCTAAACAGAAAGTGGAACTGAAGAGCACAGTAATAAAGGGAAGAAAGTAATGCCTCAGGTTATATGAAGAGCAACATGAAATGCCTGACAAAAAAAAAAGCTAAGAACTGGAAAAATTGTTTGAAGCAGAGCAAGAACAACAGAGGAGATATGAAAAAGGTGGGGAATGCAGGTAGAAACTTTAGTTTGTGTACAACTGAAATTGATACTTTATTTAGATGCTAACTATTTTGGTTTTTCTTGGGCAAAAATAAAGCGGTGCCAGCCAGAGTTTTGGCTTTATACACGTTGAAGATCAGAAAAGATACACTGAATGTCATTTAGGATCTTCACTTGTTAAACTCAGTTTTCCTGATTATCTTCTTCCAAGAGGTTTCTATCAATTTTACTGTATTTTAAACATTTTAACATTATCTTGAAGGAATGGTGCTTTGAATGAAAGATTTGTGATGATGGTATCTAATGTAATAAATGTTGTTTTGTAAGTTTACGCTTAGAGGGTCATATACTTGCAAGTTGCTTCACAAGTATTAACTTTTGAAAGGATTGTCAGGTTATTTCATCTCACAGGTATCCTAGGGACAAAATAATTTCACCATCAGAGAGGAAAAAAAAATCTGTATTTACGTGAGGTTTCTTCAGAGTTTTTCAGACAGAAGAGAGAGAACTCTTCACGAAAAGCACTTTGCTGTCATCATCTGTGAAATTGACTGATCCAATTTGGTCTCTGAAAATAGGAGAAAGCTGAAGATACCAGAAAAATTGGTTTTGTGCTGTGTAGTGGTGGTGCTCTTTGTTTGCAGATGGGGTTTTTTGGTAATTTTTTTTTTAATAAATGTTTCCCATGATTTGTAAGTTTTCTTAAAGATGCATAGTCATCCAAAATATTTCATAGCTAAGTAGTACTGAATGTTTGCCTTGAGGCTGGAACAGAGTATTGTCTAAACCCAAACTTCTTAAAAATGGAAGAAAAGAAGTAGTAATTAGATTCTAAAGATTGCGTACTAAATTCAAACTTTTTCTCAGACAAAGCCAAGAGCTTTCTATTTGTTATAAAATGTTACCTTGTTTATTGCATTTAATTGTTTTGGCAGTACCTGAATCCAGAGTGTGATTAGATATTGGCCATATCATTTTTTCATTGTTATTAAAAGGACATGTGTGAATCTGTTTGGTAATTCTGTAGTGTTTAAAATCCAGATTTCATACTGTCATGGGAAGGGTCATGCTTTTGCTTCATAACCAGACAGTGTATGTTTTCAATAAAAACTTATTTAGGAAAGTACAACATATTCATCCTTGATATTTAAGCAAATTCACATTGCAGAATGATTAATTGCATTCAGCCTTTTCATCCACTTCTAATTTTTCAGGGGACATAATTGGATGCAAATTGGCCAGTGTTAATCATTAGATATCGCTAATTAAAAACAGAAGCTGTAGGTAATGGTATGATTATTGGTAGAAATAAATGAAGCAGATCAGGTAACACTTTTCTTCAGGGACTCATGACTTGTGCCTGAGCCTCATTAAATTCCAACATGTGAAGGTGCCCTGCTGGTAGAGGCTGTAGGAGAGCTGTATTTATAAATAACTTAAAAGTAACATAGGAGGGCAGTGCCTGAAAAAGGAGGTGTGCAACATTCTTGTGGCTCAAGGACTTAGCAGTTTAATGAATTAGAAACTTTAAAAAAGCAATTTAATTAGGTTAAAACTGATTTTGCATAACAAAAAGCCAGTTGAAAGAGAAACAAAGGGCATTTATTTTCTGACAGTGTTTCTGAAGCACACTGAAATCCCACGTTCTGAAAATTCAGTGAGTACTTTTGTATCCAAAGAATTAATTTCATACTTTGTCTTTTAAAACTGACTGTGACGTTAAATGACTTGTACACTGACTAAACTGGAAGCTCGCTGAAAAAACCGATCATTCATTCAAATTGATAACTGTGTTTTGTGTGGGGATTCAGAGGAGATAATTTCCTCATGAAGAATCTTCTGACTTAGCTTTTAAATTACTTTCAAAATACACTGATGACCAATGGACCCTTTCAGTCCCATGCTTTGGGATATTTTTCCATCATAATCACCAAAGTTCATCAGGAATAAACATTACTAACCCTTGAAGGGATTCAGACAGTGGTGGAAAACACCTCTTACATGATTCAAAATACTGATACCGAAAGAAAGATATTAATCATAGGTACTGCACACTGTTCAGTCTTACAGACAGAATTAGTGAATTAGGCCTTTTTTGGGGGGGGGGGTGGGGGGAAAGAGCCATGAATGAAAATGTTTTAATTTTCACTATTCCTTGCAGTTCCCCACTGATGCAATGTTCACTATTGATGCAGGCAGGGACTTGGAGCTAAGATCCCAGTTTTCCGGGGGCATGAATTCTGTCCAGCAGCTTTGCTCTGGCACTGGTCTTTTCTGTCTGCCAGCTGGAGTGAAGGACCTGCAGAGATGGCAATGCCTCAGGCCTTTGGAGGCAGAGGATGGAGCTGGAGAATTAGCACCTAAGCTTAGAGCTGTGCATACCATGCATTTACATGTGTACCACATTTTATCTTTTTGATAATAGCTGTTCTTATATAAACTTAGAGTGGCAACTACTACTGTAAAATCAACATCACATCACCACTCCTCCGCAAACATAAATAATGGCTTCAGCATAAAAAAGCAGAAAACTGTATCCTCTTTGTCCCTCCCGGCAAGCCTGTCTATTGAACCCTGCCCACAGGCAGACTTCTCTGCCTGTGAAGAAAACCAGTTTTTAATTTTTATTTCAAGTTAAAGACAATAGGTAAAAATGCACTGTTGAAGTGAATACTGATGAGTTCTTCAACATGCAAACTCAGTACTGTCAATGTAACAAAACATTTCCAGTGTAAACAAAGCTGCTAGTGTGTTTTATATCTAGATGGTCAATGTAACAGCTGCCACTGTTCAGGTGACAGTCTAAAGTTAAACAGGCTAATCAGTCAATCCATCATCATTAGAAATCAATGGAAAGGCTTCCAATGGCTTAGTGAATAACTTCATCAACTGTCATTGTAGCAAATGTTCTTGACCTGTGCATCCAGAACAGCAAAATAATGAGCACTAACAGCACCTTTTCAAGCACATCTGGGCTCTTCTCATTGTACAAAAGACTTACTGAGTGGAGAATAAGATTCTGGGTGCCTCCTCTGAAACACTGCCAGTCTGCATATACCAAGCTGGGAAAGGTAAGTAGTAGTTCCTTTAGTTGTGAGATCATTGAACAGGTGGGCAGTCATGTGTTTGGTTTTCCAAGCAGGAACCTAGGTAAATCTCACACTGATTGAATGAGGTTTCATAAACCTATTTTGCCTGCTGTTGTTGCTCTGGGTTATATAGAACTGTTGAACAAGCAGTAGAGTCACCCAATGCATGTTTCAGATCTCTGTTGTTTCTATGACTTATGACTCTCTCCAATAAAAATAAAATATCCATTAATTAATTAATCCTTATTTTTGTGCTAATAATTATACATTGATTTTCTGTAACTTTGAAGAACATTATTCTGGGTTTTGCAGCTGATGACTAATAGTCACTAAAGTTTATTTGAAGTGGTTTTCTAAAATAAACAGCCAATTTCATGTCTGCTATGCCTTTGCACTGAGTAGGACATTATTTTCTTTCTCAAAGGCCAGAAGCTTGTATCATCCTGAGTGCTCAGCATCTTTGAGTTTTTCTGAAGAAAACTGCAGTGGCACTGTTGGTGGCACGAAACATTTAACACTGCTTGGATATGATGCATGGCTTTATGTACCTTGTCATTCTTGCTTAAAAATCATTAAGATGTATTATTATATCAGCATCATAAAGGGCCTACCTTGTCTTATTGTGACCTAAAAGTTGATGCATGCTGTTCAGTAGCAGGTCTGATTGATTTTTTTTCATGCACCCAACAGAGACTTTATTTACATTTTGTGAATTGTTAGAAGAACTCAGTTTTTTGTACTCGTATCATTAGTTCCTCAGTCACAGAATTTCAAACTTGTTCAGACCACAAGAGGGGGAAAAAAGAGATGATGCTAGTCTTATGTCAAATGTAATTTTTTCTTCTTCTCCTTCCTCCTTCCACTTTCGTCAGGACTTGTCTATGTCACAGACTGCACTGACTTTTTCTGACATTGCAATAGCTCAAGTCAAAAGAAGGTAGGGGAGCAAAAGAGCTGTGGAAAAGCACTAAAGCCCTAAAGTGACCAGCAGCTGAGATCCTGCTATGTGAATTCTGCAGGTCCTGCTTTCAATGGGCTCTGCATTATTTCCTCTCTCCACCTAAACCAAGGATAGGGAGAAAGAAGGGAGTAGGCTTTTTTTCCTCCCAGATTCTTGTTTTTAATGTATTTGTAGTTGTATAATGTGATTGGTATGAATGTAAGTGTTGATGGAGTTAAATATATTGAAAACATATATTAAGAGAGGAAAAAATGTGGGGCCAACAGAATGTAAGTATCAAAATACATATTGTAAATGAAGCTAACATTTCAATGTTAATAGTCTAGCACATAGTTTGAACTGACTCAAAATGACAGATTACTGATGATTAGGTTAAAATCATGTTAAGTTTAGAGGCTTGAATCTTTTGATATTTTTTTCTGTAAATGATAATCTCAATATTGCACAGTCCATAGGCCTTCCAATTTTGTGAAAATGTCATGCTTTTGAAGTGCAAATAGCAGTGATTTCTTTGCTTTATCCACAGTAATTAAAACAGGGCTTCTTTGCCCTGCTGTATATGTATATCCTCTATTTTATCTTTCAGTAAATCTGTTTTACTGCAATAGCCTTGTAATTGGGAAGCTGTGCTTACCCCATGCCCTTTGTTCTTCTTTTTTGAAGATTTTAGTATTTAATGTTTGAGGTTGTTTCAGAACGCTGAAGTTTGTGTCTGTGGATAAATACGAGTGAGATTTCCAGCTTTAAAAAAGCAGCTTTTTGAACTATACTAACCACTTATAACGTTAAATTTATACACTATTAAATACTCAATATATGTAGTCTTAATTAGCAGAAATGGTAACCCAGGTGTTCTGTTCTGATTTCTTGTAAACTGCTGTTTAAGCTCCTGTAGATTTCATACTTTTGACAGACACAATATCAGGTGAAATATTTCATGAGATTGTGAATTTATTTCTTCTTTTGCTTATCTTTTTAAACAAAGCTCCCTTTTTTATATGTCACCAAAATTAAGCTAGCTGTATCTAATTTCAGACATGAACCAGCATGACCTATTTTCCATACAAATTTAATCCAGTGTAGTGTATATTATCCTTGACTCAGAATAGCATAACAAAATAAGCCATCAAAAATTTCCATTATGAATAAAATAGCTGCTAGATAAGATAAATATTCAAGATGACAGCGGAAATTAAAATTTTATAATTGGCCTTCTTCAATTAAATTCTAAATTGAGAAGGAGTTTCTTCCCATTCCATCTATTCTTCATAAGACACCATTTATTACATCTTTGTGTAACTTGTAGAGGGGAAAATTCATTAAAGGAGTTTTTTTTTTTTTTATAAAGGATTATTATGATGCAAATTGCTGCTTGTAGTATGTGGTGTACAATGCTGCTGAGAAAGAAGTTAATTAGAGGAATGGACAGCTCAGTGGACTATATATGAGAGAAGATGCCTTTTAATTGTAAGGAAGGCCAGTTTTAATCTGGCTGTGTCTTGGTGGTCTCATTTATTTTCCAGTAAAGACAAAAATCACCATATCTGATAAAAATGGTCATTGTTCATAACAGTAATCTTTTCCTGAATCCTTTTTTGTGGGGAGCATAGATTGATCAGTAATATGAAATAAACATTACATGACACGTCCTATGTAGTCAGAAAGTATCTTTGCTCTTTGAATGTGTAATAGGGAAACAAATAGGGAAACAAGAGCTTCCCAGCTCATGTTCAAAGAGGAATATTAGTGATAACGTAAACCCTAAAGAGAGGACACCATGTTTTATTTAGCAAGCTCTTTCCTGTGTTTTTAAGGACTCAGTCTTTTCTCCTTAGGTCCTGCATGTGCATAGAGCACAAATGACCTTTCATAGTTTTGTGCTTCTTGGTGGCAATTTTAGGGGTAAGCAAATCATAAGCATGAAAAAATCCTTGGGGAAAATGTGAGTGGAAAACTGGTTGGTACTGAAAGAAGTATATGGAGAGGCACTTCTCACATTTGGAATGAAGGCAGCTTTTTGACATGGGAACATGATGGAGAGGACAGATGCACACTGGAAAGGAATATAAGAAAACTGAGGCCAGGGGGAGCATACAAGGAGAAAAGTGAAGTTTCACCATACCAATCTACTAGAAATTATACTAGAAGACTGGATTACTAGGTAACCCTGTATTGTGGACAAGAAATGCAAAAATAGCTAATCCGGTGCCAGAGCTATGAATCTCTCTTGCTTTTTGATTTTCTAGAAATTCAAATTTTTAGTTTTGCATAAAGACTTTTCTATCTCCACCTCATCCATTACCTTCATCTCTCTCAGATGTGGAAATATGGAATATGTATCAGAAAGCACTAGCCACAGAAAAATATTGCAACTGTTTTTTGATGGAATGAAATAAGGTAGTAAATACTGAATAAATAAATCAAAAAGTGCAGTCAACGTAGCTGGGAGTTAGACATACTAAATGAGCTGTCTGAATTGTGATGCTCTCTTTGCATACTGTTTTGGCTGTGTTTGCCTGAGAATGTAGGTGCTTCAATGCAATGGTAAATGAAAACAGAGATTCTCAAGTTCTAACAGGCAAAGGGAGCTTGTAATGTAACTTACACTGATATGTCTTTTATCAGCAGTGACTCTTACATAATTTATTGTTCCCTTTATTTTTTCCAGGAAAGAAAAAAGCTTGCATACTCCTATCATATTAGATGTACATGCTTACTGAAAAATCTGTGCATCAATACTAATTAGTCATCTTTACTTACAGGCTTACTTACAAGACACTAAATTTCCTTTTCATCATGATGGTGTTCCTGCTGTCATTAAGGAAAAGTCTTAATGAAATGTGAACACTCCAGAGTGCTGGTCTACAGTGTCTTTGAGCAATGGCTCAGAGCATTACTGTGTGATGTCCCTGGAGCAAGCAAGGCAGTGAGGAGTTCCCTCTGCAGCTGGGGATGCTGTGAGCCCTGCTGTTACTCTGCTGGCTCTTGTGGGCCTGCTTCTGCTGCTGCACTTACATTTCTGAAACTGATTAAGACATGGTCTTATATATGTGGGACTGTACTACAGATATTACATAGTCTTACTATATTTGTGGTTCACTGGAAGACCATTAGCAAGGACATAGATTAGCAAAACAGAATTTTGCCCTGTTGGTTTTACAGTTCTTATGCTGCTCTGGATTTTGATGTACTCAGGACATAATTTCTTGGGATAATTTTTGAGATAGTACAAATATAGTTTGAACTGAGAAAGCAGAGATCTTTTCTCCTCACTAAGGAATATTCCTAGGACTGATATCTCTGACATGAAAATGCTGGAATTTTTTGTTGTTTGTTTCAAAAAGTAGCAAAAAGCACTCTCCCAGTTTAATAAACCTTATGAAAAATCCTGTTTTGAATGTACATCAAAAATTCATGCATTTACAGGTATTTGAAGTACACAGGTTTAAATATCCATTAAAAAAAAAGAAAAAATTTTGGCAGTCAGGTCTCTTTAAGACAGCCAAAGAGGTTTCCTGACATGTAGGGAAAAGAAATCCTCAATTTCTAGAACCGTTAGGGAAACTCTCTGCTTAATGATGACTGTTCTGGAAAGCTGTTAACGATACTGAAAAGAAGTTTGTCTTGGAAACTACTCTGTGATAGCAAATATAGCAGCACAATTTTGAGTATGCAGAGGTAGCTATGATTAATAATTTACATTGTTTTGATATGTATCCTACTCTTTTTATTTCCAGCGCAGTCTTACTGGTAGTGACAAGAAAGAAGTTAGATCCTAAGAAAAATAGCTAATTTAGACATTGCCAAACTCTGAAAAAATAGAGGAAGAGTTTATACTATTACAAGGAGAATGTAAGTTATTCATTAACAGTTTTAAAAATCTTTATCTCATTGCAAAATTGACTTGAAAGAGTAATAAAACACAAGAGCTTCCTGTGTTTTGTCTTCAGTACAATCATCTAGGCTTATTGTCAAAAACTTATAATTACTAGAGAGGGGATGCCTTGGCTGGAATAATCTGAAAACCCATGCTTGAGTGAACCCAGGAGACCAAGGAACTGAAGTAGTGAACCAGGTGCGTTAACAATGACAGGCCATCAAAGAGCAACACATTAATTATGTGTCAGTTTTGGGCCATCTGAATGAGATGCTGAAGGTTAGAACTGCATTGAGGTTTAGGCTCATGCTGTGAATACATAAGTCATAAATAAGTCTCTCCTGGCAGTGGTTGTCTGGTATGTCACAAAAGTGAAGGACTGACCCCAGGGAGCAAAGCAGAGAGCTTGCAGAGCTATGTGAGATCCTGCCTTTGCAGCTGTGCAGCACTACTGTAGTAACTTGCTAAGTGGGAGTGAGTAGTCTGTGGATGATATTGGGTTGATGTTCTTTGTCCTTTTGGAAGAACAGGCATGGAAATGTATTAATTGTTTAGGAATTTATATTTTATTTCATCTAATCTATTGCAAAATGTGGGCTGAGTTAGAATATTAGGAAGTGATGCTGATAGACAGTGGCTAAGACATGGCTAAAATCATTACTTCTCATTACTCCTGTCAAGTTACAGCAGTGGGTTGTCCATCCCTGCTCATTTCTAAAATTAGTCAGTAAAAATTGCTCTGCATTTTTGCTCTCTGAATGATGACTGAGTTTCAACCATGATTTTTAGGCTTCTAAGTCAGTGAAACAGAAACTTCTAAATGAGTCTGAGTGACTCAATAGTATTGTGTGTGCAACTTCTAAATGTGAATGACCTTCAAAATGCGAATGGGATGCAATAGCTGATGGATACTGCTTTTTTTAGATAATGACTCTTTTCTTCTTCCTGAATAGCACCTTCCAAAATTAGATTGCTCCCTGGTTAGTATATTGACAGAACATTTTTATATGCTTAAAGCTGAGAACGGCTAATATGTATAACAGCATTCATTTAATCATTTAACTAAATAATTATATCCTCAAGAAACAGCCTGATGTGATGACATGCCAAAGACAACACAAAGAACTTTAAAAATCTGCATTGATTTAATTAAATAAACACATTTAATATTTGCATATAGAGATTACATTATTTATAATTAACTTTCCAAATGATTTATTTTGCAGCCTTTCAATTTCCTCCATATCATTCTGTCTCATTGATAAGTCCAGTCACATTTGATGGCCGGAATCTGGCATTTAAATATGACCACAATAGACAGAATAATCATTCTTTAAAGAGCTTATTCTGAGTGACAGATTAAAAAAATCTTAAAATCAGTGCCACTTTTGCCTATAGCAGCCATCGATCTGGCCATTTTGAGGCCAAACAAACTTTATTACTATTTATTGTATTCTGATTAATTTTATCCACAGCTTAAGGAGAACTAAACTCTCTGGATGCCTTCTCATAGGAAGCAGTAGTCAGGAAACCTTACAGATAACAGAAAAAAAATCTGTTTTTCATGGTAACTGTCAGTGAAGGAGTAAATTCTTTTAAAGTTATTTAAATTTATAGCAAAGACCACATAATCTTATTTTATCATCACTCCATCTCACTACCTAGATACTTCTCTGCCTCCATCTCAGTTGTTGATATTTTCTTCTGACCTTCCTGAGAAATACAAAGGAGTTTTACTATGTGACTCTTCTACTTTTAGCATCTCTGTTCACTCAGCCTCTTCTCAAGCATGGAAAGTGTTGTGTGCTTCTTTCTTGTGAGTAGATTTCAGTAAAACCCATGTAAAAGTTGCTTTAAAGGTTACAGTACATGAGAATTGAATCTCTCCTTATCAAATTGCCTTTATCCTGCTTCATCCAGACATGTCCATCACCATTTTTTCCTACTGTTTGTTTCCATGATGTGGCCTAGTTGTCTGTTGTCAATCCATTTCCAAAAGGCAAGGATGGATGAAAGAGAATTGCTTGAGAAACGAGCCAGAAGAAGGGCATACAGAAAAGCAGAGGTGCTCTGGAGTCAGTGTTTCATCCTTTCACCCTCATTATGCACCACCTTGCTACTGAAATTATTAAAATTAGATGCTGTTTTTTTTCTGATTAATATTTCTTTTTGCCTGAATGGCCTTATGGCCATATAAACCTCATATTCAGTGTTCCTAAAGTGTTGATGTTAAGTATTGAGAAATACATGCTTTCAGGAGTAAATATAGAATGCAGAGGAGAATTATTTAAACACAGCCTTTAATATCTGGACTCAAGGTACAAGTTCTACATCAAAAGTCAAATCATGGTTTTGACCAGACATACATTTCCATAAGTTAATCAGAGAGTAAGCAAGTAAATGGCTAGTATGGATGCCTGGATGCTTTTGCCAGCAACTGTTGTCTCAAGAATTCTTAGTCCTTTTCATCAGCATTGTTTCTCTCCAGTTAAGTAGAATATAGGGTGCTGGTGGGCTGTTGTGAGTGGTGCCTCCCTATTATATGAGTTCTATTTTTGCTTAGTTGTGGTTTGAATCACAACACTGCTGGCATCTTGGTTACCTGTTTTGTGTGGGATTGAGCCACAAAGTGGTTACCATACATTAATATTATTAGACATAGTACTTAGTTCTATTTGCTTAGAAATCTAGCACTTTTTTTCTGAACTGAAACTACTTTTAACTTCAAATTGTATTATTTTTCTATTCTGCATCTCTATCCAAAGGTATATTCATTTCCTCTAGGTGTATCTGATAGCAATACGTTGCTGGGTGTGATGTGGTGCTTTTATAAATGTGGGTCCACTGATTGTATTGACATTAAAAAGAAGCGGAAAAAGTTATGCTGTTTTGACTGCCTAATGAAAAAATATTGGCACACTGGCTGCGGAAAAGCTTTGTGCTAACAAACAAATAAATAGCCTAACTGGATTGGGAAAATAGTCATGATTTAAAGGTTCAGTTTCACTGAAGTACTCTAAGTCTTTTGGAAGTGATGGAGCAATCTTGTGAGACCTAAATCTTATCTGTGATAGCTTCTATTCAGATATTTAGTGTGTGAAATACTCATCTTGTCAGAATCATGATGGATTCTATGATTTTTATGTAGAATGTTGCTGTAAGGAGCTGTATTTTTTGACTGTCAGGTAAAAGCATGGTAAATAAGCAAACTGATTTTGTAAAGCAACATCTGTTTGTTTTTAGGGCCTTATTCCCATAAAAGGCTCTGCAAAGTCATAAAAAGAGGTTAATTTGGGGTAGAACTTATTTCTCTTAATACAGCCCAAAGGCAATAATTAAACTTTTTCAAATGGAAAGAAATTCACTCAGAATAGTTATGGTAAATGAAATGTCCAGATGTGGATGAACGCATAGAATATGGCAAAATAGACTTGGCCAGGTTAAAATTGTACTGATACAAATATTTACATCAAACTTTGATCCAAGGTTTCTTATGTTTATTGTTTAGAAAATGGATTCATTTTTTACTCCGTCTCTTGAAATTTCTTCTATTTTTAAGCAAATACACTGAAGATGGATGTGCTTACTGAACAACTGTGTGGGGATTTCATGTTTGTGGAGGGTCTTCTGAACTTGCACAAGCTCCTTGGTATCTCCATATTCAGTTGATGTTCACAGATACACAGAAAAACAAGTTAAGTTTTCAATGACTGTAATTTCCATTACTCTTTCAGACTATGAAGAAAATGTTGTAGATTTAAATGTAGGCAAAGAATGAAGGGTATGATCCACACTCCAGGAAGTCAGTGGTATTTTTTTTTTTAGGAAGGCAATTTTCAATTAATTCAGGCCATGCATGAAAAACAGATGTAAAAGTTAAATGGGAATTGGTACTTTCAGGTTATTGGTAGCTTGCTCTCACTGAATCCCACGTCAATGAACTCTAGCACCGTTCCCAAGTACTTGCATGATGAGCTATTTTACCATTGTTTATCAGTCTGGTGTTACTATTTCTCGCGTTTTCCATATGATAATGAGATAATGAAAAATAATTCCTCATGTGGGCCATATGTGAGAAACTGTAGCATAAAGTCCTACTAAAAGAGTCCTGTTAAATTAAAATTACAGTTACATTACCATACATCAGATATTATGTCTTCGTAGCAAATGGGAAACCAGCTCTATTAGTGCATATACTCTACTTTTTCTTGATGACAGTAGTAAAATGCATTCAGAATCATATGAACCTCTGACTTCAAGCCTAAGGCATGTGACCAGTATACCAACCTGCTGTTTTCTAGAAATTAAGTGTATGGTAAATCCCTGAAGCGTTTCACATCCACCATTTCCTTTGACAGTCTTTCACAGGACTTCACTGATTAATTGTCAGACTGAGTATGCTTGAACTAAGTCATTAATTTTGTCTGAAAAGGTATCATTCCAGAGCACTTTCTCTAGCAAGATGATATTGCCTGCATTATTAAATACTTTCCCTAGTGCCTGTCACACATAAACCCTCTGCTCCCTAAGCGCAGATCCCTTCTATTTACCTGCCGTTCACGGACAGAGACAATAAACCAAGACAAGATTTTGTACTTCAGGTGTCCTTTGATGAAACAATTTGTTTTTCCAAATCTAAAAGAGAAGTAAATTATGAAATTTGGGTACTTTGAAGGTTTTATTGTATTAGAAGTGCTCATACTTAACTTTTTGCATTCAAGTTTTTGCATAATTTAAGCAGAATTCCCCATTTTCCCTGAAGGATCTCCCAGGCCTCTTAACTGTGGCTGACAATGATGAAGTGAGTAGGAAGAATGGAGACATACTGAAGAGAGAGGGAGATGAAATGTAGTTATTTTTGCTATAAAAAAAATCATAGCATATTAGAGAAGTTTGGCAAATAGTTTATTTTCATTTTAATTTAGAGTATAAATAAAGGTTTTGTTCTACTGGCATGCACATACCTTAATTTATCTGGTGTGATCTTACATGAAGTAATAAACTGTTGAGGCACTTTTTATGAGCATATTGACAGACTAATATAAACTTTTACATTCAACAGAAGAAAGAAGGATCCTGAGACTTATTCATTTAAGGAGTGTTCCCTGCCCAATTGTTTGCCTGAATGGATCCATATTATTTAGATCTGGCTCACCAGATCTATGTCTTGTAGCTTCTTTTCCAGCTGCTGTACCATTTCTCTGCTGGGCTGGCTGGTCAGAATTGTGATTTGAAACACAAATCAGAGCATGCAGGAACTGTTTCTACCCCAGTTCTCTCTTGAGAGGTGAAGATGTGGAGTAGCACTAGTTTCACTGTGAAGAGAGGAGAAATCTTGCTGAACTCTCTCATCAAAAGCAGATTTATAAGCAATTTTTTTTTAGCTTTGGCTCACATTTGAGCCAATATGAAATGGGTTGAGAGGTTCAATGGAGGAACACCTACAGGTTTTGTGCTGTGCTTTGCACTTGTGATCACTGTGTCTCTGTGTGTAAGAAAGGACTTGTACATTAATTATAGCTCAAATAGACTAAATGTGGCCTTTTCCCTAGAAAGCTGAATGGGAATTTTATATTTTTTTAAATGTATACAGTCTATCCTAAATACATTTCCAAAGAGAGCAGCAGTAGGTGTGATTCCCTCTAAAAACCACCCAGTTTTAGTCTCATACTGAAAAAAGAAAACAAAAATTCAACATTGTAAAAGAAGTATAGGACATATAGTCTTGGCATATGTAACCCTTTATAAATGCAGTGTGTGTGATTTTAACCCTCTAGTTATGAACATCAGATCCCGAGGGAAATGTTGAAGACAAGAAGAAGATTTCAGTTTCTAAAAGCATAGAGAGATTTAATTTGAAAGATAATATAACTTCCTGGGGTAAATGTCTTTTAAATGGATGTACATGGAGCACATAGTACATGTTTGTGGAGCACACAGATCTGAATTAAAGCCTTTCCTTCAGTTTTCTCCAGGGGAAACTTGCTCTCAGTCACGAGGACTTCTATGGAAATCAGGCACAAATGGATTGAATGTCTGAAGTAACCCTCCTCAATTAGAGTTATGGATTATTTTGTACTGTTTTTCATTGCTGTCAGTAAAACTTGGGGGAAAAAAAGTATTTTTTGGCCTTCTACAAGCTAGGCATGGATTGCTTAGCTTTGACTGAAAGTATGGTTTGGGCAGCAAAACCACGCAGTGTGATGGCTGAGTAGGCAGGAATCCACCTTGGATTTTAAATTCTAGATTGTTTGCAGTGTTGGCTTTTGGAAACTTCCCCTCTGCTACTTTAAGTGTATAAATGGCAGACATTGAAAGCTGGTGATACTGGCAGAACAGGGAACATGAAATTTCTTGACAACAAAAGTGAATTTTCTTTAGAGCAGAAGTAGCCTTTAAAAAGATCGTAAAATGATGCCATGAACGTAATAATCCTTTAAATGTGATGAATAATTAAAAATAGCCAGTAATATATTAATCTAGACTACCTGGGAAATAATAAGGGGTATTTCATAAAAATGGAGATTCTTATAAGAAAGAGACATCACACAAAGACAGCAGTAGGGGGACTCCAAATAAGAGGAGTGGGTTGAGGAGGAGTATAGTTGATGGAAAAACAGAAGAGCTCTTGCCAAAGATAGGGAGAGCTGAAGAGCCACATGGAGTTAAACCGATCCCAGCTAACCTTTGAGTTTAGTTAACCTGTAAATGAAATTATCTATATTTGTCTCAGTAGGCCTGTGAGCTAAAATTATCAGGAGCTCTGAGGCTACTTTGCAGATACACTTATGTGGCTCTACTACTGCGCTCAAGCACTCACTTTTGGCCTCTGTAGAATATTTTATTGGGCTAAAATGGCTTCTACTGCAAGCCTTTGGCTTGTATGTGCTTCACTGACTCAGATAATTCAGTGAAGAGAAAAAGAAGTTAATTTTTATGAGTCAGTGATGGTGAAAAATATAACAAAATTAACCCATATTTAATTGTATCTTTTGAAGAAAGATTTTTTTTCCCCCCTAGAAAAAGCCTAGCAAGATGGAACACTAACGATTAACAAGCTGTTTGGTGTAGTGTGTACTCTAACATGCACATTATATGACTACATAACTACATAGAATATTTTTCAACCCATAGTCTTAGTATTTTACAGAAATTAACTGCAAAACTTCAGCTGAGTTTGAGATAGCTCTGACACTATTGCCAGGTTAAAATGAGGCGCATGTTCAACTTTGATACACATATTTTTTAAAATATTTTTTTATTATTATTTTAATGTTGTATTCTAAAAAGAAATAAAAGATCAGAGCAGAAAAGAAGGGTTATCATTGTGGGAGATTCCTGGCATGGGCAATTGGAAGGTACAGCTGGCAGTGGTAGAGCATTCTTTAAAACCTAAATAGTTTTCCACCTGCAGCACATGTTGATTTACAAGCACAGGCACAAAAAAAAAAGGTTGATTAAGGAATTTATTTTCATTCATTGTACCCTGTAGGCAAATGTCCTCAATATTTAACCACAAGATCGATGAAAGCAAATTGTTCACTGACAACCAGCTAGTTACTTTGCTTCAGGTGAAATACTGCTCTAAGTACTCTACCATTATGAGGACAGTTCTCTGTCTTTATTTTCCATTACTTTCTGCGTTTCTTTTCCTCCCTATTTTTATTACCTCTCCTTCAAGAGTCTCCTTACAAGATAAAACTGGAATTATGTGGAAATACAAACCAGCTAGTTGCTACAGAGTTATATATCAGTCAAACACCAGTAAGGAGCTGCATTTGTCAGTTTCATGTATGCTGATAACAATAATTTCAAAATAAAGTATAGGGCCCAGAGTGTACAAAAGTATTTTGGGAGGATCTATGTGCAGTCTCCCCAACAGGGCAGTGCTATTTGTGACACCATTTTATCCTTTGTTGGGCTAAAAATTTCCCAAGTATCACTACTAGCCAGTACTGGAGGGGGCATGGCCCCTGTAAAAACAATGTCCAAGGAGGTAATAGTTACAAGCATTTCCAAGGAAGTAATAGTTCTTTCTCAGAGCCATAAGGTCAAGTCTTATGTTCTGTATGATTTTATTCATAGAATGCAGGTAGTGATGAGAGACTCCTCTCTTGTCATATCCTGTAGGTAGTTAAGCAAAAGCTTAAGATCAGCTGCCTCAGCTTCCAGGACCTCTCCCGGCGCACCCTGATGTGTGCTGCGAGGCACTGCCGGGACCCACTGTGGGACAGGACCAGCTGTCTTGTGTCCATGCAGCACGCCCTCACCCAGCCAGGGTCATCCCGAAAGCAGACAAACGCTCACATGTCAGCAGAGAGGAGCCAGGAGCACTGGGCTTCTCTCAGGGCATCCCAGCTGGCCTTGCTCCACAACACGCTCTCATTTTAAGGCCCGCTAGTGCCCAGCTGCCAGAAATGCCTACCTTGTTCTCTCCAAGATGCACAGGAAGACCCAATGAGCAGGACATCTTGGAAGGCAAACCTTCCTTTTCTGAGGCCAGGGAACACACCAAGATCAGCCAAAACTCTCAGCACTGTCTGGCCCACAGAGCCCAATTCGGTGCTGGCCCTGAGCAAATGCAAGAGGCAAATACATGTTTCCAAGAGTTGAAACACAGCAGACAGGTCAGATGTGAAAAGTGTGTGTGTAAAGGCCTCTGAATTCACAGCTCTCAAAGAGAGTTTTGGGGCTCACAGCTGGACAGAGATGCTCCTGCTCACACCTCTGTCTAAAGGGGGGTAACACATCTTGCTGCATGCAGGTGCTTGGGATGGCCTCTGCAGGTCCAGGCGGATGCCAAACCTGCTCTTCACAGCCTTCTCCCTTCCCCTGCCCCTCTGCCAAGTGCACTGGACCTCAAGGACTGAAAGGACCACAGAGAACCAAAGGGGAACAGTTGCACCTACCTCACTGGGAGCTCCTTGGGAAGCACTTTCCTTGAGAAGCCCCTTTCCTCCAAAGGCATTTCCCCAAATGTGTAGCTTTGCTGGGGAACACCAACACCCTCTTAAGAAACCCTGGCACAGCTGAATTACTTCTGGTCCTTTCAGAACAGGCACTCCAGCTCCAGCTTGTATTCCCCCAAGAGCGTTTTCCAGGTGGAGGTTCAGACACGCAGCCCCAGGTCCTCTACACACACAAGCTGTCTGCTCCCTCTTCACCTGCCTCAACTCCTGCCTGCAGTCACAGCAGCAAAACCAGGCTGATCCCGGCCAGAGACCAGAGCCCTGCCCCCGCAGGACCATCTCGCCAGCACCTTCCAGGACTCTCCGTTGCGCACGCAGCGCTTCTCATGCCCACTCTCAACAGGCCTTGGAACAGAGAGCACAGCCTGGCTGGCTCTGCCATCAGCATGCCCCAAGCACAGGTGCAGGAAGAACCAGCAGCAGGGGCTTGCCATGGAATCCCTCACAGCTGAGTCCAGAGCACACTCAAGTTGGCTCCTCTAAAATCCAGGACCCTCAGGATGCTCAGCACATGCTTGAGCTCCACAGTCTTGCGGAACTGGCCCTTCAGCACAGGGGCCTTTCCAGCCTGATCTGCCCTCATTCCTCTGTGTGCACAAACTATGGCACAGGAGAGAGCGGCAGGAGGGGCCTGTGTGTCCCAGGGCTCTGGATTTACATTGCTTCAGCTCCACAGAGATGCAGATCAAAAGTGAACAAGCCAAACTGTTTATTCATGGAAGGCAAAGCAAAGGGATGAGCTGGGAGGGAAGAAAGGGGGAGGGAAGAAAGGGGATGGGCATGGTCTGAGGGCTGAAGAGATAGAGCTGTTAAAAGGGAGGATGAGTGGAGGGAAAAGAAGGCGATGGACAATGTGGCAGGCAGGGAGAGGGCTGAAGCCACGCGAGCTTCCCACAGGCTCTGCTGTGCCAATCATCAGCTGTGCCTGGAGCTCGAGCTGGTCTCCTCTGGTCTCCAGGTGGTCTCATCTTCGACCAGGTGGTACGTGGAGGAGGTCTTCTAAGGACACTGGTTCTTCTGAGCTAGCAGATGAATGTAGTTCTGCAGCTCGCCCCTCGAATGTCAGCTGAACAAAGCGGCTTATCAGAGAGGGGCTGTCGTCTTCTCTCAGGGCCTGAAGAGCTGGAAGAGAGAGAGGAACAGAGCCACGGTCAGAGCCCGCATCTGCGGCAATCCAAGGAGACCTTCCCGCCAAGGGCCATCCCACCCAGCTCTTGCCATGGCCGCAAGAGAGGAGGGGCCAAGGCGATTCGCCGCAAGATGCTGGCCACGAATCGCCCCCGCCCGCGTCCCTGAAACCTCTCCGTGCTCTGCCCACGCCACCCCTCGTCCGTTCACGCAGGGAGCGCAGCCCTCCGCAGCCGGGGCAGGAGTTGCAGCCCCGTGCCCAGGCATTGCGACTTCCCCCGACAGCCGCTGCCGACAGCCCGCTGCCCTCACTCACCCTCGCTGAGGGCCTGGAGCTCTTCCTTCTGCCCGATCAGGAGCACCCCGGCGATCCCTGGGAACACAGAACCTGTTACGGCCCCGGCGACACAGCTCCCTCCCAGCGGCGCTGCCAGCCTTGCGGCCACACGCCCTTCTGCCCCGGCAGGGCTCAGCCCGGGCCCCGGCCGCATCCTGACGCCCAAGGAAGGGCACGGCAGCCAAAGGGCGGCAATGGCGCCCGAGGGCAGGCGCGGCTCCACGGCGCCGAGCGCGGATGCTGCTGCCGGGGCAGGGAGGGACCCCGGGCTCGTGGCTCACCAATGAACCTGACGGCCGCCTGTCGCAGGGGTTTCTGTGGGCTCTCCAGGTACGGCAGGGCCCTGTGAAGGTGCTCGGCCCCTCGGCTCTCGTCCTCCACCAGCTGGAGAGAGCGGCAGGAGGGAAGGGTTGGCGCGGGCTCAGCCCCTCGGCCGGGCGCTCCCTGCGCCCAGCCCTGGCCTGCCCTGCCCTGCCCGCACAGCCCCGAGGCCCGGCCAGCAGGCTCTGGAGGGGGAGAGGGCCGGGTGCTGCCCAAGGAGACGCGGTGCCACCCCGCAGCCCCGCTGGGCACCCGGCTCAGGGCCGCAGGAGCCTGGAGAAGAGCCCGCGCGGCCCAGGGAAGGGAGCGGCGTGTGGGGCGCAGGCTGGCGGCCCTGGGTGCCGTACTGGGCAGGGGCCACAGCTGCCAGCCCCACACACCGAGCACCGCGCTCAGGAGGCTTCTCCAGGCCATCCTTACCAGGCACTCGGCGAACTTCAACAGGTTCTTGTCCTTCAGCACCTGCTCGAGATTACTCCTCTCCAGGAACCCGGCCGCACAATGCAGTGTTTCTCGAGAGGCCTGGGGAGCAGCAGAGATGGGAGATGGCAGCGCAGCCCAGGGCACAGGACCTGCGTCCCTGTGCCAAGGCCAGGAGGAGGTTGCAACCCGGGAGGTGCCCGGGCAGGAGGCAGCCGAGCCCCCTCTCAGGGATGCACCAGCATCACACAAAACCTCACCTTTGCTACACGCTGGTTCACCTCGTGGGAGTGCAGGAAGAGTGGGAGCAGGCTCTCGCTCACAATTCTCTTCAGGGACTCTTTTCCCTCATGCACTACTGAGCCCATCACCTTTTGAAAAAGCTGGATGGAGAGCAGCTGTACATGGCTGTTGTCCTGAAGGAGAGGGAGAGAAAAAGTCCTCAGCACCAACTTCTCCAGCCCAGCTGGGCAAAAGCCTAAAAATCCACAGGGCACAAAGTTTCTGGGCAGCAGCCAGTGCCCGTGGCACAGAGCCTTACGTTTCCAAAGTGTGGCAGGAGTAGCTCAGCTAGCTTCGGGGCAGTCCTGCTGCCTATCAGGACGTCTTTGTCCTGGAGCACTTTGGTGAGCACAGAGAGGGACATGCCAGCCACCTCTCCATCGGCATCACCCAGCAGTTCCAGAAGGGGTCGAGACAGCCTGCGTATACGTCTGGCCTGTATGGAACACAAGGCTGTGATGGGAAGCCATCGACAGCTGCACTGCCAACACTGCCCTGGCACTGCAACCCCACCCTGCTGCTGCAGGGCCCAGGGGCCAAAGGGCTGTCCTGAAGCACTCAAGCAGCTGAAGCAGGAGGCAGGAGAGCTGGGAGCAGCTGCCTCAGCTCCCGAAGCCCAGCCAGCCCGTGGGGCTGCTTTCCCCAGTGCAGCTTCAGCTGCTGCCCCCTTCTCACCATCGAGGGATCCTGGCTGAGCAAGACAATGCCTCTGAGTGCCAGGCGACGCCTCTGCCTGCACTTGCGCCGCAGGTGCCTTGACAGGACCTCCATGACACTGTCTGCGCGTTCCCTCATGTCCAGGCACTTGAGGACCTGAAAGGCACAGGGCAGTGACGGGACCTGAACAGCAGGAGTCCAGAACTGTACAGGGCTGGGCCCAGGCAGCAGCACAGGGCTCGGGCACTGGCCCAGGCAGCTGCAGCAATGAGAGAGAGGGCAGAGAGCTGGGAGGCAGCTCAGTGAGGCAGCACTGGCTCACCTCCACAAGGAATGCCAGGAAGGGCAGCTCCCAGCGTGGCTCCTCCTGGCTTAGCAGCTGGAGTAGGTAGAAGGCGATGTCGGAACACATGAAGCCCAAGTCATGGCACATCTCCCTGTCAGTGAGAAAAACAGCACCAAGACCCTGAGGTGCGGGGGACAAAGCTCTCCCAGGACTGACTCACAGAGGTCTGGTCTTTCCCCAGCATCCCTGGAGGGGATATGGGCGCTTTGGGAGGCGGCCCCTTCTGGGCACCCTCGTCTCCCAGCCTTTTCCAGGATCCTGCTCGGCCGTCCCTCGGTGATGAGGCCCTCTGGCCCATGACCACAGGGACTGTGTGGGACACCCCGGGCACAGGACAGAAATGTGGGAGAGGAGGGGGTCTCACCTGGCCAGCAAACCCACGGCATAGTGCTGGGTGTCAGCACAGAGCAGCATGTCCCAGCCGTGCTTGCTCTCCACAGCAGTCAGCTCTCTGTCACACCACAGCTGGCTGAACAGAGCCTTCATGGCCCGCACTGCAAACCTGTGTGCGGAGCAAGCCCAGGTCACGCCGGGAGCACCGGCGCTGGCCACAAGGACATTGAAAAGACGGGAGGACTGGGACCTGTTGGGGCTGCTGGGAAGGCAGTGTTCCTGCTGGCATGCTCTCCAGAAGTTGCCGACTTCCTCTGGCATCTGTTGTGTGGTGATGACAATATGGAAGAGCAGAGCCACAAACAGGCGGGCTGAATAAACGCGCACTGCCCTGTGGCACTCAGGGCCTTGGACAATCACCCACAGCACCAGAGTTGCCTACAAAAGAAGCAGCCCAAGACAGAGCTCAGTGCTCAGATGTCCCTGTGGCAGGGCCCAAGGGGAGATGCAGTGGGAGCAGCTGGCCTGGTGCCCCCTGAGCCTAGCCCTAGGCCAGCACCTGAGGCAGGGAGAGATTGGAGAGCTGATGGAGAGATGACCGGGGAGCGAGCAGAGGCCAGTTCCAGAAACTCACCGCCAGGGCAAAGACGTCCTTGTCGTCCCCGTCAGAGGTGAGCATGCTGTGCAGAGGCCAATCCTCCATCACAGCGAGCAGTGTTGGCAGCACCTTCGCCACTGTCAGATCCGACGAGCCTATGGCTCTCCACATCATTGCAGCAGCTCTATGGGATCAGAGCTCTGGGTCAGGGGCGTCTCAGTCACAGCCCCGTGCCCTGTGCAGCTGTGTAGGCCCAGGTGACAGAGCCCTGGTGCCCTGAGAGGCAGGGAGGGAATAGGGCAGCAGGCTCGGGAAACAGAGGGGCCTGAGGAGCCTGGACCGCTCGGCCTGTCTGGCAGACCCCATTGAACAGGCTGTGCTGTGCCTAAAGGCTGGTGAGCTCTGAGCTCGCAAGGCAGGTGGGCCCCATACCTGTCACACACTGGGGCACAGCGCAGGAGGGTCAGCACCACATCAGCAGGTTGCTGGTCAGCCAGCCTCAGAATGTCAGTGCGCAGCCCGGCATCAATGGTGACGTGGGACACCAGTCTCTGGTGAATGTTCTTCACCATGGCCGGCACCTGCAGGAGACATGGGGAAGCCTTGGAGTGCTGTCCAAGGTGTGGGAAACTAAAAGCAAAAGAAGACTTTTAAGAGCTAAAGAAACAGGCCTCAAACAGAAAAAGCTGAGATCTCAAAATTTGCAGCAACTGAAAAAAGTTTGGAACTAAAAAAGATATAGTAGTATACAAGAGTATAGCGAACAAAGACATAGAAAACAAAGGCCGAGTTTTTAGGTTTGGCTTGAATAAGTCATAACACTGCAGAAAACATATGCCAGACAAGATAGTAGAAAGTTTTAAACTTAATAGAAGTATTGTGTAGTGTTAATAGAAAGGCAAACAAACAACTATTGTTTGAAATAAGTGTACGTGTGCTTAATTTAGTTAGTCAAAACAACTGTCTGTAATTTTTAGTAATATACTATTAGCTGAAAAGTCTTTAAGATGCTTTGTAACAGAGAGATCGAGAGCTATTGTAAACAGCTATTGTAAAGGAGCTTTTGAAAACAGCTATTGGGGTCTATTAGAGCTGCTGCTGGGGGCGATTGTGGGCTGCTGCTGGGGCTGCATAGAGCTGTTGCTGTTGCTACTGCTGTGCTGTACATGAGTGCTGTAAACTGCTACCTTGCTTTAAATTCTGTGATGAGACTGATGCTTCATTAAAAAAGAAAACAGCTCTCACAGCAATCAAGTCCAGTGCCTGCCCACGTCACTCCCACAGACTGGTGCCCCGTGTGAGGACGATTGAATTCCGACTCCCTCATAGACTGTAGATTATCAGCGTTGAGAGTCCCAGCATTAACAAATTAAGATTCTCTCCTGAAATCAAAAAACTGCTACTTCTCGCCGTAGACCTCAAACAGAATAAGTTAACAAAGAGATCTAGATAACCTTAAAATAGAGCAACATATATCCACAGAAGAATAAGATGTTTTTACCCAGCTTGATACTCTTTTAAAAGATAAATCTCGTATAAATATCCATAAAGAAGAACTGAAAAACTTCTTGATCTGAGTAACGTCAAATGTTCAAGCTATAAACTTAAATAATGCTTTCTCTTTTGATTTCTGGGACAGAGTTAATTAGAAATCGTATCATGCTATTTCTTATAACAGAGATAAGACTGTAACTAAGTTATTTCCTGTATGCTGTGCTTTGCTAGAAGTTCTTAGCGAGACAAATACCATGACCTTACCCGGCTCCAATATCAAATGTGCAGTAAAACAAGACGAGCCAATGCTTCCTTTTGAATGTCCAGATCAGCCTGCGTCTCCCACTGTACCTCCCAACAATTCTGTAATTCAAGGCGAGTTTTCAAATCCTCTTTCTTCCCCTCTCATGTCCCCGATCCCCCCGGTCCCGCGAAGCGTTTCTCCTGTACCCCCTGCATACCAAATAAAGTATTCTGTTCCTGTATCAAGTCCCTCCCTAACTTCAAAGTCTCAAACTAATTGTGTAAATACCCTTACGTCAAGAAATCCTCTTTTATGCTCCTCAAAACAAACCTCTGCCTCTGTCAGTTCTTTACAACCCTCCACAGTCAACCTGTGTGCTCCTGCAGCCTCTCCCCCACCTCTCCCTCCGCCAAGTCCACAAGGCACAGCTCTACAATCTCCCCTCTCCCCTCCTTCACCTACAGGCTTTCAAACCATTCCTTCTGTTACACGCAGAGCTTCACCGCTCAGGTATCAGAGTGTCTCCGTGCCAATGTTTCCTGTATTTAATCAATTCTCTCAGCCTGTGTGTTCACAGTTACCTGCTTCGCCGCCAGTGCTCAAGAAGTTTGCAACTTTCCAAACTCGTAGCCAACCTCTGCCCGTTGCTAAGGCACCAGCTCACCCTCCCACTGCCTTATCTAGAACAAGTGCAGACTGTCCCCCTAAACCTGTGAGCTCTGCTGATTTTTCCGTTGCTGCTTTACAGAACCAAGAGGAAAGAGTTTCTGGTGTTAACAGAAACTTAGAAAGTTTTCAGACTTTGTCCAATCCTCAGCAGCTTGGACAGATAGTCCAAGTGCATCAACCTAAAACCACACCCCATGTGTCTCAGCCTGAGGCCATGCCCCAAGTGCCTCAGGCTGTAGTCACAGCACAGACACAGCCAATGCTTACAACACAAATGCCTGTCACTCCTAGCTCAATAAAAGCTGAAACAATACATGCATTTTCTACACAAATACAAGACACTAACATGAACTCAAAGAGTAGTCCTTCCTTATTTAATTCTAGTTTCACAAATTTAACACAAAGCTCTAATTTGCCTCAGTTCAATCCAGAAGATCATGTAGTTTCTACAAAAGCAAAGAACCCTTCAGAAGTTAATTCAATAACTGATGTGCCATGTTTAACTGATTGGTCTAACATCAAATGTAATCTTAGACCAGGTAAAGATTCTATTCCTTCAAATGAAAACTTTCTGGCCATGCCTGTAATGTATAGTAAAAATAATCTAAATCCTCAATATAAGACTATGTCACATTATAATATTAAAAAACTTAGACAAACAACAAAAGACGCACATCAAGACAGAGCAGCTAAGCCCCAGCCACTACAGCGAGCAGCAGCAGCAGCTGAGCTACAGCTCCTTCAACCTGCAACACTACAGCTCGTCCTACCCCAGCATCAACCACGCCCAGTACGAGTACAGCGAGCACCAAAGCTCCTCAAGCTCCTACTACAGCCACGCCAGCCAGAGCAGCAAACTCTACTCCACCTTCAGCTACATAAGCCCCACGCAGCGGCCCATGTACACCCCCATGGCCGACACGGCCAGAGTGCCCTCCAAACCCACAGCCCACAGCACTGAGAGCAGCCCATGTGCACACAGCTCACCCAGCCCTTAGAAGACGCCACAGAAAATACAACTCCAGGCCAATGTCAACACCTTGCAAGATCTACAACAACTTCTCAGAGAAATTAATTGAGTCAAGACAGTTCTAAGAATCTCCAATGATGTACTTGCTCCACTTTTTGACTTATTAAAAAGAAACTGTGACATTAAATCTCCTAAGACTCTGATTCCTGAAGCTCAAGCAGCCCTTAAAGGGGTCGCAGAAGCTTTCCAAAAGAGACAAGCCCATCGTTGCATTCCAGAAAAGCCCTTTTTCCTTGCAGTTTTGAGAGAAAAATTACAGCTTTATAGTCTTATTTTTCAATAAGACTGTTCTAAAAAAGATCCTTTGTTAATAATAAAATAAGTTTTTCTTTCTTACAAGCCTCCAAAAACAGTTTTTACAACTATAGAAATGATAGCACAAATTGTAATTGGAGCCAGAACAAGATTGTTAACTTTAGCAAGTCGAAGTTTTGCAATTATTTACTTGCCTTTGAAAAAAGATTATCTTGATTGAGCATTGCAAAATTCAAATGATTTGCAAAATGCATTGTTAGATTTTTCAAGTGTTTACTCCATTCATTATCCAGCTCAGAAATTGTTACAAGCAAAGTTGAGTTTCAGAGAGAAACCCATGTTAAGTGAAGAACCTTTGAATGCTATAACTCTTTTCACTGATAGATCAGGTAAGACACACAAATCAGTAATAGTGTAGTAGAATCAAACAACTAAAACTTGAGAATCAGACATTCAAACAGTGCAAGAGTCTCCTCAAATCACTGAGATTGCTGCTGTAGTTAGAGCCTTCCAGCTCTTTCCACAACCTTTTAATTTAATTACAGACTCAGCTTATGTTGCTAATGTGGCTAAGAGAATAGAAAAGTCAATTTTAAAAGATATTAGCAATAATACCTTATATTATTAGCTTTCATCTCTTTATACAATTTTGCAATACAGAACTAATCCATGTTTTGTTTCTCATATTAAAGCTCATTCCTTGCTACCAAAATTTCTAGCAGAAAGAAATGCAAGAGCAGATAAATTGACAATAGTTGTCTCGAACACCTTACCAAACATTTTTAAACAAGCAAAACTAAGTCATGCTTTTTTTCACCAAAACGCACAGGCACTTGTGCAGACGTTTCGTATTTCCAAAAGTCTAGCCAAAGCCATCATTAGTACTTGTCCTGATTGTCAGCTTGTGCAACCCTCTATTTCTACAAGAGCTGTCAATCCAAGAAGTTTACAAAGTTTGCAATTGTAGCAGACAGACATCACTAAATATCCTTCTTTGGAGAAATTTAAAAATATCCATGTGTCAGTAGACACATTCTCAAGTGCAGTCTTTGCCTCTGTCCACACAAGAGAAACAAGTAATCATGCTTGTCAACATTTTTTGCAAGCATTTGCTTCATTATGTGTACCCCAAGAAGTAAAAACAGATAATAGCCCCACATATATATCTCAAAAATTAACTTCATTTTTAATAAATTGGGGTGTTTGTCATACCTTTGGTATTCCTCACTCCCCCACAAGTCAAGCAATTGTTGAAAGAACACATCACAGGTTAAAACGCATTTTAGATCAACAGAAGAGAAGAGTAAAAGCAACACCACAAATGAAGTTGAGCAAAGCTTTGTATGTTTTTAATTTTTTAAACAGCTCTTTTGCAAAACCTAATCCACCAATTTTTAAGCATTTTTTGAATAACACACAAGCAAAACTGAAAAAAAATCCTCCTGTTTTAATCAAGAGCCCTAAAACAAAACAAATTAAAGGTCCTTTTCAACTAATAACTTAAAGCAAAAAGTATGCTTGTGTTTCTACAAGTGCCAGACCTAAGTGAGTTCCAACAAAGAGCATCAAACCGTACTGCACACGAAAATGTGCTGACGAGCCCAAAAGCGAAAAAACGAGCATGCAGACTTGAATCAAGCAAAAAGACTACAGATCACGCCTGACATCTCTTCTTCATCTGTAGAACTCACAAACCTTAACTTTGTGTTGATGCTAAAGATGTGAATTGTCTGTTTTGTAGAACTTTCTTAGTAGAACTGTAGTTTTCATTGTGTTATATAAGAAAGTCTTTTGCCAAAAAATAGCTTATGAGAGATATAGAAGGAAATCAAGTGTTGTATTAGTATTGGCTGGTTTTGCTTGCTTTTTGCCATGCAGATTTACCTATGGAACAACCAAAAACAAATGTTTAGGTGACTTTAGCTAAAGCAGCAAGTTCAGACATGATTTGCCTGTCCAACACAAGCCCAAAAAAGCCTTTCTCAACTTACCTAGTCAGTATGCCAATAAAAGTTTGGCCAATACCTATATATTATGACCCCTTAACCAAAAAGCAACTTAATAGTAAGCCAAGTGAAATTGCCAATGAGAGCAATCCTGTGAGTGATTGAGACATTTAGACCAGAGAACTTCCTAAAGCGCCTTCCGAGCCCCAAAAATTAAAAATCCTTAGTTCTTTAACAATAGACTTCTGTCTTACATTTCCAGATGTCAATTAGCAAAAAAATAATTCTCAAAAGTATAATGTCACTCCCATTTATCCTGCCTATAGAAATTCGAGTTTTCAGTGTAATTACTCAAATAGTTAAAATGAGTTTTCTGAAGTTGACCAATATCCACGACAACTACCAAAAAATATTAGTTCATCTGTAGAGATAAGACTTAGCAAAGCATCCCATCACATCTTCAGAGTAGTCCTTGTAGCATTAGGCAACTTACTGTACTAGCACCTAGTGCTAAAATAGTCATCAAGAAAAAACATAGAGAGAAAAGATTTGTTCATCATTATGATGAAAATTGTAAAAGTAATTTTTTGCCCTAGAAAAGTGCAAAAAGAGTTTCAGCAAGTTTGTTCTTACCTCAGCTTGCTTCTGCCATTGCATTGAAACAATTAGATCGAGTGAGATGTTGGCTAAGTAAACAAACTAATGCCACATCCATCGCAATTAGTGATATGCTGACCGATGTCAACAGTGTCAAGCATGCCACCCTTCAAAACAGAGCAGCCATTGATTTTCTTTTATTAGCACATAGACATAGTTGCAAAGAATTTAAAAGATTGTGTTGTATGAACCTGTCTGACCACTCTAAATCTATCCACAAAAGCATACAAAAGCTGAAAAATTTAACAGCCCAAATTAGAGAAGATGATGAATCGTAGTTAAATAGTCTCTTTGAAAGATAGAACCTTGCACCTTAGTTGAAAGAACTTTGCAAAATAAATTTATATGTTTTAGTTATTGTAGTGGTGATATTAGTAGTAGTACCTTGTATACGTCGATGTGCTCAAGTGAGCAAAAGTAGCAACGAAGTTCTTGTTCAAGAGAGAGATGTAGAAAGTGAAAATACAGAAAGTACTCAAGATCTTACAAAAGTAACAGATGCAAGTATAGACATAGATGAAAGTTTTGAATTGAGACCCTGAAAAAGACAAAACTTGTAAGAGTCATAAATAGCAATTTATACTGTATTTGATTTAAAACCTTTAGTTTAAACTAAATTTTTATAGCATTAACTGCTGTGCTTTAAAATTGCAATACTTAAAACAAACGAGTAAAGTACCTTAAATAAGTAAAGAAAAATGCATATTATAATAAAGTTATGTAACTTAAAGTATTAAATAAGAAGCAAAGTTAAGAAAAAAAATTTTTTTTTAGTTAATCTGAGAGGGGGAATTGTGGGAAACTAAAAGCAAAAGAAGACTTTTAAGAGCTAAAGAAACAGGCCTCAAACAGAAAAAGCTGAGATCTCAAAATTTGCAGCAACTGAAAAAAGTTTGGAACTAAAAAAGATACAGTAGTATATAAGAGTATAGCGAACAAAGACATAGAAAACAAAGGCCGAGTTTTTAGGTTTGGCTTGAATAAGTCATAACACTGCAGAAAACATATGCCAGACAAGATAGTAGAAAGTTTTAAACTTAATAGAAGTAATGTGTATTGTTAATAGAAAAGCAAACAAACAACTATTGTTTGAAATAAGTGTACGTGTGCTTAATTTAGTTAGTCAAAACAACTGTCTGTAATTTTTAGTAATATACTATTAGCTGAAAAGTCTTTAAGATGCTTTGTAACAGAGAGATTGAGAGCTATTGTAAACAGCTATTGTAAAGGAGCTTTTGAAAACAGCTATTGGGGTCTATTAGAGCTGCTGCTGGGGGCGATTGTGGGCTGCTGCTGGGGCTGCATAGAGCTGTTGCTGTTGCTACTGCTGTGCTGTACATGAGTGCTGTAAAATGCTACCTTGCTTTAAATTCTGTGATGAGACTGATGCTTCATTAAAAAAGAAAACAGCTCTCACAGCAATCAAGTCCAGTGCCTGCCTGCGCCGCTACTGCAGGAGACATGGGGAAGCCTTGGAGTGCTGTCCTAGGGAGCAGCTTTCCCAGCTTCCTCCAAGAAGTGCTTCCCTTCCCGCCACACTCTGCTGGCCTCAAAGATGGAGGTGGCCCAGTGGCCGTGGCCTGAGGGGATACACTATCCTGGGAGGCCTCCAGCTCTAGCCCCAAGCTGCTTACCTGCTGCTGAGAAGAAACAGCATTCTCCTTGAAGGACTCCATCATGGGAGCATGAGTCACAGCGGGAGTGGGCATGGAATCAGTGTTTGCATTGCCCTGAGTCTCTCCGCTGCTGGTGTTTGTGATGGCCACGTCCTCCGTCACTGCCATGATGGTCTTTGCCCTGTCATCCTTCATTGCAGTGTCAGAGTCTTCTGAGCCCTTTGTGGAATCTGGGCTGACATCAGGCTCTGCCTGGAGCTCGGTCAGCCTGGAGTCAGGCTCGACTGTGCCCTCAGTTGCTGCGGTGCTGGTCTTCCTACGTCGAATGGGCACAAACTTCCGTAACGTCTGCAGGAGAACAAAGGACAGGGAATAGAGGCATATTCCATGGAGTGCTCCAAGCACGGTGCTCAGCTGAGCAGTGACAGCAGGCCCAGCCCAGGTGGGGAAGGCTGCAGGTACCTTCAGCGTTCTGCGGAAGCGGCCACGAGAGGGGTCCTGCTCTTGTGTCCGGTCCGTGGCTGCATCTGGCAAAGAGCGAGCACAGCCAAAGCTGAGGGGCTGCAGGAGAGGCCAGAGAACACAGCCCAGCCCTGTGCTCCTCAGGCAGGGAGAGCCCTGGGATGCCCCAGGGGATGGAGCACGGCTGCTGTGGGGGCAGCCTTGGCCCCTCTTCCATCCCATCTGTGGGTGGGATGCGATGGGATAGGGATGGGGATGGGGAAGGGAATGGGGAATGGGGAATGGGGAATGGGGAATGGGGAATGGGGATGGAAATGGGAATGGGATGGGGCCAGGCTGGCCACAGCCATCAGCCCTGTGGCCCGGCTCTGCCACTCACCATCCTGCAGCAGCTGGAACTGCTCCAGCTCCTCAGGCTGTTGTGCTGGAGCAGCTCCAGGGTCTTTATTTCTTTTCCTCGTGAACACTTTGAGCAGATTGAGAAATCTGCCCGCCATGCCAGCGTCTGGCCTCCAGAGCACCTTCAGACAGATGCCTGGGGAAAGCTCTGAGGCAGTAAGTCGCGCAGTTGTGCCTTGAGGGCACCTGCGACAGAGAAGCCTCAGGAAGGCTGCAGGACAGCAAGTCCTGCACTCTGGTCTGGAGGGCTCCTGCCACAATGGCAGGAGACTCCTCGTAACCAATTCAGGTGACCAAAGCCCACGGTCTGGCCTTGAGGGCACAGGCCGCAGGGGTGAGAGGTGCCTCGGGAAAGCCCCGAGTCACCAAGTCCCGCAGTCTGGCCGCGAGGTCAGCCGCAGGAGTAACGCCTCGGAAATGCTCCGGGTCAGGCACAAACGAGTGCGCTGTGGGGGCTCCTCACAGCACCGCTCTGGCGCGTCCTGTCCCGTCGCGTGCACCGAGCACTGTGGCAGGGCCGTGTCCGTTACCAGCAGCACCTAGGTCACCACCACTCGTCACCAAGGACACCGGGTTCCTTTCCAGCCATTCCACGGTGACCATGCGGCACCGTGTCACAAAGGGCCCTTGCGCATTCTGCCACCTGCCCTGGCGCCGCTCCCCCCGCCACCCAAAGTGGCCTAGGTTGGAAGGAATCCCTCACCCCAAGTGTCTAAGACAGCCCGACAGGATCTTTAATGATTTGATGGCTCAAACCCTCAGCAAACGCTGCCCTGAGGGCTCTGGGCGGCAGCGGGAGCCTCCAGGGCTGCTGATGCAGCTGCAGCAGGAAGGGCACAGGGCCTTCCACTGAAGCTGGCATGGCCTCCTTGGGACATGTCCTGGCTGGTGGCCATCCTAAAATCGCTGGTGTGACACAGACAAGGAACGTGTGGGCCAGGGCACCAATGCTGCTCGGAGCCTTGGGGCCCGGGGAGCACTGAGATCAGCAGGTGTAGCTGAGTCCCCACTGAAGCAGACCTGCCACGCCCCCCGAGCCCTGGCAGCGCTAGTGCCCATCTCCTGCCCCAGAGACCTGTGCCCCTGGGGTGGCTTCTGTGCCAGAGGGCAGCCAAAGTCCATGTACCTTGGGGGCTGTGCTCCTTCCTACAGGTGGCTCTTGGCAGGAGTGCCTGGAGCAAGTGCTGGCAACACTTGGTGTCTGTCAGGAGCTCTTACTCCATGCTGGAATTATTTTCTCATTGAAGTAATTTCCAGCAGCACAAAACCACCTTTGTAGCAAAGGCACAGAAGAATCTGGTGTTTAAGAATCCTCAATTCAGGAAAGGTTTACTTCCCCATTGCTCAACTCAAGTAGTTCCAAAAAGTTGCAAACTTCCCAAATTAATTGGGATGGCCTGAGAATGCCAAAGGTTTGGAGGTTTGCTTCCCATCTCAAAGCGGCAACTCATTTGCCTTAACGTCATCCATTTAGAGTCACTTAGAAACAAGAACGCTAAACTGAGGCAAAGCAAAGGGGCCATTCTTTGGTTTGCAAATGGGTTTTGATGAAGGGGTAATAATACCCTAATTCTATTAAGGAATAAGAGCTCTCAAGGAATGCCAGTCCACTCAGTGTTACAAAAGTAACCCACACAAATGAGTAGATTGCAAAAAGGCTAATCGTCTCTCTGATACAGATATCTAAGTGGCCAGTAAAGGACAGCTCTCTCCTCTTCTTTTCTGCATGAGAATCAGGATCACTAACAGAAAAAGTCACAGATATTCCTTCTGCCCTCCATAATCACAGCTGTGCCAAACCACAGATGCTGCCTTCAAACTGACTCAAATTCCAGCTTCGACCTCTCACCTTCCAGACAACTTCTTCCCCAACACGCCCACCAACACCAGCCCCTCCAAACACCCGCACAGAAGCCCTCAACACCCTGCCAGGAGCCCCAGCTGTACCCATCCCTCCACAGAGCTTTCCCACCCTCCAGCAGACCCCCTGGTTCCCTGCGCGTGCCGTGGGATGGCTCTCAGGAGCATCTGCTCCAAGGCCTTCCCTGGTAGCAAGCTCAGGCTGCCAGGCCTATGGTTCCTGAGTCATCCTTCCCACGGACCCTTCCTGTGCATGGCTGTTACACTAGCACATTTGGGCTTGGACCTCTCTGCTTAACCAGGACTGCTGGTAAAGGATCAAGAGCAGCCTGGCAAGCTCTTTGTCCAGCTCCCTCTTTTCTCTTGAGGGAGGTAGAACATTCCACAGGAAAGCAACTGGTGCCCCAAGGAGTGGGAGGCATCAAGCAGCTCTGGGGGCATCCCTGAGGACTGCCATATCCTGAGGGAACACTGTTGGCCTTGACCTTGGGTTGATCCTCTCCTTGTTATGGGGAGTGTGACAGTGGTGAAATTCTTTAAATAGCTACCAAGCTGGGACACAGTACATTTCAAAAGTTGCTGTATAAGTCAGAAACTTTTCATCTTTTGTGTCCTTGTGGCTTGGAAATTGGCAACACATTGTCAGCTTACAGAATTCTCCTGAGAATGGTTTGAACAGTTATTTTTTCAGAGGGTCCATAGATAAGAAGCTTTTGTTCCTTTTAAGCCATATTTATTAAATCTTTAATTAAACACCTGTAAATCTGAAGAAGCTGACCCATGTGGTAGACAATTAGCTTACAACATTGCCAGTATTTAGAACATCCGTATTCTTATCTCTGTAGCATTTTACATAATTGCTTTTGTCAAGAAATGGCCTTGTTTTTTTGGCCCTCATATGCCAATTGCTGGTACTAGATCCTGACAAATCCTTCTTCTCAAGGAGTAAACTGATATTTTCCACCTATATTCACTAGTTACTCATCCAGGTGCAAACAAGGATACAACAGAGAAACAGTTTCAGATCAAGAAAAATTATAGTTAAATATAAACTGCTTCTGATTGCCCTCCCTAGATATTCTGCCCTGTCCTAGAAGCTTTTCTCTTTTCTAGGATCCTATCATGCTTTGCTCTCTACAAACACAAAAAAATGTATTTCCTGTAGCATATATGCCATTCTATGTTCTGAAAATCACTTTATAAAAGACTTAAAAAAACCCCCTATATTCATTATCCATCCAAGTGTGCTCCTTGCTTAGTTAATAGAAATGTAAGTGCTGTAATGAAGATTGAGTTCTCAGAATTTTTATAGAGAATGTTTTGCAGAAGTTCCTTAATTTCAGATAATTTTGTTGCTTTTAAGAAATATGATTTCAGAGAAAGTGTCATTACCAGAATTGGTATCATTAATTCAGAAGCATGAAGTAATAGTGGAAAAAAATAATATTGTGCTGCTAAAAAAATGTAAATGGGCTCTGAAGACCTGTCTAGAAATAGGGAAGGATACTAGTAAATATTTTTAAAATTAAATATTTATTTTCAGACTTCATTTTGCATTGGAAATATTTTCTCCTTAAGATTAAAGGTTACACTTCCATTTATTTTAATAGCTCAATATTCCACCCTGTTGATTATTTATCAAATGCTGTCATAATAGCACGGTAAAATAGAGTTGGTCAAACAGCTCTTTAAGGGAAGATATAAATCAACACAGCAGTTTTTGACAGCAAGAAAATTACAGCAGTTCAGATACACTAAAGTTTTGTACCTATGTGCTGTGCATGTTTCTCAGTTCTCTGTCTTTGATGGAAATTTGTAACCATCTGGAATGTTACAAATGTGTCACTGTCTGGAATGCCTACTAATAATCATGTAAGAAGGGTGGTTTTGGGTCAGGTCAGATGTTCAGCTAGTCTGGCATCCTGTCTTTGTAGCAAATGCTTAGGGAAGTTGAGCAACAACAGTGGTACTTCGTCTGGCATGTTCATCCAGTTTCGGGTTTTAGTAGCTGATGTACTTAGAATCATGGAATGGTGTGGGTTGAGAGGGACTTTAAAGGCCGCCTAGCTCCAAATCTCCTGCCATAGGCAGGGGATGCCATCCAGCAGACCAGGTTGCTCAGAGCCCCATCCAGTCTGGCCTGGAATACTTCCAGGGATGAGGCAACTGCAACTTCTCTGGGCAACCTGTTCCTGTGCCTCAGTACCTTCTGAGTAAACAATTTCTTCCCAACATCTAATCCAAATCTCCTCTTTTAGTTTAAAACCAGTCACCCTTTTCCAATCACTGTCTGCTTGAGTAAAAAGTCACTCTCTGTTTTGTAAGCCCCTTTTAAGTACTATAAAGCTGCTCTAATATCTTTCTGTATTCTTTTCTTCAGGCTGAACAACTATAGCTCTCTCAGCCTTCTTCATAGGAGAGGTGTTCAAGCTCTCTGACCATCTTCATGGCTTTCCACTGGGCTCATTTTAACATGTCCATGTCTTGGCTGAGAAATCCAGGCCTGGATGCAGCACTCCAGGTGTGGTCTCCAAAGGGCAGAGTAGAGTCTGAAATCCATCCATTAATCACAATTTCACAAGGTTGATTTTCCTGTTTTATGAAGCTGTAACTCCACAACATTGTGTCCCCATATTTATTTGCTATAAAAAGGTAGGTTAAGCATTCTAGATTCTCTGGTCTCAATTCAAGTACACTTAACTTTGTTACCTCAAAAGGATTATCTATGCATACCTTTCACTTCAGGTTTTCCTGTTTGTGTTCATTTTCCCCTTATTCCTATTAGTGCTGTATTGTCATGACGCAGCTCCAGTCGGTTGTTTGCAGGCTGTTAGTCTGAACACCAGACAGAATGTATATTTGACAGCAACCAACTGGGCTGGCAATCCATAATTTGTTGATAGCAATAGACACAGGGCATTAGGGGATTGTAAATGAAGTGCTGGTGTAGCAGTAATTACAGACTCAGCAGCATTGTCAGAGTTAAGGACTGAAGTTTGCTTTACAGTCTGTTTCAGTGGTTTATGTAATTCAGCTAGGTTAATTTGCAGTTGAATGAAACCTGACATGAAAACTGTGAACGCAAATGCTTGTTTTCTTCTGAAAAGAGTTCAGACAGGAACACAGCAATCCTTAGAAAAGAAGTCCATTCTCACAGACATGGAGGTAATTAATCACACACATGCATTTTCAGCTTCCAAGAGTTTATTTTTTCAGTGATTTACATCCTTGTTTTTAAACTGTATGATCAATGAAACAGTACTCGTTACTATTTTATGAAGCTGGAAAACAATGGCCACTCCCCATATATCAATGAAATGTGGTGCTGTGTTGAAGAATGGTGTGAGACCACAAACAGATGAACAGTTAAACTCTGAAATTTGTTCGGGGTCCTCATATGATTATCTCTGAGTGACTACTCTTAATAATATTCTTCACTATTTCAGGTGGCAGTGAAGGTTGGTCTCCTAAAAGGTCATGGCAGGTGAAAGCAAAAGAGGGAAATAGCAGAACCTATAAAAATTCAAATGCATATTAAATGAAGTTTTCAACAGTGTTGTGGCTGTATTTCTTAGAATATCAGATTATTTTATGGGCCTTCACTCACTTCATTTGGAGCTTTCTCTGTATTCCAAATTCATAAGTTCAAGAAGAGGTTGCTGTCCAATCAGCGCAGCAAATGGATTGTAATAACTCCAACTCCCAAAGGTAATAACATTTTCCTTCAAGTGACAGGTCTGCAAAGCGTAACCAAGGTCACCTGAAAAACTTCAATCCTATCTAAATACTTCACTATGAGAAAGGAAGCCCTGTACTTAGGAAGCCCTTTTTTTCTTTATTAAAACCTCTGGCATTCAACACTAAATTCTGCTCAGTTCAGATTTGCCTGTAGTGTATTTATCTTCCAGTACTGTATACCTGTGCTTACTATTTCAGAAAATTAGTAAAAGAACAGATTAGGTATTTGGTATTGAATGTTAATGTTGCTTTATGAGATCTCTTTTCAAGATCTCTTAGCTGTATCTGTGTTCCTCATTTTACAGATGTGTTATTGAATTTCTAGGTACAGATAGAATTACAAAACCACAGAATGGTCTGGGTTGGAAGGGACTTTACAGATTATCTAGTTCCAACCTCCCTGCTGCAGGCAGGGACACTTTTCACCAGAGAGGTTGCTCAGATCTCTGTCTAACCTGGCCTTGAACACATCCAGGGCTGGGGTATCCACTAGAGGTATCCAACTTCTCTAGGCATATGCTATTCTACTTTAATAGTGAATCATGCTAAAGCCAAATAGAACAAATTTTCAATAATTTCTCCTTGGGCTCAGACCTGTTTAGTTGCAATCTCAAGTGTTGTTGGCATTCACCATGATGGGATTTGCTCCTCAGAGGTTGTAACAAGAAATAGAAAGTGTTATAGGCAACATTACTATTATCATTTGTTGACCTGAGCAGCACAACGTTCAAGCTTGTTTCAATTACAAGGAGAAATTGGATCTGTTTCCTTGATGTCACTTCATTTATAGAATCTGTTTTCCTGAATATGGGATGAATTAAATAGAGGCATCTTGTTTTTATAACCTGAAGACTTTTTCCACTAGCTTGTGATACAGAACACTCTTACTGTTGGTTCTGAGGTTGCATTTATGATACTAAACACTTTATGGGAGCTCAGACTTGATTCGTTTTGAAATGCTCAGTCCCAGTACACTGCTGCATGAAAGGGGTTTTATATAGTTAGACAAAGTTGAATTCTGTGAATGAAACAACTGATTTTGGGGCACATTTTACTAATAACTTTACTTGGTCACTTATACAAAGCTGAGTACTCAATTATGAATGTGGTTCTCTCCATGTACTTAACTAGCAAAGACCCAGTAACCTCTGTCTTCCTTTCAGCTGGGATAGAGCTCATTTTCTTCTCCGTAGCTGGACAGCACTTTGTTTTGGACTCAGTATAATGTCAGTAACACACTATGCTTTGGCTGGTGCTTCGTAGTGCCTGCGCCAAGTCAAGGACCTTTCAGGGTCTTGTGTGCTGCCAGTGAGGAGGTGAACAAGAATCTGGAAGGGAACATAGCTGGGATAGCAGACCCTAAAAGGCCAAAGGAATATCCCATACTATAAAATATCATGCCCAGTGTAAACTGGGAAAGTCACTTGAAATGGGCCTGACTCAGGGGTGAGCTGGTCATCTGGCAGCAAGTGGGTGGTGAGCAATTGTATTGTGCATCACTTGTTCTTAGCATTTATATCTCTCGCTCCCTCTTCCTTTTTTATTAAAATTATTGTTACTTTTATTACTATTATTATATTTTACTTTGTTTCAATTATTAAGTTGTTCTTATATCATCCCAAAAGTTTTACCTTTCTTTTTTCCTGATTATCCTCTGCATCCCACTGGGAGGCAGGGGGGAGTGGGCAAGCAATCACATTGTTTTTAGTTGCTGGCTTTCATGCTAAAATTCTTCAAGAATAATAGAGCCTGTTTGACACTCCTTTCCCCTGTCTTCCTCTCCACTGCCTCCCTCCCTCTGTTAGTCTCCATTGCTTTTTTCTCTTTTACTTAAGTGTATTCTATCTTAAATGGAAAATACAGTACAGTGCTGAGGTAGTTTGGATTTGTGATGAAAATAGCAGACAATTTTTGATATTTTCCACCTGAAGGAAATGAGGGGGAGTGCAGGTGAAAAATTTTTATTTATACTCAATATTTCTTTCTATAAATTAAATGAAGTATAGGTGGGATAGGTATTACTGCTGCTAGTTTTAAGTGGGTTATTCAAACTAAAAATCTTAATTTCTATCAGAACAGAAGAGGGAATAAGTGTGGGAATTCCCAAACATCTCCAGGTTGCTGTTTTTCAGAACCTGTTTCAGAATCTGAAACTTGATGAGATCTATCTTGTGGGTTAACCCCACTGGTTAACCACTGTTCATGAGACCTATACTCAGGTGGCTTTGGTTCTCTTTTGGACCAGAAATATAGAATTTGAGATCTTGGAAAAATCAGTACCCTTCAGAAACATGGGCTGCTTGGGATTTTATATTTAACACAGTAGTGCAAGAATTCCATACTCTGAGCACCATTCAGTGTGTGGGTCCCTGCTTTACTATGGCTGCCCTTTGGAAGATTGCATAAATCTCTTGCAAAGGGCATTCATAGTGCACCTAAGGGAACTTGACAGCTTTCCTTCTCAGAGTATATAAATAAACTAGAGCCAATCAGACTGTAGAAAGGTGTTCATTCTTCAGAGATGTATAACTCACATGCCTTCTTGATCTATCTAATTGATAAATGGTATGAGACACTTTCCTTGTCTTATTTTTCAGATAAAAATGAATGAATGAGTAGAGTTTCTGAAAATTAAAATCCTTGAATTTGGTCTTTGTTTCCTCTCAAGTTCCCTCTTAGCTTTGAAACATCTTCCTTGGTATGTTTACTTTATGTCAATTAATTACATATGTACAAAGAAGTTGGCTATGTTGCTATGAAAATTCTTTTTGGTACTGTGTCCTTACGCATTGCATGATGTACCATGTAAATTAAAATTAAAGTTCTTCCTACCATGTGGACAGCTTCTAAACTCTGTTACCTGACACAGACTTGTGTTCAATCAATAAAGTTGAAGCACATGTGGTATTATCAGAATATCTTTGTTAATTTACTGTCTTCACTTAGGATTATGACTCCTTATGCTGCATGAGCCAGATTTAGACAATAGAGGAACCTGTACTTAAAAGCTGCTAGGCTGTTACTATATGTTACTGGTTTTGAGTGGGGAAGGAGAAGAAGCAATCCCCCAAATCCTCCAAAGCTCGAAAAATACTAAAATCTTTTGGTTCTTTGTCCATATGATATTATTCTTTGTTGTTGATATAAACTTTTCAGATTTCTGCACTCGATTTCATGGCTGTTTAATGCAAACTATGACTTAAATGTGCCCTGTGGAATAGCAGAACTTGTCTACAAGGGTGAATTGCTGGAAAATAAAAAGAAATATATTCATCTATGTAATTTGTTTTAAGCTCTATCTTAGCCTCTTTCATAGGCAATTTTAGAGCATGTGTCCAACATGCATAGCAGAGAACTGCCCATACTGGCTTCAGAAATAGAAGCAATGACATGGATGTAGCTATGCTCCTTTTAAGTTGAGCTGGCTCCTAGCTCTTTATGTCATGTGCATGTACCAGTTTTGTTGGAGATGCAGTCTGGCTGTGCTGTATGCTGCTGAGGGGTGTAGATATGCTCTTTGTATGTTTGTCTGTGAAAGAGTATGTAATCTTGCTTGGATTAAATTAGGGTTGTTTGCAGTAGGGAACTGTCACAAAGCATGCTGTGCATTGCATGTGTCACACAGGTTAGTGTGCAATGTAGTCTCTCTTTGTGGGCAAATCAGCCTTCAGGATAGGGACTGTGTGTCCCTCCTTGCCTCTCTGGATTACCTGAAGGTATTTCTGGGACCAGGGGCTAGAAAAATGTTCGATTTTAAGTTCACAGCATCTCTCACTGGGGTGCTGCAGCTGTTGAACAGTTAAGAAACATTTATATGGTGGCAGGAGTGTATCTTATTCCTCTGTTTGTTTAGTATCCATGCAAAGAATGATTTCTTGTGTTTGTTATATGTTAATGACACTGCACAAACTATACTTTATGATGCACTTGGGAGCAATAACTTAGCTGGATGG
Source organism: Phylloscopus collybita (assembly GCA_027886175.1). Taxonomy (NCBI): domain Eukaryota; kingdom Metazoa; phylum Chordata; class Aves; order Passeriformes; family Phylloscopidae; genus Phylloscopus; species Phylloscopus collybita. The sequence continues at coordinate 35,868,948 of JAJNNQ010000009.1, read as the reverse complement.
TTGAATACAATTTAAATACGCAAAAGGAAAGGACTAATGGAGTACCCTCAAGGACTAGCTAATACCTTTATTTATAATTATGTCATGCTATCTAAATTTGAGATTTGTGTTTGTCACAAACATTATGTTGTTGCAATATAGCATTTTAGGTTTTAAGTATAAAAAGACCTCAGTATTTTCTCTGTAGAATATGTTATTTATATTCATATTTGGGTTGTTTTTTCTTTGAATCTGTAACCTACCACCAATTCAAATGCCTCCTGACAGTGGGTTCTGAGAGTGTTTTTAGTAGGTACTGCTTCTCTGCTTAGAAAAACCCTGCAGACAAAATAAAAATATAAACCTAAGCACATTTAGAGAGAAAAGGAATAAAGGAGAAAAAAAGAACAATGTTTCATATGCAAGGGGAAGAAAAGTGCTTAGCCTGGGACCTTGGGATAGTCTATGTATTTGATCTGAGCTCAAGGGGTGACTGTCTAGCTAAACCTGATTCATGTCACCTTTCCTCCTCCCTATCTTCCAAGCTTCACCTGTCAGGAGTGAAATGTCTTGAGTGCTCTGTTGGATGATCTTGTGAAGGGGTAGGTTCTTTTCTGGGGCCCCATCCCCTTGGTCTGCTAGGGTAAAGGTTCAGGTAATTCCTTCAGGCTTGCTAGTGCCAGTTGCACCTTTTCAACAACTACTAACTTCTGTCATTTCTCCTTGTGAAAGTCTCACTGCAGGACCTCACTTTGGGAGTTCTGAGCCTCACCTATTGATGCAAAGCTTAATATGAGTCTCTGTTCAGAGGAAGAGAATCAGTACTGTGTAGGAATGTTAAGTGTTGGCCTCTATGGTGGGCACTCCTTTCTCTTCTACATAGTTTAAGTGGCCAGATTTTGGGGATTCACAAATAATAACCCAAATAATTTGTGGTTGGATATCTTTCTATAAACTGTAAGATATTTCCGCAGAATACCAGCCGGACAAAAGTATCAAGAACTCTGGAAAACTCCTTATTTCCTTATTTCTTAAAGATTAACTGCATCATTATAGACAAAGATTGTTCATCTTTTCCTGGAAGAATATATTGCCTGGAACATCTAGAATGTGCACTTTCTGTTAAAGAGCAATGAACCAAATGTGTTATGGCTCCATTTTTTTTTTTTTTTTTTTTTTTTTTTTTTTTTTTTTTTTTTTTAATTCAAATGCAGCTTATTTTGGACTCTCCCTAGGTGCTTTCACAGAAACTCATATTAGTATGCAGCAATATCTAGTAGTTTTTCTGATATTCTTAGTCAATATGATTGTCAGCTACTAGTTAAATAATCATCTTGGACATTTACATTTTTTTCAGCTACAATCTGCTAGGCTCGTTTCTATTGCTCTCCTGTCTGCTTTTATTCATTACAGAAAATTTAAATACCTTATTTAGTGTGAGCATAATACTAATTTCCTTTGTATCTGTAAAAGCAGACACCTTAAAGAAGTCATTAGTTTTCATGTTAACTATTAATGTGGAATGCCTATATGATGAACTATTCTGATACATCTGAAGCTTGCATATGATATTTCTGTTACCAGTCCTGTCACTGACTAGAAATGCAGCAGTGCATATACAGTTTCAGAGCAACATCTCAGTTTTCTGAGGTTTTGTGGATTCTTCTTGTGAAGTGGTTTTGTTCTTGCAGTGCTCTATTGATTATTCTAGATTATTCTTCAACTAATATCAAACATGACAGCACTGACACTGCAACCAGCTTGGAGTTGCAGTCCCACTGCTTACTAATATAGCTAATATAGCTCTGAACTTTTGAGCACTGCAATACTTTTTTTTCCCCTTTCCTCCTTGAAGAGCTGGAGGCATAGACATTTATCACTTACTTTTCTGTACCTTATCCTTCCAGCCCTCACTGGGCACTCTGGAACATGAATCAGTGTAATGAACTGCAGCAAGAGCATCTGTGACTCAATAGACAATCTGCTTAATAAATGTTTATTGATTTAAATTACAGATTATACACATGCATGAGATAGCGAAATAAATTAAATTAGAGCTGGTTATGCATGTCTACACTGAAGAGGAGGGGCTGACACTGATCTCTTCTCCGTGGTGACCAGTGACAGGACCTGAAGGAATTGCCTGAAGTTGTGTCAGGCAAGGTATAGGTTGGATATTAGAAAATGTTTCTTCACACAGAGGATAGTTGGTCCCTGGAACTGGCTCCTCAGAGGAGTGGTCACAACACAAAGCCTGACAGAGTTCAAGAAGTGTCTGGACAACCCTCTCAGATGAATGGTGTAATTCTTTGAGATGTCCTGTGCAGGGCCAGGAGTTGGTCTTGATGATCCTTGTGGGTCCCTTAGAGCTCTGCATATTCTGTGGTATGTCTAAAAATTATGACAATATTTAAAGCAAAGTAAAAGGACTAACTGGTTGAGGGAGCAGCTGATGGATTGCTGGGTTTCTTTCTGAAGGTGTTAATCAGCTTCAGCACCTAAAAAAGGAGGTTTCTGAATTTACCCCCAAAGGCTGAAGAAAGTTTTTCAAGTGCTTATTTTTTGTACATTTTCAAGGACATGTACCTTATTGGATATTGCTACAGACCACAGCTGATGCAAGCCTAGAAGTAAAGGCATTTGCTCTATGACTGAGCAGTAAGTTTGGCTTTATGTGTCTCTGATTTGTGGTGTATCTCTATGGCCATATTTTATGAGAAATTAATTCTTCTCTTCCTCAGTAAGCTGTTGACTCCATTAGAGGTACAGTACATGTAGCTATCCTAAAAACTTTCTTATACATTTTGTGCACAATTATTTTTCCATGTTATTGTTCCTGACCTTTATCCTTCCCCCCCTGCCCCCAAGCCTACAGCTTAGAGGTTGTTCAACTATAGAGGATGTTATTATGTTCATAAGAAAAACACATCTGAAAGCTTCACTTTTTAAATCACTTCCTTTGTGATTTGATAATTTCTGGATGTTATTGCCAATGAGTTCTCTGTGACTGCTGTAACTATTTGAAATAATAAAAAAATAATCAGACACAATTTACCTCTATGATTTAGTTTTAGATTATCAGTTTCAGAAATTCTGCTCCTAAGAGAAACTGTATTTATTGCAGAGCAGTGTCTGTAGATAGTAGTATTAATTTGTATCAATTTTATGAAGTAACGAAAATGATTTGATTTTGCTGATTGATATGTTCTGCCATATAACACAGTGGATCATGCTTATAGTTGTGCTAACAAATGGAAATAGATTTGTAGTTCCATTTCTGTGGTAGTTTCTAAAAATATCTTGACCCCAGAGTCCAGTTCAGTAATCTGTAGGATTGAATTTTTAGATGATGGTTTGATATTTCAGGATGTAGATATCTGCTTTTTTAATTTCAGAGGCCTTGTACAGATCTTACACAGTTAAAGTCTTAAGCAAGTGCTTCTGTCTGAAAAGTTTCCTATCAGTTTTTTCCTCACATGTGAACTCATCCTGAGGTTTACTAGCCTCAAGGTATTTTCTAATGGGGAATAAAAGGTAATTTAGGATGCTCAGTGATGACTGATGTGTGATATACATTACAAAAGGGTTTCTTACTTCCTTACTGTTCAGATTGATTCTCTTTAGAGAATTGCCCTACACATAAAGAACCTAAATCTCACAGCAAGGTGAGATGTGAAATGAGCAGTCATAAGTGTTTCCTCCTACTTGGCTTCAGAGTTAGAGTAGGCAGGTCAATCAGAGCAGTGCAGCTCTACCCAGTCATACACTTGCATATATGCCTCACTTGGTCTTGGGGGTGTTGCTCTCAGCCACCTCAAAGTGGCATGGATACACTTCAAGGTTTGGCCCAAGGATGAAGGTGTGGCCAATTCAGATTTCTTTGAGCTGCCAGAACTGCCCAAATGGAGTTGATTATGGTTTCAGTTTTTCTCAGTAGATATAACCAAGAGCCAGCAGGCTTTGGGTATGATGAAGAATATGTAAGAGGCCATGGTGAGATACCTGATGTGGTTCTGTCTGATCATGTTTCTCACTTCTGCATGTGTTGTCCAGCTGAGAGTACTGATGAGCTTGAACAGTGAGCTGTGTAGAAGAGCTGGTCTGACTGAGCAACCATGTCAGCTCCCATCCCTGTCCTTTTATGTTTGGATCATGCCACGTTTTACGTTTTACTAAAAAATAAAGCTGGATCAGCTTCACTGTCTGACTTACCAAACATTGGCACAGGCTGATGGTGGGGTAGCTGGAGTGTGTAGGACAATAGTGTGCAGGCAAGAAAACATAAAAGAGCAATGACTGACCTAATGGTATTGGATGTATTCTCAGTGTTTTAATAGAGTTGCTTACTTCTCCTGATGCTCCATCTACTTTCCCTTTTTACAGGTGAGAATCTCAATAACTTCTCATGATTATTTTACATTTGGGTTTATTATATTTGATTTTGTCATATAGCCTTGCACTGACTGCACTCAGAAGAGGTTTCTCTTCAATCCTCATAAATACTTTGCTTGTGGCTATATTGACTTACTGAATGGTTTATATCATTTAGCATGCCAAGATAATTATTATGTTAGCAAAAAGGGAAGTTTAATGGTCCCTGTTTAGTTGGAGAACTATTGTATCTCTTACTAATTATGCTGTCTGACTGCTGGGTTTTGGAAATGGCATCTGCGTTCCATGAATCTTCCATTCATAATAGTAAATACTAATAGCAGTTACTTCAGAAGGATGTTGCATGGCTAAATTCTTGTTTGTAAATTATTCTGAATTCCTAAGATGCCAAATTGTCTAATGCAACAATTAATGTTGCTAATGTTAGGTATCCTCCAATTTCCGTATTACATGTTCATGTCCTTTAACAAGGAAATGAAGCAGAATGCAATGCTCATTGATATTTTTTAGTTCTTCATTGGAGCTAATGTCTTATTAATAGCCTGGAAAAACTTCTTTGCAAATATGAGATTTAGCTCTTTTTCCTGCTACTTTTGAAATCTAAAGACTCTACGAAGCAGCTATTACTTCTTCATAAACAGTTTCTGGGAGGAATTTGCAGATTTACTAATGTATTATATTGGGATAGTCCTAGAGACAGTGTTTCATGAATATGTAGAGCATGTTTGCTATCTTCTTTTTTATGTTGTAGATTCATGGCAAATTCCTAGTTTATTCAGCAAGTGGCTTTCTCTGCTATATTCACTCTATATAACAAATGCTTGTTTCTTTGGCAACTCAGACTTCATTATTGATAGGAAATAAGTCTGCAGTGCAGCATTATTATGCTTTGGAAGCTTTAAAGGACATTTGCAGTTTTTCTGTTCTATTACAATGAATACTGAATTTTATTCTTTTTAATCATTTTCTGACACCAGATTTCTCTCTATCATTCATAATTTTGCTTGCCACACCACAGATAATTTTCTGTTCAGTTAGCTCCCTCCCTCCTTCTTTATAAAGACAAATGTTACCTCTGTTTTACACAGAGATCTTTAGAACTATGGACAATTTTGATAGTCTTCAATCTTTTTTATACTCTCTTCAGTTCTCCTGATCACATTATACTGATATATATTTCAGCTTCCTTCTCACTATAGTTTTCTCACTGAAGATTTTCTAATGAAGTTGAAAATGAAATATCACAAAAAGGCATTTTTAGTTTGAAATTAGCTGTAATCTAGGAAAAGAAGGAGACAATCTTGCAGCTGAGATAAAGCAGGACTTACAAGAATCTGTGTATTACTACAGATAGTAATTTGAGTGGCAGAAATGTCTAGATGAAATAAGAAACCTTTTAAAGTAAGCTTAACAGACTTCAGCGGACAGGAATGCCATTAATAAACTTAAAAGGGAAAAATGAACAGAAATTTGCAGGGTTCAAAATATTCATGGAATTGAAATGGGAATGTAAACTATACAGTACAGTAGTTTTTGGGGAAAATACCAGTGGTCATGAAAATAAAATTGTTGTCTAAAATTTTATTTAAGAGACTGCTGTAGAGCAGACCAAATATGTTACAGAATGATAAAAAAACCCTGAGGTCATTATTAAAATTGGATTTTAAACAATGGTAGAAATTGTCTTGTGTTTTTTTGACACCAGTCAAACATAATGATAGAAGAATCTGGAGTTCTGCTACAATGGATATTTGCTTCCATGCTTATTTGGTACTCCTAGTTCTAGTTAGATTCCTAAAAATTAATTCCATGAATAGTGCTGAAAAAACCCCATCTGAGATATTGAGATAGTACCAAAAGCCATTGTTGCTCAAGTGAGTGGGAAAATTACAGATGGTACTGTTTACAAAGGCATCAAGAGAGCAGTACCAAAAGAATGATGTTTTAATACAAATGTCTTCTAACATCATTAAATGACAACAAAACATATTTCCAATACAAAAGATTGAAAGTTGTTATATATTTTTGTAACAGAAATTGTTTCATAAAACTGACTACCTGAAATAGCAATCTTCCAAAAGCAAGAGTGAAATAGAAATTTCTACAGATATTATGCTAAAAAAAAAAAAAAAAAAAAAAAAGACTAGCACAGAAGTGGAAAAAGAAATGTTAACCTTTTGGATGTAAGCAGGGAGGAAAAATCCCCAACCCAGCAATATTGATCTTGATTGCAGAATGTCAGTGTTTAATGTGAAGCTGCAAGCACTAATAAAATTCAAGTTGTGGTCAGCTAGCCTCTACTTCCCTTCCACGTGAAAGTGTAATTCTACTGGGTGATTTCCTGTAGTTTAATTGCCAGGGTTTGTGGGTGTGATTATGGGGGGTGTTTGAAAGTAAATGCTTACTGACAGCCATGAATCTCATGCTATGCCTTCTAAGTGTAAAAAGGAAAAGTTAAGATCATTACCTCACACAGTGAAGTGTGAGGACTTCCACATTGCAAACTGAATCAGTTTTGAATGGCCCAGTGATTCCAGAAGTGAAATTTCTGCTTTCTATAACCTGCTCACCTGCCTTTTCAGCAAAGGGGTTTTGTAAAAAGGAAAATTCTGTTGAATCTAGTCCTCCTCTGTCACAGGTAAATGCACCTTTTTTTTTTTTTTTTAATTCCTTTCATTGGTGAGTTTCATTTTTTTTACTTTTTCTGTTGCTGTTATACTTCTTCTCTCCTGCTATAAGCTTGTTACTTCAAGAATGAGAATGGCCAAACTCTCCATTCCCTTGGATGTCGTAGTAGGAGGGAATGTTCAGGATGCAGCAAGTGTGCAGTGTGCACTGTGTGCTGTACAGATCATAGAGGGGAAGTTTGGCTCATGCACTTCTGCACTGGAACCTCAAGAAAAATCAGTCAGGAAGTCTCAGCTGCTGTAAACGACACAGATGCTTACCATGGCTACATTAATACTATTTTCAGTTACAAAGATTCCCCTGATCATTTTGAGACTCATTTTTCATTTCACCATTAGCGTCTTCTATATTTCATTTCTCATTTTCCCCTTTATTATTTATTCATAGCCTTTATATTTCTATGATTAGCACAGGCTACAACATTGTCTTTCTTTTTATCTTGCTCATTTTTTACTACAGCAGTGAAATCTAGACTGATTAGACTGTAGCAAATTCTTCATCTTGTAGTAGTTTGCACAGCCCTTAAGGCAGACTATTCAGTTTGTTACAACTAATTTATTCGGTCTTCTCCTGTATAGTGCATATAGATGCAGATAGTTTAGACCCTATCCATGCATTTGACTTAGACACATCCCCTGAAAACAGACAAATTTTTCAAATAATCCAAATTCTTTATGGTAAGGTGAGGATCTTTCCCCCACCTCTCTTTTCTCTTAGTGTAGTTTAATTTCTTTCTTTTCTCATGATTCTCTCAGTTTTGTATTTGTTTCAGTGTTTCAGTTTCATCACTTCCCATCTATTAAATGTTAGTAGAATTCATGGATTTAAACAAAATTTAAATGAAGTTTAAACAAAATTACATATACTACTTTCTTCTCCCATTTCACATCATCACCACTCATTTTGTTGATCAAAACTGACTTCAAAACTCAAGTGTAAGTATATGTTATACCGAAAGCAAACCCATTGGCTGGCCTTAAAATTCCAAGGCAGCTTCTGTGAAATGATAGGGTAAAATATAAAACCTCCATGTAAGAAGTACTATGTATAGGAATGTTACAGTAAAAAATCTGAGAAGCCTCATAATATCAAATGAGGTGAAAGTAGTGAAAATCATTAGAATGAAGATAAAGAACATTAGGACTATTAAAAAATTAGGTAATTAAAAACAAATATGCTTGCTAGAATGCCCACTGAAAGTACCAATTGGTTTGACACTTTCCTGGAGCAGACATTGCTTATCTCCAGGTCTGATAGCCTATGATAAGGATATCTGGCTTCCCAGAAGGCTGTGTTGGAAACTTAGCTAAACTCCAGTCCACAATAAAGTGTGTGAATGTGTAGCTTTCTCCTAAGTTCACAGGTGTTTTGTAAATATTCTTCTCCCATCCCCTCACAGTCAGGAAACAAAATTCTAAATTTACCATTTCCTCCAAGTGAGGCCTGCAGTATTTGTAGCAACTTTTCACATTGTTGTTGGAATTTGGCATCAAGGCAGTCTGTCAAAATTAATCAATATTCATATACATCATTTATCCATTTAGAACAGAAGAGTTCCTTAGAAAAGTAGAATTTTTTGAAGGTGGTTTTTTAACCCAAGCAAAAGCTGTGTGCTTGTCTCTTCTGTAGGTAACTGTGGATTATTGTAAATTTCCAGCTTTGGTACAAGTGATGGTGAAATGCAGAAGTTGTAGGAAACAGGGAAATAAAATAAACTAGAATGGGTCAGAGGTAGGGGAGTACTCTGGATCTTGCTGGGTTGCCGGTACTTTCCCTGATGAGCATTGCTGATGAATCAGTTTGCTTTTGGAGGTTATTTTCTTTGTGGAACAGATGATTTGCAGGAGTATGTAGGTGAAAATGCCAGACCATAAACTGTTAATGGGCCCCTGCCCTGCTTAATCATTCTTTTGACTTGCTAGGTCTTTGTCATCTGCCCCAAAATGAGGATTCTACCAAGTCCTAGCTGGGGGAGACAGAAGTGCCCTAGAGCAGTTGAGCCTCTCCTTCAGTGAGAAGAGAATGATTTACATATAAGTAACATCTGCTTGACTGGAGAGAATTTACTTGTAATTAATTTATCCCCAAATCTTCCAAGGCAAAACTTACAGAAAGATGTGAGACTGGCATACAGGATAGTGATGGCAGAATGCATGAATTATTTTACTGAAAGTCTTTCTAAAATGAATTTATTTTTTAGGAGCAAGGTATTTGAGGATGAGTAGTAGTATACTTGAAAACCATCAAGTTAATTTACCTTTTCTTTCCGTGTGAAATGACCAACTAAGACCATTGTTACATCTAATGCTTGTTCCTGCATAGCATTAGAATGTTGAATACCAGATATAAGTGGTTTTTTCTCAAGAAAAAATATGCTTCTTTCTGTGTGGAAACCTTTGGAATTAATTCTGATTTTCTAATTTTTGTGTGTTTCGCTAACCTCTGTGTTTGTCTTGTACTGTTTTATGGAAAACAGTGTTAAGAAATACACACATATTGTCCTCATGCTCCCAGTCTGCTTTGCACAGTGCACCCCCTGATGTCAATAATTTGCTGAAAAAAATGATTTTTAGAGAGAGAAAATGGGACCACAAGTACAGAATTATATTAGAGAAAAACCAAAGCTTTCTTAAGTGTACTGATGAGTGCTTTACCGAGGAGGGTAGTTTTCCAGGTATATGCCAGCTATGTGAATCAGTTTTCACAATAGATAAAGGATTTCTAAAATCTTTTTTGTTAAATGAAAACAGAAAATAAGTAGTTACATCTTCAAATGCCAGCATACTCTTTCCTTGCACAGCTATAGCCTGGTAGAGATCATATTCATCTGAGAGATGTAGGTGTTGGGCTTTGCTTTAATGAATACTGAAGTGTTTTGCACAAAATGGAGCACCTTTGACAGCACAGACTGAAAAATACTCTAAAGCTTTTAAAAAGTATTCCATATGTTCTTCTCTTTTTAAAGTCCAAATTCATGCTCATCCATGAATTAAAATGAACAAAAAGGCCGTTTCAATATTCTCGGTGTTGCTGTATCAGGCAGCATTGAGTAAGTATCCACTGTGTCAAGCTCTGAAAGAAAAGGTAACTCCTGGCTTAGGAACTAACTTCTGGTAGGTATAGCTGTAGAGTGCTAAATGAGAGAATTGACTATATACATACATACATACATACATACAGGTACACACACACATAAAACAGGTAAATATCAGCTTGAAATACTCTGTCATGTGCCTGTGATTTCTGCAATTAGTCTTGAACATGTTGAACTTCTTTCAGCTTTTCTGAGTAAGGTTTGACAAATTGATTAATTCTTAATGGCTTTGTTCTTAGTACTTACTCCTTGCCAATACCAAGTGCTACTTCTCTTTGCCTATTGGCATCTTTTATCATAATGCTCTTTGTAAAGGTACTGCAGCCTTTCAAAAGTTTTAATGGTTCTATTTTTGTTTTCTCCATGTCTGATTAAACATCAAAATCATTGCCAGGATGATTTGGTCAAAATACTTTATTGTGGTTTTTTTAAATTAAAATTAGGAAATGTAAGTTCTCAGACCTCAGATTTTTATCTGGCTTTATTTGGCTTTCTTTTATGGAATATTTAAGTTTGTTTTGGAACCTGCACTAATAGTTAAATGACATTTAAGTAGTACAGAGACTTTGACCTTCAGCAAATAGTCTTCTGAATAAATGAGAAAATATATTAGTGGAGGAAAAGATAAATGCAGTGCAATTTTCTTGCTATATGCATAGTCTTCAGAGGATAATATCTGGTATTGGTGGCTAGACTAATTTAGTAATATGACAATTTTGTATCTGGGCAAGTATGTATGACTCTATGAGAATGATGCCTACCTAATTTAAAGGGGCAGATTCTCTCCTAAAACATAGGACATTCCAGTTTGAAGGATTTTCCTGTAGAATTAGTAAGAAAAACAGCTTCTCTTTTTTTTTTTTTAACTATTCCTGAGTTGTAAATTATGAACGCCATGTCTAAATTTTTGACCAGCTGTTTTTCAGACATCAGTTCCTTGTTGCAGAAGCGCTGTGAATGTTTTTTTCTGCTAACAGAAGTGGTCTCTTGTGATAAATGGTAATTCATGTTTTCATAATATTGTTGTTATAATATGTAGAAATAAAAATGTGTTTTTTCTGAGAAAGCCAAAAAGCCTCTCAAGGCAGAGCAGTAGTCCTGGAATTTTCGCAAGAGCTCTCCTGTCTCCAGAGGAGGGAACACAGGAATTACAATACCAATAGAAGGTGGAGGACACTCAATGCCTGATGAGGCTTGATGACTCTGAGATGATATCTTATCAGGGCCATTTGGACCACTCAGAAGTCTCCTCCACCCAGGAAATCCTTTCAGAAAACTGGACCTTGTCTTCGAAATTTCATCAACCACCAAAAAGAAGTTGCTGAGGGATAAAAGAACTTACAGAATCTTGGACTCACTTAAGCCCGGCCAGAAAAAGTATAAAAACAGCTGGCATGGGCTCAGTCCTTTGTGAAAACCCATGTGTACAGTGCGACAGAGGCTGCTTCCTTGATTGTGAGCTTTGACGATTTCGCTGTCCGAAAAATTCTCTGACTAATAAATCGCTTTCGATGAAATTGGCTCTCTAAAATTTATAACATCTCTTAAGAAGATGGTCAGATAGATGTTGAGATGCCATACACATAAACAGGCAATCCAAATACCACTTTACACATGTATAATATTGCTGTCATTCTGTTCCATTAAAATTTTGCAATGCCAACAAGATGCAGATATATGACTAGGTCAGTACAGAAATTTACAGGACATGTCAACTTATGATAACAATTTCATTCATTAAAAATAAAGTGAATTTCAAATGCTTAGCAAAACTCCCGTTATGAGTCAGTCATGCTAAATAAACTGTATTAGTCCAAAATAATTTAAAATCAAACAATCTGAAGGTGTGTCTAGGTTTTGCATAATTATTTGCAGCACATGGTTAACACTTGAATTATTTTCATTCTTCTTTACTGATGAGTTTTAACCATTTAACCTGGGAATAGGAGTTTGATGATACAGCTGCATGCTATGTAATGTGGGGAGACAAAAGGAGATGCTGCTGAAGGCAGTCTTACCCTTGATATGTTGCAGCTGTGTTAATTATCCTAGAGTGGAAACAGCCTTGCCCTCACAGCCATGGGTGTGATAAAGAGTGAGTTAGCTGGTAAGATGTCAGTTAGAGTCTGCTCACTCTGCTGAGAAGAGCAGGGGATAGGAGGTTGTGCAAGGGACAGAAAAGGTAAGATGTCGTATGTAGGACAGACAGAGTTAGGTGGCTGTGCTAGGGACAGGACGGAGCGAGCTAGAACTGAAGAAGAAAGAGAGACAGAGCCAGAGCTGTGTGGAGCTGCCTGCGGGAAGATATAGAGAAAAGGTATGGGAGACTCTTGAATAATAAGGTGCTGATGCTTGCAATCCCCTGAAGCTTTTTGGTGAAGGATCTCGATTGCAGTATCCGTCTCTGCAAAATATCGACCATGACAATGTTAATAATTGCCTGGCCTATAGAGCTGCTGCAGGTGGAGATCTTGCTGCAGTTCTTGGGAGGTATCTGACAGGAATTGTACCTGAAAGAGTGCTTCATTGTCAGGCCCAAGCCAATGTAGCAAATGAATGGCTAGCAACAAATGAGGCACTATCTCCCTCTTTCTTTTTATTGCCCTGTGACCAAAAAAAAAGAGAAAAATATGTACCACAGGAGTGGTACCAGTAGAACATGAACAAGCATTGACAAGTTACAAGCAGTTCCAAAGAGATTTTACAGCTTAATAAGTAAGTTTGCTCTTAAAAAGCCTCGTAAACTGTGCTTGAGATGTATGCCTTATACAAGAGAAAAGTTATGTGAGGTATTTGTAATTGCTCTTGTGATCAAAATCATGTGGTTAATAAACTCTTATAATTCACAAAAAATATTTCCATTAATGTATCACCTCTGGCAATCATAGAAAGTTTCTTAATTCTTGCTTAGCAGTGGTAGCAAAGACTTTGTGTATTGTTACTGTATCTAGTAAAAAAAAAAATCCTGGTTATAGGTATATCTACAGCTGAAAAAAACTTTTTCTGTGAATGGGCAACTTAACACCCACCTGATGCATGATAATACTCTTTCACAATGGTAGTATTATGAATTTTCACTCTTTCATCATGCAAAAACTTTTCACTTCTCCCTAAAAAACCTCCATATTTTTGACTGCTGGGTGGAAAATAAAGAAGAAAAGTATTTCAGAAAGTTATAAGACCTGTTAGAGCACTAGGAGTGAAATGGCTGTCACACTTTCACAACTTCAGACATAATTATTGGTGCTTAATAGTTGACAGGCTAGGGTCAATTTTTACAGTCTGAATGTTAGTAGTGGGTGATTGCAGCAATAGATACCTGTCATCAACAGCTTTCAAGTAATAAAAAAAAAATCCACTTGTGATAAAGCCACATGAAAGTGCACCAATTAAATGACTTTAAAAGGATTTGTCAGGTTAGAGCTGCTGGATGTCACTATTTATCTCTTTTGAATAACATTTGTAGCTAAAGAATTAGCAACTATTGCCAGAGAGAATCAAATCAGAGATGAGGAGAAAAGCAAATGTGAGTTTTTTTAATCTGCATTTTATTAGGCTACCTGTATTTATGAAGAATGTATGTGGGACTTGGTAATGAAGTATCTGATCTCGTGCTGTTGAATCAAGAAAAAGTGTTCAGTGGTAGGTTATAAATCAACTCTCAAGTCATCAGCAAACATATTTAGGATACTAACATTTTAATGTAGTGAAACTTAAATGTTATTACTGTAGATTATATTTCTTTTGGCTTCTGTTGCCTTTCAGTTTTGGTACTAAAGATACAAAAGACAAGTAGTATCTGACACCTTGATTAACCCTTAGTTAAGGCACAATAAAGCTTTCAAAGTTCCCAAACAGACAGTAAGTCTGACAGCTGCTTTGTTTACTTTGCCATTTGGCTTAGCTCATGGTGGGAGGCAGGGAGGAAGGGAAGAATGAGGTGCCATTGCCAGAGGTGAGTGAGAGCCAACCCGCTGTCTGACAGGATGTTCCTGGCACTGGAACATCTCAATGTTTAGATCTAGGCTTTGAGCATAATGTGATGTGGCCAAAGCAGAGGTCAGTGACCTGTACTTTCTTCACGCTTGTAGTAATGCACTGCCACACCCGAGCAGGTGTTTCTATATAAGGAAAAGGGTTTTGGCTTACCTTTGAACATGTAAGGAAGTTAAACTAGAATTTTCCATCACCTTCTCATTGTAATTGGCCCAGTGTCAGCACAGGAGCACTGATTGAGCTTTGGAAATGTACCTCAAAGCCTGTTGCCAATTTCATTGGGCAAGGTGCCAAATAACCCACCTGGACCATAAAGTACAAAAATGACTGCACAGAAGGCTCGATAGCTTTTCTTGGACTATCTTAACAGTGTAAGAGTGTTCTCTGCACTGTGTTCCATATTATTTCTTTAGTCCTATAATGTTTCTTATTTGTGTCATTATTAAAATCTCTTCTTTTACAAAGCATGCCCAGAGAAGTTGTCTTGCTATTATTAATTAAGCCACTCTAGGAAGTTGCAGATCAACCCTCAGACTTTATACACCTTCAATTAGCTTATTGCACACTGGCCACGTGCAAGATTGTATCACACACTCTTTCCTGCTCTCTCTTGCTCAGGATCTGCCCTATGGCACATGTCCTCCGTGCCCACTCTTGACTTCTAACGCGCCATCTCTCTCTGCCAGAATTCTGCTGGGCCGGAGGCATACCTCTGCTCTCTGCCCAGACCAATGAAGCCAGAGCTCAGCCCCACCTGAACCTACCTGCTACTGGGAGGAACCTTATTTCCAGTTTCCTCTGCCACTTTTGCAAGGTTTAATTTTCATTATGGCCTTGAAGTCAACTCTGTTCTGCAGGAGTGGTACAGCTCTGTAAGCCCTGGTGTGGCTTCCCATGTGCCCCTGCTTAACTGTTGCTATTTTGGGCTCCTGTTGTCTCCAACCCCTCTACAAAAAGAACTCTGTAAATAGATAAAACAATCCTAAGAAAAAAGGCCCCAACAGTAGAAAGTGTCACAGGGCTTCTATCAGAGCTTTCCTACAGGTTACCTTCTCAGCATTTGACTCCTACAAACTACCAATTCTGCCTTCTCACCAGAAGGAAAAAAAAGTTCTACTTCCCTGCCTGCAACAGTTCTCTCGTATTAAAAGCCCCTTCAGTTTTAGGCAACAGGTTTAACTTTACTAGGCCATAAAAGGTACCTATGCCAGACCATTGCTCCCAGCTCACTGCTCCCATCCATTTTAGTTTCTCTTTTGGATCTTCAAAGGATGCAATCTTATCTGTGCCTCCTAACCAAAACCACATAGGGCCCATAACCGAAGAGCTGCTGAGAGACCATTCATTCAGAGATAAAACAGTGTTTCATCTGTTTAGCAAGCTGAACTGTGTCTCCCATACTCGGAGACTGGGAGTTTTGAATCTGCTCTGTGCCTCAAACATGTCCTGAGCCATTTCAAACCTTTCTTTTAAAAATCAAACGACTTTTCTTTCTGCTAGAATTTTTTCCTGACAAACATTTCCAAACTTGTTTCCATAGCACTCTTCCCTTAAAAAAAAAAAAAAAAAAGCCAAAAAACAAAACTAAAAAAAAAACCTGCTTGCTCCTCGTGTTTTCAAAATAGCTGTATATTTCATAAGCAGGGTACACTGGCTGTGCCGCTATGACTTGATCTGAGCTTGCCCAAAGATTTCTGTTAAAATACTCTTCCATGCTTTGCTTGCTACAAGAATCCAGCCTGGGCAACTGGCAATGCTCTCAAAAGCCATGTTTGTCATAATAAAGATCAATCCTTTGTACACAAATGGGCAGGGAGTGCAAACCTTGTGTTACAAATATTCAGCTGCCCAGTGCACATGAGCAGATAATTTATAGAGATATATACCTGCAGAAATACATTAACTGGCATTGGTGTACTCCAAGTAGAAATATCACTGCTGTTGCAGATTTCATGAATGTTGCTTTCCAGTCTTTCATCAGATTTCCAAATAAGTGTTTATTTGCTTTCTTATTCTGGTACTGTACTTTGAACTGCTACTGCATTTGATTTATATAATTCATATAATTTATATTGCTTTTGCATTGTTTATACAGTGCTTTACACTGGTTCTCACAGAGTTTTTAGGCTATGTGCACTCAGTAGACTTTGTGGTTACAGCAATAAAAAGACTTCAAAGGTATTTTAGATTAGTCCTAGAGTTGTGAAGGTTGACCACTTGATGAGGTGTGTTTGAATTAAACACAAAAATATTTTCACATCCCCTATACTCTGAAAAAAATTAAGAACCTTCCCAAGTCATGAATTTATCTAAAAGAAACCCCCAACATTGTCCCCTCCAAACTCTACTGTCTTGAACTGGTCTTGAAAAAGGCCCAAATCTTAAGGGTCCCCCTCCTGACTCTTGGTGGTTTTTTGACACCCTGATCTATATTCAAACCACTTCCCTTTCAGAAAAGACTTAGGAGTGGAAGGTAGTGAAGATTAAGCAGCAATCCAGAAGCAATGTGCCAGTGCTTCAGGTTCCCCTGAAGATCAGGGTCTACTCACCAGCACCCTCCCCACCTCCCCAGAAAAAAACCTGCTCCTTCTCTTCAGACTGCTATCCTCCATGACTGGGAGGACAGCTCAAGACTGTTCTTTGGCTGCTGAGCTGTAGTGATTCTCTTACCAATGATACTCAAAAGCAGTGCACAGGGGAAACCACTGTTGCATTAAAGCTATTGAAATTTAGCAGAAAATAAACCCCATTGCATTTCAGCTGCTCCTCAGATATCAAGGGGTCTAGAAGGTTTCAAGAAAGGAATAGTTTCTGTTAATCGAGGAAGTTTTGTTTATACAAAAGAAATGTAACTTTGGGATGGCAGCTCCATGTTTCTAGATTTAACATGTCAAATAGTGAAAATGTGAAGCAATCAGAGAAACAAAAGAGAACTGAGACTCATATGCACATGAATATTCAGTTTGAGCAATGATAGCAAACATCACAGGAAACTGGGAAAAAGGAGAACTGGACAATGAAGGAGATGTAAAGGCACTGGTTTCTTCTGAAAACCAGTTTCTTCTGATGAATTTCAAATACAGAAGAACAGATGTGTTTCTGTGCTAAAAGAAGAATTAAAGTTTTCAAATTACCCACAAATGCTATTGCTTTTCACTGGAGTAAGTGAGTCTCAGCCTTGAAATTTATGCACTGATGCACAGGCTGAGGAAAGATCTGTGCCCACAATTGCTCACTCTCTTGTGGGGTGGGAGGCCTCAGGGCTTCTGCACAGCATAACTGAAGTGAAAGGTTTACACTTGCACCCATAAGATCTTAGGAAGAAACTGAAAAGCAAGCACCACTTACTTATCCAGGTATTTCAGTCAATTAACATGGTGGTTAAGGTATCCTGAAGGGAAGAAGTAAGGTTGAAATCTCAACTTTTTTGGTTAGTGTTCTAACAAACATAATATCATATATATGTCATTGGTGCGTTTCTCTTCTTCTATTGTGGTGCTGTTTATGTCAGTATTCCTTTACTTATATCTTCTATTTTCCAGAGTTTTTCTATTTAATCTTGAACTGGATTTGATACTTCTCAGTTTTGTCTTATATGTGCTTTCCTTCTGTAGTTAGGCTGGGTTTATTGAAGAGTGAGTAGCTATTGTGATGTTTGTTCTGTGTTTCTCACTCAGTGGTCTCCAGCTCTGTTACTGTTCTGTTCTGTGCATTTTTTGGAGTATTTCAGTTACTTAGGGCTTATTTTCTCTTGATGGATAACTTGGATTAAAGTTATACATGGCATGTGCAGGACAACCAGGGTATCAGGCCCAGCCAACATGGCAGTTCCTGCTTGAACTGCCTGACCAATGATGAAGTAATCTGCTTAGTAAACGGTGGAGAGGCTGCTTGTGTCATCTGTCTATTGTCTTCAGTAACACTGATACTGTCTCCCACTGCATTCTTCTGGAGAAACTGATGGCTCATGGCTTGGATGGGGGCACTGTTCACTTGGTGATAAACTGTCCAGGCCCAGAGAGTGGTGGTGAATGGAACTAAGTCCAGCTGGCCGCCAGTCATTTGTAGGGTTTCTCAGGAGTCATTACTGGGGTTTGTCCTGTTTAACATCTTCACTGATGATTTGGATGAAGGGATCAAGTGCACTCTTGGTGTGATTGCATACAATGCTAAGTGGGGCTGGAGAGCCAGAAGGCTCTACAGAGAGATCTGGAAAGGCTGGATTGGTGGACTGAGGACAAGTGCAAAAGATTCAACAAGGTCAAGTGCTAGATCATGGCCTTGGGTCACAGTAAGCCCATGCAGTGTTATAGGCTGGGGGAAGAGTGGCTGGAAAGTGGCCAAGTGGAAAAGTACCTGGGGGCACTGGTTGTCTGTTGCCATGCTTCGCACCTGCCTGTTTTGGTTTTGGGAAATTCTGTTCCCAGGCACTTTCCTGGTACACAAGGTCACATAATGTTAACTACCTTGTGTTTCCACATCTGTTCCCAGAGGAGGGACTTCGCGTGATGGTCTCTGGAACTGACCAATGGTTCCTAAAGGTCCCACCTCTAAGGTGGGCACATCTGAAAAGCATAAATGTAGCTAGAGAAAATAAACTGGGGTCTCCTCCCTGAAAGATCATCGCAGCCTTCTATGAAAAACTATCACTCCCTGCCTCCATTATTGTGTCCCACAGTGACAGTTGTCAGCATCTCAGGCAGCTGTGCCCAGGTGGCCAAGGCCAGTGGTATCCTGGCTTGGATCAGCAATAGTGTGGCAGGTACAACTAGGGCAGTAGAACTGTACTTGGCAGTGGTGAGGCTGCACCTTGAATCCTGTGCTCAATTCTGGGTCCCTCACTGCATTGTTTAGCTTGCAGAAGAGGAAGGTCGGGGGGCCATCTTTGCTCTGTACAACTGCCTGAAGGAAGTTACAGCAAGGTGAGATTGGTCTCTTCTGCCACCACCATATCTCAAGAGAAAAGATTAGAGGAAATGGCCTCCACCAGAGGAGGAGGAGATTCAGATTAGTTTTCAGGAAAAAAAATGTTCACTGGTTTGGTGCTGGAATAAGCTGCCCAGGGAGGTGGTAGAATCACTGCATCTGGAAGTATTCAAATCTGTCTGGATGTGGCACTTGAGGATATGATTTAGGGGTGATGATGGTGATGCTGGGTTGGTGGATGGACTAGATGATCTTGCAGGTCTCTTCTAGCCTTGATGATTCTGTGAAAAGGATTTGGATAATTATCTTAGAATAATAGTTCTTATGAACTACAGAATTGCCACAATGGTTTATCTCAAACTGTTTTCAAAATGCATCATGTTAAACCAGATGTGGCACTTCTGTCAGGGACCAAGAGTATTCACAGATGAATTATTTAGGGACTGGTGTTTTGGAAAAAACTAATTTTGAGTAAGTATTTCTAAGAAGCTCACATGTGAAAAGGTTTTTCTGCTGATGTTCTCCACAATTCACTCATCACTCACAACATTTAGCATAGCAGCTATCTGGAAGCAGAGGTGAAAAGAACCACAAATCTCACTTGATGTGCCATGTGAGTTGTTTTTGCTGCAAGCGGTTCAGCTGTTCCTTTATAGCCATTAAAAGTTTATTAAAATGCATGAGAGACATCCATTATAAACCAGAAAAAAGTCCATTAATATTACATATCAGATAAGAGTTATATCTACACATTCCATCCCCCAAACCCCTAAACACCTAAAAAAAAGCATATTTAAATGCAGAAATTTAGAAATGTCAGGAGAATATTTTTATACTGTTCTGAGTAATTGATTAAACTATTAAAAAGTGGATCAATAATGAGACCTTCTGTCTAGAAATCTGATGAATTCCAAACAATGGTGGCATCACTCCAGGACATGATGATGCAGCTGACATTTCCTGACCTTGCATACTTTGAAGGCAAATTGTTGTGTGGCCTTCCCACAATAGTTCTGGGAAGAATGAAAATAACCAATAAATATTTGAAGGTTAATAACGATGAGGAAGAAAAATCCTTTACAAAAAAACCCAGTGGTTCAAATAGAGTTAACAGGGTGATATTAAGGGAAAGGTGGAATGTAGATGTACTATGACAAGAAAATTCTTGTTCATAAATTACTCAGCTACATATATTTAGATACAAAATGATTCCTCAAGCAAAGTGGGGAAATAACTTTCTTACTGGAATCTTTTCATGCTGGTCTATGTGCAGATACATTTGCATGCAGCAGTAATGTACTATCAACAGAGAGAGGATTGTTTGTCTAGTTTACCCATGGGGTCTTCTTGTTTCAGTTACATACTGTGAAACTGATGTAGAGTGAGTTTCACAGGTGTATAGAATACAAAGAAGTGAACAAGCAGAAACTGGTGTCATAAAACAATATCCATTCCTGACTGCAGTTTTAAAGATGTTACTGTTTTCTTTGTAGTCAGCTCTAGCTGTGTTTTAGCTTTCCAGCCCCATAGGAGATTTTTACTGCAGGATCCTTTCAAAATTAGATATTTCTTTTCCAAGGTATGTGCAATGTTAGTACATCTGTGTAATTCTTGCAGTGCAGCTCAGCAGGTTTCTGCCAAGTAGTAGCTTTCAAGATAACTCCCTATTGGTCTCCTCTGGAAGCAATTGATTAGTAGCTTGGCTTTAAACAGAATATTTCTCTGAAGTATTTTCTCCTTAAATAGACTTTTCATAGCTTATAAGTATTTTCATTCTCCTGTAAATTATGAGACATACATCTTTGGAGGAAAATTATTCTCATTCTGTACCAGGCAGTTAATATGTGCTGATCTCAGGCAGCAGAGCTAAAGGTGTTTATGAAACATGCCAGGTGGATAAGCTGCATTACAATTAAAGACGAGTCATCATTAGTTTGTATTTACTCACTCATGTTTTAAAATTGGGATCCTAAAAAATTAAGAGGAAACAGATTTCAAAAATATTCATCTTTATGACAGCTCCTGGAATTTTACTGCAGAACTTAATCCTTCCTTGCAGGAGGAACACAATTTTCAAGCACCCTCAGTATTGCAGCACAGTATTTCATGTGGTATTCTCTAGCTAGGAGATACGAGTGCTATTTTCTGTATAGATATGGATCTGCTACTGCAGAGTTTACCTGCTAGGCTGGGAAATGTTATTAACAACTTTTTCCATTGAAAAAGAAGAAAACTTTAACAGAGAAACATGAACCATAGTATTAATCACCAGAAGTCTCCCCTATCTTTGAAAATGCTCTTGATCCTTCTACATATGGTATTAGATATGCAGACATTGTGAACACATGCAGAATTACTTAATATTACATTTGCAGTGCATTGGAAATGTCTGTGATGTAACGCATAAATTCTGCTTACAAATTAGATCCCAATCACATTTTTTCCTAATTTTTTAGATACTTTTACATATATCAGCCAGAAGGAAAGAACTAGTCGATGTAAAAAAAATTCCTGACTTTTTTTTGCTACTGTTAGATGTGTAAGTGCTGTCTTATTTTAGTAACTAGTTTATCACAACAATGTTTTTTGGTTCTGACTCAAGAAAAAAAAAGACATCCTCTTCATGAAGAATTGTCTAATTTCTATATTCATGTTTAGAAAATGTACTAAATATGCTGTAGCAGATTTAACATGTCCAACAGTTTCTGTGGTGTAGTGTTACTACAGAGAGGGCATGAACTCAAATATAGTCTTCTGTGAAAACTGTAGAACATTTAGACTGTAAACTATTTTGTTATGATTGTAATGTCTGCATTAATTGAACCAAGGGACATCTTTTCAGTAAAGGTTGAAGTCCTTCAGCTGCAACTTAAAAATGCACAATTTCAACTTGTCACAGTTTATCTGGAAAGGGAACGTGCAATTTGGGGCATATAGCTAGGGAATACTCATCACAGAAATTTCCTGCTTTGGAAATCTAGTACACATATGTTGCACATCCCCCCCATTCTTTTGCAGTCTAAGGTTTGACAAGTCAAAAGAGCCTGAAAATGGACTTCACAGAGTGTTTTAGTGCATGTAGACTGGAGACAGTTGTGTGTAGAAATCTGCTTAGCATTAACATGTGTCTGGAGTGTTGAATTATACAAGCAGAAACTTTGCTTTGTACTCAGATTTAAATCCTGAAACTAGTTCTGTCTAGAATAATACATAAACTGTAATGTCATCTCAGTTTTCTTTGGGCTTTAGGAAAAATTAGTGGCAACTGGTCGTATGATCCAAATTTATATGCATTTAATCAATGTATTTGATCTTTCTGTACTGGTAACTACAAAGAGAGTCTTTTTAACTCCACCCTTTGTACGTTTCTGTAGATACTGCCACAATATTGTCTAGTGAAAATACATGCTTAACTGCAGAGAGTTTTAGAAATTTCCATAGCTTTGGTTTTTTTTTGAGTTTCAGGCTTGGTTTTATATGTCTGAATTTTAAATTTTTCTGCCCTATGGCTTTTAAATTAACTGTAAAAAACGTGCTTTAATAAATCCTTGTTTTTTTCCCTCTAGATAAGTAAAAGTGATTTGTACTTGTTTATTCTGGAAGTCCAGAGTATTTCCAATTAAATTTTAATCCTTATTTCATATATTGCTTTATTTCCATCACACTTTTTAGTTCAGCTGTCAGGCACCATTTATCCTGACAAAAAAGAAAATAAATTAAATTTTAAAATAGGACTATGTATGTTAAAGAGCATTAAATGTTGGTTAAATTATAGCCCAAAGGCTAAATGTTTGTGTCTGTGAATGTGTAACAGAGTTAGTCTGGCAATGAGTAGTTTTGAAAATCTATGCTATGTACCTAATTCTCAATGATTTTCAATAGGAGTCAGTTTCTTGTGCTCTGCAGGTGTTGTAAAATTATTTAAAGAATGTACCTGAATCTGTAATGGAGTATCATTGATTCACCAGGATGTTGCGGTGAACTTAAAAATTAGCAAATCACTCACTGAGAGTTTGTGGCATAGAGTTAATATTTAGATAATATAGGCACCTAAGTTTTGGGCATTACTAGATAGAATTGATCACGAAAATATAGTAAAATTCAGGGTAACCTGAAAACTGATCACTTGTAATACTCTTTTGCCTGTTTTTATATCATGGTTTTACTAGCTCTGTAGTTTGAATAGATAAAGCAACATACTTTAGCATCCTTCCAAAATCTGAATTCAGTTTTTCCTACTGAGATATGGTTCAATGATAATTTTTTTTATAGCGTCAATAATGGCATTAAATCTTCTTCCACTTCTGGATAAGAAATAGCGTTGGTAATAAAAAAAAGGCTGTGTGAGAATCATTATCAGAGAAGCATGTAAAAGGAAAATAGAGCATAAGACCTGTATATAGACTGAAGAAATGCTTTAGAATGACATCTCTGAGGACATGGAGAACATATTAGAAATGTGATGATTGAAATAAAATAGTAGTTAATCATTGTGTTAATAATGTTAATCAATGAAAATTATTTTTTCTGAAAAATGTTTCATAAGTTGTGGAAGCATAAGGCTTTTTTTTTTTGGTCAAAAAGTCACATTCTTTTTTAATCAAAAGTGCTGTAGAAAAAACAAAGTTTTCGAACTAGGAAATATTTGTGTAGCTCTTAGTGGTGAAAGGGAAAAGTGAAATAATCAGGAATGCCTCTGTCTCTTGATTTGAAAGACAAGTATTTGCTAAGGAGGGGCAGGGCCTCCCTAGGAAATGGAGAATTCAAATCCCCTCCCTCCAAATTATTATAATTTAGAAAATTAAAGGGGCTTTCAGACAGAGGTATGGGGATAGCAATAACAGTTCTTTACTAGTATGTATAACAAGACAAACAAACAACAACAACTACGGCATTAATATTAAACAGAACCAGGAACCTCGAGGGGCTTTGCTTCACAAAGCCCGGGGCAGTCTGATCTCTCGGGAGCACCAGGCGGGAACGGTGGAAAATCCCAGGCTGGGGGATGGGATCAGAACTCCGCCGGTGGTGGCTGGGACAGCGGGGATGTCCCAGCAGGGCAGGGGGTGCGGGCCCAGAGGGCAGCAAAAGCCCCCAGGCAGCGCCAAGGGAAGGGCGGCAGCGGGACAGGGCCGGGCCGGGCCCAGCAGGGCAGGAGGAGGCCGCTCCGGGCACACGGGCACACGGATGATTGATGGTGGGAGATTGCCCAGGGCCGGGCCCAGCAGGGCAGGAGGAGGCCGCTCCGGGCACACGGGCACACGGGCACACGGATGATGGCAATGGGAGATTGCCCCGGACCGGGCCCAGCAGGGCAGGAGGAGGCCGCTCCGGGCACACGGGCACACGGATGATGGCAATGGGAGATTGCCCAGGGCCGGGCCCAGCAGGGCAGGAGGAGGCCGCTCCGAGCTCCGGGCACACGGGCACACGGATGATGGCAATGGGAGATTGCCCAGGGCCGGGCCGGGCCCAGCAGGGCAGGAGGAGGCCGCTCCGAGCTCCGGGCACACGGGCACACGGATGATGGCAATGGGAGATTGCCCAGGCCCGGGCCCAGCAGGGCAGGAAGAGGCCGCTCCGAGCTCCGGGCACACGGATGATGGCAATGGGAGATTGCCCAGGGCCGGGCCCCGCGGTGACAGTGAGCTCCTCCCGCAGCCAGCAGCAGCCTGGCCAAGCTGTCCCCAGCCCTGTCCTTTGCCTGCCCCAAAACTCGCGTTATCTCCCCCTCCCGACTTTTGGCCCCCTCTTTGTTCTGGTCAAAACTACTGTAGTTTTGCTCCTAGCAACTTATGGGGAAAAATTCTCTAAGTAAAAAACGAACAAACCTAACCCCCAAGACTCTGGAATAGGAGCACTCTTGGAAGGGCCAGATGTGCTGCTGAGTAGTAATGTCAATTATGTGTTGGGAAGGACTTGTTCCTAGGTTTATTCTGGAGTGAGGAAGTACAAATGAAGTCTTCTGCGGGCCTTTTCTGACATATTCATCTGATGGACCAAGCACTTTCCCTAGAGTATCTTTAGAGAGGAGGAGCTGGGACGCCACAGTAATGGTCAGATATTTTAGAGAAAGGGAGCTGATTCTGTGGTTTTAGCCTGTGAAAAAATTATTTTATCATCAGAAGCTGGATAAAGCTGGATAAAGGCAAGCCCTCGGGATAATTATACTACACATGAGATAGCTGTAAAAAAGTAGGTAACAAATCTTTGCTCTCTTGTATTTTTTCATAAGTAGTATGGCCTTCATAACTTTGTATGTCATGTGAGATAATAAAACTAATTTCCAGTGAAATTATTAATTTCAAGGCTCTCTTTTAGGCTATTCTGGTTTTGTTTGTCCAGACGCATTAGCAGTCAGCTTTTTATGAATTTTTCATCAGGGTAGTACTGGTTTATTCTTTAATACTCCTTCAGGGGTGAAACAGAGCTGCTTAGACCAGCTTTTTGGTGCCAAAAGGGATTGATCAAAAGAAGAAGCTAGACCAAACATCATCTCATTGCTCCCTTGCCTGGGTGTTCTTTTCTGGTACTATTTGTTTTGTTTCTTTTTAGTAGTAACAATTATGTCATGGTCTATGTGGACAAAAAATACAATCTGATGAATTACCAACTGCAGACGCAAAGTCCACCTGAATTTTGTGCTAAATCTTGCAGAATTTTGGAAACAAAAGTTGAGGTCAAGCACCTCAACATTTCTCATCAATCACCTCAGTTTTCAGATATAAAGATTATTTTATACTGGAAGCTGCATGAAACACTATATAATATTTATAAAATTAGTTTCTGACCCAAAGGGAAGGGAGTTAGAAAGAAAACTTGATGTATGTATCCTTTGATATGATTCTCTGGGTCCACCAGACCCATGCTATCATGCAAACAAACCAAATTCACACAATCCAGCCCCTGAGCCAATCCTATCTCACAGTGTTTATCAATTGTTGCATTTTTTTCTTTGTAAAGAAAGAATTAAGTGCCAGAAAACCTTTTTTTTTTTTTTTTTTTTTTTTTTTTTTTTTTTTTTTTTTTGTGGTTTGGCAGGAAGATGTCTTCAAACTTTTGATATCTATAGTGTTATTTTTTTCTCAAAATATTCTCTGAAAATGAGTATAAACACCCTCTCCCCCCAACAATTAAAGAAATCTCAGCTTTTAGTTGACAGTCTTGCAGTTATTCCAGAGGTCCAGTTGCTGCAACTGACAGTTTCCACTGGAATCTCCACTTCACTAAATACTGTGAATTTCTAGCTTTTCTGGTGAAAATAGAACCTAATTGTAAGGAGAGAAAACTGATACCCAAAGTGGTTATCTCCCCACTGATTTTATATGTTACATTTTGGTGAAGAAGAAGGGATTAAGAGAGTTCTGATTCACAGTCTTGAACACATAGTTGACAGTGTTTAATAAAGAGCATGACACATGTACAGTTTTCCATATTTCTCTATGCATTCTGCTAAAAATTTGTGCAATGGAATATTTTTTCCAGATGAAATTGCTGCCTAGCCAAAATGAAATTAGTGGATGGAGTTGTGCTTACTTTCACAAACAAGCACTTCGCACGATTTCAGTACTTGATTTGGGTTTATCAGCAAATCATCAATATTAATTCATTTCCTCTCTTTTTTTTAATAGGTTCTAATCATACCCTAATTTAATACTTTTCACCGTGGAAAAATATGTGACATCCAGGCAGAGACCATCTCTGCCAAACTAATGTAAAAAAAGACATTGCTACATTCATACTTGGTACATGTAGGGTAACACTTTCAAGCTATTGAGAATATGGAACGATTTTAAGCTGTATTTGTGATGTATAAGGAAGCCCCTATTTTCTTATTTCACCCTGTCTGCAATAAAGCATATATTTAAGAAGAGGTAAGCAATTTATATCTCAGTTAAAGCTCTATGTCTCTTATGTTTCAGTAGGAATTGACAAGATACCTGAATTAACCACAGAATCATAGAATGGCTTGTGTTGGAAGGAAGGGCATGGATTCTGATGGCATAGTCATGCACATGACTCAAAGAACAGAAGGCTGAGTGTAGCACAAAAGATTAATATGACATTTCTACCATTTAAAAGAGCTGTGGGTCTTTAGAATATCATCATCTCAGCCTAAGAGATCAGGGGAGGCATTCATTGTATACTGCTTTTAATACTTTTTTGTATTGCAATAGGTTCATGTAGCTGTCTTAGTATGTTTTAACTTTTATGTCTACTAAACAGATTTTCTGAAATAAATACCAATTATTTAATTACCTTGTATTTAAGCATAACATAGCAAAAGAGAGGATGTGCTCTTCTAATGAAGAATTACATCACAAGACTGTGATTATCCTCTGAGTTAGATAATGATGTAATAAGATTAATTTTAATATTAAAAATTGAGATATTTAATATCTGCTGCTTGCAAGAGGATCAAGAATTTCATTACAACTGCTAAAGGTCTGAGCCAGAATTTCTTGTAAGTAAAGTAGCCAGTCTCCAGCAACCCCTGAAACATGCTGAATTTCTGTAACATATTTTATCTCAAGGAAACTGTGAAATGTGCTGACACTATCATCTTACATTACTGAAAGTAATGTAACCAAGTCTTTACTCCCTCCCACATTCTTTCCTCCTTCTCTGGTTTTTGAATTGATTTCTACAATTGCTAATTTTTCTTGTATATCTGGGGCTAAAAGCAATGTATTTCAGGAGGAAATAGAGTATATATCACTGAGTTACAGGTATAACAAACTTGAATAATTTTTTAAATAATAAGATTCAGTTTGGAAATTTTAAACTTGGAAAATTCAGTCTAGACTTATGGGAAAAAAATGCTATGTTTTCATATTAGTTTTTTCACTTAATTAGACGTGTTAAGACTGGGGTGGTTAGTGAGCTGAGCTATGTTCCAAGTGCCTGAAAGAAAAATTGCATTGTAGTCTGATTGTAGATACTGAGAATGAGATACTGTTTCCTGTCCCCTACTGAGTTTGTGTGTGGATAGGAAGAGGGAGTAGAGAAAATCTGGCCAACTTTCATTAGGCTTTACTTTGTCTGCTTTTATTGCAGGCACATTAAAATGCCAGAAGTGCTCTCAGCATCCCTACAGGCAGCTGCCTGCTACTGCCTATTTCTGTAGTAGGTCTCCTTTGTCTTGGTGCCTGTTCCTGAGCCTGCACACCACCAGTGTGAAGCCATCCCTACTGTTAACTGGAACCTCGCAAGTAAGTGCTTTGTTGCATCAGCATAGCTGGAAATCTGACCTCAGCTATTAATGACAGCTCACTTATCAAAAGTGTTTCTTGAAACAAAGGTGGTAAAAACATTATACAAATGATTGATTGAAATAATTTTTTGTAATTTATTCACCCCCCTCACTATGAAAAAATATATTTGTTTGTTTTTAGTATTTTCATTGCGGAAAGGGTTTGATAGATTAATATTGAAGTACATCAATGTACATCAATAGGCAAATATATTTCGTGTAAAACTTTGTAAAGTTTTAAAGTTTAAAACCAGTAAAGGACAAATACATAAGAATATTTTTATTGAAAAATAGTTATTAAAAGACCAGTACTATTACTATACTGATAGGTATTTGACATAGGAACCATTTGCTTACCCAAAAATTGTGTTTAGTTCTTTGTCTGTGTTATTGTATTTAATTTTCACTTTCATCTGGAAAATAGTTTTCTTCACAATGCATAATTGCCATTTTTCCTGGCTTTGCTCCATGGTGTAAACCATAAGCAACAATTAAGCAGAGGCTTTTCTAATGGTTCTGCAGAGGATTTGTCTTTCCAGCACTGAGTGCTTAAAATGATGATGAGTTTTCACACTTCCAGGGGTTGGTTGGTGATCTTTATGTTCATATTTTTATCCAGCCTGTAGGAATGAATGTATGAATGTCCATAAATGGATACGTGCGCCATGATGAAACTCTTGTTATATCAAAACTGCTTCATAGAAATTTACATGATTTGATGAGTACGTTTCTGTTGAACAAAAGCATAGTTAGTGAGCCATTACATAATAACTTGTAATTTGGGAGTAAAGGTACCTACCTGGGTAATGGAAGAGAGTGATTCAAGTGATTCCTTGCTCTGCCGAAATGAAAGCAAAGACATAAACCTGAATCTCTGCTTGAGGGGAGCTTCTTGTCACAGTGAATGCTGAGAGGTAAGCTAATCCTTCTTTTCTAAGATTACTTCACAAAGTAGGCTTTTTACCCTTCTAGTACTCCAGTAAATCACTGTCTCAGAGTGAACAGAACAGGGTGGAAGAGTGCGAGCAGAGGGGCTTTCATCACACTCAGTGGTAGCTGTGTGATTCCCTCAGACTGGAAGAGCAGGGTGAGCATCACTCTGCACTGAGCACCATCGGCCAGGTGAGCCATCAGCTTGTGCATTGCCAGCATGGCCATCTCCACGTCCTAATTCCCTGAGCAGTGTGGACATCCTCTGTGTCTGGCCTTGAACTGGAGAAGTGGGTGCCTGAAGGTGGATTTCCCACTGTATTATTCCAGCCTTCTCTGAATAATGGAGTGTTTGGGTAAGGATCAAGGGAGAGAAGGAGAGTTCTTGAGCAAGATAAACAATGTGTGCCTTAATGACTGCATTCTTCATGCTGATGAGGTACTGCAGGATGTTCTGAGGCAATAAGATTGTGTGGCTGAGCATTGGAAAATTTCAGAATAGAAGACTTGTAAAGCTAATAATAATAATTCAGTTAAATAAAGGTAACACTGGGAGAATGTAAGCAGACAACCTTCCCCTTACCTCAAGGATGTTCAGGACTAGGATTTGGCTTCTCATGGACTGCATAGATAAGAATTTAAGGGGCTGGTTTGTTGGTTTTGTTGCAAAGTAGCAGGAGCAGTAAAGCAAAGCACTTTTGCATGTACACAATGTGAACAAAGATTAAAAAATATTTAGGTGAGAAAAAAAGGCGGAAGCAAGAAACAAGAAAGTCCTGATTATTTATTATATATTAACTTTACTAGTACTTCACTGGAATATGACAAAACAAGATGTCTTGGTTTGGAAAGACAGGTATCTGCCAGGGAAAGCTGGAGTTTCCCTTGGAATGGAGAATGTAAACCCCTCACCCCCACCAAATTATAATTTTGCAATTAATGACTTTCAGGCAAAGATTTGGGAATAGGAATAACAGTTCTTTACTAGGAATATTTACAATACAAATGTAGTAGAAAAACAAAACCACCCAACCAAACAAGCAAGCAAACAAACAACGATCCTGGAAAACGCTGACAGAGTCAGAGCTATAACCTGACACCCTGTTGGTCAGGGTGTTGGAAGCAGTCCAAAAGTGAGTCCTCCTGGAGTGGCAGATGTGGTTCTGTTGGAGTAGAGAATGGTCCTGTAAAAAAAGGGTCCAGTAATGGTGAGAAGTGTCCAGTCTTCCTCCAGGAATCAAGTGAAGCCAGATGCCTCGTGTTCTTGCGTCTCAGTTTTATCCAGGTAGGAGTAGTTGGCTCCCCCCAGTGGGTGGAGCATTTTACAATAGGATGATGGAATGATGTACTGCTTTGGGGAGGGTATAGTTTGGGGATGTGTTAGTTTGGGGATGTCTGAATGGCTCATTACCAGAAAAATATTCCCCTGGAGGAAGGATGGGCAGTGAAAGAGATAAGAAACACTGCCCCACCTGGTTTCAACAGCTGGCCCATTATCAGAAGGCACCCGCCCCCTCCTCCCAGGGTTACAAGAGATAAAGAAAAAAAAAAGAAATCTCCCCAACTGCTTTCAACAGATGAAATAGAATACACATTTTTGGTTCCATAACCCAAGACACAAGATGATAACTGAAATTATTTTTAAAGTGTAAATTTATGGTAAGAGGAATCAAATTAAAATAGAAATGAACTAAATAACCACTGTGTCGTACTGAATTGTCTATATAGGTTTAAGCTGATTTTTGTGGTGCACTTTTTTTTTGCCAAATAGTTGTATACTCACATTCCTATGCTTTGAAATTTATAGCAACTGTATTCTTTACTATTTAATTAGTGCTATTAACCAGGCTTTCCTGTTTGTCTTTGTGGTTTTATTTCCTTAGGCCAAAATCTCAGATCCTTTCAATTATATTTTAAAAGGATCTTGGAATATACATTTTTACTAGCTAAACTTTAATTGATGCAATTGAACCAGTAACTTAGCCAAAATTCCTGTTGATTCACTAGAAAGAAGGATCCAATCTTTAAAATCAAAGTAAAGGGTTCAATAAAAAAACACCTGAGCAGGCCCAGAATTATTTATGTTCAAAGCAATAATGAATTATATATAAAATGAAATAATTTGATTCACATCAGGTATTTTATTTACAGTACCATTGTCAAAAATAAGTGCTTTTGCTTTAGAAAACAGAGTAGATTTTTTTGATATATATGGAGTTAAACTCACAGCTATTACGGATAATGAAAAATTTGCAATTAACCTTGGTAACGACTTAAGATGAAGAGAACTTGGAAATCCTTCTAATTCCAGGCCAAAAATCATCTATGCCAAAGTGAATTAATTGTGTCTGATGAAGATAGAATAATTTCAGATACTAAGCTCTGTTTTCCTGTTCTGCAGTTCTGCCTGATTCTGTGAGCACTTAGTTTCTAATAAGACTGTCAGAGCACTAAATTTAATCTAATCTTAAGAAAGACTTTAAAAAACCCTCACCAAATTTCTGATGGCAAACTGGAGATAGATTTAAAGGGGGTTTTGAGCTACTTGTTTCTTTTAGCAGATTTATCTACTAAGAAAAATATTAGTATTTGTCTTTTCAAGCATCACAGTAAAAATCTGAATATTTATCAAATCTCTTTTTCAACACTTTTCTTTCTGTCTCAACCCACCTTTTGGCTCCCTGTTGTCTTGAATCAATGTTTTTCAGAACAGTGGCTTCTGTCAGTCACTCCAATGCTTCTGTGTCTGGGCATGCTGATATGTAACAGTGGGAAGCTGACATGGAAATGGCCAAAGCAGAAAGGAGGTCTGGGCTGCATTTTCAATAATAACTTAAAAAATAAATCATCATTATGGGAAAATTAATATCCTCTTAAAAGCAGGGCTCATTTTTACCTAGACCTTTCCAGTACTTATCCCCGAGTCATATAAAGAGGAAGCATTAGGAAAATGGAGTAAGTAAAGATTATGACTGTCAAAATAAGATGCATTTAGATGAAGAATCTTTAGAGGAGTAGATGGTATTACTTTATGTATTGAAATTGATTATATAGCTTTGTCAAATTACCATGAAGTGTTTATTTACATTTGGCTTATTTCCTAGGCAGCATAGCTGCCTTTCTAGTACAGACAAAGCTTATTGAGATCTTTGTCATGGGTTTTTCATATTGTAGAATTGCACAATTAAAAACAATAATAATGATATTTTCAGCATCCCATCCGTCATTTTGCATTAAAAAAGACAAACAGCAAAAAAACCCTCTTGATATGGTATAAATCCCATTAGATGTTCAAGGAAAGAGGCTCAGATTTATTCCTTTACATAAACAGGCACTGGAGGAAGAGTCTTAAATTGTGCTCACTACTTTTCAGGGCAGAGGAAAAAATGAGTAAAACCACTAAAATTATCCAATTTTTTGGGGAAGAAAGCAAAAGCTTATGACCCTCTTTCTTAATTCTGATTTTTCCCAATTATGAATCATTCTCCCATACATTCAGGTTTTTTTTAAATCAGGGAAGTGATTATTTGCATCTATTGCAAAAATGAGTGTTCAGTATTGGGTTGATTATAACTTAGTTCTGAAAAGCAACCTAACTTATTTAATTATCTACATATTCCCAGTGATCTTGACTTGCTGACTATTTTCTTGCATGAAGAAACTTGTGTGATGTCAGGGTTTTTATCAGAGGACTCCCCTATGAATAATAGCATCAGGTAGCAGTGAAAAGGCATACAGCAATACAAAGGGAGATAATTTTTTTTTTACAGGCCATAAGCAATGAACTCTTTTGTGTTTATCTTGGTTAGTGTGGGGAAGGTGAGAGGTGTTGCAAAAAAGCTCTTGACCTCCTTATGAGAATGGGGGGGAAAAAATGGGAGTGAATTTATAAAACTGGATCATAAGTGAGAACTTGCTTAGAGAGCTTCCGTTGAGTAGATTAGATGGTGGTGAAAATCCAATACATTCAGCCTTCTGCATGAGAATAAGTGGCTGAAGCACAGGAAAACAGTTTAGTCTGGGATAGTTGGGCTTTTTCTGCTTGATTATTTTTGCAGAGTAATCTTTATCTCATTTTTCAGCCCATAGTCTGGAAAATTCTTACAGATCAAAGTCAAGGAACTTGCAAGAGCAGGTAGCTTTTGGGCAGAAATTTTGCTCATTTGGAAAGAGAAGAAGAGAAAGCTTCGGGCAAAGCACGAATATTAAGTTATTACAAATCCTCCACTTTAATTTGTAGGAAATTGAAACAAAATTTTGCATCTACTGTTACGCAAACATTATGTTTAACAAATGTCAGTGGGATTCTAGGTCATGATAGATACTTACGCTAAGAATGATGACTGTGAAACCCCACAGATAGTAAATCATGTTTTTAAATAGCTTTATTTGATCAATAAGAAAGATCTGTATAATCACATGAAAACATGTGAATTTCAGATGTTATGTTCACTTCTAATAATAAAAAATAATCCTATGTGAGGACAAGTAATTTTGGGTAAAAAAGGAGATTCTTCTTTGCTGCATTATTTAATGAAGCTGGGGTCTGTGGAATACTAGGCAGTAGTTAATGCTGTTTTCTGCTTTGCCACTGTGGTGACACAGTCTCCTTGAGGTATTGTTTTTGAGACTCCAGCAATTTTTTTCCAAGATTTTAGTGGTAGTCAGCTATAGGAAGAGTTTGTTTATAGGAAGAGTTTGATCTTATAATAATTGTTATAGGTCTGAATTTGTTTTGAAAAGGAAGTGCAATCAAATTTCAAGTTAAAATTATGTCCCATTATTACTGTTAATATATTTCTCTTCTGTGCAATGAGAGCTATAGAGGTGAAGATATTAGAATAAATACTTTAGTGAGCTCCTCATAAGAGCTTTGAATATATTTTCTAGGACACAGTCTTATTCTTGAAATGAGGGCAATTTTTTTAGAAGGTAATGTGTGGTGGGTTGACCGCAGCCAGTGACCACACAGCTCCCTGTTCACCTACCCCAGCAGGACAAGAGAAAAGCAGGAAGAGCAAAACTCATGAGTTGAGATAAGGACAGTTTAAGTGAAGGGAAAAGGGGGAAAATCCCAACAAGTGATGCAAAAGCAATCATTTACAACTCTGACAAGCAGAGTGATATCCAGCCAGTCCCTGAGAAAGCCAGCTTGCCTTTCCCTTTCTTCTCCCGCTGCTCCAGTTCTTCTGCTGAGCATGACATTTCGTTGTATGGAATATCCCTTTCACCACTTTGGGTGAGCTAGCCTGGCTGTGTCCCCTCACAGCCTTTTTCCTACTTCCAGCCTTCTTGTTACTGCTGCAATGCCTTGGAAACTGCTGCTG
This sequence comes from Phylloscopus collybita, assembly GCA_027886175.1. NCBI lineage: Eukaryota > Metazoa > Chordata > Aves > Passeriformes > Phylloscopidae > Phylloscopus > Phylloscopus collybita. The sequence goes on along the minus strand of JAJNNQ010000009.1, from coordinate 35,834,363 downwards.
GTTCTGGTACAATAAATGTTGTCGTTGTGTTTTCCCCCATCTAATACTGTGAGTTTGAGGGACAGATGATTCAATGTCTGAAATCTTATACAGACAAGCAAGCCAGAGACTGTGTCAGTTGTTATTTTTCTTTCTGGACTCCTCCATATCACTATCCTCAGAGCCAAGTGAAACAGAAACCTTGGACAGAGTTGCTTTTATTTCCCATCCGTGTGAAGATAGAACTCCTCCTTCCGGCTGAAAGGATTTTTCCCCCTATAATTCCTCTCACTTTTCTTACATAAAGTGGCAAAATAAATGTCACTGCATAGTTTTCAAGCAACAAGTTTGTTTCATGTTACAACATCTCTTCTCCAGTAATATGCTCTTTTATTTGCCAATAAAACATGATCTGGCTAAGGCTTTGAGTCAGGGGAGATGAACTGTCAGAAGTATTTGACTCTTTCATGCTTAGAGCCTTTGCATGTGTAAATGTGTCAGGAATTAATGTGTTCTATTTCTGGAGTCCCAGCTGTTTTTTTAAAGATTTACCAAGTACTGTAACAGTCAAAGTGCCTTCAGGCTTGCAAATAAAGAGAGGTTGCACATCCAATTGGAGAGCAGCCCGATGGCAGATGGGAGAGACTCATCTGTGGAGGGTCTTTGAAACTTCATCCATTTCACTGTGAAAAGTTAGGCTTTGTCAGAAGATTCAGGATTACCCTGTGGACTGGAAAGTAGGGTCTGATAAAAAAAGTTCATTAAACTTTCTTATCCTTCTGCTTAACAGGATGCTGACTACCGTTTTACTAATTAAAAAACCTGACTGAATGAAAAGTATTAAAATATATTTTACTACTAATTAAGAGGTAAGCATTGCATCAGTTTGAAAATTGCCCTGGAAACTTGAAAGCATTTAGCAACCATGAAAAACTTTGGAAATTACTCTGTTCATCTTTATTGGATAGACAACCTTAAACTGGGGTGATGTAAATTGATAGAGCCCCACTAAACATAGCTATGCATTTCTTTTACTAGCTACAAGTTTGATTTGGAGTTATCTTTCATATAGTTTGGACATCCTATTTCTCTTCCTGACACTCAGCTTCAGCAGTCCCATTATCTGTCCCTAACTCACTGATGTCAGAAATCAGCCCACTGAAGAGATCTGCCTTCTTGGGGATGGCTCTAGGCAAGGCTGCCACACAGAAACTGAATGTCTCTGCCTGGGGTGAAGGATGAGCCAAGTTTTGGGATGTTTCTTCCATGGAAGGACAGGGATCAGACTTCCCTGCTGCTACTTCCTCTCCCAGAGGAAAGATGTGGAAGGGAAAGCTTCTGCTTCTCTGAGTAACAAGGGTTCCCCATGCTTCCCCATGCTGGACCATGGAGCAATGGCAGTAAAAGACAGCCATCCACATTTCCATGTATTTCTGTTACATGAGGCATCTGTTTTTATATAGGTTGGATGTTAGGAAAAAGCTTTTTACAGAAAGGGTGATAAAGTACTGGAATGGCCTGCCCAGGGAGGTGGTGGAGTCACCATCCCTGGATGTGTTTAAAAAAAGACTGGATGTGGCACTTAGGGCAATGGTTTAGTTTAAGTGTTAGGGCTGGCTTGGACTCGATGATCTTGGAGGTCTATTCCAACCCAGTGTCTTGGTTTGGAAAGACAGGTATCTGCCAGGGAAAGCTGGAGTTTCCCTAAGAATGGAGAATGTAAACCCTTCACCCTCTCCAAATTATAATTTTGCAATTCAGGGCTTTCAGGCAAAGATTTGGGAATAGGAATAACAGTTCTTTACTAGGAATATTAACAATACAAATCTAGTAGAAAACAAAACCAACCAACCAACCAAACAAACAACAATCCTGGAAAACCCTGACAGAGTCAGAGCTACAACCTGACACCCTGTTGGTCAGGGTGTTGGAAGCAGTCCAAAAGTGAGTCCTCCTGGAGTGGCAGATGGTTCTGTTGGAGTAGAGATGATCCTGTAGAAAAGGGTCTCGTGATGGTGAAAAGGGTCCAGTCTTTGGGAATCCGGTGAAGCTAGATGCCTTGTGTTCCTGTGTCTCCGTTTTTATTTAGGTAGGAATGGTTGGTTCCCCCCACTGGGTGGGGCATCTCACAGTAGAACAACTTGGGGAGAAGAACAGCTTGAGGAGTCTCAATGGCCCATTGTGAAAGAGATAAGAAACACTGCCCCACCTGGTTTTAACAGCTGCCCCATTATCAGAAGGCACCTGCCCCCCTCCTCCCAGAGTTACAAGAGATAAAGAACATCTCCCCAACTGCTTTCAGCAGATGAAATAGAATACACATTTTTGGTTCCATAACCCAAGACACCCAGTGATTCTGTGATTCTCTGCCTACAACTGGAAACAGGACAGCTGTTACATAGAGTGGTAATGAGTGGTAACAGATCCCAGTTTTCAGAAAGCCCATAATGTATAATCTTCTGTTTCCTCCCTCAGTTACTACATTGTAGTACTTTACATCTAAAGAGTAAATCACAGTTGGTCAGAATATCTAGAATATTAATATATTTCACAAAAATATATTTTCCAGTTCTGTCTATATGAAACAGCAATTTGTGTTTTACCAGTTCGAAAATTCAGGCGCATACTGTGAGTTTTTCCTCCTGGTTTCAAGCATTCAGGTTAGGAACAGTTATGAGCTTGTCCCCACAAGTGTACTTAAAGGTTGTCTGTCTTCATTTCTTGATTTATAAAACATGAACATCTGTAACAGTTCCTTTTTACTCAGGAAAACTCTTAGGTACCTGCTAGAAATTGCTCTCTGGAACAGCACTGTCATCTACAGAAAAAATTAATAATGCAAAGAGTTTGAAAACACCTTTGTGATAGTACAGAACTAATAACTGATGTGGACATAACTGGGGGAGATATTTTTTTTTTAAAGTTAGAGTCTTAAATTCACAGAGTTCAAACCTACAAAAGTGGTTAATATTCCTAATTTAATCATTTTGCCATATCTAATGACAGAGACTACATGGATGACTAGGGTAGCCTTGGAAAACTTCCCTTCTTTGACTCTCAACATATTTTTGATTTTTTTTAACAACCTGGATAGTTTACTGCAAGTAGGAGAAAATTATGCTGTTTATTCCTTCATATTTAGAGGTAAGGTGATTACAAGTTCTTTTTTTCATTTCTAAATGTGGCAAACATACAAAAGTAGTTGTTCTTTATTATATAGTTTTCCCTGTTTGGCCCCATTTCTGATTGTATTTCATTATTAACATACAGCAGACATACATTGTGGATACATAATGTACTTTACATCTTTACAAACTAAGACCTACACAATATATCAAAATCTGTGAGAGCTGGAATTATTAAACTTTGATTATTAATAAAAAGAAAAATTTTTGTAGCGGTTATGAATTTTGAAACACGTGCTTGCTCTTATAGATTAGTGCAAACTTATTTTGTAATTATATGTTTTGGTTCAAAATGAATGCTTCTGAGGAAGATGGTATAATTTAAAATATATTAATTATAGATGGCATCTGTACTTCAGAGAACAATTTCTTCCCCCTATGCATATTGAGATGGGTTTTACCTGTGTGTAAGTCAAGTCCATATTTCCCCAGTACTTGTGTATATACTGGACTCTTTTCAGAAAATCTACAGCAATTTAAGCAACTCCACAGAAGGCATTTTGTGGTGTTTTAATTCTGAATTTGTTTGCATGTATATGAGATTCTGGGAATGCAAACATTTACGCAGATGGTGAGAACGGGCCAATGTGAATTTTAAGCCTATATGTTATTTTATTTCTCTGTATTAATCCAGATATTTTAGAACATGAAAACTGCTTAGAAATGCCAGTATTGAAATGGGGGTAATTTGTAAATACTGGATATTTATGTGTGGTCACTTTTACATCCATTGCCTATAATGTGCATTACTTAGGTATGTAAATGGTTGTCTTGGTTAGGTGAAATATCTGCTTTTAGCTCTCTGAGTAAGGAAATATATATATTTGTGTGTCAGGAGAGAAAAAATACATGGTTTCTGAACACATATGTTATCTAATATTTAGAGAGATTGTGCAGGAGCTTGTGTGAGACTGTCTTATTCCTCCTTGTATTTAGCAGATTCATTTTAAAACCTTATCCGTTGGAAAAGCTGTGTGTCCAGGGTGGGCTCATTCATCTGACATAGATTAGGTAAAGGTCTAAGCTCCAAAAAACCAGACAAATTATTTAGTACCAGATTGTTGAGTACTTCCCATGAGTTATAACTTGAATAAATTGGATTACAAAAGAGCTTCAAATTATGGTGGGTGGGAGAAGACCATGTCAGACTTCCACTGTACCCCTACACACCACAAATTGTGCTGAAGCTGAACCACACAGTTACTTCAGACTATACTTCTTCAGCTGAAAAACAGGGAAGAACTAGACACCACCCCAGTTTTTGACAGATGAGTGTGTAGGCCCAAACTGTGATATTTGTCTGTCAAGATTCTGGTCTCCAGGTGATAGTGTGAAATTCACTCCAGTGGAGATAGCTAAATATGCACATCTTTTCTACCCTTGTGCAGAGAGTCAGCACCTGCTTGAAAATCAGTGAAGTATCGAGGCCAGCATTACCTGTGGTGAAAACTCCTCTTGTGAGGCTAGCAGCAAGGACAGTAGGTGTTGGTATAAATACCATGAGAATTTTGAGTAGATGCTTTCAGTGGGCAGTGGATTGGAAGGTGAACACCTTTTGACAGCCAGCTGGGGAATGAGTACCATCATCTTTGACATAAATGTGCAGAGATAGAAGATGTGCTGTATGACTATGCCTATTTTCTGTGACATAGAGGTGCGTTTTTCCATACTAGGCTCAATGAAATACCAAAATCTAGGGAGTGGAGGATGTCTTCTTATGAACTAGAAGAGGATTTTAAACATTATGTGCCAGAGTTGCAGATTTCACAGGTGACACTGAGCAGAAGGTAGGAAGATAGATAGAAGATAATTCTCACTTTTCTTGTCTCCTGTAAAATGTACTTAAGGACAGATATCCCGTTGCTGGAGTGCACAAAGTGCCTTCTAATGCCAGAAGGTTATGTGAGACTTTTGTTGCCCTTGGCCTCAGCTCAGAGGAAGAGACGAGTTGAGTTCTTCTCTGATAAAGGTCTTCTGATCACTCACCAGCAGCTGGTACAAAGCTCCTGCAAACAAATTTAGCACAGACATGATAATGATGAGCTGCAGCCCCTTCTTAAAGGGATGTGTTTGGAGAGTCTTGAAGTGGGAACACAGCACAGGCTACCAGCCAAGGAGTGCAATTTACTGTGCTGGTGAGGGCAGCACAGTAAAGGGACTGTCCTCTGCAGTGTTCTGTTCTCTTGAGCCTGGGGGCAAAGGCAGCTTACAGAATGCATACTGCTGATGCACAGCACTTGTCTTGATAAATTGAAGCTTGAATCGAGGCAAGTCAAAGGCAATACAAACGTTACTGCTGAAGCTGATAAGGAAGCTTCCACTCAGTACCATCCAGGCCACCCTTTGAGTTTGGTTGCAACACTGATCATTCTCTAATATGAAAACCCTATTTCTTCTTGCCTATTTATATGTCAATGTTATGTTCCTATAATTTTTGCAGCTGAAAGTTTCTGTGTATGGGTTCTATATGGAATGAGCACAGTAACTGTAGGAGATGGCACATTTCATAATAATCCATTCAGTGTGGACATAAAGGCTCCTGGTAGCATGTTGTGTATGAAAAAGCCTTAAAACTTACCAGGCTTGTTGTACTGCAACCATAACTCAGTTTCCTGCCTCCCCCTCTTTCTATGGAGGTCTTTTTCCCTTTTTTTTTTTTTTTGTCTTTTTCAAAAAGATAATTAAATTTGTAACCCTTTTTATCTGATTCACTTTAACAACTTTTATTCCTTTCGTTCTTTTTACTGTGAACATAAAGGACAGGATTTAAACAACTGAAGAATGCACAGCATTTATTTATGGGTAAGCACACTGTAGGATAGCAAGGACTTGCAAGCTTGTAGGTAAGGATTAATATTACCAGACAAGCATTATATACTCAGCAGTCTGATGAGATTGCACTTGCTGCTCAGGTGAGGAGTAATCTTTGCTTTCAGATTGAGCTTGAACCTTGATCTTGCTGAGTTGCCATCTTCTGCTTCTCCATAATTTTTTAGCATTTTAAACCTTTTAATGTTAGTATTTTTCCTCTTGAGTTCTCATACTGCTAACTGTCCCCCACATCCACACTTACTTTCTGGTGGTGTGGGTTGTGTTTTTTTTTTTTTTTTGTTTTGTTTTGTTTTGTTTTGTTTTGTTTTGTTTTGTTTTTGTTTTTTTTGGGGGGGGGGTTGTTTTTTTTTTTTTTTTTTTTTGTGTGTGTGTATGTTTTTAAGCTTCCTAACTCACATAGCTTTTCTTTTTTCACTTCCTTTTGGTCATCTCAGCAGTTTTCTCAGCAGACTGACTAAAGGTCACGCAGCTTTACTGCCCCAAACTGCTCTTTGGTTCATAGATTTTGTCTGAGGGTTGCATATGAATAGTGTCCCCAGATTCTTTCCCTTTCTGACTTGTTTCTTATCTGAAGTTTTTTAGAAAACATTAATATTTGCACTCATGGATTTAGCTATATCCCACTAAGCACAAATATTATATAGAAAAAGCCAAGAATAAATTTAGTGTCTTTTCAGTGTGCAAACCTTTCCAGAATATAAAATGATAAAAGACTGAAAATAATACTTAGGCTTTTCATTGTTTTCATTGAACAGGTTTTTGCTGTTCAAGATGTACACAAATATTAAATAACAAACCAAGAAATAAAGTGTATTTAAAATAAAATATAGAACACATCCTACTGTTCAGAAGTCAAGGAGTATTGTGCTAGTGAGTACAAATTATATGGTGAAAATGACTTGACAGCGATTTCCACAATAAATCACATTACTTTCATTTTTTGCTATTTCTCGGCATACAGAATGTTCTACGATCAGCTGGAATTTCATCCTTATACACACTGTACTAGAAAGACAAAATAATGATCTCCTGTCAAACAGTTTTGAATCTAAGCCTAAAATGAGGGATGGTAAGCAACAAAACTTGAGGCTTTGGTGAGATGCTTTAGGCTATAGAAGTGATAGTGTCCTGCTATATGACCTGCCTAACTTCAACCTGGCTTTTCTTAGCCATTAAATGAAAGAGGCTACAAAGAAGGTATATATGTGAATTTAAGGAGTGAGTGTTGCAGCTTTTTAATCATGTTTGTGAATTTTAATCAGAAATCTCATGGGAAGCCTCTATTCTCTTTAACTATAAAACTCTGGTGGCTGAGACTGCTGCCTTTACTGCAGGACTGGCATTCTTCTTTTCATGTTGGAAGCAACATCAAGTTAAATGTAACAAAAATAAATTAAATTTTCCTGATATTTAGTTGCATTTTTAGAATTTAAAACTGTGATTCTGCCAGCATTTAAACAGGTGTGTACCTTGGCTCAAGTGAGCTGTTATCATCTGACATGATGAAGTGAGTCACAAATACTTTGGCAGCTCTCTACTCTGAAAATACACAGTCTGTAGGTAAAATTTTGACTTTTTATTATGCTGTGAAATCACTCACTATTAGATCTTCAGGTTCATTTCAGGTGTCTGACCTCGTTTCCACTGTGCTCTTTCTCTTTAAGGCTTAAACTTCAGAAGAAATTAAAGTCCTTATTAGATGATTGCTATTCAGAAGTCTCAGAGTTCCTCTGGAAGGCTCCTTGTTTATTTTATGACAGCCTTTTTGTGCTTCACATATTAAAGTGGCAGAGAAAGTTGATGGGGTATCTACTACTCTCTTGAGCACCTCACCTATTATAATAAACACACAGTAGTATATTAAAGATAAATCATCTATGATTTACAACAACATAGACAATAGGATGAAGGTTTTGACTTTATTTCCTTTTGGTGAATCTAAAGACTCTCAGAAAAGAAAAAATCTTGTCATTTAGGGCTTGTATAGCTTCATCTGTCTTCAGTCTTTCAGCTTTCTTTGTACTCCTGTGTACAGGCTGCAATCTGTGTGCTTCACCCAAGAGCAGAGTGGAACCATGTGCACAGACAATATCCCTGTCTTTTCTCCTGAAGAAGTATGTGATTAATGATCTACAGCCTGCAGAGCTAAGATGTGTCCTGTGCTAGGATGTAGAAGGTTTTCCACCAAGAAACCTTGATTATTGAGATGAATGGATAATTGATGACAAAGAGGAAACTTCCCCACAAAACATTAGCGGAATAATGGTTTGAGTGTTTCTTATTCTCTTATTCATCTTGGGATGCAGAAATGGGCTGTGAAATCTCTGAGAATTGCTTTCATCTCTACTTTTTTCTTTTCTTTTCTTTTTTTTTTTAAAGAAATGTAAGATGCCAGGATTAGTACCTGTCTGCATGCAATGTTGTCCTGCCTTGAGATCCCCAGGGAACCATCAGGGAACCATTTCAGCCCTCTGGCAGGGGTATACATCCAAGTCTGGAGCTCATTGCTGCAATTGATATACTGAGCAAACCAGTCCTGCACATAAGTAAGAATTTGCACATATGTTCCTTGAGCACTTTCAAACAAAACAGCCTCAAACAAAAGCCGTAATGAGTTTCATAAGAAAGCAGTGAGAAAATTATGTGTGTTTGCATAACCATATTTAATAACAGAAAAATAGGACTGGAAGGGCTCTCAAGAAGTTGTGTAGTCAGTATTGTTGCAGTACAAGTCCTGTGTCTAGCATATTTTCCAGCCTGTAAATTCTACAGCTTGTATGTGTGTGTTACTTGTCAGTGCACATCCCAGCTTCTTAATATGGAAGTTTGAAATGTGTGGCTTGAGTTTCATTCAATTCTTTAAGAATAGTGAGGAATAAAGGAGTAGAGATAATCTTGACAGAAGAAATTCCTTGTGTTTGTAGAAGGAGCTGATTCATGATTAAGCTGGAAATATAATTTTCAACATATGTTAAAAGCTGATGCTATGTCAATGTTACAATTCTTCTTTTTCCTCTTTCAGCAACTTAAAAAAAAAAGACTTTTGCAAGCCATTTGAACCATTTTGTGTGATATGTATGTATTTCCTCAAATCCAGGAGCCATGTTTGATTCGAGACTGTGTACTGTCATTTCCCTTGTATCCACAATTCTAGACCTGACCAGGATGGTTCAGAAAGTTTGGTCTGTTTCATCAAGTTTGTCCTGAGGCATTTATGGATCCAATTGAGGTAGAAGGTGCTGGTGTCTGAACTGAAAATTGTGTTTCTCTGGGAAAGGGAGAGGGTATTTAGTGAGAGACAAGAGCTGAGATACCTCCCAGAAACTGAGGTAGTTCTGCCCAGAAACAATAAAAGCTAAGCTACAGTGATGTGTGACACTCCAGTCTTGCACAATTAAACTCACTTTTGAAAGCTCTTGCTTTCAAACATAGTTTCTTATGTTACTTGATTTCCTGGAGTTGTCTGACATTTCCACCGGATTTCTTTTCATTCACTCACTTTCCAAGACACTGTTTAAATTGTGCCCTAACATAATTTTTTTACCACAGTATCTGAAGAACAGGCTAAACACAGGAAGAGAAATTTTGACAAGACTTGAAGACACTGCACTGTGTTTTGTTTTGTTCCTCTCCACCCCCTCGTGCCTCCCCAATGAACAAGTCCTAACATTTAAATTTTTTTTTTGCTAGGAAAGTCTAGATTTTTTTAAGTTAGAATCATCAAAAGGTATCCTCTTAAAAAAAAGCAGTGTTGCATGTTAAAATTTAGACTTTTTATTATGCTACTGTACAAACTGGTGACGTTGAACAAAGAATGACTTGACAGTTAAAGGCCAGAGCTTTTTACCTACTATAAATTGCCACATAATCCAGTTTTAGTAAATGCTTTGGTTTCAGCTAAGGAGCCAATTTTTGGAATTTTTCCACCAGTTTTTCTTCCATTAGCTATTGTTGGTTAGGCATGAAGAGAACAAATTCCTTGTCAGGACAGGAAATACTATTGCTAAGCAAAGACTTGTGCTGAATACCCACAACTCAACGTTCAAAATTAATTTCAGTGTAGTCTTTCATATTAAAAAAATGTGATGCAGCTTAGCTCCTGCAAGAATAATTGCACAAAACCTCCTAAAATGAATTTCAAAGAAAATAGATAAATTGAAAATTATAACAGGTGTGCAAGACAAGAACTTCCAAAACAGTAAACTAGAACCTGAGGTATCTTTTCAATCCTGCTATCTAGATAGTAAAAGATTCATATTTTGTCCAAAAAAAGACAAAGATACATCTCAATGGCATTGAAGAAAATGGTGTTTGTAGTCCTGGTACTGGCTGATGTGTCAGATTCTGTGTGGAAAATCTTTGGATTTTAGTGTAACTTTGGTTAATTTAATTGCTGATGTGAATAACATAGTAGATGAAGTATTTGACATTACAGCACAAATAGTTTGAGATAAAAGGTTTTGTGGTAGTTTGGGTGATTTTTAATTTTGCCTCCTGTCACTATTTGTGCTTTGGGACATGGTGAGAACTTTATAGACGTTTGAGTTTCACACAAGTTAAGGTGATAAATTACCTTTAATGCTCTCTAGAAGACTAAATACTTTAATCCCTTCCTAAAATCCCTTTTATACCTTTTGTTTTCAGAGGTAAAATGAAGGGTACAGACTAAGAAACTCAGTCAAACTATGCAGTTAAAATAAAAAGTAAAACACTGATGACAATGCCTACGTCTACAGCTGAAAATAATAGCGGTTAGGGCATGATGTAACTAACACACAGTCTATTATAGTAGCTGTAAGAAATGAGAAAGATCAGTTGGAGCAGGTTGTAAATAGACATGAACTGGACCTGTTTTTAATCTAGTACTCAAAAGTATGTTGCAAATTAAGAGAAACTTTTACCTTTGAAGTACACAATTAGGAAGGCTCTGGGGAATGCCATGAACACTGCAGAAAATCTTGTGATTGTGAAGTGCTGAGTGTGTGAAGGCACTCAGATTGAAGTCTGTAAATACCTTTGGATGACAGTAATTTGAAGTGACAGTATGTTGCTCCCTGCATTCAGCATCACTGAAATTCATACAAAGAAGACCTCCTCCTTTCATTTATTAAAATAAAGCACTGTCCCAGAGCACACATTTACTCATAAAGCCTTACTGCTTTCAAAATATTTTTAAACAAATGATGAAGAGCATGGAGATGTCCTCTGAAAGAAAAATAATAAATGTTATGCTGTTAGAAATAGAAGAAGAAGAATAAATGTTACAGTGTTAGAAATGGAAGCAATAAGATTTTTTTGTGGAACTAGGTAAAAAAAATAGCTCTAAGGCTTCCTGAGAAACTGGGATTTTTTTTTTTTGTCATTGTGAGATTAGCTCGTGCTTAAAGAGCTCCCATGATACCTCATGGTATCACAGAGAAATGCCCCAATGTTTCCTAATGGTAATATTTCTTGCAGAATTGCTTCCACATTTCACTGTGGTCTGCCCTTTGGTGCCTGTGGGATACATCAGGAGAGCAGCACGTTGTGGGTTTGTCCTGTAGAAGAGACACCTGTGGTCAACAACAATTTACAGCTCCTATACAATTTTGTGAAATGTATGAGTGTGTCATATAAATGTTGAGGCAAGGCATAAGTGAAAACTTTCTATTTCTCTGTTTCAGTACCTCTCCTGACTTTCAGAAGAGCTATAAAAAGTCAGTAATAGATTACTCCATAACAGTTATTCTGAGTTTGACCAACTCTATTACTTATGTTTCCCCAAGGTTGCAGAGTGACTAACACAGGGAAGACCTCGTTGGTGATTTCAGTCTCTTTATCTCACCAAAATAGAGATGGTGTTGGTGATAAGCTGTAGTTGTATGGCACATATCTGGGAGGGCGCGAAAAAAGAGTGCTTGATCTGCATGTAACAAAGGAAATGTGGAAGTGTACAGACTAGCAAAACAGTCAAGGGCTCAGAATAAAATTCCCTACCAAGAAAATTTAATTTCTATGGTAACTAAATGAAAACTTTCAGCATTCTGCCAGCTGCCTTAAGAAGACTGAAAGGTTTCTATGTCATAATTTTTAAAAGAATCAGAAATATTTAGAATAGGAGAGGATTTCCTTATCATTCCCAGCTCCTTGTAGTATTTTGAATCATTCCGTGCATCACAGAAACACCAAGCTAGGAAGCTGGGTAGATATCCAACAGTGTTTTATCCCCTTTGGAGTTTCACTTGTGGAACTTTTATTCTAAATATTCTTTGATCATTGCAAACTCAGCAGAGATTTTTAGAAATTGCTGGAGAAATATTTTTAATCTCACTAATATTTTATAAAGGGGAATGTAGATTTTTTTTTGTTGTTATTTTGACACCTTTTTGAGATTAGCACATGGATACATCATGGGACTGCTCTGTTGTAATGTCCAATGGTCCTAATGGTCTCTTTCATTTTTATTACAGCAATTTATAGACTGCAAAACAAATCATAAAGCATAAATCATGTACGTAGATAAAAAGCACATGTAAAATTTAGTATAAGTTGCCCTGAGAATCAGCCATTTGCCAGTAGAAATGGCTCTGTATAGTGGTTGGTAGCTTTAAAGAGTATTCACAAATAGTAAAAATTTATTTAAGTTATTAAAAAGACAAATCATTAAGAAGTCTGTATTAGCAGAACTAGTGAATTCAATAAGGTAAGACCTATTATGTTTTCCTAGAACAATTATGATAATGAAGTTATATGGGATAGTTGGTAAAAATTTCAGCTTGTTCTCTGTAAAATCATTACTTCTCCATGTAGACAGTATCGCTTATGCTGTTTCCAATATATAAATTATGCCTGGGTAACATGAGACTTCAAAAAATCAGTTATTCATACTTGCCTTTTCTTTTTTGAGGTTCTTGTGTGAGACTGATAGATTGTTTCAGACTTTTTTCCTGTGGAAAAGTAAACATGTATTTTTACTTCAAAGATTTTAGTAGGCCATGTCAAGCCTACTGCTGCAAATACCAGAATGCTTGTTACAAATCACAAAACATAACACGATATTAAAGTACTTCCCTCACTAATACTGAATGCAAAAATCACCAAGATGAATAGACATATACCTCTGAAGCTCTCTGGAAGTCTGATGTGATTTAACCCCAGACAGAAACCAAGTCCCATAGAGCCATTTGCTCACACCCCTGGTGGGGTGGGCAAGAGAATTGGAAGAGTAAAAGTGAGAAAACTCATGGATTGACTTAAAGATAATTTAATAGGTAAAGCAGAAGTTGTGCATGGAAACAAAGCCAAGTAAAGGATTTATTCACCACTTCCCATGGACAGAAAGGTTTCCCAGGAAAGCTGGGCTCTATCATACGTAATGCTGACTTCTGAGGACAAATACCATCACTCTAAACATCTCTCCTTTCTCTTCCTCCAGCTTTATATGCTGAGCCTGACACCATATGATGTGGAATATCCCTTTGGTCAGTGCAGGTCAGCTGTCCCTGCAGTGTCCTCTCCCAACTCCTTGTGCACCTCCAGACTTCTTGCTAGCTGGATGGGGTGAGGAGCAGAAAAGGCCTTGACTCTGTGCACTGCTCAGCAATAACAGAAACATCGCTGTGCTCTCCGCACTGTTTCCTACACAAATCCAAAGCACAGTCCCATACCAGCTTCTGTGAGGAAAATTAACTCTGCCCCAGCCAAAAATAGCACAAAGCCATTGTCACTGATTTTTTTTTCCTGATTCTCTATATGGAGAGCTCTTCAAGCGGGCAAAGGGATGGCTGTCAGTGGCCTGAATTCAGAAAGATGGGAGTGGAGTAGAAGCCAAAAGAAGACTGTAATTAACAAGTCATTAATGTTGTAGGACTGGAGTAATTTAATAAACAGGATCTTAAAATAAGCAGATGTAGAGAAAGGTTCTGCTATTGTCAATAGAATCCTCAGTACTTATGCCAGCCCTAGGGGCATTTTAAAATGCAATTGAATATATTTTCCTCACAGATGACTTTGAAGGAAAAAAAACTGTGGCTGAAAAAACATAATTGGAGATTAGGATGTTAATAAATCTCCCATTTTGCATTGTTAATGCATTTATTGGAAGATAGTTATAGTTTAATTATACTAAAAAAATTACATTAAAAATACAGTATAACTCAGTTTTGAACCTAAAAAATGGAAATAGCTTTTTCACCTTCAGAAAAGAAGAAAATCCTATTTCAAAGACAGGAAATCTGTTGGATTATGCCTAGAAATGTATTATGGATGGTTTTGAAATACTATTGGTAATGAAATTGCCATGTGCTATTATTCTCCAAAGTAATTATAATTTACTTGATGCATAATCTTACACATCATAATAATAACCTTTGCAGAGGTAGATATGGTCTAATTGAAGTCCAGGCAGACTTAAATTTTCTGATAATACTGTTAAAAATCTACAGCAAATTGGAAAGGAAATACATTTTCAATTCTGTGCATAGTTATAATCACAGTTTGATGTGTCCATGGAAAGAGAAGATTTGAGGCACATAATTTAAAGAATTATAAGATTGAATATTATGTCATGTACAGACAGCAGGCATTCCAGTTATGAATGGACTTTTTTTGGTAATTTTTCTTTCCAGAGTTTGGGAGACAGACAGATTCCTAATAATGATTTCTCTTTGTACAAAAGAGCTCAGGTGCTGCTGTTCAGATTGCAGATATTTTGGATACTTAGGCTCATAAATGGCTGCTCAAGAAGTAAAATTTCAGTCCTGAACTTGGGGCTAGTCCAGGGCCTTGTTCCTCGGCTTCTGTTGCTGGCAGGCCATGAATAAGTGAGTCTTCATTACTCTGTGTGAATGTGCTGGCATGCAAACTGGCTCCCACTTTTTGGCTGCCACTCAGCAGAACACACTGCAGTCTTGGTTTCTCAGAAGCCATGGCTCCACAGCTTCATGTGGCCATGGAGACCTGTGCTGTGGAAAACTGTTACAGGAATCTAACCCTAAGTGCTTAACTTCAAATATGGCTGAAATTTGCTGATAGATTCAAAACATTGTGCAGGAGGGATAAACAAACTCACAAGAGTGCAGTAAAAGCTGCTTAGGAAGCTGAGTTAGAAATGGTTTATGAAAATGTTAAGAATTAAAACTTTAACAAAAATTATATGAGAATAAAAAATGCTTTAGAATTTTTTTTTAATTGCCAATGATTTTTCCTTCATTCTTGTTTTTCTTTTCTTTACTTTAAAAATTTTTGCTTGACTGAAGTTACTATTTTTATTTGAAGATGCTGAATAAGCGATGAAGATGTACAGATGGACAGAAGTGGGGGGGGGGGAAAAAAAGTGAAACATGTAACCCTACATTTGAATTTCAAAATGTCTCATTTTGGCCCCAAATTGAAAAATATGAATCATTGTGTGGCAAATAAGTTTAAAGAAAAGATGCTAAAAGATACCATTTTTTTTAGCAGTAAAATGTCAAACTCACACTTGGTCACAGGATGATTATAAACAACAAGCATTCTTATTTCAGCATCAGTACCGAAGTGCAAAACCAGATAGTTTTGAACCATGTTTTTCCACTGTTGTTGTCTACTTTATTTTCTCCATATTGGCCTCTACAAGAGTTTATCTATACATCTGTTCAATAAATACTCTCTTTGAACAGTGTGCTAACACCATTCTTGCTTTGGTGGTAGCTGCCTTTCTCTCTCCTGCTTTCACATTGTCGTCTTGCCCAACACTATCTTTGATAACATCTATTTGTTCCCAATCAACCATCTTTTCTCTACTTTGGGTTTCCCTTTACTAGGCAATGATTTGCTTCACCACTGATGTGTCTTCATCCTTTTTTGCTAGCAAATGATACAGAATCAAAGTTTAGGCTGGAGGAGCCTCTTCTGCAGATCATCTAGTCCAACCCAGATCCTATCAGATCATGCTTCTAAGGGCTCTGTTTTCTTGTTTTGGGTATCTCCAAACATGGAGATTGCATAGCCTATCTGGGAAACCTAATATGTGCTTCAGCCTGTGACCATTGTCCCTTATCCTACCACCATTCTTATCAAGAAGGATCTGTCTCCATCTCCTCTGTGTCCTCGTGAGTGCTGAGCAGAAGGGAAGAACACTACCTTGGTCAGTGGGCTGCACCCGTGCTAGTCATAACTACTGATGCTCCCACACTTACACATCTGTTTGAGAACTTCTGCTATTACTAGAGGCACGTAAAGGTAGAATTAAAGCTGTAGTCACTTTTTGGCTTTGGCCTCTTCTACTTTGCTTCATTTGTGGCTTCTTATGATGAAGTCCACAGCTGCTGTTGCTAGGACTACACTGACACCTGCGGTTATTGACTGCAACAGAAGAAGCAGGTACTCAAGCATTAGCCAGCCTCAGTTTTGTCCCCTCAAAGAATAATTTCAAGGAAACGTCTTCTGTGGCTTATCACAATGTACAAACCTGAGGAATTTTGTACTGTTGCATTTCACAGAACAGCTCAGTAAAGAGAAAAAAATTAAACCCAGAGTAATCCATAAAGTAAACTTTAGACTCTCTCTCTCTTTTTTTTTTTTTTCTTTTTTTTTTTAATACTTTCAAAATCATCTTAACTGTAGCTCTGGCTGCATGAGATAAGGAATAGTTCCAAGACAATCTTGTTTCTTCCTTTCAACATATGCATCTATACCTGTGAGAAAGAAGGGCTTTGCCTGGCAAGATGAAACTTAATAACTTAACATATCTTGCTTACATTGCATATTTTCTTGAACAGGTTGATGGAATTGGCAAGGAAGGAATGAACTTAAGGGCACTATATAAATGTTTATAACTGTATCCAGTATGGTCTATAAAATGAAAACATGTCTTTAAGGAAACACATTCCAATGTTGAAAAAGGCAAGCAAAAATCTTTCTTAAGTAATTTTCTGTTTTGATGTCTGCACTCACTATACCTATGGTTAATGTAATTTAATGAAACTATTACCACACCATTTTTTTCAAAGAGAATGATGGAAGTGAAACTTGCCATTTTAAAAGTGTTGGAGGCAAACCTCTGGCCACAAAATATTCAAATACTGGAAAATGGCAAGGAAAAATTCAACAACAGTGGGCTTCTTTTCTGTTTTTTGTTCAAGAACTACTTCTCTTGGATTCCATGATCACATTCTTGAGCTTTTTAGAGCCCAGTGTTGAGAACAGCGCAGGTGAGACAGAGATTTGCTTCAGTCAGGCCTTTGGTAAACTAAATGTGTATTTCATACACATTTATTGTGTATGAACATAGCTGTCATGACTGAATGTCATACATCTAAGCAGCAAAGTTTTTCAGAACAATCCCTACTTTAAAGGAAAGGGGGATTATTTAATTGTTTCTGTAGACTAGGTACATGTCAGGATGCTTATATTCTCTAACATACTTCTTACTATTTTCATAGATGACCAGCAGGAGATTCCCATAGCCACCAGTTAGCACTGAAATGGTTGAGGCATAATATTTTATCTATAGCTTTATGAACCTTATCAGCATATATTCTTAGATGCTTTTATTTTGTTTAGCAATTAAAAGCATATAAACTTAATGGAAATTGCAGAACATAGCAGCCTGTTTATATTTGCTGTGTCTGTAAGATGCAATGTGTGTTCCTGACTAAGCTTCCATCTTTCTCACTTGTCCTATCCCAGGGTGTTTGTGTTTTCCATAAGTGTTTAGAAACTATATTTAATTGTATGATTTTTTTTCAGATAAAGAATACTGAAATGTGACAAAACACTGTTAGTGTCTAAGTCAGAATGTGACTTAGAATAGACACACTGTATAGGGGATTATATCTGTGATCACAATACCCTTAGTTTTGTTTTAAATGTACTTATCAAGTCTTATTACTGTACCTTGACAATAAGCTGCTAAGGAGATATTTGTGAACTTTTTCTGAGAATGACTTCACCTTTGAGAGACCAGCTGAATGAAGTACAGATTGTATTATTGGGATGTGTATCTCACCGAGAAGGGCTGCCCAATTCAAAAAATCATTGACCATTGCTGCAGTGGTCTTATTAACAGGATAATAAATTGAGATAGCTATAAATCTAGAGCTGTGAGGATGAATTACCCATTGAGTACACTCCTTTATGTTACTGAAAATAACTGCTCTAAAGAGTCCTACTCAAATGAACAAAGTGTTTGTTTCTAGACTTCATTTACTCAGTAAATAACTCTCTCTTAAGCCAACACTCTTCCCTGACAGTGATGGGGCTTTAATTAAGCATTTAAGTGAAAACTCATGATCTCAACTCCTGGTACAAAATGACACTCTATGATGCTCTATCATAATATTAGAACTGAGTTATGGATAGGTTTTGTATCCCTTGAAAATGTGGTTAGGAACAAGAATGGATGAAAATTGTTTCTGCATGTTGAGAGAACAAGCTGGGAGCTCTTGAAAACTGCAATTTCAGGTATGACATAGACTTAGACATTTTAGTTTTATTGTAGATGTTTAATGCTTTAAGATTTCTGTTTCGCAGGAATAGTATTCTAGCTGAAGATAGTTTATTGATTTATGCTAAAATGAAGGGAGACACAGTAGTAAAAGGAAAATGGGTTAGCTGAGCTACCAGATGTTTCTTAAGCCTATACTTCTTGGAAACCTTTTAATGGCATACCCAAACCTTTATCTTGTTTTGGTCTTATATGTTGTATTGGTTTTTATGGCTGGGTTTTGGTAGCAGAAGACTACAGCTGTGGCTTCTGTGAGAAGCTGCCAAAAGCTTCCTCCAGGTCCAGCAGAGCCAATGTCAGCTGGCTCCAGGACAGACCCACTGCTGGCCAAGGCTGAGTCAATCAGGAATTTAAAGTAACTCCTCTGTGATAACAGATTTAAGAAGGAAAAGAAAGTTATTGCACAGATGTATTTGCAGCCAGAGAAGAGTGAGGTGACACAATGTGAGAGAAAAAATTCTGCAGACACCAAAGTTGGTAGAGAAGGAGGGGCCAGAGATGCTTTGGGCACCAGAGTTGAGATTCCTCTGCAGCCTGTGGTAAAGATCATGGTGAAACACCTGTGCCCCTGCAGGACCTTGGGGAGGCAGAAATCCATCAGCAGCCCAGGAGAAGGCCAGTCTGTTATCACAGAGGCCTTACCACCATCTCTAATTGGCCTGGCCTTGGTCAGTGACACGTCTGTCTTTGGAGCTGCCAGGGATTGGTTGTGCTGGACATGGAGGAAGCTTCTGGTAGCTTCTCACAGAAGGCAGCCCTGTAGCTCCTCTGGTCCCAAAGTCTGGCCATGCAAGCCCAGTACAGACTTGACTGGACCATTTTTAAAATAGAACACAGAAAGTATTGAATTTCTAATGAAAACACTGCCTCTGATCCTGGAGAAAATAGTTTCACTATCATTGAGATCTAATTATAAATCAGTTTGAATCTGAGCCAGATATTTTGGATAGTTTTACAAGGTATTTTTTTCTTCGTGTATCTAGCCTGTGTGTAATGAATTTTAGAATGTTTATAGTACCCTCTAAATGAGTTACTCTCTTGAAATGGAAATGCTTGAAGTTTTGGGGTTCTCATCCTTCTCTTTCCTTTCTCCTCCCTGCCTTCCCCTTAGCTGAGGGTACTATTTTAGAATATTTCTGTGTGTAAAAGCATGTGAAGTGTCATTATGTTTAGCGTGCCTTATTTAGCTGTTTAATATAGGTCTCTGCTGCTTATAATTTCTCAGTTTTTTCTGGGAAAAATGAATTGTCTAACCTGTAGAAAGGATTTGTTGATACTGAGTCCTGTATGTATTAGCCAGCAGAATTGAAAGGAATTTAAAATACACTAACAAGAAGTACACTTTTTAAAATTAGAAACAACAAACCTTGTTTGCGAAGCAGGCTTTTTGTCAGGGCAGTAGCTTGATTAAAATAATAAAAACAATGTCTGGCATGCACTGTTTTATATATTAGCATCTGATTCAACTATGCTTAAAAATTAACTTTGCCTTGAGGCTTATTTCAGGGATGTTGATGTCAAAAGCACTTTCTTTGCTACAATTTAGGGCTGCAAACTGAATTCCTACTGTGTTATCTGTCAGATGCTAATTGGCTAAAAATATGAGCCTCTCTTTTTCTCTCCATGCTATTTCTCATTAACAGCAATATAAAGGTATGAAATAGGTTGCTAAAATCCTGCTGGATTTTAGTATAATAGAGTACACTTTTCAAAAGTATTAACCATTTTTATTTATTCTTTCATATGTCAGGGAAGAAAAGGAATTTTCCACTAAACTTCTTGAGCTCTCTTGATAAGGCTAAACTTGCATACAAAAAGTACTACACGCAGGACAAGCTGAATTATCTGAAGAACTGCAAATGCACTGTATGCCAGGTTTTTCCTAGTCTTGTGCATGAGGTTTTGCAGCCTTTGGAAAGGTGAGTAGCCAGGTCGACAGGATGCCCAGTGTATAGGAGAAAAGTGACAGTTAACACACTGCAGTGGTCATGGGAAGTGGTGGCATGTGAGTGAAGGCAGGTTATTCTGGGTCTAAAGTGCTATAGTAAAATAGCAAGAGCCTATGTCTTGCTTTTGAAAAAGAAAGCAGGGACATAAATGATTGAATACTGAATGTCAGAGCTGTGAATATTAATGTGATATTGTGGTCGTTTTCAGAAGATGCTTGGAGGAAATGTTACATTTAGTGTTCCGCATTACTTTAAATAAAAATTTTGTATGAAATATTAGTTGTGCTTAAAATATTCTAATATTTATCTAAATGTCATAATGGTATACAGAGTAGGAAAAAGTAATAGAATAATTATAATATAATAATTATATTCCTCTTTCAAGTATAATAACTTCTTTGGCATCTTGCATAAACAGATGAGATTAAAATCATGGTTTTCATCAGAAAGCATGTTTTCCTTTTTTTAATGCGTATTTTTTCCTAAAAATATTATTACTGCAGATAATATTTCAAAGAAAATGGTATTTTCTTATAATTTTTATTGTAACTATTATTTTAGTGCTAACTTTCATGTTTACTTTCTTTGGGTGTAAATATATTATGTTAGATTTCCACTAAAGTCTTGTGTTTCATAAAGGAAACAAATGGTAATTTGATGTTTTTATGCCAATACTAATCAAATAAAACATACTAATGTCATTTTTCCTGCTTGTACCATTGCTGGCATGTACACAAAAGCTCTATAACATTAATTTACGCGTGTTAGATATGTATATTTTAGTGCTTGAGAGTATTTCCTACTATCACCATTGCATACAAATACGCACACATGCACAAACACAGAAATGCCCTTTGTTACAAAGTTTTGGGGTTTTAAAGTGTCTAACTTTGGAGAAAAACTTCACCAGCATTTCTTTGTGCTGGATTGTAGAACCATTAAAGCAATCACTTTTTTCTTCTTCCTGTTAAACTACTACCACCTAGCAATCCTTTACATGAATGAAGAGCTCATTAATGGGGTCAGGCTAAAAATGTTGTTTATGATTGCTTTAATGGAGATCTCATATTTTCACCATGCCTGAATAGGCAAGTGGGAACAAATTGCAAAGAAAAATCAGAGGACTACTAAGTCAACTGTTTGTTTTACAGAGGCAGCATAATCTCAAGTGATTTTAGCAGTCTGTGTAAAGGACTGTGATGCTGCATGGTAACAGTCTTAGAACACTCTTGGGTTTTCCTGGTTTATGGACCTCACTGCAGCTCTTAGCTGCTCTTTGCTGAAGCTTTTCTGCTCACTTAGTATTTTACAAAGTGACTGAGCTGTGTTTGCACACAGCTAAGGGAAGTGTTTCTATTTCTGCCCAGCATCATTGGCATGCACAGCCAGTAATTTCTGCCAGGATGGGTGTGGCAGGTGACTTCTGTAACCATAGTTTGGGGCTCTCTAGGCTTATCCTATGACATGTAAGCATCAGGGAGCAGATTAGTGAATGCATATGTAGTCAGTTGTATGTAAGAGTGGCAGCTTTATTTAGCTCATACCCTTTATCATGCTTAAATGTTGTAATTCATTTATGTTGGTACATTAGAGAACAGTCATGTTACCACTTAGTCTAGCTGCTTTATATAAACATAAAAACCATCACAGTATCCAGTATTGCTCTGCCCATGCTGCATGGCAGTGAGCGTAGCTCCCAGGAACCATTGCTCACAGCCTGCACACAGAGATGAAACCAAAAAAGCCCCAACCCTAAAGCAATAAATTCCTAATTAACCACATTTTCATGAAATATTAACACATTAATTCTCCTGCATAGTGCTTAATGTTGCTAAATGAGTTACTGTAACTGAACGAGTAAATTAAAGATGTTATAATCTATGAAGTGCAAGGCATCACTGTTAGATGGCATAAGTGCAAATCAGAGCAAAAAGTAATTTATATCTTTTTGTGGCCTACTCTTGGCATGTATCCTGAACCATTGATGTGCAATTCACAGATGAAAAATTAAAACATTGATGTGCAAACTCTTGGATTAGTCATTCTACAGCAAATAATATCAAGGGAATAACAAATATGTCACATCCATGATCTTTCTAACATGATCTAGACTTCCTCATCATTTGGGGGTGCCTAATGATCCTTTGCATCTGTGGATGTATATGAAACAAGTGACTTGATAAAAAAACCCTTCATTTCAGTTTTTAAACAGCAGAGCAGCAATAATCAAAAAGGAAGGTATTTATAGCTGTTTTTTTCTTTTTAGAAGACATGCAAGCTGGTTTTATTTTTCTTGTTTAAATCAGTTTTCAAAGAACATATGTTAAAATGCCAGTTACTTCTCAGACAAAATGCTAAACTATGTAGCAATTTCTCATAGGTTTATGTTTGATTCATTAGCAATTATAGTGTGGTGTGCACCCTGTATCTGGAATGTGGGCTACTTTCTTAAGCTATTACTTTCCTTTTTTGGCAAGACAATGAGAAGCATTCCAGAAACAATCTGCATTTCATCCCCTACTTTATCAGACTGTAAATGGATGCTTTCCTGTGATCTTATTAATTTTAGCAAATTACCAATATTTTGATCCTTTTTTTTATTCCCAGAATGCTCTTTCCATAGTCACAGGGGCTCTTACATGAAAAATTAAGTGTAATACACCTCGTTTTTGTAAGGGTTAGTGGAAATGTTCATTCTCTTTTTTCTGGTATCTCTGCTACAGAGAAAGTGACATGTTCCTTATTAAAATGAAAAATAAATCTAGGAAATGGTGATGCAATGAAAGCATCATTATGACCAGGGAAGAGAAAGGATATTAGACTTCTACTACATAAGGTTTTGATATGAAATACTTCATAATTTATGAATAATTGTTACAGCCTTTACTATGGGCAGTATTGTTGTAAATTCCTATAGAGCATAAGGATAACTGTACTAAATTAGAATGCAACCTTAACATTTCTTCTCCTTTTCTGTAGGTTTAAACTGAGCTGATTTGCCTCTTGGTGTAAAATCAGTGTTATAAATTTTACTCTTAAATGATTCTACTATTTTAGAGTACAGATTTATCAACATGGTTTCCCATCTGATTAATTTTATGAAAGCTTTTACTTGGTTTGTCTTAAAGCAATGCCAAAACTTCTTTACCATGCAATGGGAACATGGATCTCCTTTGCATGCTGTGGTGCATTATTTAGGAGTTTTTTAATGAACTTCCCTTGTCTTTGCAAAGATGGTAGAGTTTTATATTGATAAAATAGATTGAAAGAAAGTTTTAGAGAATGAATACTGAGAACTCTAATCGTTCCTAGTTCAAAAGCTGACAGAGGACTTATTTGGGAATAAGTCCTGGGCAGAATGTAAGGTGGCAAAAATCTCTCCAGTAATGTGTGCATTAGTGCTTTTGTAGAGGAAAGTAATCTGTCAGTAATGTGGGAGTAGAGAGGAAAAAGAGAGGAGGGTAAAGGTCTCAGGGTTAGGCTGGCTGACATGACCAACTGATGCTGAAACTCACGAGTCATACAAGTGAAACCTGATTTGTGAACAGCTGTGTTCACACTTTAAATCCTCAAAGATGTGAAGCTTTTGCCTTTTCTCACAGGAAAAAAAAAGGATCTAGCAGAGGAGGAGGAAAGTTTTTTAAAGTTTTATATTCGTTTTCCATTTACTGGAATGCAATATGGGATACGAGCGGCTGGAAACAATTCAGGCTGGTGAGATATCTGGTCTTACATGAATTTATGCTTTCACAAGTGGTTAAAACTCTTCACTTTCAGACATTTAGCTTGACTTAAATACACTAAAGGAAAGAGGTGCTTCTATTAGGCTTGAAGTACTTCCTGGAGGCAGACAGATGCTGGTTGGGTGCAATTGTGTTATAACTCCAAGAGTAAAACAGGAGTTTGTCTTCCCCCGACAGTAGCCAAAAATTTTGGGACTCAAAGTATCTGGAATTAGATGGCCCCAAACTGAAATAACAAATTCAGTGTAAATGTTGGGAGCCAGGTATGGAAAGGGAAATATGTGGTTGTACAGAAAAATATGTAGTGGAAAAGCTCAGGGTCATATTCTTAGAACTGAGAGATCATACATTAGCACAAGTTTATAAACCTAACAGTCACCTGAATACAGCAGCAAGCCTCTGTACCTGAAGGTTAGAAATAAATATAGAGTAAAAGGTTCATTATTATTCTATTTTATGCTGCATAATTTTCAAAGAGTTGCTGCAAAAAAAGAAGTTACTAAGGCTTCCCAAGAAATGGTATTTATGATTGTTTTAGTCTCCCGTAGTGTGCTAGAGACTTCCATTTAAGAAAAGAAATTCTGCCTATGGTTACTTAATTTTAAAATGAGACTCACTTCATTCTGTGAATCTTATTTCCTTAGCCCAATCTTTTGTTTTATTTAGGACTGTGATTTAAAATACTCTGGACAGCAAACAGGGCCCATTTCTTATTGCCAGATTTATTATTGATGGGAAAACATGGGAGAGAGATTTTTGAAGCTCTTTGTAAGGCTAAAGGTTACCAAAGCAAGCAATTTTATTACAAAACTGATGAGACAGGACTACTAATATTTTCCTTTTTGATATGGTCAGCACTAGGAGCAGAAAACCATCCATTTTAGTAAAGTAATTTCCTGAAGTGTGCAGTTTATTGAACTCACAACATGTAACGTCACCAGTGGCCTGTTAGCATCTTGAGGAAACTTTCAGGGGATATGAGAGGTTGCTATTCTGCTTTGCACATAGAAGGTTGTCTTGTGCTAATCTGTGCCTGGAAACCTGAAAGCTGGACTACCTCAAAAGGGAAGGTATACTTATCTCTTTGGCCTGCTGTGCAGAGCTGTTGAATACCTGTGGGATGTTTGCATAGGCAACACCTTCAACAGAAGAACCAAGAAGTGTTTGAGTCCAGGTTCCCCTTTAATCCAAGATTTAGAGTAATTTTCATTTTAAATCCTGAAAAATAGAAGAGGAGTTTGAATCTTGGTATCTTCTCTACTTCAGAAAAAATTCTGTCCATGTCTATAGAGAAAAAAAGTATGGCAAGAATAGGATTTGTCACAGTTCCTCCATTTTTTTTACAAAAAGTCTATTATTTACTTAATGTAGACACAATATAGTTTCTGGGTGTCAGTCCTGAGATGTATCTGGAGAAGAAAGAGTTATCCTGCAAATGTATGTCCTTTGATTTTGAGGGTTTGTTTGTTTGCTTTTTGGTTGGTTGGTTTTAATAAGGGTTCTGAATTTCATCAATTCTGGTGGACAATTAAGCAGGAAGTCATTCATCATCCTGTTCTGTGACTGTTATTAATAGTACCTAAACTCTTCTATGCAGTGAGAAGAGCACATGCCTTCCTTTGGCTTGTGAATATCTCTGAATAGTGGAGAATCTAAACATTAGGCCTTGTATTGGCCTGAGCCAGTAGCTAAACTGGCCTCCAAGTGCCTTTGGTCTTGAAACTGGTGATCAGCTCATTCAGTCAAGCAGAAAATGAAGATATAAGAAAGCATGTGAGGGAAATGGTGCTGCTTGACTGGTTCTGGAAGATGTTCACAAAGATAATCAGGGGCCTGAAGTAACTCCTGTATGAGAACAGGCTGGGAAAGCTGGGGTTGTTCGGCCTGGAGAAGAGCAGGCTGCAGGGAGATCTTAGAGCAGCCTTCCAGTACCTAAAGAGGGCCTGCCAGAGAGCTGGAGGTGACTTCTCACAAGTGACAGGATAAGGGAGAATGGTTGTAAACTGAAAGATAGTAGGTTTAGGTTAGATAATATGAAGAAATTATTTACTCTGAGGGTGATGAGGCACTGAAATCACCAGTTATGGATTCTGCATCCTTAGAAGTGCTCAAGGTCATGTTGGATGGGGCTTTGAACAACCTGATCTACTAGCAGGTGTCCCTGTCCATGGCAGGAGGATTGGAACTAGATCATCTTTAAGGTCACTTCTGTCACACTCTGTTCTATCATACAGAACTGGAAAGTAAAATTGTTAATTGTATATCCTGAACTGTGCCTTTGTTTGCACCAGTGAAGTCAAAGACGCTGCAATTAAGGTTGTGGTGAGGGCAAACACATGAACACTCCAAGTGACAAGCCATAGGAGAGGAGAGTGTCTCATCTTGAGGTCAGGCTCAGCATAATGCTGAGAGTAAAATAATATAACAATTACTTGTTTTCTTTTCAAAGTTCCCCCATACCTCCCACAAGAAAATTTAAATTTGCAGCTAATAAGGATGTAATTAAAAACCACCAAGAATAATCTTTTATGAGAACAAAAGATTTTATATTACGGTATTGCTGTCCTCCCTCCTGGCTTTTTTTTCAGACTTGAAATACTGTCTTTTGGACTATACCATGCTGTTTTACAGGTAAACATGTGCTGCCTGTTAAATACAGGGCTCTTGAGCAATTTGTTCTCACCAAATTTGTCCGTTTTGCACGGACTAAGCATTAATTAGAATGCTTATCTATCTTTGAATTTGTATTAATTTTGTTTAATTGCACTTGGGTGGCTAGTAAAGCCAAATAATAATTAAGGAATTTTATTCAAAAGAGGAAGGTTAAGAATTACAAAGATGCGCAAGGAAGAAAAATGTAAGTGGAAGACATCTCATTTCACAGTCAGTGGTCTATTAAACTTTGCAGTGCAAGCAGAAGTGTTCCCAAAATAATAACTATGCTCATGTCATTGCACAATATGTCTTCTACACATACCAGCCTTAGATTACTTTGATATTTGCCCAACAAGACTTCCAATTTCTCTTCAATAATATCTGAATTATTTAATGCTTCAATTTTTTTTCCTTTAGAGAGTGAGAACTTAAGAATGTGTTGGCAGTGTGACCCTGACCACTAACATATAAATAATGTAAACTGCTATATGCTTTGAGAGAGATGATTGGCTCTGTAAAGATATTTGGACAAATGTATTTGCTGTTTAATCCTCATCCACACAAAACCTAATCATATTAGAAACAGCCAATGAAAGACAAACTAATAAATCTTTGCAAGAACTATTGAGACCTTCAATATTTGTTTTGAAAAAATAGTGAATAAAGGATATATATTAGTGAGCAAAATATTGATTGATAAATCTGTAATTTCTAAGGGCTGAAAAACTCTGGATCTTAGACTTATTGATGCAGAGATGATCATCATTTGTATTTTAGTAACACAGAATATTATGAAAAATACAAAGGCAGTAGGTGATAAATCATGAGACAGGAAGATTCAGGTAGAAACTGTAAAAAACCCCAACTTCATTTACAGAATAAAATTTCATTTGTTTTACATAGAAGTAGTATGCTTGAAGCTGGATACTTTTGTCTGAAAGGTGTCCCCCTTCTAAGTTACTAGGGGAAAGAATGTCAGGGTCTTCAGCCACAGCATATTTTAGTGATCTAATTGTGAGGAAAGTGTAGGGCACTTCTTATGGGACATTTCTACTTGAGGAAAATGGATTTTATATTCTGGATTCATTAATAATTCAAAATTCTGAAAAAGACCTATAATTGATTTATCTGTTCATTCACTCAGAAGTGGCATGACCTAGCTATGTAAAAGTCAGGCCATTGGGCTGCATTTGCAGATCTCCAACAACCTGATTTGTGACCTTGTCTTGCATTGGCTTCCTTTTTGACTTGACCTTCTTTCTGCTTTATTTAGGGGTTACTCTCCCATGCAGTTGCTGTCCTCTGTTCTCATTGATAGTTTCTGTCTACACTGTTTTTTAAAGGCAGCTAAATCCCTTATTCAGGTGAAACCTTGTCTATGGTAAACTCCTCCAAAAGCCATCTCGGGTTTGGTTGGAAGATCTGTTTTCATATATTCTTTGGGTTACATTGCTAGACCTTCCAGGGTATGTGCATTGGCAGTCTCTGGATTGCACACGAGAAACTGACTTGTGTGGGCTCACACAGAAGACAAGAAAACTTAGAACTAAATTAGCAAAAACTCAGGGGCACGGGCACTTTGAAAGTCACTGTTACAAAATAATGTACACTCAACTGTAGTGCTCACTGTAGGGTCTTGTGAGGCATTTGAAGTGTCAGGGGCTTTGATGTATACACTGAATGTACCTATTTATTTTGTCTGTGGTCCTGCCTTGTAAATTCAATGAAAAATGAGTTTTCATAATTAATTAGGCTTAGGGTTCACTTTGGACATTCATACACAACCAATACCCTTGTGATGACCAACTGGAATTCCTGCTGAGATATCATGGTCCTTTTCTGCACCAAGAGAGATTTTTTAATTCAAAACATTGAATGTCTACATGTTAAACAGATGTAATCTGAAGTTCACTGTATGCTCTCATGTGTCTTGTATTACCTCAGAACTTAATTTAATGAGGAGATCAAAGACTTCATCTAAAAAAGTGCAGTCTAAAAGTGCAGTCTTAAGCTGCTGCACTCTGTGTTTCACAAAATGCCAATGAAGACAAAAGAAGTTTTGTCACAGAAGTAGCCCATTGTGTGTGTTTACTACTGTTTTTTTTTTTTTTAGAAAACAAGCTGTGAATAACTCTTTGACATTGTTGCATGAAGCCTGGTTAATGTGATACCTGAAGTATTGGAAAATCTGGAAATAATGGACAGAAGTTTGGTGTTTATTTGAATTGGTGGCTGTTTAGGAAAAAGAGCAGCAAGACTTTCTCTGAGGTTCTGGATGCTCATGCTCATTTCTTCCTAAGATGGCTGATACAGCAATCTGGTACCCTCTTCAGTTAGCTGGTGGCTCATATGCTTGCTGACAAATGGAAGGCTGAGGAGACCACCCTCTGCTCCTTGGTCTCACAGTGAGATTCATCTTCCTTGAGCGTATTCTTCCATATCACTGGACACCCTATCTGTCATGGCTGTAAAAAAGTTAAGATAGCAGTTGAGGACAGACTAATATTTATTGTATGAATATGATTAAATTTTTTAGCAAGAAATTGTATGAATTATTATACTTGTTTATTCTCTGAGGCCTGGTCTTGTTCTGAGGAACTGAGAAACCCCTCAAATGCGCTGATCAGTGTGTTGGAAGAATTTATATCCGACACATTTATGGTGCAGGAAGGCTCCATGCTTTTTGAATGCAGTAATGTGATGTATTTTTCTTGCCAGCTCAGAGGTGTCATCTGAGATCTTTTTGGATGTCTAGATGTAGCTGGTAAATGTGACATAGAACCCGTAGGAGAGCTTTTGACTTCAGGAAGTGATAGGGGAGCTTGTCTAAGGTACCTGGATGCGTTTCATATGGCATTTCTTGCCTGTGTATGGTAAATGTCTTGAGCCCTAATTGTCTTGTGATTCACAGGGATTCTGAGGTTTATGAAGATTAGGAAAATGTCTGTGATGCCAGATATAATATCAAACAAATTTCTAAAAGCACAACAAACTTGCAAGGAATGTATCTTGTGCTCACAGGAATGCTTTAATTAAATTATATTTTCTATACAGGACAGGATTTGAGAACATCCACTTGATTAGTGATGTATCTTTCTTTTTTCTATACTGATTGTGAAATAAAGATAGTGTGTGTCAAGAATCTTAGTCTGTGATATTGGCCCCTAATCTGGGTTTGTTTGTCAGGTAAAATTTGTCTTATATTGAATTTTATATTAACTTTGTATCTACAGTCACAGATTTATTTAATAGTAAAATTTGTTGATAATTATAGCAATGTCTGTCCCAATCTGCATACTTTTTGTTTTCAACCCAATTGATATTTTAATTGCGATTTAGGTATTACATACTTTAGTGTTCTAAGCTGAATTTATCATGATAAGAAACAGAACATGTTTTTGCTTTGTAGTTTTCAGTGTTTTGAATTTGCAAACAGGCAAAGCTTTCAAATCTTAATAAGTTAGTCTTTGATTCTTATTCTCCCTTTCTTAAGAAAAATTATTATTTTCTCAAATTCTCATTATAATTCCATTAACTGACACTTACTTTAGCAAAATTTCCAAAACACTGAAGATTTTAAATTATTAATAAGGCATGAGGATGTAAAAATAACTGACCTGTTTTACTTGCCTGACAAAAATTAATTTCGTGGTGATATTGGCTTTTAATCAGAGGAATATGCTCAAAGCGATTTGATTTGGCCTTTGTATTAAAAGTAATAGTGAAACATTGAACAGTCACTAGATAATTTCAGTATACCTTTCAGAATTTTTAGTTAATATTCACTCACTTTAACATCCAAAAACAACTGTGTTGCTTATTTATTTATACATATAGAAGTAACGTTAAAAAATTATTGCTATGGGAACAGAGACCACCATAATGGCTAGCAAAGTCTGTTTTGCTCTTCAATCACTTGTTAATGACATTAAAGAAAGTTACAATTACTTCAGACCTCTATTCATGCTTCTTAAGTACAAACCGACACAAAGAAGTATTTTTCCAGTTTGGGGTTGATTTTTTTATCTTTTCAGGTGAAAAAATAGAGAGCAGCCTTATGGTATATTTGACAACTAACTGGATAAAATTATTTAAGGTTGTGGTTTTGCCTTTTGTTTCACTCATTATCCTTACTTGATCATTTTTTTAAAAAATCCATTCCAAATATTGAAGATTTTTCTTGTATTTGCATCACAGTATTGGGAATATAACTCATTGAGCCATGTGGAAGAAACATATTCGTAAATAAGACAGAATGAGTATAGTGTTTCATTTAGTTGAATAAATTCATTACCTTTTCTGAGATGCATGTATAAGGAGAATTTCATGTCTGGAGGTTGATATTTCTCTGTAATGAAAACTGCAAACATTGTTTTTCACAATGGAAGCAAACTCTTACTGTGGTAAAGCTCCATAATATCCACCTGATCCTAGACTAATTAAACATACATTTAATAACTTAAATGTGGGATTAAATTTCCACTTTATATTTAGGATATGGGCAGGCAAGATTCCACTGGAGAGCAAGGTACTCAAAGTATGCATTTTGAGATCTGGATAGATTTACAAAGTAGGCATAATGCCTTACTTGTTCTTGGGCTTTGCTTATACGTCTTTAAATTTTAGTTCCACTTTAGGTAATTATTACATATAGAAAGTCAAAGCTTAAAAAAAGATGAGAAAGTGACACTGCCAATGTTTTATTCTTCTTGCATAAAAGAAAAAAAACCTTTGACAAATTAGAATAAAATGCAGAGGTCCCTAAAAACTTTAAAATTTCCTTTATTAAATAATCCATCCTTTGAATTCAATCACTGGTTTTTCCAATGACCTGTGTAAAGTGTGAATGAAGACTAGGTTTTGAACCCCTGCATGCTTGAAGTTCCTTGTGATGCCTACTAATGATCCTTTAGCAGCCTCAAAAGCCATGCTGATCTTACTGTTGTTATTGAGGGTTTATAACATAGCTGATCACTACTGTATCTAGCCAGATTTTCTTTATAAACATATGTGGATATTATTGTGCAGTTTTATTCATTGGGCTGGGGACAAGTTGATCTGTTTATGGTAATCTCAATTATCTGGTCAGATAAAGTTTTAAATCCAGCATGGGAAAAGCACAAGAGCGGATTTGCACAGCCTGTAGCTGCTGGTTTTGTTGTTGTGCACCAGAGGTGAGCATCTGGTACTGAAGAAGCTGCTGCAGAAGCAAGAGAAGGCTGTGAGGGGGTCTATGGTCACCCTCAGAGTCATGCTACTGTCCTGCAGCATTTTCTTCTGTCCTGCTAATGTCCTGCAGGCATTCACTTTTTTCACTCCACAGAAAAAGGCAACAGCCTGGATATAAGGGTCCCTTGGGCTGGACAGGTTTATAGACTGCTACCAAAGATCATCCTGTGCACATCTGTATGCAGAAGCCACTGTGACAGGAGGGAGAGGTGCTGCTGCTGGGCTGCAGTGGTACTTCAGTCACAGCCACAGCCCTGTGAATACAGATTTGTTCCTGTATAAAATTATTACTCTATTAAATTGTTTTAAATGGAATAAGGAGTTCTCTGAGAGATCAGCAGCTTTGTATTAAATGTCCTTGGAAGGACAAATATTAGATTTAAGCCTTTTCCTACAGGTATTTTCCTTTTAATACATAAGTTGTCTGTAAAGGTCTACATCCTTTCATATCATGCTCGCAGTACCTCAAGTTAACATCAGATTTAATTTAGTAATTCGAAAGTTCATTTTAGCAACGGTGTGTTGATGAAATTCACTGGCAAATGATTGAGAAATACCACTGAAGTTATTCCAGTCACTGCTCTTTCCAGTACTATTTCTTGTCTGAAAATCCTTGTCTAAGCCACACACTAAAGAATGGATTTCAGTATCACATCTGACAAGTTAGCATTCAGAGTGCTGTCTCTAGCCACATATTTTAGGTGTCTACATTAGGAATAGATGGATGTGAATAATAAATTATTCTATTAATTTATTATTCCTGATGACTAGTCAATTATTTTAATGATGTTTACTGTCCTAGTCATGTGTTACTTGAAAGTGATGGGAAGCAAATTGCTGTCAAAAAGCCTTTGCAGCTGCAAAAAATTACACTTCTACTTTTATTGTATTCCCTTCACCCCAAATAGACTACACTATTTCTATCCCTCCACTCAATTCAGCCATCTGTCACTCACATACCCACAGACAATTACAATGCATTTGCATCATATCCCAGCTGCCTCTGATAGACTTGTTTTGTCGTGCAATGTGTACAGGGTAATCTCTCAATATCCATCTCACATTGGAAACTTTTCTTTCATTGGTCACACTGTTTTTCAGATAAATGTTCTATGATGTTCTGGTCAAGATTCCAATGTGTCTTAATCTAAGAAGAGTTTTGCTTGATCTCTAACACAGGGCTGCTAAAATGAGCATCTCTAATATTTCCAATTATTTTGATTTAAAAGCAATTTAGAAATAGTTTGGTTTGCTTTGTAAAGCTTCTAACATGTCAGATCAATAGTTTATTTTGTAATGAACATATTTTGTCAATAGCATAATTAGACTGTGGAGGACCAGATCTAAGCATGTTTTGTCTCAAATGCTCTGACTGTTGAGACAGGGAAGGTGTGAGTGGAAGAGAGGGTCCAGTGTAGGTGGGACATCGCTGCTCTGAGCCAACATCCTGCTTCACCTGCTCAGTCCCTGCCTCCACCTCTCCCCAGCTCACTTTTCCTGGAGCGGGGCTGGATGTGCATGTGTGAACCAAAGAGTGCAAAACATCTCGTTTATATCCGAAGTCTGCACAGTTGTTGCTTTTCACACCAAGAGGCCTGTGGCATAAAGAATACTTTCTAAATGGCCCTTATTTTCTAACAACACATTATTTTCATATTTAGGGTGCCTTAAATTGTGATATTATTTCCTGGTCTGTTTTATTCACTGAGTGTCTGCATATTTGGTATTCCTCTAAGTATGAAAAACAAGTCCACAAAGGACTATGCTGAAACAGGAAAAAGAACTATGGACTGGAGACAGCAAAAGTCAGCTCTTTTCATGATGTAACTGAGAGTGGGTTGGATCATGGCAAATTTTGTGCTTATTCTGATGTTTTTTCTTTCTTGTTTCGGTGACCAGATACAAAATAGAGCAATTATAAATTTATTAATCATGTGATGGATTTATTTTATAAAGCAACAAAAAAAATTATTCTTGACAGAGGATGTGAGTGGAAAGGAAAGCTTGTATTTCTCTTACAAAAATTCAGATACTCAAAGGATTATTAGCCATTTTACTGTTTATTTCAGACATAGTATATCTAATATTACAGACTAAGTCAATTTGAATGTGAAAGAAAACAGCAATTGAATGATTCCTTTTCAATAACATAATCCAAAGTCTTCAGCATTACTGATGCTCAGGAGATAAGCAACATGAAGTCCATGGTTTGCCATATATATGCAAGTGAATTCTGAAGTTTTGCCTCCTGAAAAAGGGCAGAGAGAGTGGATCTTGTCAACTGCAATGCTAACCCACTGAGAAGTTAGGATAGCTTTAAACCATGATTCATTTTTGTGGTGTGATTTTTGACAGTTAACTTTGTGCTGGAGAGAGATTCAGTTTTTAAGATCATTTCAGTAAAATATCTAGAAATATGGCACATATTTCCCCCTATTATTACCTTTTTTCATGTTTTAAGCTTGCTTTAAGCAATCTTTTTCACACCTAATGGTCGGGGTTTTGTTTGTTTGTTTGTTTTTTAACCTTATATTGCACTGCTGCGTCCCCCAAATAATTCTACACTGTCTGGTAATACTTTACTGGTAACATCTCCCATTGTCCATGGCTCTGAAGTAATTTGCTAATTACTTTAAATTTTGTCTTGTATGTATATTTATATATGGATCTTCTTTTCAGCAGTAATTGTTAGGCCATATGATAGAGTCAGTCTCTCAGCTGCTCCCTCATTTTCAGTATGTTTATCAACATATCAGTCTTTTAGTTCCCTTGTGTGTGGTTGAGTTAAACTGTGATGCTTTAGGAAGGCTTGAGTTTGCATATGCTTCACTACTGCAAAACAGTGTGTTCAATTTGTCAAAAAGAACTTTAGCTTCCAGAGTGAATTTTTTTTTTGTAGCAGTGAGATTTACTAAATATTGCATGATTTTTATTTGTGATTATATTTAATTATGGCTTTAAAAATACTAAAGTTATTAGTGTATGTTCTACACCTTTTTTTTCCTTCCCCCCCCTCCTAATTTAGAGTAATTGTGTTTCTTGGATCCTTTTTCTTTCTAAGGGGTAGCTCTTACCACTCTTGATTCAACTTCAGGCTATGAACTTCAGTGAAGTCAGTAAATAATGACTTTAGAATCAGTTGAACTTAAATCATATGGTCTTTATTGTCAAGAAACATGTAAGTGAATTAGGGCGACATCCAATTAACACAGCCTTTTGCAGGTTTAATGAGCAATGATAAATTTAAATCCTTTTTCACACTTTCAAAGTATGTGAAGCTGCAACTAAAAGAGCTAGTGAGAGATTGTTCCTCCATTGATTCATAATAAATTATTTTAAATACATTTTGACTGGGATAGGAGGCATCATCTTTGAAGATAGTCATAGGTTAGTTATTTGAATAGGAGTTTCATCATAGAAACCATTAAAAAATTATTTCCTGCAGCATATGGAGTTCTGTGATGAGTCATACTTTTCCCTTATTTGGTGTCTTTGGGCCTAACTGTTTAGTTAACACAGCCTATATCACTGACATATGTGTGTCTTTGATTTCCAGTTGACATTACCTACTTATAACTCCAAGAAAAGGTGTTCCTGGTTTTGTAGCAGCAAAATAGATTTTGCAAAGCAATTAATTATGGTTTTAATTACCCAGTATTGCCTCTGCTTAACGCATTATTTCTTCTCTTACTAAAGGTAAGTAAGAGGTTTTATATTTTGGGTGGTTTGGGTTTTTTTTTTTTCAGGCAGAAAAGTTTAAAATTATTCAAAAATAACTACAGTTATAGAATATAGTTCATTTGATTATTTTGGTTCCAGTTTGAGTAGACAAACTGTTTGTGACTGGAGTTTGATAGGATGCTTTTTGGTTTCCCTGAACTTTTGCAATCAACAGCAGCAGAACTGTTTTTTATTGTTCTGTAAGTTGTCTTTCTAGTGAAAGAATTTCTGCTTTGTGCTCCTTGTGTTTTCTTTGGGTCCTTCTTTAAAGCCAGTCATTTCTCACATTAAGATACACCAAACGTGGGAGCAGGTTGGTCCATCTCATTATGACAAATAGAAAAAAAAATTACTTACCGGACGGATACAATCTTCACATACTTTCAGTGAATTCTGTGGATCCTACTTGCCCTATTCCTTATTAAGATTTTATTAGCTCTAGGTGTTATATTTGTGACTTGCATTGATATAAATAATATCAGAGTTAAGGTCATCAGACTTTCTAAGAATACCTCTGGGATGCTGAATTAATGAATCTTTCACTCGTCAAGTATGTTCCACCAAATAAACTAATCCAAAGATTTTTTAAAAAATTAAACCCAAAACTAAAAAAAAGTTGTTTGCCTGAAATAGTGCTTCAGTTCACTGTGTCTTCTTTTGAAACAAAAGTTCATGCATAACATATGTATGTTGATTACATTTGTGGTTATGATTATCCTTATGATCATGCTTCATAATTCTTTATTTATTCCTTGTGTATCTCAAGAGAATAGTGTGAAATGCAGTTGATTAAAGCTTGAAAATCACTGAATTCTTGTTTGAAGGGTAGAGGTATGGAGAATACAATGAAGATTCACTGAGCTGTAATTTCCATGTTTGAATGCTAGTAGCTTTAACCAAATATAATTTAAAAAGCCTGTCTTATCTTGGAGAATGAAAATGAAAAGGAATGGTGGGTTTAACTGCTCTAAAATCCCCTAGAAGCCCTTTGAAAACTCCTCATGAAAGGTGTTTTCCACCTGTAGGAGAAGCTTGTGAGACCTTAATGGAATGCTGGAGATGTACACTTTGAATGTAAGCTCATAGATGATGGCCCTTTGTTTCAAGGAGAATGCTTAGAAAGCATTCATGAGTATGGGCTGGAAAAAGTATTATTCTTCCACTCTGTATAATTATGTGATCATTGTACTCTATCCAGTTATTTCTACTCTACTCCATATCACTGATGTTACTAGAGAGACACACATCAGTCATCTAGAAACTGCAAAGCAGGATCCTTTCCTTCTAAAATATTGTAGCGCTCCTTTCAATTGACTCCTTGTAAGTGGAGTTCTTCTTGACATAAGTCAGCCTCCCAAATCACATGAGTTTACATAGTTACTGCTTTTAAATCTGAACTTTTGGGTGTTTAATGCCATTTGAGGGACCACCAACAAACCATTTGTCATGACCCCAGGGATTCTTATACTTCAAACTTCAGGGTTTGAGACGTATTCTTTTCCTCATTATTTTAATGGGAAACATTCATTGCACACACGAGCAGCTCTCTTATTTATTCTCTTAGTTATCTCATGTATACATAGCTGAAATAGAGTAGAAAGAATACAGGTGAGAATCAATTAACTTCATTTTTTGCAATCCTATTTGAGAAAATGAAATATCTTTTTCACTTAATTTCCTATGAAATGTTTCAACAAATAACTGATAGTCTTTGCTGTTAAGAATTGTGAAGCTAGACTTGAAGAAGGAAGCATTTAGTTTACTCATACATATTCTGTTCATTGACACTTTGCTAAACTATAGAAAGTGCTTGAACTTCTTTAAATAAAGTTTTTCTTGTGGGTGATTTGGAAATCTTAAAAAAAATCAAAATACATCAAAGCCTTTTGTTTCATCTACAATAACCCAACAAAATAACACTAATGTTTTTCTTTAAAACAGTTTGGGTTTCTTTAGTTCTCTTCCCCTTTTAAATGTATTTGTCACAAATGTTATATTTAAATTATTTTTTGTGAATTTTGGCATTCTGTTACAGTCTTCCTGTGCTAACACATACTCAACAGTTTACACAAATTCCTTAATTTTTATAGTTCTACTATATTATTATATATATCTACCAAAATTATTTCTTCTATGATATGAATTAGCTTAATTTCCTTAGGAAATACCATAAGGCCTCATATTCTTGTAAGGGAGAAGACCACTTTATTGTTGTTGCTTTTTATTACAGTGCTTAATCCAAAATTTCAGACTAAAGCTCATATTTTATCATTGATTGCAAAGCTAAAAGCTTTGCTAAAATGACTATCACTGAGTAGCTATAACTCTGATCCATGAATCATTTGGAGAATTAAGACACTGAATTGGGAACAGAAAAGCACTGAGAATCCATGGAAAGACTGACAGAGAATAATGGAAAGACTGGCACTTGAGGAATACACTTGCAGTCACTTGGCTCAGTGGCGCAGCAGGCAGCTGGATGAAATGCCGACAGAGGATCCTAGCTATTATTTTCACAATATGTCCCTAAATAAAGTGAGCTATGGCAATGCTGACTGAATAGAGTGATTGTATGGTTCATTGTGGAGATCTTAGTGGGATAGAATGCATGAAAGACATTGGGGAGCTGCTGCAACAGATTTATTTTATCAATGCTTGAAAGTCTGCTTTGCCTTAGCAATTAGTTTGAGCAGAACTGAGGTGAAGAGTCAAGACTGGGAGAACTGGATAAGGATGATACTCAATTAGTTATCAGGGGATTTTTTATTTCCCTTTGCCCACTGTCTCCTCATTTTTCACCTGCTTTGTTCAAAGCTGAGTGTATTTCATCTAGCAAGAGATGAAATAGATTTTCAACTTTGTATGCTCACTTGGGAAAGTGGAGATTGTAGCACATAACTCAGAAGTCCAGCCACAGACAGCTCAATTGGACTGCATTTGGGAATTTTCCTCTATCTTAACCTTCCTTTGTTTCTTAGAGTGAATGGCCTGAGGAAAGGAAGTATTTCCAGGCATATTTTGTACTATGCACAATTTAAAAATTCATCTATAAACAGCAGTGAAACTGAATTCCTTAAAATAGTTGGTGCTGAAAATTTTAAACTGTGGTGCTGTTTTTACATCAGTATTATGACAATTCTGGGAGAAATATGACAACATTCAGTTTCACAGCAGTGATATTTAATAGGAGCGTGTCTTCAACTGATGTTGCCAGAGGAGGAGTTATAAATTGATCAAAACCTGCAAGCACCTTTTTTTATTATTTTTTTTTTTTAATCTACAGCAGTTGTTTCATGACCACATTTGATAGCCTGGTCTCTCCACTTGTCCATCACTAAATGGCAGAGGCTGGATAGTGCAGGGCTCTGTTCCCTGCCCAAGCCCAATTTGCAACATAGAAAGTAAGGCTTCAGTGCTCTTCAGCTTCTATAAAGATAGTGCTTCAGTCCATAATCCTTTTATCTGATGAACTTCAGGAGGTTACTAGGTTTTCTGCTTTATGAGGGCCCATTAGATAGATAATAAACCTTGCCCTGCAACTAACCAGCGAAATTATAGACCAATAACATCCTAAAATCTCCAGTCAGACAAATTTCAGACACTTATTTCCTGAAGATTAAAGACTGTAATCCAAGAGGCTAGATTAGAGGATGGGTGTATAATAGTTGCTGATGGCTGAGCAATAGCTACATATGCTACACCTGAAAAAAATTTTACTGCTAATATTATTTTTTATCTTTTCTCTCCCTCCTTTGTATTTTTCGTACCAAGTATAAACAACCCAAATACTATACCTTGTAAGACCTCCCTTTCCCTTTCAGAAGAGCATTCATAGCCAAAAAAAAAAAAAAAAAAAAAAAACAACAAAAACAGATGACTGAAAAAATAGAAATCTTTCCTTCACATTTTCTTTTAGTCCTCATTTGCTGAAGCAAGTCTTTGTAAGAATCCCTTCTCTATTGTATTTATAGTGGTTTTTTTATGCTGGCCCTATGAGAGGTGGTAAAGTTATAAGTTTGGAACTTGTGTATGAAGCTGTTGCTCTCAACAATCATGTGCTCAGAAGGAATCTGGATGTAAGCCATATCTGTGCGAATAGGGAAATACATCAACTGATATATCAAGGGATAATTTGAAATATTTATTTAAAAAAGACATGAATGAATATGAATATGACAGCTGTTGAAATTTTTGTACCGTACATACATTGTGATAATGGTTTTAAAAAACCCAAACACCAAACCCAAAAACCTCACCAAACCTTTGATAAAACCTTCCACAGTTTGAGGCCTTTTTCTAGAAATATTTCTGGAGGTTTATTGGGGTTTTTTTTCCATATGTAATTTTTCCAAGGTTATTGTGTTTGCTTCAGAAGCAGAAGGATTTGTACATAATGAGGACATCTTTTTAGAGATGAAATATGAATACTTAAGTTCCCAGGATATTTGCTTTTTTGGTTACTGAAAAATTAGGCTACAAACTATATGCATTTAGAGAATTATATATCTAAAAGGTATGTATAGTTTAGGAACTTATTGGTCTGTATGTATTGTATCCTTGGTACTTCTATTAATGATGACTGTTCAAACTCCTGACAAAATTGCAAAATTGGGCTCTGGTTATATCATGTAAATTATAAGCACCGGATTGTTTGAGTTTAACCTTTCTTGTTGACTTTCATCTCATTTTGAACACTGGGAAATTTAACTAAAGCTAAATGCCTGGAGATCATAATATTTTTAGATTCCCATCATCTTGCCAAGTAAGAGAGTTTTGAATGACCTTCTGAAGAACACATGAGAAAATTGCCTACTGTAGATAACACAGTAACTGTCACCAAGGACAGAAAGGGCAAATAATTCTTTATAGTGAACTTTTTACTGGCTAGTGGCAATCTATTACTGGCAGTTTGAGGCTGAAATGAATATCAGACAGTTTCAGAAAAACTCCATCTTTCACATCTAAGGAAACCACGCACCTTTTGATTAGTACTGCATCAGGCTGTTCACCAGAGGTTCAAACACTTGCAAACAAGTCTCTTTAGATAAGGATGAGTGAACTAGCCTTTTCGGTGGTTCAGTTCAGCCTGCAGTTCAAGTAATTCATTTTATTCTGGGACAGAAACAGTTTCCTGGAGTCTTTTAATAGAAGATAGAATCCCATCTATACCCTTTTCATTTACTTTTTTTATATTATTTCATCTCGGCTAACCCAACCTGCTTGGACTAAAAAGCTTATCTTTTATATGTGTGAAGGCACTGCTGTGTTTACTGGGCAGCTTGCTCATATGTTTCTACTAACATTTATTAAAATAGATAGCAGAAAAATAGAAGAGAATATTGGTACATGACTGATGTGAATCCAAATAAACAGCTCTAAATCACTGAGGGTGATCAATAGGGCCAATCACATGTTTTTCAAAAAAGCTTCATACATTTAATTTTCAACCTCTCTACACGCTGGTCATTAAGAAGCGGTTTAGTGAAAGAGCTTTACATTTCAGCTCTGCTGTCACATTTCGACTGATGTTTCATCCAGTAACTTATGACTTGGGAAACAGAGTATTTGGTAGAAATTTTCAGAAATCCCCTAAAAAATAGCTCAATTCCCCTTGACAAACCTTGAATCAGAGATAAACTTTGAGAAGCCTGTCCAATCTGAAGTATTCTGAAGGAAAGCTAGTGAAATATTTCATAGCTACATACAACAGATAAGACACTGTGCAGCATATCCCAGGATATAGAAATACAATTATTTAGAGGCATTGTAATCGACTCACATATTAAAATGATCAATATTTATGTGCAAGATAAAATTCAAATGAGAAAAGTTAGACAATGTGTTTCAGCAAGGTCCAGAGTATTATTATAGCTATTCATCTCAGTTCATATGTTAGAAAGAAAAGTTATAATTCCTTGAAAATACCCCTTTTTTGTATGAGTAAGGTTGGCTTATGTAGTTTCCTGTAATTGATAGAATTTCATCATCTTTTGTCTACTATACCTACTCCTGGGGGGCAGTCAGGAGAGAAATATAAATCTCTCTCTAATCTTAGTCTTTCTCTCTGGAATACATTATCTGAGCATGAGCAACTATGGAATGGCATCTTAGCAATGTTAAGTCTGCTTTTATTTTCACTGCTTGTCACTTTGACTGATGGAAACAGGAAAATATGTATTTTAATCTAAAGACAACACCAACTAGGAAGAGGTTTAGAACTTCTCTCTTCCATATTTTGTCAGCAGAACTTTTAGAAGTGGCAAGTTTTCACAGTTTATTGCCACAGACAAGGGCTTAAGCAAAAATAAACTCTTATTTGTCAACAGTCTTTCTGTGAAAATATAGTTTACCAAAGAACACCTTGTAGTTGCTTACAGGATACAGAAACCTACAGATAGAGTGGTGTGCCAGGAGTCTTTGGGGTCTTATTCTTTTGTCATAGTTTGCAAACTATTAGCAAAAGGGGTTTAATGTGGATTCCATCTTAGTAGAAAGATCATCTCAGGTACCAGCTGACATTACTACATATGCAATTATAATTGAGTAATAATATAAATAAAACAACATGTAACTTTTTAAAAGCAGGTGGAGCTAAGGGGAAAAATCACTACTACATAATTATCAGTTTGCCACAAAAATTACTCTGTGGACAACAGAAACATGGGGAATATTCTGCTCTGATTTGTTCTTATTATAAGGTATTGGCTTAATGTAAATCTCATAGTAGATTCATCCTTCTAGTAATGCATAAAGCACAGCAACATGAGCACGTATTTCTTTTTACAATCTCTGGTATAAGTCATTGCAGTCTTTTCTTTAAGGTCCACTTATATTTGACAAATTATTTATTAGAGTATATTTCTGTCTTGGGTGATCAGCCAGGGAGATCTAGTAGTAGTTTTCAGATCATCAGCTTTGGAGAATGGTGCCATCCTATTTTCATTCTTTTGACAAATGGTAAAATCAACTTAACACATCACTGTCGTCATGGATGGATAAATACCTCTAATTTCTTCTGTCTGAATATTTTTTCTTTTTATCCAAGGTGCAACAGAAGACTTCACATTTAGAAAGACTAATTTTTCTGCTGAGCTCCAAAGGGTACTGAATTAAGACTATCAGTCGGTATATTGTTTTTCAGATAGAAGCTTTTTTTTCCCCTGTATTTAATTTTCATGTGAATAAATTTGCTAGCTGTTTAAGAAATCTCAAGTTTTCATTTCTTTGACATACTTCAAACATGCTATCAAAACAAATATTAAGATGAATCTGTAAATAATATAATTTGATTCCTCAATTTGCATGTCTAGCAAATAATGACACACTACGAGGAACTCGTCCAAAAGGTGTGATTTGTGATTTGTCTGGATCAATGGTCTCTGTAGGAATAAAATTTAATCAATGGAAA
Source organism: Phylloscopus collybita (assembly GCA_027886175.1). Lineage (NCBI taxonomy): Eukaryota > Metazoa > Chordata > Aves > Passeriformes > Phylloscopidae > Phylloscopus > Phylloscopus collybita. Next base: position 35,791,197 of record JAJNNQ010000009.1, on the reverse strand, counting down.
TTTTTTTGTGATGTACAGATTCCTCGCTTTGTTGACTCTTTTTATATTGTGATGCTTCTCCTTCCTATTCTTTTTCTTCTTCTTTGATGGATTTGATTTTCCTAATGAATTTTATTTCCTTCTTTAACTGCATATTTATTTTTCTGAACTACAGATGTGCTATCCAATTCCTGTATTTCCAGTAGTGTCCTTTCCTCTTCCTTAGCTCTGATGGAACAGCTGTTAAGTTTCACACACTCAGCACACCTTTGCCAACACTGTCACACCTTGCCACGGCCCTCATGTCCAGCTGGAGTACTGTAGTTCCTTTCTCTCTTGATACCCAGACAACTTTTCTCCATTTCTCTTGCTGAGGCACTGCCAGAGCATGGTAGAGAAAGGGATTTACAATTTTAGCTATGCTTATATTTCAAATGCTTAAGAAAGAAAGAAGAAACTGTAAGAAACAAGTTATGAAGCCAGCCTGAATTCTTATGCACTTGGGAATACAATGAAGTACTACTAATAAAAACAAGATGCCTTGAGGGAAATCCTTTAAAATGTAATGGAAAATAATAAGAGTTTGAGAAACCTGGGATGCTTGTGATGCTCTGTCTCTCCCACTCCTTTACTGAAGTAAATTGTTGTTTTGTGTCTAAAATTTGATGCATGATTTTCTGGTGAGTGAGAAACTTTGTGGATCTTTGTGGGGCAGTACTTGACCGTTGAGGCTTGGTTCATTCCCTGTTCTTTAGTTTCTGAATCACTCTGTGTACTTTGATGGTGGTTATACTTTGGAACTCTTGAATAGCTTATAATTTCTTACAGATTTCAAAGGAAGACTATGAATTCTCCTGGAGCTTATCTCTGTACTCCATAGGGGTTGTCTATGAGGGAGCCTAAAAATGTATGGGATGCATTTCATGTCACTATCCTTCTTCACATGCTATTCACATCTTTATATACATAGATGTGTGTGCATGTGAGAGTATGTGAGAGAATTAATGGTAAGAATAAAGTAGAAAATCCTTTTCAAATAAAAAGGTATAAATAATTGGTTATAATTTTGTTGGATAAAGAATGAAAGCCAGATCCTGGGAAGATGATAATGAGAAGGTTTATCTAGTAAAATCAGAGAGGTTAATAAATTGTTCTACAGGCTCAATAACATAGAAAAAGAAGACATTTTGTTTATTTTTTAGCAAAACTTGGTATTGGGGTAAAATGCAAATATAAGACTAACAGATCTTTATCATTATTAAATCTTACTTAAAGAGGATGTGGCCTATAGGTATTTCTAGCACTATTAATCAGAGTCACAAAATAAGCTGAGTTGCAGGGCACCCACAAGGATCCTCATGTCCAGCTCCCAACCCTGCACAGCACCATCCTGAGGAGTCACACCCTGTGCCTGAGAGTGTTGTCCAAACACTCCTTGAGCTCCACCAAGCTTGGTACTGTGACCACTTCCTTGGGGAGCCTGTTCCAGTGCCCAGCCACCCTCTGGGTGAAGAATCATCTCCTGATATCCAACCTAAACCTCCCCTGACACAGCATCAGGTCATTCCCTTTGGTCCTGCCACTGGTCACCACAGAGAGGTGGTCCATGCCTGCCCCTCTGCCTTCTGTAGACTCTCAGTTGTAACTGCAGTGAGGTCTCCCCTCAATCTCTTCTTCTCCAGACTGAACAGACCAAATGACTTCAGCGACTCCTCATATGGCTTTCCTTCAAGGCCCTTCACCATCACCATCTTTGTTGCCTTCCTTTGGACACTCTCTAATAGTTTGATGTTTTATATTGTGGCACCCAAACCTGCACTTGGGACTTGAGATGAAGCCACCCCAGTGCAGAGCAGAGTGGGACAATTCTCTCCCTCGCCTGACTGGTGATGCTGTGCCTGTTGCCTCACAGGGGTTGGCCCTCCAATGTCACACTAGGGGCCTGAGGTAGAACCCTTGTCTGCATTTCTGTCCAGGGAGTCTTAGCTACTCTAATGCACATCAATGTTGATTTACATTTAAAGCTAGTTAGGAGAAAGAAAGATGTGAAAACTTCTGAATTAGAAGGTGTATGAAATATGAGCATTCATTGCAAATTGGAATGTGAAAAAATTTAGGAAATTATTAAGGAGTGGAAGACTGAAAACATACACATCTATATTTTAGGAGATCTAAATAAAAAGAAAAATATTTTTGAAGAAAGAAGCCAGCTGAAAGTTAAAATCAGTGGGATTTTATCATCAGAAAAATAGGCAGAAACTTTTATACTTTTAAATCTTGCTTTAAACAACTCAGACTCCTGAGAAACCCATTTGTCTTCTTTAATACCTTTAAAATTCCTTGGACTTTGATTGAGTGATGCAAATATTAATCAGATTAGAACATCTAACTGGAGCCTTTGTTCATGGTATCTCATCCTATTCATCATAATCTATCCATATAGATTCTTCAAAACAAGAAAAAACGTCCATGAGAGAAAATTTCTGGTAAAAAAGCTGACAATCTAATGGACATATCAAATATATGTTATTCATTGAAAGGACTGCAAGCTCAAATTCGAGTTCTGAGTCAAGAGTGGTTTATATCTATTGAGAATCGCATTTCTCCCCTCACATCTGTGTTTCTTGGTGTCCTTACTGGCTTCACTAATCCTTTGATTCATAAAGACAGAAATTTCCTCTAGGGTTCAAGCTACATGTGATTGACTAGAACATTCCCTGTCCATCTAGTGGGGTATGGTGCAGAACAAGATAGTCTAGAGTACTATAATTGATTGTTTTACGAGAGAAGAAGCTTTCCTCTTCCTTTAAAAGACTAATAATATAATCAGGGAGAAAAATTGTGTTGGAGTTCAAACGTTTCATGTTGAGCCCTTGCAACTTTCAAAATCATATTTCAGTGTTCTCAAGACAGTTATTTTATAGTGATATCACTGTCTAAAAATTAATTTAATAAAAATAAAGCCATGTGCATATTCTACAGTCCACTTTGTTGAAATTCAAGCTCTATAAATGATGTTTGTAATGCCACGTATTCAACTTTATACTTTCCTTTTATCTTTCATTGTATTCATTGCACATAATTCTCTTCAGTCTATACTGTGTATTTTTCACCCCACTCCCTTCAGTTTCTCATCTCTGGAGCTATTTTTTTTTTGTTATTTGTTTCCTTAAGTTGATTAAATTAAATAAAATACATTATTCATCACCTCAGAATATGAGGTTTTATCTCCAGGACTCTGATGTAATAAATGAGTTTCCTACTGCAAATGTCACATAGGTAATTTTTCAGTACTCTCACTTCCAGCAAAAGTCTGGGTGTGCAAATTCATAGCTCCAGCTACAGGAAGAGAAGTAATTAATCTGCAAATCAAAGACAGTGCCACACAGTTAGAATCAATGGCATTTTACTGTAACGCATTCTGAAGGTATCAGTTTAATTCCTTTGTAGAGATTCTGACCTATTTTTTCCGCTAAATTTATTTTACAAACCTTTTGGCCTTTACTTTAACGTTTCTGTGAAGTGTCCCTAGATTCTTCTCTTGCAGTTATGGCTACAGCACTGTCAGGGCTAGTAACTATGGGTTTTAGAAACAGATCCATCAGGAAAGGAGCAAGTCAAGAGCTGAAGAGAAGTATCTATAAATTACTTTTACTATAGTATTTCATTATACGTCTTAAACTACTGAAAATTACTTGTCTATTACATTTATATTGTGGTAATTTCTTAATCTTTTTTTATAAAGGATTGTATGAATTTATGGTTATGCATTAATTTACCAGCTGTATACTGGGGCTCATGGTCTGTCATAATCCCTAAACTTTTCTCCACCTTTTTTCTCAAGAACAAGTTTTTTCTTTTTTTTTTTTTTTCTGTGATAGCTGGTTAATAAGCATCTAGACCTATTGTCAGTAGAGCAATGAGAGAACCCGAGTGGCTGAATTCAAACTATCAAATGAAGTTGTTTTCTGTGTGTTTTCAGTACTGTAACTTATTTGACAACAGCTCTGTCTGTCCTTTGTGGGTATTCTGCTAGACTTGTTTCTCTTCAATTTCATTTTTTGCTTCTGCTAGCAGCTTGCAAATGTCTGCCCTTCATAGCCAATGCTTGCTGTTCAGGTATGTTCTGCTATTTACTACTGCTCTGTATTTAAATAATGCAAATGTATGTTGAGCACACAAGTAAAACAATAATTTCTTATACCAAGGGCGCAACAGCAGCCATTGTCAAGGAAAGTTTTGGAGCATCACAAGCAATGCTAAAACCATGCTATAAAGTACTATTAAGGGAGTATTTCAGATTAAATACGTATAAGGCAAAGATGCAGAGGAATATTGGAAGTGGACTGAGTTAAAACCAAGATTTGTTGTCCATGGAAAGGCTTACAGTGATCAGTATAAGTGCAAATAAACCTGCCCATTTGATTTATGAGATCTCTCCCTTTGTTTTGTGCCAGTCTTGCACTTACATGGACTGCAGGATCATGCAGTTGGGATCATGTGAGTGATTGAACTGGCTTTCACTTTTTGCTTGACTGCCAGGTTTAACAATGGATACAACAATCCATGATATCCCATATCTGTGACAACATCTGGCCAACTGCTTGGCAGGGCAAGTCTAGCCTCTCTTCATTGCTTTATCCCTCCTATTGACAAGTGCAAAAGGTATGAATCAGGAGCATCTGCTTCCAGAATTGCAGCAAGGGAGATCTTGAGCCTGAGGGCAGCTTTTGCTTTAAAATATCGATCTGATGTTTGCTTCCTATACAAAGGTTTTCATAAAATAAACATGCTTTGAGATCTTTGACACATTATATGACTAATGAGGAAAAAGGTATGAAAAATTTAGTAACAATATTGAAAGCTAAACCTTTAAAAATTGTGAGAGAACTTAGCTCCACTCTGGCATTTTACAGCATATCAAATGCATGCCTGGAAGTCTGTGAAATTGCACTGACAGTTGATTTTTGGCTTGGCATTTTACTGTTGAAAGAAACGATGAGTGTGTTCACTTCCTTAAACTCTGTAAGGTTAGTCAGTTAAAGTTAGAAATGCTGTAAGATAAGAGATTATTTGAGCCAAAATTGAGTGCTCTGCGAGATTATAACTGTGCTTTAAACTGCAAAGGTAGGAAACTCTCAGGAGACAGTTCTATATCTATCCTGTTCACTCCATCAAATACAGTACTTTAAATTTTCAAGATTAACAGTCTTCACCTACAAACTACTGAAGGGCAGGAAACTTTTACAAATTTCTTTTCCAGTCTGTGTGACAGCATCAATGCATTTGTCACTCTCAGCAGTAGTTTTTTCCTGAAACATTTTGACAGAATTGGGAAGCATTAAAATCATTTTTACCTCAACATTAAAAAAGTCTAGTAACAACGTGCTATTTTTCCACAGTATTCAAAGTAGGAGTGACAACACCTGCAGTACATTTCCAGGTCACATGTGCATTGTGAGTCTGAAAGACATCACTGGAGTTCTGAACATGTGCTGAAGGTTGAGGTACACAGACTTGATCACTGTAGGTCAAACTCTACATTTGGATTGTTGCCACTGAAGTTGGTAAATGTTCCTGAGATAATGGTGTTTTGCTCCAGAGCTAAATAAAGTAAAATGAAGTGGCAAGCCAACCTGATCCATTTGTCATCTTTGGAATAATGTGTGTGCATTGTTTTTGAGCAAAACTTGATTGACAGGTGTATGTTGTCATTGTTACTGCAGGGCTATTAAATTAATTAAAATTGCCTATAAATCTTAAGTCAGTAACATTTGAATTTGCATGTATCTTCCCAACCATGTGTGTGTTTCCTTTTGGGTTTTTTTTATTCCTTGTGATTCGCCTAAAAAAAATATTGCCGGGATCAATTAGCCCACTTGTTCACCTAGTAGATTTCTGCTGCATTTGGGCTGCAATAATAGCCATACAGGAACAGAAACTTCAGAGAAAAAGCATTTAGGAAGAGCAAGGAATTTTCAGTGGGAGAGAGAAGAATTTTATCCCTTATTGAAAAGCCTTGTTATGTGAGAGCAGTGACTTTCAGTACAACAGAGCAACATTTATATACTTGTGGAAGACAAAATCCCCAACCCCCAAACACACCTTTCATAAGTGACTAGGAGAGTGACCAGAGTCTTCTCTATGCAGCAAGAGAACAAAATGAGTTTAATAAAAGATAGTATTTAAACTGTTGTCAGATGCCCTGAGTACAGACAAGGGTGGATTACTCTGATTTAGAGACACTCTTGTAGACCTTGACATATGAGCATGGAAAAGAGATGCATATTGAGCTGGTTGCTCCTGGAATCAGCAGGGCATGGATAGAATACTTCAGAGGCTCTGATCAGTGCGGCTTTGAAGAACTGTGACAATCTAACATCCACAGCCCCTTGCAACGGCTGAACTCCCCATAACCTTATGCAAAAATGATTTAAAGTCTGTTTCATCTGCAAGAGAAAGAAATCCAAACTACATTTCTTGATCAGTTCCATGTAGACCTTTAATGTAGAACAGTTTAAGGTAATTTTTAACAAAGAGAAGAATTTATTGTGAGTTAGTATGTCCCTAGTTTTGCACACAATATGTTTTCAGAAAAGTGTGACTGTATGTACTTAAGACATTAAATACAGAATTGATTTAGGATTACTGTTTTACTTGCAATTCATTCATCAGATTGAAAAAGGCAGAGCATACTTTTCTACTGAATAAATTGCATATTGTATGTGCTGGGATTATTTTTAAGATCAAATTCACAAAAGTTTGAAAATTAGGTGAACAAAATGAAAATATTAAAATATTAAAACTAAATATTACTTTTTAAAAGGAAGTCAGAGAAAACGCAAATTTCAGAAATTATTTCTATAGTTGCAGTTGAAAGAAATATTGTAAAATCAAACTTCCACAACCAAATAAATAACAAAGGTTTGATAAGATATAGTAAAACCAACCTGAAAGGACAGTAATTTGTTTACACTTATTGAATGCAGTTTTTGTAATAGAAGATTAAAAGTGAAAGTGAAGAATGAGGTAGCATGTGAACTCAGATTTGTGTCAATGTGAGTAAAGTTCAAGATAAAGTACTGTTCTTAAAGTTCTGTGGAGCTAAAAGCTTCTGAAATGCAATGAATTGAAATGTTGCTCCATTTTTTCTGTTTTCATCATTATAAAAAGCAACCTAAAATGTAAAATACCCTAGTCCCTTATGCTCAGTCTTTTATTTATTTGGTTTTTCTCACTGAAGCTAGGTTATAGTTTTATTGCCATAATCTCTCATTTGTTTGTTATATCTCAGTTTCTATTACTATTACTTACTATTTCTAAACTATTAAGTGACACAACCTGGATTTGGAAAGATGGTGAATGTTTGCCATTTTCCATTATATCAGTATGTATTGCAAATTACCTGTGCTTTTTATGGCACGTCCCCATAAGTGAGCAAAATGTAATATACATTACAGACATAATTTCTTGGTCACTGTTTGGGGTTTGTTTTTGGTTTTGTTTGGTGCTTTTGTGGGGGAGGGGTTGTTTTTTGTTTTTGTTTTGGGGGGGTTTATTTTGTTGCTTTGTTGTTTGTTTCTTTTCTGAAGGAAATAGTCAGTTTTTATTTAGGTTGCACTGTGACCCTTCTTCTGGGTAAAACCTTTGAGGAAAAGCTGGATGGTGTAGCAGTCAGAAGCAGCAACGCTGTCCTAGCACATTAGGTGAGCCTGCGCTGCATGGTCTCCTGGCTTCCAGAACCATCTTACTGGAGATGAATGACATGTTCTAGCAAAAGGCACTTTGGTTTGTGTCAAGTCCTGTCACTGACTGGCAGTACTGATACCTGAGTAACTGATATCATACAACCCATCCAGAAACTTGAGACAGGGACCCACAGTATAGGATCAAAGAGTAACGCTTTTCCACTCTCACACAAGTTGAGCAAGTTGACACAAAGAAAGAGCTACTCTGACTGTGCATTTTCTGAAATATCTGAACATTCTAGTACTATTATGGAATTCACTGAACAATTAATCAGTCAAATAGTTTGATGAAAGTTCAGCTTATTTCCCATCTGTATCTTTCCCCAACAGCCTGAGCAGTACTCTAGCAGATGGCCTGACTGTCCTGCTGCTCAGGCTTACAGGACTGGTAAAAAAAGGCAATGACTGGTCACCTTCACCTTCTTCTCTCACCATCCATTCTGTGGTCCACCCCTCAATCTGAGAAGAGCCCAACTAGTAGACAGGTTGCTATGAAGAAAGAATTCAATTTCCCAGGCTTTAATTTTCCACATTTTTGCGTGAGTGTTTTATAGTTACTATTCTGATCCTGAAGGAGGAGACTTCATGAGGGTCATTACTGAATTTTAGTGTTATTCTTTCAATTGCTGGCCCTCACTCAGTTTGTATTAATCATGCTCATGACACACCATTTCCAGTAGCTTGGGTCAGCTGCACCTTAGTTGCCATGAGCTCTATTTTGATATCTTTATCAATAATCTCTCCTATTAGCTGTACTCCTCATTTTTGCTTCTTCAGTTATAATATTTTGTTGTTTTGGATGATCAGCTCTCCTGCAACTGCTCTTAACAAACAATCCATTTCTCAGTATTAGAAACTGTGGTGTTTTGGATGGTCACAGAAACTTCTGCTGTTAGCTTTCCTGGTTATCAGTGGAGCCATTTTGAATTTCTGAATGGGAAGGCTGTTTCTACTGTGTCTGTTTTCCTCAACTATGTGAAAATCGGTAGTTTCTTTAGTATAGTTTATGAGTATTCTTTTCTTTGGATTTGGTGGCCTTATTGTAAAAGGTAGCCCTTAGGTGTAATGTCTCAAAAGTACCCAAGTCATTATAGATCGAATAGTTTTCAAGAGAAAACTTCTTGTAATAAAAATTCTTTGCTCCTATTTTTGAAAATATGTCTTTGTCTTCAGGACTAACAAAACTGAAGGGATTAAGCAGGACCATTCCCTGGCATTATAGGCAGGAAAACCAGATGATGTGTGTTTTTAAAAAAATTGTTTTAGGACCTGTACACTGAAGGAATGGTTTTGCTTTATAAAATATTTATAAACATTTGATGCATTGGGTTTGCATGTAATCGCTTTATCTTCCAAATAGAATAGATTTTCATATTATTACAAATTCATAATCATTAAAGTAAATGTAGCATATAAAATTACTTCCAACCAACTGGGGTGGGTGGCAGGCACAGCATGGTGAAGTTTGTTACCTCAAAATCTGAAACATCCCTCAGGGATTTAGGAGAGGAGTAATACACCAAAATCAAACAGAACAATAACAAAAGTATTGTGCATCTTTCACATAAACATGCTTAGAGAATTGAAATGCTGAAGTTTTTGTAGAAAGTTTCAAACTTTTTTATTTGTTTATTAATCGGCATAACCTTAATGACTGGAATATAAAGCAGAATTCATTGCTTATATATTTCAGATGCAATCTTCCACAGGGTATAATTAGTAGTGTTGTGAGATATTTTTTGCTTCATTTCCAATATACAATTCCTGGCCCTAATTCTACTTAAGTCAATAGCATTATTTTCATTAACTCTATGCTGTGATAACCTAGTTAACCTCAGAATGAAGGAAATGATTATTTAAAGAAATAGCTTTGGCCAAGGTAAAAACCCCAAGACCAGCTATAAAACAATTGAAGATTAATACGCATAAACTAATTTATTTCTCTCCATATGATACATGTCTCTCAGTGTTAGTATGTGGAATATGGAATAATCAGTTGAAAAATTGGAAAACAGATATGGAGTGCTGTGTTAGTAAAGGGCTTTATGATGAGAAGTGGAAGAAAATGATCTGGAATATCTTTTGACTAACAAAGAAGCATATGGAATATATAGCACCCATGAAGACAAGTGGTAGAAGAATATTTATTGCCAGCAGGAATGACTTGAAAGAAAATCTTTGGACTATTATTGTGATTGATCAGCATGATATACAAAATAATTTTTGTGCAAATATAATTTTTGGAACAAAAGCAGTTTATTTGTAAATAAACCTTGTCAACAGAGCTTAACACCCCAGGCAAATTTATCTGTAACAGATCTGGGCTTGAACTATGCAGTTTATAAATAGAAATGGTAGTCTTTCTAGTGTTTCCCTTTCGACCAGAAGGGATTTAATCACTGTTTAGTAGACTTTGTACAACCCTGCTAATCTAGTCTCTTAAAATTATGTTTCTTCTCTAGCTCCTGTTTTGAAGTAGTGTCTTTGGTTATAGAACCAAAAATGTGTATTCTATTTCATTTGTTAAAAGCAGTTGAGGAGATATTTTTCTTTATCTCTTGTAACTCTGGGAAGAGGGGGGCGGGTGCCTTCTGATAATGGGCCAGCTGTTAGAACCAGGTGGGGCATTGTGTCTTATCTCTTTCATCCCCTGTCCTCCCTCCAGAGAAATATTTTCTGCTAATGGGCCATTAAGTCTCCCCAAGCAGTTGTCCAAAAGCAGTTGTCCACAAGCAATTGTCCACAAGCAATCATCCCATTGTAAAATGCTCCACCCAGTGGGGGGAGCCAACCATTCCTACCTAAATAAAACTGAAACGCAAGAACACAAAGATATCTGGCTCCACTGAATTCCGGGAGGAAGACTGGACCCCTTCTTGCCATTACTGGACCTATTTTTTACAAAATCATCTCTACTCCAACAGAACCACATCTGCCACTCCCAGAGGACTCACTTTTGGACTGCTTCCCTGACCAACAGGGTGTCAGGTTGTAGCTCTGACTCTGTCAGCGTTTTCCAGGATTGTTGTTTGTTTGCTTGCTTGTTTGGTTGGGTGGTTTTGTTTCCTACTACATTTGTATTGTTAATGTTCCTAGTAAAGAACTGTTATTTCTATTCCCAAATCTTTGCCTGAAAGCCCTTAATTGCAAAATTACAATTTGGAAGGGGTGAGGGGTTTACGTTCTCCATTCCAAGGGAAACTCCAGCTTTCCCTGGCAAATACCTGTCTTTCCAAACCAAGACAAGTAGTCATAAATATTCGTGTTTTGACTACTCAGTCTTGATCACAGGTTGAAAGAATGCCCAAGTTTCATTAGAAACTTTAATGTCAGGGGACCTGAGTACCCTGAAAAATTCTCAAGTATCCTGTAAAACAGCAGCTGTTTCAAGGTATTTATAAAGTCACATAAAGCAGGACTGCCTATTACAACAGCACAATGATGAAACCTGAGAAATACAATGGGAAGGCTGAATAATTATTTTCAGAGGTGACTGTAGAGTTTTCATAACTTGATATAAAGCCAAACAACTCAAAACATACCAGAACATTACCAGGCATTTAAAAAACAAAGCAAATATAAAGACTCAGAATGAAAACTCAACCTAAATCTAAACATTCTATTGCTTTGCCAAACCAGTCCATTGAAGCTTATTATTTTCCTACAACAGCCAAGTGAATTTTTAATACGTGTGAAAGTAGCTTGGGAGTGACTGTATGTATTGCACATCTGAGAATACATCATTTTAGAATTAATTGTCTGCATATCACATAAAAAATAGTTCTAGGATTTAGTTTAGGAGAGTTTGGACGGAAAATACTTAATACTTACGTGGAAGTCGCAAGTTTAAAGAGTTATTTAGGAGTTGCTTATAGAATCCTAGGTCACAGAATTGTTTAGGTTGGAAAAGATCTTAAGGACCATTGATTCCCACCATTAACCTAGCACTACCAAGTCCATCACTAAATCAGATGGTGACTCAACTACTTCAAGGAGAATGCTGTGGGAAACAGCATCAAATGTTTACCAAAGCCCAGGTAGACAGCATCCACAATCTTTCCTCATTCACTGGGTGGGTGATCTTGTCACAGAAAGATCAGGTTGATCAAGCAGGACCTGCCTTCCATAAACCCCTGCTGTCTGGGCCTGATCTCCTAGTTATCCTGGGCATCAAGGTGAACTGCTTCCCCTGCACTGAGGTCAGGTTGACAGGATTATGCTTTCCCACCTTCTTCCAACATTTCTTGTAGGTGGGCATCACATTTGTGAAGTTTTTGTTGATCAGAGCCAGCACTGTTGGTAAATAATGGAAAGTGGCTCAGCGAGCACTTCTGCAGATTTGTCTTTGTACGTGGGATTGCACATCGCTTTATGGGCTTCACTGTGTAAGGAAAGATTTTGATTTGTTCTTGTTATGGTATCACTAAATGTTCTTTCACTGAAGCTGATTTCTGTTGAAAGTAATTGAAGAGTTTTGAGGGGTTTTTTGGTGTGTTTTGGAAGAGCAGTAAGATTTAATATATTAGCAGGAGTTTAAATGCTACAAATTTTAAATTAAATGAAGAGTTAACATAAGAGTTAAAATGAAGAGTTGACATATACTTTGTGAAACAGCAGCTTAGAGGGCTTCATCTTAGTTGTAACTGACCCACATAAGAGTCCTACTCCTGAATACACTAGATCAGGAGGGAGGAGAAAGGAATTATTTTTAAAACAGGATTTGCTGTTCCCTGCTAAAGGAAAGTGCCCTATATCTGTCTCTGCCAGCAAAATTCAGGCTCAGCAGTTTGATATGACACTAATTTACTTGCAGAGAGATTTATAAACCTTCATAAATAGCAGAACAATATGATTAGATGGTACTTCTGTTGATTCCATTACAACAGAGGTTTAAAGATACTGAGAAAAAAAAATCAAATGGCCCAAGCTGGAATTAAGCTTTCTTAATGGAATGGGGAAAAAAACCCAGCAGTGATGAAAAAGAAACAAAGAATTTCTGCTATGATCAAGCAGGGAAACCATTTCTTAAGCTTTGATGGATGGATTGCATTAAAAGTTGGAAATATGAACCACACATCATTCTTCTTTGAGAAGTAGATTTAATTTATAACTTTCGTGAATTGTTTTAAAAATTATTTCTTTTGGTTTCCACAGGCCTTTTGAATCTTTTCATACAGATTGGGCTATGTACTGGATCACACCCTCAGAAAAGAACACAGAATACTGTGAGGACTTTTTTGATAGTGACATATTATACTTCTATTCCTTTTAATGCACCATGTCAGCAGTTCTCTGACCACATCTTTTTTAAGCTGAGCAAGGCAGGAGTTAAAAACTATCAGCCAGCATATGAAACTGTTTGAAAGCTCAGCCATATGTTACAGATATGGCGTGCCTCTTGCTCTTTGTCTTTTTTGGACAGTTTCCTGTGAGGAGCAAGGGTTCCCTATTGAAATGGATGCGGACTGTTTGCGTGGTTGTAAACTTCAGCACATGGCTTAGCATCAGTAAATCTTCAGTCAAAAATCTCCATTGGACAAGGATTTATTTAGAAAAAAGTTTTCAGTGCCACTGTATAAAACTTGCCTCACTCTTTTGCTGAGCTACTTGTTTGGAGAAATTTACATATATGTACATATTTGCATATAGAAAGATTTTTCCACATTTTCCTGTCTTATTCAGGTTTCTTTATTCAAAGAAAGGAGTATTGAGTGCTATCAGTAGTAGGGAATTTATTTAGAAAGTTGAATACCTGTATTTCAACCCTAAGAGTAACAAATATTCAAATACCATATGATATCTGGTCCTGTATTTCCAAGAAATACAAGGTTTTTGCTCAGCCCACTGTCAGATTGCTTTTTCCTGTTCTTGTCCAATAAAAATTTGCAATTTGAGCAACGATGCTGGATTGCAATACAAACTTAAGTATAGTGTATTCTGCCCTATACCTTGGAGTCTAAGCAAAGATAATTTCGTGTGCCTATTTCTTTGAAGAGGCTCATGTTCAATCCCCCTATTTTTAAAGCTGATTGCTTCCGAGTGAATATGAAACTGAATGAAAAATAGCTTTGTGAACTGCATCTTTAGAAGAATGGTACTGGTTATGAGCATCACAACACTGAATCCTTATCTGGGCTCTGGAGAAGATTAATGCAGTTACAGGAAAAATACAGAAAAAAGTGGTTGTTTTGGGGCGGGTAGGTAGGCTGGACACCCTTCTTTCTGGTCAAGTCCTTACTCTGAGCTTGTATCTATTTACATCACTGAAGTTTTTAATAACATTTAACTGTTGACTGCTGCTGCATCAGCAAACTCAGCAATGAAATATTCCATCCCATCAGGGCTAAGCAAAACTCCAGCACGAAGTTACCAGTGGTCCTGTCAGGAAGTGAATTAATGGGGCCTGAATTTTCTTTAAAAGTTGATTGGTTTCCTGGAAAAGCCAATGGAAATGGCACCAAACCTTGTTCTGCTTTGATAGAAACCATAACATTCCAGTAAGGTTGCAGCAACCATCAAATGAAGACTCTATAGAACCTAATGCTACTCCTCATTAAAAAAAAAAAAAAATAAAAAAATTGGTCTTTCAACATAACTGGTCTTATTTAGAACAGTTCAATTGCTTGCTGAGAAAATCCCATTTTTTCTAGTATAGTTGTCTGAAAAAAATATAATTACACACAATTTGTTGTCTTGGGCTGTGGAACCAAAAATGTGTATTCTATTTCATTTGCTGAAAGCAGCTGGGGAGATGTTCTTCTTTATCTCTTGTAACTCTGGGAGGAGGGGGGGTGGCAGTAATTACCAACTGGCCGGAAACTGAGAACTTCAGTCTCACTGATGAAGAAGAACAAGAGCAAGTAACCCAGGCCGAAGAAACTCCACCGTAAGACTGTTCCTGTCTCACCGTAGGGATGGACTGGAAGTGGAAAGCAGCTGTATGGAGCCCCACAAGACAGGTTGCACAAGCCACTGAAGGAGAAGGTGGGTCAAGCCAGCTTGCTGAACTCAAAGCTGTTCAATTGGCCCTGGACATTGCTGAAAGAGAGAAGTGGCCAAAGCTCTACCTCTACACAGATTTGTGGATGGTAGCTAATGCTCTGTGGGGCTGGCTGGGAAGGTGGAAAAAGGCCAACTGGCAGCATAGGGGAAAACCAATCTGGGCTGCTGATGAGTGGAAGGACATTGTCACCAGAATGGAGAAACTACCTGTAAAAGTTCATCATGTAGATGCCCATGTTCCCAAGAGTCGGGCTAATGAGGAGCACCAGAACAACGAGCAAGTAGATCAAGCTGCGAGGATAAAGGTATCCAAGGTAGACTTGGATTGGCAACACAAGGGAGAGTTGTTCCTAGCTCGGTGGGCCCATGATGCTTCAGGTCATCAGGGCAGAGATGCCACCTATAAGTGGGCATGAGACTGAGGGGTGGATCTAACCATGGACAGTATTTCTCAGGTCATCCACGACTGTGAGACGTGTGCTGCCATCAAGCAGGCCAAGCGGGTGAAGCCCCTCTGGTACGGTGGACGGTGGTCCAAGTACAAGTATGGGGAGGCCTGGCAGATTGATTACATCACACTGCCCCAAACCCGCCAAGGCAAGCGCTACGTGCTGACCATGGTGGAAGCCACCACTGGGTGGCTGGAGACCTATCCTGTGCCTCATGCCACTGCCTGGAACACCATCCTGGGCCTGGAAAAGCAAGTCCTGTGGAGACGTTCTCTCATTCCCTGAGAGATCGAGTCGGACAACGGGACCCATTTCAAGAACAGCCTTATAAACACCTGGGCTAAAGAACACGGCATTGAATGGATATATCACATCCCTTACCACACACCAGCTGCCGGGAAAGTTGAACAGTGCAATGGACTATTAAAGACCACCCTGAAGGCACTTGGCGGGGGGACCTTCAAAAATTGGGAAGTGAACTTAGCAAAGGCCACCTGGATGGTCAACACCCGAGGCTCCATCAATCGAGCTGGTCCTGCCCAGTCTGCCCCCTTGCACAAGGTGGATGGAGATAAAGTCCTTGTGGTACACATGAGAAGTATCTTTAAAAGACTGTTTGGGTTAACCCTACCTCAGGCAAAGGTGAACCCACCCGTGGGATTGTTTTTGCTCAAGGACCTGGTTACACTTGGTGGGTAATGCTGAAAGATGGAAAAACCAGTTGTGTACCACAGGAAAACCTAATCCTAAGTGAAAACTGAGTGTGAAGATTCATTGATTTAGGTATGACGCAGATGATAATAGAATAAGGGGTGGATAATGTTTTGGGTTATGGAACCAAAATGTGTATTCTATTTCATCTGCTGAAAGCAGTTGGGAGATGTTCTTCTTCATCTCTTGTAACTTTGGAAAGAGGGGGGAGGGTGCCTTTTGAGAATGGGCCAGCTGTCAAAACCAGGTGGGGCAGTGTTTCTTATCTCTTTTACAATGGGCCACTAAGACTCCCCAACTCTTCTCCTCCCCAAAGCAGAACATCCACAATACCCTCCCCAAACTATACCCTCCCCAAAGCAGTATATCCACATTCCATCATCCTATTGTGAGATGCTCCACCCAGTGCGGGGAGCCAACTACTCCTACCTGGATAAAACTGAGACACAGGAACATGAGGGTACCTAGCTTCAGCCAATTCCTGGAGGAAGACGGGACCCTTCTCACCATCACTGAACCCTTTCTACAGGATCATCTCTACTCCAACAGAACCACATCTGCCACTCCAAGAGGACTCACTTTTGGACTGCTTCCAACACCCTGACCAACAGAGTGTCAGGTTGTAGCTCTGACTCTGTCAGGATTTTCCAGGATTGCTTGCTTGTTTGGTTGGGTGGTTTTGTTTTCTACTAGATTTGTATTGTTAATATTCCTAGTAAAGAACTGTTATTCCTATTCCCAAATCTTTGCCTGAAAGCCCTTAATTGCAAAATTACAATTTGGAGGGGGTGAGGGGTTTACATTCTCCATTCCAAGGGAAACTCCAGGTTTCCCTGGCAGATACCTGTCTTTCCAAATCAAGACACTTGTATAGTAACTAAAACTTACTGGTTTGTAGGGCAACTGTGTTCTTTAATACTTCTTCATTAAAGTGTTTGGTCGAATCTGCTTATTACTTTTTTATTTCCTTTTGAAACAGCCATGCCCTTTCTGTGAAATATATATCCCCGATATGTCTGGGAATATATGCCCAAAATGTTCTCATGTTCTCTGTAGTCAGTAAAGTCATGGTTATTTTTTCAAAACATGAAACGAAAATACAGACAGGTACATGCAACTTAGAAATGTGAAGATATTTTCTTAGATGCAATCTATCCTTTGGAGGAAAAGAAGGAAAAAAGATGTCTGGTGACTTTCTTTTGGTATTATTTTGTGTTATAACTCTAACTGCATGTATACTGAGAGGAAAAAACATCCAGAGGGAATAATGCTAAAGCAATGGTTATGGATTTCTAGAATAAAGATTTCTGCTTCCAGCAAAGTCAGAATCTTATTAGGTCATGAAAATATCCATAATTTGGATTTTATCTTTAACAATGCAGAAGAAAAAAAACCCAAAAAAAAACCCAAAACAAACCAACAACAAAACAACAAAAAAACAAATCCAAACCCTCTTCCAATTGCATCTTTTGTACAAATAATAGAGTGTAAAAGGGTGGCCAATAAAGTATAAAATTATGCATTTATTAATTCAAAATAATTATTTTCTGTATAACTTCTTTCCAAGTTATACGGAAGCATATAGATAGGGATGGGAGAACTTATTCTTTCAAGCAAAAACATTTTAATGGCAGGCAAGAGAGACTAACTTTAAAGCTTTGCTCTCTTCATGTCCTGTAATGTTTAACAGAAAAATATAGACAACTAATTATTCACTCAGTTGTGCATATGCCATCAAACCAATCTTTTGCAGAAAGTGACTGAATTAAATGTTACTTGTTTGAATGCACTTCTACCTGTCACAAAACAGGGTAGAAAAGAAATCCTGAAAAGTTGAAATATCTCCTCACCTTGGCAAACACAACATAAATCAAAAGCTCCATGTTATCTCTCAGTAAATATAAACACAAAAAAGGTTCAGAAAAGGGTTGTTTTAAACAAGTTACTTTACAAAACTTTCTCTGAACTGTCAGGGTTCAAACTTTTAACTGCATGTCAGAAAACTTTTGTGACAGTGACTGGCCCCACTTCTTTCCTGCTCCCTTTGATAAAAGATATAATCCAATAGGCTTTCTATAAAAAAATAAAATCTTAGTCTTCTTTGATGCACTGGACCTTTATGTCAGAAAGCTGTGACACTGGGCTCTAAGACTGCTATTTTTAATCTCTCAATATGTTTGGGAGAGGAAAAATCATCATCTTGAAATTATCTGTAGGGTTTGAGCTAAGGAAGGATGCCACAAAAAAATGTCCATTTACATTTTCCAGCATAGACAACACAGATACAGATGTCTGTAAGCGCACCACTGTGAAAGGAAAAGAAACCAAGTTTAAATCAGATATTCAAGACAAAACTGCAATAGTTTCTGCTGGGAACGCTGGCCTCATTTCCTCATGACATCCTGCTTACACACATCATATCTTGTATCTCAGGTTGTCCTCCTTGGAGAGAGCACCTATCAGCAAAGTTTATGTTAAATTGTCTGTCCAATCCACATGGATCCTATTTTTTTCCCTTTGCTCCTCTTATCTGCCCATTTCTTCTGCTTCACCCATTTCTTCTGTCTCTATTTCATTCAGGCAAAAGAGTAGTATCAAACTTGAATAAATCAAGAATGGATGCACCTTTTTTGAATAAGTAGATATTCTGCTGACAGACGCATTTCTTCATCTTAATGATTTTCCAGCTTAGTAAAGGTAACCCCTCAGAACTCCATCATCAAAATGATGAAGGTCTACATTTGTACAATTTCACATAAGCTTACTGAGAAATACTATTGCTAAAAACACTGCAGTGCACACAGGGTGTTGGGCACTGTTACTAACACTTGTTCTGAGATGTGATCTGTTTGCAACCTCTTTAGAATGTTAATACATTTTAGACTGAAATTCAAGACATTTTTTTGGACTATAATAATTGCAGCAAACACATTGTAGCAAGGAGTATTTAAATGTTTGAAGCTTAGCTGCATAGAAGCAGCATTACTTAGATACCCGTATACACCTGAAGCTTTGTAGGCAATATATTGAATCGGGAATCTAATTGCTAAGCTTTCATTATTCATATTTTTGCAGTGAACCTTACAGAGAAATTATGCCTAGGCTTTTTTGTCTGTATTTACAAATTGTAGAATTTAGCTAATTAAACTAAATGTCTATGCTAACTGACTTGCCTCTAATTTACTGTAAAATTTTGCAATGCATTTATTGGGTTTCAGGGCATTTCTCTTGGAGCATATTAGTTTAGCAAGAGCACCTCTGAGTTCCCCCTTAGATTCTGAAAGCCACAGTGTGACCAAGGTATTATTGTCTCTCTGTTTAACACCTGCACCTGTTTCATTTACCTGTCAGTTTTCTCTTTATTTCTGTATTCCAAACAAGCTCCAGCTGCACACCTCATAAGCTGGTGTTATAAAGAGACATTTAAAAAACTTCTAGGAACTCACAAGGTGGTTAAATATTTTAATGTGGGTATGTTGTTGTAACTAAAATCTGTAGTAGGTAAGGTTGTGTAGTAAGGCTTTAACACTGTTTGTACAGAATTAGTTGTCCAGTTTTCCTATTACCTTTGACAGAAGAGAAATATATATAATTCACTGAGCTGGAAATTAGTGTAACACACTGCATGTGTTACAGCACATCAAGGTGCAGTTCACATGAGTCTTAAGGTACTACCACCAAAAACTCTTTTCATATTCACATTCAGTTATTGAAAAGGAGCTATTTTTGTGTTGGTATTGTTGGGCTTTGAAGGCTTTCTAAACTTTTCTCTTGAAAGAATTCTGTCCTTATTCTTCCTGCATCTCTATGTGACATACTATGACTCACACTCAGAATTTCATGACTTTCTTAATTTTTTCAGATCTATGGAGTAATTTAATGGGAAAAGTTTGTTGGGCTAGGCTGAAGCTTGCAGGTATTGTAACAGCCATTTGAACAGCCCTTAAACAGTTAAATCCAAAACTGTGGTCCTGGAAACCCTGCTGAGCTATGCCTAATCCCAAGGGAATCTGAACCATAAATGGACTCTAATTTCAACTTCATGGAAAATCTTCTCGTATCTTGACAGTGACATCTTCCTGTCCAACTCACCTGATTGCTCAATCAGGAAAAATGCCCATGTCCTTCTCAGACTATTCAGAGCTCATTTTCATGTGAAATATAGTAATGGTCAACTATCACTAGGGAAAAAAAAAGCAACAAACCAACCACTCCAAGTAATTTCCTCAGTTCTTTCCCCTACCTTTATTCGTTCTTTTTTCTTCCTTTATTTTTTTTTTCCAAACTGTCTTCTACTTCTTGATTCTACACTAGCTTGTCCCAGTTTGATGAACTGCAGTTGTCTTTGTTCTTCATATTCTAGCCTCAGCCTCTGTTCTTTCTCTTCAGTCATGTTTTTATTATGTATAGGCATCAAGTTGTCTACTGGCACCTGGAGTCCAGAAATGTCTTGGAGAATCTGGGAGAGAAAAAGCATCTCCCTTCCCTTAAGAGAGCACAGTACCTAACTTCCTTTTGGAGTACCATGAATGTAGTGAATGCAATGGTTGTGAATGTCCTGCTCAGTACAGGAATACAGTCAAGGATGGCAAATCTTTGCAGAATTCGCTGCTAAATTCTGACCCATGTTACTTCAGCATATGCAAACTTCAGTTTAATAGCTATATAATAGAGGAAGATCTTTAGGAAATATGGAAAAGGCAGGTCCTTATCTCTTGTCAGTCCTCTTTTAAGTTTCATGATCTGCTGCAGGCTTTAGGGCGCTAGGTGAATTTGCTCTAAGTGTTTAACAGGGCATAAAATATGTTTTTTTTTTTTTTTCTTAAAAATAATTGAGCATTTTTGCCTGAGATTTATCTAAAAATCTGAGACATACTGCTTGCAGAAGTTTGATGTATTGCTTAAATTTTTCAAAATTAGTTGTAGTTAGTAAAATAAAATAATGGAAAATTACAAACTTAGAGGTAAAAATATTTGACACAGAAATTCTTTCCTGATTATTTCAAAAGCCAGGCATACTTTCACCCAACACAATAACAAGACCATTCAAGTTCTTCCGCTGGGAGAAAATTCCTGTAGTGCTTTACCTCTCTTGAGATGAAAAAGAAACTCTATGAAGAATACAGAGGCAGAAGGACTTTTTTTTCCTGGACTAGTCTCTTGTTACAGTCATCTTGCAATCTTGCTGCAGGTATACTAACAATGTAAACCACATTTCCATGCTTCATGTAGCAGTTTTGCCTTTGGACAGTCACTATACTGTTTTCTAAGCAGCTGATGAATTCAAGCAGCCAGCTGTATTCACTGAACTAGATGAGGTTTCCCTAGTGTGGCTGTAAGCAGAATTTGACCGATAAAATGGTCTCTTTCTTCTCTGCAATATTGCTTGTGTCTGCTGGTGACAGGGATGCTTGTTTTATCTCAGTGCTTTTATCTGTTATACTCTCCAGTAAGACCCTTCATCCAAATGGCTCCATGCTTCCAGGCATATTTTAATAATTCATCACAAAAAGCTAGAGTAAGCAAGATAAATAACACAGCATGATCTATGGCTGTGCCTCAAAGGCAGGAAGCACAAATCGTGTTTAACCACATAAACATCAAGCTCTCATCTCACTTTACAGACAGGGAGGGAGCAGTACACTTACTAAAAAACCCAGCTAATCTATAAACATCTGACTTAATATGAAAAAAGAGAAGAAATGAATGGGAAATTTCATAAAATAGATGGTAATTATTTAAAGGAAACATTATTCAAAAATATAAAGGTGCATTCATGTGCATAACAGTTAATAAAAAAATTACTAATATAGAACCAACTAAACATGTCAGTGGTAAATGTCAGCTCCATTTCTCTTATATTGTGTTTTTTGGCTTTCTGTGAAGAAAACCCTCAATAACTATTTAAGGTCTTTGTTGAAATGGAGGACTGTGTATGTTATTCAGGATTATTTGGACTATTTATGTAGAACTGGCTCATAAAAATATGTCTGACTCTGCAACTACTTGACAGTTGAGCTCTCTTTCTTTGTCCTCCTTCCCTACTTGCTTCAAAGACCCTATACATTCAGCTTCCCAACTTCTCTAGGTCCTTAGCAAATTCTTACTTCTATACCTGTCCTCACAACTCCTAGCTCTTTCTCTAAACTTTTTTAGTGATATAGCCTGTCGATTTATCATATCTCTTAATATTTATCAAAATAGTTGATAAACTATTGTGTGTTCCAGGGACAGCAAAGATATAACCATCCCCAAATTCCTGTCAGTGGAAAGTGAAGCTATAAAATGCCAATGTGTAGAGGAAAAGAGGGCAGGTTTTTGGGGATACCCAGTGGGAAAAAAGAGTGGCAGCTTAAAATGTTCATAATAGCATTATCTTCTGCTCTATGCCTTCTGTTCCAGCTTATGGATGAGACGAGAGGATTAGGAAACCACGGAGAGAGCAGGGAGATAAGGTTCATTGTGCAGACACCAGGGAACAATCTCTGTCTATGATATAAATACACCAGGAGATGTGCCAGAAATTTCCAATAGCCTCACAGATCTTTAAGCTCACTGGCTTTTCTAATACTTTTCTTCTTTCTTGGAGATTTGCAGAAACATTTATTCTCAACAATTCATCACAAATCTTGTGCTATGTCTTAAAAGATTCCTTTAACTTAGGTATTTGTATAGAGCAAGTCTGCACTCCAAGAATCTCTCTTCAAATGATGCATTTCCTTTGGTCCTGAATCCATTATTTGCACCTTTCTCTGCACATTCTGTGTTTTTTCCTGTAATTCTTTTAGTCTCATGAAGTTCCATTCATTTGTACTACAGATTACTCACAAATTGAGTCATTGGCTCAAGATAGAGGACTGATCAAACAGCTGCTTTTATGTATTTTTAAATAAGAGTGATAATGTGGATCGATAAAACTCTATTTGTTCACCAGGACTTTTGATCTCTCCATCAACTGCAAGTTGTGCAGAAAAATGTGTGATATCCATGAACATTCTTACATTGGCAATTGAGAGGACTTGATACAGATGAAGAACAACCATGATGAGAAGGACTTGGGTGGACGAAATGTTGGGCACGAGCCGGTGACATACACTTGTATTCCAGACACACAATTGTATTCTGGTCTGCATCCAAAGTAGCTTGGCCAGCAGGGCAAGGGAAGGGATTTTGCCCCTCTGCCCCACTCTGGTGAGGCTGCACCTGGAAAACTGCATCCAGCTCTGGGGCCCCAGCACAGGAAGGATATCCACTTGTTGGAGCAAGTCCAGAGGAGGTCCCCAAGATGATAAGACAACTGGAGCACCTCTCCCATGGGGAAAGGCTGAGAGAAGTGGGATTGTTCAATCTGGAGAAGAGATGGCTGTGGTGTGACCTAATTTCAGCCTTCCTGTACCTGTAAGGAGCCTATGAGAAAGATGGAGAGAGACTATTTATAAGGGCATGTGGTGAAAGGACAAAGGGGAATGGCTTCAAACTGGAAGACAGTAAGTTTAGATTAGATAATAGAATTTTTTTTTACTGTGAGGATGGTGAGGCATTGGAGCAGATTGTTGAGAGAAGCTGCAGTTAATCCATCTCTGAAAGTGTTCAAGGCCAGGATTCAAGGGGCTCTGAACAGCTTGGTGTAGTGGAAGGTGTCCTTGCCTATGGCAGAGGGGTTGGAACTTGATCTTGAAGGTCACTTCCAAGCCAAACCATTCCATAACATCATTTAAACAGTATGAATTTGGACAGTGCCCAGAGGGGTTAGAGCAGGCTGAATGTTTCCAGCACTTTTTTCTTTACACTTTAGTGATCTTACTTGAGAGAGCCAAGTAATCTTATTGATCAGCAACCATATAATGTACAGTATTAATCATGTAACTATCAAATATAATGATTGCTGAACCAAGTTGCATTGGGGTTGCATGGCCAAGTTTTGGTAGCAGGGGGGCTGCAGAGGTGGTTTGATGCCTAAAGATTTTTTACCTTTTCATATTTGTAGTTTTGTAGATTTTTAATATATAGTTGCATAGCTTCAAGTACTTTTCCTGTCCTCTATCACAGTTTAGCTATGTGTGCAATAGCCATATTTGTGCACATCAGAAAGCTTTAATTAAAGAGTTGCTTTTTATCTTATCACTCTCAATATTGCTTGGAAAGGTTTTGTCTCTTGATTCCAGGCAACAGTTCCTGTGAGAAGCTGTCAGAATCTTCCTCCAAGTCCAACAGAGTCAGTGCCAGCCAGCCCCAGGACTCGTGTCACCGGTCAAGGCTGGGCCAATTAGAAATGATGATAACCCCTCTGTGATAACACATTTAACAAGGATAAAACAAAAAATAATTATTGCACAGATATAATTGTGACCAAAGACAAGTGGGGTGAAAATATATGAGAGGAGCAACTGTGCAGACACCAAGGTCAATGGAGAAGGAGGGGCAGGAGGTGCTCCAAGCACCAGAGCTGAGATTCCTCTGCAGCCCATGGTGAAGACCATGGTGAAGCAGCTGTGCCCTTGCAGCCAATGGAAGAACACAGGGATCCACATATCCACCTGCAGCACATGGAGGAGCTCTATGCCAGAGCAGGATGGATGCCTGAGAGGAGGCTGTGATCCTATGGGATGCCCTTGCTGAAGCAGGCTCCTGGCAAGAATCTGCAGACCCATGGAGAGAGGAACCCATGCTGGAGCAGGTTTCCTGGTAGCATTTGTGACCCTGTGGGGAACCCACCATAGAGCAGGCTGTGCTTGAAGGACTACACCCTGTGGAAGAGTGACCCACACTGAAGCAGTTTGTCAAGAACTGTTGCCCATGGGATGGACTCACACTGGAGAAATTCTTGGAGAGCTGTCTCCTGTAGGAGGCACACCACACTGGAGAAGTGGAATGAACTGACTACAACCTCCATTCCCTGTCTCCTTGCTCTGGTGGGGGGAAGGAAGTAGAGCCCGGGAAGAAGGAAGGACTGAGGGAAAGTGTTTTTAAGATATATTTTACTTTTCATTGTCCTGCTCTCATTTTGTTAGTAATAAGTTCCATGAATATCCCAAATTTGAGTCTGTTCTGCCTGTGAAGGTATTTGGGCAATGAACTCTCTGTTCAAACCTCAGCTCATGAACCCTCTGTTATATTTTCACTTCCCTGTCCTTTTGCAGAGGCAAGTGATTGAGAAGTTTCGGTGGGTGTCTGGTGTCCAGCCAGGGTCAACCCACTACTTAAAAATACACATTTGACAGGGGGTTTTGTGAGTGTGTCTGTTGTTGCTGTTACCTTTTCCGTGTTCTTTTTGAGGCAAAACTTCCTCTGCCATATTACAAGTCCCATCCTCCTGTGACTCCTCCATGTGCAAAGTGAAATGTACAAACTCCCAGGACTTGACACAGGAAGAAAGACTTTCCTTCTCTGGTAAGTTATGCTTGGTGTGGGAAGAAATCTTTAGTGAATATTTTATGTAGTAGCTATATTCTTTCCCTAATGTGTTTCAGATAATTAAGTGCTGCCTCTAATGTAAACTATGGGATTAGACAGCAGGTTTTTCCTTCAGGTAGTCATAAACTCTTTCAAAAGACTTTGAAATATCAATATCAATTAAAAAATCTTAGTGGGAAGTTAGCTACTGTGGAGATTTGATGGAAATTTTCAATACAATGTCTTTGTTCAAAGAACGACATCAAGTTATTAATTCAGCTGTGACAGAAGACAGTCAACTGGATGCTCCAAGAAGCATGCATCCTCTTCTGAAGCCCATGTGTACTGAAATTATGCTGTAAAACACTGAGCTGTTTTCAGGACAGTGCTGGTTTTGTCAGACTCCTCACTTCCTGTATGCATGACATACCTTCCAAGGATTCTGCCTGGGGCAAAACCATCCTGCATTTGGGTTTTTCATCTCTTCCCTAGCAGACCTTTTCTAAATTTCTTATGATTTTTGTTGACTCTACTCTTACCATGTTAATTTATTATTTTCTTCCTTACTTTCCATGCTTCTAAGGAAATATTTTAGCATTTCAACCATCTGAATAATTGTTCAGAGAATGAATGGTTATTGCATGTTAAACATCCAGATGAAATTAGTTAGGAACAGACGTTGTCCGATGGAAGAGATCTAAAATTTTTGAAATTATTTAATTTAGAGAAGTTAAAATTAAAAAATTTGAAAGTAATCAGCTAACATAAAATGAATGCACAATATATGGTACATCTTTAATTTTTTCCCAGCATATGATGTGCATAATAGTTTTGACAGTTACCAAATTACTATTCACTAGATCTTAAAGGAATATACATATACATATATATATTACTTATTTCCAAGAGCTAAGAAATGTTTACAGTGGTTTTAATACAACAATTCACATAAGCAATTATTTCCTTTTTATCTGTGATGTTCTCAGAAAAGGTACATTTCACTCCTGTCTATCTTCCTGCTGACTTAGCTGCAAGAAGATCATGGTAGAATAACTGATCAATACTAATGCACATTTTAGTGACAACACCATCAGCAGAAAGGAACCATAGGTAGTCCCTGATGCTATAAAATGTTGACTTGGATACACTTACATGATATGGCAAGTTTATGATTGAGTTTCTAAAGTTTTTTATATTTTAATAGCATATTGCTTTTTACAGCACCTCTTGTTTTTACCCCAAAGGGACATAAGAAAGAAGACAATTTAGACTATTTTTTTAAAATACGTAAAAAAAAATGTTGAGGCTTTTGGAAATTTTCAAAGAGGTTTTGTAGAACACAAAACAGGAGCAAGCACTGTGGAAAACAGCCCTTTTGTTGGGAATATCTCATGCAATTCTGTACAGATACTTAGTCTGTTTCTTCTTGTTTTCATCACCTCCTGCAAGGTCCTTTTTGTGAGATTTAATTGCAATAGAGAGGTACTGAAATGCAGTGCTCATCTTTTTCACATAGACTACTACTCAGTGTGTAGTTCTGCAAGAAATAGTGGTAGAAATATTTTACTCATTGTTTTAACGTTCTGGTGCAACAACAGTGTTATAAGTTACAAAGAAAAGTCGGTTTTGTTCCAACCCACATACATTGCTATGTAAACATTGGTTTTGGTGATCTGGTTTTCATTTTGCCTTTAAGAGCTGGGAAGGAGAGAGGGGTGAGCGAAAGCTGTTTTTGAGGTCTTATGTTGCTTCTCATTATCCTGCTCTGATTTTGTTAGTAATAAATTTAATTTATATTCCCAAACTGAGTCTGTTTTACCAGTGATAGTATTAGGTGAGTGATTTCTCACAGTCCTTAACTCACAAACCTTTTGTTATATGTTCTCTCCCCTGTCCATTTGCAGAGGAGAGTCATAGAGAGGCTCTGGTGGGTGCTTGACAGGTCAGGGTCAAGCCACTACAGCTATCTTTATATTATAATCATTTTTGTTGCTTTAATTCCCAAAATTGACAACTGTCCTTCACATGCATTACTGTTCATTGACAGTTAGGATGGGACATGGTGCAAAAGGCTGAGTCAACACTCACAAAGCGGAGAATCACATTTTCTAAATTATTGTGTCCTTTATTTTCTATAGAAGAGCCAAGACGACCACCCTCAACCAGACACTTGACTTTCAGTCATCAAAATTTCAGCAAAATGTCTCCCAGGCACAGCACATAACTTGTGCTGCATTCTTGTGGCCTTTCAGACCTCTGGTTTCAAAGCTGGTCCATTCTATGCAGTCTGTAAGAATTCAGCTATGAAGAGATTTCTTTATAAGTTTGAGTCCCCCTGATTGAAAGTCCAGTCCTGTGGAAATGAGTCCAAGTAAGAGCATGGGTGAAACAGGTGAAGGTACACAGACCACGCAGCTGCTCTCCTGACCAGATTGTTTTAGAGTCTGTCTGACAGAGACATTATTCGTGGTAGGTAGCAATGTACACACAGCTAAAGTGCCATTTCTGATTTCATCTTTTCTAATAATTTGGTTTTGACAGTGATATTCATAAGGTGATTTTTATGAGTTTTAGATACTGTGCTGGCATGATTTTTTTTTCAAAGAAATAGATCTACGAGCAGTATTTGATGAATTTTGTGATTTTCCAAGATTCCTCACTTCAAAAAGAAAATAGTATCTTCAAGTGGGCCATAACAATAATATTTACCTAAAAAAGAGGCCAGTTTTTAAAGATCATGAAATCAACACTACAGCTAAGCATTGACTTCTATGACAGTTGCAAAAACATTCATGAACATGGCATTTTTTATTTTTATTTCTTGACAGTTTCTTTCACATTATAGCTTACTTTGACCTTATGTAAATACTGCCAAACATAAAAGGCTAACGTTGAAAAATGGTTCTTAATTTAGTACCTTCCAAGAGATTGATTTGGATGTGTCTATGCATTTTATTAAAGGTAATGGCACCAATGTTTCTGATGCTGAAATTAGTTTGGAACAATTTTCAAACACTTTTTATAACATCTTATTATCATCCCTCTAATTGTGCTTCTCCCTTGCTTAGATGAAATGTCAAATATTATATGCATGTGTTCATGCTGTAAATCTCTGATTATTTTACTTGTTTATTTGATGGTCAGAAGACATGAATCCTGTTCTGTTTTACTATGCTTTTATTGCTTTGTCACACCAATCGCGAAGGGATATATCTGTTTCATCATTTTTAAAAAGGTTAATGTGACCATTAATCTCTCTTGAATGTATGCTACACACAATATCTGCTTTATTGCATACCCATTACAGAAAAAAAAGCTCTGCACATTTGATCAAAATCTAATACACTATCTTCCCTCTCATCCTCTCAGGACCCCTTGTTTCCCCAAAAACTTAATGTAACTATTTTTTTATAATCCCTTTAATATTTTCAGTGAGTTAGGTACTAGGTACTGTAAGAGTATCTGGATGACAGAATAACTAGATATATACATTGCCTTCTCTAACAGCCATAGCCTAGTTTAAACTGTGCTAGCAGTGAAGCTACTTCAGTGGAAGAGACTTTCAATTTGTAGACTTGACTCCTGATATTTCCTTGAAGACAGAAAGAGGATTTACAGTTTTCTTCATTAATAATGATGCCTCAGATCAAAAAAAAAAAAAAAATACTTTGCTATGTGGAATGTTGGCAGGTGCCAGAAACCCTCAGATAAGGCTCTTCCATGGTCCATTTCCATCTATGGGCACTCAGCTCTGTTTCTGAGTTATGGAAAATGTTGTGAGTCACCTGAGGTTATCTGTTGCAGATGAAATAGAGAACTGCAGCAGTAGGTGGTGGCAAGACCTGGAGCCACCTTGTAGGGATGTCATGGGTGCTATCTGTGGAATGCCTGTTACCTGCAACAATGGATTTAATTTAAGGAAAATCCATCAGTGGGTGCTGGAAATTTGGCAAGGGATGAGACAAACAAACAAACAAATAACAGCCCCACGGAGCATCAAAGGAACTCTAGTGAATTTGAAAGGGAGGACACCCTCCAAACAAGTGAGCCATTGGTGCAGATATTTGCAAAGTGTAATGCACAGAACTGTGTGCTGCCTCACAGATGTGACGGCTTAGGGGCAGAGTATGGTTTAATCATGGCTTCATGTAGTTAGCCACATGTTTATGAACTCTGCTGGGAGGATTCTACAAGAGTGTCTGCTTTTCTGTTTGTGTACAGTTGTAATCCTTTGGACCCTAGCTGGCTCTTTGTTAAACCAGTGCAGATGCTTTCTTATCTTACTTTCCAGCAGTAGTACTGTGCTTAAATCATCTACTTTGTAGATGCCTTGCAACATTGACAAGAAAAACCTTATCTATTCTTGCTTAGGTAACCACTGGAAATGGCAAAGCAATGTGTACATTACTTACTTTGCAATCCTTTTTTTCTCCTAAGTATTCTGTTTCCACTGTAAATAATACTTTGTTTTACATTGACCAGGTGAGCTTTAGAAAAGAAGACTCACAAATAGTTGAATCTATTTAAATATGTTTTCATCTAGTTGGGACTTGTTAAAGGTGTAGGAGAATTGCAAAAATACTTAACTCAGGAAGCAGAAAATAGCACTAATCTGTAACTGACAGATAGTACCAGCCAAAATAATGTTGTTCAGGTTTTCCTATTAGAAAGCTCAGCTGGAAAAGCCTATTTTTAAGAACAAGAAACAAAATCAAGTACAGCATCTGCCATTCAGTTTTGGAAGGCATATCAGTATTTGCCTAGGATATTGGACTGGCTTGCCAGTTTATTTAAAAAAAAAAAAAAAAAAAAGCCAAGAAATTGCCCTATGTATTACTATAGCCTTAATTAAAGATAATGAAAAGTTTCAGATATTCAAAGTTATTTTCTTAGCAAGAGCCATATGTGTGACACTGAGCAAAAGATTCAAAACTTCAGGCTCCTTTCCAAACCCAGCTTGTTATATTATCTTCCTCTATAAGTTAAAAATAGGATGGATCCCTCCTGTGCTTTTCAGCATTTTAGTTGCTTTGCAAGCGTAGTAAGCATGATATGCCTGCATATCCATAAACACAAAAGGGAGGACTTGTCAGCAGCATTTTCAGGCTTATTTATTACCAAGAATGTCAAAGGGATTAGCAAACTAAGTAAATCTATGCTATTATGAGTAAATGTTTCAGATCCTGCAAGAAAAATATTCATTTTTCTTCAACTGCTTTCTCTTCTTGCTAGTCCTCCACAATAGACTCAGTTATGACTAATTCTTCATCTCAGCTATTTATTGCCCTCTGTATTTCATTCAGAATCCCAGAGGTGTCTTCTAGAGGCTAGATTCAGAGCTGCTTAAGATTCACCCTGAAAAATGTAAAAAGAAACAGAAAACATATCTACTATCCAACCTGTTTTATTCCCTGAAGGGGTCACTTTCTGATCCATGAGTTGTTTTTCTTTCTCTTTCAGAGGAAGTCATTAACCCTGAAATATATCTTCAGTTGCCTTCTGCAGTGCAACAGGTCCACACAACTGAATGCCTCTTCAAGTCATCAGCCTGTGTCCCAAGAAAGCATTAGGAGACAAAGATATCTATGATATTTATGCTTTCAATAACTTCTCATATTTTTAATACAGAAAAAAGGAATGAGAATATTTATGGCATTATAATATTCCCAATAGGAAAAAGTCTGAAGATTTTTTCATGACCTTTGTTAATCCTATTGGAATTAAGTTAAAAATTAATTTTTTTAAAAAAGAGCATTAAAGGCATTTTCCATCTAGAAGGGATCTAAGCCAGGATTTCCTGATGCTTAATAACTTGGACTCTCAAGTTTCCTTCATGGATGGAAAACACTTAAATGAATGGGAAAATAAATTTTAGAGTCTTCCAGTTAACTTAAGCCCCTTGAAAAAGAACAGTAAAAAAGACCAGGTTTTGCAGATTGGCGATGCAATATTAAACATCAGAAAAACTGACTCAAAAAGCACTCTCATTCTTAACTGTCTTTTTGGTGGTTTTTCCTACTTTTACTTTCCCCTCTATACATAAAGCTTTGATGAAGAGGAATGAAGGGACAGACCTAAAGACAGATTTGCCTGATGGTACAGCAATCAAGTTATATCTTTATCAAAGTGACATCCAGCAGAATGCACTGAAGATCAGTTAAAAATAAGGCAAAAATACTTCACAGACACACAGTGCTGCACTGCAGAGAATGATGAGAGACTGCCTGTTGTGGAAGCAAGATGAACACTTCTGATCAAGTTGTCGGCCAAAAAACCCCAATAATTTTCTTTTTTCACCTGGAAGTTAAGGGAAATCTATGGGGTTTTTTTAAGACTAAAGGATTAACTCTGATACTGCTGTTTTTTTTAAATTATTATTATTTTTTTACTCTAGTTTGGATATGTTGATCACTTCTGAAACTTAAAACTGATTTTACAATTCAGTAATGGAGAACGCTTAATCTTCTTTTTAATTGAACAAAAGGAGCGCTCAATGTAGGAAATGTACTTCCAGTGCAGCCCTACACATAGTGCTTTTTGATTGTTCCTGGAGATGTTCTTTGGATGAAAGCTCCTGTCAAACTCAATAAAATGACTGACAAGGCCAAATTGGCATGCATTAAGGGAAATGACAAGAGAGAAGCTTAATCATGCCTGTACCAATAGATTGAAGCTGTTTCAGTGATCACACTGCCATCCTGTGTGTGTCAGTAAGGCTTCACTTTCATCTCTGTAGAAAAAGCTATGAGGCAAAAAGGCAATTGGCCTTGATTGCTTGCCAAGAGAGGCCAAACAGAAAAGTAAAGCTTTGTTGGCACTGATAGCATAACGGGTCACACTAATACACTCTGCTGTGTTCCACAAAACAAATGGGTAAATTCTAGCAAAATGCAGGAATTAATTCTTTTGCATGAAGAAAGCTTTGAAGTGTACCCATTGGCACTCTCAGTCCCTATCCCTGACCCAGTTCTGTCAAAAAAAAGTCAGTGCTAAGTGCGGAATGTTGTTAGATGAATAAAAACCAGCTGAACATACATCAGGTTGATCCTATATAATGGATATTACTACAATATTATTATTGTAACTGATATTAAATATAAGCTGCTAATTAAGGAAAGGTTAGCCCAGCCCCCTGTCATAGTTCCAAGTGGGTTTGTTGAACATCCACCATGAAGAATTTGGGGTTCTCCATAGCCACAGCCTATAATGAAGGCTCAAAAACTCTCTAATGAGAACTACTGAGCAACATAGCTGACAAACCTTTAGCCTCTTGGGGCAGTATTGGAAATACAAGAGTCCAGCTTGCAGTTAAAACTGAGTGTTTCCCTGTGTCATGTTGATTTTTTAGATTTTAATGTGCAGGAGAGTCATGATAGAAGCATTCTTCTGAGAAGCTGGAGGCTGTAAACTATACTGTAAGACAGCTTTGGAAGCAGATTTTATTCCATGGACTACAACTGACCATCCTTCAAGTGTAGGTGGGTGAACTCTAGGGCTGAGCTACCTTCTTGAATATTGTTTTTCTGCTTTCCTTATTTTCTGTAGGTATTGATTAGCATTGTTATCAGAGAAAAATAATCTCCACAGGACCTCTGCACTCCTCCAACCCTTTGCTAAATTCATAAGAGAATAGGAAATGCTGAAGAAGTACTAATTCTCTGTAAGAGAAGAGGATGCTGCTGTGTCACACAAGAGTTTATCTGGAGTTCTTAAGCCTGGTTTCAGTCCTCCATATGGGACAAAGCTCAGACATGAAAGACAAAATCATAAATAGAAATTTTTTGCCTTTCTCAATTTTTTTTTTTTATTTTAGGTCTCATTACCCCAGTCAAGGGTTGGGGCATGAGGTGGGGAGTCAGAATGTTGGTGGATTTCTCCTATTGCTCCTCAGTCCATTCTTGCATTTCCTACTTTTATTTTTCTTCCTTTCAGTCTCTGATATAAGTGTAATTCCCATTCTTTTATTTCTTCATTCTTTAGTTTTACCTACTGTAAGAGACACTTCATGCATTCAGAGGTATTATCCCTCTTTTTTATATGAGGTCATCAATGCTTTTTACTTAGCCATATCTTCAGCCTCTCCACTTTATCAACAAATCCCCTTTCTAGATACTATGGGATTTTGACAAAGTTTGGCTCCTCAGCCTTCTGACTGACTTTTGCTTATGTTTTTTTGTGGTTTTTTTTCTATTATGTTTGACCTGGTGTCATTCATTAAGCTGACTCCCCTTTATGGCATAGGATTGTCTTTACCTCTTGCTGTAAAACTGCAGAATCCTTCTGCTGGGTGGTGGCTATTGCAACATCTCTCTTTCCTACCCTAACTAATGCTCCTCATTTTCTATTCTCACTCCAGTCACCATGGCCTTTTGCTGCACATTTTTAATAGTATTAAGATCCTCATGAGGTTTCTTAAGTCTGGTTAGAGCCATGAAGTGTCTGATGTGTTTGTGGACTACAGTGCTATCAAAAACATATTTGCTATATATTATGTGAAAAGCTATGTCAAATTATAAGAAAAAAATCTTTATCTAAGATACGGCAAAAAAACCCACCCCAAATTCTTTTCACATGACATGTATGTAGTACATTAATAGAATGAGCTCTTTGTTAAGACAGAACCAGCTTTCAAAGGTGACAATCCCTAAAATCTCTATGCATTAACTAACAGTAACATGCAGACTCATTTATTGCTGACAACCTGAACTGTAGCAGGCTTATACAAACACAAGGCTTTAATAATGCTTAGTAGGACTAGGCTATTAAAAGTCTTAGTTGATATCTCTTTTATGATGAGGATTTTCAACAGAACTTGGGAATTTCAGATTATGTGTCCCACCAAAGTTCAAGACCAAACGAATTTGCCTGATATTCTGCCACTTTGACATTTACTAAATTCCCAGTCCTATACAGTCACTGTCAATGTTAACAAGTACTTAAATGAAGTTCAGGTTTCACTCATGAGTCTTTTTCTTTCATTAACCTTAATGGGCTGCGAATCAGAGCTATTGAACAATGGCAATGAGAAATCAATTACTTATTATAATAAGGTAAGGTGTGTGAGACAGAGGCAGAGCCTGCCCTTTCATTTTATGCCTTCTCAGGTTGATTTTTCACTTATAAACACACAGACAGTAAATTCTGTGGATTCAGAAAAGCACAGATCAGACTCAAAGCGTCCCTTTAAAGTGGTAACCAAATCTACCCAACACATATCATGTTCAATGAATTAGCTAATAACATAACTTAGTAGGTGGTAAATGAGCTAATAAAATATGTAATGTATTTCTATGTTGGAGTCCAAAACAAGTGTTAAAATAACATTTACCATTACGTTTGTAGTAATTTGTATAAACTGCCTGGTAGGAGGTGAGTGTGCTGCACTATTACAAAAATTATAAAAGGGAAAATCTCATTATTTGTAGCTGGCATGAAAGGAAGTCTGCAAATTTTTCCCACAAAAATGTGCTTTAAGAAAGAGCAGCTAAGCAAAAAGGTCAGCATTGCATATTAAAATTTAAAGCCCAAAAACTAAAACCAACATTATCCTGTGACTCAACAGGGGCTGGAGTAATTGATCATATTAGTCAATGATCAATCGACTAATAAAAGTGGGACATTGCATGCTCTGAAAAAGACATAAAATTAATAATATAATGTTGATTCGAGTAATTTTTGCTGATATAATTTAATTTTGTTTTATAATTCAACAGAATTATAAAACAAATTAAAATTTCAATTGAATCCTAACTGAAAAATCTAAAAGAGAGAGTTATATCCTATGACTGCAAATTCTGCAGGAATTGCTCTGAAACGTATTAAGTGTCATGTAGGGAAATGATCATGCTGGGCTTCTTCCTGCAGGTTGTTTTTAACGGGATGGCATTTGGGTGAGCAATCGGGATTAAGCAGCAAATGCAGGCTCGAGCTCGGTTTGTGGCAGTGCCACTCGGCTCAGTCCCATAGTTACTCAAATAGATCCGAGAATGGAAGAGTACTCTCAGAATTTTTTCCCAGTGTAACAAGTGGAAGTATGCTCAATTCTTTTGAACAAAGGGTCAGGTAGTTTAATATTTAATTGAACCTGCCTTGACTATCAATGCCTGGGGATGCCTGCTCAGGAAGACACATACACCAGTGTTTAAATATAGTCCCATATAAATATAAATATAAATATAAATATAAATATAAATAATATAAATATAAATATATATACCAGGAGGTATTTAAGCAGGCACTAAACTCTGAGCTTAGTAACACCACCTGTGTAAGTGCTCTCTTCTGCTCCCTTTATCCCAAAGACTGCTGCAGGTGGGACTTATTGTGGATGAAGGTGTAAAATGCAAAATGTAGAATAGCATCTTACAAGTGAGTCAGCCATGCTCCTTTGGGGCGGAGGAATGCTAGCAGCAGTTGAGCTGTATTAGAAGGACAGTAGCTAGAGGTTAAGTGCCAAGAATATTCCCTTTTGCTTGGGTTTCTTTATGCTACACCCAATATATCTTGTTCAGTTTTGGGCTACTTGATTCTAGAAGGGATTTGTTTAGCCTGGGAAAAAAAGTCTGTAATAACAGCTAATTGTTTTCCTCCAGTACTTAAGACCTAAGGAAGAGCTGTGACCAGGCTTTTCAGACAAGTACAGTGAGATAAATAATCACAGTCACAACGGAAGCAAGATGACAAGTTTGTATTTTTACATATGAAAAATATTTTTCATTATGAGATTGGTGAGGTACTGAACAAAATGAGACAGAAAGGTACCAGAGTTTTAGTGCCTTCTTTTAATTTTCTGAAGATATTCAAAATTTCACAGCACGGAACTATATTTGAAGTATAAAAATAGCACAGAGCTATTTTGAATTATGAGACTGGATTTTTAATATAATTACTGGTATTCATTGTGTAATTAGGTAATTGCAATCTTCTCTGAGTCTTTTTAATATTTAAGAGAGATAGATCTGTATATTCGTACTATCTGGAAATTATACTCAGATATACTAGTGTAGATTTTTGTTTCAGCTGTTCATGTGATCCCTGTACTGGTTTAGAACACACCAGTAGGTTTCTGGAGTCCCAGTACATAGCTAAAGCAATGTCCAGACGGTATAATTCAAGATCATAAAACAACGTATTTTACACAGACCTCAAAATGTAGATTTTCATAATTTACATGCCCCTTTAATTCTCAGTATTATTTTATGTTCCATTGAAGAATAAATATTGATTATTGTGAGTTTTCTGTAATTGCAAGTCGTAAATACTCAAAACCTCAGAAGCCATTTAATAAGGAATGTTTTCTCAGAAACTGGAACATTTAGGAGAATTGAATTGGAATATTGGAAATTTTTTTTTGGCTGGAAAACTCAGGTTGAGATTGATTTTGAAATATCTTTAGTTTAGAACAATGTAAGGGTATTCTACTGAGGAACACATGAACATAATGGTATTGAGATTCTAATTAGAGTTGTAAATGTTACAAAATGAACTTGCTTTTCTTCCTTTCACAAGTGAAGACCTATGATTCATAGAAAAGTATTTTCAATAAAAGAACATACTAAAAGCATTGGTTAGCTTTTATTTCACTCATATTTCCTCTCAGTATAATAAATTTTGGCTCTTCTTTATGTCTACAATGACAAGTGCCTCTTAAGACATGTTGTAAATGCTCTGTATCTTTATATAACCTTCATGTAATAATTTCTTAATACTCTTGTAGATGAATAATTACATGATTTATGAAAAATATATTGAGGTCATCTGATAATACAACTAGTTATTAATATAAGAATATTGATACCAACTGGAGAAAGTAATTACCTGGCAACACTTAGGAAAATTCCTTCCAAGCATAGCAAGGCCAGAGCACTCTTTCCAGAGAATGTTAATACTGTTTCAGAATTTGAGAGGATTTATGTCAGAATCTAAAAGTTTTTTTCTTGAAATAAAAGGAAAATAAG
Organism: Phylloscopus collybita; assembly: GCA_027886175.1. Taxonomy (NCBI): domain Eukaryota; kingdom Metazoa; phylum Chordata; class Aves; order Passeriformes; family Phylloscopidae; genus Phylloscopus; species Phylloscopus collybita. The sequence continues at coordinate 35,753,958 of JAJNNQ010000009.1, read as the reverse complement.
CACTTGTCAAACCCAAATAAGATGAAACAGCTTACACAGAATATTAAGTAAGAAAAAGAAAACACAGCTAATACTTAATAGGCATCTGGAATTTGGGGAGGAAAAAAAAGTTTTAATCACTCCTAAAGACTAATTTTAAAACACCTAGGTAAAGCTGACATGGATTACTGAGGTTGTAGTATTGCAGTGAAACAATTCCTGCGAAACACCAGGTTGCTCAGAGATCACCTGTGCTCAGAGCAGAGGCATAAGCTAAGATTGGTGGAAAGAAAGGGACAGGACAATTCAGGACTCCTGCTCTTCAAAGACTTTCCTTCAATTCCTATGTGTCTTTTCTAGGAAATTTCCTTAACTACTATCTTTGGGTTTTTAGGAATTATTTTTAGGCTACAACCCCTAGACCTGTTAAAAGATATTCAGCGTATCTAGTCTCCCTAAGGCAAAGCTAACTGTCATAAAAGGGGTTCATCTATTTACTTCTTGCTTTAGCTGTTTTTAGTGATCATTTACATAGCAGGCAAGACAGTCAGGTCCCTCTCCCCTTAGGGCAGATGCTTCTGTGTTTTTTAAAAGTCTTTTAATCCAAGGTATGAAAGGGCCCTGGAATTCTTTTTTGTTTGTTTAGTGTGTTTTTGTTTTTCGGTTGTCTGTTTTGTTTTAAATTTTCACTTTTTAATGTAATAATATTACTAGTGCTAATGTTGATCATTATGATTGTTTTACTTCTCTCAACCATGATAGCCCTAGGGCTGGGCAATAAAACAGTGGAGTTACTATTTGGTAATTGCTTCCACAGAGACAGAAAATAAGAGCTTAACCCCGCCTTTTCTCAAAACTGCTGGTAGCTGTTTTTCAGATAAAATTGTTTGACATTTAGCTAGAGACGTATAGTAAGCAAAATTGTGAAAGCAGTAACAGGGAAGTTCATGGAAGAAAAAAACCCTTATTAGGGATTTACTCATTAAAAAACACTATAGCCCTTTTTTCTTAAATGAATAGACAGAACAGCTGCTAAGAGAGGAAGAAGTCAGTGGCAATATAATTAAAAGGATGGACATGTAATTCCTGACAACAAGGAAAAAGGAATGTTCTTTCTTGTTTCAGTCTATTAAAATCACCTGGAAAAAGTACTTTGGACTTTTGTTTGCAAAATAACCCTGCACTAGTATAGAATGAATGGCAGAAAATAGGCAAAATGATGTAAAAGGTCTTATGAGTTTTTAAATGAAATTAAAGTTGAGAGGAGATTTTTTTTGAACTACACTAAATATTTAGACTTGTGATGAATGAACTAAAATGTAACCTTTAATGACAAGTAAATATAGTGGTATAAAAAAAATTGCCTACTGCCTATTGACATAGCTAGATCAATGTTTGATTAGTTCACAGATGGTAATTGAATTAAAGCTTGGAAGTGCAATGGATAGAGCATTGATTTTTCCTGTTGATTAATCAAGAAGCAACAATTTAGATGCTGAGAGAGAAAAAAAAGTTTGCCAGAAAGTATAATTGCTACTAAAACACTCGTTGTAAGGCAATGACAAAATCAATAGAAGACTGAAGCCATGCAAGTCTGGGTACATCTAATTGCTCAAGATTATTCAGTCTAAATTCTGCATTGGCTTTACACTACCTATAAGCTTATTGATTTCAGCATGAAGTTTGGTCTGGTACCTACAGAACACTCTACTCTTTTTTGTTTTCCTTTCTGACCAGGGGTCTTCCCTTGCTGAAATCAATAGCAGAACTCACATTAAATCTGTATAGTGCATGAACATGGAATATTGATACTGAGCATCAATAAGAGACATTTGTACAAAGAATAGGAGAAACAACTGATAAAAATGGCAGCTATAATGAGGAGGCTGTTGCTTTGCTACATTAGTTGCCTGGTTTAAATCCAATTGAAAAAAAATCAGTTTACATACAGGGGCCTATGATCAGGACTTGAGTAAAGAATCCAGGAAAGCCTATCTGTGTATCCTTAAATTCAGTTGTATAAGTAAAGTCAGTAGGAGTCAAATGATGGTTAATTCAAGTATAAAACTAAGGATGTGTAAAAAGATTTTTTTGCTCGATCAGTTGAAACATACAAAGTATGTAACTACCCAAATATTTAGTGCAAATGTACTTTGAAAGCTTTGTCTTTTTTCTCCATGTGACTGTGGGTATTTATAAAGATGTACATTTTGGAGAAGCAGCCTACCATTTGTGCTTTTCTGAACTCGTATTTGTTGAACAAATGCATCATATTTTAATTTTCTTTCTTTTACTGTTCCAGAGAGCTCAACAATCACTGTGTGATGAGAGTCAGACAGTACTTGCAATGTGGTTTTGTTGTCCCCACATGCCTTTCAAAATCTGTCCAATATCAGGATTTTGTATTGCTCCCCAAGTTCCCATTTGGGCTAGTCTGTACAACTGTTGAACTTTGTAGCTGAGCGACATTTAGAGATGAATGCTTCTAATGTTTCCACATAGTGTACTTTGCTTCCCTATTGGAACTATAAAGACACTTCTTTATTATGCTTTAGCATATAATCATTACCAAAACGGGCTTCATTTAAACAAAAGTATTTTCAAAATCCAAAGCTTCACATATAATTTGCTGAGGCCTCAGTGGCTGAATGAAAATACGCCTGCCTGTCTATTATGCCAGATGTCCCATTAGAGATATGATAGCTCTTTTCAATCTCAGTGATTAATATACTGTGACATCTATAAATGGATAGAAATTGAAGCTGATTCTATGTTCAAGGATACTATCTGGTAATTTAGGATATGCATCCATCTCTCCATATACATGCACATGCACCTTTTACATATGCAGATGTAAATGCAGTTCTATCAATTTGGCAAAATTTAATTATAATTAGAAGTATTTAAAACCTGTCTTGTTTTTAAACATAGTAATTTTCCTCTAGACATTGTCCTGCCTTCACCTGCTGGCCTTCTGAATACCATTTATATACGTCCTACATTTTACTGAAATGGAAGGCTGCTGAAAGCCTCCAGTCCATGAATGAGGACTTACGAGTTTGAAGGGAAGTGTTTTTTCCCATGTCACAAGAAATTAACATTTTTATCATGGCCATGGAAAATTAGAGATGTGGACCCTGGCTACTTAAAGAAAATGCCTTATTTTGGGAGATTAGGCAAAATCTTCGTCAATTATACTAACAACACAGAAGTTTAATGTGACCAGAACTATTGTTTGATTGGGAAAGCTGCAGATCTCCAAGCAGAACATATCACATACCCAGCATCACAGTAGAATGTGAGATGGTTAACTGGAAACCATGTCTCCTCAGATAAGAGAACCAAATGAGTAAGTGAGGTGACTGAGAAAAGTAGAATGCAAAGTTCAAAAGTGAGATGTAAAAGGCAGCTCATTGAACACATCCCTCTGTCCTTAAAGAGATTCCTGTGGAGAGGAGAATGTAAGATACACACTGGAGTTATGAATTTAGGACTGAGTTGCTTTGAAAAAAATTATTCTGGGAGGAGAGATTGGTTCAACTGGACGAATCGTAAAAATCACAGAATATGCTGAGTTGGAAGGAATCCATCAGGATCATTGAGCTCCAAATCCTGGTGCAGGACACCCCAGGAATCACATCATGTGCCTGGCACCATTGTCGAAACACTTCTTGAACTCTGTCAGGCTTCGTGCTGTGATCACTTCCCTGGGGAGCCTTTTGTAATGCCCTTTGGGGGAAGAAACTTTTCCTGATACCCAACTCAGCTTCATGCTCTTTCCCAAGGTCCTGTCACTGGTCACCACAGAGAAGAGATCAGTGCCTTCCCCTCCTCTTCCCCTACAATGAGGAAGTTGTAACTGCAGTGAGGCCTCCCCTCAGTCTTCTCCAGGATGAACAGACCAAGTGACCTCAGCTGCTCCTCACATGGCTTCCCCTCTACACCCTTCACCATCTTTGTGGCCCTCCTTTGGCCTTTCCTCTTCAGACTGGTCTTGGATAAAGTTATATTTGTGGGACTCACTGTTACCTGTCACATAAAGTTCAACAATTTTCTGGCTGAAAGTTGTTACTATCCTTCCTCTAAGTGTTCTGACCTACAGGCTGGACAGAAAGGTTTGGTTTTGTGAGGTTCTTAAGGAGCAAGGCACTCTTTAGAGTTCTGTGATTTCTCTTTCTCACTACAAATATTGATGGAAGATGTGAGAATGAGAAAGAAATAACATTCACATTTTAGTTGTTAATAATAAAATCCTGCTGTTTTCCTCACTGTGTTAAAAATGAATAATGAATATAAGGAAAATCATTTTTGTTAAAAATGGTTAAGATATTAAAACAGGGTAAAAATATACCTAAAGCAGGTTACATAGCACAAGCAGTTAGTTTATGTTCACTAATGTTCTTATGACAATACTTTTTTCCAAATATTTGGGGAATATATACATTGTAAAAAGCATCAGTTTCCTTAAAAACACTATTCTAAACTAAGAAATCTTGACAGAATTTAGTATACAGATATATTTTTTGTATAGCATAGCATCTGCTGTGTATATGCATGCTTATGTGTACAAACACATATCTAAAACAACTGCCATAGAATAAGTAATGGGCAGTTATGTTGAAGACCAATTTCAGGTGATACACAGCAACCATAAAGCAACAAAGCATAACAGTAATACCTGTGCAGATTTCCTTGCTCACAATCACTGTAAGAAATCTGCTACGATTTCATGCAAAGTCATGTTAATTACTCCAAATCTCCACTTCAACTACTTTACTTCATGAAGCCTTGATCTCTGCCTGGAAATATTGGGGAATGTAATTTATTTGTGTGCATTGTCTGTACAGGGCATGGGATTCAGCATCTGAATTTACTTGAATGAATGCTGCAAAGTGGTCATCACTCTGGATCTTAAGTCTCTTGCCCTTTGATCTAAATACAGATACCTAATTATTGTCCAACATCTTTTGGGGATTGATATGAAATCCTGTCTGTTAGTGATAATTAGCGTATACAGCATTGTGACTGTTGCTTCATTAACTAAAATAAGTTTAGGCTTTGATTTATATTGTGCATTTTTAGCTGCATCCCAGTATCTCATTTGTATTTCTTGGTTTAGCTACCTAATGGGCTACAGAGTTTAAGGATTTGTCTGTAATAGTTCCCAAATCTCTATTTAGGTCAATGTCCTGATGCTCATTTTCCATTTAGCAGCTATACAATTTCCCTTTTTTTTTTTTTTTTTTTTTTTTTTTTTTTTTTTTTTTTTTTTATCCAAACTCATTAGTCTGCATTTATCTGCATTTGTCAACCATGAGCCAGGTGCATTTATTTTTTTACATCATTATATATTGCATTGCTTTTCTTCATTTGCAGTTCTCTCTAAGCACAGCTGATAGAGTATTAGGAACACTGAGGTTGATTCTTTATACGGTTTTCGACATCAACTTGGACAAGTATTGGTAAATCAGAAAATCTTCATTAATTACTCTACATTTGTGAATTATCAACCATAAATCATTGCTCACATTGTCCTGTCTGATAGATACTGTTCTTAAATATTTTCTTTAAATTTCTAAAATAATTGTCATCCCATGGCAAAGAAGAAATTGGCATGATGTGTTGAAGCAAGGAAGCCTGTACCTCAAATATCAATAATCCTATTTCACATACCTTCAGTGGAGTTGCTTATCTGAGGGTGTCTTGGGTTATGGTGAATGGTTTTCTTTCATTAGCACAACTCTATATACTGTGCTTCTCAGATGCATGTGCAAAAACGAGTGAATACTCTATGAATGGCTACTACACAAATGGACATTGATTCCTCGCCTGTTAATACATAGCCTTATCATTAATTTTTTTATTCAGTTTTGCAGTGGTTTAAGGCAAATTTGGAAGGAAACCTTCTAGGGAAACCCTCCCTCCCCTCCCGCAACCGGTTTGGGAGAAACCTCCTCAGAGAGAAGTGGAAAGAAACCTGTTTATTAAACTGGCAAAGCACTCCCCAGCACAATGAATTGAACAATACCAGAAGACAAGAACCTCGTGCTGCTCTGGGTAGATGACAAATTGGGAAAGAAGTCCCTCTGGTAGCTGATTCCTCTGCTCTCAGTTCTTCCAGCGCTGGGAAAAGTTGCTGCACAGGGTAGATCCCAGTGGGTCCCAGGTGCAAGCTCCCCCGGAGTCCCTCCCAGGTCCTCAGTCTGGGGAAGTTTGAACAGTTCCAAAGAAAGGTGAAAAAAGGGAAAAAAGAAAAAAAGAGGGGAAAAAAAAGAAATCCAAAGCTTCTCAACCCATGCTAAGCTACGCTAACTAACTACAAAGCAAAAGCAAAAGTGAGAGGGAAAAAACAACCCTCTCTGTCTCATGTCTGTGTGTTGTTGACTCTCACTCTTTCAAGGCCAGTCCGGTGGAGAAAGGTTTCTGAAAACAAACTGTGTACTTCTCCCCCAGTTTTTACTCTCAGAGCCAATATTAAAGGTACAGAGTGTAATATCCAGCATAAACCCAACAGACGATTGGGGATACATCGTAACGTCACCCCAGGACAAGTTTACAACTATATAATTCAATTGAATAATATTTTACTGTTTGGCAAGGTATAGAACGCTGATTATAAATCAGATGCCCCTTCAGTTATCTGCTGGAAGCACAATCTGCTCTATATAAAACACTTTTTGTATGGGTTTCTCTTCTTGTTTATCACTACATTCCACTCAATCTGATCATTATAAAAATCACTGATGATCTTAAATGTGCTTTCGTACAGTATTATAGTCTTTAAAATTTGTTTGTTTGTTTGTTTGTTTATTTGTTTGTTTGTTTAATGGTCTTTTCTCACAAGGAGGAAGGTCCTGACTTCTGTTGCCTGGACCTTTTTACCCAACTCCATTGGTTTTGGGAAAACATACAGTTTAAAGTGGTCTTTTGGATACTGTATTTAGAACATTCTTAGTGAAGTCTGGCCTGTAAGACTAATTTCTCATTAGATAAAGCTGGACAGATACACTCAACAGTAAAAAGAGTGTATGAAAGTTATCTTTTCACTTACATATTTAAAGATGTTTTTCAAAGCAGTCTTAAAAAATCTGCTCACACATTTAGTGTACAAGAAGCTGTTAATGAAAAATACAAATGTTTAAATTAAATGTATGAATGGGGGAGAGGAAGAATGCTGTTCTGAGCCATGTCAGGGACATTTTCCCTGCTGAATGAGAAAAGGTGTAAGCACAGTAGTTTAGTTCCAGAACTCCTGTAAAGCAATAGATTTTTGCAAGATAGATCAGGTCTGCACAGACAGAAGATCCAAGATGAAACAAAACATGATCATTACCACAGAATGGTAACTACCCAAGTAAAACCAATTTTTAGTAAGTTGTTCTGTCCCTGATCATTGCATTAGCCTCATGTAAGCCCTCCATTACAAGGTGAATGGTAGGTTCTCTTTCTCTACTTATATATTGAAAAATATTGATGTTTATAAAAAAACCTTCCAGCAGCCTTGAATATTATGAACCCTTTTCTGTCCTTTTGTTCACAACAAATCCCCTCTGATTCTGTAGCACACATTTTTGCTTGCATACTACAATTGCATAAATAATTTCTTAGGAAAAAAGCTAGTGTATAATTTTCAGAGCTTATTTAAGCAGGTATTTTAATATTTATAATACATTTTATCTGGAAGGCAATTAGATCCAAGTATCTTGATAAACTGATACTGATTTGCTTAACTGCCCTAAACAAAATGGATGTTATAATTTCTCTTGTTGATTAGTAAATGTTCTTTTTTTTCTGGCTTTATTTTTAAATGGTTGGCAGAATGTTTGGGGGAAATGGAAGTGTCTTTTGAAAATGGCAACATTAAATTTTTAAAAATTTTATTTTCATGTTATGTTTAGAACTATGATCATTGCAAAGACTTATACTCTCACAAAAAATAGATTTAATAGCTCCCTTAGAGAATATGAAAATTATTTTAGGAAGAAGTAACTGTGAATTATACACAGTGACATCTATAATATTCATGTGAAAAATGCAAAAGCAAATGTGAAATTTATGAAAACCTCCAGTCATTCATTGCTCCTCAAAACTGAATGAAATCATAAAATTGCTGCTGGAACATTCTCAGCAGGCTTCAGATGTACTTTTCAATTATATAAGAGTCATTCACCATCTGTCAACCTCCATAGCTGGTCATTTATCTATATGATGACTCACTGCAGGGTGCTGTAAGTATCACCATTATTTAATCAATACTCTGTCTATTTGCACCCCTGTTGACAGCTTGTGTCCATATCATTCGTTCATTATTAGCCTACCATCAACATGGCAAGAAAGGCATCTCTGGCTGCTGTCTCATGGCAGCTTCTGCCTTTGGACACATCTGTCCTGCATCCATCCCATCACCGCTGAGTCCATTCTCGTTGCAGCGTAACCACAAAGCTACTTTAGCCCACGCTTCTCCCAAAGGAGGAATGGAAACTTGCTCAGGGAAGTTGACATCTTGAGAAAAGACAATCATCTGATATAAAGAAAGAATGAAAAGGGGATACTGTTTTCCTTTCCATGGAGATAGAGCCTCTCCATGGAAAACATCAACAAGGTCTGGTGCAAGGAAAATTGCATGGATGTTCCTTACTCCTCACGTAGTTCAAGCTGGTCCTTGTGGGAGAGAATTCCTCTTCTCACTCCTCTCATGCAGGAGATCATGGAACCAGGTACACTCGGTGGAGTGGAAATACCTGAGATTATTAATTAAAAGCTGCCTGCAATGCTGAAATTTGCTGAGTATGAATGCTGAGTAATTTGCTATGACCGACATGGGAAGGGTCTGTAAAGAGACCAGAAAATGAAAACCTGTGAGATAAGTTGCAGCAAAAGTTGAAGGTATGTTTTGAAAAGAAGCTTCTGCTATTATACATCACAATTTCAAATTTTATTAACTCATGCAATTAAAATTCTCACAGAAAATCAGCATATATTATTACAAAGTCATTAAACTGGCATCCAGTTTATCTTTCCTTGTAATCTGGTAGTTGTATGCCGTCCCTTTTCCCTAGGAAAGTTAAGAAAGGGTCTCCTTTGAAGCCAATTCTACTTTGTTTGTATGTTTTATGCAAGTAACCAGTCTGTGTGAACTTAATCAAAGGCCTTTTATTCTGTGTGATAGGAATCTGGTAAAGAAAAAAGTTTCCACGTAGAATAATTAGGGATTGAAAAGGATGTCCTAGCTGCAATGGCCTCTCTTGGAGGATATACTTACTAATTAAATGACTCTCACCAGTGAGGGTAGAAAGGAAGGAAAGCAGTGCAATGTTTCTTTAAGCAGAGTAAAGAAGGGAACACTCATTTGCAACAGAATTCAATTTGGTTAGTTAAATTTTACAGTGGCATAAAATATGGTTTCTAGATTTTTTAATTGACTGTAGAGTTTTGAAATGTATCAGAAGTGAGGGTCAGCTATATAAATGTTAATTTACTGGTAGAATGAAACAGAATTTAAAGTTTAATGAGAAACACTTATCTGAAGAGGGAATAAGAGAAAAGTTATTACAACTTCTAGAGGTATAGGTGTACAGGTGTTAAGATTTAACCCTGCTTGTGGGAGAGGTTGAAACAATTCCCATCAATAATGCAGAATAATAAGGATAATGGCATGAAAATCATAGATCACCTTCTGCTAGCACCCAGACCATCATAAATTATTACTCTCTGACATTAGGTTAATCAGTGTACACAGATCCCAGGAGAAGATTTTCCAGGTCTTTTCCTCTTCTGGCTTGTTTTCTACCTCCACAGAAAGAAGAGTCACCTTGGAATTTGAATGACTTTACACTTTTCCCTCAGCTCAACCCAGAGCATCCTTCTGTCAGGGGTGAAGCAACAAAACACCTTTCTTAGTTATTCTAAGTTAAATACTCAAAAGCATAAGTGCCTAAAATATAGGGAGCTATTAGTATTCTAGGAGAGGACACCATGAACACAATACTTCACCTTATATAAATAAAGCAGGTAATAAATATAAGTAAGGAGATAAGGCTACAGTGAAACTATGCAGAAGAGATGTGAGAGATTAATGTATGCTAATAAATTTCCCTTGAAGTAAGAAACCATAGCCAAGAAAGGAAAACTTGTCCTAATGGTATTAGATAGAAAAAATATGTATCACAATTGCTGGCAAAGATTCTAAATGTGGAAATTCTCATCTGCTTTTAAGTGATTTTACCTCCAGTATTTGGCCAGCATTAGCATCTGACACACGTGAGTGGTCAAAACTGGAAACTGGCCCCCAACTTTGAATATGAACTTCACTACAAGAGCACATTCACTTTGAAAATCCTCAGAGAAGACTGAAAAATTCCTGACAATTCTCACTTCAAGTTCCAGCCCAAGACTGATAATCAGGGATCTTCTCCCCAGTGCAGCAAAAGTAGCAGTTAAAAGAGGAAAACCAAATCATCCTAGAAGGCCAAATGTAACCTAGGGAACTTGAGAAATGTATGAGGAAATAGTCACAGAATATACATCACGTGCTTGTGCATTCTTGCAAATACATAAAAAATAAAATACTTGTTTCCTTTAAATAAGCAGAACAAAAAGTTCTGAAGCATGTTGCATGTTATTGTACAAAACTGGCAAGTAATGCAACATTTTTAATGCTCACATAAATTAAACAAATATGAATGCAATTGCATTGAATGAGTTGAGACTTCCTCAGAGTACTCTAAGCAGATACATTCCTTCTAACAAAGATGCAAATGAAAATGGCCCCTTGCTCAATAATAAATGAAACAGACTGGTTAATCAATCTGTTCTTTCTTTGGTTTTGTGTTTCTTTTACATTCCTAGCAGAATAAACAGAATCAAAGCCTACAGAATACTAGAATATTGTCTAATATTTACTAGTTGTTTTTTTTTTCTTTTTTGCTATTGTGTGGAGGAGTAATAATCTAAAAAAAAGAATTATACACTTTTTTCCTGATTTTGAAAAATGGAACTCTTATAAACTCTTCAAAATGCTTCTAACTGTATGACATCTTCACATAGATGAACTCTAATTGTTAATATTTTCTTGATTGCACAGAGAGCTGCAAGCCAAATTACCCATTTTGCAGGCTTTTGCTTTGTGATCCACTAGCCTAGAGCATCAGAAAGAGATTCTTTGAAATGGTAAATGCTAATAACCTTTCCATAAGTAATCTGTTCAGCCTCTGGTACTTTAGTATTCTGTTGGTCTAGACAAGACCGACGCTTCCAGTTAAAGAAAATGAAATTAAAATCAAATTCTACTCATTTAAAGTGGACACACCCATAGAATTGCCCATATTGACACTCAGTTGCTCTGGGACCTCCTGCTGCATTTTTGTTCAAAGAGTAAAATTACTAATTCACAAAGTTTAGTTGTTTAGTCTCTATACTTCAACATGATCAACGTTTGGTGCATAAATTTTATTTAGATTTAAGTAACATTTTACTGAGAAGCTAGCCCTAAAATTTTGTGAAAACTCCATTTTAGGATAGTTTCTTTAAGCAAATGGCTGAGTTGGTTAAGAAATTAGGCTTTCTCAGTCAACAGACCATTTTTTAGTAAGGATATAATCCATTGCTGAGTATCAGAGTGATCTAGACGTGTCACTCCTTTCTGAAGTTTGACAACCATTCTCCTAATTTATCAAAAATGTGTTGGTTAGGTAAGAGTCAAAAGAGTAGGGGTTATGTGTTAAAGAGTCAGTGCAAAGTTGCCCCTTGGCACACTTGACACCTGGTGAGATTTCTCGGTATTTATTAAATACCAAATGGTGACATTTAGGAAGGCAAAAGCACATAACCTGCTACTAATAAGCTGTCAAGAAGCTATTGCCTATATGAGCATAACTAAAATAGCAGCAGATATATTTATGTATACACATGCATAAACACACATACACCAGAAGCTACAATATCACTAAGCCATATGCTGGTCCATGTATTATTTAGCATTTTATTATTCATGTATCATATTCTGTCTTCAAAAGGTTAGAACGTGTTCAACTACTTGTCCACTTTGTCCATTCATACCACTTGGTTCTGGGATATCTGCTGATGCTGATGGGCATACTGGACTTTGATTTGGGGTGTGTTTAGTCATACACCCTTTAGAAAAAGTGTTCATGGGCAACCTGAAAAATTCTGAAAGGCTTCAGAATCTGAAAAGAAACCACCCTTTTTCTTTTTTTATTTTGGTGTAATTTTATGCCCACATTTGCTTTTTCAGGACTTACGTTACCAGCCTCTTCTAAAACTCATTTATTGGTCTTGTTGCTCTGTAGATGTGTGACATCCACATAAGAACATCAGCAATAGGCATGCAAGATTTTGATTCCATACGTATTCATAGTTTACTAAAGAGTTAACTGAGGGGAGATTTGGAGTGAGTCTTTTTTTCTAACCATCAAGGCAGAAAGGATTTGGTAACAATGGATCTTGTACAAAACTGATTTGCTTGAGGTTTCTTTTTCTATTAATTTTCAGTTTAATACTATTTGCATGAAAGTTTTTTCTAGCTTAAGAGCGCTACATATTGAGCAGAAGGTGTTTTTATACAAGAACCAAGCATACCACCTCGCTAAGAAAATGGATTACAGATGATGTGTTCCAGATATATAATGCATTATTCTTAACTTGGACTATTTTTGAACTGTAATGTTGCTTGGGAATATTTCCTTGTAAATCCTGATGATATATATTCTTTACTGACACGTATCTACTGCTTGGAATTATTAAGCAGGTGCACTACAAGAATAAATGAATGAGGAAAAAGAGATGTAAAAAAGGAATGGGCAGAATGGATTTTTTTTTTTATTTTTATTATAGAGGGAAGCAAGTTGTCTTGGAAGCTCTATCAGGATGTGATCTACCAATTCCAGCCTTTGTAAACCTGAGGAGTTTTTTCATATATATAAGAACAATAGGTTAAAAAAAAAACAGGCCTGTCTTCTTTGCATTTTTTTTTTAATAGCCTACAAATAAGCAAATAAGAACAGGGCTTTTTTACTAAAAAGAAGGTAAAATGCAGGCTTGAAAAAGACAATTCTTAGTTCTTATATTTGTCAAATTTTAAGTGGGAGATAATAAAAAAATAGATTATGACTGATAAACTATTAATGGCTTTTTTTTAGTCCATAAAAATAGTCAAAGTGTAAACAGATAAGAAGGCATTCAGGAAATTCTAGAACTGAATTCTGGAAGCCTCTGAAGTGTCAGTGACACCTTTGAAGATGGATGCAGAGATCACATATGCACATACCGAAGAGAAGATCCAAAAGAGTCTAAAAACTGTAAGTAAATGCACAATTCTATATACCAGGTGCCAGTTAAAAGATTTGTATCCAGGTCTGTATGTAGGCTGGTAACTCTGCCATTGCACCCTTTAATAAGCTGCAGACTAATGTCACCAAAGGAAGAGACATAACTGCATGAATGGGGACCCTGGCAGAGACTAGAAGCATATTCAGAAGCAATACCATGGCCAGTATGATTAGCTCTCCCTGAATTAATGGCTGGTGGTTCTACTTGGATGTCAGTGATTCCTAGAGATCTGTAGTAAATCAGTGTCATGAAGTTTCAAAAGTCTCTGGTATGCCTGATTCATTTGGGATGAATCATCAGGCAAAAGAAATCAAACATAGCAAATTCACATATTGCAAACAACATTAAAAGCAATACATAATTATACAAGATTTCTAGCTGTGCTGTTACATTACCTATTTGCTGCCATCACCCCAAATTTAAAAGCTGATCATCAAAACCAAGTGAGATAGAACAGACATAAAATGAAGCCACAAGATTAATTTAGCCCAATCTTAATTGCAATGATTTATCATTGTCCAGTGGGCTTTGCAAAAAAAAAAAAAAATCTTGCAGAAATATTTATAATAAATAAACCCAGTCTCCATGTCATACACAAAATTAAAAATGAAGTTTCCTCATGAAACTTGGATTATTATTTAAATACTTGAATTATTATCATTTTAGTGTTTCTATTCTGCAGAAATACCATTTTTGCTTTAGCTTTAAGTGAAATCCCATTTGTGTAGAATTGTCTTGACAGCCTCAAGAATCATGAAACACACAGTCCTCAGTGCTGCTTTGTGATGAGCTTGGCCTGCAGCATTCTTACATCTTCTTCTTACCAGGAGAAGCCAGGAACCTGATGAGATCCTGTATGGATCTGCCTGCTTCGTTCCACCCAGCTCTTTCCTGAGGGGTTCAGAGTCCCACCACTTCCGAGTGCAATCCTGCTGTGAAAGGCAACCACTAAATGCTGCTGGAGTCACATGAGAAAACTGGTGCTGAGAGTGACAGTGTAATGATGGGAAACACTGTTGGGACACGTTCAGTGTGGGCAGCTCAGTGAGCAGCTGAAGTGGGATCTGCAGCTTCAGCTCCAGATGGTGGGAGTTGAAGTGCTGACACTTTGCATGACAAAGGGCCCAGGGACCTCTGTGGCCTAGCCAGGTGACTGGGCACTCAGGGACACGACAGGAGCCAAGGACGCCAGACTTTTACCCCCTTACACTGAGGGTATAAAATACCAGGGTTTTCTTTTTTTAGGCTTCTGCCTCAGAGGCACCAACTCAAGCTGATACTCAATTTTCGCACCAAGATTTAAAGGATTTAAAAGATGTCTTAGACATCTGACACTCTGCTATGGGAGATCTAGGCTTTAGCTAGTAAGGAATCCTGGTCTGGCTGTGTGAGTGTGTGGTCGGTCCCAGCTCAGGCGGTGTGAGTGCGACTGTCAGAGTGGTTCCTGGATAGTTGAACAGGGAAGTTCCCTAACAGCACTCAGAGCTCTGTTTTCAAGAGATCAATGCAGAAACCTGCAACATTGTGCTACTGCATGTCCCTGTGAGTGACCTGCGCTTCCAGAGCCCATTGCACCCTTGCTAATAAGGAGCTGATGACAAAGGCGAGGAGACAGGGTCCTGTTTGGAAATCTGAGCGCTGTTTATTGTTTGCATCGTGGGTACAGCCTCGAATGTGTTCCAGGGACGAGAGCCAAAATGGGGCCAAGGACCCAGGGTTATATAACAGAGCTTGAGGGTCAGGGCCCAATAGGGATGGGGAAAATCATGCAAGGGGAGGCTAGGAACTGGGGGGACTAATATGATCAGAGGGGTGTGGTACTGCAGCAAAAATAACCCAGTGGGGTCCCAGGAAAGGGAGAACATTCTGGGAGGTGTGCATATATGGTCACAGGGTGACAAACTTAACAAACCAATAGAACAATGAAACCTAAGAAATATTAACATGTGGCTGCAAAGTTCCATGGGAGGAAAGTTTTTCTCACCCTAATCTAAAAGGGTGTCTCAGGCCCCTGGGCCTCCATGCAGGAAGCATGGGTGTCCTGTGATAGAAAGCACCTCACAACGAACCCAAACTCCTGAGAGATGAAGAGAAACACCCAGTATGACAATTTTTGTATCTTACCCAAAACTTCTGTTGAGCATTAACAAGTGACTCTGAACTTTGAGTGAGGAGCTGTCTGTGTTCAGCATATACAGACCTGAAGTCTTTTTTGAAAACAAACCTTGAGTAATTCTTTTCTTTCAAAACATGATAAGAGCAAGGCCACATTTTTAAATGTTGGTCTTTGCTTGAAACTATCATAGTAAGTCATAAATGCCAAGTGGGTTAGTGCCTTCATTGTTCAGAAGATCTAGTCATCTTCCAGGTTTGTGGCATAGCATGTGGTAGGCATGTAGAGGTGAGTACAGTATCTTGCCATCAGGAAGGGCTTCTTGTTTTCCTTACTGGGGTTACAAGGAAACCTATGAGATTTCCTAGAAAGGCTGGAGGTGAGAAAAGAGGAGGTTAACTTATGGACTTTAGAGGATACATAAAACTGGGCTCTCCTAATTTAGAGGTGCTTCTTTCCCAAATGGGTAATGACATATCGTGTCACCATAGCAGTAGCAGCTTCATAATCACAAGATATGGGGAAGTATTTCTCCTTCTCACAGATTGAACTGGCAAATGATGGATGTTTGTATGATCTGATGAATTCAATGGGTATGCTTAATCCCTTTGGCAAAACACATTTCACAACTTCTGACATGAAACATCCATTAACTGTTCTTCCTACCCTCAGGTAATTTCTTTCTGATGTCTTTAATTAGACTTTTAAAAATTGACTGATCTTATTGCATGACATTTTCTCCAAAATCCCTATGTGAATAGAATTTTATCAAATGCTTGAAGGTACTTCCTGTTTGAAGCTTAATCAATAAAACAAACAAGAAGAGATATTAGGGGAATGGAAATAAAATTAGACAAAATTACATAAACAATAATCAACGTGTTTCTTACAAGAGGATCTTAAGTTTAGGTATAAGAAATCCTTTTGCAAAAGTTATCAGATGATCATACGAGTCATTCATTTCAATGTGTGGGCTGAGATCTGGCGGGTGACTAAGCTGTTCCTTCTTTTTATGCACTTAGGTAATATTTTTTGGAATGTTCTCCTCAAGTGTTACCTATACTAGAAAAATTACTCAAAGCTATAGTGTATAGCTTCTAGTAATGAAGTAGCTGACAACTTGTATATAAACAAATATGGCAGAGTTGATGACTGTCAGCATCCTGATTGTATCGGATTATTCAACCCTCCCCCTTTTTTCTATGGATGTGAGTTTTTTGAAATTATGTAAAATTTGATTTGAGTTAAAAAATAAAATTTTAGAAAAAACAATTAGAAAAAAGTACAACAACAAGCAAGAAAATACTAAACTACAAAATAATATGCTACAATAAAATTATAAACTGCAATCCAGGCTTTTCTTTCAATGTTTTATGGATGTGCTGAGACTGTATAGTAGTGTCTCCTGCTGTTAACAGCTCTTGGGCTAATTATCAGGTGCTTAAAATCTCTAAAGATTTGGCCCAGAATTGCTAATTACCTCCTCTATAGCCCAGACTGAAGAGAGGCTGTAAATACAAG
Source organism: Phylloscopus collybita (assembly GCA_027886175.1). Taxonomy (NCBI): domain Eukaryota; kingdom Metazoa; phylum Chordata; class Aves; order Passeriformes; family Phylloscopidae; genus Phylloscopus; species Phylloscopus collybita. The sequence continues at coordinate 35,736,998 of JAJNNQ010000009.1, read as the reverse complement.
GTATGTGCCATGCACCTTTCAGGCATGCACTCCTCACTCATAAGAAGAATCACGTGAGGTTTTCTGAAATACCAGTTTTTGATTGCTTCAGGGTGTGGTTTTTTTAAAGAGGTTAAGATCAGGTCACATTCTCACCTCTGATTTCTCACATTTCAAGAGAAACCTGATGAACCCGACAGCAGTGATACCAGCTTTAAGTGAATATAATCTTCAAGAGAAATGCTTGACAGTCATGGAAACAGCACCCATGCTTATAAAAAGCAAAGCTGCCCATTGTGTTAAATGGTATCCATGTAATGTTTATGTGCTATTTAACATGAACACATTTAAATCCTAGAAAAACTAACCAAGAAAAGCTCCTCATTTATAATGGAAACTTCAGAAAGTGACTTCCCTAGCAAGTAGGCTGATACTTTGTTTGGAGATGACTGGGATTTTATAAGGCTACATTTCTGAATTTTAAAAAATGGATCACAAAGCACTGACTCATCTTTGAGAAAAAAGTATTTCTCAACAACCTACATTTTAGGGATGTATCTACAAACAGGTACTTCTGTGTGACCATATGTATAGTACAGGAGAAACACTGTCATGGTTTGAATTTCTGTGCCCAGTTTTATAATTTTTCCACCTACTTAAACTAACAACTTCTTTGTGTAATGAACAGAAACACATACCTTCAGTAAAGGTAGTTTTTCTAATACTGTTATTAAATAATCATGGCTCATGTAAAGCTCTGATAGATCTATTTTTTAATCTCCAGTGCTTTTTACAGAATGAATTATTCCTGTTAGCTCATCTTAACATAACAACATAAAACTTGGCCCATGTTGTTTAGAGCTCCATTAGTCATGGTGACTAAAACAATTATATCTATCTATTCTTAGTTCAGTCCCACACTATCTAACATCTCAAGGCCTAAAAAACTCCTAAGAGTATAGAGTGTTTGTACATGCAAGAGGTTCCAAAGATCCCTTGAAGGAAAGAATTGCATCAGTACAATTAGAAGCAAATTCTGGTGAGGGCATTTTGAAGATTTTCCTGGAAAGGATGTTGAACCTCTCACAGGATCACCTCTCCGTTAGAGTTGTGTGTAGTAGTAATACCCCAATAGTGGATGTGACCCCTTTTACCAACACAGAGCTAAAATCTGTTCCTGGCTGTGCTGTTTTCAGCTAGGATAACGTTGCTTTTCTTCATAGGAGTTGGTATGAGTCAAGGTTTTGAGTATGTGCTGTACACAGTATTGATAACACTGGGGTGTTACTGCTGAGCAGGGCACAGAGTCAAGGACTTTTTGCTTCTTACACTGTCCCACCAGTGAGGAGGCTGGAGGTGCACAAGGAGGTGGGAGGGGACACAGCTGGGACTGCTGACCCCCACTGACCAAAGTAATATTCCATAGCGTATGGTGTATTGGTCAGTATATAAAGCTGGGAGAGGAGAAGGACAGGGGGACATTTCCTGGGGATTGCTGAACACCTGGCTGCCCATCAGTGAGACATAGTGAATGAACTCCTTGCTGTTTTGTTTGTAAATGCAGCTTTTGCTTTACCCATCAAACTGTCCTTATCTCCACCCACAAATTTTCTTACTTTTACTCTTTCAATTCTCTCCCCACCCCATTCACTCTTAGGGGTGAGTGAATGAGCACCAGTGAGGGTCTTGTTTGCCTAACATTGACCTAACAGTTTAATTTTTGTTTGGAAAATTTTAATTTTAGAACTTGAAGTGCTGTTCAAAACAAGAACTGTTAGCCTTTGCTTGTCATGCATGTTTTAGGAAGCATGAGCTTAAGTGGTGAGGATATATATTTTATTAATCAGTAGCTGACTATTAAAATTTTCTTCAGACTGTAAAGATGTGAACTGCCAACACCCTTTTCACTTTACTAACTGTTTAACTTTTACTGTCTTTGTATTTTTAACATCTAATAATCCTAATGAATCTTCAAGATGTTACACGTAGATACCTCTATTTATTTCTTAGTGAATTTTTATGCATCTTATCAGTAAACTGAAACTATTCCTGATTGAGTTAATTTGATGCACTTAAAACATACTAGGAATAATAGTAAGCAGTACATAAAATCACAAACCTTAACAAGAATTAGGTGGCATTCTATAGCATATCTCATGTCTCATTTTTATCAACTGGCTCAACTTTTCTATTGCACTTTAACCTGATCTAAAAGGGCATTGCTCATAATTAGTGACACTGTTTTCTGTATAGCTTCACAGTCACTGAAATAAGATAATTTTTGCCTGAGATTCAGAGCCTATATTTTTCCAAAGACACAAGCCATTCAAATGCACAGAAGTGGGCCAAGAACTACAGTAGCTAAAGGGATCTTTCACTTATAGTACAAAATCTGGGGTTTTGCTAGAAAAGAGGAATGAAAGCTCTTATTGGTTTAGATGCCACACAATTCACAGTTGTGTGCTTATGAGAAAAAAAAAATAAACACAACAGTTTGACAAGAAAAGCTGAAAAACTATCTATTCATTGGTATCTTCTTTATTGACACTCTGCTATAATGTCTGCGTATATAAGCATTTTCTGAGAACTCCAAATTGAGTACATTCTATGTTGGTTCAATCATGGTTTCTGTCATAGTTTGAGTAGTAGTGAATAATATCATAGGTTTTATACAAGGAAAGTGCTAGTTTAGATTCTAAAGGATGTTAAATCCCTTATCATTTAGAAAGTAAAAACAGAGGTTTTGCTCCAGAGAAGCTGTGACTTGTCTAGTCATTACCTTGTTAGATGGATTTATTTGGTATTTGTACTTAGGTTGTGTTTAAATGTTCAATATTTGAAAAATTTAAAAATTACTTTGAATTTTTGGAGTATTATTTAGAAGATGTTAAATGTCAAGAAAGATGAAAACAACCATCAAAATAGGTGTTTGAAATGAGCAATATAAATTTACTATCAGCATTTAGGATTCTACTTGCTCAGAATTTGCTTATATGGAAAACTTCAATATTAACCAAGATAAATCATGTCAAAATAAATCTGTCATTCTCTGTCATGCTGTTTTCTTGTTTGAATTGTTGTTGCATGGTGTCAGTCATCAATGTGAAATCTGTGAAAATGTATGGATCACAAATATTCTATGAATACTAGTTATTCAGCTAGCAGGCATATTTCTTTGTAATTTAAATACAAAATTGTGTGTGACCAGTGGCACAATTCAGTGCATTGATCCATGCATAATGAAGAATACTGAAAATGTGGACTGAGTAACAAGCAGTAGCAGAGATTGAAACTGCAGCTAGTAAGTCAGAAAATATTTGAATGTTTCTTCCTAGTTTACAATGTTTTGAAGCAGAAATAAAATTTCTTTACATATATATAAACAAAGTCCCTAAGAAAGGACAGACACAAATGTCAGAAATTAAAGCACTGCCATTTTCAGATCCCCATGCAATCCTGGAAACTCTTTACATTAACAGTTTTTATATTTTTTTCTGTCCTTTTCCTACTCATGTTTTATTATTTAATGCATTTCTCATTTCAACAAATAGATGGCATCAAAACTCACATCAGACTTTCTTCAGAAAGCTATACAAAAATCTTTGAATGAATTTAAAATGGAAGGGAAGGGAGGGTAAGTGGAAATTACTAAGACCAATGTAAAAGCAAAGTACAAAAACACATTCATGAAAATTTAAAGAGAGTAAAGAGAGCAGCATTGCTTGTGACTATCTTAAATTTAGAGTTCTCTTTTGAAAGTTAAGCACTTAAAGAAGGGATCATTCTCTAATTCTGATCTAGCTAAACTGAAATAATTAATTACAACTGAACCACAGAAACCCCAGTGTTTTATTTTATTTGCTCTCTAGTCAAGCTCCCACAGAGCTTCTCTCTCTTATTTTGGTTTTTTTTCCTCTTAAGGGGAAATGACTAAAACCCTGACTTACATAAGTTTCTCTCTCTCCCTGATAGAATAAGAATAGAAAATGAACAAACAGCTGTTACAGCCATAAGAGTCTGGCCATATTAAGCCTAACAGGTGGCCTAAAGGTGGGATGTTTACGAAAGTTAGAGCATATCAGGGTATCAGTAGCAGGTCATAAAGGGATCAGACAAAGGCAGCAGGGTAATCAACATACCTATGCAGAATATAGTGGTAAGTCACATCTCCTTCCTACTATCAGAGATGCCTGAAGATTTTTTTTAACTTGTTATATATTTTTCATATATTTGTAGCCTTGTAGATTTTTTATACATAGCTGTATGGTTTTTAATACTTTTCCTGGCCTTTCTCACAGTAAGCTAATCCTTACTAACACAATTTTTAAATTCTGTTTACTCTTATTCCTAACAAAAGAATTTTTGACAAGGACATTTTGTTTTGTACCAGAACTTAAGAGACATAACAAGAAATGGGGCAAAGAAGACCCTGGACTAACTCTGAGGGACTGACACGAGGGTGAGTTATTGGAGCAACTGATCTGTTGGATGTACCTGCTAGACATATTAAGTAGCTAACCCCATAAAAAGTGAAGAAATCCTTTATCATGTGTGCATATAGCCATATCTGTGCACCTGAAAACTCACTAAAGAGTTGCTTTTTATGTATTTTTAATGCAATTTGGAAAGTTGAGGGGTTTTTAGAAAAGATTTTATGTTTTCTTATCCTTTGTCCTGCAAAGGTGGTACACCAGTGAGTGTCAAGTCACGGGTAGCTTTATAAGGGAGGATAAATCCATTTGCAAAGGGAAAAGACAAGATAGACATTGCCTTAGATTATACCCTGAGGATAAAGATTTAAAATGTTTTTTCAAAGTATTTGAAATGTTTTGACAATTTGCAATGCATTTTTAACATTTTTATTTTATGTTAGAATTTTTTAAAAACTCTATTATGTACTTTTTGTTTTATCTGAAATGTTCGTGCCAGTTATACTGATTTCTTCAACTTGAAATTTCTAAACAATATTTGAAAAAATTTCCTTGATCTATCTACAGCACAGTGCTCTACAATCAGTACTGTTGTGGTGTTTGTGGCTATTGTTTTCTGCTTGCATAGAGCAAAGCAACGACAAGCTTTAGATCCAGAGATTTTAATTTTGCCTGCTAACTAAAAATTTTTTAAACCCATTTTTTTTCTTTAGAATATATGTTACCTATAGACATTATAGTATAGACTAATGAAAAATTTTAACATAATTCATAGTTTAAATATAAACAGATTAGTTATGAATGAAACACTATTAAATTCATTTACTCTGGGAAGCTCCTGGAAAAATGGACAAACAAAAGCGCTTAGAAAGATGTAGGAAATATCCATGACTTTCTGGGTGAGTGGACAAAAATCAGTAGCAATTTAGCGAGAAAATGTATTACTTTCCAGGAGAGTAGCTATTTGGAGCAATATTTTTTTCAAGAAAGAAGTCTAGGAGTTGTTCAATGGGGAGAAGGAGCTTCTGCTGCCCAAAGAGAGGAGAAGCACAGAACAAAGGCAGGATACGAGGCATGAAACAGGATGTGATGGAAGCCAACAGGACAAGAAACAGAGATAGATCTTTGTTTTCCTTGGAGGCTGAGGTGGAAATTTAAAAGTGATTTGATTGAACACTATTTCTTTTTCCCTCACGCTGGTTTGTTTTGTTTTGTTTTTTCAATCTTCAAATTATATCCTGGCCTGTGTCAGGAATAATGTGGCCAGCAGGAGAGGGGCAGGGATTCTTCCCTGGCTGGTACTCAACACTGGTGAGGCCACACCTTGAGTGCTGTGTCCAGTTCTGGGCTCCTCAATTCAGGAAGGACATTGAGGTGCTGAAGCATGTCCAGAGAAAAGCAACCAAGCTTGTGAGGGGTCTGGAGCACAAGTGGTAGAAAGAGCAGCTGAGGGACCTGGGGTTGTTTAGCCCAGAGAAGAGGAGGTTCAGGGGAGACCTGGTCACTCCCTACAACTGCCTGAAAGGAATGGGTAGCCAGGTGGGGTCAGTGTCTTCCAGACAATCAATGACAGGATGAGAGGACACAGTCTTAATCTGTGCCAGAGGAGGTTTAAGCTGGATATTAGGAAGAAGTTCTTAACGTAGAGAGTGATTAGATACTGGAATGCACTGCCCAGGGAGGTAGTGGAATCCAGGAGGTGTTTAAAGAAAGACTGGATGTGGCACTCAGCATCATGCCCTAATTGACATGGTGGCTTTTGGCAGTAGTTTAGACTTGATGATCTCAGCGGCCTTTTCCAAACTCATTGATTCAGTGACTTTGTGATAAAAAGTATCTTAAGGTCTTCTTGTCTGGAACAAAATTTTATAAATCCCTTAAGATCTGGAAACCCAGGTCTGGGAAACAGTGTGATTTTTAATATCTTCAAATTTATATCTGTGGCAATACAGGACACTTCCCAGTATGCCGATTCTGAATCCTTAGGTAACAATGAGTAATTTATTGTTACAAAAAATGTACTATTAAATTTCTTATCTTTTCTATCATTGTACTTTGGGTCTTAATGAAATTTGAATTTGAATTACTTTCATCCAAATCTGGATCATTAATATTATTTGTGTGATGGCTTATGCTCCAGTTCTTTTTTTTTTTTTTTTTTTTTTTTTTTTTTTTTTTTTTTTTTTTTTGTCTAATGTTGTTTCTTCTGGTAGTAAAACATGGGTTTAGGTGGAGCTTGGCTTGTATCTGAATTCTGTCCCAATCTGTAATACAATAGTGTGTGAATGCTCTTCCATAGTTGCCCCAGCACAGACAATGTCTTACTTTACTCTTTCTGACATATTCAAATACTATTTTAGAATTTTTTTCTCTTTTTCTTCTTTTCTTAGCCTCACAAAGATAAGAAAAAAAGAAAAAAATCCAAACCAAACAAAAACAAACTAAAAAAAAGAAAAAACAAGAAAAAAAAAAAAAAAAGAGAAAAAAACTGCAAGAAAGTTACAATCCACTGCAGGATGAATAACTTGATGGTTAAAAACAGTGTCAAGGAGGAATACCAAAACATCTTTTGGGATGTTTTCTGTGCAGACCAGTATAAAATATTAAGTTTATGTTTAAAACAAAATTAAAACTGAAATACCTTGAGGCAATATATATCCAGCTCTATAGTGGAGTGCCCTACATTTCATTGTACTTAAAAAGTTCTAGGATATTCTATAATACTAAAGATATTAGGAGCAGTAGAGAGATTATTTATTAAAAAATCCGAACATAATTTAATAGTAACAAGAATTCGCCATGCTCCCCCTTCATCCCATCCCATCCCATCCCATCCCATCCCATCCCATCCCATCCCATCCCATCCCATCCCATCCCATCTCCATCCCCATCCCCATCCCCATCCCCATCCCCATCCCCATCCCTATCCCATCGCATCCCACCCACAGACGGGATGGAAGAGGGGCCAAGGCTGCCCCCACAGCAGCCGTGCTCCATCCCCTGGGGCATCCCAGGGCTCTCCCTGCCTGAGGAGCACAGGGCTGGGCTGTGTTCTCTGGCCTCTCCTGCAGCCCCTCAGCTTTGGCTGCGCTCGCTCTTTGCCAGATGCAGCCACAGACAGGACACAAGAGCAGGACCCTGCTCGTGGTCGCTTCTGCAGAACGCTGAAGGTACCTGCAGCCTTCCCCACCTGGGCTGGGCCTGCTGTCACTGCTCAGCTGAGCACCATGCTTGGAGCACTCCATGGAATATGCTGCTTTTGTGTGGCATATTGGCAAGATCATGAAAAACAGACAATGAAGGAAGCCTTATGGTTTAACTGGTGGGAAAGTTTGAGCCTTAAAGAGCAATGGATTGGTCAATCAATGGAAAGAGTGAAACTTGTGAAACTTGTGAAAGAGTAACAATACACAATTGAGCTGCTCTTGGCATGAAAGAGGTATCACAAGCTGTTGTGACAACATCTCAAGCACTAGCCAGGTGTGAGTTGACGTCTTAACTGGAAAAACTGCACTCCAGAGAAGGAGATACCAGGCCTGGTTTTGGGGTAGAGAGGTGAGAAGGACAAAGTGCATGCCCTTTTGATGCAGGGGATGCCCTGAAGGTGCAGGGCCTGACTGTTCCACCCACCTGAGCACCAAGCTCCATCTGCTTCACCTACTCATTGGCTTTTCACCAGTCAAAGGGTTGGTATGAAGTCTTTGTAATAGCAACTAATAAAAACTTGCTTTGCAATCACAAGTGCATTTCAGACTATGTAAATGTGAATCCTCTAGAACCTTTAACAACCCTGATTTTAGAAAAGCCAACTTGAGTGTGCTCTGAACTCAGCTGTCAGGGATTCCATGGCAAGCATCCACGGAGGGCAAAGGAGCTTGGAATGCTGGAAGTTTTCAAGAATAGCTGTTTTCCTGAAGGCACAGCAGTGCTCCATCCCTACACAGGTTCAGGAAGAGGGCAGAACCAGAGACCATCCAGGCTTGGCAGGGAGCTCTGGATGTGCCTAAGAGCAAACGAAGCAGCAGCAGCAGCACAGCAGCCGAGACTCAGAGGCGGGACCGTGTCAGTGCCCAGAGCGCTGTCCGGCACTGCTGGGATCCCGGATGTGGTTGTGGTCGCCACAAGCGAGGAATTGCAGCCCCTGCCTCAGACCCAGTCAGAAAGCCAACCAAGTGAGAGCAGAGGGAGGGCAGCCTTCCAGTCTCTCTTGGGCATGGCTGCAAAGCAGCCCCTGCTGCTGCTTCTTCCTGCACCTGTGCTTGGGGCATGCCGATGGCAGAGCCAGCCAGGCTGTGCTCTGTGTTCCAAAGCCTGTTGAGAGTGGGCATGAGAAGTGCTGCGTGCACACTGGAGAGTTTGCTATGTTTCTTCTGTCATTCTGATATCCAGGAAAAGTTGAAACATTTTATTTTAAAGGATTATAGCTTCATTCTGTTGCCCAAGCTGAAGTGATTTTGTTTTATGACTATCTCAATGCTTAACAAAGCCTGTTAAGATTTAGTCATTGCTACTTATATACAATGCTGTAGTTTATTTATTTTGTCCTTTCAGCAAGACTGATGTTTGTTAGCTTATTTTTAGCTAAAAACGGCATTCATTATGCTTTTCTATCCCTGTCCAAGGCAGTAATAGTTGGTGATGTATATAAAATATTTTGCTACAGTAAATATGAAGTTTTAAATTTAGCATTGCTTTCCATCAGATGCCATCTGCATGCAATATACATTCCCCATCCCCTTTCCCTATACTGGTTCATAGGACAAAGGTTCAGCTGATTTAAATAAATAACAGTACATTTTATTTTTAGCTCCTGCTATAGATTTTCCATATCAAGATGCCAGTGAACTGAAAGGACAGAGGTAAAAGCTCTATGGCAAGGGTGAAGTAATATTTTTCTCAGGGCAAGAACAACAATACAACCCTGCCTCACAATGCTAGGTGGATGGTTCAATTTACCTTTCAGTGTGTGGTTTCATTCTCTTTTCCACGTTAATAATTCTAAGAGACAACCTACTCAAACCTGTTAATTTTCAGCAGTTTTGCTAATGGGAAAATATTTGTCCATAACAAAAAAGGGATAGTGAAATGTGCTTCATTTCTAGCATACACATAAACATTTTTGTTTTAATCCAAATTTTTTAGGTAAAAACAGGACAGGGAGATGTCCTAGATCAAACAGTATTCGTTAACACTCTGAAGAATCAGTTTTAAAAAATGATGCATAATTCACTTGTTTTTGTTTAATTGAGTTCTTAAGTTGATATTACATTGCGATTTAAAATCCAACTACAAAAAATATATTGTATGTCTTGTGTTAGGCTGGAAAGGTCTTTGTATATGAGTGTACAGGACTGCATCATTTAAACAACTTTCACATTTAGAGGGACATGAAAAGCACAGATTATGTGGATATATGTTTCCTTCTTCCGCTAAGTTTGTATACCATATACAAGACTATTACGATCCAGGAGTTGTATTTCCTTCTTGGGCGATTTCATCCCTTCACAAAGGTGACCTCAGTGTCCCACAATAATTTGGTAGTTAGCACATTTGCCTTGAATATGAGTGAGACAAATTTAATACCTCCTTTTTCAGAAATGGATCCAAATCCACATCCCAGGTCTTTTGGGAGAGCGCCCAGAACACCTGTTCCCATACAGTGTTGCAGCACTGACCTGGAGAGGCAATGCAGAATCCTAGTTCTTGCAGGAGGCAATGAAGTACACATTAACTCTGTTAATGAATTACATGGTAACACATACTAAGTTTTGCTAGTAAAACATCATTAATTATCAGCATCTGATGTACAAAGGCCCATATCAAGCTGATTTTCACTGAGGAGGTGGAGAGCTGTGCATAGATGGGTGGTTTGGCTTTTTTCATTGCAAAGCTATATTTGATTATGATTTTTCAATTTTCTTTTAAAAATACTTAATTGTTTTCCCCTAAGAAATTGTGTCCATTTACATGAAGACAGCAGTACAATGTTGGGAAAATTGACCTTAATCTTTCTCTCAAGTACTATAATCCACAAGTCCCTGTTCTTTTATCTGGACTAGTTTTGTATATCCTGATAGCTTTCTTTCTGTTCTTACTATCCAAGCAGCATTTCTTTTAAGCTTCTATCTACTTTCAGTTTCCATTAGAGCTCCGAGAGTCATTCTTGCTCCCCTATCTCCTACAGATTGTCCTCAGGCCACCTCATCTGCTCCCATTTACAGATGATATCACTAAATACCACCCCTGAACTGACACCTTCTAGATCTTCACATCGCACTTCACCTTTTGCTGTCAGTCTGCTTTCTGTCACTGCTGTGCTGCTGCCAACTCAAATTCAGACTGGCAAACTCATGTTTATGCTCCAAAGCCCTGCATATCTCCAGTGAAATGTGATTTGAGTGGCAGATTACCTCTCCTCCATCCCTTTCGATGATAAACATACAGCCAGTACTGTAAGAGGAATAATAGTTTTCTCTTTCCTACAGAAGAACCTGCAAAATACATAATCAAGGTTCAGTTTTGCTACATGGGAAGTTTCAAGTTGAACAGTCAAGATGGAAAGACCCTTTGTCTGTGAAAAGCACTGCTGATTTTAGGATCCCTTAGTGGAAATCCAAGTGTTGTGCTATTGAGGAATTATTTCATGCAGGCACAGCTTTTCTGAGACCATTAATGCTTCTAGACAGATCATAGTTTTATTTCTTGGTCATTATATTCTTGCAAGGGAATGATGGCAGGGCCTGCCATTATCACCAGGTAGATAACGTCAGTTCTAATATCAAAGGCTAAACGATATTGCAAGCAGCAGTGAGGAAGATTGCTGCGTGTTGCATTTTTATTACAGATACTGTATCATTGTAATGTATACATGAGGGCTTCCTATGCCCTTCAATTGATCAAATTATGACATATGGGACTGTTGAAATAATTATGAGTTGAGAATACAAGTATAAAGATCCTCCAGAATTGACTGTATTTTTTTAATGCATAATTAAAATGTTCATGTCAGCAAATACCATTGATTGCACTTGATAGCGTGTTATGCTACTGTTCCATTGAACTGGCAGAGATACTAGCAAAAAATGGTTAGTTTTTTAATAGAAAGGGACTGGAAATATATTTCATGTTCTCACTTTGTCTCTTTACCTACAATTTGACTATGTACATATATTCTTTAAAGGTAAATATTGACACCCAGGACACTTCTGAAGAATGTATAAATATAAATAAAACAATTGTTTAAAACTTCTTTGGCTTTCTAAATGTGATCGGTCAATAGAAAAGTGAATCAGCTCACTGTACCTTGCATGCTGAATAATGTTCCTTGCAATAGTGCTTACATCTGGAAAGTCACTGGCCATCTATGCCTACATGATAAATCATAACAGATTTATTTTTTCTCTGTAGCCTTAGATGGTATAATGGTTCGGACACAATTCTGCTTTATTCAAAACAGTGTAGTATAAGACTGACTTTTTAAAAGCCATTCTTAATTCCTGTCATCCTTTATTGTAAACAGATCTAAGTTATTAAAAGGCTTAAATAAAGTCTTCTGATATAGCCTTCTGATGTTCCTTCTAGTTTCCTCACCATCTTTGTCTTCCTCAACATTGCTGCTCTGATTCTCTGAATCTGAAATTTTCTGTTTTTCTGCCTTGTTCTAGTGCTGCTCCCAGTAAAGTCAGCAATGGCCTAGTATTCATACACTCACTATCTAGAAATCATTAAAGCTCTATTAAAGATTTTTTTCTACATTGGTAAAGATATTAATATGCTCTGTATTTAGTAGGCAGATTTTCCTTCTGGGGAAGTGTAACTAGAGTTTAAGTGTAATTCCATATTTCCTTGAAATGGGCTTATTAACTATGAAAGCTGTTGTGGCTTAAAACTTGAAATAACTGAAGATTAACTACTTTTATCAAATTGGGAAGAAAATTTGCTGTGTTTCATTCAGTTTGGTTTGGTGTGGGGTTTTTTTGGGGGGGGATTGGGGTTTTTTGGTTGGATTTTTTGTGTGTGTGTGTTCCAAACTCTTGTTTTTCCTAAACATAAGGTAATCTAGCAAGAGTCATTGTCTTTCCAGTGCTTCATCCTGTTTTTCAATGCAGTCTGAGGTGAAAATGTCTTGTCTTCAAGTTTTGTTCAAGTGAGGGAAGGCAACAGAAGAAAAAATGAGCAGGAGAATGTGTTTCCAGTGATTACAGCAAAATCATCTTGTTATTCCCTATTCCCTTTGTTATTGAGATAAATGTGCTAATTCCAATCGTTGGCCTTCTGCCCCTGTTCTTTAGCTCTGGAAAAGTTCTCACCCACAAAGCACAGTATTGTCCTCCCCATGGGGTGCTGGTATACCAGACAATCAGCTGATTCAGTCTTGAATTACAAGCTGGAAGTGACATGACAATTTCAATACTATTTCACTCAAAGTTCAATGCTATTCAGCTCAACCCTTTTCAAAACACATCAGACTTTCTTCAAAAAGAATAAAGCAAATAGTATTCTTAGTTAGCTCTTCTTAACTCTGGAGAGGGGTCCTTTGTCATTAAGCCATGACACTCTGGCCTCTGATCTTTTCTGTTTGATTTAGGAACTATGTGTTATTTCCTGTATATCACATGAATACTGACTGTCCAAATAATAGAGTTTGAAAGTATTCAGTTGGCTTAAAAACCCCCATGGTTCCAAAAGTTGTACAATGTTTTTCAAGTGGATGTTTCTAGACTGTGCTTATGCTACAGTCTGGACAGAGTCCAGCTTCTAAAGGTACTTAGGCAAAATTTCTAAGACACTAAAAATATAGTCTTATTGTAATTTTCAGCATCAGTTAGATTCAGAATAAGTTTCTGTTACCTTAATGGTTCAGATCTAGTTCCTTTGTGCATGAGATTCGTATTTGACTGTACCTTAAGATCCTAAAAGGAAATTGAAATCATTAGTGGAAGGATATGGAACTCTACTCAATGATGCATTCATGATGCTTGTGACTAGGAAGTGCTTTTCAAACATTGCCTGCAAAAAACAATTACAGATACTAAAATTTAAATGTTTTCTAACATCATGGAACAAAAATATCTACAGAAACATTACATATTAATTTACATAAAATGAAAAAGAAAATGTTTTAAACCCAAACATTTAACAAACTAACTCAAAATAAATGCAGCATGAAGTCATGTGAAACAATAATGTAATGGTACAGCATAAAGTTGGTATATTTTTGAATTTAGTTTCTTTAGAGTTTTTTTAGTATACTGGAGCATGTCTTCAGAGATAGTGTAAGAATTTGAGTATAACTTTGGACACTTCTTTCTTTTCCATTTAACAACAAAGTGAAGTTTATATTTGCTATGGACAGACAATTCAGGTTAAATGCAAGTCTATATGTGAAGAGTCTTATAACATTTTGGGAAAATTAATTAATATACTCCATTGAGTTCTATCTAAACATTAACATTTGAATAGATCTTAAAGAAAACCTATTTCACAAGAACTGTATCTGTCATCAGCAAATTTGATATCATTAAGATTCAAGAAAAGTTTATTCTTGGGTGAAAGTTACTGATAACAGGGTTGTTCATTTATTGTAAGCATGCATTGCAATCAAACATGAAAGATAGAACTCTATTATTAGCACAAAATAAAAGGTAACTGGTTGAGTTATGAGAAATGGGTCACAGATGTTTTACATTCAGGTTGTGTTAGAAGTGGACCATTAGTATTACAGAGAGATAGACTTCTCTTCTAATTTGCTATATGAAAAATGTATCAAGACCCATCAGAAATCCTGACAGCAACAGCCAACAGCAGTGCCAAGGATATGACATTACAATGGGAGTGAGATTAGTTTAGGTCAGTAAAACGTTGAGATGTTCCCAAAAGTATCCTCTGCAATGAACAAACATGTATTTTAGCAAGAGAAACTACAACCAGGAAGAAAGGACCCATCACACTGTGTCTAAAAGATACGGAAATGCAGGAAAAACTTCAAGGGAGTTTTCCAGACCATTCTTGACTTAGTTCATAGAAATTCATAACGTGATGTATCCCAGAACTACATTTTATCTGACTTTATAAATTTATACAAAACAACATACATCTGATAGCTTACAACTGGACATTCCATATCCCTCTGAGTAAGTTCACAGTGCTGGGATGAGAACAGGTTTAATAACTGCTTTGTTTTACCCTTCTCCCAACTGCAAATGAATGCAAGATCAATGGTACCATTACTGGTCTTTTTTCTGCATCAAAGTATTTCTGACAATGTGCACAATGAGCGAAAGAGGATGATTTGACCTCTGTATTGTAGTGGGATGTGGCAATTAATTTTTATTGAAATTTCAATTAGCTTTTCCCTTCCCATAATGTTTTACCCAAATCCTCTTTTTAAGTTCTTACCGGGGTTACCAGAAAAGATCATCTAGGCATGACTGTGTTAAAAAGTAGAGTTAAAGAAAACAAATTATTTCTATTGTGTTCAAAATTGAGGTCACTTTAGGTTAACTGAATCAGATTCCTTGAAGAAATGAAGACTTTCCACATCATGAAGAATCATTCAGAGAATTCTAATTGAAAAAAGAAAGACACCAGCCTCTGATAAAAAGAATAAGATACCAAGATTAGTACAACTGAGCAAGAAAACCTGAAACAGATTTTACAGACTGTTGCCTTTATGACCCTTTATAAAAGAAGAATTGCCAAATGAAAAACAGTGGAGAAAACCCTGCAGATTACTTTACATTTAGCTGTCTAACATCCTGGACCAAGCAAAGAACAAAGGAATTAGGTCTTACATTTAGAATTCGTATGCATTGGAAATACTTCAATGCTAACAGAAATGTTAAAGAAAAAGCTACAGCAAAATAAAAAATGTTTCTCACAGAGAAAATTTTGAATTTCTTTTCTCAGTCTCAGTAACTATTTTGTTAAGTTTAATTTTTTTTTCCTTGAAAAACTTATTTTTGTTATGCATATCTTCCTGAAAAACATAGTAGTTAACTGAAATGTTATATTCTTAAAGAAAACTTAAACTGCTCTTTTCCCAATCTTTAGCCTGCATCATGCAGAACTCATTTTTTAATGAGTAATTAGGCTACTTTGAGGAAATGGATGTATGTTTAGTATAGGGAATCTGAATTTATTAGCCCTTTTGTAAGTGGTAAACCCATATTCTCACTTAAAAATAGCTTTACTCAATACTGTGTTCAAAAACATAACACTACTGTGGGGTCCTCTGTGGAAATGTATGTAATTTCAGAAACTTGGTCTTTGGGATGTGAATGCATTTAAGGAGAAGTTAATAAATTACATAGTAGTACCTTCCATAATGATGTAACTCATCCTTACCATTCTGGCTAAGACAACAATAAACCCATTTTCACAATGATAAAGCCAATATACCTCATAGGGCATTTAAGTCTGTCCAAGAAAGGAAGAATAGATTCACGTGTGCCTGTGTGTGTGCCTGTGTATATGCCTTTGTTGCAGGAAAGTGTTTACCAGCTATTTCAGTGGCATTGAGCTCCTCTCATGAAGTGCAAGGGAAAATAAGAAGAGAAGGCCTATTCCATACTGAAATGAGGCTTTGAGAAGAAAAAACAGGAAGAAATTAATTGTAGCTTAGGGTGTCATGCCTGCCCTCTGATTTGCAATAACCACAAACATTGTCTGGGATTCATGGTCAATGAAAATGAGGGCAAGTCCTCCAAGTGGGGGGCTCCTGCCACCCTTGTGAGTGAACACTGTGTATGTCTTGGGTTTCCAGCTGGGGACAACAGTGCTGCATGATGGATAAAATTGCTCTGTGGGATTTGAAACATAAATCTGCACCTCCAGAAAAGGCATTTTCCACAGTTCTTATAGGGGTATTGGGATGGCCTATAGGGGTATTGCAGAGAAGAAAAATGTCAACCTCCACTCCTAACCAAAGCCAGTTGCCATAGTAATAACACCTCATTTTTGTGTTAGTGGGGGTCAGACCCTGATTTAGTTCCCAGCTATCTCTTTTTCAGTGTCTCATGGAGGTACTATCTTAAATTTTGCAGACACACACCAGGTAATATGAGTCCATTTTTATTTTTTTAGTAATTTAAAAGAGAATAGTTCAAAGTACATCAGTGTTACCTCTGCACATCCCTACATGAGAAACTCAAAAGAATAAATAATTCCTGTAAAAAAAAATTGCACACATGCATTTTGTCATCTGTATTTACATATCTGAAAGTAATTAAAATCTGTGATTATCCAATGACAATAGGCCGATACAAACATAATGACAGCTTTCTTCTGTTCTGTATTGCTCCCCCATAATCAAAACGTTTGGCCATCCAAAAGAATCATTATTCAGGGAATTCTTCCAGGGAAAAAGAGTGTAATGCTGCTGATGGATCCTGCTTTTTCTACATGCAGCAGTGAATGGTACCATGACTGTCAGGTAAGCATCTCTTCAGGTATGCAGTTGGCATCAACCATGCTTTTTATCCCATTTAGCTATCAGGTTTAACTATTTCCTATGCTATCATTTATCATCTGTCCATGACTAAAATAGTTGGCTGCTCTGCTATCATATCACACTTTTACGGGTAAATCTTGACTACATTAATGACCTGATTCTTTAATTAGTCAATAAGTTATATTGGCTTACTGAACCTGCATAGGTGACTTTCTAAAAGTCATCAATCTTTGTTAGAATAAGGCTGCAGATTAAAATTAATTCTTACATTTACAAAAAGAAAAGTAATTTTTCTCACTCTCCTTTTCAAAACATTCTATTTTTTTTCAGATGCTTGGATATATTGATTTCTGTAGGAACAATGGGGTTTTTGAATGAAGCTGTAATTCATTAATATTCTCATGTTCTGTCATCCTTGTGATTTGATGGCTATGTACACATAGAAAATTATGAATATCATAGCTTATCATATTATATAATGTCCTTCTGATAATGGTGTTTTTGCAACAGCCCACTGTTTACAGGTTACACCTGTGACATTGGCACAGGAGAAAAAAGGCCTTAAAATGCCACCCACTGAGCTACATGGGAAACTCAGAATACTGTTATTGAGAGCAATAATAATCAATGCTACTTTTAGTATTCTAGTTTTCAAACACCATCAGGGAAAGTGGATTCCAGAAACCCTAAGTAGATAACACATCTGATTTCCTTGCTGTTAGTCTGAAACTCTTGGAGAGCAGCACCTGCAGCAGTTCCTGAATCTAATTCATAGTCATAAAGTACATACGCTGCCTACCCTGTTTTACGGAATTTCACCTCAAGATACTTCCCTTTGATGTCTTTACAAAAGAATAAAAGGGAATTGATGTAGCTATAAGTAAATTCAATTTTTACAGAAGTGTCCTAAAATGCTTTAAAGTGAGTATGCATCTGTTTCTGGATCCTTGTTAAAATTAAACAAATAAACATTTGGGACCTTTATCTGCCAAACTGGTGCCAAATTAATTCCTTGGATCTTAAAAGAGTGATCCATTCATCTCTGGATTGTTAGCACCAGCTGAGTATCCTCCCTGCTGACCAGCTGTCCTGATAACTACTGATAACCTCAGATGACTTTCAGCTGTCAGGAGTCAGGTAATTCTTAGCACTGTTAGAGAAACCATAAAACATTTGAGAAGTTACACAGCCTCTTTCAGTTGCTCACTGGTTAAATTGTCTTTTTCTTACTGAAATTATTTTGTGTTTGAATTTAGTTAGGTTCATGTGCCAATATAAATAGGGATTTAAAAAGAGATAATTTCCTTTAACCTTCTGCCTTTTTAGTGGTATAGGACTGGGGGATTTGAAAGGACAGGCGTTTTTTGTGCCTAGTAGGATGTTGTTATGCTTCTTTAAATCTTTTTTTTTGTTTGTGGGGTTGTGGTTTTTTTTGTTGTTTGGGGTTTTTTTTGTTGTTTTTTACTATTTCAAGTTCAGGGTTTTGAGTTACTAGTTCATTAATAAATGTCTTAACAGTAAGGTTTTTTTTTTATTTTACTTTAAAGAAAATGAAAAATAGATCAGTAACTAAAAAGCGTTCTAAAGCTAGCAGGACTGCCTTTGTGGCTTGGAGAAGAAACCAGAGTAAAATGCTTGTGAGAATTTGGACTGCACCCACAAAATGGTTGAGAAAGGCAAGAAATAGAAACAAGACGGCTCCACTGCTTGTTTAATATATGTTTGTGTACTTGTAGTCTTGTTGCTGTGGGGTTTTTTTCTTTGCTTTTGCATCATCTTATGTTGATTTAGTGAGTTCTTGTGTATTTTTTTTTTAATTTTCATTGTCTAAAAACCCACTGCTTTTTGGAATGCTTTCATAGGGCCTGCTAGCCATTCGGTTTTGTTGCTACAGGCATCCGAAGAAGTGGAAAAAAGTATTTACTTGATAAGCATTGGTTTTAGGGATTACTTTTCTAGTCTGCATTAAAATAAACACAAATTTTGAGTTTAGTGTTTCCCTTGAAGGATGGGAATGGATTTTAGTGGGGAAGCTTGTAGTGCAATTTGGTGGAGTAGTGACTGAGGTTTTTAAGAGTGCTTCTGCTGCCTATGGATTTAATTGCTATGTTGAATGTGTTCCTCTTGCTGATTGTTCTTGAATATAGACTTTGTTCCTATCCTCTATGTGTTTTGCCCTGATAATTGACCTTCCACCTATTTGTTGACTTTGCATCACTTCATTTTCTTGCTGGAGGTGTAATGTTAGATAATGTAGTTATGTTTTTGGTTTTTTTTTTCTAGTGACCATGCTATCAGATTAGTTTCTCATGACAAGCAAAAATAATTCATTTCAGACTGGGCATAGACATATTTGTTTTCAGGGTTTTGGGTTTTTAAAATTGATTTTCTAGGTCTTTTATGCACCTGAAACTGTGAGGAGAAGTAATACACAATGATATAGAAAAATCATGCTGTTCCAGGTAAAATGTTTCAAAATCAGAAAATGTTGCTGTTGGCATTGTTTTATGGTACAAATAATTGGTGTACTAGAGAATTATAATCCCCAGATATATTCTGTATATTAATTAAGAGAGGTTTCTTTTTTTCTGAGTGATACAACCCAACAAAATGAACCCAGAAGTGTTCGTGCTTCATTTGAGAACTGGACAAAACATTTTTTACTTTTATTCTGAGCAATCAGAAAGTCAAATACCTGTAACACCTAGAGTTGCTTTGACCTATGCATATTTTAACTTGTTTCAAATCAGTATATTGGGGTTTTTTGGTATGTGCATATCCTCTAATTCCAAGATGATAAAAACACTGCTGTACTTGGAAAAGAATCTACTTTTAGCAGGTGGTAGTTCCTGGATTTCAATAAATGATGATGATGCAATTATAATAGCAGATGTTGAGTATACTTACTTGCACTGGAAATTTTAAGAAACAATTTTGCTTGGACTATCAGTATGACCTATAGTAATAGCATAGGTATTATGTATTAAAGGTACACATGCTATTTTGTTTGCTTGTTTTTCTTTTGTGCTAACAAGTTAAGAGGTTTTTTTCCTAAAAGGAATAACAACTTAAGATAGTAACAATTCAAAATATTTCATGTGCACTGATTAGTTCTGCTTTTATTTTTGTCATGTTTTCATAAAGAGAAGTGCTTCAATGCTGCATTCATATGGATGAAAACTTAATGCAGTGTGCACTGCAGGCAGAGGAATACAACTGCAGAGAGTTTGGAATCAACTTCTTCTCTCATCTCTGACACTCCATATTGCTCTTTTAGACTAATGTTGATAATTTTAAGGCAACCAGCAGTGATCTGTGAAGCAGAAATGGTGGGGAAAACAAAAGAAAAAGCATTGAATCTTGTTTTCAGAATACGAGTGAACTCTGAATGGCCAGGAATACGGGAATGCTGTGCAAGATGCTTATGTTATAGTATACACGAGCCAAAAACTTCCATAAGGAAAGCAGTAATATTATTCCACAATCTGCTTCTTTTAAATTATCCAGGAATGAGAAGCACCTTTTTTTCTCCCCTCTTTCTTTTGTCCCTGGTTTTTAATTTTTTTTTAATCTCTCTAAACAAGAATAGGCTCAAAGTGGTACAACTGACAAGAATCTGCTAAAACTGACTTTTGCCAGTTTTGTAGAAGGGCGTTTAACACTGTCTTAATACTAAGTAAAGGCTGTTGAACAAGAGCATGTCCTTTATATGTCTGGGAGGAATGGCATAGGTGAACATTTGAAACTGTGGTTTTCCCTGCTGTTGTAGTTTCACTAGAATCAGGACTTGTGCTGGAAATTATGGGATTTAAAGTCCGAACTTCATTCTCCCATAG
This sequence comes from Phylloscopus collybita, assembly GCA_027886175.1. NCBI lineage: Eukaryota > Metazoa > Chordata > Aves > Passeriformes > Phylloscopidae > Phylloscopus > Phylloscopus collybita. The sequence continues at coordinate 35,716,302 of JAJNNQ010000009.1, read as the reverse complement.
TAGTTCTCTGAACAAGAAGTTTTCTTGTGACAGTGATCTCTCATTCAATAACAGAAATCTGTTTCGATGAGAACATGGTATCCAAGCTGCAATATGAAATGGAATTGCTTTTATAGAACATAAAATTTCATTAATGAACTTGGACACATGTCTGTATATGGTCAGTTGGTCTGCAAAGGCTCTTGGAACAGAGCATTACTAGGGATGTGAAAAGGGTAATAGATGTAGCTAGGCATAAAGGCACTGAGTGTAAGAGGACTATGAAAATTTAACACCCATTAGCTTGAATCACTTGCCAGGTTTGCGGGCCTGTGCTTGAAAATACTCATTGAGACCCCCTACCCTTCAGGAAATTGGGTGAGTCAGAATATGGCTTCAATTCTCATGGCTGGGTTTCCTGGCATGCATGAAAGAAGACGGTAGGGATGTACATGGGAGCATGCTAAACCTGGTTTTGCAAACAATTTACAGTTGCTTCTTGGTCAGAACCCAGTAGAATGATTCTAAGTTTGTAAAATTTATTTTCAGAAGAGAAGGGGTGGAAAGCAAATGCATTTCTCCCAAGAGTGTGCCTTACACCCCCCAAATCAATATTGTCTGGTATATCTCTGTGGTTGTTCTATGGTAGAAGTTTGTGAAACTGGGAGAGAGGAGACACATGACACAACACATCACACCACAAAATAACAAATGAAACAGCAAAACACAAACCCCAACTTGCTAGTAGTAACTAGCTGAAAATTTTAGTATGAAAAACCAGGGTGTTTAAAGAACACTAGTAATTCAAGGTTTGTATCTGGTAATTAAACTGGACAGCAAACCTCTGCTGAAGGCTAGGAAAGAGATAGTGACTCTTGGCCTGTTGCCAGGGACTCTTTTGGATTGATACTAACTTCTGTTTGAAATGGTAGAGAATGATAAAATGTTGGCTATTTCTGATTTTGTAAAGTAATTTTTCAGTCTATGAAAGCAAAACTCTTATTTAGCCAAGAAACTGTATGTATTACTTGCATACTGAATTCCTTGTATTGGTATTTCTGTCAAGTGCCAGCCACTGTGCATGTTAATGTAATTTGTTTATAACGTTCATGATTCACTCTGTGATCATTCACAAGGAAAGTGTTCTATAAACATTAAAGATGACCTATGACTAGGGCAATTTATCTTATGCTGCCTGCAGACTTCCCTGCAGTGTAGGAATGGGATTAGGTCTCATTTAGCCCTTGTTTATCCACTTCTCACAACTTGCAGTACAATAAGAAACACTGTAAGGTGATGTTTTCACAACTCTTTTATGTTACTGCTTACTATATTTTCCCCTTATATACAGACATAGCTGTCCATAAAGGTAAGGTATTGTACTTTATTCTGCATTCTTGTTAGAAAGAAGATGAGGACAACATATCTAGATGATGTACAGACTGTTACTATTCACATAAGAAGGCTGAATATATCTTGGTAGTAGTGGAGAAGGGGCTCAGAGGTACCTGATGCTTTAAATTTGTGGTTTGATTGTTATTTTGTTTAGTAAGGCTGAGTCACTAGAAAGGTAAGTTGTTGTTTTATAAGTATATTGGCTCCAGGGAACAGAAGAGATAAATTTCTGTGCTGGTTTTAATACCAGCCAGAAATTAAACTCCAAATAAGATCTCACAATTCTAGAGTGGCAGCCAGTTTTTCCTCCCAAAACCACCCATTCCTGATGATAGCATGCATGGTGTAGAAGAACCTGGCCATGCCCACACAGTGCTCAGCTGCACACTTTCTCTCAACCGAGACAACTTCCAAATCTTGATTAATTCTGTTTTGTGGGTTTTTTTTGTTTTGGGTTTTTTGGGGGGTTTTTTTTTTGGTGTGGTGGTGGGGGTTTTTTTTGTGTGTGTGTTTGTTTGTTTGTTTTGTTGTTGTTGTTGTTGCCTTTTTTTTTTTTTTTCCCCTAATGGCTCATTGTAAGAATGTCGGGAAGAAAAAGAAAAGGAGATGGGGTACAGCGTGATCTTGAAATACTTCGAAAAGACTAACGTTGCCACGCTTCGTGCCTACCATGTTTTGGTTTTGGGAAATTCTGTTCTCAGGCACTCTTCTGGTACTCAAGGTCACATATTGTAAACTACCTTGTTTTGTACAATTTTCCCAGAGGAGGGATTTTCACGTGGTTGTCTCTGGAACTGACCAATGATTCCCAAAGGTCCCACCTCTAAGGTGGGCACATCTGTAAAAGCATAAAAGAAGCCCGAGAAATAAACCGGTGGCTCCTCTTGGATGAGGAGTCCACGGAGCCTTCTAATCACTCCCTGCCTCCATTTATTGTGTCCAACAGCGACAGACTAAGACTCTTTCAGAAGAGAGGAGGCAATTGTCCATAGTATTTTCCTGCCAAGATTATCTTTGCTCTGAACATTTCCATATAGCGATAAGGATAGCCTAATTTGTATATTCCAGCACCCTCTGGATATTACTTTTTTCTGAGTTTATTACTATGCCAAGACACATCTTTGATTTAAATATATGAATAGATTCTAAAATAAGCTTAGCTTTGTATTTTTATTATACTTGCCAAATTGTTTTGGTTTATATATTCAAGGTGCCTTTATTAGCCTGATCTTGTGGTGGATGTGATGTTCTAAGATTAAAAACATGACTCCTCTTCATAAACTGAATTCTTTAGAGCCTCACAATGTTACTTTTGTGGAACAAAGTACAGATTATAATCTGAACCACAGTGATTCTAAGGTATCTGCTTATATCTTGAAGTTTGCTTTCTTTTCCTGACCTAGAAGAACTCCCTTGCGCTGTGGAGGTCATATACATACTTCTTTCAGCCTTCTTTGTTCAGAAACCTATCATTGCAATTCACCTGCTCTTGTCCTAGCCCTCTTAAACAAAACTGCAACTGCTCTCTGTTGGTTTGGAGAGGCTAAAAAAAGTAATTGTGAAACAATTTGACTTCAAGCATAATTCCTCCCTATTCTAATAGTTATTTCATGAACAGTGGCTTATGAAACAAAATAGTTTTAAACCAATGGAATTTCAAAAGTCTATTTTCTTTGTGTCTGTGATTTCCTTTGTTATTTGTCATGATTGTACTGTTTAGTCTCAGTGTTTGGCCTAATTTATGTGGCAGTCATGATTATATTGCTCTTTGCTCACCACTCAGTTGCTGATTCTCCTGAGTAACCTTGTGTCTTGGTCTGCCAGGGAAAGCTGGAGTTTCCCTTGGAATGGAAAATGTAAACCCCCTCCCTCCAAATTATTATAATTTTGCAGTTAAGGGGCTATCAGGCAAAAATTTGGGAATAGGATATATAATATCCTACTATATTGTATTGTATTGATTTATAAAAAATAACAGTTCTTTACTAGGAATATTAAAAATACGAATGTAGTAGTACAAAACAAACCAAGCAAACAAAAAATCCATTCTAGAAGCACTGACAGAATCCAAAATATGACCTGACACCCTGTTGGTCAGAGTGTTGGGAGCAGTCTAACTGAGTCCTGGAGTGGCAGATGTGGTTCTGTTGGAGTAGAGATGATCCTGTAGGAAGGGTCCAGTGATGGTGAGATGGGTCTGGTCTTCCTCTGGGAATCCAGTGGAAAACCAGATTACCTGGTGTTCCTGAGTCTCGGTTTTTATCTAGGTAGGAAGGGTTGGCTCTCCCCTCTGGGTGGAGCATCTCGCAATGGGATGATGGAATGTTTTCAGTCATCTGGTGAGCCTTAATGGCCCATTACCAGAAGATATCCCCCAGAGGAAGGACAGGTTGTGGACGAGGTAAAGAAACATTTCTCCAACTGGTTTTAACAGCTGGCCCATTAACAAAAGGCACCTGCCTCTTCCCACCAGAGTTATGGGGAATGGGTTATACAAGAGATAAAGAAAAACACTTCCCCAACAAGTTTCAACAGATAGCAAATAGAACACACACTTTTGGTTACATATTGCAACCCAAGACACCTTAAAGAAATGGTCAATAGCTGTTCAGTCTGTGCTTCTGTTACAGGAAGGTGTTGAAGTGGTATTCAGGAGGAGTTATTTTCAGTAACATGGATAAAATGGAGTTGGTGGGCTGCCCTGCCTCATGAATCTGTAGGAATTACAGATGCTATGCAGTGGGTAACATGATAAATAGGGTATGTATACAGAGCAAAGGAATGAATTCTAACATTCCAATCTATTTTTTATTCTAAAGAAAATTAGAATATGGGAAACTCAATTCTGAACCAATCATTGCAATACCTCCTGTTTCTCACTTTTAGAACAACCCTGTAATCACCAGTTTTTGAACAGAATAACCTCTTTTGATTTGCCTGTGACATCATTGTCATTTTTCAGTGGAAATGTTATGGCTCCAGGTAAAGAATAAGCTTCTAATCAAAAGAACTTGTTTCCATGCTAATATCCAACAGAACAAAAGTAAGAGCTTCAAAAATAAGAAATACTGAAATGCTTCTCATAGCAAATTTTGTTGAAAATTAAATAACTGCCTAGAGAGCCTCAGTGCGAGTTTTAACAAAAGGATTAATGTTCTTGATCAGCACATAGGAATGTACTTACAGTGAGTCCTACAGAAATGCTTATGTTTGCACTTGTAGCAATAGGACTTTTACTGCACATTTCAATATTTTGAAGTACCCCTCAAACCCAGCCTCTGAGCCTTGATCTTTGTTGTTGACTGCTATTACATGGTTTTGTCTTTCCCCCACTTCCTTCCTACTCTTATCCTTTAGAGGAAATGAAAATGGATGAAATGGTGCCTATCATTTTATGAAGTTGGACCTGAAAGTAACTGCGTTATTTTATTATGGAGGAGAGGAGCATTCCTAATGCTAAAGTAAATGCACTTCTGGAAGCCTCTTACCCACTTAACAGTTATCCAAATTATTTTTTGGGGTGATCATGGCTCTGTCCTCTCTGTAAATATCTTGGGCGCACAGAAATAATGAAGGGAATCACGAATAGAATGAGCAAAGTTATAAATAAATTGTAGGCCAACTTTTTTAAGAAACACAGAAGTCAAACATCAAATAGTTTGTCTTCAAAGTTTATATTTACAGAGGTGTGCCTAATTCAGAAACAAAATTCGGAAAAACTTTTGGGCTTTATTGTTTGTTTGGGTTTTTTTCTAAATCTGTTTCCTTGAGGAAAAATTACTTTAAAACAGCAAAAATTAAGATTTTGGCAAAGAATTCCATAGAATCATTTAGATTAAAAAAATATCTCTAGGATCATATTCCAACTTAAAAGCAGAAAGAATCTGAAATTCGGGTCAGCCAGAGGAGGTAATGAGGTTTAAAATTTTGAGACTTTGCAAAAATCAGAATTGGAGGTTGTCTTAAAAGAATGTTGTGTGGTACATTTTTGTGAGCCTTACATTTTAAGCAAAATACTGATGGTTTTCTGATGGAGGAAAATGCATTTAGGTACCTGACCACACTGCAATGTATACCTTTAGAGGAGTGACATACATCAACACGTGAGCAGATAGGAAGAGGAACACTGTGCATACTGCTCAGGGTACATTACTTTTCTCAAGAAAGTTTTGGTGTTGAAAGAAACTGCTGTGTCTGGCAAAACTTGAGCTGTCACTTTTTCCTCTATGTTGGAGAAGTTGTGTGTACCCTTTCTGTAATTTCTCTTTTGCGCCAGAATTTTAACACAAATTCTTCTTGAAGAAAAGCAGAAGTCTTTCTCTGTTATTTCTGTAGAAAGGCATTATCTCCTAATAACTGCTCTCTGCATCTCTTGATGGAATCTTCCCCATACCAGCAGGAGGTTACAAGGACCTTGGGATATTATTAGCATGTATCTTTCCACTACTGTGCTCCAGAAAGTGTTGTGACACCATGTAATGAATATATTTTCAAGCTGTCAGTATTCAGTTAATGTTCCCATTTAGCACTCCCTATACCTGAGGACTGTGTGATAATTTATTTTAACATATCTCAATTTACTTTTACTCAGTTAAGGAAAAAACCCACAACTATTGGGTTGAAATTGCTACACGTTTTGTAGAGTTTGCTCTTATTGCAGTTACATCGGTCATTGGTGGTAACCAGTTTATTTTTGGAGGAAAAAATAGATCAGGGGAAAAAATCTACACAAGAATCTCAGAGGACCTTGGTGTGCAAGGACAGAAAGATTACTCAAAGCAAACACATCTGACACTGGAGGTGCCTGCTTTTCAATGCCACAGTTTAAGTTCCCTTCCCTGTACTTTCAGCTCTGTGTTGCCCTCAGAGTCCTTTAGCTCAGGACTTACTAAAGCATATTCTCAGCTGAGGTAAAAGTGGACATGACTAACAGTTTAGGTGAAGAATAGACTGTGTTTTCTCCCCTTTATTTGTGAAAATGTGGGCGTGTTTGTGTGTGTAATTCATTGCTTGGAGGCAGTTCTAGCAGCTCTGTTGGCAGGCTAGTTTTGAATGAGGTTCTCCTCCCACCTCTTACCAGGATCGCAGACCAGAAATCAAGGGTCTCTGATTAGATAAAACTCACTCTGCTGTGACTGGTGCTGTCAGCGGAAACTCTCTAAAAATCTTTTAGACATTCTATGGTCTTGTGAGAGATGGGCTTATAAGGATTACTATTTCTGGAAGCCAGCAGATGTTCACTCCCATTAATGATGCCTGAGGCAGAAGTGGAAACAACCACTGTAATGTGCCCACTCTGTGTCTGCCACTTGGAAGTACTGTGTTACCACTGAGATTGAAATTTTTTACAGCATCAGCTGCCTAAATGAAATACAAGAGTGAAGGAAAGAAGCATAGTCAATTTAAGTATAAATGGACCAAATATAAAAAGACAGACTTCCCTACTCTGTTCTGTGAAGATAAAATATCATCTTGGCCATCATTTCAGCAGTGATCTATTTCTATCCTGGGTCCATCACAAAGACCCCAGTCCTGCTAACTGGAAGCGGGGTATGGAGAGTGATGCGTGGTTGGGCTATTCTTCTTTCTGTGGACCAGTGCACTTTGGTTCTTTCCAAACTCCTATTGTTATATGTGTGTGTATATATATATGCTACAGAAATATATAACGGTCAATTGTCATTAAATGTGATTGCAGAAGTGCACGTGTAGCAAATGCATGACTCGTCACCTTGTTCAATGGGCTACTGCATGATTTTTTCTTGTTCATTAAAATGAATGAGGCTGCTTTTGCTTTTCTCCTACTTTGGGTCTTTTAGAAGGAGGCTCTTGGCTGTGAGTACTAAGATGGGGAAATTCCCAATGTGTGGATTTGAGCATGCAGAAGGGGGATAGAGCAAACACGCAACCACAGGAGCAGTGCGGACAGAGAAACAGATTTCTGGGCAGACCAAGTGCTAAACTTCGACAGAACAGAAGAAATTAAACCTTTATAAGGATTCAAGAGGACTAAGGATTCAACCATGAGAGCCACTGAAAGTATCAACACTAGGAAACAGAACTGGAAGAAAGGATCCTAGGCAGTACTGGACAGAGAGGACATTTTTATGTGCTTTATCAATGAGTTCTAATCTTTGCTGTTTAGAGGCCTCTTGTTTCACTTTCCCTGAGACATGAGTCATTTTTAGAGAATGACTAAGAACACCTAAGGCAGTTTAAACTCCTGTTAAGGAAAATATGGTACAATTCTAACTCCAAGTCATACTTGCTGAGGGAAGATTGAGAATTACTAGAAATAGGAAGGTATGATCAGGAATTACCATGTTAGTAAAAAAAAATTGCTATTTACTAGATAAAATCTGTAAATAATTTCATATACTCAGACTTTACAGTAACCATTTAATAGTTCACCTTTCTGAGCTTTGAAAAACAACATCTAACTTTAAAAAAGTCTCTTGAACTGGTTAAAATCAAAAAGGTGATCTGCACAAATTCAGTGATGTTATTTGGTTTTATTCTTTCAATATTAACATATACATTCAGGACATCTCTGTCTGACACTCATAAATGTTGCTAGCTCATCTTACTCTTCCACAGGACAGCATCATTTTAAAATTCCTTATTTTGTACCTCATAGTCAAGCTAATAATATAAACAATTTAATTCAAATGCCAGTTAAACAATAACTTTATTTTGTCCTTGCATTGTATATTCTCAACATTTCAAACTTATTTACTATGATGTTTCCAAACACGACTTCTTATTCTTTTCTGATGACATTTGAATTATTGAAAGATTGCATCTTGACTGCAAAACTCACAGAATGTCTGAAAGAATCTAAATCTATTCCAGGCAGTATAAATAATTCATACTCAATTCTCATCTCAGCTGTGGGAATGCTGCTGCTTATTTACACCACACTTCAATAGGAAAAAAAGCAATCCCTCCTGTTTTATTAATATTTCTCTGCTATTAGATAAAGCTAGTCATATGTTCTGTAAAAGTTACTTAAATCTATTTACTGTGATTATATGTAAATTATCTTTATTTTTCTATGATAGTTACTTTGTTCTTCATTTATGAACTTAAATTAACAAATTTGGTTTTTGTTGTTGGTGGGTTTTTTTTGTTTGTTTGTTTTGTTTTAAATATGATTTACAGGTTCAAGTAAATCAGTGTTTTCCTGTAAGGGATGCCCCCCATTCCCCTTTCAAAATGAGAGATTGAGAAGTATGTGGGAGGCAAGAGTTCAAGCTCCCCCAGGCTTTGACTCCTGTCTGCCTGCCTGATGACAGTGAATGTATCTGTGTTAACACGCAAAGTCTTGCCATTACTATTCATTCCACCATAGAACGAAAATAATGTTTTTGAATGTTTCTGTGAATCAAAATTGGCCAAACACTTATCAGCTGAGTCTTAGATTTAATTTATTTTTTTTTCTTTGCATGACTCCCTTCTTCAGAAATGACCAGAAATTCCAGCCCATCTTGCCAGTGCCCTACAATAACTTGCTGCTTGATTAGCTTCGACAAAGTGCTTTGATATTGCAGCTAAGAAATGTGACTTGCTAGATCCCCTTCAGTAAAAATGTGTTTGGATAGGCTCTGACTATTGTCTGCTTCCATCTGAAGAAATAAAGGGGACACTGAGGAAGAAATGCTTAATATGCACTCATCCATGCTTCATTTTCTACATTATTGATGTAGAAATTCTTGAGGGAAATGCTATGTGTAAGCTTCTCACTTTAGGGGCATCTAAATTTCCTTCGGACTTCAGATGGGGCATCTCTAAGTGCAAATGTAAATATTAACTGTTAAATTTAGCACAGCCCTCATAGATGTTATTTTGCACTAATGCGTGATATTTTTGTAAGGTAAGTTAGAGGACTGATACTGGAAGAAAAGGTGCTGCTGTTACCATTATGCTATGTTGACATTTATAAACCTTTTCAGTTACAGAAATTTATAAATCCATAGTTATAGTTCTGTTCTCTGCACCAGACAAGCTATTTCCCTCTTGTAGCTGTAAATCCAGATGAATCCTATCAATTAGGGGAATAAGCCACAATGAGGGTAGGACTATCCTTCTTTGCTTAGAATAGGAGTAGAAAGTGTTTCAGAGAAAATGATTTCATTTGATAGTGGAAATTACATAACTCCCCTTCCAAGGACGTAATGTTCCCTTTCAAGGAGCTTTCTCTAATGATTGGTATACATACCTTAACTCACATCTATAGATGTTTTCTTTATACAACCTCTAAATTTTTTTTGAGTGTCCTGATTCTTGGAACTTCTCTCAGTATGTGTCCCACCACAGTGTTTTACAGGTTAATTGAGGTCTGTGAAAGAGTTCCTTCAGCATTCTGCATTCACTTTTTGATGGCATTGAGTGGGTGCAGTAGTTTTATCAGAATCACATCTGTTTTCTCCATTTCCAGTTTACTTAAGTTAAATACAAAGCATTCTGATAAAATGCATCCTTTTTTTTTTTATCCTCTGATTTACACCTAGAGAGCCCTATAGATATTTTTCCTACTGACAAACAGGATTATTTTCCTGACTAGGGAAGATTAATGCAACAAATAAACTTCTAAATTAATTGATTTAATAATTAAGTTACAAGGGTGGCATTAGACATCACTCTTTCGAAATGCCTGGAGTGAAAACAAAGTGGTATTGAGTTTTTCAAAAGACTTCTCACACCATGCTTTAAGGTATGTTTTTCTGGGCATAAATTACACTCATGGAATGTTCCATACCTTCCCTCTGGTCTCCAGGGCCTGGGATTCCTGAAAGATGATTTTACTAGTAGGGATAGGTCAATAAGGCTTTGAGTATATCAGTCTTTTCAATACCCCTCCTTTGGCTGCTTATGTATTTCAAGAATACTTTCTAATTGCCCTTTGCATTTCTTCCCAGCATTGACTCCAGATCAGACCGGGATTGCCTAACCCTATCTGTGATCCATCCATCAAAATAACTCTATACTTCTAGAGTATACATTTTATTAATGTGTACTTAAAAGATAGGAAAACCATGTGAGGCATTTAAAAAGCATATTTAAGAATAAATCTTGGACATAGGTATCTGTGTTCTGCTTATGCTTGCCAGTAGAAGATATTATTTGCCATCTTCTGAAAAACTACCAACATGAACTAAATTTACTTGGTGAAAAATCTACTGTTAGCCATGTGAATTCAGTTACCCTGTGCATTTCTGTGGGGTGCTTGACTAACCATCGTATAACAGCACACAGTGTGTGTCCTATTATTTATCTGTTGGAAAATAAATGTTGAAAAGTTGTGATGGAGGTTCTTCCCTAATGCAGGTTACTACTCATATTACTCTTCAAAAAGCCTTCAGAGTCATAGAACAGCTTGGAATAGAAAGAACCTTTACGATCATCTAGTTTCAACCCTTTGCCATGGCAGGGACACCTCCTGCTAGACCTGCTGCAACCTCAGACTATTTAGTGATTACCCATCTCATCACAATGATGGAAAGAACATTGAGCAAAGGACATAAAACAATATTAGTTACTTGTAAGTACTAAAGGGTGATTCAGATTAATAGCTGTGAAAAACAGCTTTTAGGGTACTTTGAAGAAAAATTGCATGTTCAGAGAAGTGCAGTTACTATTTTCATTCTTAGTGTTTGCTAGGTGCAAAACCTAAGTGCTTAAAAAGTGAATTCAGTGATAGATTTCAAAAGCTATTTGCAAGCAGAATCTTTCAACTTCTCAAAGTAACCATTACCCACTACTGTTGTTTGTGGGCACTGGTGATGCAACCAGGAGCATTTTGAGGGGCAGCAAGATTAGAGAGTCCTAGGAATGGCAATAAGGGGCTCTGCTTCCAGTGGAGTCCTGTGTGCATGGGAATGAGAAGTGCGGAGAACATACATGCTACCAGCATGATCTGCCACTTCTTCAAAAGATCCCACAGGGATCTTTTTGCCCCTGCATTAGACTCTCAGTAGCAAGCTAGTGCTTTTCACCCTGTCCTTTGTGCTTAGCATCCTGAACACCATCATTGTCTTAATCTTCCAAACGTACAGTCATCAACTGCTGATAATAAACCTTGCTATCATCTACTCTGTTGATGGCTGGCTGAAAGCTTTCAGCACATGTGCTTCCCACCTGACCATGGTCAGCCTGTTCTTCAGGACTATTGTCTTTTTTTATGTGCATCCCATATCCCATTTTTCAGTGGATAAATACCACTGCGATCAATACCATGATGATCCTCATCCTTATTTCTGTTCCACAGCCTCAGAAACAAGAAGCAAAGGCTGCACTGAGGAGGACACACAGAATAGTAATACCAGGATAGAGACAGACCTTGACACAAGACAGAGCCTGACTGAAGGCCAGCTCCTCATAGCTGTATGAGCTGTTGTGTCTTTCTGCCTTTATGTTCTGGTTGAAGAAAAATTAACATTGCCTTTCACCTAAAGTAGCATTCCATCCTCTGAAATGGAGTAACATTCTTTCTCCTAGGGTGTGAGCCATGAGGAGATAGCGCAGGTAGCTCTGGCTTTGATAGCCCAGGTGAGGATCACCTCACATCACATGCACTCCTTAGCTAATGCACTTTACTTTAGGATGACTGACTTTTGGGGTAATTTTAGATACCAACATGCAGGTGAGCTAAAACCATCTTGTTTGGCTCAAGAGCAGCATTTCTTCCATTTACATTACAGCTGGATCATTTTTTCCCCTCAGTAGTTGTATTACTTAATTTGGGTAATTTTATATGATAGTCCATTTGGATGTAATTAACTTTCCTCTGGAGAAAAATAAGAAAAAAACCCCTAAGAAGACAGAATAGCGGAGTAGTTCTTATTCATCTTCAGGGCATCAGATCTCTCTGAAGAAGTGAAATAGAGGGGACAGAGTCTGAGTTTACCCAACATTCCCATCCATACACTCAGTATAATGTGGCTCTTGCAGTCTTTCTCTGTACGAGTTTCCAACTTCCCAAGTCCGCACGTAGCCAATGCCTCAATCCACCATATCACACCATAATTTGAATTGTTCCAGCTTGGGTCCTTTTCTAATATTAATTTTTCTGCCACTTGTCCTGCTTCCTGGCCAGATTGGCTTTAGGTTGGATGGAGTGAATGGTAAATTACCAAAAGTCCTTTCTAAAACAACAAAGTCTACCCTGAAGTAAAAAAAAAAATAGGAGAGCAATTGATATTGACATGCCTTTCTGGACTAGGATGTCTTCAGGTATAAACATCTCTTGACTAGTAAGAGCAGTGGCTAAAATACTATCAGTATCTCTCAACCCTGCCTAGAGTCGCACTGTAGCCTACAGTGTGCCCACTACTGCCCCAATTTGAGATTTTTGTGTCAGCAAGTAAGCTCCCACTGAATTCATTGATGTGGAAATAGGTCTGTAGTCCTTTAGGGACTAGAGGAACAAACACTGTCTAACCAATTCCCTTTCAAAGGCTGATATATGCTCCTACTCAGATGTGCTAGTTGAAGATGCGTGTAAGACGCTGGACAGTTTATTTTCTACGTTACATAGTAACAGTTTCTGTGAATTGCAAAACTGCATTGATTTCTTTTGATCACCTTCTCAAAAAATGCTGTGGAAGAAATAAATGCCTATATGCCTGTGTGTATATTTTATATATATGGTATTTTGAAAACCATGGACTTTTATTTTGATGCTTTTCTTAATAGGTTTTTGTGTCTGGGTTTGTTTTGGGTTTTAGGGTTTTTTGGTTTTTGTTTGTTTTTTTTGTTGTTTTGTTTTCTTTGGGGGTTTTTAGTGTTTTGTTTTTTGTGGATTTTTTTTGTTGTTTTGGTTTTTTTGTTTGGGTTTTTGGGGGCTGTTTTTTTTGTTTGTTTTAGGAAAATCTATTGTGTAGTAAAGAACAGAGACTGACTGAAGGAATGGCGAGAGATCCTGCTTCTCTCTTCACTGCTGCCAGCGCAGAATTGTCTCTTGGGGATGGAGGGGAGTGTTTCTTTCATCCAGAGAAGAAATAGCAAAATTAAACTTTTTGATAGTCTTTTGGAAACCTAGCACTAATACCCCTTTTTCTCTGTGCCCTCCATAATTGTTGTCTTTTCCTCTCCATATAAATCTGGAAATGGATAGGAGTTATCAGAGTGAAGGCCATCTTTAGTGTCATACTGCTAATTCTAAGTATCATTGAAGTTTGAGGTAGGAGTGATTGCCTATATGAATTTCTCTTTAGTAGCATAACTTGCAATAATTTGATTATATTAGAATTAAAATTTCTGTTCAGAGAATTGAAATTCTCTGAAAATATTTATGCTTAATTTTATACTTGGAGAGTGAATACAGTCTTACATAATTTCTGGTAACTTTCAGCTTTGTATTAAGTTGTGCTATAAATTTATACAGATTTTCAGTGTAAAGAATACCTGCTCTTATGGTGTCTTAGCTGTTTTCCTTTTGAGGTCTTTTATGAAATGTGTGTAGGAGTACAGGTATTTTTATTTATACTGTTATTTGGTCTTAGCTATCCTTGAAAGGTTTAACTAATGTGGATTCTGTATTGCTGTAGTGTGGGGTTGTATTTGTTTAACAATCAAAATTATTCTGAATTCCTGCCTAATATATAAAATTTTCCATGAAGCATGGTCTTTTATGCCTTAATAGTTTTTGTTCCCCTTCAGTAGCTAGCTTTTCAGGGTAAGCTCTCTCTGATACTGACAAGATCTCAGTAATGAATCAACGTGCCTCTTCTAAAGATTCCTGATTCTTTCCTCAGTCAGATGTTCTAGTGCCTATTAAATACAGTCATCTCCCTTTTGATTTCTGTGAGCTCACTTTTCCCAAAAGTTAAGGAAATTTCTAGTTAAAAAAAAAATTAAATAGTCCAGGAGAGATGGGTTCTTTCCTAGTTAAATCTTTTCTGCCATGGATTTCTTTTGATATGTTAGGTAAATCCCTTCAATCAATGTCCAGGGTGGAAAAAAAAAAATCTGCATTCCTTTCCTCCTTGTGTTGGGCCAATGATGGGAATATTGGAAAGCTTTTGTTCACATAGGAAAATCCTGCCTTTCTTCCAGGTGTTCTAACCCCAAATCTTGCTGGTATCCTAAATAGAAAATACAGGTAATACAGCCTGTCCTAAATATTAACATTCTGAGAGTGATTAGCACAAAACACTGCACATTTGATAAGAAAATGGCTAACTCTGGGTTTCTAGAAGACCTTGTTACTGATCTGAAAATGAAATATAAGGTCTGTATCAGATATATCTTTTTATATCTTCTGTGGAGGATGGGTTCCTCCAGAATTGGGGACATGTGAGCAATCCCGCTTATACGGATAAATAAGGCCTGTAACCATTCAAGGGCAGGGAAGCCACATACAAGAAGGAATAAGGGATGACAGAAGTCACGTCTGAAGAAGAACAAAGGATGCTAACAGCCTCAGAGTGTGAGAATCGGATAGAAGCCAAAAGAAGGACTCCATAAACCTGCTGTATGTGCAAACCCACTAACCAATTCAGGCTAAAAGGCTAACGCCTGCTTTTAGGGTATATCCAATTGCAAAGCAGCATGTAATGCATGATAAAAGCTGAAAACTTTATAAAAGGTACTGTCACATTGCAATAAATGGCTCACTTTGATCATATTGATCATGGAGTGATGTCCCATTCTTGATTCTTCCGCAATCTTCTGAATAAGCAGACTAAATACTTGCCAAAGTATATTTTCTTCTGAAAAAAGCAACTGATGCTCACACAGGAACAATACAGAAACACATCAAGGGCATATTTTGAAATGTCAGTATGTCTTGATGTTCAAGAACTTCACTTTTTAAAAGTATTTAATTTCACCTCTGTAACTTATGCTCCATAATTTATTATTTTGACTTTGATTTCCACTTCTATTGCAATGATAAGAAAAGTAATACATAATAAAAAATCAGTATCTTGTTGATCTTGTCACAAATGTTGTATACAAAAGGTTTCAGAGAAGGGCAGAAATTCATCTTATTCACACCAATTTTGAGGGTCCGTGCAGTGAAAATGCATGTGGAGAAGTAGAAAATCCTTTCAATCTTAGATAACTCACGTAGTCCTGCCTCAAACAGTTTCCAGGCATTGTCTTCACAAAGTTGAATTTGTTTGATTCTGTTAAAAGCACAGGAACACAGCAGATATTGGTCCTAATCAGTATTCAGGAGAGGGAAATGGACTCTGAAAAGGAGAAAGAAAATCAACCTGGAGCCATATTGTTGATGGGAGGCCACCTTGACTCTCTGACAAGTACAAAGGAATCTTTGTGTCATGTGAAATCTCTTCAGAGTAATTCTTCTGAAGTAGTGAATTTGAGAAGAACCAGGGGACACCAGTCCAAAGATCACATTGAAAATGAATTATTCATTTCCCTGCTTGTTAAAATCTTATTTTCAATCACAGGTACATGATCTTCAGTTCTTGATCGGTTTGATGAACTGTGAAAGAGCAAACCCTCTAACTCCTTTTTTGAAGTGTTTTGGTTTTTATTTTTTGACTATGCTTCATCTTTGAGAGGAAGAAATGCGAAGGAAAGGAAAAGATATTACAGGATCATTAAATTCATTTGAAGATGAGTTGTACCCTTTGCTCTCTAGATGATATGGCGTAAACCAATGCATTTCTCTCTTGATGGGGGGTGAGGATATGATGGGGGAAGGAGAAGGACAGAAGTGTTTGGGCAATACTCTTAGGCACATGTTTTAGTTCTTGGGGATGGTGCTGTCCAGGGCAGAGAGCTGGACTCAATAACATTTGTGGGTCCATTCCAACTTTAGCTTATTCTGTGACATAAAAATATACAAAGTAATAACATCCTAGGTTGTGTTATGTTATAAAAGATAGCCAGGATCATGTTTAGACTTTGGTAATAATCTACTTTGTTAAATTTGAAATTGATCTCAGGATCCTAAATGTCTCATTCCCTTGACATTACACAGGTTTTGGAACTAGCAACACTGACCAGAGTGGACTAGGCGATGTTTTCTCTCAAGTTCGAAAATTACATAGCAAAACAAATTAAATGCACACAGCAGTGAATTCGGAATCTACCTATGTTTTTCTCACGAACATTTTTTGATAATCAACATTAGTTGCCTTCAAGTCCTCTGAAAGTGCTAGTTATCCGTACAGATAGATGTAATATAGATAGAGGTAGATCAATATTTTAAAGTACCGATAGTTTTAAAAGTTCACATCAGTACTTCAGACTGCTACTGGATAAAAGTCAGTTCTTCCTCTGTCTGGTAGTAGTTTGGAGAATCCCTAAATTTTACTTCACTGTAGCATTCACTGATAAGGCAGAGTAGTGCTGCTGCAAAGGGTGAATGCACAGGCATGCATGTATCTTGTGAGCACATTTTACAAATCGTTTGGTTACAACAGTTCTGTAGAAATTTGAACTCTGGTAAGAAAAATGTAGTTCCTTCAAATAAAATATTTATTGACTCTTTCTGGGGTTTCTTCAGGTATCCTCTTTTAGCTGTCTGAGCTAAAAGGTACTTCTGAGCTTTGAGTACTTCTTAATTAAAGACCAGTTTAGTACTTCATACTGCTTAAGAAAAATTAATAGGATGTGATATTGAGTGATATCTCAAAAAAGCTTTGTACCATGTTAATTTGAAAGAATAGTTTTCCATTAGATGAATGATGCACAGCTTGCTTAGCTCTTGGAGACCACCATCATGGACAAAAAAAAAAAAAGGTAACAGATCTTGATCTATTTCCAGTTTGAGATTGGGATGTGATCATTTTCAGGTTTCTTTTGCCTCCTGTAAAGCAATAGCTATTTCACTAACACATTCTTTCAAGTGTTTGTCTAAGTACCAACAGTTTTTTTCTAAACCCATAACTTGTTTTAAATATTTGGGTCTGAACATGTCTTTTATTATAAAGTCACTGATGGAATGTAACGTGAGAGAAGGAAAGGAATGGGTGGCAATGTCTTGTGGTTACTAAGAAATTGCAGAGTTCTTTAGGTAGTGATATGTGAGGCAAGGCAAAGACAAGTGCAAGGTACAGTGTAGAACACATTTGCACCTCCGCAGTACAAGAAAGCCTTGCTAGACTGGATCAGCAAAAGAAATATGAGCTCCTAATACAGCATGTATAAGCCTTTATGGCCAGTGTGATTATTAGCTGAGAGGATTAAACTTCACACAGGATTTTGTATGCTTAACTGGAAATAAGGAGTTCATTCCTGTATGCTGGTGGATTTACTAACTTCTGTGAGGACACCAGAAATCTCTTCCACCGGGAAAAGGAATTCTGGCTTTCTCAGGCTGTTGCTGGAAATGGTACACCATTCCACAAAATGAATGGAGAAATTTCCTGATTTTATTTTCTTAGAGAATACATCAATTCCCGTTTTAAATTCTACAGATTAATTATTACACTAGAACTGGCTGAATAATTAAATGTTTGATGATATTTTTTTAAGCAAAAGAAAAATTCCCCAGTCATTAGCACTGTTGGGGGCAATTAATCCAGACCTATGTTGTACAGAAAAATCAATTAAAATAACTGTAGTTTCTTCCTCTCACAAAAGATCTTAATTTTGCTTTATCTGGTCCTGATCTGAGGAAGTCTGTGGAAGCCAAAGGAAGCAATTTCTTCAAATTCAGTATATTTATTTTTCCATTCAACACTGGCTATCCCTGTCTGTACATGAAAGGGATGTCTTATGCTTGTTCCTCTCTGACTGTTGTCCCTGGCCATATATGCTGTGTCTTATATGGCCAACGTAAACCTTACCATTTTAAGTATCATGACTCACCCATTATATGCACACATCCTTACTTGCTAGTGGAATTTCCTTTTCCATCTTGGGGGCTTTTTTGACTTGATTAACCTAGCATATATTTGCATACAAGCTGCCATTCTTAGACCTAAGCAACAAATTACAGGATGTTGTCACTTTCATGTTGCTTTGGATTGTTCTGGAGACAAGGACAGGGACATTCTGTTAACAGTTTGGATTATGCCTATGCTTAAACTGTAGATATCTGCCAGAAAAGTGACCTTTCATACTCATTTCTAGATGATTTCCACAGCTTGTGAGTAGAAGGGCTGTTTCCTTCCAAAGAATACCAAATTCATCTGATTTAGAACTAGAGTTCATAATAGGTCTGACAAATTTTTACATGAGAAATTATATTTACTAGAAAATGCTTCTGTGTTAAGATCATGACGTTGCAGTAGAACTTTATTAGTTTAAAATTGCATCATCTCTTTCTTTCCATGTAACGATTTTGTCTCCATATTTTTAATATATTCATGAAACTCTGTACTTGTATTGTGACTACTGAAGTTAAACATTAGAGTTAGTCTACACCAGTGTTTCCATAAAATACTAGTTTTTGCAGAACCTGCCAGTGTCATTTGAACAAAGGTCAGGAACTGACCAACACATTCACCTTCTCCACTCAAAGTCAGCCTCTGAGGTCTTTTATTTAATCCAGAGGCTTGTCCACAAGAGACCAGAAACCTTTGCATATAATCAGTTTTGTTCATTTCTATATGGCTTCCACCTGTTTGTGTTACAAATTAATAGCTGATGCTTCCCTCATAAGTTATTAGTTGGTACTTGAAAATATTGATTTTTTCATGTTATTTCTTCTTAGGTTTTTAGACCTTACATGGGCTTTCAATAAAAGTTGTCTATAAGTATCAAGATTCTAAGATTAAAAATAATAAAATCACACAAAACCCCACAACTTCATCCAGGAATAAAATTGAGTGGTTGCTTAATCAATAGAAGCTCTTAATTAATAGAAGATATATAGGTAACTTTGACAATCATTGTCAACTCAACTGAAATACAAACAGAAAAAAATTATAGAGCCTTTCTCAGCAAGTCAAGAAGGAGAAGGAAACATTTTACGGCATGAAATATATATTCAAGAAATTTAAGATTTAACTGATACTGCCATCTTTTTTTCCAGTTGGTACCCAAAATTAGGACATTTAACCAGGATGATATTTAACCTTATTGCTTGTGTATCTTGTTGTAAGATGACAAAATAGTCATGGAAATTTTTAATTCCATCACCTTGACTCTATTTTCCCTTTTTATTTTTCCTTTGCAGTTTCAGAATTGTTATACCCTAATATGTTTATTTTAATCATCAACTATTTCACATAGCTTACCCTGTTGGAATATTTGAAATGTGGAATAGGATATGCCATTTTCAATGTGAAATGATAGACTGATAATGTGTTTTAGGGTGTTTATCTGACTTAGAAGAATCAAGTTCATGTTCGACTAGTGCGGACTTTCATTTTCAGAATGTATTTATATGTGAGGCAACCTTCATCACAGAGTTTGGAGGATACAGAGTTCTTTTTAAAGTACTTGTGAAATAAAAAGAAAAAACTGGAAACATAACACAAAACACTTTAGATTTCCTAATATATAAGAAGAAATAGAGGATGGGATAGGCAGGTATAAAAAGACAGTGTAATGTTTTAATCTCTTTTGATGTATTCAGCAGAATCCTTCGCTGACTGGTTTTCATCAATGCTCAGCCCAGAGTTAGATTAGCCATAGGTGCTGCAGTCACAGTAGCAGGCCAAGTCTTCTGCACTACAGAAAATAAGTTACAGAAGCCTCTGCATATGAATAATGGAAAAGGTTTGAGTGGTTCAGTGAGGGGGAAAAAAGGCAATGCAAATGGATTCTTCTACTTACAGGTTTTAGGGTTCATTTCTAAAGAATTCACCCTAACAAATTGGTTGCATTTAGAAGCCCAGTAAAACTTAAAGCTCTGTTACTACACTCCATCTGTTCTTGGTACAATGGTTTATTTTAAAGCATTTAAACTCTGCCTGTCAAGTAAATTACATACCCAAGAAATACAACCAACAAGTACATTGGATGGAATACAATCTGAACAGCTTTGAATTTTAAGCACTGTGATATGCAGTATATCAGAAAATTTGTAATGAAAAATGTCCTTATCCTGCTGAAATATTCACACTCCTTGCTACTCTGGTTCTGTCTTGTCCTCTGACTCTGAAATCATTGGAGGGAAGAGGTTCCTATTTTCTTGTGGTCTCTTATAATTTTTTCTTGGCATGTTAGTCTTCATATTGTTGAGAGTGGGGTTTTTTGTTTGTTTGGGGTTTTTTTGTTTTTTTTTTTTTCTCTTTTGGAACCTGGAGAGAAAAGTGGAATCTCACAGACAAATTAATGGAAAATATTTATGCTTTTAAGACATCATACTTAAAGGCCATGTGTAAACTTATTGCTTGTTATCTCTGTTGTGAGATGATAAAACCCAGCAGCACAGTGAATTTGAACGTCTTGATCCTTGTTTTTCAGACTATAGTAAAGAAACAGATTGGCTTTAATATAATACACACTATAATTCATAAAGTATGGTACTTTATCATTAAGGAATTGCCAAAAAGCTCAGATGTTGCTTCACAGTAGTTATCATGTTACTTCAGAATTTGTTAAAGTTACTGAAGTAACAGAAAATTATTTAATTTACAGTCTTACTGTCAGTCTTACTGTGATATAAGAAGCTAGAATGCACAATGCAACGAGTGCTTTCAATGGGTGGTAAAGGAGTAAGAAGCTAACAAACATCAAAAGGTAATTTTGGTCATACCCACAATTTCTGCATATAATTTCACACATTGGCATGAATACCTAACTTCATTTTGATTTGTCTGCATGGTTGCTGCTATAACACAAGGCAAAAAAAAAAAAATCACAAATCAAAAAGGTATAATTGTATTCCAGAATGTTCTCTCTGAGGTTCAACTCTAAACTACTATATTAAACGTGTAAGCCTGAATGAAATAGTCAATTAACAGAGCTTAAAGACTAGAAGATGATATGAATATTCCTAGATTTTAAAAGGCTACAGAGGTATTGATACTAGAAAAACTTGAATGCACATGATGAAGATACACAGCTGAAGTGATGATAGGAAGCAACAGCTTGAGATTAAGCCAAGAATGAACATAAAAATTCCTACAGATTGTATGTAATATCTTGAGCCTGTTGCTACTAGTTTCCTATCCCATTACAGGAAAGAACAGCATGCAGAAGAACTTTTCTTGTTCTTTTACAATAAAGATTAATGATACTCATCTAACAATCTATTTTAATACTGAGCTTCTTAAGCCCAGTGTTCTAAAGTGGCCGAAGGGCAAGTGAGGGGTCGGACTAATTGACAAGTTTAATCTGCTGTGGCTACATTGAAGATCACAAATGGTACTCAGTAATGTGGTAAAATAGAAAGGCCAGGCTCCAGCTTGTCCCAAAAGATATCTAAAGATACCAAGATGCAAGGTTCTACTTGACCTGATGTTTTTCTTTTTTAAAACAAAGTATTATAGAGGAAGGATTTTGGGTACTTTGAGCACTTCTAGAGAAACAGAGAAGTGTTTTGTAATTGATTTCCTTTCAAGTCATAAAAAAGGCATGAAACGTGGGAAAGTCTGAAACTCCCTGCTTCAGCCATTTTTGAAGAGCACTGACTTCTCTCTGATCTCATAGGACAGCAGTAAAATCATGAGATTCCAGTAAGGCAAATTGAGGTTTTCTCCCCACAAAGGTCTATCAGAAAGAGCCAGAAAAAGGGAAGAATTGAAGAAAATGTCAGGGTTTGCTTTTTTTTTTTTTTTTATTATAAACATATCACTGGAAATTACTTTGGTCTTAAGAAGATAGGGAAATCATGACCATTGCAGCATTTTCAGTTTCAAAAACTAGGCATTCTAGAAACAATATTTTTTTTGCAGAGTTCTCCACGTAGAAGCTGGTTTTCATCTTCATCTGGTCGTCAGCCAGGAGGTGGTTGCAGGACTGATCAAATCTGTGACCCAGGTCTCTTTACTTCCCCCCAAGTTCTTGCATATATGTCTCTCTATGTCTGTAAGAGTTCCTAGGCTGCAGAGTATGGACTGTTCTGGGCTAGATACCTTCCAAAGTCTTGATCAAATTAAAATCCTTTCTGTTTACTGCTAAGTGCAGGTACTTCACCTGCTTTCAGAATGGCCATATGTATTTTTCCACTTTGCTTTATCCATCTTTTTAATGTCTCACTTTGGTATTAGGTCTGAAACTGCTACAGTATCAATATGTCACTTTCTTTGTCCCTTGTTTGTTGTTTTATGGGCATTTTTTTCCTTATCAGTCTTAGCTGAGTCTAAGAACTGTATTACCCATATGAATATGGATAATAAAATATATAATTGTCTCCTATCACTTGCTTGTATCCTTTAACAAAACAGATAACTTTTCCTTCAGGTTGGAGAGCCTTTGTATTACTTTCAGGAGGCAGGAATTTGATTCAGATGAACATTAATGAAGATAAATAGTCTTTCTCTTCTCATCACTTCAATTGAATGAGAAGATGGTGACTGATTTCCCCCTCCCCCCATATGTCCTTTTCTTTGCTGTTTCATATAATTAAAAATGTAATATCAGTAATGAAAGGGAATATGGATGGGAAAGTACTCACACCTGTGCTTGTGGTAGCATGGAAAGTTTAATGGAGATGGAAGACTCATCACTGGTAATATTCAGCCAATTTGTATTTAATAAAAATGCTTTTTTTCTGTAGCATAATTATGGTTTCAATAATTTCTTTGACACATAAGACTGAATGAATGTTATCTATACTTACTTGTATTACTTGCTTTCAAGAAATGGCTAATTAAGAAGACAGTGCAACCCTTCTATTCAAGGCTAAATTCTGCTCAGCTAAAAGGAGTTCTTTCCTTTATTAATTAATGAAAGATGCAAGACTATAAGTCATTTTGCAGGCAACAGGAGGTGGGAATTGCATCTACTTGGACCGTAATCTGACACAGGTATACTGATAAATAGTATTTAAAGGAAAACTTTTACTTCAGAGTTTTATAAATTTTCTTTTTATCTTACAAATCCCTCTTTCCTGTTGCATTTTGTTACGGAACTCAGCTGACATTGCATACTGAGAAAACCAGCTATATTAACTTTTTAATGTAGTCAAAACTGTTAGCTTTAAAATGTTGTCAGAAAAACTGAATATATGCAAAGCAATCCAGATAGTAGAAAATGGGATCTTTTAAAATGGATTGTTTAAGTTGATTTTTACTTTCAAAAGTGAATTTAGTGTAGGAGCCAACTCTGCTTTATTTAAGAAACTTGCTTTGTATTGTAAGTATAGAAATCTGGATTCTGACTTTTTGCTTTAATCTTTGCTTTAAACTTTTCTAAAGTTTGTTATCAGCTCTTTAAGACTACATTTTTTTTTTCCAAATAGACAACAAAATCCACAGTAAGTATATGAGTATACAAAGGTTTGTTGGCACAGACAGGAAGGAATTTGTGGCTCCAAGTTGCATCATGCTTACACATCGTATGGAAGAGCTTACGATGCAATGGTTTTGGATGATCTTTATCCCTGGGTGAATTTAATTAGCAGGCAGAAACATTATAATAATAGAGAATACATTTAATTCCCTTTATAGCTGTCCCCACTGTCCTTTGCTATCCTCAGGCACTCAGAAAACTGAAGATCTGATGAAAATCTTCCTTTATGGTTTGTCTTCAGGAAGAGTAGTTATGAATTGTTCATAACTACTCATTAGCCTGAGCTCTTGAACTCCATTAAAATGTTTCTGTAACATTTCATTAAAAAAATTAAAGAAGGAATGAGAGATTAAGGGAAAAACTAGTATGAATTTGAAGACATTAACATCTGTTATGCTCAGTCTTTGGGTTATAGTAAGAGGAAAAGAGAAGGCAGAATAGAGTCATAGTGCATCAAGGGATTGACAAAAGAGAAATAGGGTGAGTATAGTATTTGATACATGAGAAAAAGAAAGAGGTTCAGAATGAAATGGTACATATACCAAGTTACACAGTTTTAGAAAAGCAGTGGCCCAAGAGGAGCAAAGTAGAACCGAGAGAAGTAATGAGCTAAGCTTATAGTGATTTCAGCCAAGTACTTAAATGATCTCACAAGAAGTGTTGCACAGACAAGTGTTTTGGGTTTGTGCTTTCTTTTTCTTGAAGGGGGTAGTGGTATGGTGTGTGTGCTTTTTGCTTTGGGGTTGGTTTGTTTGGGTTTTTACTGATTCTTTTTTTATTTGACCATAGGCATGAAATTCTTAAAATTAGTAGGATCCTAAACTGTAATATTATTTTTAGAAACTCTGCAGTTTTGTATATGTGTGGTTTTGCTTTTCAGCCGTAGTACTGAACCTTTGCAAGGTTTTTAATCTTATTTCAAAGACATATAATATGTTAAGGAATCAACTAATGGGATGTAGTGTGTGAAGGCTGCCTGTTTTATGTTGGATGTTTGTGTTAGAAATATACTACTCTTAGATTTGGAATTAATATTCATATTTGCTTCATGAAGTAGCTTGACATCTGTAGAGTGCAGAGTCTGGACTTTATTTTTATATGTGCTCTAACTAAGAAACTATTTGAAAGGTATTTTAACTTCCAAATTTAAGTCAAATAGTGACAAGTCCAAGATTTATTTAGGATTAATTTAAAGCATAGATTGCAATTTTGAACTAATAATTGAAAGCTGGACTGCCTAGTTCTTACTGCTAAAACAGTCACCAGTCAACATGACTTCACAAGGGTTTAATACTGGTGGATATACTAGTGTATGCAGTGTAATACAATGAATTTTATCAAACATAAAAAATATGTTCTAAATACTTACATTTAAATCCTGCCTTTCTGGGTTGATCAGTGCTTTCTTACTCTGTTTATCTGTATCTTGACAAGACCCATACACCCACAATCCCACCTGGATTTCTTTCCTGCCCACTGAAGTATGCCTGACCTCAGCCTCTGCTCACGAGGAGAATTTCCACTAGTCCTCTTCTGGAAACTTTTGGAAGGCCTCCACCTCAAGAAATTGGAGACCTTGACCTTAATTTCAGCTTTCTCATCACCTGTGCAATTGCACTATGATGTGGTGGTGCAGAAACTGTTGATCTAAATGTTGGTAGTTTCTTTAGTCCTGTGTCACTCTAGCAGAAGCTGTGAGAGACACTGGAGGCTGTAGGACAGGTATAGCATGGCAGTGGCAAGATCAAGTGGGAGAAGGCCAAGGTCAAAGTTTTGCATGGAAACGAAGAGGTCAGTTTTCAAACAAGGTCATCCCATGTCCTCAGCTCCCACTAAGAAACAGGTTGGATAAGCTCCAGATGTCCCAGAGGAGTTTCATTGGAATTCAGCCCATGCCAGTGGGAGGATGCTCTGCAAGCACATCCTGAGGCATGAGACCTTGTTTTAGGCTAAAGAATATGTCAGGGAACTGACAGGAGACCCTCAGTCTCTGGAGAGGTGGCTAGAGGATGAGGAGCTCAAAGAATCCTGATGGGAGCCCTGCAGAACCTCATCCATAGAACTACTTGGCCTCTTCCCTTGTCACACCAAGCATCTCATGGACTGGAAAAGGGACACTCTGGAGAGTTTCTGGTCAATGTTTGGATAAGAACTTCTCCCCACATCTCTCTCAGGGCTGTTCTCAGCTCTGGTGCCCTTGGACAGACAGATCTGCCAGGTGGGTATCATTAGCATTGCAGGACGTAACAGGCAGCAGCTACAAGAAACAGTGCTCTGGGAAAACTGGCACCCTGGTGAGCCTTCCGGGCTCTTCAGTCCCAGCCTGGCCCAGTGCATGGCAGTCCCAGTGCCCACAAGATTGGCTTTACATCCCTTTACTAAAGTGCTCATTTTTCCTAGTAATTACTGCTATTAATTGCTACTACTAATTATATAAATACAAAGAATACACAATAAGGATGTATTTAAAATGAACCTAGGGTGCCACATTATTTTACTTCAACTTTGTATAGTAATCAAGATACTACTGATGTATCTATTTGCATAATAGTAATATGCCTCCTTATGTTATTAATGATCTGACTTCTAACATATTAAACAGCAAGTTAAATTTGACCATATATCAATGTGCTCATATTGAGTGTTACAGTAAGAAAAATGCACATAGGAATATTGCTTTTTGCAGTGTAATTCCCTGTCTGACTGTCCAGAGGAAATGCATAATACCCTCCTGAGGTTTAGAGAATACAGGTGAGAAAGCTAGAGAAATAATTGCTGTTGCACCAGAATGCTGCATAAAAGACTACAGAAAGGTGGGGAAGTGTAACACGGTTTTAAAAATGTGTTTAGAAAGCATGATTTCATGACAGCACCATGATTACTGAGAAATATACTGCTAACAAATTAATTCACTTTTCTGGGCTGTATTGAAGGATGGTTATAGATTTGCTATTTAGTACTTCAAATTTCTCATATAAAAAGATAAGGTGAGGAAGAGGCCAAAATTTTAAAAATAAATAAATCAAAATACAAAAAGCAGCAAACATGCATATATTTTTTGCACTGCTTCAGTGTCATCTTTACACTTTTTTTTGTTGCCATCATGACTATTGACAGCAAGACTTATCTGAACATTTAACATCTCTGGTTGAATTTTTCCTGTCATTATATTTTGTACAAGACTTTAGAGGTATAATCTCTGTCCTGATAATCTTATTTTTGCTTTGGTTCACTTCAGTCACATATCTATTCTACTCTGGAATTGATTGACAGCTGTGTTTCATTGGTTAAATAGATAATTATGGGATATAAAATGCTGATTGGCCAAAAAATGATCTGTGTATAAGTGGTATATAGCCAAAGAATTTAAGGGCTGCTTGGTATGTTAAGAATACTGAGATGTGTAGTGCTGTGTTAAAATTAGGTAAGCTTATCTAGGGCATGATTGTGCATTTTAAATCTGACAGGAAGCTTTAGTTGGTAGTGCCCTTTCTTTAAGCAGGTGTTAGCCATAATAACAGGCTATTGTGATGTGACTTGTCCTCTATAATACATTTTCTCCTTTCCTACAAGGTCCATTTAGGACTACAATAATTCTACTTTAGAAGAATTTTTGTGTTCAGCAATAATCAGTGGAAGTTTTAGAGGGTGTCATTGAGAAGGTTCCCTGTGTATTCAACAAATGTAAGATAAATTGAAAAGTAATATTGCAATGTCAATGAGATGGCATGAAATGGATCTGTACTTACCTGATTCAATTCTTAAGAAGTGAACAATGAAAGGATAAAGGTACTCTTCTCTTAAAACACTTGTAGTATTACTTTGTCCTTTAGAAATCCAGTGTTTGTGTTTTGCCTTCCTTGTCAGGTGGTACCTCTCCAGGTGAGCTGGAGAATAGTTTTCCAACCCACTGCAGCTGAAGAAAATTTTGATTGTACCCTAATGGTTTTTTCTGCTTTCTGTGTTGAACTACCATCAGTAAAAAAATATCTAAAAATTATTCTGCGCTTTTAAAAATAATTCTATTGAGAACAAATAAGAAAACTAAACCCAAATTATACTGAGGGCAAAATAATATGTTTAAGTTAATATTTTTTTCTCAGCTAGGAATGGGATCTTCAGTTTTATAGACACCTGACTTCAATCTTTAAACTGCAGAAGGCATTTCTTTGCACAAAATTGCATCTGACCAGAAAAATACCTCTGCATTCAAATAAAACCGGATATCACCATCAAATTCTGCAAATCTCATGAAAATTATGCATTATTTTGCTTCTGGTTTAAAAGTGATTGTACAAATAAAGAAGAATTTAAGTGTTATTCTAGATGAAATTGGGCAGAATTAGTATTTTCCTGTCAAGGTGCTTCAATTCTTTCTGTGAAACATCTTCGTAAAATCCAATGGGATGTGCACTAATAATGACTATATTAGCTTTAAAACTGAAAGAAATTCAACAAAATTATTCTACAATGTTTTGGATGAATAGATTCCATCTGTGCTGTATAAATATGCAAGCCAAAGTCAGTTGTCTTAGTCACACTGAGATAAGTTGATGCTACCAGTAGCAAACCATGTTGTTCATGTGGTCTTGGGAATCTAAAGTTAAAGCTACTTGACATTAAATAAACACATAAAATAAATGTACAGTCACATGCATGTACATGTGTAGAAATCTTAAGACTCTTCTCCCAGGAACAAATAAAATGTTCAACATCTAGCCTTAAAGATTGCTAGGCTTTTTATTCATGGAAAGGTACCTTTGCTGCATGATGAATGTTTCTTTTTGTTTCTCTCTTCTGAATTTCTTTGTAGTAAAACAGAAATGCTTATATATTTAAAGCTCTTGTTCTTAATTGTAGAAATTGCTGTGGAAGAATGGAGTAATTAGTGAGTTACATAGGAAGATGCATATGGCAAGACAGCACTGATGCAAAATTAGGGCTAAACATATCTTGAGACAGGGAAAAAAGGGAGTAATACTCATTTAAAGTAGTAAGTTCTTGGGATGAAGGACAGGAAAAAGATAGAAGAAGATGGATGACTTCTTTGAATCTACATGCTGTTATCAGGAGATTTATCCCATTCTTGGTTATACCATTCATCAGTGTCAAGCTGGAGACTAGTGGTGCTTATTGCTAACCATTATTGATCAGTGGAACTGACAACAGATTTATAACTGGACATGACTGCATGGCTCCAGACAAATGAAAATATCACACCTCTCCTTCCCCCTTGTCTTCCAGTCAGGAAGTCATCTTTGTATTCTGCAGTAAGTCTGATGGAATGGGAAACCCAACCCTAGTTTAGTACCATTTTAAGCAAAACAAAACTATGTAAACTAAATTTCTGTATGCCTAGTAAATTCACAGTTGTTTACTTCCTAGTAACAAGGCAATTTAACTATCCCAATAAATCATAAAAGAGAAATCATTTTAGTGATTCTTTCAAAACCTTGTTTCTGGACACAGCTACTTACACCGACCAGTAGAAAAATCACACAAACTCCAACATACGTTAATGTTGTCTGCTTTGGTGATCTTTTCACAAACATGAGCATCCATTAAAAAAAGGAGAGGAAAAAGAAAACAACAACAACAAACCCAGAAGAAAACAAAGATAAATGTTCCATAGAAGCATGACCCAGAATTATTATTCTGATAGACTTTGTCCTTTTTATGGCTTTAATGGCAAAAACTGTTCTCCAACATACAAATAAAACATTGCGCAATTTCAACATAGAGTCTGGGAGCAGCACTTTTTTCTTTGTTATGTGAACTCTGATGGACATAGGTAATGAGTAAACAAGTTTGTAGACTGGTTTCTGTTGAGATGTTTATTTCAGATATTGTTGATAATTTTCTGTGTTGCTCTCAAGACCTATCTCAGTCTATTCAGGCTAAGCAGCCACTTTATAGTGTCCACATGGACATTTGAATCTCTCCTGTGAGAAGGCTCTGAATTAGTTATCCACCTCTATGTGTACAAGTAGGTTAAGTTGTTCTTTCCAAAGTACATTCCCATGTACAGGTTTAGAGCAAATGCTTTGTCTGTCATTCTGCTGACAAAATATATAAACCTAACCTCTTCTGGACTTTTGAACAACTAGTCCTAACAGAACTGCATATCTTTTCCTTCAGAAATAAAAGCATATCTGTACTAGTTTAACACATTCAGTGCTTCTTCTCATGTTTTCCCAATCACCAACAGGAATTCAAGTTTTCACATCATCCAATATTTCTGTAACGATGCTGTTTACTGCAGACAAAGTCCACATGCTACATGCACTCATCCTGCCTTTTTACTTTTTTGTTTTGTTTTGTTTATAATAGCTATGCATATTGCTGTTCATGTTCTCTTCAGCCTGCCTCCAGTAAGAGCAGAAGTCTTCTCCTGGCTACTGTTGAACTGCTTCACCAATCTGAAGAGTTCTAATAGGAACTACAAGACCAAACTCTGACAATTTCCTCTTAAATTTACAGATTATTAATTTGTACTCAGCTGATGAACATAGTTATTTGTATTAATTTATCTGTCTAACAAATCTGTTGGGCATTTCTTCATGGGGTGTTTGGAAGTGAGACATCTAAAATCAAGCCTCTATATGTAAGGACCCAGAATATTTCTATGTGTACTAGGTATATCAGTTCCCATTCTGGTGCCTACTTTCACATTTTCCTCCCACCTGCAATCAGACTTTAATCAAATATAAATCAACATAAATCTTGGTTGATGGATCTCTTGCTTGTGGATTAAATGGAAGCAACAAAATTCCCTATTTCACAGTTCTTTATTTTTGTATTTCTCAGTGCTTCCAGGTTCCTGTGCAAAACTTATGGACATCAGTGTGGTTTAGTCTCTCAACTGGAGAATGCAGAACCAAAATGTCAGGTTTCAATACTGGCAGCTGAGGATCAAAGTAAAAATATTTTTTGGTTGGGTTTGCTTTGGTTTTTTTTTATTCTTTGCCATTCTGAGAGCAGGTTTGTGTGTTCTGCTTAAGGCAACGTGAATTCAAAGTGTAAGACAGGCAAGTAGGATATGGCATAGTACACTCAAGATAAACTTGCAGTAGCAATACCTCTGGCAGATGTAAAAGTGAAGCCCTGTCAACTCAGGTAGAAGCACAACTGAGTGAAATGGAACAGAAGATATGTGATTTGACAGTACTCAAAATCCTAAAAGTTTTTTAGTCTCTGTGGCATCAACTTGATTTTTTTGTCTTCATCATCATTTTATTTGTTAAGAAGAAATATTTGGGGTGGTTTTTTTTTTTTTTTTTTTTTTTTTTTTTTTTTTTTTTGTTTATGGGGGCTTTTTTGGTGTTTTTTGGTTTTGGGGCTGATTTTATGTTTTTTTTTTATTTATCGTCACTGTTGCTGTTGTTTTTGTTTTTGGCTTGTTTGTTTGGGGGGTTGTTGGAGTTTTTGGTTATATAATTCATGTTTCCAAAAAGTTTTTAAATCATGAGAGCAGAACACCATCTCTCAGTTTTGGTAGGCAAGGGTCACAGTAAAAGTTATGACTTTTAAGTTTACATCATAATAGTGAGAATGAATTCTGAGCATATTTAGTTTTATATCAGAGTATCACTGAACTAATGAAAGACTCAGTAATAAGGCAATAATGTGACAATAATAAATGCTGCCTTGGATATATTTCTCCCATTGCCTTTAGTATTTCTAGGATCTCCATTAGAGTAAATTATCAGACAGCTCTGACAGCTCCCAGGTCTCGAGCAAGTCATGGAGTTGAGACATGTTTGACCTTGAATAATCTCATCCTGTGCTAATAACAGAATAGAATTCAAACAGAATTCATTCATAGAAACTTCTCAGGGGATTTTTTTGTTTGTTTTATTCCTCTTTCTAAAGAACTTCCAAACAAATCTTCAAAACCTACTCTAGTTTTCGTATGTGCTTTAAGAATACTGACCTTCACAGAAATATTTGGCTGAAGAGGGCTTAAGCCTGCAGCAGTCGCTAAGAGTCCTTTAGACTGCAGTGCAACTAAACAAGAGACACATTCATGCCTATGATCAGTGAAGTTGATATTTACCAGCTCACTTAGATATGAGGCAATGTTTATAGTCACTTCTTATTTTTGTCATTGCTAATCATCGTATTTGATTTACCACAATTGGTCTTGTTCACTACCATAACACGTTTCATATAGAGTTAGTATTAAATAATGGGATTAGTCAGGGCATCTTATATAAGAGATCAACTTCTGAATCTTTGTTTCTGCCTTTTGCTGTGATAAATACTCCAAAGACTATCAGTTTGCAATTGATAGAACATGCATTTTTCACTTAGCTACGTGGATTCTTGTTCCTTTTTCAAAATGGACCGTTTTCAGCTCAGAATGTCTTTATATACTCCTTTGATACAAAATCCCAGATGATCAAAACAAGGATGATCATCTTGCTGCTCTGATGACCTAATTGATAGCATAAAAGGAGGAGAACTAAGTATGTGGTCATATCCTTAAAATTCACTTTAGGTTATTCTGCTGCATTGAAATCTATGTTTAAATTTCTAAAGAGTGGGTTTGCTGAGAAATTAGGAAATTGGAGAGTAACTTGGATAACAGCCAGTTTATTTAATGATCAGCTAACTCTGAAATTCAGTCTTCAATCATGCTCTCATTTAAATAATAAGTAACAGGCATAAACTCAAGAATTAGTACAATGCCTAAAAATAAAACTGGTTTCAATTTAAGCTTTTAAAATTTAGTTCAGCTTGTTTTCTGTTTGTCAGCTGTCCCCTTCCCAAATCAGTGTTGTTAATATCATATTTCTATTTATTTTTTTTTAATTACAAGAAACCCCTATTTTCATCCCATGAGGAAATTTTCAAGGGTAATTTTGTTAATTTACTTCTGAAGTATTCTGGATGATAGTTCTAGGTAGCTAAGGGTCAGTTCCCTTTCTAGGCAATGGTGCTACAGTGCCAGAAAACAGTGGCAGGGACTATGCAATTATCTGTGTTGCTTTACTGTACAAGAATCTCAAAAGTATCATCTCATGACTGGAGAGGTACAGATATACTTGTGAAGTTTCTTGCTGGTAGTAACAGTGATAAATTTTCTCCAGAAACAGATATTGCATCTAAATGACACTTGAACTGTAAGTCCCTCAAACTATTTAGTCCTTTTTCTCTTGTGCACTAATTTCATTGTGATTTTTGGGGGTTATTTTCCCCTTCTCAGCTTTCCTCTCAGGTCAGGTAGCTCAATAGTCTCATTCTATCAGCAGTCAGGAAAAAAATATATGAATCAGGATCCTACTAAACCCAAGCTTCTCTTACTACCAATCACTTGCTTCAGTACGTGATTATTATTATGATGTCTGAAAAGATCTTATTATTAGAAAAAAATTACTAAATCTTGTCTCAACCTGTTATATGTAACTCACTATATTAATGGCTTGATGCATACTTTCTAGCATAAAATATTTGTTCCTGGAAGTTTACTGCTTGTAAGCTCCTTGTCTGATAGGTGACTGCACAAGGGAAATGCAAAAGTGTTCGTTTTACGAATCTGACTTACTCAGTTAATCTCCTCAGGCTCCCTCATAAACAGTAAGGTTCTCAAAAGATGATACACTGATGGATCACAACTTAGATTTTCTGAACTACCTTTCCAGAAACCTGCCATCCTTACTTATAATGGTTATAATCAGGTAGTAGCCTTTAATTTGTGAGAGTATCTGTGTGAGTCACCCACATATTGTAAGAACTTGAACTAAATTCAGACTGAGAAAGCCAGAGAGGCAAAGAGATAGAAGTGGAGAGGAAGGTAATGATACATAGTATGATAGACAGACTATTAGTATTTTTCAGATGGAAACCAGTTTTTTTGGGGGAGATGGGTTGGGTTTTTTGTTGAGTGCTTTTTAATTGTGATAGTATTTGTGAAGTTAATATTTCAGAACTGATTTATAACAGAAAATACTCTTTAATAAATTGAAAAATCATACTTCTTTTTCCCAGAAGAATCTTTTACTTTCTATAACTAAAATAAATCAATTGCATTGATTTCTGCTAGCTTTTTACAAAAAAAAAATTAAGTAGAAATAACAAAATTTTATGGTCTAGTAAAATGTAGTTTCAAAAATTATTTGAACTGTCAGTCTCTGTAAGAGTTTGTAGATCAAGATTTGCCATGATATTTTCTGGTCTTCCTGAGTATTGTAGCTCCCTTAAGAGGAGAAAATTACTTTTTCAGCAACCTTCTGCATGACACCTATAAGAGGACAAACCCATTGGGTGATGCAGAAAACAAGTAAAACTGTTGTCACTGTACAGTGGGTTAATGTGGGAAAAGTAATGCTTGATGTTGAAAAACTTAAAACCAAAACAGTCCTAACTGTTCAAAGAATGAATGATATATTTGAACATTGCCACTTTTTCAAATCTGCAAGTTAAAAATAAGTATCCTGAGACTTTCTCCCTTATAAAAATACACTCAAAATTTGTACTTGCCTATCTCACTCCAAATTAGAATTTTGAGAAAATGTACGGTTTTTTTTTAAATGCCAGAAATTACTGTTGTTCACAGATTCAGTTTTTTTGTTTTTTTCACTTCCAATTCAACCCTAAGGCCTCCTGCATTGATTGCTTTTGCCTTGAACGTCTGTAATTTCTCAGCTCCTGTTGTTTAATGGGCAATAGGAACATGTGTAGGTAGGAAAAATAAAGATCTTCCCAATTTCTTACATCAGTCCCTTGAAATAGTTTTGCTTAATCTATTTTGGGTACAGCTGTCTTACACTGCAGGATTGTTTTTTAATTAGTTTTAGTATTCACAGCTTCTCTTTCTATTCCTTCAAATCTTTCTCTGTACTTGATGTTTTCAATATTATAAAACCTCTGGGTCAAGATGACCACACAAATCTTTTCTAATATCTAATTTCAGTGAGGTCCCATCTGTATTGCTTTTCCTTACTGTGTGGGTTGTTGGTTTTTTTCCCTGTTTCCCTTCCTTTGGCCATATTGGCTTTTTAAACTCCTCACTTTATTGCTGTATGTTCTGCATTCCACATCCTTTGGGCACACTTTAATCTCATTATACACATTTCAGTTTCTCTCCGCTGTTTCCTCTCTGCCATTTCATTACACTCGATTTCACTCAACCTGCTGAATTTTTTCCCCTAAACTCTGTTATCCTGAAATCCAGTATCTTCATTTCCCTCCTTTGGCTTTACGGTAGATATAATTTTACACATAACTAGATTAAAATTACAGTGCAAAGCACTTTACTTGTTCTGTAAACTTTGTCTCCAATACTGTCCAGAGCTAAAACATTCAGCACAGTAAGAAAAAGACAGAAAACAAAACCACGAAAAATAATTACATGACAAATGCATTAACTGTTCAAACAGATCTAGAAGCGAGGGAGAGTAAATAAAGAAGTCCTTGGAGCAGCATGAAAGTATGTTCAAGAAACTGGAAAATAAAACCCAAGATGAGTGTACTGATGTAAAAAAATACGACAGATACCGAACAAAAAGCAGGTAAGTAGTATTAATTGAGTTAACAAGAACAGAGCAATAAGCCAGGTAGCACTGAATGATTACAATAAGAAAAGAAAGATGTCACTTGTCCTCACTCACCGTCACTGTGAATAGCTGCTTTCTTCTCCCCATCACCCGAATTGTCAAGTTCTATATAATTATCTGACTGAGAGATGGCCAAATGGGAATTGGAAATTGGAAATTCTCCTGGAGAGGAGTTCCAGGTATTTGAAATTGAAATCAACTTTTTCTTCTATGCATTAGTTGGAGATGGAGAATATTGCTTTTTCATATGGCACATAGACATGACATTAGTCAGATGTGACATACACTTACACATCATTGCTTTTTATATAATCTGCATTTTACAATGGAGTTTATCTAATAAGTTCATTTCCTTTCACACTCAGCAACATTATTAATAATTACATTTATGCTATTCATACTGTCTCCTTGCATGTGCTTCTCTTGTTTTCTTTAAAAAAAAGGCAATTCTCTTTGTCTAGAGCACATTAAGTTTTACTAGTGTAGAGTCTGAGCCTCGCAAAAATTCAACTGAAATGGAGTATTTGGGATCATCAGAACTTCCAGAGGAAGAAATCACTTTTCTTCAAAGAGCAGAAAAATGATGAAAAATCATTAGCTTGAATACATTTTACTTTAGCTTGAATATTGTATGATTGTTTCTCTACAAGAAAAATTAAATGGTAACAATAAAAGACTTATTGCTTTGCTGAAATATTTTGATTTTTTATTCTGTTTAGAATATCACTTCAAATTCCAATTGTTTGTCATCTATATACTTTGGTATTTTGTCTTCTTTGGTATTTTGAGTGATATTTTTTGCTTCCATTCAAACATTCCCTTTAAGGAAACTTACGTTAGATGTTTTATAAGATTTCTTTAATATACTGTTCATATCTCTTCATATAAATTAAAAAAAAAATGGTGCCCCACTTTTTCAGTGGATGACTGTCTCCCTCACCTTTTTTGACAACTAACGTCACAGCCATGGTCAAGTTCTTAATTCTCTTGTAACTGTCTGAGAAATGGTGGGAGGCTTGCTCTAGTATATTTTGATATATATATATATATTTTTTTTTCTTTAAATTCCTTTACATTAAGGAATGTACCAATACCTTAGTTGGAATCTTGGCTTCCACTGTGGCTAAAATACAATCTGTTTATGTTGGGGAGATGATATTAAGTAAGTTTATAGAAAGTTGATGTCTGTATCAAAGTTTGAAAAAGGAAAACAGTGCTGACCAATGTTTTGTATTCATTGAAGAGGTAAGCCTAACTTTCTTATTTATCATGTGTGTGACCAAATTTTACTATAACATGTAAATAAATTTTGATTTATGTAGAAACAATTTCCTTGAATAGTTGGACTTGAAGTTAACTCTTGGCTTCAAAGATCTTCCCAAACTAAGCAGTATAATTTTTGATATCATTTTGATATCTTTTTGATCATTTGGTGGCCTGTCAGTATCTGAAGATATGCAATAAAAGTAACATTATTCTGAGTAAAAAGTCTTGTGTTTCATAAAATTAAAAACTTTCATAGAAGACTTAACTATTGTGCAATATCCTTGTTTATGCATAGAGGAATTTGACAGGTCTGGAGTGAGACAAACATGTAGATTGAGTACCTTGCAATCATCACATCTCCAGCTGGACTTGGGTGGAAGTCAGGTTTTAGGAACAGGATTTTTTATTTTTTCATTTCTCAACAAATTATTGTTCCTTCTTGTCTCTTGTTTTAAGAAATAGCTTCTAGGGGAAATTGCTCCATAACCTTTCTGGGCCATAAGGCAAGGCTGTCCAGTGTGTATGTTCCTGAATCCTCCTTGCCCATTTTGAAGATGGATGAATGTCTTTTTTCCTGATGATTGCCACGATCATAGAGAACAGTCTCAGTGGCACAACCAGCTCCATAAACCTCAATTCCAAAAACTTCTATATGTACAGGATGATTAAGTAATTCGTAACTCTTTCTTCCTCTACTGTGAGTACAACTTCTCCAGATTTTGCTTGGAGGATGACTGAGACCGAAAACTGAGTCAAAAAAGGCAGGGAATACCTCAGCCTTATCTCTTGCCATGTAAGACTTCCTGCCCCAACGAGCAATGAGTTCACATTTGTCTTATCTTTCCTTCTGCTATTGAGGAACTTAGAAGAAGCTTGCTTATTATCCTTTATCTCTTCTGGTAGTTTCAGATTGATATAGGCTTTTTTCTTGATGTGATTGGTCTTCTTATTCCTCCCATATGGCCTATTCCTGCCTTCACCTCCTGTATATTTCCTTTTTGTGCTTAAGGTCAAGTCAGGAGCTCCACATTCATCAATGCTAGTCTTCTTCAATGCTTCCTTAGCTTTCTGTGAATCTAAGCCTGCTCTTTTGAAGTCCAAATTTGTTGTTAATCTCACTCACTATTCTTCAGGTCTTAAATTTCACAGTAATTTGATCACTGATGCCAAGGCTGCCCTTGACCTTTATATCATCCAGCACTTCTTGTTTGTGAGAAATAGATACAATTGAATATCTCTTCCAATCTGTTCATCAATCACCTGGATCACTCACCTTTTCCTTGTTGTGCAGATAAAAGGCTTAGGCTAAGTTGCTCTTGAAGTATCCTAACAAGCCTTATTCTCACCAATGACCAGAGCATTCAATACATCTGGACCTGCAGCTCTGCAGGAAGCCAGGTGCTTCCAGCCTGCCCTGCACCAGCAGCTCCCATACTGCCCTGGGATGGGCAGCAGAGTGTATATTGGCAGCATAGCCTGCACCTTGCTCTACTCAGACTCATGGATATTTTTCAGAACTATTCTATTTCTCCTCTTACACTTTAGAGACCAGGTAATCAAGCTGAACAAAATTTTCACAGATTTTCAGTTTCATTAATTTATAGAATGGCATTTTAATGTGTTTAGTGTTAGTCTCATCTCTTATTCAACCTAATACTTACTTTGCTTTCTGACTGTTTTGAGCTGAAGTTTTCACAGGGTTTCCAGAGCTGAACTTGCATCTAAGTTGTTTCAGCTCACGTTGAAAGTTGTGAACGTGTATAAACCTGCTGTGCCTTAAAATCTGTCTAGGTGAGAGTGGCTTCAGCAGTTTTGCTGTAGATTTTCTGACCTTGTTTTGCCGTCTTTTTCTCAGGTTACTCTAAATGCACTATGTAAAAATACATTCTTAAATGAAAAATATGTACAAAGGGGTATGCTATATACAGAAAATGGAACTTCAACCTCATGGTATGTTGGGATTGTATTATTAGTATGCTGACTGTTTAGAAATGGAAAAAAAAAGAAAGATGTGTGGCAGGCAGAAGGTAACCTGGCCAACAAAACTTTAATACACTGCTTTACAGCTGAGTGTCCTCCTCCTATTTTTCTATTTTGTATGAATAATACTTTTTTATGAATAGAATAAAAGATAGAAAAGGTGCTGCAAACTTTTAAAATAAGGCAACTGAAAAACATATAAAATGAGTAAATAACCTAAGGAGCTAATATGTGTGAAAAATATAAAATGTATACTCTGTTCTCCATTGGTCTGCTCCTCTCCCCCTTTTCCTTCGACATACACAGACAAGACTTGCAGAACGTGGTAATTTCACATCAGTGTGTTCTAGTTTTGTGCGTTATTTCATCCCTTCTATCATTTGTATTCCTTTGCTTCACCCTAGTCAGTATTCTCTGTTGTTGACTGCCTCTTTGCTAGTACTTTTTATTCAAGAAATACTTGTGTGTTTTTCAGTGCTGCCATTATATATTTTCATTCAACAAATTTGTGTGCTCAGTGAAGAACTGTGTAATTATCACACTGATAATAACAAGATAAGCTTGTTTCTATTTGTTGAATAATGGTAGAAATGGTAAAATCTTTAGGAGAATTTGGTAAAAGTTCTAAAAGTGAGGAGAAATTTTGAAACTTAGAAAAGAAACTGAAAAATGTTATGAAGACCATGTAGTTTATGTAGAATGGTATTTCCTTTCCTAGTGAGATAATCAGCTGTGACCTAGTTGTGACTAGTCTTAGACTAGTTCTAAACTCCAAGTCACCTGCACTGTAATTTTAATAAGCAGTACTGATCTCTGACTAGTATGTTGATAATTAAATATTAAACATTGATCATATTCAGAGTTTGCAATCAAAATTATGTGATGTGCAAAAGTAGTTTTGTGCAAATGTGTTGAGGCTGGACACTCATGGGAATGACTGGGTGAGCTAAGGAATGCTGCTGAATGTGATGGATGCTATTTTGTTGCATTCCATGCAGGCAGATGTCCTGTATGAATTTTACTGGACATGTCATTCAATTAGAAATCAATTCCTGATTGGGAATACAAATTAGAGTTCCTTTGAAAAAAAATTCTGTAAGGTCTTTGAATGAATGTAAGTGAAAGTTAGAGCTGATTGGGGTCAACTGTGGCTACTCTAGGCAGGTATTTAAATTTGGGGTTTTATAGACATGGGAAGTAATTTATTAATTTAGGGGTTGTAGTTCCATCAACAGGCTAATCCCTGATTCTTTAAGAAACTAACTTTTCACATAATTTTTCTGCAAACATGCACATATACTGGAAAATAGTATGTGCTTTCGATTTAAAATAGAGGAGATTAGGGTGAAGATTTGTCCTGGGTTGTGGAGCTGGGTTTTGTGTATTCTATTTTCATTTGTTTGAAAACCTGACGCCTCATCTTAATAGGCCATTAGCACCTTCCCAGCCTGTACCTTTGCCCCCCAAGAGCTGTGCATCTGCATTTCTATCACCCTATTGTGAGATACATCTCATCCCCTGGCAGTGGGGGGCGGGGGGGAGCAGGCAGTTTGGCTGGATAAAAGGAGACTCACAGACAGGAGAGCTGCCAGTTTTTCACCCGACTTCCTGGGAGGAAGACTGGACTTCATCTCACAACACCAGATTCCATCTCACCATTCCTGGACCCCCTTCTCATCATCACCAGACCCCTCCTCACCACCCCTGGATCCGCTTTTCTACAGGATCATCTCTGCTCCTACAAAATCATGTCTGCCACTTCAGAAGGATTTTCTTTTGGACTGCTTTTCAACATCCTGAATCACAGGGTCAGGTTGTGGCTCTGACTCTGTCAAGGTTTTCCAAAATTGTTGTTTATTTGTTTATTTGCTTGTTTGGTTTGGTGGTTTTGTTTCCTGTTACATTTGTATTGTTAATATTCCTTGTATAAAACTGTTATTCCTATCCCCAATATCTTTGCCTGAGAGCCCCTGATTGCAAAATTATAATTTGGTGGGGTGTGAGGGGTTTGCATTCTCCATTGTAGGGGAACCCCAGTTTCCCTGGCAGAAACCTGTCTTTCTAAACCAAGACAAAGTTACCTGCTGGATATATGCTTAGTCACTGAGGTAGGCTACAACCTTACTTAGAAATCTTCACCTTAGGTGGAACGTGTCAAGAGCTGCTGAGAGAAATTTGAGACCAGTTCTGTATCCCAAAAGATAATGGCAAACTTTGTGGCAGTTAGTGCACTTCTGGAGAAAAGTCTTTCTGAACAGGTCTTAACAAGCAATAAATAATAAATTAATAAGTAATAAAATCTGATCCAGATATCTCAAGCTTCCCATCCACCCATATATGTCTGATGAATCAGCAGAGGAAGATGTTAGATTTTGTAGTCTTCTGTACTTACTTGGATTCAAATAATCCTCAGGTTTTCTACAGAGACTTGAATAACTTCACTAGGAAGGACAGAACATGTTACTGCATACTAGTGGATATTGTAGTTAAGGAAGCTTCCACTAACAGGGAGCTGTGGCACTTACTAAGGAGGAAGAGGGAAATAAACCACTGAGTTTGAACCCCCAAGCTACAAAGAATGAGGATTGCAAACCCCTCCCCCACATTTAGACATAAACGAACATTTTTGAGGAATGGATTGACTAAAACCAGATAGATTAATCTCTGGCTTCAATGATTTATAAATAGACTGTACCCTTGATGTCGTAAGTTAAAGGTTACTGTTCTTCCATGGGGTCAGAATTGGGGGAGAATTGAGCATGCTGTTGAGCTTATTTGTATTGCTATTTATAAATCTTTCTGTGAAGTTACCTGATTTCATTTGAGTGTTCTTTTTTTGTCTGACTAACTGATAGCAATCATATAAAAGTGATAGGCAGTACCATGGTAGCTGAGGATGCAGGTTGAAAGAATTCATTTCCTTTAAAACAGTATCATAAAACACAATCTATCTTTCTTGGTATTTTGAACTATTTCAAAACCAAGACTGACCAGAACATAAGTTATGAATTTTTTGCTGATTGTGCTGAGATAGAGAAAGTAATAAACCCAGAGAAGAGTGATTTCACCCATAAATCTGAGGAAGGGAAATTTTAAGAATTGTTCAATGTCTGAGCTATGAGTATATAAAAAATTATATTAGTGTGACTCAAACTTTTTTTAAAAATAAGACCTTTAAAACTGCCAGAATCAGTGTATAATGCTGTCTTTATGCTGACAATTTCTGTTTACTTATTCTATGTAGTTCATAACATCCCTATGTATGTATCCCATCTAAATGAGAGGACATAGAGAAGATTGATTATTCCACTGCCAACAGTATCTTATTTTTATCAGAATCTAATAATTCTGATAAAAAAATACCTGCCTAATTCCACAGAATCACAAATATCTTGAATTAGAAGAGACCCATAAAGATTGTCCTCCCTGCTCCTCAGATGACTATCTAAAAACTGTAGGACTAAAAGCATCATCCTTGAACTCAAACAGGCTTGGTGCCATGACTATTTCCCTGGGGACCCAATTCCAGTGACCAGTCATCCTCTCAAGGAAAAAACTTTCCCTAACATCCAGTCTGAACTTTCCCTTACACAGCTTCATACCTTTTCCATCTAATTTTTTCCCATTTTATCATTCAGTCATTGGTTCCTGTTTCCTATACTTTTTTTTTCAAAGAGCTTGTGTTCCTTTGCTGTTGTTGGGGTTTATTTTTTCCCTGTGAAGCTCCATAAATTCTATAACTATACTAATTTCTCAATAAATCTTCCTGAGAGATAGGCACGCAGCTAAAAAAACCCTGTTTTTGTAGTAATTTAAATGTCTTCTGCAAAATAAGGGGTTTTTTCTCCTTTTAGGTAAGTGTTGACTGCAGTTTTGTATTTCAGTATTGTCTTTCAGAAGTATCCCACCACTACAGAAGACAGCTATGATATCATATCCATATTCCACCTCACTAGTTAGCCACTTTGCTGGGTTGCCATATTAGTCATGGAGGATGAATTTTTCCTAGTGGGGCTCTGCTAATGCTCCATTCTGAAACAATGTGTGAGATTTTTCTTTCTCTAGGCAAAATTTAGAAGAAAATTGCAATTCCTTTGTGAGCTCCATGTTTAGCATTTGCATTCCTGTATAAATTACCATTTCTGTGCATCATTGATTTTATTCTCAGGGACCTAGATATTATGACAGTGTGCTGGAGGCTGGATGGAAGTTATCCACACACTGCATTCTGCCCTTCCATTTGGATGTTCTTTAAGGTAATGAGTAGTCTGGAGACCATACCAGTCCTGAGCTGCTGTAGCCTCCTTTTCCCAGAGTATACTTAGGAACTGAAAGAGAGACAGCACTAAATCCAAACTGGTAAAATATTTACAGTCTCCACTTCTGTTGAGATCCATCTGTGCAATTCATTTATGATAAGAAACTTTCCCCTCCTGAGCCTTGTAGTACATAAGCATTTTTCACAAGAGAGTAATCCATATAACAGGTAAGAAAATGTATAAAAGTCTGGTGATTAAAGTAAAAAAATTAAGCATAATGGGGCAGTAGTTTGCCTACTAAAGAAAGAATCAACTCTTTAGTGCTACACTGTCTTTTGCAGAAAAAGAATGCTTTTGAGAAACATTTATTTTTCATAAGTTGAAGGGAGAGCTTAGCTAAATTTGGCTGTTTTCAGAAAATTGTTACATTTTCTTAAAAGAACATTGATAAAAATATTATCAGTTATTCACAACATAACTGGATAATATCTGTTTCATGTTAAACCTTGCAATAAAAGTTGGAAAATTGAGAAAAATATTCTATGCCACAGAGCTGGTTTTGCCTATTGCAGCAGACTGAAGGTATTGCTGCTATAGAGGTACTGCCAGAACTGGGTCTTTGACTCTCACTGTTGCTTAGAATGACACTTTTGCAGGTTTTTGAGGCAATTTACAGGAAAACAATATACTTCAAAAATTCCATGTCTTGCTCCCATACAATAAGGCTGAAATTATCCCCAGCTAGCAGTAATGTTGCATTGTCAAATCCATGGATATCCTTTTACAAGTTAGGGCTAGGATGCTGAAGATTGCATTTCTGAAAGACAGACAGAATCAGAGTTATAGAATTGTCTAGGTTGGAAAAGACCTTGAGTGCAACAATTAACCCAGCACTACCATGTTCACCTCTAAACCATGTTCCTATGCACCACAACTAC
Organism: Phylloscopus collybita; assembly: GCA_027886175.1. NCBI lineage: Eukaryota > Metazoa > Chordata > Aves > Passeriformes > Phylloscopidae > Phylloscopus > Phylloscopus collybita. Next base: position 35,672,601 of record JAJNNQ010000009.1, on the reverse strand, counting down.
ATGTGTTTTAGGGATGGTGACTCAACCACTTTCCTAGGCAGCCTATTCTAACACTTGACACTCCTTTCTGTAGAGAATTTTTTCCTAATATCCAACCTAAACCTTTCCTGGTTCAGCTTGAGGCCATTTCCTGTTGTCCTGTCACTTGTTTCTCGAGAGAAGAAACCAATCCCCACTGGCTACACGCTCCTTTCAGGCAGATATAGAAAGTGATGAAGTCTCCCCTGAATCTCATTTCCTCCAGGCTAAGCAACCTCAGCTTCCTCAGATCTCCTTATCAGATGTGCTCCAAACCCTACACCAGCTCCATTGCTCTTCTCTGCAGTTGCTCCAGCATCTCAATGTCTTTCTTGTAGTGAGGGGCCCAGAACTGAACTCAGAATTTGAGGTGAGGCCTCACCAGAGCAGAGTACAGCGGGATGGTCACTGCCCTGGCCCCACTATTGCTGATACGAGCCAGGATGCCACTGGCCTTGGCTGGCTGGACTCACACTGGCTCATGTTCAGCCACTGTCAATCAGCACCTCCAGGTTCTTTTCCATTGGGCAGCTCTACCCCAAAGATCACAGGGTTGTTGTGATCCAAGTACAGGACTTGGCACTTCACCTTGTTGATCTTCATACAATTGTTCCTGTCAGAAAGAGATCTTCTATGACACTTATTTTTTTCTTTGTGGAAGAGTTTGATGTAGTGCATAGGCCAACTTAACCTTGATGATACCTCCAAGACAGATGAATCTCTGTGCTGTGCTCTGTTCTATTATTTCTTACAGCAGAACTAAAGGAATAGTTCATGCATGAGGTCTACCTTGACAGGCAACCTGTAGAATTTATGTATTTATTCTCATTTCTACAGTTTGTTTATTGATATCATAAAGTCAGTGTCAAAAAAAATCTGATTTGTAAAGCAATTAGCTGGAACAGTTTGTAACAAATCAGGATGTTGCTGGGAACTTGTTGTTAGGAGCCTAACAGAACTTCTACCACCAGTTTTAAGCAGTGCAATATGTGGTGTGTTCAACAGTGTTCAGCATGCCAGGGTTTAAAATTCTGCCCAGGCATTTTCTGGCCAGGCAAGTTTTGTGCTCTTATTCATCTATTCTCATTAAAATTGTGATATGCAAGGGATAAATATCAGTGGTACGGTGACACTTAACCTGTGGTAAATAGGTAAATCTTGGCATTTATGTGATATAACAAAGACTATCAGGGCACTGCAGCACTGTTATAGAAGTCATATACATCTGTACAAATATATTAAATGTAGGATTTGTCCTGGAGTCTGTAATTTTGATTACTTCCTTCACTTCCATTAACTTCTAAAATATGTGAAAAATTTTTGAGAAGGATTTTTTCGAGACTATTTTTCACAGCCATATTTGCATTGAACTTTTTTATGCTTTTCTTTTTTAAAAGAATGTAGAGCACATTGAATAAGTGCAATCCTGAAGTCTATCTTAAGTTTTATTCCGGTAAATTCAAAGGAGTTTCAAAATTACAGATTAAAAAAGAACTTGTGTTGCCTGAATGATAAAGGCTTTGCATCACAGAGTTTAGCAGAGTAACAAAGAATCACTCCAAAATCAGAAACACAGGTTCTGCCCAAAAGCTAACATTAATAGTAAGAAAATAAAGTGGACTTCTGGGTGGGATGTTCATTATGAGAAAGAAAGAAGTCATTTTAAAAGCAGTTTTCCACAGAGAGAATATATTTTAACTAACTGGAATTATGTCTTTAGTTTTCCTACCCTTTGGGACACTCTTATGCTCTAAGTTAAATCATGTGTATCTTCATTGAGTTACATTTCCATTATGCCAGTTTAATATCAAAGAAATAAAACATAGCTGGTGTACACATTTCCTTCCTTGATCCATGTATTTTATTTATAACATTATCCTTTCTCTAGAGGATTTCAGATGCATGTTGGTGTCAAATGCCTTTCCAAAAGTAGCTGTCAAGAGAAAGAAGTACTTTTGGAGTGATTGACTAGTGGGAGAAAATGTACAGGTAATAAGCAAGTCAGCAACATACACTTTTATTTTCAGATAAATGATCTGAAATTGGTGGCTTGTCTTCCCTAGGATATCAAAAGAGATCATAAAATTTAGTGAGTAGGAAATACAGAGTGCATATTGCTTCATGTTCAAATTTCTAGGGTCTTGGGGAAATTCTGTAAGCTGGTACAGTGGCCTTAATATTTTTCCTCATCAGGAACATCTGATAACACACGAGACTTGAAACACTTTTTTGGAAGATTCTTATCCAAAATCTTGTCTCAGCATTTCTGGAAGTTAAGATATTTGAAATGCTGATAAAGGCTGATGAGGTTAATGTAAGATGAGGCCTAGGAGAGATCTAGGTTAATGTGAGATTAAAGATTCCAGACAGCATGTGATAAATTAAAATTTACAGAGAAAGTTTCTCTTTCATTTCACCTCAGTGAAGCAGTAAGAGTAAAGCAATGCTCCAAAGGATTTTTTCTTATTGAACTTCCGCATGAGAAGCCTATGCCTATACATTATACCATTTAACATGTACTGCATGGCAACAGCTTTGAAAGTCCTTCTTCATTTACATTATTGAATTTCATTTATATGGAGTGTAAAGAACTAAAATGATGGTCACACGTACCTCCAGTGTTTGGGAATTAGCTGTGAAACACTAGGATCTGGTGGCTCCTCTAGGTGTAATTAAAAGTAACTGTTTTTCTGTTGTGTTCACATGCTAAAGTGAAGCAAATATTAGTTCTTCAGTGGTCTTTTCCCCTGTTACTGTCTCTTCAAATGTGTTCCTTTCTTTTCATGGCAGCCTTTGAGATCTCCATTAGTTATTCTCATTGCAATAAGGAAGATAAGCAAGCAGATGTTTTCCATGCTCTTTGGACACTGGTAAAGTAGTTTTGCACTGGAGCAGCCTCAGGTCATTATGCAGTAGCCCTTAAGTGGGATCATTTGATGCAAATCTGTTGAATACTTGATGATACATATATTTGTTTGCAAATTGTTCTCATGTAAATTAGCTTGAGCTAAAAATTGCACTTATCAGTAAAAAACAAGGGACAGATTCTATAATTTTTACTAAATTTTCTTGTGTAATTATAATGGTGAGTAATTAGATCCATAGCAGTACAGACTTTGGGGGAGTTGGTCTTTAACAAAGTCAAAAAACCCAAATACATTCGATAAATATTTCATGGAAAAATTTGAATGCCGTCATGGACCTCAAAATAGCACCTATGGGATAAAGAAAAAAATCCTTGTTTCAGATATCTCCCTTATTGATTTTCTGCTTTTCAAATTGTGGTCTATCTTTCCCCCACTAAATTGTAAAGCAGGATAAAAATTATAAGTTCTTATCTCCAGTAAAATGCACAAAGCTGCTTTATATTCCCAGATTTTACCTGCTAGTGTTCAGCACTTTACCATATGCATTTGAAAACCAATGGTGAATGAAAGTGAAACAAATTCTGGCATCAGAAAGTATATTGATTGTTCTGATTCAAGTTGATTTTAATGTCAGTTACAAGCAATGTAGACTGATATTTCTCTTGCGGTGTTTCATGTGCTTGAGTTCCTTCTTCTCTAGACCCTTCACCACCTTAATTGTTCTTTGAATGTGTTTTGGAGGGTCTTTTCTGGACACACTCCAGCACTCCAATGTCTGACTTGTAGTGAAGTGCCCCAAACCAGGCTATTTGAGGTGCAGCCTCGCCAATGCTGAGGATGAAGGGAACAATGGTGACCAACTCCCTCCTCCACACTTAACAGAAGCCCTTAGGGAGCATTAGCAGCCAGGAGCATCACAAACAGGGCAGGCAAACAGGAGATGGTAGGACAGTTTGTGCAGCAGTTTGCACAACAGGATGTACAAGAAGGACCTGAAGCTCTGCCAGCTAGCCTGGCCAGGGAACAGTGGTCTTGATGCAGCAGAAAGTCATGGCCTCACTGAGCTCTGCACCCACCATGGGTGACACAGATGGCAGGAGAAAGCTTTGGGGGGAACAAGCTGGCACCCAGGTGCCAGGCTGTAAGGTGGCCCTTGCCCCTGTGCCAGTAGGGATGGCAGCAGTTATTAGAGCTGCACCCAGGTAGAGAAAAACTCCTCCGCTTAGTGGCAGAGCTCCGGGAGGACGTGAAGGAAGTAGGAAAGCCAGACAGAGAGAAAGAAGCTGCTAGAATCATGCCCCGTCTGCCCTGGGACAGACCCCACAGGCAGATGAGGTGCATGACACAGAGGCTTCCTTCTCTCCACCTGGCTGAACACAGTGGCTTAAGGGATGAGGGGAAATGGCAGTATTTATACTAAGTACCTTCCTTTGTATCCTCTCCTGTAGACACATGTACTCTGTTTTCTCTTTGTATATTCATGAATCTTATGGCAATATTCACCCTAATGTTCATTAATCACCTGAAAATAAGTGAAGCAAGAGAAATTTAGTGAGAAAGGAAGAGGATGGTTTCAGCAATGCCAGGTCACTAATATCTACTTCCTTGATAAACTTTAAAGTAACAAGCACATTTTCCTTGATCACTAGTTGTTTCCTTCTTTGTTGACAGTTCTTCACAAATGGAGAAATGTTCAGTGTTGCTGTTTCCTCTCTGTAGCAAATTCTCTGATGTGCATGCTTGGAAGTTGCCCAGTTCCCAAATAAATGCCTTCTCTGTCCTTGTGGGACTAAGGATTTGTATGTGATAACCACCAGCTTGAGCAATGTAGCATTTGCTTGTAACTCACAAAGATTAATTTACAGGGCTTTTTTAAAAAAAGATTTATTGGTTGTAATCTTTTTCTGTGAGCAGTTTTTCATGTGTATCCTTTAGATAAAATCTGATAAATGGATCCTGTTGTGTATCTTTTTTTTTCCCTATTGGATCAGAATTTTTTTTAGAAATAGAAATGCCGTTACATATACAAACATAAATTTGAAATTCTCTTTTTATTATCACCCTTTGATAAATATGGTGGATTTTCAGATTTGCTGCGGGAGGCCAGCTTGTCTTCTTGCAGGAGAGAATGTATGTGCTGTCCCACAGCAGCTTTACCTGTGCTTATTCACAGCTCAGCACTGAAGGAGAACTTGGACAATGCCCCAGTGAGAATACTCTTGGAAGGATATTTTATCTTCTGCAATTTTCTGTAGCTTTTACTGAGATGAATGGTCTTTGCAGGATAGGTATTCGCTTCCATTTTCACTTAATAGTCTATGTATATTATTAAAGTAAAAAAAAAAAAAAAAGCTGATAGTATTTAATAAATGGTATTCTATTAAAAATAATAATAAAATGTCTTATAACTTGAAAGAGGAATACATTCCCTGAAGAAATGAGAGGTTTTTTAGTTAAGCAAATGTCATATATATTGAGCTGGAAATGATCCAGGCAGGAGATTGACTACTCAAAATTATTGCAGTCCAGTAGGACAGGCCTAATTAGGTTTCTCAACAAAATTTTGGACTGGGTGGAAGTGTTTGAGCTTTATCTGCCTCTTATTTTGCCATTTTCAAGACAGCAGTCAGAATTCTCCATGATGAAATTACCGTATTTGAAAGACTTGGTGGTGGTACTGTGCCCTGACCACAGAGCAGAGGATTCTGAAAGCATATTAAGACATTTGTCTCCCTCAGTCTGATCACCCTCATCTATCATTTTTTACACTAGTGAATATATTACTTCTGAAAACTGCTTGATCCTTCTCATCCAATTGAAAACAACTGTAATACCGCTTTTCTCACAGAATATTTCTGGTTTAATTCTGGACAGCCAGAAACATATCATAGTAAGACTGTGAAAAGCTAAGATTTCTTGGTATGTTTAAGATACAATGGATTCTGCTACCCAAATTGAAAAAGAGTGTTTTCCTCCTCCCCAATAATTAATATTTTATAGATTAGTAGATGTAAATTATTATGGTTTTACTGACTTGTATAGTATTCCACTAATTCACGAGAGCTGTGAAACTTCAAAATACCAGGAATAGTACAGGATACCCTGCATTGCATCTTAGAAATTGGAGCTCATCATGACATGCTGCAACTTCTGGTGTAATTAATTAAACCCATTAAATTTTTTGGTGTCAATAAAAGAGGTAAAATGTTATTTAAGATGTCTTCACAAAAACTTGCAGTAATTAGTATACTATGGGCTTGAAATGAGAGGGAAAAGCAATAGCATAAAAAAGGAGCTATCTGATAGTTCAGAAGATAGGATCCTAATTTAATGGGCAGAGCAGTGTAGTCTAATATTGTATAAAATATTGAATAAAGAAAAGACCTCTGTGAAAAATGAGAGTAAATAAGGATATATTATTGTTTGAGGAGGACTGCAAGTTGTGCACGCTCAAAATGAAATGTCTAATCGCTCTGTGTTGGATTTTTTTTCTGTCTATAACTGAAATTTTTTGATCCTGCTATAATTTAATTTCTTTGCATTGGTGCAGACACTTTTTTCTCTAAAAATAATTGCTCTTCGGAGGAAGTTTGAAAGGACCCATGAATAAGAGTGGATAAAGTGAAATCAAGGCAAGGAAAGTAGTAAAACCCCTCCACTTATCAAACATTACTGAACACTGTGATATGGAGATGTTTGGAGTTTCTTTTTTTGCCTGCATCACTTCACGTGTATGCACCCTGCAGGATTTTTGTTGTCCCGCTATTCACTCTTGAACTTCATCAATTTTCATAATGCTGAGACATCATTTTAGGGTTGAGGAAAAGCTCTGTGTGGGGATATGAGAATTAAGTGTTATTTCTGTTTATTATAAGGTTTTTATAGACCTTGATAAAAAGATGAGTAGGAATGAATGCATTATACTGTAGTACATTATACTCAGTACTGTAGTACTGAGTCCTAAGATTGTTTAGATGCCTTAGCAAAATTGCAGGTGCCTAGAGCATTTCAGGATGGCTTAGTTCAGGAGTTTGGCAGCTAATTCAGCAAATAGCTCTCCTGAAGTCTTGTTTGGAAAATAAACAAAACTGGAAGACAGTAAAACAATAGAAATATTGGGACCTTAATTCTTTGGTGAAATTAATGTATATCTATCTACAGGCAATAAAACATGTCTCAAAATCTTCCTGTCTCCAGACCAACCTAAGAGAACAAATTCTTCCAAGGTAATTAGCAGCAGATATACTAATCTGAATCCTAGAAGATGAAATTAAGAGATCAAGAATGATCTCTAAAAGCCATACAGTGTGATGGACTTGGTGTTCCATCACATCACTGAGCTGAATCCTCTAAAAATTAATTTTGGTTTCAGTGTTGCATTCAAAATTTGAAGATCATTTCCCTCAGTAGTGGAAGTGCAACATCTTCTTGCCTGTTACGTATTTAAAAGTTATTGTCTTTATACTGAGATTTCTTGCTAAATACTCCTGCTTTGTAACTGGGTCTCTTAGCTCAGGGAGTTGTTTATAATGAACCAGGCTCGGACTCAGTGTATTTGTGGTCATTTACTGGTGCTCTTCTGAGTAACGTTTTTTTCCACCTCTCATCTGTGCATTTTTAAAATTCTACTTCATTTATCTTATCTGTTTAGATACAAGTTGGAGATGACTATTATTTAACCTAAAAAAATTATTTTGACTTGACTTGGTCTTGACTCACTTTGATCTTTACTGTGACCTGTTTTTGAAATGATTTAATTTTTTTCCTGCCGTTATTTTTTTCTGTTACAATGGGTCTATGATAAACTATGTCATTTGCTTGAAATGAAACTATGTTTCATTCATATAGCGCTTTAGATAATATATGTGAGTTCTAACTAATATCAGTATTACAGTAAGCAGAGATTAAGAATGCTTGACTATTCTTAAAATGTTAAACCAGAATTACAAATAATTGTCTGGTCCAGAAAATTTCCTCGCAAATAATGATTCTGTTATATGTTTGAAGAAAGCAGCCATCTTCTTTACAATTTCTTCATGGTGAAACAAAAATCAAAGGAGAATGTGTATTTAATTTATGAACTACATCTGCAGCACTGGACATTTTTCTTGTATTAAATTTTACCTTAATGCTGCCTGAGCATTAAAGATATAGATCACTCATGCTGTGATTGCATTGAGTTCTCCAGAGACATGGACTCTATTTCATCAGGTACAATATTCCTTGCCCTTTTTCACAGGGTACACATGTTCAGGATAAAGATAGTGGGAGAATATTTATTAGGACTGCAAAGAGCACAGTCTGTGAATTACAGCAAAGGCAGCCAGTTTACCTACAAAAACTCCAGTGAGGGGGCTCTAGTTTAAATTTGTCCTCTGAAGTCAGACTGTGTTCCTTGTAGCCAGGTGATAGTGCTTTGCAGATTCTATGTCTTTTATTTTTAATGTCTTTTATATTTAATGTCTTTCTGCAAGGTCAGAGACAACCCTGGTTATACTGAGGACATTTGACACGGAGTTCTTTTTCAGTTGCTGTGAGCGAACAATGTGGTCTCCTGCACATACACAAAAATTACGTAGTAGAACTCCAAGATTTTCAGTAAAGGTCAAAAATTATATGCAGATTTTCCCTTTTGATAATGGGTTTTACTTTTCCATAATCCTCTTGGTAAGTGTAGGAATCGCATACAGAGACTTCTACTTTGAAGATTGTTGAATTCCTCTGCCTATCTTCCACGGAATGTGCATTCAATTTTATGACAGTGGCCCTCTCTTTTGTCAATCACAGTGTGGTTTTAACAAAGAAAACATTTACATTGTTTTGATTTTTGTTCAGGAGGGCATTTTATTCTTTGGGAAAGCATGTAAATTATTAAAGCCACCCCTGATATTCTGCAACTGAATGGAACTTCTAATCCTTGTTTAAAAATATAAATTATTCATTGTAGGATTTAATTTGAAAGTTGGCTGTGTGGTTCCTATGGTTGTTTACATTGCACTCTGGTGAAATTGAAAGCACAAATGAATTCCACTAGGTTTTGTTAGAGACCTTCTGACTTAATATATCTGAAGGTTCTTTTATTTCTTTAAATATATAATCCCTTTGTTTTTGCTTCCTGTATCAAGATAAAATATAAATAAAAGAAGAAAGTTACTGAGTGCCTTCAGCAGTAGCATTTCAGTGAATGCTGTCTTCCATTCACACTGGCCACAGTTGGCTCTTGGATGAAAAACATCCAAGGAAAATTGATATCCGAAGTTGTAACACTAGTGTTTCCATATATTGTGTGTCATTGTGAGCGAGAAATAAACTGATGTGCTCAGAACATGGTAATGTAAAAGATGGTGAACAGTCTATACCATTTTTTGAAAGAGATAGGGAAGAGTGATGGACTAGGACTGCATGAACTTTGTTTGTATAACTTTATTCAGCACAAATACCCTTATCCCCCATCTCTATTCATCCCCCATCAGTGTCTTGGGAACATTATGATTATAGCTTTATGCTAAATTTACTGAAAGAATTAAGCAGTGTATCTTCTCTTATATCAGTATTGAATGCTCTGGTGTTTTACAGATCACACTTTATAGATCTAATGACCCCTCCCCAACATGTAAAAATGAATCTGAGGTATGCCACACATGAAACAATTTCCTAGTAATTCTTAGACCATAAGAGAGAGGGGTTAGGGAATTGTCTGAGTTCTCTGTTTCCTTGTACTTCTCAAAAACAAGAATTAGGGGAACATAAGCTACAAAATCAAGGACAGAGCAAAACTAAATAATATAAAAGCATGCCATCCAAAACAGAGAACATACATTCATGTTAGCCTCATAGAAAGTGAGTCAAAAAAGCAAGTAAATTAAAAGAATATGCTGTATGAAATGTCAAGATTTTTTTCTTCGATTCCATTAAAAATTTCCATTTTACTGCAGTTTTATTGTGCATCACTTGTACTTCTTGGAGTTTGTTTTTTTCATTATTATCATTATTACCTTTTCTGAATTATATGAAATTTTTCACATCTCCACCCATGAGGTTTTTTTCTGGTTCTCCTCCCCATCCCACTGAGATGGGGGATTTAGTGAAATGCTGCAGGGTGCTTAACTGCTGTCTGGAGTTAAACCATGCAAATAAGTGGAATTATGAAGGAGAAAAAGACTCCATACAGGTTGAGCCATAAACGAGTGTGACACAGGAATCAGCTGTGTAAGTTCCATGCAGAGTGAGAGAGACACAGCAGTTTTGCAGGAGTCTAGGGGAAGATTGGTCAACAGAGCCATTATTCTGTATTTAATTGCATTTAGCTGAGATCAGAATCCAGCACACTGCTGCCTGGGTCTGTTTCCTCTGAGCTCGTTCCTGCTGGGCTCTGTTTAAACTCATTCCTGTTGCTTGTCTGACACAAGTTCCAATATATACCATTTCTGTAGTGTGATGCTATAGCATGTTTTCTGGGAAAATGCTTCGTTTCCAATTCCTGCTTCCTTTTGATCATCCACACTCAACTACATTTGTGTTTTTCTAGAAAGTGTGATGTAGCAGCTGGCTGCTACTCCTCAAGCAGATTTCTCTGCACACAACCCTGTGTGGTGCCCCCACCACAGGTTGAGAGCAACGATATGCAGTCAGTTTTTATATAACTCTGTCGTTTCCCATCACATCAAATTTGCCTTTCCTCTTTTTTAAAAAGAAGCACTTTAGTAGAAAGTTTATTCAAAATGTCAGCTGAAACAATCAAAAATCTGTGACTGAGGCATTAGTGAAGGATATTATGATGTGTGTCAGCATGTCTGAGAACTAACTGAAACTGTGGGGAGTTTTTAATGCTTTAGTAAAATGGGGAAGAAGTAAACACCTCTTGAAAAATTTCAGGAACTTAGCAAATTTCTTGTCTCCTTTAAGAGACATAATTTTATTAATAAATACGACATTCAATTTTATTTTTATGAAAGGTACTTCCTTTTCATGAAATGTACTTCTCACTGTGCAGTTTCCCTTCACAGTCTCACTAATGATATTTACCTTTTGCAGTGTTCAAGAACTGTCAGAAATGTAATTTTCCTTCCTACAGGGTTTTTTGTCAATTTCAGTGAAATGTGCTTAAGTAGCTTTTCATGGGGAGAAATGACGGAGAAGATTTCTGTCCTCAAAAAATATGTACTGAAATGACATGACAGAGAGTTGTGTTGTGAAAAATACAACTTCAGTATTAGAACAGGAAATGAAAGTATTTGGGCTTTTTGTTGTTTTCCCTGAACATTCTGGATGAGAGGTCTTGGTTCTGTCAAATATCATGAACAACTTCTGCATACGTAGGAAGATTTTTCTTTTTTTCTATTTGTTGTTTAATATTTTTTCATAAAAACATATAACCCTTTAGGTTGAAAATGACCTTTAAGATCATCAAGCTCAACCACTTTCCCAACCCTCCTTTACCACTGAACCAATATCCCATAATGTCCATAATTCCAGGAGCTTCCTGCATTGACTGTAGAATCCTTACTATAACATTGTAATATATATTTATGCTGTCAAATTTTTAGTGTATGTATTTGGGTTGGTGTTTGATCTTTTCCCTCCCTGCCCCACATATCTCTGATTCCAGTGCAGGGAACACATTTTTGCCCATGGTTTTCTGCCATATTTGAAGGAACTTCACTGCTTATTTCTGTATATTCTTCTAGTTGCTCTTAAGAGTTGATAATCTCATTCTCTGTGGTTTTAAGCATCTAGCTGGAGCATGTCAAATAGGCAGATTTGCTACTCCAAGGTACTGCCATTTAAATGCTTAAGTTCCTCCTCTCTGAATCATTTATGTAAAACAGAATATGGAAACCTGTTTTTCCCTATACTTATAACCAATCTTAAGTTCTCTGTGGAAAAGCTAAAGCAACATCAAAAAGCAACTCTTACATTGAATAATTCTCCAATCATCTAACATTGCCATGCCCATGGCCTGGCATTAAATAGCATTTCTAATCTTATCATAAAACACTTTCTAAAGCATGCTATTAATACTTATGGAATCAAAAGAAGATTTAACAGTGAATATGTGCTGTGAATGCTTTAAATTCTGAAAGCAAGGATAGTTATGTGGATTTTCTGCTTCCAGACTATACTTTGTGGAACAGTTTGTATTCAAAGGGTATCATATATAGTCTCTAAGGACTTGTCTTATGGCTGAGGTTTCAGGAAACAAACCTCAGAAAATAAGAACATAAGATCAACAGTTTCAATTCAGAAAAATCGTTATCTAGCCTGTGTCCTTTGGCTAATAGCAGATACCTAGGGAACAAGCATATAATGATACTGCCTTAAATCACTCTCCCAACACCTAGTGATTTGTAGCTCAACTATTATGGAACCAAAGGTAATTTCTTCCTCTTTAAGAGACAGTGCTTTGTCTGCCTGTGCAGCTCTCTTTGAACAACTTTAGTCCTTTAGCCTCAGTAATATCCTTTGGCTGAGGCTGCAAATACAGTGAGTGTTAGGCTAGTCTAAGCATAGGCTCAAGCATATGTGCAATCATATGACAAACTAATTTTTTGTGAAACTCCTGCCTTCTTGCGTGGTAGCAAATCCATCTGTCACTGAAACTCATCAGTTATACACTTTTTTTTCTGTTTTACTGTAAATGTACTTAATGGTTATATCCTACCTTGGATTAGAATCTTAGGTCTTGCACAGTTAACTGGCATGAACATTTTTTATCACAGCTACACAAACATTTTTGGTAACACCTTTTAGCAGGGAAAAAACTATGTTATTTGGGCTGATATATTAACATATTGGCTTTGATACAGATTTTCATCGAGAAGGCTTTTGAGGCCCTCATTGAATGGTTAAGAGAGATGGTGGGAGTGATTTGCCAAAAGGTTTTTGGGAAACTTATGTATTTACCTATTATTTTATATTTTGAAGGTGAACAAATCCGTATAGTCAATATATTCTGCTGTGACAGGAAAGCAGATTCTGAGTATTTCATAGCTGCTGTAGGACTGATTATTTTTATTTAGCTGCATGATTGCAACACTTTTGACTTATGTCTCCTTCCCTATAGGCTTCAAACAAGGCATATTTGAAATGCTTATTCCATGGTTAAAGTAATGCTCCTTCTCTCTGTGCTTTGCAGCACAAGCACAGATGAGGAAGACCCTGGTGCTTCTTTCATCTTCACTTTTGATCCAAAAAGAGATGATATTAATAAGATTAAAACACAGTACATGAAGAATTTTTATCCTTCTTTGCTTAATATATACATCATACATGCTACTCATTTTTATTTATCTCAGAGGATTGCTTACTGTGTTCTGGGTTCTTTCAGTAATTATAGAGTTAGGGGAACTTCTATCTGAGGAAAAGGAGCCATCCAGTAATAAAGAAACAGCATATCTTGCCTTTGTGAAATAGGAAAATGAAGAATAAAAGGGAAAATGAAGAATAAAAGGGTAGCAAAATATTAATCAGGCTCAGAAAGCTAGGGGAAAAGGTTTGTTTTGGGTTACATCTAGTAGATAGAAAGTAGTTATGATCAGTATAATACTGCAGAGAAGAACCATATTTTTATTAGAAAGAAATATAATCAGCAAAAGAAACACAACTAATGAGCAAGAAAAATGCTTTGATTTAGAAAACCAATAAGAAACTACAGTTACGAGTCAAAAGAAAAGCAAGAAGTCTACATGCTGAGCCTCAAAAAATATAAACATTGAAGCCAGGTTTCTGGAATGCTTCTGAAAGTGTCTAATTTTTTATAGTAGCTATTATAAGTTAGAACAAGAAGAGAAAATGTTATTTACTTGTGTTTGGTCTGATTCTGAGACATGTGAATTATGGTCCAAAAATAACAGAGGAAAACTTTAAGAAACCTCCATTTTACATACCAACATATGTGCTTGGCAATGTAAGGCTAACTGGAAGTGCCTGCAGTCCTGAGAGAACTAGTACCATTCTGCCTTGGCCATCAAGCAGAGCCCCAGGTGTATCACACCACACAGCTGTTGAGGAACCCATGCAGTGCATGGGGTGCAGCTGCAGCACCAGGTGCAGAGTGAGCTCTGGATCAGACCCCAAGGCAAGAGGCCATAGCCTGGTGCTGACCCTTTGCACAACCAAGGGCTCAGGGACCTGTAGATCAAACAGGTGACTGGACATTCAGGGGCATAGCAGAAGCCAGGGACTCCAGACTTTGGCACCGTTAGACTGTGAGGGTATAAAAGCCCAATTTTCTTTGTTCAGAGCCCCTCCTTGGAGGTACCAGCTCAAGCTATTGTTCTATTACTTAGTAATTTGACCAAGGTTAAAGTTTTATAAGGATCTGGACATCTGAGACTCTGCTATGGAAAACCTAGGATTGAGCCAGTAAGGACACCTGGTGTGACTCTGTGGGTGTGGAATGTGTTGCTGTGGAGGGACTTCCATGCCATCTGAGGTGGTATGAGAGTGACTACCAGAGTGAATCCTGGATGGCTGGACAGGGAAATTCCCTTAGCATGGCAAAGAAATGTCAGTCAAGGCTCTGAAAGTCATAATAACGCATTTTAAAATGTAAGTTTATAAAGCATTTCAAGGGCACAGTCATGTCAGAGTAATCTGAAATTCCCTTGACCATGCTGTTTCAAGATGAGGTGTTTGTTCGTGACTTCGGTTGCTATGACCATAATTATTGGTCTCAAACTCCTGGTAAAGGGTTTAAGACATCCACAGATGGTAAAAAACCCTCTCAATATGGACTGCCTTTAATCTTTCAGCTGGTTTAATGGCGTAACTTTCGTTGTAGAGCTGTGGCATCTGTAACTTTCGTGTTACACTGGAGAAGGTGATTTGATATGACATTTCAAAATCAATAAAATCCGACATCCGGCAGCATGTCGGATTGTGCTTGATAGGTAGAGTACACTCAGGGTTTCTGTATTTATACTTGATGTGAGAAAGAAATTAAAGCTGGTGTCAAGGGACTTCATAGCAAGAAAAATCACCAAAACAATAATAATTTCTGAAGGATTTGAATTCACTTACACTTCTATACACCCTGTTCTACTTTGCTAGTATGTAAAATATGTAAAAACTGATGTAAAATTTTCTAACAAAAATCACCTCTAGAATTTCTGGCTTAGTAAGTACGAGTTCAAAGTTAATTCTTTGTGTATGTCAGATTTGGAACTGTCCTCAATTCTGTACTGACTTGCAGGAACATTTACAAATTTCTTCTATGAAGAGATTCTACTTCAGCTGTATGTGAGGAGAATTGAGTAATTCCCTACATTTTTTTTCTCAGATTTCATATCTGCAGGTTGTTTCATCACTTATCAAATTCAGCAAGGATCTGAGGCTGACACTTCTCAAAGTTCCATCTATCAACATTGTTGGTGATAACAGATTCTACAATCAGAACTCAGCTGAGGATTCTATTTGTGAGATGATAGGAAGAACAGAGTCCTTGCATTTCCAGCTGTAGTTATAGCTAGTTTAATGGCAGTAAGGAAAGCAGATACATCTCCAAATCTCATGGAATACAGGTGTTGTATGTAAAGTGTTCATGGAATGGCATCATTTTTGAAAATTGTTAGAAACCATCTCAAACACATTTGATTAAATGTTTAACCATAAAGATATAAATTTTGGTATAGTGGAAATTTACTGTGGGTACAGAATTTCAATGGTTTTCTATGGGAATATTTCTGAAATGCATTGTGGAGTCTGGTGGCATCAATAGAAAGAAATAAAATAAACTGTGTGAAGCACAAATCTGAAGTTTTTTTATATAGGCGTGTTTTTGTTGTCAAAGGCATCACAGTTTCATTTTTTAAAATAGTTTTAGAATGTTGTAGGTTTTTTTTCTCTTGGACGCAAATGAAAACAGAGTATGAGAAGTGCCTAATGTATAAAATATTTGTTTTAATGCTTTAAAAGCTCAAAATTTGATGACTCAAATGTTGGGATTTTTGGTTGATTTTTTTTGTCTTTCTTTTTGCAGCCAGAACTCTGGCTCTGCAATGTGTTCTTTATAGTTACGTTAAAATGATGTTTTAGCATATTCAAATTAATTTTAAAATTAGGGGGTTTTTTTATATCTATTCAAATGATATTATACTATATCAAGTATATGATATTTTTTCATACTTTTATTCTTGCCTTCAGGTTTGATTTTATAATTTCCTTTCTCCCATTTATTAGATAGCAAAATGTAGACACTAAATGCAATGCAAACAAAAGTCTCCAAGAACAAGTTTGCATTATGTTAAGCTGTGATCTTGACTTTGTCACCAAAGACATTGCATTTGCAGACATGATGCCATAGGATCATCTGCAGGTTTTTAAACTTAACTTTGGGATTCAGCATGGGGAGTTTCTGGCAATGCAAATTGTTTCATCTTCTCCCCTTATGTGGTATACTTTTCCATACCAAAGGAGGTAGATGTGCTCAGATCTAGAATGTATTCCTTATGTACAGCCTGGCAGGTTATGTGGTTTATATCAAAGAACTATACGGCATTATGTAGGGCTTGTTCTAAAAAATCAGAATGTTGTATGGTTGAGACTTGTGTTTTAGGAAAATGAATTCACAAATATCAATTTAAACATGTAAGGAGTTGGTACAAGCCAAGAAAACCTCTGATCTGGTTTATGCCTTGCACTGTACATAACAGAAAGGAAAATCTACATTACTATTTCTAAAGTTTAAGAAGTACAAGAAGATGCAGATATAGGACACCCCAGCAAACCTTATCTTAGACCAGTGACAAGACTGATTAAGCCAGAAAGATTGATATAGATTTTGGAGTGTGATGAGACTAGCTGCTGTTAGAATTCTCTAGTGGAATATATTGTTTCAAATTAGAGTATGTTCCTACATCATTATCTAGAATATTTGAGTAATATTTTGTGTATGATATGACTTTCTCACCAGAGTGTTAGTATTTGAGAGATAGAAGTCATGTATTTGTAAGTAGTGTGCACTTTCCTTGCTTATTCTTCTGCAGTTTTATGCTTATGGATGTAATCACCTATTTCATTTTTCTTTCACTCTTCGATTACATAACAAAACAACATATTTTTTCCCAAATCTTTCTTTATATTTTACTTCTTTATTGATATATGGCATTTGATAGATTAACTATTTATAACTTAGAATATGAGAGGTTTTGATAAATTGGAGGGGTATTAAAATATAAATTACTGAAATTAATTTTTGATTCAGATAATGATTATTTTCCCATTTGAAAAATAAGCCTTTTTATTTTTCAGAATAAAATTATTTTGTGTTTGTTTCATATTAAAATATCTTGATGTTTCAGTTTTCTGAAACCCTCAATACATTATTTTTATATGGAATAGTGAATCATTAGTATCTTTAGTTTGTTTCATTTTCCTGACTACAGTGGAGAGAACATATATAACATCAGTCTTCCTTCTTTTCTATTGAATGGGAAATAAGTTTGTCAATTATCTAAGGGTCTAGTTGAAGTCCTGAATAACAGTCAACTCTTGCTACCTCTTTAATGTTCCAACTTTCTGAAGCTAGTACACCAGCCAACAGTAGGAAAATTAGATTTAATAATTATGCTATTCATTTCCTAAACTTTCTCTACTGAATTATAAAAATTACATTGGCACTTGGCAGTATAGTATTTAGTCCTGAAATTACTCAATGACTTCAGTAAAACAGAGTATTCAGGAGTGGCTATTTATCAATAGGCCATCAGTAGGATGAAGCCTACTGTGGAGGACCCAAGTGAAAGAAATTCATTCTCATGAAATTATAGAGCATAAGTCTAAGGCAATACAAGAAAATGAAAGGGCAGCATGAAAGATTTCCCCTTTGTATATTGATTTTTTACTTAAAATGGATTTGTGACATTTCTGCTGTCATCAAGTTTATTTATTTAATGTATTTCTCAAGACATTTGTTTAACTGTTAAACGTAACAACTTAGGAATAAAACTTGTCTTTGTAAAAAATGTGGACCTAAGCCAGGCTGTTTAAAATTTAGGCTACATAAACAAGAGGAAATTAAACACTGAAATGTTCCAGGCACTGGAACTTGACTGTCATGTTGATAAATTGTTGGAACAGTCTTGCCTCAGTTTTGACCCACAGGCTCACAGATGGTTCTCAGGTGCCATACAAGAGTGTGCACTGACAGTGGCTGGTTCCAAAAAGCAGTTTGGAAATAGTCACCTGCCCTTAAAACATAAGAGATTTTACAGAGAAAGCAGTTTAGTGCCAGGATAGCAGCAATGCCTGAGGATGCTCCTAAGCACATTATTCAGTGGAGAAGTAGCTTTGCAAGCTGTGGCAAGGGTACAGGGGGAAAGAAGGCAAAGCAATGCATGCAAAGGTCCTTGTTTTCAAAGAGTATGTTGCAGGAAATTTATTTATATAACATTATGTGAGTTATGGTTATTGCTGGAGACCTTAAGATTAATTTTGTTTTTATCAGGAAATGCCTTTCTTTCTCTCATGCTTGTCTGGTGGAAGTCAGCTCTATTAAGTATCGATCTTTAAGGGCAAATTGTAATGGCTGCATTTTGTTCTGGGTTACAACCATTGTGGCACAGACGGGAGGAAATACCATAAAATGGCAGATGTGTCACTTTAGGGTTAGACACAAGATGAGAGCTTCCCAGCAAAAAAACATTAGGAGATGATAAGGTCCCCTTGATAACCATAAGAAAAGATTACTTCTAATCCTGTGTGACTGGGTATGGGTAAAGAATGTTAACCCTGAAGAAAATCAGATGTGGACAATAACCAATTTTTGGTTTATGCTTTTTCAGAATCAGCTAAATTTACAGTAGATTCTGAAGGAAACTAGTATTTCTCCTGTTTTCTGTTAAAGATATAAATTCTTCTATATTGAGGTGAACTGGAAAAATTTCAAAGGCAGCTGGTATAGATACTGTGTTGGTGCCTTCAGCCTGTGCAGTATTCTGTTTCAACAGTGTTTTTGATTCTTTGTGTCTATTTATGTCTACTGCAGCAAACTGTCTCTCACAAACCTCTCCTGCTCCCACAACATTACCTTTCCAGATCCTTTCAGCTTTAAAGGCTGTTACCCAACTCTCATGTATTTCTCTTGTTCCTTGAGTACTGTCATGGTAAGTGGCAGTGAATGCAATGGCTACCTCCAAAATACATGTAGTGTAATTAGCAGTTTTATGACTGACTAAATGAAAGGTCAAGGGAATATAAAAATATTGAACCTGAATCACATGCCTTCTGGGAAAAAACCCAAATCCTAAGTCCTCTCTACTCCATTATGAAATATGTTGCAATAACTCGTGTCCTCCTGCTGCCTCCTTTTGAAATTGATAGAAATGAACCAAATATCAAAATTTATGGGATGGGAGGTAAGAAATGGATGAGCAGACAGAAATATTTCCATGAGCATCCTGAGGTAGATTGAGTTTGAAAGCTAAGGATGGTGCTTCCTTTCAGTAGGAAATAAATTGGTAAATACACAGTTGTCATTTTTATGTTGCCAGCACAATACACTCAGTAAAGTCAATATATGCAGTAAAGTCCCTGAAGTAGGTCTTCTCACTGGCCTCAGGTTACTAACATTTTTTAGTTATGAGTCCTCTTCTCTCCTCTCTCTCTCTCTTTTTTTTTTTTTTTTTTTTTTTTTTTTTTTTTTTTTTTTTTTTTTTTTCCCTCTTCCTCCTTTCTTATAAAAAACTGCTTTAGCTTTCAGGTGTCTTAACTAGTCAATTTGCAACACCTATTTACCTCTTAACATAAAATATATACCTTGTAAAAAAAAAAAAGCCAAAACAAAGGAAACTTTCAATAAGATTTCAAATTTGTAAGTAGAGCATGATTAGTTGTATTTATTTGTTCATCTAGTTTACAATAGACTCAGCAGGGATATGATTTTGATGAGAGAATTATTAGGGTCCTGATCTTTTTTTCCCCCTGGCAGCAGGCTTATTTTAAACCATGTTTGTTCTCTTTGCTGTATCTGCTACAAGTGATCTAGGTCAACATGACACTTTTGTTCTTTTTCCTCTTCCAAAGTGGAAAGTTTCCAGCAGCTTCATCTTCTGCTGATCTAGGCCTTCTATTGGCAAAGCAGTAACATGAGAGTAGACCTGATATGTTTAGAATGGATCAATATCTGCAACAAATGGAGTTTTTTACTGCCTAGCTGTTGGTTCTTTGATTTTATAGTCTAGTGATAGCTCTGATTATAATGGAGTTTCTTTCTCATCTACAGAACTTTGTCTTGAAAGAACTAGGTTTACTGTTCTATTATTTGATATACTCATTAAGACATTGGTTATAAATCTCAGAGACATCCTAATTTATTCATGTTGTAATGCTCCAAGCAATTCTTAGGGAGTAGTTATGCATCTAAGAAATACAATAAAACATTTAGTTTTATTGTATAGATAATTAATAGTTACAGATAATTAGTAAAATATGATCAGAACAAAAATTTCCAACTTTCTTAGGTTTGGTTTTTGATTTTTTTATGGTAACACGCTTTAAATTAAGACTTCATATTTTAACATTTTCGAACTGTTTCAAAGCAGGCAAGATTCCCTGCTCTCTACTTCTAAAAGACAATGTTTCAAATAGAGATTCAGGTTTTGAACAAATTTTACCTCAATTAAAATGGAAGATTAGCAGCTGTAAATCAAATCCACACTGTCTTTCCTTGAGCTTCTGAAGTTTAGCACTCAGACTTTTAGCACTGGATCTCCTCTTGGTACTTCCACTGTGATGTACCTGTTTTTCTTGGCAAGGCCTGATTCAAGTAACAGGGGATAAACAGAAAGGCCCATCCTCATGTTCTTTCTAGAGGAAACAGAGCATTCAATTAAATTAATACACAGAAACAAAAAATACAATTTTTCATTAAATTTTGATTTTTCATGAGCAAAGATTTGCTACTCCATGCTCAAAACACAGATTTTTCAAATTTATCTGATCTGACACATTTTTTTTTATTTTTTTTTCATAGTTGGGTATGTCGTTACCTATATATATCTTCTATATAAAAATAGGAAACATTCAATGTAAAACTTATTTAAGATACTTATTAATAACTAAGATAAACTAGTTCACTGTTCATTTTACAGAAAAAAAATTAAATATTGCTAAAATATCTAAAAGGAAACAAGCTTAATAATAATACCATGCTGTTTCATAACATTGAAAGATCTTACAGGTTGACTGTAATTGCATTTTTATCATCTCCTAATGTTTTATTACTTTTTTTTTTTTTATGCATTGTGACTCACAATAATTTTTATCCATGGCTTCCATTAAATATGTCCAAGGTCTGTTAGAATAATAGATTGATTCATGCTCATTTTCTGCTCTATCTTCACGGTAGACCATTTTTGTGTAGAATTTTAAAATCTGATTTCAGCTTTTGCTTAGTTACACTCCCTACCTTTTTACAGATGCATTCTCTTTGCTTTTCACCCTCCTAAGGTCTCCGTTCTCTTTAATCAGATCAATTTATGCCATTCTGTGCCTTGAGCAGTAATATAAATTATGAAAGAGACTCATGCAAGTGGAACATCCTAAGAAACACCACCACAGTGCCCAGGACTTCAGCCAAACTTTGCACAGTGTAGCAGGAGCTCAGTTACAGCTGCCTGGATGCTGCTTCTGGTATTTGAGTCTAGATCTACTACCTGAAACTGCCCAGGTCTGCAATTGCCATGTTACCCCCAGCCCATCATGGCACTGCAGCCATGACTCCAACAGAATTTGGAATACTTTCTACATGGTTTAGAAAAGAAGCATAGATCCACTTTGGTGAGGTAGTGTACAGATTTCAGCAACACTCATGATTAAAAAACTTCATGTTTTTCCAGGTGCTGAAATGTTGTTGTACAAAAATCCTTGGCGTTCAGTTATATAATAAAATCTCAGCCTAAACATGTTGCACATAAAAGTTTAAAAGTATGAAGTAATACTGTACTAAAGGCATTGAGGACACTCTTTGGTGTTCACAAACAGGCTAATCTGTAACAAAAATAGAGCTGTCAAAAAGGGGCATGATCTGAGTTTGAATTTGCTTTTTTTCTGTTTACTCCTCCGATTTTGTAGAAACAGGGTCATGATTTTTAGTCCTTGGGACCTACAATTTCAAAGCCAGCTGCACATCACCAAATGTTTCATCTTTTCACAGAAAAGTACCTGTGAAATCCAGCTAGAGCTTCTCTATAGAACCTGTAAACTGAACTAAAACTTCGGCAAAGGCCCTGGGCACACTTATTTCAAATTTCGATCACTGATTGGTGTGTTTCCTTTTCTATACAATAAAAAATTGATTCCTGCACTTAGAGAGGATGTCTAATTAAAGCCTTTATGTGGTAAACATTGTGAGCAACTCCAGCACTGCTTTGTATACGGATAAGGTGGAGGCAAGGATTAAAGGATTTGTTGGAGACTGGTGAAAGAAAGACTGAGCTTAGAGACAAGGTTAGAATGTACTACTCTGTGTGACTCACTTTTGCTGCTGGAAAAATTGTGAAAAAACACTGAGGTGAAGTAAAGGACTGATTACACATTAAAAGATGTTGAGAAGGAAATTAAAGTATGAACAGTTTTAATCAAAGGAGAACTTGTTTTAACATGGGATAATAAAGTTAGTAGATGTTGCATAATTCGATGATTAAATTTTAAGAAATCTAAGAAATTCAGTTCTAAGAAAAACTTTTTTCTGTCCTGTCTTCTGGGCACTGGGGATTTTTGTGTGTTTGCATGTTTGTATATCTGCCTACGCATAGCCGCATTAACAAAAGCTTAATTGTATGGAAGTGCATTGTAGAAATCAGACCTCCTTTGTTCTCCAGTCAGCAAAGAGATTGATTGCAAAAGCTGTTTGCTAGGAATTGCTGAGTCCGGGATCCTTCCACGAGACTTTTGTGCAGCAAATCGGTTTAACTCCCAGACCATGAGACTGCTATGGTGGCATTTTTCCAGTTGCCAGTCTCTACCTTGCAAAGTGAAGTTTAGGTGCTGCTGTCTTAGAACTGGTTTGCATTAGCAGAACACCACAGCATCCTGAAACAGGAGAGAAATCCTATTCACTACTCCAGATTATCACCTCTGATCCAACCAATAATTTAATGAGTGTAAATTTCACTGCAGGGTAAAGTTTATCTGAAAGGGGTGACGGCTTGCTCTCTATGCTTGATCAACTCTTATTTTTTGGATATAACAGTTTTTATTGCTATTGTCTATTACTGCATAGTAATGCTTATGTTAAACAGGAAAAAGTGTTTAGCTTCTAGCTCTTTAAATTCCTGATGAGTCCCTGCCAAGGCAACAGACCATATATTAAAGTTCAGTGCTACTGACGTGGTAGAGAGAATCAGACTGAGTAACAGCATGGTCTCCTCTGTGGGGAAAGTTGCTGAGGGTATTACAGACTAAACCGTGCTACAGTATTTCCAACAGTGAAAAAGCTGAAATCTGTCTCTCTTTCAATATTTACTGTGGCCTCAAAAGAATTGCAAATCATGCAACTTGTAAACTCTTTTATTTATGCTTTCCCATAGCAATAGCAGCACTTACCTACTGTAAAAATTAGGTTTACATCACAGAGCTGAACACCAAGCCTGCTTTTCCCATGACAAATCCAGGTCCTTTCAGCTTCCCAAAGCTTCAATATTATTGAGTTACATCCACAGTAACTTCCTCATTCTAATGCAGTGAGATAAAATTAAACTATTTGGTTAGTTTAAATTAAATTTTTTAGGTTTAGAGAAGATACTTAATTTTAAATTACCAGTGCTTCTACTGCATTTATTTCAATTCTGAATTAATATTTTTATTGAGCACAATAACCTTTAGGAATTCATGTTGGAAACCTGATGGCATGTCTTTTAATAAGTCAATCATCTAAACGTGCCAAAACCTCATGATTTATTTAATGTATAATGAAGGGCAGAAAAATATCTATGCTGTCTTGTCCTTGGCACAGCTAATGCAGAAAGTTTGCTAAGAATTTGTCCCAATATAATATTAATTTTCTGATATGACTTTCATGTTGAAAGTCATAGCTCTGCGAATTTCAGGCTTGCCTCCTAAGTCAGTAATAAAATATTGTTTCCTCCACCTCTTTTATTTAACTACTTTGCAGTAATTAGTGGCAGTGTAATTTTTGTCAGTTTTGAGGATCCTCACAGTATATAAAATGTACCTCCCTCTATGCAGATCCACAGAAAAAAGGAATGGTTGTTATATCCTGATATTTGCAGTTCTCCGAGTCTCTATCCTTTCTCCTTGGAATGAAAGCCCAGTAAATAATAATCCCTGTTTTAATTTTTCAAATGCCAAAAAATGAGTATTGATCTCTGTCTTCTCACACTGAACAACCACTGGCTGCTCTTTTTTCTTTCCTTTTCAAATCTTTAAAACAACAGCAAGTTCAATGGGAGACACTAGTTTCTCTACTGTGTCTGTGAAGTCTAAACGAAGGAAAAAGGGAAAAAAAGCAGTAGAGGAATATGATTCTTTCAGAAATTAGTATTGAGCTGGTTTTATATCTGCAGCAGTAGGTCAATGCTGGAAGTTTAATGGGAAATAACAATGGCAAATGTAAATCCTTGTAGTTGCTGAGGTTATCAGTACTCTGCCTCTGATAGCTGCTTTCTGGAAATCAGGGACTAAATCTGAGTAAATATAATATTAAATGTAAATCCAGATATGTATGTATTTCAAAGAGGAATGGTTTTGGAAAGAAAATAGGTTAACTTAGGTCAGATTTATCTGGTTATTCTTTGCTTGCTATGGTAGCCCCAGGCCAGTAATACAGTGAAAATTACAGAAAAAATGGGCAGCCCTACATTCTAGTAATAACAAGAGGTCACAGGCCAGCATTTAGAATGAGCTTGCACTTAATTCCAACAGATGTAGCTGCAGAGTTGGATTTTCATCTGTCTTTGTTCTTCTTTCAGCTTTAGGTCTCCTTTTTTTTTTTGCATTTTTAGTAATGCTTTTATAATCTTTGCTTAGGCCCAGAGCTTCCTTTCTGCTAGAAAGTTCCTTTTCAGGTTGAATTGCAATTGTCTTGTCCTGGGTAATTGTGTACATACCAGTAATCTGTTGCTTCTTTAATTTTTTGTTTGTTTGTTTGTTTTATTCTAGATTGTAACCCCACTATCAGTTCCTGTAGTCTTTTATGTTAATCTTCCTTAATCTTCTCTAATAATTTTAAGAATGATTTCTCATTCTTAATTAATGAAAAGCTTAAAACCCACTGAGAGCACCCAAATGTTCTATTGGAGGTGTAGGTGCTTTCTGATTGTCATCCTTCTTTTGACATCTGCTGCTTACAGATACACAGCATTGAGCTGTTTGTCTTATTTTCTTTCTCTTTCAGAGTTTTGACCTTGACCAGAGTTTACTTGCTTGAGTCTCATCAGCTTATTTTATTTTTAACTCTTGAGAATCAGGCAGACTGTTTGATGAGATCTTCATTGTTGAATTGACAACTCTCCCTAGAAAAAACATGTTGCTCTGATATCCTCTCTTCATTCTTTCCAGAGTTCTTAAAGATGAAGGAAAACTTCTCAAGAATGTACACCAGGTACACGGTGTAGACACATGCAGCCAAGAACACTTTTCTATAGGCTGAGTTACACAGTTCATTGAAAAGAGTGGATTTACAACTGTATCACAGTGCAAATTGATTTCTGGAATGAAGGCAAAAGAAAAAGAAGTTAAAAGTAGAATAGAAAATAATAATTTTCCCTTGTCTGTTTCCCTTACCTTAGTAAGCAGCTGATGTTCTGAAATTTGAACAAATTCTTGAACAAATGAAGCTGGTTTTCATCCTTCTGAAAAAGGATCTACTGATCATCTGAAAACTCTTTTCTTGGTACAGGATTCATATGTTCTGAAGTTAAAACCAGGTAATTTATAGATTCAAAGTGGAGCAGATGAAAAAGTGAACTTTTTAGAAAGCGAAATGTCTTCTCTTTCAGTATGACCTTGCTTCCTACTTTTTGAATGTACTTCTACATAACTGGAGAAGTAAAGTTTCCAGTTTTACCAAAATCTTTAGGATGGATCAAATTCTGTTCTTTATTCTTTGAAGAATGCAGCAATAAATTCATTTAAATTAGGAATACATATTTGGGAAAGGCCCTTGAAAACATATGGTATGTGTACCAGTGAAGAAAAAATGACTTTGCAATGTGACATAGTAGCTATTTGAAAGAGTTAAGCAATGGATAAGAAACTATGTTTAGCTTTCATTAATTTTTGCATTTCTTTGTTTCCTCTCTTTACGTTTTTAGCAGGACTAAGCTGAAGTTATACATTTAGCTTGATAGATGTTCCCTCTGGGAATCATGCAACTATGCCCAGAATCTTAGTCTTAGGTAGCATTATATCTCACAGACAGTACCTTGATTAAGAAAAACTTTAATTAAGATAAATGGTGGCTGCTTAGTCATCTGTTTACCACAGTGAGACTTGTATGTTCAGATTAATGTTAGAAGTAATGAAAAATTTTCATTTTCTTAGTGAAAGCACAAATTAGATGCTTGCACCGTTGTTGCCCACCTGTCCTGATAAGTGTACACCTGTTAGAAAGCAATAGTAAGCAATTTCATGATACAGATTTTTCTCTGTCATGAAGTTGTATTATCTCCCCAGCTATCCTAGAAGGATGAAAGTCAGCAGTATCTGTTCCAGGAATAATATTTAATCAAGGTTAGACTTAATTGCTACTGATGTAAAGAGTCTTCATTTCTTAATTCATGGAACAGTGAGGGTGGTGGGTTTTTTTATTTATTTGGGAAGATGGTCCATTCAGAAATCAAGATAAACTGTTCTGTTGAAAAAGCCTCAAAATTTATACATTATTTAGGTTTGGCATTTCATCTTTCTTTGTGGTATTGAGTAAATCAGCTTGAATAGTGATCCATAAAGGTGCCATCCACAGATAGGTTTAGATCTTGTGCGATCAGAAGCATTGGAAAATAGCCAGTTCCTCAACTTCAAACTGAATAACCTGTTACTTCTGGGAGTAATTTAAAACAGCACAGTATTATTGGTTTTTAAACCAAAGCATTCTCAAGATTGCACTTAAAAAGACAAAGAGGATCTTTATGACCGAAATCTACCACGGCAGATTTATACATGCATTAAATTTTTATCCAAATGCGAGTATTTTGGGCTTCCACAGTCACAGAGAAAATCCTGTCCTTTTTCTGATCTGTGGGCTGTTCACCTGAGTTCCATCTTTTCACTTGCTCCGTGCCTCAGATTTTCCAAGCATATGCTCATGAAAGATTTGACAGCAAATGAGTAACAGAAAATACAGTGCAGCTCCCTAGTAGACAAATTAGTACAGATATGACAGTTATCTAAATTTTTTGCACTTCTATGGAAATGGTGTTTGAATTAGTTGTGTATGGCTGATGCCATGAATTTGTTCCTATCCATAGAGTGATGAGAAATTATATTGGAATACAGCCAGATCAATGAACACCTTTTCTGCTACTGTTGATTTACTTGCCATCTTTACAAAGGAGGTTCATTTCTCCTCTCATGAGCAATTATCTTGTATTTCAAATGTACGGCTAGACAAACTACTTAATGTGTGTCATTAAATTTGTATACAGACTCTTTGGCATCTCACAGTCCTCAAGGCTGCTTTTTAATAAAACAGTGAAAATATAAGTAGTCTGCAAAACACAGATCTAGTCAAATCTTGGGCTTGATTTAGCACAGTGTCTTTGTTCAAAAGTAGGTCATAACATCACTTATCATGTTTTATGTGCTTCCTTAGATAAACAAAGCAGACTATCAAATGTGGAAAATAAAACTCTTCAGAAAAGTGTATTTTCTATTGCTATCAAGTATCTAGTTGCCTTTTTCACTGTGCTAACATTATTTGAATTGTTCAATGAAACATGCTGTTTCTGTAAATCTAAAGACTTGTTACTACAGTCAAAGTATTAAATTTCAGTGTTGATGTTTTCTTTGATATCATTAGTCATACAAACAAGTTATTAGGAGTAAACAAACAATATGGTTGTACACTTTACTCCAGGTTTTAGTCAGAAATAACACAGTTCTCTCAGCTTCTTGTTAATGCACCTTGAAAAGACAAAACACAACAAGACTTTGGTTTTGCATTTTGTCACATATATAATCTTGGCTAGGCAGGACTTTTCAAAGGCTACATTCTTACCATAATCTTGAAGGAATTAAACAATTGACACCTAGCTCTTGTAAAATACTCTCAATATAATTTTTGAAATGGCATAAAGAAGAAATAGTCAAACGTATTTTGTTATAGAATAATGAATATTTTCACTTGATTGTGAAAGCCTGTTACACACTTATGATCTAAACAAAAAGTTGCACAAACATTAGCAGTTTAGAGAGTGCATATTTTATGAAATTCTACAACTGGGTATTTTATGACTTGCATTTGACTATACACCATTTACTACCAATTATTGTTTCATTAAAAATAGCTTTTGTATCCAAAGAAAACAATAAGCAAAAGAAGTCATATAACTTGAAAAATAAAAAACATTATTATCTTGAAGTATTAGTAGAGAAGTAGAGACCATTTTTGCAAGTTGTACATAGAAGGAAAAGATTCCAACAATTTATATTTCACAACTTTTTCTTGTGAAATACAAGCAATATTTTTCTAGACTGTATGTATTTGGAATATTTGTTAAACATTTACATGATTCAGCTGCAAAATGAAATTGTACTTCAGAAAGCTTTAAAAACCTAATAGTTTTCAATTCTGTAGGAATATTTATTTGATTTAGTTTATGGTAAATGACGAAGATCATAGTTTTATAATTTTGTAGGTCTTGGCAGATTTTTTCGGTTAAGCTACAGTTTCATGGTAGTGTAAGGACATGTATGGGTAAAAGTAGTGCTCCAGTTAGCTTTTTTATGATTTCTAGGCTTCTCATTTATATAAAATTTTCATAAGAAATACAACATAATAGAGGCAGAACATTTTGAGCAGGTGTAGAGCTGCATCAGATTCCAACAGATCTCCTAGGCAAGATAGCCTGTACTTTAAAAAATTACTTGAAAACCTCTTTTTTGCTTCTTGACCTCTAGTAAATATCAGCATCCTTCATCTTTCTTGCAGTGGCTTTCTAATCTTTAGTGCAGAGTAGCATTTGATATTTGATTGTAGCCTTGAGCACCAGTTTCACTATTTCCGTGAGGTAAAGCTTAATCTCTTCATCTTAAAGAATCTATTTCCAGAAGGGATGTGGTTTAGGAAGAAATTTCAAAACAGCTGCATTTTCCAGTTCTATCAGGGACTCAGAAAACCAAACAGAAATAAAATTACTTCCAAACCCCTTTCTCTGACCTGTGGTATCTGGACTGTGTAATTCAATTTTTTATATTTTTTTTACATTCTCTCTCTTTTTTCTACCCTGAAAAGTTGTCTTGAATCACCTGAAAGATTTACATTTATCTAGGGTTTCTGTATATCTGGCAGTGTTAATAAACTTTATGGTACCAGCTAGGGTCTGACTTATCTGAAAGTTCTATATATTATGGCAATGTCTGGCAAAGCTATGTCTATCTAACAAGGCAGATAACTTTAAAAAGCATCAGATGAACTACCTGTATACGTATTTAGATTATGTATGCAAGCCTTAAAGTCATTAAATCTGTTATACCCCAGTAATTCTAGGTGCACTCCATATGTAGAACAACCAATCAGCAGATACAAAGCAGCCCATGCCTCCTTGCAGCAGTGCATAATCTCTATGGATCATGAGGCCATAAGTTCCAGACAAAACAATGGGAGACAGTATTCCTACCTCCAGAAACGTTCTCATGGGGCTGAAATATATGATGATTCAATTATGGGTCACCCACAATTTTATGGAATGGATAGTGAGAAAGCATGCAGGATACCCCTTTAACACCCAAGGCTGGGTTTGTGTTTAGCCACTTGAACTGAGCCCTGCTGCAAGGACACCTGGCACAGACACAGGATGACACTTGGTGATTCCAGAAATTCTGCTGGAACTTCCCACGTGTTAGCTGTAGAAGGTTATACAAAGGATCATAGTTGTATCTGGATATGCAATGTGTATCTTTTACATGCAGTTAGACTGATTTCCTGTGGTTTCTGCTGTGGGGGTTTTGTTTCTTTCTTTGTTTAGTACTGAAGCCTACTACCTTGCATTCGCTGAAGCATATGAAAATGGCTTTATACTTAAGCCATTCAACTTGGGAACATATAATGAAAAATCACTTTATAAACTTCGACTATTCTCATGAGATAATGAAATTTAATTGTTCTTACTAAGCACAACAAATGATTATACAGGTAATGCTGAAAAAACCCAAACAAACAAAACAAACACCCAACCTGATTTATTGGTTCTGTTTTAATAAAACAGAAAAAGTATGATGAATTTTTACTAAAATTTTTAAGGTTTGAAGCAATATCTGGACTTTTCTTGTTTTCTAGGACTAGAGCTTGGTTTTAGTTATATTTATTTTATTGTTTTAAATTCATATTTTATTAGTACTTCCCTCCCATTCTTGGCAGTGGAAGAATACGATGTGCAGAAATTGACTGAAATATCTTCAGTTAAAAAAAAGAAATCTTCACAAGATAAAGAGCATGTTTTTGCATTGTTACAAAAAGTGTATTAAACCTCATGGCATACTTTTTTACAAGAAGGCTGGGTAAGTTCTCCTTGATCGTCTGTGTGGTAAAGCACAAAATTAAAAAGCGAAGAGATTAAGAAGAGATGCAAGCAAGAAGTGTCAGGACAGTTTTCCTGAAAGAAACCACTTTTCATAAAAGAGTGAAAGTCTAAACATAGTTTTGACTACTTTGAGACGGTTGACTAAAAAGGCAAAAAAAATTAAATCAGGGTTTTTTTTTTTCTCAAATTCCACCATGTTATAGGATTTGAAGACTTTAGTGGGGAATGTGGGGAGGGGAAGTGAGAGGGTGACAAAAAAATTGCTAAGTATTTTGGGAAAAAAATCCAATAGATTTAGATGTCTCATTCGAGTTTTTTTGATGGCCAACTTTTTTTTTACTCCTCTGGCACACATTTGATCTGCTACTGTTTCATGATGCTTAGCAATCAAGTTGATCTGAGTTCTCAGAGATGATTCCCTGTCTGCTCACCTAGGTATTTGCAAGCTGTTTGTGAATAAGATTTTCTCCCCTTTTCCAGTGTACACCAGTTTACAGATCTTCATTTCAGACACACGGTATCTGAACTTTCAGTGTGTTGAAGATTTTAAAACAAGTACCCTGCAATTTGGATAACAGCAGTCTAGACAAAGCCATGGCCCCTGGAAGATATCTTTGGGATTCAGGTCAATTGCCTTTTGTGATTTACGTCTTTTGCTAGAAATGTCTTCTCCAATTTTCTCTCTGAAAAGAAAATCATCAACAGGCAGTTCCCTGCCAACTTTTGTGGTTCACAGTCACGTAAGAAATCTCCAGTATTCTCTGTCTTCAGCATTTTAATCTCCTTTGAGTGTTTGCATCGTTCACTCTTCGTAGATTTTAAAGCAATTTAGTAACCGTGCAATCAATACATCTGTTTTATTTTTTTGAAGTCTATCTTTTGCAGATAAATTCATAGTGAACTCTAGATTTTTACTCTTCTCTAAAGGACATTTTTATGTTATCCAGTGCTCATGTTTGCCATAATGGCATGTACTACTAATGTTACTGTGATAAATTTTTACAAGGTCTACATACTTGAAGTGGTTATGATACATGCAATGCTGCAGCATCAGTTGGTAGAGGATTAGCTGTAAAGTAATTTTTAAGTGCTTTACCTTTACATTATATAACAAATTGCCAAGGACTCTCAGATACTTTGTGCTTAAGGTGTACAGGAGAGCCTTAAAAAAATATTATTGCTCTTGTTTTCCAATTCCATAATGCAAATGACATTTGAGAGCAAATTCCATGAGAAATAGCCTCTATCTTCATCAGTGTCTCTGCACAGTCAAGCACTGAAAGTTATGTCTGGCTAAACACTTTTGTCAGGTGTCATGAGCTCTAAGTGGTGATCATCAAACCAAGGGCTGCTTTCATTCTTTCACAGTGTAACAATTCTACTGAGGTTCAGTTTTTGGTACAAACAGTCATTTGATTTACAAAAGCTGAGACTATGACAGACAAAATGAGAGCTGTCTGTGTGTCTTTCTGACTGGTGATGTGATTTTGTTGCTGTGATAAAATTGCATGTATTCACATTGAGAAGAATAGTTTTGTACTATTTCTAGCCTTGTTCTAAATGTATTCATGGTTTAACTTTCACTGTCTGTTCCAAATTTATCTGATTGTCTCTGGAAGTCTGATAGAACAACAGCTGACATCTGTGGGTGCTTTGCCTCTCACAAACAATCAGCTAAAATCAACTCAAAAAAAAAGCATCTGTCACTGTCACAGTGCAGATGAAGAGTTGGGGAAAGGATGAGAAGACACAAGTAAAGTGTACTTTGTGGGTGGGGAGTGGAACAGATGTATTATTTGAACCTTATGACACCATTACTTCACAATTTTACGTAGTTTTTGTTTTATTGGTTTGGTTTGTTGAAAAGCGGCAGCTTGATATTCCAGGTAACCCACAATGTTTTGGGTATTTTGATTAGGTGGGGATTTTGGGGGAGGGTGGGGGGAGGGAGGCAACTGAATCAGCTTCTTTCAGGATGAGAACATTTTTGGGGTATTCATTGGACCCATAGCCAGAAGAAAACGACTGAATTAGAGGAGGCTGAGGGGCGACCTTATTGTGCTCTACAACTACCTGAAAGGAGATGGCAGCAAGGTGGGGGTCAGTCTCTTCTTCCAAGTAACAAGAGGTCGGTCCAGAGGAAAAAACTCCAAGATGCACCAGAGGAAGGTTAGCTTGGGTATAAGGAAAAATTTTCCTTGCCAAATGGATTGTCCAGCACTGGAACAGAGCCTGGGAAAGTGGTTGAGTTACCATCCCTGGAGGTAACTAAAATTTTTGTAAATGTGGCACTTAGTGACCCATAGCAGTGGGTTAACAGTTGGACTTAATGATCTTAGAGGTATTTTCCAACCTAAATGACTGTGATACTATAAATTAATGCCTGAAACCAAAATTAGTTGCATCTCTCTTGCTTTATAAGGGCTTGAGGTTAGCCAAGGTAACTAGGTCTTGATCCTGGGAGTTGTGCTTATCTAAACATCCCTTTTTGGCAGTTGAATTATTCAAATGAGAACGACTGGATGAGGTATTTTTTCCTCCTCCAGAAATCCACAAATGAAAATCCTCAGTTTTTATCAACATTCATTCCTTTTCTAAGTGATCAGCAGCCCTATGAATAGTCTAGTGAAGTTGTAGTTACAAATTATACATGCAGCTAATCTGTAATAGCACAACTTATGCTATTCCATTCTGATGTATTATTATGTCTTGAATAATCAATGCATTCAGGGTCTTATATTAAAATGGTTTGACTTCTGAGATATCCCATGGAAAGGATCGGTTGAACCACTAAAGGCTTTGGTTAGAATTTTGGGGAACACAATGGAAATCCTTCCTGGATGTAGGTGATTAAACAGTATAATGTTCTTCCGTAAGAACATAGGTGGTGCAATAGTACAATAACAATTAGTAAATATTGATTTTCAATTAATTCTTGCAAATTAATGTATGACAATTCATGTAGCAATGTTTGAAAATAAGATGTAAGAAAAAATATGGTGGGACATAACCTTTTGAATTGTCGAAGGAATATATATGTTTGGGGGGAAATTAGCAGAAGAATTCACACACTGTTTTCAAGATAAAAAAGCATATAAGAATGAGATTTGTTGTATAGATTTTTTTAACCCTTTCAATTCCACAGTACCTATCTCCTTTTTGTTGCAGTGGCTATAGATGTGTTTATTTTTTTCACTAAATTTAGACTGGCAGTAAATATTTGTGAGAATTACTGAGTCTGACATCTAATTAACACAGTCTTTACAGGTTTAATTAGCGGTGATAAATTTCTATCCTTTCTTTGGCACATTTTAATTAGTTCTAATTATGAGTAAAGTGACCTGAAAAACTTGTTGTCTCATGGATTCATCATAATTTGTGTAATTTATATATGTACAGATAGATAGAGTTTTCATGGAATTGAAAAACCAAAGATTCTTTAAAACATAACATCAGTCATATGGTATCCTTGTGTAAAACTCAGGTAAGCAAAACATTGCACATAAATATTTTTCTATGCTGAAGATGATGCTTAATAAAATATATTTATTGTATTTTTTGTCTGAAGAAAAAGCAAGCATGATAATACATTTCATCTGTTGCTCACAACAGAAGCATTGATTGCTGACATTCATCTTTAGTGACAGTATAAGTTTCAAGAAGACAAGTGTGTGTGTTTAAAATATTTATTTATAAAGATTTTTAGCACGGAATAGTTGCTGAAGTGAAATAAAAACAAATGAAAATATAATCCTAATTTAAATGACACCACAATTGCAAATTGTTTTCCTTAATGCAAATATTAAAAAACTTCCTCAGCAGAGAGTCTTCTTCCTTCACAGGGAATTTTGTAGTCTCTAGAGAGAGACACAAAAGAACTTTCAATGAAACTAATATAATTTTACATCACCTAAGACAGTATATGAAAGCAACCAAAAGATTCATCCATTTAAATTAACATGTATTTCATAAAAGCTATATAAATGAAACATGTTGACATCTTACATAAATCTCAGTCAAGAACTGTACTTTGTTTTTAAAAAATGTAATTTCATAAAATGGGACTATATATAGCATTTATCTTCTGTAAACTTAATCTTTCACTTCTTGTACGAGTAAGAAGTAAAATCTTTTGAGGCCCAAACTTGTAAAGTGCTACCCTTTGGGAGCTGATGGGATCCTGAAACATATGGCATCCTGCAGGATTCAGTGCTCTTCGTGCTGTGAAGCACGATGTCCTAGTTTTTTGGTACCTTTCATCCTAACTCCTAAAGTCTGACAGCTACTGTACAACCATGCAGAATATCTGAAGATGTGAAAGAGAGAAGGAATCAGGTAGGGGTTGGTAGTGGTTTTTGACTGATTTTTTTTAAAAAAGGAGGAAAAGAAATTTCATTTGTCAATACTATGAGAAAAACCTGAATAGTCTCTATTAAGAGTAGATAAAAAATTCACATTCAGAAATGAGAACAGTATGTGAGTGTGTCTGTTTACACAACTTGGGTTCAAATGGTCTTTCCTGCAATTACCAAAGCACTGAACAAATTCCTAGCCTCTGTATGAGCAGCCAAGTGATGATTCCCTTGGTGTCTCGTTACTTTCATGTATGACAACACAAGTTTGGACAGCCCTGCTGAAGAACATATGGTAAAATTACTGAAAAAGAACTTTTGTTGAACCTCCGCCTCATATGTGGCATCTTGTGAATTGTAGGGGTGGAGAGGGAACAGTTGAGAATACCTTTGCCTTTCCTTCCTAATCTCTATCCTTTTGATTACGGTTGCTTGAAATTCTTCTGTGATCTGAAGTGTAGTCTCAATCAATCCAGAGATTATAACAGAACAAACCTGAAGAGAAATATAAGAGAACAGAACTCTAAAAGCAAGAATAGCCACATAAAAACAACAAAGGACTGGAAGTTGAAACAGTGCATGGATTGGAAACTTTAGATACTTTGGAAAGTTGCCTTTTTTTCCCTCAGAAAATCTCTTGAAGATAAAATTGAGCTCAGGTCTCAGTTTTTTGTAATGCCTTATTTTAATGAACTTCCTTCTTATTCAGTACTTTCAGTGTGTTTACTACCTTGGTTGTCTGCCCTCATTTTCACTGATTTTTTTTCCTGCTCTCTCTATGAAAGATAAGTAAATTGCTCTCAATTATTCTGCATAATGATTGATGACAGTGCCTTGTTTCATTATTTTTTGATGTTTTTGTCTGTCACTTGGGCTATGCAGTGATGTCTAGCATTTGTTAATACAGACGGTGTTTGCAAGTACAAACAACTCACTTTTTTATTGATGAGAAAGTTGTACCAGGTCACATGTGCAGCTATGAGTTTGTTTCCTAGAGAACATTTACTTCTGCTTTATTAGGCTGGTTTTAAACAGCAAAAAATATGGAATTTTTGTCAGTTTCCTTCAGACCCTAGACCAGATTTGATCAGGAGGACATTTTATTTCTCACAGTAATTCTACATTTTATTCTTTGGGTGTGGTTTGTACACTCTTAGAGAATTACTCAGTATTTCATTTCAAAAGGCACAGCCAAAATTTCAGAATATATTACTCTGAAAGAAATTTATTAATAGCGAACTTCTTTGCTAAGGATCATTAGATGGTCCTTAGAAGACAGGAAAAGTTTGACCCCATATTTTAACAATTAGTTCCTTTGTAGTTTTACAATGATTTTTTCAGGATCTTGTCCCTTTAAGTCATCAGTAAAATCTCATTCCAAGGACTGTTTTCTTAGTCCTGGTAAATCTCAGATGCAGTTTGTTTGATCTGTGGCTTTTCTTTTCAAACCATTTTTTCTCCTTAGGTAACTGAAGTAACTAAAAGTTTCACTTAATTTAAATTCAGTTCTTCTTCTTCAGATGCACTGTTGAACAGAATGAGTAAATTGAGTATTTTTGGTGTGGCATTTTGAAACTGGGCTATGAAGATGGAAATGAGAGCCTCAGCAGATGAACATCAGACATGTGAATACTATTTCTGAGATGGAATGTTAACTTGTCCCACTAACACTTTAGAATATAAAGGAACCAGACTTCAGTGTCTCAATTTGTTGAGCTGACTTTTTTTATCTCTTGCTAAACTCATCAGGAGCAAAGCAATGAAATAAAATATTGTAAAAATCAACATTAAAATTATTCATCCTCTGAATCTGAGACAGATCCTGGAATAATTAACTTTGCTTTAGTAATGCTGCTTATAACTTTTCCATTGCTCTTGGTACTTATGCTGTCATCAAGGAAAAAATAGTTAAATGCTAAATCTTCTCCACTGAATATGAACAGAGATAATTCCTTGGACTCTGTTTGGGGACATAATTTGACCTTTATTGTAAATTCTGTCAAAACTGCTCTGTAAATTGGAAAAGAATAATGACAGAGGATACACATCATTGTCCTTACTAATTCTGCAGACACTTAATGATGACACACATTAAATTGGACAGGTATGACTTTCAAACAGTGTCATTTCCTTTTGGGGATATTTCTAGTACATTTCTAGCTCAATGCATTGTGCTAAGGGTTTGACCATGCTGGTTTGGAATGTGTATGCACATATATTTACAGTGCAAGTAAACACCTTCCCATTTACAAAAGGAAGATGTGGTCTTAATGGTGCATGATCTGAAGTAAATTGGTGTGTGAAACAGTGATCTCAAATACATCTGTTTGTAGTGTTGGAAAGAAGTTAATAGAAACAACATTTGTTGCATGCACTATTTTTCCTGGTTTTGATTGTTTATAAATCAAACCTGTGTTGAAGAAAAAGAAAGAAGGAAAGAAGGAAAGAAGGAAAGAAGGAAAGAAGGAAAGAAGGAAAGAAGGAAAGAAGGAAAGAAGGAAAGAAAGAAAGAAAGAAAGAAAGAAAGAAAGAAAGAAAGAAAGAAAGAAAGAAAGAAAGAAAGAAAGCTTTCCACTTAAAAATGGCCAGACACAGCCAGACCAGTGAAATGGTGAAGAGGATATCAATATATTTAATATTAGAAATGAATATCATACATATGATCTATTGCATTTTTATTGCTCATTACAAAGTTGCATGGTTCCTTATTCTTAAAGATATTTACTCAGGTCTTCAGAGTTTGACTGACTTAATCTAAATTTCACTGGCAACAGGTGAGACTGAAAGTTAAAACTAGTAAAGAATTTAGGTGCCTTAAAGTTGGATTTAAGCTTTCAAGTCCAAAATTATTATTCAGAAATATTAAATTTGTTGATACTGTGGCTCAGGGCTATTTTAAGGTATTTATATGCTCTCTTGATTAGTTTAAAAATTTCTCCTAGGCTGTAGAGAGTAGTTTCAGCATTTCTTAAGCCCTAACAGAATCCGAAAACTAGATTACATTCTTCAATTTTTTCAGGCCAAATTATTACCCTTTTTTGACATAGACAAGGTCTTGCTTCTCAGGAAATACAGCAATTGAGACTTTGGTTCAGGGGAAGGTATGGAATAACATTTTCATGAAACAAACTATTGTGTAGACTATTTGCCTGGAAAGTAAGAAAGCCAGAGGTTGTTTGGAAGATACATAGACCTGAATGCCTTAGCTGCTAGAGGAGAGCGTCCCTCCTTTCTCTTTGGCATTTTACATTTTACATTTCACTTTTATTACAGTCTTTTTTTAGAAACAATTTACAGGTTATTTCAAAGAAGAATTACAGTATGTCATACATAAGGTTGTTACCTGGCCTAAGGGGAACTTCTGCTATCTCAGCTGCATCCTTTTCATGAAAAAGAACCAAACCATGAAAAAGAAATAGAAATTAGCTCAGTGTATGGCAAAATTATGTGCTGGTTGTTCTTATTTGTATTAATGCTTAGAAGATCCTTGTTTGGAAAATGGAGATTCTGATTGGCCTGACATTTTAGAGATCTCTTTTGAGAACTAATTTAGTTTTTAATTTTTTCACAAAGGCTTATCCAAAGGAAAAAAGCAAAATATTATTTGTGCACTGTATTAAATGAGCACTGTCCCATGACGCAGAAAAGCTCCAACAAAAATTCTAATCTGCTGCTGAACTTTATTGATGAAAAAACTCACAAATCCCACAATAACAAAACCCTATTCTGATCTGTGCAGAAATTTAAAAAGGATCTATTGATTGTTTTCTACCTGAAGGATTATTTTATTCTGATAAATTGCTTTTGTGGGCTCCAACACAAGTTACACTTGTGTAAATAACAGGGAGTATATATAGTCTTCTCTGCTACTGTAAATGAAAGATTTTTTTTTTTAATTTAGAATTTAGGACTATTCTGTATACTATGGTTGGACTTTTTCTATAACAAAAAGTTTGAAGACAATGCTGCTCTGTTCCCTCTGCGTTCAAGGAAACAAAACTGAGAGAACTAGACTTTGGCCTGGAAAATGTACACAAAATATTTATCTGGTTTTATTAGTATTATTATTTACCAGTTATTGGTATTTTTTTTCTTATCCAATCCTAAGTGTTGAAAAATGAATATACATTGAAAAGCTCTCATCAACAAAGGTACCATCACTAAATTTAAATGCACTTGAGCTTTCTCTTTTATACTTAGCAGTCATAATTACAGTGGTACTAGACTGGACCAGCTTCTACTTTAAGTTCTTTATGGTCCTACTGCAGCTGTAAGGAGCAGGATTAATTCCATGATTGACATAACTGGGTCTGTGTATAAAGCAATAGGTTTTTTTTCATGGGTTTCCACTTCCAAGTGGATTCACTGGGTAACTTTGATTAGCTTACTTTCAAAAAGACAAAGATATGGTTGGTTTATGAACGAGACTGCACTTA
The DNA here is from genome assembly GCA_027886175.1 of Phylloscopus collybita. Lineage (NCBI taxonomy): Eukaryota > Metazoa > Chordata > Aves > Passeriformes > Phylloscopidae > Phylloscopus > Phylloscopus collybita. The sequence goes on along the minus strand of JAJNNQ010000009.1, from coordinate 35,633,227 downwards.
AAAGAAGTGGTGGCCCCTGTCTCTTTAAATGAAAAATAAAGAAGAGTTCTCCTGTTCACAGCTACCTGAATGTATTGGGCAGCTGAGCAGCTAACAGTAGTGTTATATACTTATACATGCAGTTTGCATTTACTGCTTAGCATAGACTAAATAAAGTTATTCATAAAGTTCCACTCCAAAACAGACACTAATGTGCAATAAATGAAGAGAGCTGCTGGTACTTAAAGCATACAGGGTAAAATTCTTAGTTCTGAGCAATTCTGTTGCTGAAATACTTGGAGAACACTTTCCTTTACACCATTTTCAAGCATGTTTTTGTGGGAAATGTTTACTTGTGTTGGACCTCAATCTGCTTTTTTAACCCCGATCTCTACTGGCATTGTGGACATCCCGTTGTCAAGGTTCAGATTTATGATCAGCAGAGCTGTAAAGATTGCTGTATTGACCTTCCTACCTGTTTGTACTGGGAACTCTCTTTCACTGTTTTTTCTGGTGCTGGAGTTGGGAGGGGACACAGACGGGACAGCTGAAAACAACTGACCAACGTGGGATTGTTATTCCAGACCATGTGGGATTATGCCTAGCATATAAAGCAGGGGGAAGAAGTAGGAAGGAAGGATGTTTGAAGCAATGGTGTTTGTCTTCCTAAGCAGCTGTTACACACGATGGGACCCTGCTCTCCTGGGGATGGCTGAACACCTGCCTGCCCATGGGAAGGGATGGATTCAACCCCCAAGTTCTACTCTTCCAGTTCTCCCCCCAGTCCCAGCAGGGGGGACTGAGAAAGAAGCTACGTGGTGCTTGGTTTGCCAGCTGGAGTTAGACCACAACAACCTGCACTTAGACACGTGAAGTAATTTGGGGAGACATTTTAGTGTCATGGCAGGTGTAAGGCTGAATTCACTGAATGAAATGTGCTAGCATTTTTTATCTGCAGTAGATGAAAAATAAAATGTCACTCATAACAAATGAAGAGCAAAATTGTGATCTGCATTAAGATGGTTGGGAAACTAGCTGTGTCAAAAATAGCAAAAATTAAACCAACTCAGGACTAAAGAGATGGCTAAAAGAAGGCTATATTAGGGAAAAGAGTTGCTGTCACTGTTCACAGTCTTTTTGCTGTAGTGAAAATTGGGCGCACATCTAATTCGCATAGGAAAATTTGACTGTAGCATGCTGAATAATAAGTGTTCAGCTGGATTTGGAACCATCAGAGTGAATATTTTTCTTGATGTAAGATGTTTTTACCCATACAAAATGCCAAGATTTCTCTTGGGTGTACATATGCCCAGTCTTTATTGGTGCTTAAATTCGATTTTATTTATGCTTAAATCAGTACGTTAGAGAGCTGTCTGAAACCCACTGAGTGAATTTCAATGGAATGTATTTTTCTAATTTTTTTTATACTACACCAAGGAGACCAGAATTTATGAGAATTAAGGTGTAGACTTTTTTAAAATATGCCACTTTAATCATTGAGTATGGCACCTGTCCTACTCCTACTGCATTTTTGCAGATAATAAAAATAGGAGGAGTTAATGTGTTTAGTAACAGAATGCATCATCATTCCATGATGATGCATACCATCAGGGAAGTAAAGATTAGAAATGCATGGATTTTCCATGCATGTGATAAGAGTATCCCATGCATGTGCTTTCCAAGATGCAGAAAAGCAGAAGAAAACTTTTCAAGAGAGAAAAAATTGATAGTATTCTCCAGAGATAGTAAATAAAAACAGAATGTGTATGCATTTTGTACCAGTAACATTAAAAAGAGGTTTCCTTGCACTGAATACTGCTGAAAGATGGCCACTGATCCCAAAGTGCTTCAGTGATTTTTATACAGCAGCTGAGTGTGGATAATGGTTCTCTAGCCACCTGAGCAACTTTCTGCTTTTGATTGTGTCCAGCATGACCAAAAAGGCACACAACAAAATGGAGAGAAATAATGTGGCTGTCTTGATGCTTAAACAGAGTCTAAGGAATGGAAGCAGTCATTGGTTTTACAGTTTTAGTGAACTGATGGGATTTTGCACTTCAAAAGTGTGTAAAAGAGCTGCTTGTTTGAAGTGAAGACTGGGAAGGAGAGGAACTGGCACAAGTCTCTAACAGCAGGTTTTCTGGACTTTTTATGCTACCCACAGGCAGCTGTGCTTCATAACAGATACTGCAGCAAGTGAGGGATGGAATTAATGGCATTCAACAGAGGGAAAGGGAAGAAGAGGGGGGAATGTCGTAAGGCCTGTGTGGACTTCTGTATGTGGTGGGAACTCCATAGGAGTGGCAGAGCCAGGTAAATGAGTTGAGATGTCATCTCAGGATCTAATAAACAATAGTTCATTTACCCTTCACAGTCCTGTGGAGAAAATTATAATAGATAACACCAGTAAGGTTTCAACTATGAATTATGTACATGTGGAGGGCACCCGGGATTCTATTGTCTCTTAGTGTTTGGTGTTTGACTCTGAAATTGCTGTAATATAAAGCTTTAAAAAAATCAATTCCTAAGATTGAATTTTATTAAAGTAAAATTTGTGATAATATATTAAAACCTCCTGGTTTTATATACAACATACAGTAGATATCTGAATGCTATATTTTCATGAACTCTTTTAAAATCATTCCTGCAGTAACACACAGTCATAAAATCTTTTGCATATCAGGCTTAGGCTGCATACCATAGAGGAAGTAATAAAGCACAGATGCAAAATGAAACACTACAATAAATGAAGTTTTTAGTCTTAAAATAGATGATTTATAGGACCTTTTAGTAAGCTTTCCAAATTACGAAGAATAAGCATCTTTCAGTAATTATGTTTCCAGACACGGCAGCATTTTAGGCATCTCAGAATTGCATCTGCCACAGAAAAATAGAACCAAATTATTAATGAAAGCATATACCCTTCCCGTTCAAATAATAAAAAAAAACCCTCAAAAAACCAAAAAAACAAAACCAAAACCAAAAAACCCCAACACAACAGAAAAAAAAACCTGTTCTAATCAAAACCACTCCCTATCCATAAGGGGAGTGTGGGGGTGGGGGGGTGTGGAATCTTCATTTTGTATGAGTGCAAAATGAAAAATGTCTTAAAAACTAATCCCCACATGCTGAGACATGACACGCCATGGAATGATGTTCGATGACTAAATGACATCCTGTGGAATCTTGCCAGGTTATTTTTGCAAAAATCAGCATTTTTCTCAAATAATAATGAGATGTAACTGTCAGGTAAGACAAGCTAAATGTGTTATCAGAGAGAACGACAATTGCGGTTATGTACATTACATGGTGTCTGCTTGGAAGCCTTTTCACTTATCAGCAAGGAGAGTGGAGCACTACAAGCACTGCAAAACTAAGTTTCTTACCAGCTTTAGAAAGATTTTCCACCCTTTGTATTGTCACATAATTAGAGGCTTTTCTCTTTGCAAAAATTGGGTGTGTCACATAAAGTATGACCCAGTAATGAATGAGCTGCCAGACAAATTGACACAAAGAGGTGATCCTCTCCACTTATTTTTCTGAGCTATTGAATTTAATTTGAATTTTATTATTTATTATTTTATTCAGGTTGCTTAAATGCAAAAGCTGATAACCACTTCCCACTGCTAACCACTTCACTTTGATTTTTGGATATATGCACCTAAAATCTGGATACATGATTGAAAGTTATTTTCCCAAGTACTTTATAAATAAATACTTGCTTTAGAAAGCAAGCCAGGCAAAACAGCTGGGTCATATTCAGTTTTCACTCACAGGTGCAAAATCTTCTTCCTAGTCTCTCTTTTTATTAACAAAGCACTGATCTCTAGTGTATGCTTTATTTTTGTGTCTCCTTTTTATCTATTCCTAGTAATTCAAGGACAGCAGGATAGCTTTTCAGTCTAATAAGCCTTACTAGTTGAAAGCTTTTGAGATACTGTTTCATTCCAGGTGGAATCTCCTCTCCAAGTATACAGTGGGGATAAGTTTGCTTCTGTGTCTCACACAGTAATTTTTTTTCTTCTTCATAAAAAAGAGTTCTTCTTGTCCTCTTGTAACAGCTGCTTTCTACATGCTCCCATTTATTTTTGGTAAGAAGAAATTTAAATAGAAAACATGATTTTAATGTGGTGTCACCAGTGTTGTGTGGGACAAACTTGTTCGATGACATGGTTCTGCTTGAAAAGGCACTCTTTGTTTCCATACCCATTCATTTGAATCCAATTTTCTCTTCATTTCTAGCATATAAAAGACTGCTGCTCTAATTTCTTCTCTATTATAAAAATTTTTTTCTGAAGTCTTTCATATCTTTATCAATATGTATATTTTATGGCTTAATTTGTTTTACCCATATTTCTAATGAATCCTACTTTTGCAGATTTCTGTATTCTGACCATGATTTTCATTAATACTTATGCAAGTGGTTAATAGATTGAACAAGTGTAACTCAGAACAGATCTGGAAACCCAGATTCTTATCTATATCTAGACTTAATCTACAGCATTTTATCAGAAGCCTCTTAATAGAGTGCTGAAAGATTATTTAATATTGTTTGAAAAGCATGTGTCTGTCCCTCTGGCCTCCTTCATGTTCTCATGTAAAATAGAAACATTCTGGGTTATATTTGATCTGGAATTTAATATTGCAGTGAATATCTTAAGATTTAGAGTCATAGTCACCTCATCAGGGGAAATAAATGCAATCCTTCAGTGTTTCCATTAGATTTAAATCTGAAATTTGAGGCAACTGTTCTATGTCTAACGTTGCCTCTGTCAGAAATCTGAGAGTGTCTGGCTCAGATCCCTACTTTACCTGCTACATGGCAGGTTTGAAACTGGAGTTTCCTGTTTCCCCACCTCTTTTTTCCTACTTTTCCTTCAGAAGTGACCTGGGAACCCAGGACCCCGTGGGAGGTAACTGCTGCATAGTTGGCAGAATTCATCTTCAGTAAGCAATTGTGAAACTGCAGCTTTATCTGACCTGAAGCACGGATGCCTTAAGGAGACCAAGTGGTATTTCTATAACTTGTCTAGCCTGTGGCACTTGTATCAGGCAATATAAACCACTTCATCAAGTTTATGGGTTCATTTTTATTAATATTTTAGATCAGAAATTAGTTTTAAAGCTAAAATTCTGATCATCCTGATTTTCCAGCCTGCTACTGAATGTAATTCTATAGTATACAAGGTGGGTTTTCATTTATATGACAGTGAAAATTATTAAAAATGCTATAGAAGCATGCATAAGATGACCTAATACTTCACAGCTATTTAATCTGTTGAAATCATGCTAGAGCTATGTTAAAATAAAACATACTAAAATACTTATAATTTAAGTCTCAGGTCGCTGGCCTGAGGTAATTTTTTTCTCTAGATTCATTCCCTGCCATTTTCTAATGTCCATATTACTGCCTTATTACCACACTGTCTCCTATGTAATCATTTAAGCCTGTTTTTTCATAGGTTGGTTTGCACTGAAGTAGATTTTAACCACTGATATTGCAGAAACCTCACAGAAATCTCTTCTACACGAAAATAACATTTTTCTATACCTCATACTGTTAGCAAAGAGGTTGAAATCAATAGTACGTAAAGGCCACCTACCTTTTTAATGAAAGTTTTTTTAGTCTTAGTTTATTATTATGAAGCTTTCAGGTTGTTGGGTTTTGGGATTTTTTTCCTAGTGATTTTATTCAGTTACTGTTTGATCTGCAAGACACTTAATTTCTTTTTTTTCTTTCTCCCCTCCTGCTCCTGATGTTTCACTCCAAAGTTGTTCTCCATCCTTGCTATGAACAAGCCAGGGTGGAATCCGCCTCTCAGAACAGCTTTAGTGAAGTGCATTGTAGGGTGGGAGTAGAAATGGTACTGCTAATAAATTATTCCTAAGTATTTTGGCTTTTCCCAAGGTATCTTCCCATGTGAAAATAAATATTGATTTTCTTCGTAATTATTCATTTTTCAAAGGATCTTGTTTTCATCTCTGTGAGAGGTCAGATGCTTCAAATTAAACCAGTTTATAATACGCTCTGAATTTACCAGAAAGGATTAGCATAGCTTTTATAGCTCAATTTTTATTAATAGTATTTCCAGTCAAGGTTTCTGTGATTTCAGTAATAACTGACGTTTTTAACAGTCATAAATCTTGCAAGTTTTTTTTTATACATAGTTAATGTAGAGAAAGGTCAAACAACTTTTTCCTAAATGAACTAGCCAGTGAAGAATTTGAGGTGAAGCTTCAAACTCTGTACATGGGGAAACAAGCGAAATAAAAACAGATGAAAAGAAAAACCACCCCCAAGTCATTGTTGCAATACATTAAAAGTTCTAATAAAAGGTAAAGAAATTCTGAAACAGAATGAGCAAACACTGCATTCTAAACTCCACTCTGAATATGGCTTCCACTTATTTACATGCCCATGCAATTCATAAGATAATAAACACATTCAAAGAACAAATTGCACTCTACTTTTGACATTTCCTCTTATGCAGAAAAGGAAGGAAAAAACTAACTGTATCTCTACCACTCTGAAGCAAGTAGTCTATGAGTATGGCTGTGTAGTACTGTTGTTTTGAATGGGTTTTGCTTCTGGAGGTTTTAGATTTATATTCCAGAAAATTCCTTCTGTGCAGTCATGAACAGTGTGATCCCAGAGGGTATTTTTTACAGGCATAAGACTGTCTTATCTATGGATTCTCCTGCTGTTTGGGGGTGGTTTTTTTTGTTGTCTAGCTGCCCTAATAACTCCCTGCCATCACATTGCTACTATTGTGAATTTTGTGAACAACTTATGATTCATCAGAGGGATCTTAAGCAAAAAATTGTATAGGATAGCTATAACTGTGTCCACTTCAGTGCTTAATATTAGATAAGGAGTCATTTTACAACTGTATTTCAGTTCACCTCCAAGTGTTTTCAGAGTGCTCTAACTCAACTGCTGGCCCTGAATTGTTAAGAGCTGCTGTCCTGTTAGAGCACAGCTAATGAGCTCTGACCCCTAATGGGCATTGGCTCACAGGAGCAAACTGGAGTTAGCCAGCTATGATCTTTTCAAATATATATATGTGTGTGTGTGTATATATTTGAAAGCATATATATATGAAAGGATGTATATATAAAAATATATATATATGAAACGTGGACTGCTGGTCTTCTGCAGTGAATGATTCACTCCACAAATTTCATTGCCATTGTGCCATGCTACTTGCTAAATTAGACACAGTCAATGTTCATTCTCCTTCTATTGTATTTTCCACTACTTAAGTGATGGCAAGAATGTATCTTCCCTACCTCATATGAGTCAGAGAGGATCTGTAAGGGAACACAGAGCTTTTAAAGAAAAACAAGAATTTTTAGATCCACTGATCTCAGCTGGATTGAGCTTCAGAAGTATCAAGGACAACCTAAGACAGATAAAAATAGAGTGGATATTTGATTTGATGCAGCTATTTTAATTCCAATATCTGATAAGAATGCTATGTTTGAACTGATTTCTTTGCTTTTTAGTAAATACACATTTCACTGATTTCAGCCGAGATTACATGACAAGGTCAGAGATCAGCCTTCATTGAAAAACCACTTCTGCTGCAAATCTGGCACATTCAGTTCAAGATTTCTACCCCAGTAAACAAGCAGGTTTCTGAATTTTTTTCAACCTGCCAGTTTTACAAATTGGAATTTTAAACTAATGCATAGTTGTCAAGCATGTCAAGGTGGGAGAAATTCACTAGGGAAGAACAAAAGTATAATTTATTGACTGCAGTATTTTCCAGATTATTTAAATGTTATTCCTTTCCTGTCTCCTTTCTCTGAACTTATTATGCTATACCCTACTGAGGACTAAAAATACAAAGTTGTGGTTAACACCTCCATACAAATGAATAAATTTGGTTTATTACTCAGGAAAATGAAGGACAATAGAAGGTCTTGTTATTCCCAGAAATAAACCAGCAGCACGTGGTTGGATGTGGTTTCCCCTGTCTGTGATTTTGACAAAGAAAGCATAAAACCCATTATGTTTGAAACTGGTTCCAGTTTAAGTCCTGTGTAAGAACTGGCAAAATGATGGAACACAAATGTTAGGTCTTCCTAAGCTAGCAACCTCTGCCTGCTATCCTTCTGCCCATACAGAGATCCATCTTTTTTTGCCCGTGGAAGCTGACTTACTGGAGCACTCCCAACAAATGCCAGAAGTAATAGTTCACAGTTTTCAGTTCTTTGGCTCTAAACCCAGTGGTCTTCCAGTGTTTTCCAAGCTTCGTTTCACCCCACTTGCTGTCCTCAGTAACACGGACCTGGCATCTGTTATCTATTTATTTTTTCATTTTCAACTCTACTTAGGAGGTTTTGTTTCATAGCTGAGAACATTTTTCTACATTCCTCATCTTCTTGGTCTGCTGCCCGAATGCCATATATTCCTGGAGTTCTTTCAGGCTTGTTCACAAGTTTTGGGCTAACTATTTCAAGGACTTTCTACACAAACTTTAGGTTTATTACCCTCTTAATTAAAACTATCAGAAGATCAAATACTTGTTTGGTTAAAGAGCTTGCTAGGATCACCACATATTCAGTAGAAGATGGAAGCAGTGACAGGTAGAGAATCCACATAGGATGTAATAAATATTTACCAATATATTACCACATCTTATGCTACCTTTTATGGTATTATATTCTTGTGAAAATATTCCTTGAAAAATATTCCTCCTCAAAACATTCCCTTTAATAGTTTTTTGACAATTTTAAAGAACTCTTGAAAGATGTGTTATCCATTTGGGTCTTTTTTAGTATATCTTTTACCCATTACTTTCAGACCTGTTAGTGTTATGTTCAAGAAATTAGCTTGGCTTAGAAATGAGAGACAGGCTAATACTGAGGGAGAAAAACAACTTCTTATTTTTTTGCCTGAAAATTCTGCAGATAATGACAGAAAGCAGTTGGGAGGGGTTTTTTTAGTATCATATTTTTATTTCTGAGAATAAAGTAGACTGTTATCGCCTTATAAGGCACACATTTATACAAGTCTTCAGAGCTAAAGCAAACAGTATGCTCACTGTCAGGGAAGCAAACTTTGAAGGAAACTGGATGACCACTATGTTTACTGTAAGTTCTGCCAACTGGGTTGCAAATTAATGTACTGAAGACTGCTGGGCAAAATGATTTGCAGATTTTCAGTGTGAGTGTGAACTGCCGGCATAAATATATGTTTATAGATCAAACGCTTGGCAGTGCTGAGAACATTGAGAGTGATGGCAGCTTCCCACGGAAGGAAATGGTGTTTTGTGTGACCTTCCAGGCATCTTCCATGTGGATTGGCACAGACAAAGTCTCTGGATTGATGATGCCAATCACAAATTCAATAAAAAAATATGTGTGTGTTTATTACTGGAGGGTAAAGAGTATTTTTACATCTTCACAGCAGGTTGTTCCCCATTCTAAAAAAAAAATAAATGTTGATTTCTGTGTTCCAGCTCCAACTCTCAAAACTGCTCTGGGGAATCTAGACTTGACTAAAACAATAGCCATTGGAGTCTGTTTAAACCAGCTGAGAAGCTGTAATGTTGATAATGCAACACAATTTGAATTTTGACATAATTCTTCAGGGCGTTGAGGACTTTCAGTTTCACTAATAAGATCTGAGGACACTCAGAATTTCTTGCGAAGAACTCAACACCTTGCAGAAAGATGGGTTCCAATGAGATATCCAGGATAGATAATTGCATTGGACAGAAAATAAATATTTGATGGTTTTGGGTACAATAAAACGGATGTTGTTGTGTCTGATCTCTAACAACCAGAAACTGTGAGACAAAGTGAGCTTTAATTGCTTAAAGTGTATGTAAATATTTGAATTAATTTTTAAAATTGCTTTCAAATTCTTTTTAAAATACCAAAGATTGTGGAATTCAGGCTTTTCTTTTTACCAAGTATTATTATAGACTGAAAATGCTCAGCCATGGTGCCATACTTTAAATTGCCATCTATTCAAAGAGTGTGATTAAAAAGCAGAAAAATCTGGTCTCTCTTTAGGAAAAAAAAAAGATCAACTCTGAAAATTGCTTGTCTTGCTTTAGAAGTTACTTGCATGTATTTTATATTCATTTTAACAATAAATATCTAATAATAAGTATTGTATATATTTAAACAGCAGATTTTGTCCCGGAACATTCTACACAGAATAGCTTCCAACCCCTACCCCACCCTCTATCCAGTCTTCAATACATAAGCCCTAGTGAAATTACAAAAACGCCAATATTGAGTTGTTTTCTGTGCTGATGGATATGTCAGATAACATTTTCTCTTCTTAAGTCAATACTCAATTTTTTAAAACTCTGATAATGGAAAACGAAGTAATTTTAGTATAATTCTTGCAACTCTAATTACTGGTGCTAAACACAACATACTGTTTTACTGTATAACTTGCTGTAAGATGGGAGAAGGAGGCCATTTAGAATACTTTCTTCTTGCTTTTCATTTTGCTTTACTAAATGCTGTAGTAAGCATTACAGCATTAAGAGTAAATGCTGTGTAAGTACACCCTTAGAGGTACTTTTTTCCATTTTTTTTCCATGTTGAATGCAGATAGAGAGCACCGAACACAGTCATCAGGAGGCCCTGGAATTTACTGAAGAGGAGAGTGCTTTGATTCTGTCTCATATTTGTTAATAGACCTGAGAACTGCACTAGCTTGTCTTGAATTTCAGAGGTATGTAACATTGACACTGTAACATAAACATGAGAGAAAGGGCAAAATACATGAATAGCTATTTGAACTTGAGTTCACCTTGGCGATGACTGAGAAGATGGTTCTTTTTAGGACAAAGTCTCAAGTACTTGCTCTTCAGTGTGCTGGTTGAAACTCCTTAGAATTGCAGAAGTTCAGCTAAATATTGGGAATGAGTAATTGATGTACTTGATGTTAGGTGGTGACGACAGTTGAAAGCTTTGTGTGTTGGAACCAACTGACTGAAATAGCCAACTGCCACCTAACGTCTGATGTTTGAAGCCATGCTCGGAGAAATACAGGAGGGAGCTTTATATAAAAAAAAAAATTCTTTTCTGAAAATATAACTGAAATTGCAGCCTAATATTAGCCTTGTTGTAGCAGTACTCACAAAACAGCATAGTAATGTAACAGTAAGCCTTGAAGCATGGTAATTCTTTCCATAGGACTGATTGCTGTTGATCACCTCGAAGAGCACTCTACACATTCCTTCGGTTCTCTGGGTGTGTTTCTATAGAAATTTAAGCTCTAACCAGAGCCTCAGGCTTGAATTTTTTGCCTTTGTAACCAAGATGAAATCTGCCTGGTGTTGGGGCAGAAAGTGTGCCAGCAGCATCACACAATGCAGTGCTCGTAAGCAGAGCTGAACAGGAACAGCTCCAGTGGTTTTAATTGTTCTTACCTTTTCAGGCTGCTCTCACTGTTGTTTATTTCACTTTTCTCATAGAGGAAAATTTAAACAAGCTTAAAAGTTCTCAGCTTCCATAAGAGCAACCTACCACTTAAAAAATTGTCAAGTGCAGGTGTGAGAATTAATAACATGCACCGTAACATAGTGAAGTTGAATTTAGCTCAAGCAGATGTATTCAGTGAGAGATACCTAACAACCTGGGTTGTTAGGATGTAAAGGAATTTCCCAAGTCTTATTTCCTAATTCTGGAGAATTAAGTGATGTTTATACCAGAAACCTTACCAAATAAATAGTTGACATCGTTTGGTGCTGTATTTGTACTTGCATGTGCATGGACAGGAGAGAAGAGGAAACTGGAAAGCAACTTGATATTATGATTATTTTGAGCAGTGTTGTAATTTCTTTATTAACATTGACCTGTAAAATATAATTCTGCTATCATGAACATTTTGAGACACAGTCTTGGTCACTCACTAATGACAGAGTGTTTAAAGTAGGATCAAATGAGATTCCAAATATTCGTAGATGTGTATATACAATAATTAGTGGGAAGATGACTTAAAAATTTTTGAGTTTAAGGATGATTTTAGAAGGTCATAGGAAGGACAAACATAATAATGGAGTGTCAATCCACCAAACGTTTTAATTGTTTCTGCACTAATTTGAGAAGGGCAATAAACAGGAAGAGCTGAAATCATAATTAATGATCACAACAGTGTCTCAATTGGCATATGAGACACTCAGTGGGATAATTCACGTGATTAGAATATTAGTGGATATAATTTGCTCCAGAAACATCTGCAAGGTGGGGAAAAGGAGAGAATGTATTGCTTTGCATGGTAAATAGGTCCATAAAGAAATGATACACATGTTCTGGGTAAGGATAAAATGGTCAAATCAGTAGTGAATCACCAGATAAGGCTTGTCTCTTGAGAGGAGAAAAGACCTTTTATTAAGGAAAAGAAAGACAAAGCTTTCCATAGTACAGATGAGGGTAGTAAATATATATTTTAGAAAATAGGTAAAAGTCACATAATTTACAGCACATTTTTATACACAAAACAGGGAGAAAGAAAACTAATTTGAATTATACAAGTAGTTCTAAATATTGTGAAAAAAGGGCAGAAAATATTAAAGTACCAAAAATCTTGAGGATTATTGTGAAACCAGACAGTTTACAGTCCTTCGTGATTAAGGAGTTGTTAAGCAATATCATTAGTAATAAAAAAGTATCAGGCCTTGTGGGTACAACATTTGGAGAATAAAATATTTAAGGCTCGTTTCTAAATTCCTTCAAATTAACACTCAGAATTCAAAGTAAATCTCTTGTACTCTTTCCTGAGCATCAAATTTTTTTTCATTTAATCAAGTTCAGTTTTCAGGTTTTTTGCCTTGAAACCTTTTCCTCGGGGAAGGGGTACAGATCTGGGGAGCATGTATTACCTTCTTCATACAGGGGCTTATAGGGATCCTTGTGTTTACTAATACTGTGTTTGCTGAAGGTGCTAAAAGCTCACAAGGGCTCAAGGGAAAACTGGACAAATTTTTGGAGGAGAAAAACACTAACAGTGGTTACATACTTTGAAAGATGCATCTGGCTCAGGAAATCCATGTACTGGTTGGAGCCTGGAAGGTAATTAAAAAGTGCTACCAGATATACATCCCTATTCTTTCCACTTCTGTCATGGAGACTTACAGACACTGCTGAAAATACTGCCCTGGCTCGGAGGGGTCCTTGGTGCAACCTGCCATTCCTATGACCCAGGAGCCCTAGCTGGTGGATACTCTTCCTGTCATAGGGCAAGTGAAACCAGCATCTCTGCTGTTTCCAGGATGGTCACAGAGCTGGGAAGCTCTGTTTGACCTCCATAACAAGGCAAAAGAAATGGAATGACCCTAAAGGAAATAGGATTACTTTCCCTTAAAGGGAAAGTGTAAGTTCTTTCATTTATCGGCTTGTACAAAACTTTTCAGGTCACCTTTTTTAAAAAAAGAGACCTGTTTTTACAGGTCTCTTACTTGTATACTCTGCTTGAAGGAAGTAAGAATCTTAATTCCATCAAAGATGGACTATTTATTTCCATTCAGTATTTTCAGTTCATAAATTCAGGTTTTAAACACATAGGCAGATAATGGCAATTTTTGGCCACTGTTTGTACAGCAGGTTGTTAACAACTGGACTGGGAACATTTGGAAAATGTTAGATATTGTGGAGCAGATATCAACTTAACGTTAACTTATGTCCATAAATTCAGATTTAATGAGTTTTCACACTTCAGATTTTATCTTATGGTGTTACTATTCTTAGTTTAACCTTTGTTATATTATTTAATTTTGTGCATAACTTCTAGGTATGTGAAACAATAAGAAATTAACTTCAACTCCATGTTACAAATTGAAGAGTGGATCTTGTATATTCATTAGATTATTGTCACCCCTTTTCCTGTTGTGTTTTGCTACTTCAGCGCAGCAAAGCTCCAGTTGCCTGAACAAACCCTGACTTTCATATCACTGATAATCCATCAGTGATACAGAAAGAAAGAAGACTAGAGGGCACCATTTTTACTACAAGAAATTACAAAAAACAGTTTTAATACCACCATTAAAATCTCAGGTCTATTTTTTTTGTGTGTGTGTGTGTGGTCCTATGCATAATGTGAGACTAATATGTTGTGTACTGTTCCTATGAATCTAGTGTCAGAACAAATAAGAATGGTAAGCTATGACCTTTAAGCTTTTTGTAATGTATTATTTCTAGCTATCCCAATGGTAAATATCCCCATTGCATAGAACATTCCAGTTTTTCCTCTTAGTCATTTGTGGATTAATTTGTTTTTTGATTAGAATTTGCTGAGATAACTGCACAGACTCTCTGCCTCTCTCTTGCTCAGATTTACAGTCTCTCAGGTGTCTGTCAGTCTCTCCTTACCAGGGCGTAATCCTTTCAATGGCCCAGAAGGATGTCCAGATGATGGTCTGAGCTGTTGTGATGGAAGAGTGTCCTTACCTATTTGTCATGAAGGAAGCAAGGGAGAATTGGCCATTAGCAATTTCTTGCAGCAGCTTCTGTTTAAAGGAAACAGGCAAAAAAGTGCAGGGAACAGGGCATCAGATGAAAGGTGCAGTGAATCTTACAGCTCAGGTGTACAGCATGGTGCTACAGATAGCACTCAGAAATGTGTGATAACTGTTTATTTGACCTGTATGCAGTTCATGCACTGTGTCTGATTGTTTTTTGTTCCTTTCTTCATTGCAGGTCCAGTGACGGTGGAGAGGATCAGACACAGCCCAGAGATCTCTCATCATGGCTGTAGTGCCAGCTCTGGATCAGAAAGGTATGTGGCCAGACAAAGGCAGAAGCAAGGATCATTGGGATGGCTTGAAGAAGCTCCTGAATGAAGCAGGGACAAGTCTCTCCCCACAAGACTCTTAAGGTTCTTTCTTGAATAGCTCTTCCTTCAGAGTAGTGTGAGTTTGGATTAGTGCCATATCAGAGAGCTGTCCTGGAGCACAGGCCACTGTACTCCTGGAAGGCAAGAGTATAAACTTCAGGCCCCAAAAGTAAACAGAAACAGTGTAGGTATGCCAGACATTGTGGAAAAGAAGACTGGTGCATATATAGTTACAGAAAAAATCAATTACCTAAAGACCTGTAATTGCAGAAAAAAAGATAATTACTTGGTGAACTGTTATGATTCAAAATAACTTCTTTTTGAAGTAGTGTTAATCCATGCCAAGTCAACATATTGTAATCTATTTATTTAATTATCCTGTGTGAAACTAACTGATGATAAAAAAGTGATCAAGATTTCGACTGTGCTTTTAAAAATGTTTTAAAAATAAGTTTTTTTCAACCAGAAGCAAGTGTAATTCCCCTTGAACGTGGAAATTTAAATTATACTCTTTTGTGTATCATTGTGCTGCTTTGCTTAAAGCAGTTATAATGCTACAAGTTTGGTAGGTCTCACCAAAGCTGGTTTGGAATGATTTTCTGGATCATATCTCACCACAGCTCTTTGTTTTGATAAATTTCTTTGCAAAGGGTGCAGTGACATGCAGCATACCATTTTCAATTTGAAATATTTGTCAAAAAAAGGAGACTGAATATGTTAATGGCTCTTTTTGATATTTAGAACCTCTCCTTTTTTTCTGCTCTTGGGTTTATTCTAGGTATTTCTCCTATGACAGAGGATGAAAGAGACTTCCAATCTATTTTAGCTTTCATAAAGATAATCCTTTGACTCCTCAGAACTCAGGCCACTAGTTTCTCACACAGTATGAAATAGGGTATGGAGAAGTCATTTCTGTGAAATGCCCTCACCTCCTACTGGCTATCTTAGGTTCACTTAGTGGCAATTCTAAGACAAAGTGTAGCTTGAGATTTCAGATATCCATGCAGTGATGGTTACTATCTTAATTATCTATAGAGGGAACTTAAAACCATGTACTTGCAATACAAGTATTCAACTAGTAAATTTATAGGCACACATAAAGATGTTCCAGGGATATATTATGTGTACATTTTCAAAGTAATTGCCAATATGTATTTTGAAATACAATTTTCATTTGTTATTAACAGACAGTGTGAGGGGAATTATGTATTTGCCTTTAATATCTGTTTTAGTCCTCTGTGTCTCCCCATCACTGAACAGTCCTTCAGAGTACGTACTTCTAATGAGAATTTTCTTTCATCCTCATTTTCTATCCCTTTGCCATTTCATTTTCTCCAACCTATCAGTTTTGTGATAATAATTTTCATCTTCAGAGTAATTAATTTATTTTTCTCCTAATAAATAGTTTCTTTGATTTTTCCATCTTCTGTTTCTTATTGTGTTCCATTATATTTCCAAACTCTCTGTTTTCCAACTCTGTTTTCTTGCTATTTCTTCATCATCTCTTCATTTGTCTCCACAAGAATGTGTTGGGAGGAGAATAAGGGGAAGGGATTGCATGCTTGAAATTCTTTCTCCCTTTTCTTAAATCACATCTTGAGGTTTCTTGTATGATAGCTGTGAATAACCTGTGACATAATCAATTGTCTTACAGATCATATGTGTTACTTAAAAAATCAGCAGTTTTAAAATGTTATTGCTCACATCATGTATGGATCAGTTTAAAATCAAGTAGAGATGATGTTTTGCTGGTGGGCTGTATTTTTATCCTATCCAATACTTCTTAATTCAGTATACTTCTTCCATCTTATTCTTTAAATAACGTCTTCAGAAAAATATAATTTAATATAATTACAAAATAATAATTTGTAGTAAATTTTTGATTAGCTATTTTAATTAGTTTAAGGATATTTTTATATACAGCTCATGAGAACAAGGGCCCTTATATATGGCCAGCAGCTTCTCACTATGACAGGTGAAATCAAAGCTACAAATATAAACTCTGTATGATCTTTTGGACATCATTTAAATCAGCATTTAACTGATAAGCAGCAGCCAAGACGACAGAAATTCTTGCATAATTATTTACCAAACATTTAAAGTAAATTAAGAATGATTACAAGGAATAAAAGCTGCCTCTGTGTTACTGGAAGGGTGGGCTCTGCAATTCTCCATTAACATTAATTTCTTGTTAAAGCACTCTGAGGCTTTTGTCTCTTGTAATTTTGCCAAATACTAAACATTAGGGTTGATGGCTTTGATGTCATGCACCTGCCCTAAAGTTTAACTATTTTATAAAAATGTAATCCTACACAGGTCATCTTTCAAGGCCAGGTGGCAAATATCTTATTTTGCAATAGTAAGGAAAAAAAATCTGAAGCAGCCTTTATTATTTCATATTTTATATGCAAAATATATTTTATTCTTACTAGATTATTTCCTGTTGTTCTATGCAGCATAATTTTAGCATCTGTGGATTTAAAGTAAGAATTCCGAACTTGACAGTGAAATGGTCTCTGTGAATAAAAGCCTTTTGGCTTTTGTGGAATCTACTCAAATGTGTCTAAGCCCAAAAATTCTGTGTGCTTTGCCTAGAAGCTACAAGCTTTGAGGTGTTTTATTTCTGGCAGGGAGTGACTGCCCTTAGTTCTCTTGCAGCTCCCACTGCAGACAGGACAATGCTCTGTTACCACCGAGGAGCTGGACAGGAGTGCAGGTGGAAGGAGGACAGAAGTCTGTGTTTTCTCTGCTGATAACTGAGGCAACAGAAAAATCAAATGACTTTTGGTTACAGAAAAAGCAGTAGGTGGTGGTTTTGGAAGCCTGGAGGGTCAAAAGCTGGGTCAGAAGGGGATAAAAGTTGGAGAAGGAAAAGTGGAATGGAGAATGGAAAAATGGAGGGGAGAAAATGGGACAGAGGAGTTGGAACTAGTGAGTTTGATGGAGAGAGAAATTGTGTCTGTGTGCGATTTGGATACTCTTTAGCATCTTTAATGTATATTTGTATATACCAGGGTGTCATTTTCAGTGTTCTTGTCTCCTCCAGACAGACAGATGTATATATGGACATGAGGTTGGAATTTTTACCAAAATTTGATTTTACTTCTCCAAGAACATAATAAAACTTCTCACTGACCCTGTAATCTATTAATTCCAGGAGCTCAGAGAGAAACTGCTCCAGGGATATGCTCCATAAAATCAACATTTAAATACTGAATGCATAAACAATACTTTAAGAATGCAAAATACAGACAAGTACATAGAGGTTACTACTTTTGAAGTGTTTAAATGATACATGGTACTCTAAGTGTAACTTAGAAGTGTTGCTATATGATTTAAAGACATATAAAATATTTAGTGGCTTATTATTCCTTCACCATATATACGTTTTCTGCCACCACAGGTTTAGAGACACTCTAAGAAATACCCTGTGTTGGAAATGAAAACTGACAGAAGCAGCTGTTCTTGCAAAGTGTAATGTTACTTTTCATCCATGTGCATCTCACATGAGAACCTGTAGAAGGTGGTGTGTGGGTGGATAGTTAACTGTTAGATTATGGTTAAAATAGATTTAATAGTCCAGCTGAGATGGGCACTTTGGGAAGGCAGTGAAAATTCATGAGTCCCCTGCTGTTCTCCTGAGTGGCGCAGGGTTCATCACACTGACTAAACTGGCATGTCTGAGCTGTCTGCACAGTAGTCAGCCTATTTTTATTCTACAGGTATAAGTCTGTTTTGTCAGACAACAAAATCTCTTATTCTGTTGTTTTCTCTCCCTCTAGTCTGATTCTACTAAAAATTATGCCTTTATGGTTTTTATTTTTTTTTTTTCTTAGAGAATATTGCCTACTAAAAAGTTCAAATAAAGTCGGGAACTCCACCTTTTGCTTGTATTCTCTTCATGCCCGAGTATAATTAAGATGGAGTTTGTGAGGCAGAAGAAAAATAAATACATGTTCTTACTTGAAGCAGAATGTTCTGCCTTACATTCAGCCTCCTTTATGACTCTCAGAGGATCATAATATTTGTCCCAAATGTTTAATATAAACATCTATTTCCTTAATCAGCCAGAGGTGTTGCTTATATTAAGGCAGGAAAGAAAGTAGTGGAACCTGGGAACTAGCAGAGCAGAACACTGTTTTTAATTGAAGGGGAACTGAACAGAATCTTTCATGTGGATGAATATTGGTCAACATCTGAAATAATTTGAAGGCAGTCTTAAAATCCACTATGTGAATTCTTGCCTGTCTCCTTAGTAGATGTGAGGAAAGGTGACGAGGGCTACAAAAAATCTCTGCTATTGAAATCATTGCAAATACCCTTTGATATGGTGGTTTCATCCATAGAAGGATTGAAAAAACATGGAAAATATCCTCCTCTTCACAGAAAGCTTTTAATAGTTGCTTACCTTTCGAGCCCAAGGCAAGATGATTAGGTGACAGAATAACTTTTCGTATTAGCTGCCTTCCAAACAGCAACTTCCATTGACCTGAGACCTCCTGTAAACTGCCTTACTCCACCCTGTAATTGATTAGCCTTGAGTTTTTCCAGAGATCTTGTTTTCAAATCTACTATTGCTTTCTTCTACTTGACAATAGATGTTTATTAGACAGAACAAAAAATAACAAAAATAAAACTATGAAAACCTTCAGTGACACTTGCAGGACTATTTCTTTTATAAATCTGCAAATGAATCATGAATTAATAAGATGGACTAAATGGCAAAAACATAGCTACCATTCAGGCTCAAAACAGCTAGGTAACCACTTGTAATAGACACTTAGACTGGTGTTTATCTCATCAGTTCCTTGGGTCTCAGAAGAGAAATCCTGTTTCTGATGGGTGCATAAGGTTGTCTAAGTACATATAAATAAAAACAAATTGATGTATAAAATTACATGATGCAAGAAGCAGTAATTCTGGTCAGCCAAGCAACACATTGGCAGCTGTGCATATATCTTTTCATATTTACTGTGCTCATATACTGTTCAAGTTCTCAGACTGACATGGAAGATACAATCCTGGGCTAGACTAGCTTAATTCTCATAGACTTTTGATGTCACAGGCATCACCAGTGAGATGTTACACAGTCTGTATTGCTGGGCTGACCTCTTCACTTGAAAAACTACATTAGAACTAGAAAAATCCCTAAAGCTCTCTTTATGGACACAATTTTAGATATCTGCTTCCATAAAAATAAAACTTTTACCAAAGAAAGGCTCTTCACAGGTTTCTTTCATATTATTGTCACCCTCATATCCTTGAACTGAAGACACTTTTTTTTCAACTTTAAATCCTAATCAGTTACTGCTGTCATACAAATTAACATATGGAAATGCAAATCAAGCCTCTTGAAATGTTGGCAATGATATTGCCAGTGTGAGTGGCATTGTGTCAAGGTCTTGAGCATGCTACTAAATCTTAACCATCTTGACCAGCTTCAACTGAGGCACCCAGCTATGCATCCTGTAGGAGTTCATTTATTTCCTGGGCATGGAGATATTTTCTGAACTGTGTTAGTTCTGGCTCAGCTTGCTGACTGATTTTCCTGAATGAATCACACACTACGTTGTAGGTTGCTTTGTCTTCAGCCCTGTTTCTGATCACCTTATGCAGTTTGTGGCTGAGCTCCCTGAAAAGATGCTCAATTTCAGCCTGTTTGGTCATAGTGGGACAGTTCAGGAGGGCTCTGTCTTTTCTGTGGCTGTCCTTGGTTTCTGGCTTATCTTTGCTGTTGGAGCGTGCATGGTCCTGCTTCTCCTTGATGCACAGATCTAAATGTCAATTGTCCAAGCGTTTCTGCATATTCAGGCACAGGGGGATATTCAGAAGATGTAACAATGATGAGGTCATGAAGGGAACTAAACCCTACCCCTGTTATTACCTAAAAGTTTACACTTGCCAGACAGCCCAGCTACCTTGTGTTAGTGAGTGTATGAGAACTCTATCTCCTTTAAAGCTTTGCTGATGTATCTGCTTTAAAAATGATACAATTTGAAATAATGAACTGCATCCAGTTTTTTTGTTCCCATAGTACATAGAAAGTATGCAGCCATATTGCAAATAGTAAGCATGATTTAAAGAAAGAGACAATGTCAGCATCCTTGAAAGCTGTCAGGAAGTTGAGCATCTTTGTTCAATCTTTTTGACTCTTTCATTTTATCCTCAGCAAAAGAGAATTACACTGATATAAAGGGCAAACCACCCCAGATTATTGCTACTATGGATTGCTGGAGTTTATTGTAGTACCCTATCCACTATATACTTTACAGCAAAACTTACTGGCTTCGCGATGTTGTATTCCCCAAAAAAAACCCCTAAAATTTTCTGAATCAAACTCTCATGTCTTATCTGTATTGAAAATAAATCATGAGAAACTATCCACAAAGAAATTCGATGCCACATAGGAAAGAGATCCATATATGTGTCTTAGACCTTCCTTTTCACCTAAAGGAAAGCATTTGTCAAGTGAGGAAGATTTGGTGCTGCACTTTGACAAAAAGAAAAAGGACTGTGCTGTATACAATGAGAGGAGTGCATTTCTAGCTGGTTAAAAGCCTGAAATTTCTTTTTTTCTGTAAAGGGAGAAACACAAAATTAGAAGTAAAAGAAGGCAAAACTTATTGTCCTCATCTGTTTTATCTTTTTCTAATTGGTTCAACATTGACAAAGCACTTAAGTTGTTGGTTGTATAAAAGTGCTCTTTAAGACATAAGTCAAGTGTTCAGTAGAAAGTCTGAAGGAGATATCACACCACATGCTTAATATTGGTTGCATTAAATGTTTTGTCTGGTTCAATAATCAATGTTATCTACATTAATTACTCTTATCACGTTAATCCTTGCTAGATCATTAAAAATATCCATAAATAAAAATCATGAGACAAAATGTTATTACCTGACTCAAACTGGACTTTATTAAAATAAATTTTCATAATAAAAAGAAAAAGAAAACACAACAAAACTTTTTAGGGATCGCTTTTAATCCAAAGCAGAGGATGATAAGTGCCATGATAAAGCCATAGGAATGAATGAGTATTTGATAGAATACCTGAGAGAAGAATTATTGTTGTTACATATGACAGAAGATACCCTACCCCTGGGAAAACAGGAAATGAAAGGGTGATAACACAAGCAAGGTATTTCATATCATATCAATGAAACTCATTTGATGTAACCAAAAACTTTAAAAACAAATTTTGTAAAAGTAAAAAGAAACCACTCTTTATTTTTGAGTTAATAAGTTATCAAAAAGGCTGTTTATATTTTTGAATGCCAAACTTCTTCAGGCTCTCCATCTTTGTTGCATCTTTGTGAGATGTTTGTAATGCTGCTTGAACTTGTAGTACAGCTGGAATACAGAGGGCACAGGGAAAACCTTTTGTCTTGTAGGTTATCTTAGATTTTGCCATATTCCTCTTTTTTTTTTTTCCTATAATAGAGGAGGAATTGCTTGAAATAGAAGGACAATATCTTTATTTTTTCTTCTCTACATCAATTTTTGTCTGCAATTCCACTAGGTATTTTTCACTTACCACGTGAAGAATGGTGTCTTTGTGTGAAGGTCTCTATTGCTAGATGGAAAATCAAAATGCTGGTTTTTTTCATGGGGAGATGACTGTATCTCAGACCGAAATCCAGAGGAAATAGATCTGCAAAGAAAAATGTAGGCGCATTTATAAGCTTCGTTGGGGAGCTCAGATTCCTTCCTACAATGTGTAAAATTATTCTTCAAGAATCTGTGAATCTTTCAGATAACTTCAGGTTTCTAAATGTCTTGCTAGACTTGAGATTCAGGGATGCATTCTGAGATATGGTAGATGTAGTTTTCTTCTTCTTTTACTTTTTTTTTTCCTTGCCATATGATTTCAAATTTTTAGGGCTTTATTGCTACCAAGTTGGCTGTGCAGTAGCAGTAATTGCATGGTTAAGGAAAGAAGAAAGACTAGTTATTACATAAGGCAACACCTTATAATTGCTATATCCAAAATTCATCTTACTATCTGCTTACTGAACATCGGCTGCAGTGTTCTCTCCCAAACTGGCCTTTTTAAGCTGAAATGGCAGTATTAAGTATTTTCTGAAATCATCAGGAAGTACTTAAAATTCTGTTTATATATTCCTGATTTCATATTAATTCTATTTCATGCATTCCTGATTTCATACTACTAAGAATATTTCAGCAAGTTTGTATTGGAGCTTCCTTTCTTGGAATGATACAAAAAAATAACTATCTTGTTTCTACCAAGGTTATATGGGACTGGAAATTTCTTATAATGCAGTATTGGTTAATGATAAGGTACTTAAATTTCCTAGGCAAAGCAAACCAAGTAATCCCAAGAGTACTGACCTTTAGAAACTGGGAAATCAAAATAACTAAAACAATTAAATACTTTTATCCTCTTGGTTTACTACAGCTAGACTCATCTATTTATTTACAATTAGAATGAATGTTCTACTGTTCTACATTTACTTGAGATTAAATCAGTAAAGCTTTCTTTGTGTGGAGGAGTATATTTAGACTACAAACTATGACTTAGTCATCTTTTATAGTAACAGTCAATCTAGAAAAAGAAAAAAAATGGCAGAGGGGACTAATTTTTTTTTTTTAATAAAAACTCAGGCTAAAATAGTGAACTTCTGGTATTCAGAACAGTTTATAAAATTATTCAGAGTCCATGTCACTGTGAGAACTGAATACAGACAGGAATTCAGTTAGGAATGACCCTAAACTATTTAAAAATGATAACATTACATTTAATTATGTGAAGAGGTCAAACCTACGATCAAAATACTTGCCTTATGCACACTTTACGTGCATGAGTCTCCCCATGGCTGCAGAACTATGTTGAGGCATTGATAACAAATCCTGAGCTCTAGGCTGCTATGGCAACAATGGTAGCATACAGTCAGCTAATTTTAGACTAGATTGGGTATGTCTACAAAGATTGTAGTTGTGCTATTGCCTGCAGTAAAAACATAATCTTAGTTCACTTGAGCATTTTAAAATATGAAGTAAATCCTGAACACCCAAAAGTGATATTTACATGTACATGATGTGTTACTGGATGTTTGAGGAACTTCAGACTTTTTTTTTCCGTTTTGCTGTAAATTCTAAGATATATTGCAGTGATCAAATGAAAAGCATAAAAAAAAAAATGACCTTCATGACCAGAATACATACCTGAGGCAAAACCAATCTGCTTGAGATTTCTTTCTGTATTTAGTAGACTGAAAATCCAATAATCTCTTTGACAAGAATGTTAATGTCCATGCTTGTCCCCTGGGAATCGATGAAATTTTTCAAGTAGGTATAATATTCATAGGCAATAGTTATGACACGAAGATGGGAATGGAGCATCTAATTTTTACATGAGTAGGGAATAGCATAGTGCAGGGATGGAGGTCACCTTGAATTACAACTGATACATGTCACAGACTTCTCTGGTCTGGGCAGAATGACAAAATGCCCTGTGCAGGTAGACCTACAGATAATTTATGGCCTTCAGCAGTCTGCTTTCACTTTCTCTGTATTGCTGATGGCATGTCAAAATTAGAATTCAGTTAAAGACTAATGTCAGTAAACTGTTATAGCAAGAATGGATTTTATCAGGACACTTGAGGAAGTGAATTAGAGAATTGAGCTGAAAATTATCAGTCACAGTAGGTTCTAGAATACAATACCAGACTGACGTGAGCAAGAAAAATACTGTATTGATTTTATTTTTTTTTTTAATTATAGACTGATTCAACAAAATGTGCTTGCTAATCTGTCTCATCATAAAGGTTTTGATGAACTTTATATGCTATGCATTTTGGAAGCTGCTTAAAAAACTTTTAGGTTGGGAGACCTAAATTAAATATGTTTAATTTGTTTCTTTCTGACATTGCTTCCAATATTAAAGCATGGCTTATTTTAATGTAAACAGAAGTTTTCTTTGATCTGGCAGCTGAGAATAGCAGTGATTCCCTTGCCAACAAATTAGCTAAATAGTTTCAATTTACACACCTTATTACCATTTCATCTTGGGTTAGCTAAGTAACATTGCTATTGAGTAAACTACCTTGTTCACATAGAGTTGCATGTCTAAGAGCATTAATTTCTAATAAAATTAGAAAAACACAAAACCAAAATCAGTGCTACTTGACTTTCACTGAGGCAAGGAAAAACCCAGCTTTATTTACACAATCCTTAGATTAAAACATTGCCAATGTTTTAATTGCATGGCTGCATCTCCACGTATGAGTTCTGAACCTGGAGAAGATGGTCTGCTGTGATGTGTCTTAAATGAGTCAGGTGACAATTGCTGCTGAACAGAACACTTCAGAGCAGAAAATGCAGTAATGTCCCCAGTTACAGCACAAATACTTGAAGATTTTGCTGCATATTGGAAATATGTGAGTTACCCTTCCTTACAGCGACAGCAGTTTTGTTGGTTGCTTTTTTATCCTTTGTATAAGAGGATTGTTCCAATGTGTTGGAACATTTCTTACAACCTCTGAGATAGACCTTGACTAAACACACTTAGGACTACAACATTCATTCAGTTCTGGAGTGCTACATCTGGTGGTGCTCTCCAAGAATTGTCTGTTCCTGGTTTCCTGCTGTGATAAGGCAGTAGTGGAAATGGGGAAGTGATTTTGTATGCAAGACAAGAGGAGAGGAAAGTTCCAGAGAGACACTTTCTGAAATTAATGTCATCTTGATTCTCAGAGAATTACACATCATTTTTTCTCTCTCTCTTTTTCTTTCTTTCTAATATGTTTGTTCTCTTCACCTCACTTCACCGAGCAGTCTTGCAGATTTGAGGGGGGTTCTGATGTATTTTTGATTATTATTTTCCTTATGTTACCTGAAAAAGTTTGGTTTCATCATAGAAACAAAGCAGCAAACAAAGAGATTTAAAAAAAGATCATTTGGGTCTAGAGCTGATAGAACAAAAGTTTTCCAAACTGGATATCAGAATATTCATGAATGTAACTTTAGGACTGCTATAACTGAAATATATTTCAGAATTTGATGGAATTTTTGCAGGAGTAGTATTTTTACTATTTGTGCTATTAGTAACACATTATTTAATCTGTTTTTCAGAAATGGACATATGTGAAGAAGACAGAAAACAAGGCAGGTGATTCTCACTACAATATAATTTTGAAGAGTTTACTGACTACTAAAACAGTAAGTACCCAACAGACCTCTATACTAGAGGAGGAAATACAGTCTTCTCTTAAAACTACCTCAAAGTCTACTGACTTGCTTATGATCTTTTCACTGCTGAATTGAAAAATCTAAACTTACATTGTGTCATTGAGATAACACATTAGGCATATTGGATCAATTCCTCAACTCAATTGTTTAGAAAGCATCATGCAGCAACAGGTTGCATGGACAAATCCAGCACAGAAAAATGGCTGAATAAGTTAGCAGAAACTACAATCTGATATTTTCCTTTATGCACAAGCTCAGAGGATCCAAAGAAGTGATTATAGAAATAAATATTTATGTCTTTAGAGTGACAAGATGGTAATACAACCCAAACAACTTTAATTGATTACAGAGTAGTAGGGTACTACTTTCTACTGGCCAAGAAATTGATACAGCTGTTAAAATAAGTTAGCACAAATAGCTGGTGAGTTTGGAAAACATAAGCAAGAAACACAAAAAGGAAATATGGCTGCTAGACTTTGAAAGAAACCCCTGAGATGTAAACTTGGCTTCTGTTCAATTTTTTTCTGTACAAACTTGTGCAAGGTCAGTTCTCTATATGCTTTCTCTCTCATTTGTAAATTAAGAATAATACCTGCCTGCCTTGGATTATTTATGCTGAAGATTAATTAAAATTCATAAAAGCACTTTTAGAATGTAGTGTTACAAAACTGCTAGAAGATGATTGGTAATTTTGATAAAGGGCATACTTGTGATGAATGGTAAGAGGAAACACCACATACTAGACAGCTAATGGAGTTAGAAGAAATGACAAAGTTTTGCTTAGCCTCTGTGGTGGACTGTTTTCCTGAATTTTGTGTCTTTTTGTCTGAAAATATGTAAGTTTTATGAATTATTGTTCTTTTCCATTTTTCCTCAAAAACGCTGTCAGCTGTACAACAAAACATGCATACCATAAAGATTTTAATGAGAAGGAGGCTTTTTTCATGCTGCGGAAGTTTTATTATAACTTTAAATTGTGGGTTGGCTCAAAGAATTTGAACAAATTATATATGGGAAATAGACTATCAATTACAGGGGAAAAGGTGACCCCATTTTTCTTAAGTCGTCTAACTTGAAAGGAGTACTTTCACAAGGGAATTTTCTTTGCAGACATTGTGACTGTTTTCTAATCAGGGAAGGGGAAGAGGAGACAGACTCCTTCGATATTTTTCCATATACTGTTTCCTGGAACAGCCAATCACAGCCTGCTGTTTGAAATGGATGTTTTTGTGACTACTTGTGGAAGTGTCAAGACATTTTGATTAAAATGTGATTGGGTCTATCACTGTAGGACATGAAAGAAAGATGAGAGACTCCAAGTATTTCAGAAGGCAAGGAATATAGGAAAAAGGCTTTATTGTCTAATTTTTACTACCTTTTATAAGGTGTTCCAATACAGACTTAGCATGATTGTTGAAAAGGAATGACACCTCTCTAATCCCATTGGTTAAACTAGAGAAACCATGTAACACCACCTAGGGAAAGATTATTTTGAGAAAGAATTGTTGTTTACTGAGATTGTTTTGAGAAAAAGCTTTCTTGGAAAATTTTTCCTTGGGAAAATTTAGCAGCTGCTAGCAGGCTAAAATTTCTCAGACCCAGAAATACCAGGCCCACAGGGTGTGGTGGGTTGGTCTTGGATGCCAAGTGCCCACCAAGCTGCTTTGTCACTCCCCCTTCTCAGTTGACCTGGGGAGAGAAAAGAAGATGGGAAAGAACTTGTAGGTTGAGATAAGGCACTTTACCAGAGCAAAAGAGAAAGGCTGTGCACATGCAAAGAAAGAGGAAAAAAAAGAAAAAGGTTTTGTTCTCTACTTCCCATCCATGAAAAATGGACACATCCTGGGAAGTAGGACTTCAGCTTGCGGAGAGGTTGTTCCAAAAGACAAACATAACAAATAACAAATGCCTCCCATTACACCTCCTTTTTAGCTTTTATATCTGAGCTGATGTCACATGTTATGGCATACTCCTCTGGATATTTTGTGTCAGCTGGCCTAGTTGTCTCCCCTCCCAGGATCAGCCCCTTGATGGGGGAATGTTGGGAGGCAGCTGATGCTCTGCCAGCCCTGCCCAGCAGCAGCCAAAGCACTGGGGTGTTATCAACACCTTTCCAGGTGCCAGTGCAAAGCACAGCACTGTGAGGGCTGCTGTGGGAAAACTCACATTAGGTATGTCTAGGAGTATTCAAATAATGGCACTGCCATTAGCACATGACAGATACTTTCGGTCACCGAGATACTAAACATTGCAGATATAAAACTCAATATAAAGGTAATAACTGTTCATAAATATATTCATAAAGTCATCTGTGGTAGTTCTCAATGAATGTTAGATTCTATTTGATTTTAGAGATATCTGATCATAATATTGGCAGATTTTTTAGAACATCATTTCAATTGCTCAGAAACATTAATTTGATTCTTTTTAGTCTATTGTATAGCACCTATGCATATATAACTTCTAGAAAATAGCAATTTTTTAAAAATAGGACTGAAAAATCCACTCAGAGTTTATATATTATCTGCTCTGTAGTGTTTTTATTTGTAGCAAAATTAATAAAACAGCAGTATCATTTTTGGTTTTGAACAGAATCAGTGCATTATGATACTACTTGGGCTTGCTTCCTTGATCTGTTTTCCTTACATTTCTGTATAATGGTACTGTAATGTCTATGTAATAATATACTGAAATAAAGCAAAAATTTATAATGAAGTCAGAAATATTTTTCAACAGCAAAAATACTATCTATTAATTTCAAATACCAAGTAATAGCACTTCTCTTTGATTTGTGAAGTTCATACTGGAGTTTATCATATCTGAAAGTCCTAACTGTACTCTACTATCATTTAAATTCATTTCTCTAGCCATAGATTTTCAAATTAACTTAATACTGGTAATCTTTTAACTGTATTAAAGGTTTGCTGCTAGCTCTTTTCTTCTTACAGGATTGCCATCATCACAAATTATACATAGTAAAAATAAACCCATTGGTCACTGACCAATGGAAAAACCCACCATTATATTATTAAGGCTTCAAATTAATAGTCAGTAGTTATCACCAGCCACACATTTTATTTCCTTCTTGATCCTACGTCCTTTTCTTCCAGTGGAAAATATCTGTACCTATCCTGTTTTCAGAAGTGTTCATTTCCAAAGGTTCCATTTCTCAACTGCAAATGATTTCCTTGTTTCTTTGCTTTAAATTCCTCCTGCTTAAAATTCTTTGCAATCTTTTCCTTAGTGCTTAAAAGAGGTCCCTCATTTTTTGATAAATGACTAGTTTCTTGTTAATGTTTAGAATAACTCATACATGGAACTAATAACTATTACACTCTCCATATCTAACATATGTACCAATCAATTATTTCTAGGCATGCCACCAATTCGAATATAGCCAAAGTGAATGTTTACAAAGGTGCCAGGTGAGTTTTGAACAAGGCTCCTGCACTCCCCGTAACATTCATGTTTTGTAAAGCACTTGCACATCAGAACTGCTGAGCGGCAGATATTTGTGACACAGAAGGTAGGGGAAAATAATGATTCTGTCAGTCAAATAGGAAATAAATTGCAATAAACATCCTACCTTTTTGTATATTGAGTAAAAAAAATCTAGATATGGCAAGAAAATTGTCATTGCTGATTTTAAATAGCTGTGTTTCTAGTCAGTCAAGCGTTGTGGTTGTCACACTCTATTCTGCACTGATGTGACTCCACCTCAGTTACTTTGTGCAGTTTTGGGCACTACGATTCAAGAGGGCTATAAAGCCATTAGAGAGCATCTAAATGAGAGCCACAAAGATGGTCAAGGGCCTTGAGAGAAAGCCATATGAGGAGCTTCCATTTGCTCTTACACTCTTAGTAGTAAGTAATTTTCTCTGTTTCATGTGAAAAAAAGCCTTCCCCTACTTTTCCAGCCAACAGTCTTTCATTAAAGCTTGATATTTCTGTGAAGTTTCATGCAAATCTGTAATTAGTTTCTGAGTTCCAGTCAATTAAGTACTGGCCTAAAATAGCTCCTGTTTAGTTCTCATGGTATTTTGGGCCTCTGTGGTCTGAGGGTTAGGGCAGAAAGTAAAACATTATAGAGGAAGCATTAGTTGGTCTTTTTTAGGTTATGTAACTACTTTAGGTTACACCAAAAAGGCAAAAATGTTCACTGAAAGAGAAAGCTTTGCAACAACTCTGTATTACAGCATGAGCCCTCCTAGTTCAATCACTGTAATACTGACTATAACCAACCTATGATTTTTTAAATGTTGAAAGGATTTTATAATTTTTTTAAAAAATACAATTGCTAATACTGCATTGGTTTTATTTTTGCAAATACAGTGTAAATTATTTTTGAAGTTTACTGTGTCTGCACTTTTTCCTTGATATAAGACATGGCATTCATTTTATTCACTTCCTGTCAGTTTAACGTTGATGTAATCAATTGTATTGATTACAGTGGATTAAATGATGCATTTGTAGATGAAAGGAAGTGTAGTTGAGATTACCTTAATAACAGAAGGTGTGGACCTTACTCTCTTCTCAAAGAAAGAGAAAAATAGACTGAAGACAGACAAAAAGCTCTCTATCGTACTTTGTGCTGCGAAACAGCATTATAACCTTAAAACAGGAACAAAATAATTCATAGTTCTAACAGTGGCCCAACTCTCAAATTACACTTTAAAATCTCTTTTTTTGTTTTGTTTTCCCTCTTGTTGAAGTTCTGTGTTTCAAAGATGTAAGTATTACCATCCACTCTCATTGTAGTCTACTAAAATTGCTATTATTACTGTTATTATGTTTCCTTATTATTTGAAAAATGAATAAGATGCACAGTACATTTTGCAAGTATTTAATGATTTAATCCCTCCCAAGTTAATAGAAAGCAGGAATAACTTAACTGAAGGGAGTATGGTTCCTTTGTTGAATTATATGGGACAGAGAATTCAGTGTGTGAAAGCAGAGTTTTTATTGAATGACAGATTTCTCATCCAAAATAATTATTCACTGTTCTTGTCAGAGCTAGAAGTTTTAAGTCATGACAAAGAAGCTCTTTGGAATTTTTTCTTGCCTTTTGCACACTATTTTTTTCAAGGGTTAGGAAACTGAATTTATTTGTTGTGAATATAAGCGAGTTGTTTTAGGATTTAACATTACTGGTGGACACCTTTCAAATCAAACAGAAGCTTCATTTCTCTATACTTTTGCATTGTGTCTGCCTTTATCTTGCTTTTCTTTTTTAAAAACTCTTCCTTCTGCCTAGCTTATTGACAAGATCGGGATGCCAGCTTCGGAACTTCGGTGCCTGAAAAGCTGCCCACTGGGCACAAAAGCCAATGAGTTCTGGTTGCCTGCAGCTCTGTGACCTTTCTCCCTCTATCACAGCTGCAGTACCTCTAACTCTCCCTCACCTTGCACAGTAGTGTTCTCTTTCTTTTACTTTTCCTAGCTCCTGCTGGTGAGCATGGACTGTAACTCGTTCCAAGCCAAGTGCTAGGGGCCACCTGGTAGGCTTAGCAGACAGCTAAGTCTTGCAGTGTTTGAATGAATGAGTACATGTATGAACACTGAAGGAATTCCAGTATCCAGAAATTAACTTGCAAAACTCAGTTCTTTAGTACAAGAGAACCTGATTAAAAATAGTGAGTTTGCTACAGGATATAGAGATGTCTAACTTAAAAAAGAAGTTCTAGATTTGGATTCTGAAAAATGTGAATGAATTTGGGAATCATCCAGCTTGAAGAGTTTGGTTCTAAGAAACTAAGTTAACATATTTCACTAATTCATTGGTTAAAATTTGTGTATGTTTACTGTAGTTATTTAAGTCTCAGCAATGTTGCATCACTTTTATTCTTGTTAGTCAATCAATGTATAAAAGTATTTTTCAGTTTTCATATTCTCAGCTCATGTAAAACACATGATATCTCATTAGCTGCCATTTTCATTTTTTAACCTTTTGACAATGTATGAAAATCCTATCAAAGTAATTTTTAAAATCTCATATGTATTTTTTGCTTGCAAAAGAAGAGTCCTTTGTTTTTCAGATGCCTTTTCATGAATGAACTAAAATTTTTACATGAAAGAGCTTAATGCATTGCTATGGAAAATTAAAAATAGAATATTATAATTAGTTCAACTGTCTTTTGTCTTTTCATGCTTCTTTAGTCATTGTCTTCAAGCTTGTGTTTTGATTACTTTCTTCTTGTTCTTAATATTTTAAATTGTTTGCCTTCTTTCATTTCACTTATTGTGATAGAGTGAGTAAATATTCCTGTCAGCAGACTAAATATTCAGGAAAACATCTAGTATAAATAAAAATTAAGCTACCCATTTTCATCTTAATTTTGTTACTGGTGTATTGAAATTTCCTGTGCTTCTGATAATTACAGGGCAATAGGACAAATGGTCACGTGGGTTAAATTCCATAAATTCTTCAATATAAGTTTAGAGCTGGAAGTAAGGAAACTCTACTAAAATTACCTCTTACAGTCTCACTTCATTATCTTTAAGTTATCTTCAGAGAATAACTATTATATGTCTTAGGACAGCCTGGCTGGCAGGGCTGCATTATTGTCTTGAACTTCACAGTCCTTGCAGTAGGTCTGGGAAGCAAACTGGAATAGGTTTCTTTAGATTGAAGTGGGCTGCTGCTGTCTGAAGAGCAGACATGCCTCATGTAAACAGGTTACTTAGCAAAACAGGTTACTTAGCAAACTGATACCGGCATGGGGGTTTGCATGCAAGCTTGACTTTGTCCTTATTGTGCTATTGTCCTTATTGTAGCATTCCTTGTATTTTCTCCTGATATTGCAGCACTTAGGGAAAGGAAGAAAATGTGTACCTTATAATCCCACTGAAAAAAAGCACAGGATCTTTCAGTCAATGAGGGGCTCGAGGAGAACTAAATTCCAGAGATTTGGAGTTCGAGGTGCTTACAGGAGCTGAGCCCAGCAGTTTTTTATGATTGTAATGCAAGCTATTTATGCTGTTTCACCAAATGAGAGGCAAAAAAGGACAGGCTGAGAGACTGACTAACCAACTGCAGAATATACTTAGCAAGACATTAATATTTTTAGATACTGAAAATCTTCATAAACGCATGTGAATATGCTAAAAAACAATGGATTTCATCCTTTAAAATAGAACCTTCCATTTAATAGTTTTTGTGGGTTTTTTATTGTATCCATTACCACTACATGTGCAGTACTTGGCATTCAATTGCTGTGTCAGGGTTATTTAACATTTAAATATTGAGTTGATACTCTATCTGAAGTGGTCAGCTTAAGGGACCTAAGTAGTTTAACACTATGCCTCTACATGGAATCATTTCCTGAAATTATCATTCATGTTGTAATACCTCTGCCCTTTTTTATCTCTTTTGATACTAAAACTGGGAGCATTTTATTTCACCAATTCTTTTAAATGTATCACTGTAATTGAAGAGGGATTGCTTACATATTTCATTATTAGAGCACACTCTGGAAAGACATTGAGAGGCTGAAGGTGTAAAACCAAGGAGGCAAATGAAAAAATCTATGAAGGAACAATATTGAAAAAATATTTTACTTGTCATCAGAGATGAGTTTAGATTACCTGCTTTCTGGGATGGGTAGAATTCAGAAACTTATTTTTAAAAATCAAATACTGCCTTCTGAGACATCTTTGCACTTAAATGACTTGCATGAAATAACCATTTAGTATTTAGTGTCATTTTAGGGATTTAGTTTAGTATTAGGGATTTTCCCCCAATTATTTAAACTAGATGTTGTTAATGAGTAGGTTCATTATTTAGTTCTTAGTGTTAATTCAGACAGATCCTTAGTGTCAGGACTCCTGTCAGTACTGAGTTATGTGGCAATACTATTTCTTGCTCTGTTGATTGTCTTTTGGAGCTAATGGAGGACCTTAACGAATTTGTTGCAGTCTAGATATAGTTTTGTAGAGGGAAAACCATGGCTTTGTATACTTTTTCTCTAATCATAAACACATAATAGTATAATTCACATTTAATAACTTAAATCATTTTAGTTACTGGGACTAATTTAGATAATACACATAATGCTTTATATCTGCATGAAGGTGTATTTGCAGGATTGCAAGCAGTCATGTCCTATAAAAATTTAAGAAATTACTTCCATTCAGAAGGTATATGGTAACACTCTAATCATAACTCATTGCAATGGCAAAAATCATGGATTAGCTTCTGCAACCCATTCAATAAACCTGAGCTAATGAGCAGCTGAAAGATGAAGACCTTGCCTACGGTGGAAGACACAAATTTGGGGAAGATACAGAGCCCTCAGAAATGTGAACGATCCAGGAGCTAGAGTGAAACAGGTGCAGCAGAAACTTTCCTCCTACTTTTACAATTCAGATGGGTGCTGTTAATTCAAAACAATATGCTACACTTGAATTCTTTTCCTGTTAACAGTTATGTCAAGACTCAGGTAATCCTGTGGGAAGTATCCATTATTTTTCTGTGAGAAATTTGGTATTGTTTTTACAATGAACAGCAAGTCTTCCATCGTGTAAATTGAAATTGTTTTAGTTTTGTCTGGCAGCAAAGAATAGTTAACATAACAGCAATAATAACTGACAATCTGTGCTAATGGGGGTATTAATGGAATGTAATAGCAGCTACAATCTTATGCAACTTAAAAAAATAATGTCTATTTAAAACATCTTTGTATGCAATAAGTATTTCTATATAGGCATCTCGTGACAAGATTCTTTTCACCGATCCATCAAAATGGCAACATTAGAGTTTCCGTTGATTTTGTCAATCCTATTGACTAGAGAAGAAAAAGGAGCTTAAAAATAAAATAGGAACTAAATAACATCAAGAGAAAAATTGGAGCTGGACTGAAAAAGCAGACAGGTAAAATCAAGGTTCTACTGACACCTAAGGGAATCTAGGTTTGATCCATGCAGTCGAGGTTTCATGAAGTGTACAGAGACCTGTTTTGAAGAGGATGGAATTATAACACGGTTAGATTTTTGAACAAAAATTGCTAGGGCAAGTGTCAGTTTCTGTATGTGGGACAAGGCAACCCTGAATGTACAGATGGAGCAGGGATTGAAAGGCTGGAGGACAACACCACAGACAGGGACCTGCAGGTCCTGGTCGGTGGCAAGCTGAATATGAGTCAGCAGTGTCCTGGCAGCCAAAAGAGCCAATGATGTCCTGGGGTGCACCAGGCACAGTATTGCCAGCAGCAAGGTTCTTCACACAGAGGTTCTTCACCAAGAGGGTGACTGGGCACTGGAACAGGCTCCCCAGGGAAGTGGCAGTGGCAGAGTCCCAGAAGTGTTTGGACAAGGTTCTCAGGTGGATGCTGTGATTGAGACTGTCCTGTGCAGGGCCAGGATTTGGACTTGATGGTCCTTGTGGGTCCCTTCCAACTAAGGATATTCTGTGATTCTATTATAATGTCAGTGGATTCTGTCCTGATTCTGGAAATAAAATGCCGAGAGAACAAAACTAGTAAAATTCTTTGCTACTTTCAAAATCCTTCTCAACATGGGCATATTCCAAGAAAAAGAAGAAAGACGGACAAAAAGTAAAAGTACCTCTTGCTGTTATTTATTAGTCTGTGATTTGGTGTGGAACTGAAAACAGTGTTGCATACCATACTAGTTATTGATTTTAATAAAGATCTTGGGGGCTGTTTTCAGACGCCTTATCTTCTCCAGTGTTATCAGGCTACTCAATTTCTTTTTAACAGTAATCCTTAAAATTCACAAAAAAAAAAGTTCAAGACAAATGTAGAAAGTAACCAACTTTGTGCCTTTGATTAGGCATTTGCTGTGACTAAGGGCTTTGGAATTCAAGTTGAACTTCTAATTTTCTGTGTATTCTTCTCTAATATTGACTTTTTTTTTCTTGGAGGACGGGTGGAATTAGAAAGGCAATATTGAAGCTGTGAAAGATACAACTTTTTTATAGCTTGTTTTCAATAACTAAACAAATGACCTTTTTTATCCATATCCTCTGATTATTTAAAATTTCTAACTCAGCTACTGAACAAAGCAAAGAAGGCTGCCAACAACATGTTTTACAGGATATGGATATCAATTTATTTAAAATACTTTCTAAAATAAATGGGAATGCACTGTACTGTAATTTAAGCATTCTTCTCTGTCGTAACTCGCAAAGCTGTTAATGAAAAGAAAGAAAAAAAGAAAGAAAAAAATGTAATTTTACTGATACCTGCGGGAAAATCTAGAATAGTGGTCACTCATATTAAATTTATATCAACTTTATGAAGCTTTTGTCATCTTGACACATTTATGGAGCTGTTAAATTTTTGCTGCCTGGGGGATATAATGTACTTGATGTGACCCTACTTATTAAACCGAGATGATGCAAGTAACATTGATGACTTGTCATTCAGGAATAAAACCAAACCAAGCCTCCTCTGGTTCTAGAGGAAAGACATATTTGTAGCAAAAAAAGATAGAGAAATAGGATATGCTCTTCTATATCAAGAAGACACTTGGAAAGAGGAGGAAGGAGAAACATGCAGGCATTTACTCAGGTACTGTCAAACCTCTTGCAGTGGTTCATGGCTGGTGAAACAGGGACACATAGTACAAGAGCCTAAAAAACCTCCCAGTGTCCCAACATAAAACCTAAGAGGACAAGCACATAGACAGGATTTGTTACACTTTTCAAATTTCTGTATTAATGTGCTTTATAGAAGCTATATTTTCTATATGGCTTTGCAAGTGAGTGTACATTTAATTAAGGCTCTTACCATCACTATGTTGTTGTCACTGCCTTGGAATTACCATGATCATTAAGTTGAATCAAATTCAATTTAAATAAAAAAGAAATTTAAGCCTAATTTATTTTTGTTGGAACGAGATCAAATAATCAAAAACTGTTGGTATCCAGTGAAGTTCAGAGAGATCAAATTATTTTACCTAGAGTAACTCTAAGTTAGGATTCTGTTTCATTGACCAGGAAGATTTCAAGCTCATCAGTAAATAATTCAACATGAAGAAAGTAATTTTGTTGCTAAATGTTAGAGTTTTGTACTGTATTTTTCCCAATAACTGAACAATTTAGAGTAATTTTAAAATAATATGTTCATATTCTCTAGAGCAGATGGTATTTTGGGCTAAATTTTTGGGTGAGAAGGGAACAGTTCTACTTCTCTAAATATTTTTTTAAGAACTTGTATAACTAAGACATTTTGATTAGATTCAAATTAATAGCAATACACATAATTTTGTCATCGACAATTTTTATTATATCAAGCTAAATGGCTTTATATGTTTGATGCTTTAAAGTCAATCAATGGGTTTATTTTCACTACTTCATTTCTTCTTTTTTGTGGTGGAACACACTCTTCTGGTTAAAAAAAAAAAGTATCCTCTGTTTCACAGCCAGAACCTTTCTATTTTTACTAGGTGCTGACTTGCATGGTCATGCACATATTACTGAAACAGTAGGAACCATTGATTATATAGCTTTTAGCTTTATGTAAGGAAGTCTCATGGTAAATATTCCCATGTCTAGACATGGTTCTACATGGTATTTACTGAACTGAATGATAGCCCTGCAGATTTGTAACTTGTGCTTGGAAGCATCCTAAGTCCCTCTTTTTACATGGAATTTTATCTAAAGATACCAGCACCCTGGTGAAACTAACTTTGTGGAACTACTTACTTTGCCAAACTGTTAAAGAAGTTTTAGAAGAATGTATGTTCTGGCAGGCCTTTGTGGCAAAATGTTTCTGTCCAAATTAATAGTACAGTGAGGATAGACCATTCTTTAATTCTTCATTACTGTTATTTATTTTTCTAAGTAAAGAAATTCAATGACACATGAAAACATATATGAGAATTAATTGAAGCTTTTCTGTGTTGGAGCTTAAGAATCTATATTTTTTTTATCTTTTCCACTTTTCCCATGTTCATTACTATTCCTAACACATAAAAATGCTCTCAAATGATGAAAGTTCTGAAAAAAGCAAACAACAGTAGTAAATATTTCAGAGTTAAATATGTCTTCACTATTCCGACTGGCAACATTAATAAAATTCCATATGCAGCACAAAGAACTGTTAGTGTGTTTCCTGTGCAGAAGACAACCAGCTATGACTAATGGTAAAATAGCCACAAGGTTTTCTCCTGAGAGCAAAGATTTTTTCTAAAGAGGCAATAGACAGGCAGCAAATCTAGTTTAATCAATAAAGCTTCTTGACAGATTATAAATTAGCATGCGGACTCTTTCATCAGGGAGATGATTGAATGAATCTGAAAACAAAGGTAATAATATTATTACATCAAAGATACATATTGAGTCATCTACTGTATGTTATATATGCCACTGAAACTTCTTTCATTTATGTAGCTATATTAAAAGCTTAGAATATTACTCGAGAAGAGCAGTATTAATTCTTTGTATCAAAGCCAATTTTATCAAGACTTCAGTTCTTATGCTGTTTATTGATAGAATAAAGTAACATAAGCAATTTAATTTGGGGGGGGGGGGGCGTTTATCCTCTTTGTGGGGTTTTGTGAGGTTTTTCTGGTTGTTTTCCAAAAAGATGCAAGTTCATTTAGAACTATTTTCCTATTTACCTTTGGGCTTGATTTATGAGGACAATATCAGAATATTTAATGAAAATTGAGCAACCTTTGTATTTTTATAACTAAAAAGAGAGTATATATCAAAACTAAAGTTTTATACTTATGCCTCCCTATGTTTAGGAAAAGAAGGAATTGATTACAAAGACTTGTCTACTATTTTTTTCTGGTTAATCAGATTTTTCAGAATTTTTGTGCTATGTGGCACACCTGTATCATATGGATCATTAATAAAGGTAGAGGTAGCACAGAACAATTTAAAATTATTTTTGTTTATATTGTAACATGTTAATTGTACTACATAGCATGGTAGACAGAGAAGTTACCTTGTCCTTACTACTTACTCTAATTAAAAAAAACCAAACAACTGTATCCAATATCCCATTTTTGATAAGGTATACAGATAATAATATCAAATATTTTAGAAAATAAGACAAATATTTTGAATTTTACTTGCTTAGTCATATCTGTTTGAGCAACAAGCCCTCAATGTTTACAGCTATTATGGGACCACACCAGTCAGTTTTGAAGAATTGAACTCTATACAATAAGCATCCCCAGTTGCTGTCCTCTGACAGGACATTCTGTGAGTTGGCATTCTGTGAGTTCTCTCCACACACAGATCCAGTACAGGCTGGACCTCCATATTGGAAAGAGGACCTCTGTGAAAAAAGAAGAAAGTGAGTAGTAATAAAGAATGCTAGCTGTTCCCTGTTCTATCCTCTTCATTCCATGCTTTCTTACATTCATCCAATCAGCTCTTTCACTACTAAATGAGCTTAGTTAAGTCTCACAGTTTCTGTAATAGTTAAGCTGCGCATAAAATATGCTTAGTAAAGAGAATGTATTTATTACAAAAATGCAAACCACTGAAGAAAACTAAACCACAGATATTTTAAGGCATGGATATCACACATAGGAATGTAAGACGTGCTACATCTAAAATGTTTTACTGTCTTACCAAGGTTTGCTATTGATTGCAACAATTGAAACTGTAAGCAACTTTTTTTATCCAGTGTGGCAAGAGGTGTCTTCTATAGCTCAGTATAAGGAGGAAAATAAATTTTAAGTCTATATTCACGTACATGAGCAGTTTCTCTTCATCTGTTGCCTCTGTTTCTGAGTTAGAAAATATCACTGGAGTCTTGGTGTATGGAATGACTAGGTTAACATGACAAAAATTTCTTATGGGATATTGAAAAATTACTGTTCTGACCAAAAGAAAACTGGAGACTTTTTCAATGATCCAATCTTTTGCCTGCTGTATCAATGAGAGCTTCTAGTTACAAGATTTGTACCAGGTTTCAGCTATAAGTAGGTTTATCTATTAGTTCAATTTTTTCCAGTCTGT
This sequence comes from Phylloscopus collybita, assembly GCA_027886175.1. Lineage (NCBI taxonomy): Eukaryota > Metazoa > Chordata > Aves > Passeriformes > Phylloscopidae > Phylloscopus > Phylloscopus collybita. The sequence continues at coordinate 35,593,298 of JAJNNQ010000009.1, read as the reverse complement.
GCTCCCGCTATTTATCAAAAGCCAGTCAGACAAGATAAGCCTTCTCACTAAGATAGATGAAGTATTTCATTACAGTTTCCATTATCACAGAAATAGAGAAAAATCATTCTAAACTAAAAACTCTGTCAAAATATTTAAACCAAATACAAATTTTAGTAGTTGAAATATTTCGCTCATTCATCCTGTTTGAATCTATTTTTAAAGCCAATGCTTTGAAATCTGCTTGTGGTGTTTAAATGAGCTGTTCTGTCAGGATACTCTTCATTTTCAGGGTATTTTATTTCAGAGGCTCAACTATTTTCTCATTCACTTTGAGTGGAAATAGGTATCAAGCTATTTGAGGGGGAAAATCACCTCTTCAGGAAAAAGAAAGGAAGTTTCAAATGCATCAGGTTTTATAACACTGACTCAGTACCACTGAAATATACCACAATAAATAAGTTTGTTGTAGTGGACTTTTCAACAAGTCAACTAATTTCAAGTTTTCAATTAATCAAAAGAGGGCCATGAGCATTTTAGGTGAAATGATGTAAGTAAATGCAGGAAACATGCTTTTATCATTTGAATATTACAGAAGCAACAAATAACCATTAAAGCCAAAAGTTAAAGAACATATTATGTCAGAATACAGATTAGTTTAAAAAATAACAATAAAAAAAATTCAAATTGACTTTCTTTGTTGTGTTTTAAGCAAGTCTCAGTGAGAAAACAATTGTTTTAAATGGTAATCCAAAATGGTAAGTTGTGTGGCATTGAGCCTTTTACTGTTCTGTAGTAGCTAACTTTTAGTGGAGGACAAGAGACAACAACTCATAGATTTTTGTGAAATTCATGAGAGAAAGTCCTATTTCTGCGTATTTGAAGGTAAATATATGACAATCATGCAAAATATGTATCTATATTTTATAACTCCTTTCAGCAGCATAGCAGAACCATGCTTATATCTGCAAAAGTGAAACACTTGTCCACAAAACTAAATATGCTGAAAGAGTAGCGACAAATGAGACTCAGTATTTGACATCTTAAGCAGGAAAAGAACTGTATTGAATGTGAACTAGAATTGCAAAGCACATGTGTGATCTTCCTCCCTTTTTGCTTGGTTTTAAGGTAAGTACAGTATTAATTCAAAATCACTATAGTCCTTTACAGTGGTTCTGGTGAATGAACCACAAGTTACACAACTGGTATTTTTTTGCTCCTGCAAAAGAAGAAATGTCTAGGAATGGAGTTTTACTGGGCACCTGATGAAAATGGTAACCAGTGATAAACCTTTGAGCAGTGTTAGTTTTGGATCTCAGAACCTTGCTAAGTGTTGTTACAGATTCATTTTCTGTCAAAGTCCAGAATTTTGTCATATTTAGGCATATAATCTTGTTCTTAAATAGGAGTGATATGATTCTGGAACAGCTGGGTAAATCAGTGTACTTAATATATCATGTTTAGCTCTTGATACATTTCCCAAGAAAGTAAAAAGCAGAAATTCCTCGGAACACAACCAAGATTAGGCATAGTGTCTCAGTGGAGAATTAAGTTCAGCCCCAGAAGAGTTATTTTCATCTGGTCAGAATACCTTCATACTTTCAGTTGCAGAAACAAGTTAATCCAAAGAGATAAAAAAAAAATCTTTTAAGATTTCATTTTTAACTCTCTATATATAATGAAGTGAACTATAAGGTTTTTTCATGTAGCATCTGAAATTCAAAGATCACCTTCACCATGCTGCTCAAACATTTGCATGTCTGTAAATGCAAGTCTAAATTATAAGACACACTTAACTATAAGCATAAAAAGGTAAAACACAAAAAAAGAGAGAGGTTGAATATCACAAAGATGCAGAAAGAAGAAACTGGGAATAAGAATCTTTTTATCCTGCTCAATAATTCATATTTTCACTTTGTTATGCAAATATATTTATTTTGAAGGAACACTGACCAAAAAAACTACCCAACACTTTTTTTTTTTTTATTTCCCCACATAAAATAATAACTGCAAACCAAGGCAATTAAGTTTATTAACATGCATAAGTGGAAATTCCCTTTTCCAGGGCATTTTCTAGGTTATACTTTTTTCAGTGAGTTTCAATATATATACATCGACCTGATACTCAGATATTAAACTGAAGATTTCTAACTGTTAAAATCCTTTTTTGTCATGTTTTAATTCATAATTAATTAATATGTTAGCCCTGACAGTGAAAACTTGCTGTTTCTTTTTCCTGAAAGATGTAAGGAGTTTCAGTTCCTTTAATCCATGTTGGAAGAAGGAGAAGTTATAGACTAAATAAATGTGAAGCTGCGGCTTGGTTCTGTCTTGCCTACTGAATTATTCCTCTGGTTACGATTTGTAAGGCAGAACTTAAATTTTAGGTTTTGTGGGCAAGAACTCACTTCTTGGGCAGTACACAGCCTAAGTGTGCTTTCTCCCACTCTGCAGTACTGACTGCACAAACTGTAGTATTTCTCCAGTTTTGTATTTTCTTGACTCTCTGCCTTAGGAGAAAGTGCAGGCTGTTGGTCATGGCCTGATATTCTTCCTGAATGTGTGAGCTTGATACAAATAGTTCTAACACTGTAGGGGGCATATTGAGATAGATGGATGGATGGATGGATAGATAGATAGATAGATATAAAGGATATATGTGAAGTAGTAGCACCTAAAAGTAAAAAGTTACACAGGAGCCTAGAAAGACACCCAGTGACATTTGGGGAAATATATTAGATCTCTTTGGAAATGCCAGCCATGCTGCCCACTGGCAGTAGTGTCTTATAAAAGCAAAGATTGACAAGGGAAGGGTGTTAGCCTGAGCTCCCAAGCATGCTTCTTCCAGCCTACAGTTTGTGCCTCAGATAGTTATTAAGCTTTGTTATTTTCTCAGCTGTTTAACAGTCCTTGCATTGTTCAGTTCTAGGGAGGCTTAATCCACCTAAGATTTTAGTGTCCTCATTTTAGTGCTTTCAAGATCCTGCAGCAAGAAGCTCCACAGGTTAATTAAACATGTGACCATGTAGTCATAAAAAACTCCCAAAACAAAACCCAACAAACAAACAAGCTAAACCAAAAAAAACCAAACCAAACAACAAAAATTAACCACAACCCACCACTATTGTTTTCCATCTGCATTCTTGTTTAATTTGGTATTTCGTACTTCTTGGAAAATGTTGTTTCTCTTTGTTAATTTTTTTGTTAATTATAGTTTTCCTCTTGTCAGGTTTGTTGGTTTTTTTTTAAATAATACGCAGGTGTTCATCTTCCTGTAAACTGTCTCTTTTCCAGACTGAAGAATTCTAGTTTTAAGTCATACCAATTGCTTTTCTCTGGACTTTTCCCAATTACTCCATAAATTTACTGAGATGAAATCCATCAGAAATCTATCCATTCAAGACATCAGTGCATGATGCATTTCAATCACAGCATAACAATGCATTCCACTTTGTTATTTTCTTTGTTGTTTTTTCAATCCAATTCCCTTTTTTTTCATTGCTCCTGAGCTATGAGCCAAAGAAGTGAAAACCACTCCTGAGAAAGCATAGCATTGTTTTGCATGTGGAATTCAGATTTTTTTTTCCATATGCATCACTGTCTACCTACACCTATTTGTAACTGCCATTTTATGGCATAATTGTTCAGGTTTTTTCTTCCTTGAAATTGTGCACATTTGCCTCTTTCCCCACTATCTTCAATAATCTTGTATTGTGAAGCTTGGTTCTTCACCTTCTCAGGCAAGTTGTGGATATACTAAACTAAGCAATGACTAGAACAAATCCTGAGGTATTCTCTGCTGAAAACTGTTCACTCCTTTTACTGCTTTTTTTTTCACTTTGAATTCATCCTTACAGAGTGTTCCCTATTATCTTAAGCTGTAAGAGGAAGCTTTTTAAATATCTTGTAAATAGACAAGCAAATTTTTCTTTTCCTCATGTTGCTTCAGTCAAAAGATCTGGATATTCTGTTGTTCTGATGAACCTGTGTTGAGACCAATAAAGTAAAAGTATTTTCTTCTGTGATCATGCTTGATGCCAGTGAAAAGTGTACAGAGTAAAACCACTGTAGGTTTAGTTACTCCTAAAACAACATCCTTTATTTCTGAGATATCCACCCATTTGCAGGGCATGTGGCAGTACAGACTACATATGCTTTCTTGCATTGTACTCTTAAAATTTTACTTAGAACTCCAGCCAGGATGTAACAAGTGTAGTCCATTTGTCCCTAGTCATTATATATCATAAGACATGCCAGAATGCTGACCAAATGATATGTGTTCTACTTAATGTATTACCTTTCGTGCTTAAAAGTAAAGAGATTTATTGATAAAATTATTTTGGCAGCGTTTGAAGTTGAATTCCTTCTCATTCACTTATTCATTCTGTTCATTCATTTGTGCATTCTTAAGATTTGCAACTAAAGGATTTGCAGCTAAACTAGATTTTGCCCTCATTTTACACTGTGCAATATCCACTGTGTAATGGACTGAATTCAGCGTGTGAAAAACATAAGTAATGCTATCTTTCTCATTAATTGTACCCCTGTCTCTTTAAGCATTACTGGGGAAATGTATTCTAAACATCATCACTAATAAAACAAGTTCTTTTTTCTTGGTCAAAGTTAAAAGGGCCAACTTTTTGTGAAACTGATTTGCAGTACTCTGAAAGCCATTATTCCTACCCCAATGGCAATTACTTTTGATTATTAAGTGCACATATGCTTTAATAAAAGCTGCTTTTTGAAGTCAGCTCCACCTTAGACCTAACCTAGGAATGAAGCTGTAATGCCAAGTTTATGATATCTTAGTGTGTTGCTATGGGAGTGATATTAGCAATATTAGAAATCCAGCACTATGGGCTGTGAGGCAATAGGATGTGATAGAAACTGGAAGCACGGATGCAGTAGAAGAAGATTTAATTTCAACACAGATATATTTGATTCTTTGGAAAACCATAAGAGAAAAAGAATTCGGTATATCAAGAGTAAAGTAAGTATTTTTAGATATTACAGTTTATCTTGATTAGGATGTCTCAAATGTAAGAATATAAAGTCCTTCATTATCAAAAAATATGTTTTAAACAAAATGAATTTAAAGGATAAAATTGCTGCACAGGAATTAATAATTTTTAAGGAAAAAGAAAATAAGTTTTTTTATGGTTTGCTGATTTGACATAGGCTTCTTTTCCTTTCATGTTTGCTCAATATTTCTAATTTTTTTTTTCATTTTGAATCTGCAATGGGAGGCAGACCAAGCAGATGGTAGCAACCTAGTTCTGTACCTTTTTAGCTGTGATTATTTCCACTGACAGTTAAGGATGTTTGGCTGTCTTGGGCCCTTGTATAGTAAGCCTTTGATACTGAGTGATTATTGAATAGCTCTATAATATGTATTTATGTGTAATTTAAGATACAAAATGATCAGTGGAAGTTTTGCTACAGTGTGCTTAGATGCATGGAAAGATGAAAGACTGAAGAGTGGATCAATAAAGTCATTACTAGATGGAAAGCACATTGGTGATGTACAATTAAACTAAAGAACAAAAATCATATACAATCACTGGTTCCAGCTTTTGACAGGAAACATGAGCCTTTAGGCATAAATGACTGTGAATGGCAAAATGCAGCTGCTGCCTTCATTTGAATAGCCTAAGGAAGACAGGAGAGCCATCAAAACATGCCCCAGCTATAAGCAATCATTTCAGAGCTTCAGCTGACTTTAAAAGCATAGCAAGTTAGACTCTGAAGAGTACTAGACAGGATCCTGTGATGTGGCACTGCCAAACCCTTTGGAGGAGATAGAGTGAATAAAGGAATATTCATGAGAAAAGAAATGTTCCACAGAGAATTAAACAGCTGCACAACCCACAGTCTCTGCATGAAGCATCACATACGTTCCAGTTTCTGCAGCTGCCCTTCAACCTCTCTTCAGCTGCTGAAATTCTTGTCTTTGCCTCCCTCTTTCTGATCCTAACGAGTGCTCTGCAGTAGCAGTTCAGGACTTTTTGGATGTTCTTCAGCAATTGGATACCAAAATCCATTCTCAGGTGCACTGTTTTACATTTACTGCCCCATTATTTCTTCTTTTAAATTTTATTTTGCTTAGAACTTTAAAAGTGAGACCATACCAGCTGCCCTAAGAATGTGCTGGAGCTGTGGGCTGCCCACAGTAACTATCACAGATTCCTGTTCTGAGTACAATTTATGTACAACAGTGGCTTCACGAGGAAAGAAATTCCAGATAAGGTGCAAACCAGAGGTGTCATATCCTCATGGCACAGAGCATTTCCAAGCTTTTTAAGAGCCTTGGACGCAGTAATAGCACAGGCCTAGAAACAATAGAACCATATTAAGAATATGCTGTCACAGCTAAAATCCCATTTTTATTTTCCTGCTTCTTCTGGGGCAGACTTGATCAGCAAAAGGGGGAAGGTCTGTATCATACTGCCTGGTGTATTTTGCAGATATATGTGTAGCTGTCTTTAATCTTGCTGATATTAAATACAGCATTTTGGGGGAAAATTAGAACTGATAAAACAATGTAAAATATAAATACAAATTTATCTGTATTATCAGAGGAGCAAATTTTGTTGACCTAGGTTTAGATTTTGCTGTTTTACATAGTTCCATTTCTCTTCATTCACCATTCTTCCTTTTATTGCATTCCATAACCGCCAGAAAGAAATGAAATCCAAAAATTCTGTAGAGAAAAACAAGTTAAGCACCCCCAGCTGTTTGCAACAGCATAAACTGCTGCTTCATTAATTCCAATATGTATGTGCACAGGCCCCAAGCACAGCCTTGCTCCAGCAACTGCTAGGATACAGAATTATTGTTTATAATAAATCATTGTGAGCCAATCGGAATTCTGGGTACCCTGGTGTTGTGACACATGCTGCATTTGTAAGAATGGCATTTCCAAATGTTAAAAAACTATGGGGAAACATCATTTTATTATTGTTGTTGTTGAACTTACTTGTGACTTTTGTCAACTTAACATTGTTCTTGAAAAAAGGGAAAGAAGAATTTGATTGCCAGTGTAAAGAAAAAGAGCTTAAATAGCTCATAGAAGACTAATAACAATGTAGAGCTTTGGTTACACAGAGAAAAGTTTAACCCAAGAGCCATATTAACTTGAGAAAGGTTGAGCCATGTCTGTGCCACCATTGGTATGTTTTTTGCTTCCTGCAAGTGAATAATCTATGAAGGTGAGACAAAAAATAGCACTGTCTAGCAGAAATTGATCAACTGAGGCCAAATATATCATGAGTTGCTGTGGAGAATAAGGAGTTGCCCAAGAGGAATAAATAAAGAATGATCTCCAAATCTTCTTGAAAAGTCTGGTTATGTGGAACCTTTTTTTACCTTAATAGAACATTTTATAATGGGTAAGGGATTACTCTGCTTAAAATTTGTCAAAACAATATGGGCAGTAGCTATATCATGTAACGTACCATATGCGGTGATCATAAGAAAGGCTTTTTTCAAATTAATCCAGGGTCTTATGAAATTCACCAATTCTAATTAATTTGGATTCACTTGAGCTGAATTGAAGACTGGCTTATTAACTAAGCCTCATTTATAATTAAGTAAATGCACTTGCAATCATTTGCACTATTTGTGTATGTCAATTTAGATAGCACCTTATTTTTTTAAATTAGATGATGTGAACATTTGAAAAGCTTGTTCTGCTTATTTTGTTTTTAAAAGGAAGCTAAAACCTACTTCTGTTTGTTTACTTCCTCCTCTCTGCAGTTTGCCAGGACCTAAGTTAAAACAATTCTAGTTCCTTTAGCTGCAGTGAGAATAGTTAAGTTGGAATTTGCAAGAGGCTTTGATATTGATATTTAGTAGCATATTTTCACTGCACAATTAACTAGACACTCTAGTTGAGTACACACCTCAATCTTATCATCTACACAAAGGGGCTAGTAATATCTAAAATCAGCTACACAGGTTAATAGGCTCATCTACTTAAAGGAGAATACAAGCAAGTGTCTAAACATTGTTTTCCAGCTGAAACCCACTGGTGGGGGTTAGATAATGTCAATAAGGAGAGAATAGCCATCCAGTGCTATGGCAGGTGTCAGATTGGCTGTCAATCACCTCTGTACACTGTGCAGTCAGAAGCCATAGTATATCATGCAAGTGAACATAATGAAGCATTGGAGCTTACTGGTGTGCATGGAACACTAATAATGTAAAGCTGGGAGATAGAGAATTAGTGTTCTTTGGAACTAAATAAACCTGCCCTTTTAGGCAGCAACTAACTAAAGATTACTAACTATTACTAAACAGCATTCCAAGCCATGCTCATGTCTTAAAACCTTACAAAACTGTCCATACACAAATACTGAGTTTTGTTCAGTGAAATGAAAATTTCTACATAGGAGAGGCACACATATTGTTAGCATTTACCCAAAGATACAAATCTGAGTAAATTCAACCTGTTAATTAAATAGGTAACATATGTGGTTTGGGAAGAAACAAAAAATAAGGCTGCAAAAACATCTCTAAATAAAAACAAAATTTGAGTTAAGTATCAAAACTGTTGACTGAATTGAAATCAATGATACGATTACCTTTGGAGTCTGAAAGTATCCAAAAAAGTTTATGTGCTTTCAGGTGAAAATAAAGCACATTCCTGCTTAAATGGTATATCATTTTATAAATGGCGTACCTTGGACTGTAAATGTAAGGTGCTAAGGGAAATCTATCAAAATTAGAGCTATAGCATAACAGTGCTAGGATCAGGAAGTAGCAATTATGCAGTTTATTTGACAGTTCATTGCTTTGTAGAGAGAGCCAGGGCAGGTATCCACTGATTAACCAAATGCCTGGGGATAACTGATCTGTAAAAGAGAGCAAAATTTAAAGAACATGGAAATTATCTACATTGGGAGAAAAAAGACCAAGCCAGTGTTAATTCAAAATCCTTGCAATTACAAGTCAGTGCCTGGCACTGTGAATCTGGAAATTGAAGTAAAATTTGTCTCCTCTCAATTTAACATGAGCTTTGCCACAGTTTGATATTAACCTTTAATTCAATGGCTGTTCCACAGCTGACCATATATGACCTTGTTTTGACTTCTTTGAACTCATGAAATTCCCTATCTGTAAAGTAGATGTCATTTTTCTGCTTAAAATGAATGTTCTGAGACTTAATTAATTGCTGTTCCTTGCTTATAAAGAGGTTCTTCTATCCACAAAGCCTATAAACAGTCAAAGCTGATAAAAATCTTTGTGAGTCTTACAAGGGAAAAAGCACAGGCTTAGTTAAATTGTAGATATGCAGTAAATTAGAAGTCATGCCTTGCCAGAATTATTTTGATAGTTTAAAAAAATCTTCTTGAGGAATGTAGCAAGAATATAGGGAAATGTCTTCTGTGCTTGTGTTGGAAAGCTTTATTTACCTTGGTAAGGTTTTATTTGGATGTTGTAAGCAGACTGGAGTGAATGTATTTCTCCTGAGAATTGTTAAATACTGGCACAGACTAGAATCTCTTAATAGGATTGGCTTTGTTGTTGTTATTACTGCTATTGTTGCTATTATTATTAGTTTAGCTCTGGTGATTTTCATTATACTGTTTTGATTGCATATTAATAAGTGAAAGGATATTTCATTTGCATTTTCACTTTTGTAGCTATGACCTCAATATCTATCCTTATGCTATATATATATATATATATATATTTGATTTAAACTATCTAACAGTTGTGCAGAAAATTGAATTTGTTGATTGCTTTCACAAAATTTACACCAAAACATTTTTTAATAGAATTGAAAAGGTCAAGTTTATTTTATCATATCCTACCTTAACAGGGACTAAATTTGTCCGCACATCATTGTATGAAAATGCAATGTCTATTTTGCACATAATTTTAACAATTAGAGGAAAGTTAACATACAACTAGTCACATTCTCATGTGACAATGAGTCACATTTTCATGTGAATTAAATTACATGACCACAGCACTTTGAAAATGCTTCAATAATCCAAAACCAAGTTCCAGTTTACATTTCCATGTGCTCTGTAACACACTCTTCCTATAAACGCAAAATGTTTTGTAAAAGCTATTCTGAATCCTAGCTGTAATTTAGTCTTAGCACCAGCCAGGTAAATATGGCCTCAAGATACTGATCTTCATTGAATTTTCTGCCATGGGTGCAGAGGACAGCTTCCACATTCATTTATCTTACTTTTTTGTACTCTCTTTTTTTCTGGCAATGCTTTTAAACTCATTCACAAAAATCTATGTGTTTTTCATTTCTCCTGTACTCTGGTATTTGAGATATACATCCAGTAGCACCCATGATATTGTGGAAGGAGTGTCATGTCTTACATCTCTTGTTTGATTGTCGTTACTGCACATCTATTATAAACACTCTGCTTATTCACAGTTTGGGCTCTCTGCACCACACACTTTGACCACATCTCCATTCCAGGCATAACCCACCCACCTCCTTCAACACTCAGTCTCTCCCTGATACAGCACTTCATGTCAGCCTTGCCTAATATTGCATCATTCATAAAATGACTTTTTTTGTCCTTATCCTGCTGACAAGGATATTTTCTGGGCTAGAACCCTATGTGCATATATGTGATGTACCTGATGTATCAAAAATGATAGCTTTCATTTGCCATCTCTCTTTCTCTCCTATATTGCAGCAGATTTTATGAACTCCCCTTTTATAGTGGCTGTTGTCCTGTGGAATCCAAAGCCAAATATGAGGGAAATATCTATTTGTTGTTATATTTGTTGATTTTTTTTGTTGTTGTTATCTGGGATGATTTTTCCCTCCTTTAAAGTGCCCTGTGCTTTTAGGAAAATAATTAATGCACAGGCTTGAATGCTCTAACAAAGCAGCATCCAGGTCATCATCACCATAAGGGTAATATGTTTGTATCAATTTAAATTACTTTGATTCAATACTGAAGTCATAAAGGGTGTCAGCTTGAAGACATGCTTCTCCCTTTTCTTCATCAACCAATTGCATTTGTTAGTAGGATTGTGCTATGAAATGTGAATTGTTTACCTATCAGTTCAAGCTGGATTTGGTATCTATTTCTCAGTGGATAGAATTATTTTCACTTGTATTTTAATCTTTTACAGTGAGTTGGTGAAAGTTTAATTCTTGTTAACTCGTGGTTTATTCTTCACTATGTAACATAATTCTATGGAATGGATAATTAACTGCAATAATTAAGGGAAGCCTTAACTGAGTTTTGAAGCTGAGTAGTGTTTTCCAGGTACAGGAATCTCTTTAAGTGAGCTATTAAATACTACATTGGGCTCAGTTAGAATGATATACTAGTTAAATGTAGAGTATGGTCATTTCTGTCAGTATTTCCTATTTTTCTATATAACTTTGAAACTTGCAAGTTTTTCAAATCAAGTAGAAGTAGTTTATATTATGAAGAAATTTACTTTTATCAATAGAGAGGAAAATAGGAAGAATTTTGTTGATCTGTGGGTTTTTGACCTTGGCTTAAGTAGGAAACTTACTATATTTAGAAAAGTTAATAAATTGATTGGAAGACTTAGACTGTATAATTTATCTTATATCATGACTCTAACAGTTAGGCCATGATTCTAATAAAGAAAATGCCACTTTGGATTTTGAATCTATTTTTATCACCCAGAACATCCTATCTGTCAATATCTGATTAGAGGTCCTCACTGCTTGAGACAGTTTTCTCTGTCTGATAGATAATCTGAGGCTCTCAGACCATCAATTGAGGATTCATCTCTAGGAGTGGGGGGAATAAGAAAAAAAAAGGCTAGAAAGAGCTAGGAGATAATTTTTGATTATACTTCGACCTATGACTTTTGCCTTGAGCCCAATAGAAAGGCTGAATCTTCCTGTTTTATCCCTGCAAAGACAGGATACTCCTGTATCGATTAAAACAGAGAAGTTCAAATAAGTTTCAGCTTGATTATTTCTTCACAACATCTCCTCTGAGTTTAAGAGAAACTGTCCTATTGTTTTTTCTTTCTGCCTCATTTTTTTCTCCTTTTAATTTTCAGTGCGTAAATATAAGTTGTTGGACTAACACAGGCCTTTGATACCTCTGTCCACAGTGCTAACCAGACCATGAGAAGCTTTCTACTCAAGCATCTTTTCTGAGGTGATTTCTCCATTACAATACTGTGACTGTCTTGAAGATGAAACAGAAGCTAAATTTTCCAAGTAAGATATATGTAAAATCAGAAAGAGAGGAACTGATTGTTGTTGAAGATCCTGAAAGGTCTTTCACATCTACTTGCTACAGACACAAGTGTTTGTCTAATCTACTTGTAAATATGTCCTCTGGGAAAAATTTTATTGTATTTCTTGGTATTTGTAGGAAGAAAAATACTGTGTTTAATGTTTACAAATATTCGCTTTAGTTCACAAGTCTGTATTTGACAGTAAGTAGCACAAGCATATTTTCCTATTACAGCAATTTTGCGTGCAGAGTATCAGACATTTATTTTGATATTTACCATAAATATGGGAATAGATTTCTACCTTTAGTTCTACAAGTAATTTTTAATTTAAATGCATAGTGCACCTTTACTGTTTACTCTTCCTAGAAGGATAACTGTGTGTTCTTCCTTGTACTGACAGATGTGGATACTGGATAAGATGAATTCAGAGCCCAAGAGGCAGAAACATATTAGCTGACTATACAAAAGCTATGGCACATACTTTATAATTTTATACTCATTTGTACTCTGTTGAAATTTGATAGTGTTCAAGGTTTGAAGATAGATTTTATGTCAGAAAGAGAAGTGCTGGTGAAAAGCAAGATGAAACTGTGCTATGCCCGGGTGTATTTAGCGTCAAGAGTTTTATCTCTGGTCAGAGTGAAAAGCCAAATTAGCCAGGGAGTATCCAAGATTGCAAGACATCCAAAGATTTAGTATCAAACTTACTGAAGTCAAGCATACATGAAAACAGGAAAGACACCCAGTAAAATTTGCCAGAACTTTTACAAAGAGCTCATCTCTGTTGACATTCACATTAATGATTTGATATAATATGTAGATAGCTGGAAGCCAGTATAGGACTCAAAGGGGTTGTTCCTTAGTTTAGCTGTAAGGTTAGAACAATGATAGCGACCCTTAGTAGTAGATGTCCAAACAAATGTACCTCAGAGACACTCACAATTATTAGATAACTCATATCTAATTAAGCTCTCCATTGGGTTTCTGAACTAATGACCTGATTAAATTTGACTTGCAGCCTTGCCAATTATGTATTTTCCTTTTATACATCCTTCTTTGAAGCAAATTCACAGTATGAGCACAGAGTAGTAGTTTGCATACTTCACATAAGTGCCATCATCTGCCTCAACTTGAATGTTTCCTAATCATTCCTGTGAAATGCAATACTCTACTACTTCCAGTAATCTGAGTTTTCTTTACAGACCTATGTTTTGATTAATCTGCTTTGTCAAAAACCTTTGAAAAAAATTAATAGCTTATATTTTTTTACCAGAATAGGCAAGAATTGTTGATTTTAACCAAACTTCATGTTGAATCGGCAGGTTTTTCAAGTTTTAAAGCTCAAACAGGGGAAAAAAAAGATCCTGCTCAGATTTTCAGTGTTTCAAATACTGCCAGGTGAAGAGTAACAGGTAACTTTACCATTAACTCACCAAGCTGAGTCATGAAATAACATTTAATGGCAATCTGTATTTCCCAATTCCCTGAAAACAAGGGATCTTCTGTTATCACGTTGGTAATTTTGAGTATAGCAAGAAGAGAAGGTAAAAGCAGTAGGAAAAACAAAATTTAGTCTGTCTTTTGCAGGCATAGAAAGCTGTTTATGCATATGCACAAAATTTACTCTGAGCCTAGACTGGGAAGTTGAGCATAATTATTACTGAGGAAAAATATATTTCATTCACTTTCATTACTGTAGGAATGAAAATCTCATTTCAAGTAACCTATTGAATTTGATTCCTATTAAATCTGATGCATGTTGAATTCTATAACCATACCTATATGCAAAACTAGCTAACAAAGTAACAAAGTTAACTAAATTTCAGTATTTGCATCAGTCTTTTATATATATAATAGATATATAAGTGAGTATATAATTATTAATATATATTCACTCATATATTAATCATATATATAATTAATATATGAGCAAGTAAAAAGCAACTGAATAAAGACTAAAACTCTTCAAGATATTATATTTTGGAAAATAGGTAGAAGAGGAAAAGTCAATTCTCCTTCTATATACTAGAAAATCCTAGAAGAGAGTGACCTGAATCGAATTTTTTTTTTTCTGTCCTTTGATTAGTCCATTGATGTGTTATGCATTAAATATGAACCTCAAGAAGGAAATAACATATAGGTTGTTAATCATTCAGTACAACTTCACATTATACTAATGCCCAGGGCGCTTTTTTTTTTCTTTTTTCTTTTTTTTTTTTTTTTTTTTTATTTTTTTTTCTTTTTCTTTTTTTTAATTTGCTTCACTTAGAGAGATTCAAAGACTTGAAGCAGGATTGGAGTCAACAGATGAAGTTGTGAATTTAAATTTTGCTTTTCTATACTCTTATTTGCATTGTATACGACCTATTTCAATCCCAGAATTTCCAACATTGCCTTGTGTTGCCTTTCTACAGCAAGCAGCTCTGCTTTGTTTGTTTTAAAAATATTTACTTTTAGATCACCTTGCAAGATGAGAAGGTGACATGCTGTCATATACTGTCATAAATGGAGACGAAGGTCAAAGTGCCACTCAGCTTGGTTGACAAACTGAGCTGCCCATGACCTGCTTTCCAGACTACTTAGCATTCCAAACAGCTCCATGGGACAGTAGCTTAAAGCAAAGCCCCTGCTGACTTGGTGCTGCAGCATTTACTATCCAGTAGGTCTGCATATCGGGACCACAGGTCAGAAATCAGGTGGTCACTAATTATATGACCTTACTAAGGGCCATCCATGAGAAGCCTATTTCAAGTAACTTGCTCGTTAGCACATAGGACTTCAGTAGCTAAAGAAAGGATGTTATTTTGTTCTACAGTTTTTCATTCAACTGCTTTAATTGTGAGTGTGGTTTTGCTATAATCCCAGGTTTATTCTAGGGAAGCAAAGACTGGGGAGGAAAGGAAGAAGGAAGAACTGAGCCTGAGATTGGCTCCTGTTATCAGTGTTAACAAGCAGACTTGGATCACACATAGTCCACAGATGCTGCTAAGAAAATATCTGATGACCTCTGTCTGGACCATTTGTAATACAAATTTAATTTATCAGTTACAGTAAAGCTGTCTTTTATAAACACATAAACACTTTTCTAAACATGTTTTTAAAAGCAAATAATTTGGGCAGACTTCCACAGGCATAGCTAACTCATGATTTCTGTGAGAACAGTTCCTGTTATATTTTAAATGCACACTTTGAAAGCACAGAATTTCTACAGCTTTCCAATTAACAGTTGATGAGAATCTATCATCAATACAAATTAATTTTAATATTAGGGAAAAACCAATTTTCTCTAAATTGTTTTTGCTAAAATCAAGATGAAGCAAATTAAAGTAACCTTACATGGAAAATTTCATCCTTAGTGATTCTGTTTTGTCAAAATTATAGACAATTAAAACATTACCCTAAAATATTAACTTGTAAACACTAAAGCTGGTACACTACACTTCTAATATTTAATGACAGAAATTTAAAAATGGGGTTTTTCTGTATCTCTGCTATTTCAACAAAATACACTGTTCTCTGAAACTCTGAAGTGAGCTGAAACTGTCACTAGCTTTAAATGGGCTTTAAACGGAGCCCATATTGGAGCCACAATATAATAAAATTTTACATCACAACTGGAATTTTTTAATCCCTGTATGTTACACTTTGAAAGAGGTTGGCTGAAAGTGTGGTAGTAATTCTTTCTTTTTATTCCAAGGCATTCTGTCCACCAGTTCAGGTTTTTGATGTGGTTTTTATTATATTATTAAATCAACTGGCCAGTCAACTTTCTTTATATGTGTCTCACCAAATGGGTTGTTGGAGGTCCCAGCTCACAAATGCTCATCTCATATTTCTATTTGTTTAAAACTTTGATCATTCATGTAAAATCTCCACTGTTTCTTTGACTAAATATTTGATGCCTGCATATATACATATTTTTATGTGTGTGTATATATATATATATGGCACACACACATACAGAGAGAGATAAACACCAAAAAGAACTCAGGTGTTTCGGGTTTGAATTTTATGTTCAACAAAAAAGCTGTCACTCCATTGTATCTGTTCATAGCTAACCAGACTGGAAACTTAACTTTACTATTCCTGTGTGCAGAGATACACTGACAGAAAGGTGGGAGGCTTTTACATCATTGAATAAATCTGGTTTAATTTTAAAGGGAAAGAAGAATGTCAATTATATGACAGACTGATAGGACACGTTAAGGAAATATCTATCAGGTACACTTAGACATTAAGCTTCCAGGGAGAAGATGCAGCTAGGAATGCAGTATTTTGATGATTATATTAGTCCTAGCTTTTAAGAAATCATATTCTGATGCTGTTATGCTTTTGGAAGACTCTTTGTTAATCTAATATTATATTTTCATATCTTGATAATTAAATCCCTTAGGTTTCCAGAAAACAGCAAAGGTGTTGTTGTTGTTGTTTTTGTTGTTGTTCTTTTTAATCACACTTTAGAATTTCATAAGGATTTGTCTCTTTTAATAAATGGTCAAAAATTCCAAGGAAAGTGTATTATTCATTACTAAAATCTACCATGTGTCATTATCTACCTGTTTTTCCTTTCCACAGTAGATGTCCACAGAGTCTAGTGAGACTCTTGAAGCTTTAAGTCTCTGCATTGCATGCGATGCTGTCTTGTTTTGATATTTGCAGGAAAATACCAAGATGTTTCCCTAAACCCAAAGGAAACTTTTCTTACTTGCTTAAAATTAATGGTAGGAATTTACAAGATGTCTCCTTTTCTGTGTTAGAAAAAAGACTTGGAAAACTCAGAAATCTGGACATTTCTAGAAGTCCCTTGCTATGTTTATATAAAAGTAAAGCTAGAAACCACAAGTAAAGGTTCTCAGAATTTTGCCTGGACAATCAAAAACTAGAAAATATTAAGTTATTTTGAGCCTCAAAGAGATGAAATATGGATACAGAAATAATCTTAACATCTGTAGAGCTTCACTTTTACTGTTCCCTTCTTCTGTTCATTTTAAATGGGAAATAATTATCTCCTCATCTTTTAAAACTGATGAAACCATAAATGCTCTGCATTATACTGATGCACAGGAGATTCCTATCTATCAAGCAAGTGGACCCATTCCTATTTTTAGTTTAAAAATTTGGTCATCTAACAGAATGTGAATAAATGATAAAGAAAGTGTTCAGTGCAGCTGGGCTTTGGTCATTTCCCATTCATTGACTGCTGTATGTAGACTGCATTTTCTGGGGGTACAGGTTCAGCTTCCACATCTGTGAACAAGAGAATCTTATTTCAGAAATGTCCTGAAGAATTACTCTTAACACATTACTTCAAAAGTGGAAAGTTGTGCTGAAATGTATCACTGTGTAGATTACACTGCTACGGTGTAGGTGTAGATACCACTTAAGTCTTCAGTCAATGTTCAGGTTCAGGAACAGCTTTCTGCTGAACCTAGTGCTGAACTTAATCTCACCCTGAGGAGCCATGCATCTCAGGAGAGAACTGGGTGCTTCACAGGAAATATAAAGAGAGACTGTTTGGAAAATGCAGTGTTAATTATTTGATCTTGTTTGAAGGAAAAGCATTTTCTGACATATTGATCCACCTGAGAGCCACTAACTGGCTGTTAGGAGCTCCCTGGTTTTATATCCTAGCAGTTAGCAACAAAAATGAGCATGGGAATTTTATATGTGAAAAGAAAATGTAATTGGAAAATCATACAATATAAAGTACCTAGAAAAAGGAATCATTTGGTCAGAAACACTCTTAAATATGCAAATGGTTTTGCAAGTAAATGGGCTTGCAGTTTCATGTATGAAAGATGTTTTTTTCCTGGTTATTTTAAGGAACTCTTTAATATCTCTTAAAGCTCACTCTCAGTTTAACCAAGTTTTCTTCACTGTATGTAGTTGTCATGTAAAAATAAATAGTGTTGAGAGGGTTTTTTAATATGTCTGGTTTAAATTCTCATCTCTGAGAATCTTCTTTTCAGTTCAGATGGTTGACCTTTAGGATGGCATTTTTCTTTCATTCTGTATTAAGACCAGATAATGCATTCCAAACAAAATCAATGAATCACAGAAAGAGTTGCATGGTAAGACTTCTCAAGAAGTATTTGTATTTAGTTCTGAGATGTGCAGTTAAATAATCTGTAAGTTGGGAGAAATGCAACTGTATAAAATACTATTTTACCATGCTGGTGAGATGGAGGTCATTCCATAGAATTTCCTTGTTGCATTCATCTTTAGTTAAGGATGACTGACTAACAGTTCTTAGTTGCTGTTACAGAAAATGTGAAGTTTTTATTCTCCAAAGTGCTTTAAAGACAGTGT
This sequence comes from Phylloscopus collybita, assembly GCA_027886175.1. Lineage (NCBI taxonomy): Eukaryota > Metazoa > Chordata > Aves > Passeriformes > Phylloscopidae > Phylloscopus > Phylloscopus collybita. The sequence continues at coordinate 35,574,797 of JAJNNQ010000009.1, read as the reverse complement.
GAGCAGCACCTTTTTCAATATGTGCCAGTGCAAATTCAAGAAATCAGTGGTAACATTTTTGCATTTGAAAGTAGCACAGCTGCTATTCTGGTGTTGTGGTTGAAAGATGAAAAAAAAGTGTACAGTAGGAATAGATCAATGACTAATATTTTTTATAGATGAGCTTCACTGTTTTTTTCCTCTGACTAATCCACTCTGTGCCATTCTTGGCTTTTTCCTTTTTTTAGCTCAGTAAGCCTTCTTACCATTTTATTAACAAAATCCACCCTTTCTTCCTCTCTGTTCTTGTCTTTGTGGGCAATTTGTCCCTTCCTTCTTTGTATCTAAAATGTGAATACGTGATATGTCATCTTCTACAGGTATCTCCCTCTGCTCAACTCTGGGGGTTTTGCCTTCATCTCTTGCAGAATCAAATTCAAACCTTTTGCCACATTTTTAACAATGGGTCTTGCCTCACATATTTAAACTAATAACTGCCTCTTGTCTTTTTTCTCTCTTGCTTCACATTACTAGTTTGTTTTTCATTGCTACTGTTCTTGCTTCCTGTGACATGAATAGTAGTTCTATTATATCCTCTTATTACAAAGTCTTTCTAAAAAATTCCTTTGAGAAAATGTCTTATTCCTTTTGTATCCAAAACTTCCAGTTCTTATATATCTGCAGCAATGGCCTCTGAAAGCCTGTAGAGGATAATATTCCTTAGAAGCAATGGTATTGATAAATTAGCGTGGAAAAATAAAGAGTAAGTGATGTGACACAAGAATGACTGGACTGGTGACATGGGTTCAGATTCTCTGACCTGTCTTTGGCTATTTTCCCTGACCTGCTACATTAGTTTTACGGCTTCAGTTGTTTTAGGTGGAATGGTTTACAAAACACAGAACATCAGCTGCCAAAAAAATGACAGAGAGAAATGACTAATGTCCTTTTTTAGTAGGGAGGTTTGCTTTCTCTTTTTTTCATTTCACTTTACTGTCTCAGGCATGAATAATTCTATTCTATATTAAATGAATATGTAGTAGGTCTCCAGATTTTCATCACTAATGAAGACTAAGAGTTAAAAGCCCTGATCTGAAACAAAGCCTAAATTATCCTCCCTACCAAAAGAGATATTAAAGGAAACAGGAGAAATCTAATAAATGAAATCCCTCCCATATTCACCCTTGAAATGATTGGTCTTAGATATGGTGTGCTCTGCAAAGCATCAGTATTCATGCCAGAGTAAACTGAATTAATAGTGCTGAAAAGCGAATTATTTCAGAGCACAGATTTTGGTTTTTTCTACTGCAATCTTCTTAAAAGAGAAAATGAAAATGTATGAACTTTCTGCCATGAATTATTTTCTTATTTATAGTATTTAACTTCACAAGGCCATCATTGTGCACATCATTTCTCATGGAAAAGATATTGCAGCTGTAACCCATTATAGTTAAATTTTCTACTTTTGATGCATAAATTATTAGAAACATTTAGGTGGTGGAACAACTTCCTTAGCCGTCATTTCCCCTTCTGGTATATTGCACTAAATAGCCTCTATACATACTATGAAACAAAATTGTGTGGAGGGAAAATACAGTTGAGATGCAATTGCTGATAGGATTCTTTTTAGTTTTGACAGCAGAGGTTTCTTGGAGAGTGGTGGTAAAAGGCAGTTTATGAAGTAAAAGTTCTATTTTCAATTTGCTTGAAAAGAAGCATATCTATTAAATATCAAGATACAAAAATGATTTTAGAGAGTATCAAAATCTGAGATTTTACTTCTATGGGGAATTGTAAATATTGCTGCTCGTTTCAACGAGCTTTGAAAATTGAGTTAAAAAAGTCAATTGTTGAGCAAACACCAAAATTTTGAATTGAATCATTTTTGTGTCTATGCTTCATAATTAAGCAGAATTTTTATGGACTTTTTCCACTGCTTTCAATGGGTTCACTTTTAGAAAGCACAGAAATAATTTAGTAAGTGGGGAGATTCTGCAGCAAGATAGGAAACCAACTAGAGTCAAACAGTGAACATGCAACACCTGGAATGCATCACCTAATAGATGCTCAGGGAATGCACAAATGAATATTCTGTGATTGGTCTATGCAGTCTACATCCTAGGCTATGGATATGGTGGATTTGTACTGGGGTGGTTCCCTATTTTCTTGTTTGTACTCTTTTTTTCCCCCTTGGATGTCAAATTGTTCTTAGGAGAGAAACAAAGCAAGTAGGGCTATCCAGCTCACTTTTCATTAGGAAAACCTCTTTCATTAGGAAGACTGGTAGAAAGGATAAAATCAGTATTACCACTTCAGCTCTTTGACCATCTCATCCAGAAAAATCTTGTGTGTTCTTTTTCACTGTTGTTTGTCCTTATTTCCCTTTCCTATTGAATGGGCAACTTTAAGGATAAATCTGACTGAATCCTGTCCTGAAACTCAAAACCTCCAGTTTCTCAGACACTGAAATACCAACCACAAGGACAAGTGAGTCCTCCAAAAACCAGCATTAAAGTGGTTCCAGGTAGAAATAAATGCAACTTTTCCCCTTTTGTATAGAACAGATTCTGCTTGCCATAGCCTTGTCATTATTCAAAAAAACAGTCAGTTTTCAAGGTCCATTAGAGAAACTGCTTCAGCAAACACTAGAAACTCCTTTAGAATGATTTTTTTATCTCAATTGAGATCCCATTTCTAAGATTTTTGTCCAAAGTGTCTACAGATGATCTCTGGGGTATGGAACGAAGCCTCCAAAGTATTTAAAGCAGAACAGGATATTTGAAATAACTGGAAATTTTTTAGTATTACCATTTTTATTTTCTATCTTTCATGATAATCAAAAGTCCTTTTTTTGAAATAGTTAGCAGAGGAAAAATGCATTTTAATGGGGTCTTTGGCACATGCATTTATAGGTGATAGCAACACATGCACTGTTGGAGGAAAGGAGGACAGGAGATGGTATCTCCTCTGGAAATTTTCACGTATAAGCTGGAAACTTAGATCCTGTAGTCTAAAAGTGGGCTTTCCTCTTACAGATCAGCTGCTCTGTACAATGGATGCATTCTGCCATCTAGATATATTCCACTGAACTTTTGATAATCTCAAGGGCATTTCTGATGCTCCATTCAGTTTAAAAATTACAGATGCATTTTGATGCTTCTTTTACCCTGCTTTACATATATATGCTGTTGAATGGTGAACAAATAGTTCAAAGGAACACGATTTCAAAGACAAGAGTACACCAGAATCATTGAAATGCATGCAAGAGTGTATGCCTGTATACTCTACTAATGCCTTCCAAAGCACTCCATAAATTAATGAATTTTAATAATTGATGGTGTAATCTTGAGTAAAGCAGACACTGTGTTTTGAAGCCAGAGTATGACCAGTATGAAATACCAGCATCAGGTCCAAGTAAGAAACACAGGCAATTCAATGCTGTTGAAAGATCATGTTGTATACAATTTTTCATGGTGATATTTTAAATATTATTCAGAGGAGAGGTAATTAGGAATTCATGCCATTGGTGAGAAAGGTTGGCCATATGTTATTGAAAGTTGCTGATATAAATCATTTCACTTTACACTGTATCTTAAAGTACAGTATTTTAGAGCCCACACTGTCCCCCTGATTCTCTCTGCCTTGAAGGGAAATTGAATAAATTTTGTTGTTTGGTCATGTATCTAAATGAGTAAGAAAAAATCATTGGCTTCTATAAAAAGATCTATTTCTCTGAAAGACAAATAATAATGGCAAAAGTAAAAAAGATACCTGCCTGAATTGCCTGAGTGTTTGTTTGAACCAGAAATACTGTCTAACAACTGAAGAGTTTAGCTCAGTGATGAATATTTCTCTGCAAGCTACTTATTTTCATGGTCAGTGTTTACTGACTCTGCGATTAAAAATTATGAGAATCTTCCTTTAAAATATTGTGAATGTTTTTTACTTTTGCTTGTCTATTTTTTAAAGCAAATTTCTGATTTTTATTTTTTCATATAAAGACATGAATCCACAAGAGAAAAATTTTGGAAGTTTATTAGTGATGTCAAGGGTTGAATGAAAGAAATTATGCTGTCTCTCTTCTGGTTGTCACTGCTTTCCCTGGTATAGTTGTAAAGAAAAATATATGAAAGATTCTTGGATCCTTAGTTCTTGGATCTATAAATGATAAGCTGTCTTTATGTTTTTGAGTTCTTGATTTTATAGGATTAGCACATTAAATTTAATGCTAACTAGGACTCTAAGACTTATATTTTTCACAATTTATGGTTCACCTTAAAATTTAGTCTATATTTAAATACAATGTAAATATACATCATGTAGAATAACTAGGGTAAAAGATTTCTTCTTCATTAAAAATGCAGCTCAGCAGATCTATGATAAATGGTGACATTATGTATATGCCAATCCCTCCTGGAAAATTGGAGTGATTCTAGACTTTGCCAAGAATTTGACAGGCCACCCTAAATGTTTAATCAGGGATGCTGTGACATTCAATACTGCTTGTATAAATGTGTCAGTCTAATTTTTATTAAACCTCCTCAAAATGAAACATTTCTGGAAAAAATAAAAACCATGAGTGAACCAAACTATACTATTAATGTTTCTCACAGGATATGACATAAATAATCTAAAGTTAGCTATGATCCTCACTGCACTGAGCACAAACTTACCTAGTAAAAGTTTTGAATTAGAATGGAACTCAGAGGAGTGCTGTGTCAAGTTAATGATCGTGAAGCAAGGCTCACAGAGCATTAGTAGTCACCTCCTGCCTTGGGCAAGACTAGGGAGTAGATGCCATTCAGGAATCTGAATGAAATTTCTATGTTAAAAATCTGTCCTTCAAAAACCAGAAGAGCCTGATGGGACTTTCCTGTGGCTTCTTCATTGCATGATTCTACTCTGGCCATGGAAAATGCATATTGGATTACAGATAAGGAAAAGTTGGAAGCCAACTATGAAGAATCGTCCTTAAACTGTTGCTGCTGCAGATTAAAAGGGCAATGTTAGCTACTACTTCCAATTCTGAAAAGCCTTGCTTACCTGTATTATCTTTCATTCTCACATATAATCTGAGGCTTTTTTAAAGTGAAACTAGATGCATAATTAGGAAGAATTTAGCAGAATTTATGTTTATGGGTATGAGTTAAATTTTCCAATATAGATTGTATTTTTGAATTAATATTTGTATTTCATAATGATGCTCTTAGTGGTGTTTCTTCAGATTGTCTCTTATATATGTTTTATTTGCTTTTCATCCCTGTTCTGGTATTGAAATAGAAAAGTAATGAGGTTCTATTCTGTCATCAATAAGCTATAAATGTTTTACCAATGCCAGGTCATCCAGGCTTTAATGCTCAGTGCTTGTGAGAAAGTAATGGACCCAATCATAATTTACATATTGAAATTTATGTGTTCTGGCAGGGAACACTGGGACATGTTGGGCTGGGGGTATTGTTCTTTAAACACAGAACAGAAACACACTCCACAGGATAGACAAGGTCGAGGTGTATGCACAGGGGAAGCATGAGGCTAGGAGGAAATGCTGGTCAGTGCAATATGCAGTGGGGGGGTTGTGCATGCTCTAAATCTTCTGAAATTTTACAGAAAGTGTGATACTGAAGAACAAAAACACAGTGTGAGCCACACTTAATGCAAGAGTAGATGAGTTTTCTCTTTTTATATAGCCAAAGCTTCCAGTCAAGTTGAAAGGAAAAGGGAACATTTTCTTATACTGTTTCTCCCAATGTTTCCAACAAGAAGTTGTAACATACGCATTTTTGACAAAATAATGAAGACTCTAACACCTTGACCAGGTCTGGATTGTAAAGCTATATACATGCTCTTATTTAATTAACCCAAAACTGCAGAATTGCTGCATTCGTCAGCACTCTTTCCCACCTGGAAAGTGGGTACAGTCAGAATCCCAAGGTTCCTTTCTCAATGATGAATAATTAGATATGTCTAGTGGAAACAAATATTGTTGTTCTGTATTTTCTTTGGTGTGATGCTGTGGCCCAGGATATGTATTGCAGCACTTCTACCCAGACCTAATATCCACCTCTTCTGCTGGGTGGGAAGAAAAGGTACATCCCAGGATTATATTCATAAATACATATTATGTTTAAAAAGAGACATCAGATAAATCAGAGCCTTCATGATTTCTGTAGATTCAAGGTTGTGTGGTTTTTTGTTGTTGTTGTTGTTGTTGGTTTTGGGTTTTCTGTTTTTGTTTTTTTAATTGGTATGTATCTGTTGCTACAGTTTTTTTTATACCTTAAGGTAAAGAAATTTCCTATTTAACTTCTTATGTTATGTTTTGTTTACGTTCTTATGTTATGTATATGTTCTTATGTTTAACTTCTTAGTCATGTTTCCAGAAGAATTATGTGATAGACATACTCTCTGACGTATTTTGTGTAGAAACACAAAATATTTCCATCATACAGAGAAAAAAAATTGAGAGGGAAGAGGATTTGGGGTTCTTTAGAGAGGAAAAAAATACTCATATTTTATCTTGTATAAGGTCTAATAAGATGCTAACTTCCTTATCTGGTAGTTGGATCTTTGATCTGATCTACTCAGCCATCATTCTTTTAATGTACCCAGTCATCATATCATCAGCAAGAAGTTGGTATATTCAGCAATGAACTGAAATGCAGGATTAAAGCAAAAGGAGAGCAATGAAAGATGGAAAACGTAATCTAATCTTTCTTACAGTTTTAAAATCCCTCTTGCCATGTCACTGAAGTCCTAAACTTAGTCACAAATGCATTCACCTCCTCTCTGCTTGAGATTTCTGTAAATTATACTGTGTCAGCTCGAGAAAATAGCAGCCTGCACATTTGTTCTTCCCTGCCCCCCGGCCCCAAACCACCTCCCAGTCACCCTGAAAGATGGTTAATCATGACCTTCAATGCAATTCATGGTTAGATGGAAGATGAGGATGTTTTAACATAGCTGCTGAGGGCACTGTACTGTTAAATGTTGCTGGGGACACTAACAAAAAATTCTTTGTCAAGATACTTCTTTTCCCCTTACAGCACTTATAAATTTATGTTTGTCTGTGTTTATGTGTAGTTGCAAAATTTTGAATCTTACAAGTATCTCCAGCCTAAGCTTAAGAGGCAGTCCCATGAATAATGTGGCTTCTTTGGGAAATGGTGGAGAGGATTGACTATGGACAAAATAGTATTGATTTAGTATCCAAGGCTATCTTGTTTACTCTACTTGACATATTTAAGTTACATTAACAGTATGTTCCATTTGGGCATTACTTGGAGTTTGATGATGAGTTGGGAAGATGAAGAAAAAACTTGCAGGCTGACATGAAATCATTTGTTTGCTGTCTGCAGGCAGTTACCTCCTCCTTAAACACAGAGGAAAAAAAAACAACTTCTGGACACAAAAAATCCTTTACTGAAAATGTGAGGAATAGGCTTACAAATAGGGTTTCTGAAAAGAGCCTAATGTGTAATCCGATAAAAATACAGAGAGAAGTGTTTGATATTAAAACTCCCTATGATTTGATCATGTTTGATCAAATGTTCGGCAACTCAGGAAAAGTAACACTTAGATTTTCTGTATTATAGAAGACAACAAAAACCAGGAATAATAAGTATATAAGTGTCTGAGGAAAATGATCTTTTACTGTAATGCACGAAGTAATGTTTGCATTCTAGGATGAAAAAGCTGGAGAACCCTTTTAATCATGCTGAGGACTGTCTGATGATATACCAAGCCCACTGTTCCCTAGTTACTGCAGCAGTGTGGTAAACTCATATTTGCTATTCATATCCCAGCAGTAAAAGTGAGGACAACTTGCCCTGGTCTTCTGGAGCAAACCTGAGCATATAGAAAAGGAAAAAGGCATGAGAAAAGCTGTGTAGTCTTCAAAGTTGCCTAAGGTGCCTTTTATGACAGAACAATTCCTACGCTCACAGTAAAACAACTACTACCTGACCAATGTATCACATAAATTGGTTTACTCTGTTATCTTACAGAGCATTGTTTAGTTCATAATTTGCTTTTGAAATGTTTCATTTTACAGCACACTCATAACAGTAACTGCCATAACTTAAATGATATTTTAATATCAAGAGATCTCATTATAACACGTTGTTTATTCAGTTTTTACTGATATGTGAAATAAGAATGCCAGCTGTTCTGGTTGCATTACTGGGTTCATGGATTACTAAAAGGAAAATTAATACACTCATTCTTCTCTTTTTTTTTTCTTCTTATTGAGTAGCATTTGAGTAGCATTGAGAGGCTCTAGTCAGAATCACTCTCATTATTATAGATGTTGTATAAACATTAAAGATGCCCTTGCATGGTAAATACAACATGTTGTTATTGTTTAGTTTAATGTTGAAACAAGCTGAGCTTTGTTCACAGTTTCAGAAAGAGAGGTCATGTTTAAATGTTGTTCATATTTAACTAATAAATTTATTTCAATTATCCAAAACCTGCATAAACACTAAAAATATATATGTCTTAGATCTATGATTACACTGAAAACTAAGATGTACTTCAACGATTTTGTACTGACAGCCAAAATATTGTATTGCATACTGATCTGGGGGTGGAGAAATGGAAGTAAAACAAATTGTTTTCCATCACAAAAGAACACTGAATATAGTAGCACTATTTTATTTACAGTGTAGATGCTTATTTAATAAATTTATTGGTAGCAATCTAAAGAAAACTGAACCAAGTTGAAAAATTGTAGCAGTTCATCACATGCTGAAAGAAGAATATGTGCAGATATGTTGCAATTTATTGAAATGTACTGTATTTTGATACACATTTCATACTGCAAGCAAGAAAATTTATCTTTATAGCATATGTTATTATCATATGTGTCAAATAGAATTTTCATTTGTCACATTTCAAAAAAAATATAGGCTCATTTTAGGAAGGCAGTTAGCACTCTGTATGTATGTTTGCTATATTTATTTTAAAGTCTTAACCAGCACCTCAACTTGATTTTTCTTGGAAAGATAGAAAGAAATTACCACTTTCTCACTGTTTAACAGAGAAAACTCATGAGCAAATTAGTAAGATCTCTAAAGGTTTTTGTAGCATTAGCTTATCTGGAGAGTGATATCAAGAAGAAAAGGACGCAGGGCATTTTTGCCATGGTGTTCTAGCAAATATGGGGAATGAGCCCGTTCTTGGTATCAGCAACCTCCTCATACGAAGAAGAGGCTGTAAAAACATTGTCAGTGATTTGAAGTAATTGAAACATTTTTAGCTCTGCTTCTTAAAAACTATGTTTACATCAGTAATTCATGCCAAAATGTCTGAATTCTTTGCAAAAGGGAAGTTTCAAAATTTTGCCCAAAATTTTCTTAGAAAAAATTTTCATGCTTCTTATGTTATCATTAAGTGACAAACCTTAAATAGCAAATAACTCACTTTGATTATACTAAAAAAGAAAGATAAGCAGCTCTGTTTCTTTTCAGTTATTGGCTACAAGAAGAGAAGCTTCAAATTTATTAGACTGGTATTGGAAAGGTCTCTGAGGATCTAGTAACAAGTCAAGTAAGTGACATATTTTTTCCAATTTTTCTTTTTGTAAGAATCCACGCTTCTGAAAGGAAAAAAATATTGTTCCAGATTCTTTGATGGTTACCTTATTTTATAGGTATTTAAAAGAAAAAGTTTAAAAATGAAGATGAGAAAATAGGTTATACATTGCTTTTTCTCATTTTACTTTTAGCTGCATATTTTCATATAAAATTATTTTTAAATGCACTAAACTTTGAAATTATATTGTTGCAATAACATTATTTCATACAGGAAGAGCAATTAGCAATGATCACTTGGATAAAAAAGTGCAACTCATTTATATAAATTGATAGCTCAGAGGAACCCCAGAAGTATAAAATAAATACCCATAACATTACGAGAGATAAATGCAGCTTCTGCAGAAATAATTTTCAAAGCTTAATTAGAAATTTTTATTTCTGACAGAAATCTATGCCTTGAATTAGCAAATGTAATAAAATATCCAGACTAAAACTTAGACCTTTTCCTTTACCCTTTGAGACATGCCTTAAATGGGAATGGAACACATACAGGTATTTTTTAATATTTTAGACAGAGAAGAATCTTCAATGTAGCAATCTTTTCATGTTAATGTATTGTCTATGGTTTTGCAGGACGTACAACATGTAATGTTAGGTGACTGCAGTGTGTCCCAGAACCAACCCATCACTTCTAGCAACACTCTGTGGCTACAGTAGCTGGGTATGGCCAGTATGGTGCACAGAAAGTATTTTAATTTCTGTATTCAGTTGGTTTCTTGACATTATCACATCCTTTAACACTTCATCAACAAAAACGCCAACTATTTTTGTTATATAACATAAGAGAAATGCCAATAATTCAGTTACAGAAGATTCATTCACATCCAAAAAAATTAATGTCATTTAGCAATGTCAGAGATTGAAGCTCAGCATAGAGGACAAAAATCCAACAATAATATGTTTGCCTGTATCAGGCAACCTCACAGGCCAATTATTTTGTCAAAGGTTATACATGCAATAATGTGTGTGAGCATGTCTCAACCTTCATAATTATGACACAACTCTCAGAAAGTATAGTAGATGTTTCCATTGCAAAAAAAATAATTTTGGGAGCCTTGTGGTAAGCCTTGCTATATCTCGCTGTAACAAGATTTGTGGTTTTTACAAAGATTAATTTTATGCAACACACAGATCAGTCAGAGCTCAAAGGGTGAATAAATTAAACCCATGTTGCACTTTAATGCAATGTGATTGCTGATTGACAAGTATTGCAATATGTAAACATTCAATTCTCATCCACCAGTTAAGATCCAATTAGTGAGAGATGCTTCTGCCCAAAATAAGGTGCAAACAAGACCATATGCCAGTCAGTAGTATGGGTTTTATTTAACAGTGAGGTAGAGAGAAGGAAATTGAAGAGAAAGAAATAGAAGGAGAAAGAAATAAAAGAGAGACAGGGAGGAAGAGAGGGGGAGAGAGAAGAGAGGGAGAGAGGAAGGAGGGGGGACTGAGAATGGAAGAAAGAGAGAAGGAGGGAAAGGGAGGGAGTGCAGTGAAGAGAGGGGGGAGAGGGACACAGAGAGAGAGAGAAAAAAAGCTATCAAGAGATAGTCATCAGCAGTGTCCTGTTGATCCTTCTTTACCCTGGGTTTCTTTGTGGTGGGGGTCCCAGAGTCACTCTTACGGAGGGTACCATCTTTATACAGTCCAAGTTCCAGGTATCCACGGAGTTGTATTCCCGTAACTTGGGGTGACCTTTGATCCGTGATATGTGTATGAGCAGTTTGACACAGTGGGAATTCTTGTCTGGGTATGTTAACCAGAATGTTCTTACCAGATCTCACTTCTGCCAGGGCTGGAATTAGTCTCAGATTCCTGTCTCAGATTCCTCCTTTCTGTGCTTATCGCATGTTGTCACTGTGGGGGCTTATCTTACGTCATGTTCATTCTGTGGCCTTGACAGTGTTTGAGACAGGTAGCTGTGCCCTTTAAGGCCTTACAGTACTTCTGTAACTATTTGTTATTTCCCTGTTTCTTGCTAATGGCTGATTCAGTTAATCCTTACCTTCTGACACAACTTCTAATGACAAGAATTGTCTGACAGGTGCACTTGCAAAAGGTAATCTTGGAGGCACTTAAATTTGATCTTATCCAGCTAAACAGTTCCTGTCTCTACTTATTTCCTGTGTTCCTAAGCTTCAGGCCAGACTCAGGAACCGAGTCCCCCAAGAAGGGAGGGCAGTCAGTGTCATTTTAAAAAAAAAAACCTGTAACATATTTTAAACATTTTCAATAGCAAGATTTAATTAAAATCATCCTTATATAAACATCTATTTTCTGTAGTGTTATAACTGATATACTAACTAATAGAATGACAAAGGTTTTTTAATACTGAAGATTATGTAAAATTCCTTGGTTAGGATAAAAATACAACATAGTTGAATTTTGTTTATTCACAAAATTCACAGCAACTATTACTATGAATTCTAATTTTTATAGAGTAGAAGGTGTAATTGTTCTAATAAAATTAATATTTCTTCCTCTTATAATTACTACTATATTGTACGATACTATTACTGTACAATAATAATACCATTACTAGTACTATACTAAAGGGATCTTAGACAAAACCATTTAAATATTTAGAATATTTCTAAACTAATCAACTAAGTAAATCAATTTCCAGGTGTCCGGCCCAATCCGCGTTCATCTGGTTCCATCCTCGATTAAATTTAAGGCCTCTGCAGGGAAAAGTGGTAACAGAAGCAGTTAATGCAGGTACAGTTTAGAGATCCAGTGAGAAGGGGCAGGGTCTGGCAGGAGCCCTGAGCCTCTGCCCCGGCACAGCTCTGTGCTGGGCAGCGAGCGCAGCTCTGGGCCCTGGCTGCTCACAAAGATGTGCGGCTGCCTTGACCAGCAAAGAGAGCATCTCCAGCAGGAAGCTTTTCTTCACACAGCCCACTGTCTGTGCTTCTCTACAAGCCTGCCCAGCTGACCATCAACCTCCTGCTCACCTTCCTGCTCCTTCCAACCAGCCTGGTCATTTTTTTCCTCATCGTATTCATGGTCTTCCACATTTCCTTCATGTTCCTGGCGGCCCTCTTAAACTGAAGCCTTCTCTGTTCCATTTCCATCCTGCGCCGTCTCTCCTCTGCTTCCTCTCTCCAGGCCGCTGCCCTCAGCCTCATGGCTGCTCTTGTGTTCCTGTACCAGAGATAAATAGGGAGGAAGACCAGCTCGGAAGCAGCCCAGTAGGCCCCCTGCTTCAAGGTTGCTGCAACCAGGGGTCCCCATCCGGGCTCAGGTGGCTCAGGGGTAGCCTGCTCCACGTCCTCAGCGCTCATCTGGGCATCCGCATCCAATCCATTCTCGACTGGCCGTGGGACACCGAAGATGAGCAGCGCAACCAGGGCAAGGACAGATTTGTGTGCCATGGTCTGCAGGAGGAGAGAGACAAGGCTGTCAGTGAGGCTACCAAGGGAGCTGGTGGTGGCTGAAGTGGGGCCCAGAGGCACAGGGATGTGTGGGCAGGAGGCAGAGGGTCCCAGACAGCTGGCAGGCAGCAAGGCCTGTCCCCGTGGTCCAGCAGCAGTCCCGTGCCCTGCCCAAGGCGCTGGCACGAGGGGCTGGCCCTGGATGCAGGGGGACAACGCAGCCCTGGGTGTGGTGCTTGTGCCCCAGCCCTGGCCCAGCCCAGCCCGACCACGTGTGCACTCACCGCTTGCCCAGGCTGTGCTGGGCCGGTGCTCCCTGCGGGGGCCTTTTATAGCTGCCCCCATTGTGACACCGTGCCCTGATGTCACAGGTGCCAGAGACATCACAGCTGGGCCAGCCCTGCCCTATGTCCCTACCCCAGCTCAGGTGCTCCAAGTGGGCCCGGCAAGGAAAGCCCCAGCACCCACCTTGTATGAATGAATGGCCAATCACCTTGTAATGGAACACCCGAGCAAGGTGCAAGAATCTCAAGGTGCAAGAAAAGTGCATTCATGTGATCCATGCCGCATGGGACACCCGTTACAGAAATAAACAAGATCTTTCCCTCAGAAGGGATCTGCTCTGGCAAGGACCCCTCTGGTTTTCTCCTTCATGGAGCTGTTTGCATGCAGAGTTTCTGGCCTGATGTAATCTCAGTGACGGCATCACATGAGGTCGAGAACCATCCATCTCCTCATGCTTGGGTTTCCCTTGCAGAGCCTCATCCCCTGCCTTCTGTCAACCTTCCTGGGGTGGTGGGATATTTCCAGAGGAGAGGTGCCTGCTGTGTCCCCATTCCCCCTGTGCCTTATGTCCTTGTGTTCAGGTAGGCACAGAGAGGAGGGGGACTCCTGCCTGCCCCACTTCCTGTTTGCCTGTCAGGCCTGTCCCAGGGCAGCTGGGCTGAGATTCCTGTCCTGTCTGCCCCTGTCCCTGCTGTCCGTGCTGTCCCTGCTGTCCCTGCTGTCCCTGCTGTCCCTGCTGCCCTGCTCTCAGAGCCCTGTCCCTGGGCAGAGCCGTTCCCTCCGCGGGCACAGTCCCATGGGGTCCTCCCTGCTGCAGCCTGGCCTGGCCCCAGAGCAGGGTCCCCCTGCGGGTGTCCGCGTGTCCCCAGCCGGCTCTGCCTGGGCAGCTGCCTCAGCCCTGAGGGGTGCAGAGCTGCGGGAGCCCAGGGCTCTCTGCCGGCCGCACTCCAGAGCTCCCTGCTCCAGCTGGCCGGGCCTCAGCACCCACCCTGTGCCCTCCCGCACGGACGGACGCGCCAGGCCCCGCTTGCTGCCCTCATGGCGGCTCTCCTGGCCCCGGTGCTCTCCATGGGCTTCTCCAGGGGCCCCTCCTGCGGCCTCTCAGTCCCTGCACGAGGCCCAGCAGAGACCTGCAGAGGGGCTGTGGACAAGGGCCTGCAGGGGCAGCACCAGGGCCAGAGCCTTCCCAGTGCCACAGGGCACGCTGAGATGAGCTGTGGGGAAGGAAGTCTTGGCCGTGAGGGCCGTGGGGCCCTGGCACAGGTTGTTGACAGAAGCTGTGGCTGCGCCATCCCTGCAAGTGTTGCAGTCCAGGCTGGATGGGCCTTGGAGCAACCTGGCCTGGCCAAAGGTGTCCCAGCCCGTGGCAGAGGGGTAGAACTGGATGGCCTTGGAGGTCGCTGTGGAGACTCACAGACACAGTGTTTGTTCAAGCACCGCCTTTATTGGAGCTTTGCACTGACTGAAGGTCCCAGAGGGAACCGAGTCCCCCAAGAAGGAATGGCAGTCAGTGTCATTTTTAAAAAATCAATCGCGTTTTTCAAACATTTTCAATAAAAAATAATGGTTATAGTCGTCCTTACGTGTACAATTCTTTTCTATACTGCTCTAAATGATCTATTAACTAATACAATGATAAAGTTTTTTGAATACTGAAGATTATGAGGAATTACTTGGTATGCTAAAAATTTAACCTACTTCCATTGTGGTACCTACACAATAATTTACATTTACTATTCTTTGGAATTACAATTATCATATTGTAAAATATGTAATAGATTCAATACAATTTGTATTTGTTCCTGTTATAATTACTACCGTATACTACTATATGTGCTATATTATTATATATTACGAAGGTTTTAGAGAAAATAACTAAAATATCTAAATTAATTATAGATTAAGCAAGAAGTGAAATCAGTATTCATCCATCCTGCCCAATCCTCCAAAGGTCTCCAAAGGTCTTCAACAGGGAACGGAGTCCCCCAAGAAGGGAGGGCAGTCAGTGTCATTTTGAAAAATCAACATATTTGAAACATTTTCGATAATAAATAATAGTTATAGCCATCCTTATGTTAACAATTCTTTTCTATGCTGCTCTAAATTATCTATTAATTAATACAGTTACAAAGTTTTTTGAACACTGAAGGGTATGAAGAATTACTTGGTATGATAAAAGTCTAGCATACATCAATTGTCTTTCGTTCACATAATTCACAGTAATTATTGTAAGAATTATAATTATTATAAAGTAGAATATATACTTGTTCCAATAGAATAAGTATTTGTTCCTATTATGATTACTATTATATAGTTCAATAGTTGTACTAGATAGTAAAGGGATTTTTAGAGAAAAAAAATTAAAAGATCTAAATTATTTCTAAACTAATCAAAACTTCAAATCAATGTCCATCCATTTGGCCCAATCCTCCTTCAAATGCCTGCATCCCTGAGCCAGTGTAACGCCTCTGCAGGGAAAAGTGGTAACAGAAGCAGTTAATACAGGTACAGTTTAGAGATCCAGTGAGGAGGGGCAGGGTCTGGCAGGAGCCCTGAGCCTCTGCCCCGGCACAGCTCTGTGCTGGGCAGCGAGCGCAGCTCTGGGCGCTGGCTGCTCACAAAGATGTGCGGCTGCCTTGGCCAGCACAGAGAGCATCTCCAGCAGGAAGCTTTTCTTCACACAGCCCACCGTCTGTGCTCCTCCACAAGCCTGCCCAGCTGACCATCACCCTCCTGCTCACCTTCCTACTCCTTCCAAGCAGCCTGGCCATTTTATTCTTCATCCATTTCATGGTCTTCCACATCTCCTTCAGGTCTCTCACCGTCCTCTCAAACTGAAGCCTTCTCCACTCAATTTCCCTCCTGCGCCTTCTCTCCTCTGCTTCCGCTCGCCAGGCTGCTACTTTAAGCCTCATGGCTTCTCTTGTGACCTTGTACCAGAGATAAACAGGGAGGAAGATCAGCTCGGAAGCAGCCCAGTAGGCCCCCTGCTTCAAGGTTGCTGCAACCAGGGGTCCCCATCCGGGCTCAGGTGGCTCAGGGGTAGCCTGCTCCACGTCCTCAGCGCTCATCTGGGCATCCGCATCCAATCCATTCTTGACTGGCCGTGGGACACCGAAGATGAGCAGCGCAACCAGGGCAAGGACAGATTTGTGTGCCATGGTCTGCAGGAGGAGAGAGACAAGGCTGTCAGTGAGGCTACCAAGGGAGCTGGTGGTGGCTGAAGTGGGGCCCAGAGGCACAGGGATGTGTGGGCAGGAGGCAGAGGGTCCCAGACAGCTGGCAGGCAGCAAGGCCTGTCCCCGTGGTCCAGCAGCAGCCCCGTGCCCTGCCCAAGGCGCTGGCACGAGGGGCTGGCCTTGGATGCAGGGGGACAACGCAGCCCTGGGTGTGGTGCTTGTGCCCCAGCCCTGGCCCAGCCCAGCCCCACCATGTGTGCACTCACCGCTTGCCCAGGCTGTGCTGGGCCAGTGCTCCCTGCGGGGGCCTTTTATAGCTGCCCCCATTGTGACACCGTGCCCTGATGTCACAGGTGCCAGAGACATCACAGCTGGGCCAGCCCTGCCCTTTGTCCCCACCCCAGCTCAGGGGATCCGGGTCGGCCCGGCAAGGAAAGCCCCAGCACCCACCAAGTGCCGTCCCTCTGGGAGGGAATGGGAGCCCAGGGACTCCCTACACAAAGCAGGCAGAAGCCCCCTGAGCTCTTGTCAAAGAGAGTAGAATCAATTATATGGAGTATATAGCATCATTTCATAGCATCAACTATGAAAGCACTCGAGATGCCTTTATAATGGGTCTAGTTGTTTTGTAAGTGGTGTTGGGTGAAGGTTGCTCAGTTTTTCCTGACTGACGCTTCCTGCGTCCAGCCTCTCCAAGACCTCTGTGAAAGATTTCCATTATTGGACATCAGAGATAAGGAACGGTAGCCAGACCACCTCCAGGCTCCTCTAGATCCAGAAGCAGCACACAGGTCATTCTGGCAGAGAATTTGAGGTGCTTTGGACAAAAGTAGCACAGAATGGCCACTCATCTTGTAATGCAACACCTGAGCAAGGTGCAAGAATCTCATGTAAAGGTGCATTCATGTGCTCCATGCTGCATGGGACACCCATTGCAGGAATAAACAAGCCCTTTCCCTCAGAAGGGATCTGTTCCTGCAAGGACCCCTCTGGTTTTCTCCACCACGGAGCTGTTTGCATGCAGAGTCTGGCCTGATGTAATCTCAGTGACGGCGTGGAGGGCTTATTCATTTCATAGGGTTGTTTTGTTTTGGATTCGGGGTTTTTGGTTTTTGTTTTGTTTTGTTGTTTGTTTTTTGTTGTTGTTGTTGTTTCAGTTTTGGGTTTTGTTTGTTTGTTTGTTTGTTCGTTTGTGTTGTTTGGGGGTTTTTGGTTTTGGGGGTTTTTTTTGTTGTTGTGTTTTGTTTTGTTTTGTTTTTTGAGTTTTTTGGGGTTTTTTTGTACTTGTTTTGGATGGTTGGTTAGGGATTTTTGAAGGAATGGGAGTATGTTCAGAACAGAAATGGGAATCACAGCAGTAAATTTTCATGTCTTTTATCATGTTGTATTCTATCCAAGTGTTTAGTTTGTTCATTGAAACACCTTGTCCTTCCAGGATGCCTATCAGAAATGTTGATGAAATATATTTTCTCTAAATCTGAGCCTCAAGCTACTCATTTCCCATGTTTTTCACCTGATCCAAACCCCAACAAGTGTATAGCATGGCTGTACTACAAAAGGTTTTGTAGATTATGTTGTATTTCAGCAGGCAAGCACAAAACCTGGTAGTAGCTTCAGCTGCTCACTGGTCTGGCGATGATATTCTCTGTCCTGTTATGGCTGCTTGGATGTTCAAAAGAAAGTTGACTTTGAAGGTTTCTAAAATGATTCCTTTTATGACAGACAGGCAAAGGCATGGGCAATCAAAGGGCTGCCATCATTTTTGGCTGAAGACCGAGCAACTTGGAAAAATCCATCAGAAAATTTGAATTCTTCTCTCCATCCTTTATACTGGAATGAGACTAATAGTCAAAAATTTTTAATGATCAAAATTTTATACCATGGTAGTAGGCTCAGAATGTTGAAGATCTATTTTAAGTGTTTGGAGTTAAAATATCAGATTCAGAATCTTCTGGCAATGTCTTTGGTGTTGCTATAATTTCAGCATCACCTGACAGCTGTAATAAAGATCAGTGAGTTATTGCAAATAAGTTGCTTATCACGTAGCTTTGCGCTGGAAGAATATTTACTGAAATTAGTGTCAGTGTTAGTGATAGTGAAACCATTTGGCAAATCTAGCAGGGAATTTAAAAACTAATAGAGAAATAATGTGTGTATCTTGCCCTCCTTTTCCCTGTAGTGTATAAACATGAGGACTCTCCTATCAGGTAAGCCTAAATCTCCCATCTAAAATAAATTTTAATAATGAATCAGGTACAGAAGTATTGATATTTCTTCTGAATTCTTGATAGCAAGGTGTTCAGAGTTACTATTTTCAGATAAATCTTAAGCATATTATCTTTGACCAGTACTTCTCTCCTTCTTTCTGTTAGTGGCTTATCAGCCATGAAATACAAAGGCACGGTTTCTTCCATGCTTGTTAGATTGTCTATCCTTATTTTCTTCAGATATCAGAGTAAGTGGAGAAAACTACTTCTTGTTTTTGTTGCATCAGGGAAGACCAGTGTAGACTACAAATTTTCCAAGGTTGTGTACCAAGAACAAAAGATGAAACTGGGAGTGAGGGGAGGCAGGAGTAGGAGGGCTGAGGCATTTAAATCACAACACACAAATGGGAGAGTGATCCATACTAGGCAGAGCTCGCTGGGATGCTGCTGCTGTCCACTGGATTATATCAGCCATCATGGATTACCCAGGCAAGGCAAAGAAATTCCCTTTACCTGTGCTTTTGAATGTGTCTATCCACTTCTCTGTCCAAGTTTTGTCATATCAGCACAGGAATTAAAGCTCTAAATTATAAGAAGATTAAGCTTGCATTTTGGCGTGGAGGGTATTTTTTTTATTATAATTTTTCGTGAATTTCAGTTTTTTTCATGTATTACAAAATTACCTAATTAAATAAGAAGATTTGATTATATTAATGTGAGGCATTCAGTATCAGGTTTCTTGCTTTTGACAATACCTTCAAAAATTATATAAAGGATTTAAATAAATCCTGACAAACATGATTCTAGGGGAAGTTTGCTGAAATGTAAAGTCCATGTGTTTGCTTCTACATTTCAAACCTTAATAGTACAAGCAGTTTACTTTTAGCATTCATTCTGGATTTATTTACAATCTGCTGAGAACAGAAAAAAAAAACCACCTTAGTGTGAGTTGCCTTATCTTAAACAGTGGACAATGGAGCCAACATGTAAAACCATATATTTGTGTGTCAGTCAGAGTATTATTATACTCCCCCAAAATAGTAGGTCTACTTCAAACAAGACTGTGATTTATGATTCAGAATCACAAAAACTCTCTTTCTAAGCCACTAAAGAAAACATCTAGGAAGTGTAGATCTAAGCTTATTCAAAGAGATTTTACCTTTTATAAAGTCAAATTATCTGCTTTCAGCACTGAAACAGTGCTTTACAATGACAAAAGGAACTGGTCACTGGTGCACAACAGCCTGACTTAACTACAGACTTCACTGGAAGTGTGAATTTAGAATAAGAATATTTAGTGGTTAAGAATATTTGGTGGTTGTCTTGTTTTGGTATGAGGAAGAAAATAAATTCAAGTAGATGTAAAAGATGGTTCCTAGATGGCAGGTCCCATTACATTTATTTCTAACATTAATAATTAGACTTCTGAGAAAATGAAGGAACTGTAAATGCTATTGATTTCATAATTTAGTTGAAGCTATAAGAGCCATGGAGTTTGCCACGTACAGAGGTGACTTGAAAGATCTCCACAAGCAATAGAAGTCAATGTGGTTGAAGCTGAAGCTGCAGAAGGCAGAGAAAAACATGAATGACAACTGTCTAGTGTTCATGAAGTTATCAGATGCTGGTAGGACATTTGGTGATGTGATTCGCAGAATCACAGAATCACAGAATCACTAGGTTGGAAGAGATCTTCAAAATCATCCAGTCCAACCCATGCCTTAATACCTCAATTAAACCATGGCACTTGGTGTCATATCCACTTGGTGCCATCTGTTTTTTTAAACACATCCAGGGGTAGTGACTCCACCACCTCCCTGGGCAGACCATTCCAGTACTTTATCACCCTGTAAAAAACCCTTTGTGAAAAAAACTTTTTCCTAATATCCAGCCTATATTTCCCTTGGCACAGATTAAGACTGTGTCCTCTGGTTCTGTCACTTGCTGCCTGGAGAAAGAGACCAACCCCACTTGACTACAGCCACCTTTCAGGAAGTTTCATTTTAAATGCCTGTTTTGTGCTGAATGTAAGATATGGAATAATAAAGCAAAGGATGAGCATACTTGAGGCTAAGACTTTCATTGACTTGAGTTGAGCAAGGAAAACACCCAGCAGGTATTTTTGCAAATATAACACAAAACATAGGCACTACATATTCTAAGACCTCACTCACTATGTTTGAACTTCTTGTTTTTCTTTTCTATTGACCATGTCACAGAATTCCTGCTCATCTTTATATTGTACTTGCCAGACTATTTTAGGGAAAAAAAGGCAAAACATATAGAAATTTTTGTAATACACTATCAAACCAACTTCTGAATCAGAGTGAAAGTATTTTGCAGAAGATTAAACTCACACTAAATTTGTCAGTGCAAAATTCCAGGTCTTGTTCTGTTAGCTTTGTGGGGGATTTGCCTACTGAATCAAAGTGCTTATGCAACTGTGCTGAGAAATTTCAAACACAGCCTTCAGCATCACTTTAGTGGAAGAGGCAAAGAACTGCCTGTCAGAAATTTCTAGCTTGGCACACACTGAAATCTCTGTCTTCTAGTAAGGGCAGGATTTCTCTTTGGAAGAGGTATTTCCATTAGTGATGAATACTGTAATGGATTTTTTATATGAGCAAATGGACATTTGGCATATATAATTGTGTTTCCATAGTATCATTTACCCAAGTTCAAAATGTGTAATTCATTTAGTGTTTTATAAATTGTTGTTTTGAAGCAGTGCCAGAAATTAGAACAAAAGTTGGAATTACCATAATATTATTTTTAATATGGAGTGCACATATAAATGGAAGGAACCAAATCAGGACATAATTCAAACTCATTATAAATAGCAGCTTAACACTGAAATGTGCTGATATGAAAAAATTAAGTACAGGATTAATTATAGAGAAAAATAAAGTGAACACATGCAGTAAGCTAATTAGATGTGAACTTGTGCATAGAAAAAAGAATGTTTACCCTGTCCAGAGACAGATTTAAGATCTACTTATAATTTAAAAAATCCTGCTAGTGGTACTAAAGGACATTAAAAGTTCCTGCAAAATATTTCTTCAAATGGTAGGATTCAAAATACAGGAAATTGCGTGTACTTTCCATTCACTTTAGAACCATGTGCTTCAGCAGTTATTAGCTATAAAAGCTATATAAAGCTGTATCTTCTGAATGGCACTGGCCTCACAGTATTTCTGCTCTATGCTAGTTTTCCTGTAACAGATTGGATTTGGTAATGAAACCCTTCCAGGTTATTTTTGAGCACTTATGCCTCTTGCACCAAATGGAAATTAACTTTTTACATGACCAAATGTCATCAGGACAACAAATTACTGTGACAAATATTCACCTGTTCTTCTTCAAGTGTTCATCCTTGGAGACTGTTGGTATGTAATTTATGGGAAATTCAACTTTAAATGAAAAGGAAATGTAGAATTATACCAAAGGTTGGGTGTCAAGTAGTACATATCCAGTCAGAGAGCTTGTTGCCAGGGTAATGGGGAAAATACAGTAAGGTAAATGAAATGTTTTGAAGTTTCCAAAAGGTATGTAGCTGTTGGCTTTCTTTTTAGACCAGTGTTTGCTTTAGCAAATTATTGAAATTTTCCACAGTCCAAAGATGCTCATCCTTTCAACACTGTGTGCAAAGCATTCATCAATGCAATCCCAAACTCTCTGCTCTAAGCTGTATCTCTAAGAGATTTCAAAGCATTAAATAGAGGGAGAGTCCAAGGGTCGTGGCCTTATCTCTGATCTCTTGTTTGAGCAAGAGGGTGGCAAAGGCTATTCCCATAAGCACATGGAGCCAGCTGTCTGTACAGAGAGAGACAAGAAATGAGAAATGGTCTCTAAGCACAGAAACAACAGTTGTCCTTGAGCTTTTTTGTTTCAAAAAGGATTGGGTTTTTTTCTTACCCATCTGTGTACTTTATATACATTTATGTGTTTCAGGAACAGATGAGAACCCTGTGAAATGAGGTAATTTTTTTTTTCCTTTCTTGTTATGTTTTATCCATAAGGCAGGCTCACTCTGTCCGTCTGTCCGTCTATCCCTTCTCTGTTTGCATTTAACTTCGGGCCGAAGCCAAGACCCACTGATTAGATGGAGTGTTTTTGTGGGTTTCAGAGACCATTTTTTAAAAGTCCTTAAGACAGCACCACTTACAGAGAGTGTTCTGGATCCTTTATGCTGTTACACGATGGTAAATTTTATAATCTACTGCTGCATAGGGTGCTAATAAATGCCTTTCTAATAGATGAATACTTTTATTCCTAAAATGTCGATTACTGTAAGTGATTCAGAAATCCTAATGAATAATTATGTAGAAGGAAGTAATTTTGAAAATGAGCCTTTGGAGTGCATGAAAACAAAAAGAAATGCAGTTTGCTTAGAAGATGCTGATGAGATCAAAGAAGTCCAACAGAAAATGGAACTCTTGGACTTGACAGGAATAATTTTGTTAAGTGTGAGCAGATATGACTCTCAAAAAGAGTAAGCATCCAAATAAGAGGCATTTAATCTTACAATAAAACAGTGCTTGAAACATTTGCAAACATTCATCACATTCTTTCAGTATGGGCAAGGAATATTTTAAGGTAGATTGCCACTATCCTTTCTGGCAGAATTCAGCTTATGCATACAAATGGCCTCTATACCTGGTTTGCTAATAGTAACAGAGGATGCCTTTACACCCACATCTGGTTTAAAAAGAGCACAGCTGATGAAGAGGTCACAGGTTGCTTCTGGGTATGATGTTCCTTGTGGCAACAGTTAAATATAAAAATTTGACTGATATAATTTCCTGCAGCTGAGATCTACATTCTTGTGCCTTTCTTCTCTGGGCTCACCACTTCTTCTTGGGAATTTATTTATTTTCTGAGCTAAGTCATATCCTTTTACTCTCAGGCTTTCAGTAAGCCTCCTATTTCACTTGTCCATGAAGTAAGAACTTTCTTCAATATTTCAGGAGTACTACAGTGTTTCTACTGCCCTGTTAAACTTCAGGTGGTGGGGAGTTTGGCCTTTATATTTTGGGTGGGGTTTTTTTGGTAAAAATGTAAGTCTTCCTTCTCTGTATTATTTTTTAAAATTTTCCCCAGAATGTCTGAGAAAAAATCTTCCAAAGAGCTTCAGATTTCTCTTTCTTTTGAACTCTCTACACAACACAGAAGTTTCTGTCTCAGCCTTTTTTTTTTTCCCTCTACAGAAATAAAACCTTCAGAAATACTGTCTTTCTTTTTGTTTGCCATCTAGCTGTCTTAAATACTCTTTCATTTGAAGTACCCAGATAGAGCTGAGCCTAAGAGAAATGTCTATTTTTTTTCATTTGCTTTCAGGTAAGACTGGATTTTCCCATGATGATTTGCATCCAAATTTGAGCAATAAAGGATGATGCTGCCTACACATTGTGCACTGTGTGCTAAGGTAGATGCCTAAGGATTTGATGTGCCTGATGTGCAAAACTTTCTGAGATCCTCATGCACATTGCATGCCTTCTCCTGTCCCAGTTCAGAAAGCATTCTAGGAAACTTCACAGCATGAACTCACCAATGCTGCAGCAGTGTGGTTAGACTGTGAGTCCTGAATTGGTAAAAGTGATCTTTTAATTGCTGATTTTATTTCAGAAATTACACAGAAAAGAATGGTACTAGGTGTTTTAGACTGTGAAATTAAGAGACGAGCATTTGAACTGCCAACTACCAAAATGAAAATGGTTCGCCGTAGTTTTATTGAAAAGAGTATGCTATCAATTTCACATTTCCATGCTGACTCCTGTGTACATAAACTCTCACTTATAATATTACCACAGAGACTCATCACATAGACACAGATAGGTATATTACCTTCTTCAGGAGAGTGATTCTGGCAGGGGAGTACACCTAAAAGTGTTCTGTGGTAAACACCTGGTTTTGTGAAAAGTGATCTGTTCCATAATGTTTAAGTTGTTGTTATTATTAGTCACGTCACTTTCTTGGCTGGTGATCAGCTGCCAAAGATTGAAGTGACATATATTCATCTGTGGGAAGTCAGGGGAGTCAGTTTGGATGAACAGGATGTTCTGCTTTTCTTCCATTGCTTTGAATCAGGAAAGCAAGACTACAAGACAAAGCTCAGAAAATGCTTCCGATGGTCAGACAACCATTTTCTCCAGAAAGGGCAGTGAGTGATGTGTGCACCTGCAGTAGAATCCAGGTTCATGCAGCTCCTGACAAAAGGAACTCCAGAGCCTGACGGGTTCAGCGTCTGCCTAGGGTCATGAAAGATGTTTTCAGTACTTTCTGTAGGCCTTTAGTCCTACATGTCCTGGCTTTGTGCTCTGTGAACCCATAACTGTCCTCTGTGATTCCTCCTAACCGTGTCTGGTTATGCTGCAGACTTTGCTGTCACGTGTCTTTTCAGAGCATTTTCAGACATCCAGGCTAATGACACCTAGGCAGCCACAACCCCCACTTGCTCAGGATTTCACTGGAAGCCCCATTACTGGTAATGCTTCATAAATGTTCAATATTCTGAAAATGGCGAAAAAAGTCATGGTTTCAATACTCTGAGGAAGTGGGATAAAGTTAACAGGTAGAGAGGAATTACTGGAAAATCTGCAGGTTTCATGTAAGTATTCAACACATTTTGGATCCCAAAGTAACAGCTAATAATGAAATTATTTGGCTATTCAGCTGAAGTAAAAAATTATAATATTTCTAAAATACTAAACAAGTAAAGAATTTTATTCAGACATTGGAATTTTTGAGCAAGGAAAACAAATTTCAGTGCAGACACTTTGGAAAACATAGTAAAAAATAAATAAATCATATTATCAGTGAAAAAAAAGAAACAATCCTAAAGGAACGTTTAATCTTTCCTTATGTATACACAAAGAAAGAACCCACACTGCTTTAATCTGGGGTGGAATTGGCTTCAGTTGGCTCCAGTGATGGATCAGGATGCAATTATTTGTGACAGATATGAATTTCTTGTAGGTATTTTGTATAAAAACACAGAGGAGTGACAAGAAACCTAATAGGTATCTGGACCACAGCAGAAGTTTAATCTAGCTTTGAAGCACATTTGTTTCTGTAGGAGTCTACTGCACTCAACCCTGAATGAGATTTAGTTATTTTGTGCACAGATTATGACATCACCACAATAAGCATGACAAATGCTCCAATTTGAGCAGGAATCCTTTCTGAATGTTAAAAATCTCCTTCCAGACATTGCCTCTGGATTTCTAATTTCCTAACCATATTCATTATGGAAAATATATGAGATATCAGCATGTCCATATTTTAATAAAGAACCTGAAAAGCATCCAATTAAAATTCTCTGGCAGAAAGAATTGTTACCTATAAACATTCAGACACATGCACATGCATGTGCATCCACACGTACCTTTTCTCAATTCCAAAAATTTTAACTGTTTTGGGTCTCTCTCCAGTAAAAACTCTTCATGGGGGTCCTGACCAATATTGTGTTTTGTCAGGTGCTCATAAAAGCATTTACTGTGCCATCTCTGTAGACCAAGCAGAACTAGTCTGAAAAATTGACTGCAGTGTAACATGGTGAAGTTGAGAGATATTTTCTGACAGCAAAATATTTTTTTACATAATATGTAGGTGAAAAATTGGTGGTTTTTTATCAGGTCTCAAATGTATGTAACCTGGTCTTCTTCCAGCTCACTAATGATGATCACTCATAAAGCTTTACAGAGCAATGAGAAGGTAACATAAAGAAAATAGAAATATATTTTGCATATATATTTTTGATTAAGTTTATTTCTGAAGCATTATATATGACTTTAAACGAATTGTTGAAGTTCTTAAATTTGGTATCATAAGGCATTGCTGAGATTTATGATTAGTGATTGTAGCCTCAAAAAGTCTTTAATCTAAGCATGCTTGTTATTTTTTTAATATGCATACCTACCTTGCTGAGATTTTAATTTGTAATTTGTTTTTCCACTTTCAGATTTTGTAAAACTATTCCATGGTTTGAGTCTGAGGTAGAGCTCTTATTTTGATCCATTGTTGCTTGTTCAGTGTAATTTTAAACACTATCTTTTTCCTTGTGTATAATACCTTTTTCATATAAAATAGTTATATGGATCTTCTGTCTGTAACCAGAAGATTCTACTGAAGTTGGGAGATTTTAATGAATATTTGAACTGTGATACACTGGCTGATGACTTGGAGTGTGGGCTGGACTGCGGTCGTCTTTATGGTGAGTTATAAAACCCAATTTTTTTTTTTTAACATACTGTCATTAAAGACTTTGCAAAATTTCTCTTAACATAGAGAAGTTGCATAAACCTGGTTATCCTGGGCAAAATTCAGCCCAGTCACACAAAACTCTACTTTCTTTTGGCTAAGTTCATGTGGTACACAAAATTATACCTTTATGTAAACATTATATAACTTGTATTTTCATTTTAAATATACTTTGATTAGCTGCTTGTTGGAAGATTAAGATTTGGTGAAGCTGAACAAAAGCAAGATGATTCTAACAGAAAAGTTAACTGTATTAATATTATTAATACCTAAACTTATTTATTAATAAGTTTTTATAATTGGAAGCGATCAGTGTGCTTCATGTAATCTGGTAGTAAATGTCTCTGCACTCACAGGGCTACTTAAGTTCAAAATCAATTTGGTAATTTTCCAGCTGGAAATTACAATAAATTAAGGTCATTTCTCCAAGCAATGACAAAAACACTAAGTAATAGAGGTCCTTCCTTTATGTTGAATCACATAAGTAGAATTAGAGCCTATTTAATTACATCTATTGTCGAATGTTTTGATCAGACATTTAAATACCTGCTTCAGGACTCACAATCACATTTCTCTTAGCTAAGCTGGAAATATTAAACCCCCAAGCAACCAGAACAGGAATATCTGTTCTGCAAAAAAGGACATAGGAGTAAAGCTACAAAGGGGGCGGGGGGGGGGGGGGGGGGGGGGGGGAGAAAAGGGGGCAAAAAAATCCAAGGCCCACATACTGTGGGTTTTTACATTTCATTTAAAAAAATATGTTGATTTCTATTTTTATACCTTGCCATTACAGTCTGTGTTTTGTTTTTTTCAAAAGATATAAAGGCCTAGGAAATATGGGTAAGTAAGCATTTTCCTTCCTCATTTGCACACATCTCCATATAATTTTGCTAGATTTACCATATCTCCAAAGGAGAGGCTGATCATTGCAAAGTACTTTGTGGGACAGCACAGCTAGATTGTCTTTATATTCTCTCAACTCCAAAAATTATATTCTGCAAATACTCTCATCTTCTAATTTGATCATATGGAAAAAATCCTTTTGGTACTCAGAATTTGCTTCTTGGTACTTTTCCTTGATGTCATCTTTAATCAAACATCAAAATTATTCAGTGTCACAAAACCAGATTTTTGGAAATAAATGTGCAGTCCTTAAGCATCTGCAGTCCTTGATTTTTTTTTTTTTTTTTTTTTTTTTTTTTTTTTTTTTTTTTTTTTTTATGTGTCATGGTAACCTGACTATAACTTTTGAGATTTGCTCATGTTTTCTGATATTAGTACTTCACTAAGAAAGGTAATGCAGTTTGAGGCCACTGTGTCCCTTCTACAAGAACAGACAAAAACCTTTTGGGGGAATTCTTTGCTTTCCGTTTCCTCAGTAACTTACTTTTGTGCTCTCCAATCCCTTGTTTTCCTTCCTTATTTAAGGCAATAAGAATAGAAAATGTTTTCTCTTGGGGCTTGGAAAGGTCATAAGGAAAGACAGCACTGCACTGACTGGATGAGATTGTATAGAATTTGTTCAGGCTATTAGGCCATGTGAACAGGAGACACAAAATCTGCAAAGATATGTGAAATTCATGTTTTTCGTATTTAAATTTTTCCGGCCTATTCGGGTAAACTGAGGTGCAATAAGTTGACTCAGGAAATGCAAAGAAGGACTACATTCAGATGGATTAGCTGGAAAAGCCTGTGCAAACTGTAGTTGATGTTGACAAGTGAACTATGGAGTCTGTGTTTTATTGAATTTTGTTCAGTTAAATAATGTATGAAAGTGACAGAAGGAAATGTATTAAACTTATACATATGGATGTTACAGTCATGCATGAACATTTTGGACATAAAAAGCTATTTAATCATCTTTCTCAGCTAATAATGTTTGATGTTTTTCTCAGAAGTACTTTAAATATAAGCAGATAGTATTAATAAAGTAATGGAATTGAATTTTAACAGGCATTTTTGTTAAGTTCATGAATATTCATCCAGGTAACTTCTGCCTCTGGACTAGACATCCATGATTTTCAATGCCTGCATAGCATGACTGTAGTCCTGAGTAGTTAATTAAAGCCTTATTATTCATAACAATAGATGAATAAACCAAGACCTCCTACATGGATACAAGTCTATATTGTTGTAAGAGACATTCAATTTCATGTAGACAAAATTGGAAGTTTCTGAACAGTAATTATGTTTTTGCAATGTGTTATAATTGGACAAATAAGGTTGAAAATGCTTTCCCTTTTATATTCTGTAGAACAGTCGTGAGTGAGATATGCTAAAAATACATGAAATCAATTTCTCTTGCTTATTCCACATGACATTTTATGTTCTGCTGCATATTTATAATTAGTCTTTGTGAGAATGCAAATGGTACAATGAGTGACAAAACATTAATTTTTTACAAACACATTATTATAGTAATGTTTAAAAACAAACAAAAAATATTTATACTCCCACTATATCATTATCAGTGAGTGAAATGTGAGAGTTTCAGAAATTGGAGGAAAAATTACAAAATCCATTACTTGTACGAAGATTATAAAGGACTCTACATTTACTTAATCCTTGCTTAAGGGTTTGCAAATTCACTCTGTATTTTATTTCAGTGGTGAGGTACTTCTTCATTGAAAGAAGAAAGCAGAAACCATTGGCTTCAGCAAATTGGCTTCAGCAGAAACCAGAATTTTCCCCCATGAAGTGCAGAGTATTGTAGATATTTCACATATTTTCTCAATAGGGTGCTTATAATAAGGTATTAGAGAACTTTCTCCAGATCTGTACTCAAATAAATTTCTCCCCATCAGTATTGAATATCATAATGACATTGTGTTCCAGGAACTACATTCTGCTTTAAGAAGGATTGAGTGAATATATTCAAGTAACGGGAATTTTAAAATGCTGTGACTGTGTTTTGGAATCCATTTCAAACACAGATGGGCTCACTTCTCTTTTCAGATTCAGCCCAACTGCCCTTATCTGGCTAAGTGGTCCCACCTATCTGGAAATTTCCACAGGAATTCATTCACGTGAATCCCTGTCTTGTCTCTCATACGGTTTTTATGTCAGTGGTGCTACTTAGTGTGAATCTCAGTACTCACCAGCTGGCACCTGACTAGAAATGTTAAGAAACACTAACATATATGTCAAAACAGGCTTTGTTTTAATATGCATGTAAATTAGTAATACTTTTTAACTGAAGATTGTGTTGTCTTGAGGCATATTGCTTTACAGTTGAAAAGGTTATATTTTGTGTTTCTGCATACATAGCAAGCAACAGTCTCCTCTAACAGGCCAATTTGAAAGCTTAGCTAAATACAATTAGATTGTAGCTTTCTTGATAATGAACCATGCTTTGCTGTGTGACTAATCCTTTCTTTATCCAGAGATAGAGAATAATGTATGCATGAACTTAAGGAAATGCTTTCTAGTGTGGTCAGTAGTCATGGTTTATCTCACTTAAATTAAAGCGAGGTTTGGAAGGGCTTCTGTACTGATTGTATGAAAGGCCAAAATACAAACAGATTATTAAAAGGAGCATTTGCTTATTAAATAGTAGTAGTCTGAAACCCAGCATCACCTGTCTGAATGGTTGGTTTAGTTTCAAAGCTGCAGATCGGGGAGACGATTTTAAAATTCTGGCAATAAAATTAAGGAAAGGTTAGAATATTTGTTGCACTTTCTCCCTCCTTTCAGTATTTCTTTATTAAAGTGCTCCTGACAGAAGCAGCTTTTTCATTAGCTTTCTATGAATACGCCTCCTTTAGGATAGACATTTTCAGTCGTGAAAGGCAGAGGAAAAATTAAAAAAGAAGATCTCAGAAAGATCTTAATACCCTTGCTAACTCTGCATACCATAAAGCATAAAACTGATACTTCACTTTAACCATCTGTTAGTGTTTCTATTGCAACACCATCTCTCTAGAGTGTCTGCTCAGTGGTTCCTCTGGGCTAGACATTGTACCCCATCGTACAATACAATCCTTCCTCCAACAGCTTATGATCTTATGATCTAAGGGCCTACTCTTGCAATGGATCCCAGTGACCAAATGGAGCACAGAAAAGCCCAAAGAAAAGCCCATAATATCCAAACTCATGGACCTTTGATTGCAGAATTGTAAAAGCAATAAGCAGAGCTAGCAGCAATAGGGAAGAAAAATTTCAAGCTCCTTTTGTTAGTTCATAACAAGGACCCCATTCAGCAGTGCCTAGCGTGCCAACTAGCAGACTAGGTCAGAGTACTTTATGCAATTTCATTATAAGCCCTGCTATTGAGAAATTTATAAGACAGCTATAAAACTTCGCTCAAGGCTGATCAGTGCCAAAGAACATTCCTTTTCCACTCAAAAATAACATGTGTCTGCCGGTGATAAATGATGGGGTTGCAGAAGTGGAGACAGAGAGAAATTTGCAAAGGCATAAATTGGGGTTGGACACCCAGTCTCTCTTTCTTGGAGTAGCAGCCAATAAATTCAAAACAAGGAGAAGCAAAAAATTTTTACACAATTCATGTGTAACAAAGCATACATTTTGATTAATAGGAGGAAGTAACAATGGAAATTTTTCTGCATATTTTCCCCCCTCCCCAACAGGAAGTTGTGATTCCAACTCTGTCTTTTAAAACTGGAATTAGATTTTGAATCATGCTCTTTGGTGATTGAAACTTTAAAAGGATAAGTTTGCTAGAGTTTCAAAATTATGTTCTGTAACTTCTTCATATAATTTTATACCTGCCCATATTGTCATTTTAACAACTTCCTGCTGTAATAAATTGTAATGACTATCTGTCCATGATCACCTGTCAGCTATAAAATATTGCAATATACATTTTGAAATTGGACAAATTAATCTTTACGTGATAGACTTTTTCACTGTCTTATTTCTTATATACCTCTAATATTTCTTCTTCTATATTTGACTGCCCTTTAATTAATAAAATTAAATAAGAGGAGTTAGACAAAGGAAATTAAATTTCAAGTTGCCAAAGGACAAAAGTTTGAGCCATATACACAAAAAGCATGACTAATCAGAGCTCAACTTGCACCTCTGTTATTCAAGGATTTACAGATAATACAGGTTATAAAATATGTCGATTTCTTTCTGTTTTAGAATGAATAGTGAGTATGCACAGTTATTTTCAAGTATGTATTGTCTAGATATGTTTTCTCCTGTCCATCAACAACACTCTGATTTCTAAAAAGGTGCAGTTGGTGCTCACTGACTTGGATATAAGAGTCTCCCTATAAGCACTCTGCCTCCTCTCCAAAACCAAATTAGTCATGCGCTTATGCAGCACATTCTTCACCCAGACAGATTAAAAAAAAAAAAAGGTAGCTCCAGATGTGAACAAAAGGGAAAGGTGATGTTTAGGAAAAGGTGTTTCTGACTACTAGTCTAAAATGAACAACTGACCAATAGCTCTGTTAACAACTCTACTGGTTTTAACTTCCTTTCTTTTCTCTGGTGTTTGAACTCTCTATGATGGAAGACTAAGAGAATGCTGCTTGTGGAAGGTAATTTATTGGAATGCATGCAGAATGAATATCACTATTAAAGTGATCTAAGTTGTTGGAATACAGCTGGAGGATGGGATGCTTTGACAAATTCCCTGCAGCCTTCTGAGTCCTTAGGTTTAGTTGAAACAGACAGACTTGGAGGGTACAGAATGACTACCTTCTCCCTCTAAAATTCTCTGACATTGAAAGAGAAAATTCCATAGGGTAGCCTCTGGAGAAGACATAAAGTATGTCTAGATAAGCAAAATTTCTTAGAACATCTTCTAGTTGCAGTTAAACTACTATCCAGGTAAAACTGGGAATTAAAAACAACCTTGTATCCACTATCGCAAATGACAGAGTTTATACAGAATTCCTAATTAACTTTAGAAAGGAACAAAGGACCTGTTAGAAATGTGAGGTTATCTTATCTCCTTTGAAATTGTGTTATCTTACTGTTCTCAGATACATATTGCTATACATAAGGAATAAAGGAGGAATAACATTTTTGGATTTTCCTATACTTGTCATTCATCATTTCATACATACATTTATGTGTATAAAAAAGTATTATGTGTGCTGTGTGTAGAGATGTTTTGTTGTGATGTGAACAATCTGATTTTCATAGTAGTATATGATGGCAGGATTTTTTTTTCTCCCTTATATGATATGACACTGAAATATTAGGAGTATGATTTTGCAGAAGAATAGCAGTTTTAAATATATTACATGTTTAAAATCCCAACTGAACATAATATAACTTTACTAGCTCAATTCTCCTGAGGCATCAACACCATTTATCACTACTGCTTCCATCTGGCATGTCTGAACTATCATGATCAGCGTTTTATGGGGAAATGAAAGCATTCAATATGGTCTCTCTTCTCTAATGCGCTTAGGTCAGATACCATACTGCTGCAAGGAGCAAAGATGCATTTTTATCACACACTTGAAAGACATCCATTTGACATATTATATGTTTTCCTAGGCTAAGACCAGCCAAGATTTTCTTTATTTGCACTGACCTGGCATGGGGTCATTTGTTATAACAATGTAAAATTAATTTCAAGATTTTTTTATTACCGCAGTGTTAAAGGTTTAGCACATGGAGGCAAATCTTTGGGGGCTGAAACCCAAACTCCAGTACATTTTTTTGCAAATCTTAAAAAAGGCAATGAAATCTCTTGCCCAAGAAAATGCTGCATGTGGTTTTCTTAACAGAGGTCTTTCTGGAGAGGTGGAAGTTGCTCTTATTTTCTCATGGAGGATTCATAGAATGTAGGCTGGTAACTTAATTAAGTTCTTCTTGTAGTTTGGGCTTAAAGGTTGAATTCAATTGAGTAAAAATATATGGCTGTTCCTTTTTACATCACAAATTCATGAGTCTCTCTCGATTTCTAAGCCTCAGTGAACCATCATGTGAGAAGCAGCATTAGTACAAATATGTTTTATCATCAGCTCCTTTACAGCCATTTGTGATCATTTTAAGATAGAGAAAGAATTATGGAATAAAATATTAGTCTATAACTCTTCATAGATCACATCACAATCCTTAAATCCTTTAGTACTTTCCCTAATAACATATACCTACTTATATAATCTCAAATTCCAGTTTTCAGTGCAACATTAAAATAAAGACATTCTTTTTATTAACATTATATAGGCCATGAAAAAATACAGGTAAAATTAGCATAATAGGGTGTGGTGTGGCTTGCTGGGAGGTTTTGGACAAATTTTGTTCTCAGAATTGCCTTTTATTGCCTCATGCTTTTTGATGTTTGGAAATTTTTACATTAAGGCAGAGAATCTTCCAAAAAATTTCATTTATATGGTCATTTTATTTATATTTATATGGACCCTCATCTCTCAATTTTCTCTTTCAATCTTTTTTAGTATCACAACTGAACCAAGCCCTGTCATCACCTGCTGTAAAATGGCTAATCAGGTATGACTTGCACAGGATTGTGGCTGTATTTCTTTTACACAGGTAAGCACTGAATATGTCAACTAAAAGCAGCTCTTCTTTACATAAATCTAGGTCCATGTTATCTTAGTGCACAGCTAGTACCAAGTTAGGGCCTGAATTCAAACATCAACTCCATAATAGCACTTTAATCTACCAGAAAATCCAGATGTATATACTTGGAAGACAGGTGATTTTTCTAAATTCCTTGTCTCTACTGTGGAACCTGATTTAAGCATTCTGTTTGAGGGGGTTGAGCAGAATGTTAACCTCTCAGCCCAGGTTAACGCTTGTGAGCAACAGGAAAACCGTTCCATACCTTCAAGTTCTCTGGTGCAAGCGACCTCTTAGCTGCTTTCCACTCCTCTGGGTGGTGGCATGTGAGTGACTCCACTCCTGCCTTATGATGTTCTTCTTGGCAGAAAGGAATCCCAAAGCGTGACTCCACTGTCAGTAGGAGCATCCAGGGGACCAGGAGCCTGAAATAAACCACTACACATCCCACCTGTCTAGTGTGGATAGTTTTGAGAGTGTCCCAGTCTGACATTTCTCTATGTATTTCACTTCCCTGTAGTTCAGCTGTTGTATCACTAAGGTCAAAATTCTTCACGTGTCTTCTTGGAAAAGCCACATAGATCAGAAATCCAGTTAGGAAAACTTCATTTTGAAAGCTAAAGTTTAGAAATGGCTTTGAAAAATTCTCATGTGTTAATCAAGTGCTTAGTGTTGTGTTCAATAGCACACAGATGCCATGCCAGCCTTGAGGAGAAAATGACAATCACAAAGAACTAAAATCTGTTAAGAGCTCTAAATTCAGTTGTGTTCATTCAGCTAGTTCTCTAATACAGAAATTTAGTTTATTTTTAGATAATAGGTTATTTCAGAAGAGAGGCAACACTGAAAGACCCTTACTGTTATTATCACTTCTGTTAATAGAGTGAAAATTTCTTCTTATATATTAGCATTATAATACCAAGTACAAATATATTTACACTATCAAAATTATTCTGAACAATTTTTTAAAACCTCCATATCTGTTAATACTGAAAGAGCTGAATAACTTACTGCCTAGCCATTAATACTTCCAAATAACTTTTCACATTCTCTGGAAACATAGATTTCATATCTGTTTAAGGCATTAAAAATAGCACAGCTTTGGAGAATTAAACCTAACTGACTAGGATAGCCAAAACTCCTGAAGGAATGATTCTCCACAGGTTTGCAAACTGCTATTGAAAACTTCCAGAAAATAACTAATCACCAGGGGTTTTCTCTAGCTTCACATAGGCTTTTATATTCTTCCCAAGAGAGAAACATGTTTTATACACTCTCTGAAGGGAAGAACAAATGGCTTGACTTATCTATATTTGTTTTTATAAAATCTCAGGCTTGGAGTCCTTTGAGCAGTCAAAATAAAAATGAGAATTCTAAAAATCAGAAATCAGAGCTCCTGAATTCCTAGCATTCCGTACAAAAACAGGTATCTGTGCAACAACCAGTGACATAACCTCAGAGGTCCTGAAAGGCTTTACTCATTCAATCAAAAGCAGGTAATTATTATAATTTAAAAAGAAACCCTGGAATTCAGTGCAAATTTTTTCTATTTGACAAGAAAATATTAGTATATGAATACTGTATATGAAACAGTAATAAATCAATGGAATAATTATCATTTATATACTGATTTTTTGGGTTTTTCCCAATGGTTTTATGTGACTTGTATACAGTAATCATTTTGCTCTGAATGAGTGTTTTGAGCCACCGTCTCCCTGAAGGCTTTCAAAGTTATATTTGAGATGTCTTTATCAGCCTCCAAGCATACTTACTGAATTTTCATTTTCTTTTGTTTCTTTGGGGCTTTTTAGATACAAATAAGTAATACAATGAGAAAAATAATAGAAATTACCACAGAAGAGCATGCATACTGAGGTGAAAAGTGCTTGTACGTTAAAATCTTTTCTTTAATCTGAATTCATGTACCATTTGCCTAATATATAAGATATTAGACACTGACCTATGTCCATTTCTGTAAACCCCCTGTCCTCAGGCAGAGGTGAAATGTCAGCTGATGATTGGTGCACTACTACAGCTTCTGACTGGATGGAAATGGAATGTGTCTATAAATCTACCTGTTAAGAAGACAACAGAGATTATACCAGCAGTTAACTCGGGGTTTTCTATCCTTAGTTTGGCCATTACGTGTCACATTAAAGACATTTATTAATCCAAATTTTAAATACCTATAAAATTATACACTTTTCCACAGGAGCATACACACGAGCTTATTTTTCACTATTTTGCAGTACCTAACCAATGCCCTTATATTGCGGAAATTGTCCACAAACAAGATGAGACAAGGTAAGCAAACTTCTCAAAATTTAGAACATGGCATTCACTTTCCATGTGTGCACTGTCCTTTGTATAAGCCCAAATGAAATCCATTATGTCATCACTGTTCAATGAGGCTAGAGAAAGCAGAAACATTAGCATCACTGAACTGTCAAAAAGCAGACCTTCTTGCAAGTGTTGAGGTTGAAGCACAGAAGAGAAAATCTTCTGGATCACCAGTTTTGCCTAGTAGAGACACGCCTGAGATGTGGTCCAAAAGTGTTTCTGACACCACAGCTTAAAGGACAGGTTTCACAGCACGGTCATGGCTCAGCATTCCCTAGGTTTTCATCATGTTTTAGAGCAGTATATGGTGGAGAGATGGTACAGGAGAGGAGAGGAACCACCTCTGAATTCAGTGAAAGCAGGATTGTGCCCATCATTTCACTTCAAAAGCAGTTTTTGTTAAATACAGACAATATCAGTTAAGAGGAGCTACAGTTTATAATTCTCTGTTTTAAAACATCCTGCAGCAAATAACACACAGTGCTATCAAAGTGTCAGTAACAAAATGTCACTGACTACCTACACTTCAAGATCTTTCTTTTGGGCTTGTGATTTTTGTTTTCAGTAAAGCTAATAGCTTATAATTAAAGTGTATTTAGAAAACCAAGTCAAAACACAGGATTGTTTGTAGAAGCAAGGTTCCTCTTAATTAAAGCACTAGGACAGTTTGCACAGCAAGGTGCCATAACTCTCTCCATTGCCATGAACATACTTTGATATTCATTTATTGGAAGAACCTTTGGCTAATAAAGGGTAATTACTTAGAGAGTTTAAACCTAGGTTGTTCTTCAGAGGTTTTCCCTGCTATTATTTTCTTGCTCGCATTCTTTTCTACCTTATGTAAAATACAAATAAAACATATATACAGTGAGGTTATATGGTTCTGTCTTTTCTGATTAAACACCTGTCACACAAATGACCTTACTTCAAGAAATGTGAAATACTATTCTTGCAAAGGGAAGTCAATATCTGCAAAAATGTTGCAAAAGCATTTTCCAAAAGAATCTGAGTCTCTGTATAAATAATAATAATAGCAGCAAACCACTGTGAAATTTAGAATGCATGAGGCACAGCATTGCCAGCTGGTCCAGGGGGGTGATTGTTCTGCTGTGCTCTGTGCTGGCACAATCTAAGAAAGACATAAAATTATTAGAGAGAGTTCAGAGGGGACAATGAGGATGGTGAAGGGTCTAGAGGTGAAGTTGTATAAGCAGAAACTGAGTTCACTTGCTCTGTTCAGCCTGCAGAAGAGGAGACTTAGGGAAGACCTCATTGCAGTCTGAACCTCCTGGTGAGGGGAAGAGGGGGAACAAGCACTGAGCTCTTCTCTGTGGTAACCAGTGACAAGACTCAAGGAAACAGTGTGATGCTGTGTCAGGGGAGGTTTAGTTTGGATATCAATAAAAGGTTCTTCACCCAGAGGGTGTTTGGGCACTGGAACAGGCTCCCCAGGGAAGTGGTCACAGCACCAAGCCCAACAGAGCTTAAGTGTTTGGGAAATGCTCTCAGGAACGTGGTGTGATTCTCAGGGTGCTCCTGTGCAGGACCAGGAGTTGGACTCAATGACCCTTGCGAGTCCCTTCCAACTCAGCATATTCTGTGAATCTATGATTCATGATGACAATACCGCTTTACTGAGAAGTAAGAAAATGGTTCAATACTATTTATGTTGTCTCTATACGAAAATGAAACTCTGACTTTGAAAATCAATTCTTAAAAGCACTGAACAACACAGACCAGTTCTCTGCAGTTTCATTCACCTGCTTTCTGTTCTTGCAAACGTCTCCATTTCAGATAACATTTCCCATATTGCTGCAGTTAATGTGTCTTCTGAGGTTGGATATGTGTTCAACTATTCCCATCTACTTCATAAAGCCTATGATTAAGGCTATATCTCATTTTTAAAACTCATCTGTTCTTTGAAAGAATTTTGAGCTTCTACTAATCAGTAAATGTAGTAAAAAAATTGGTACATTACCTTTACACAGAGAAAAGAATGTCAGATAAGACAACTTGGACCAATTTAATTTCACCTTTTATAAAATCTTTTATAAAATCTTTTATAAAATCTTTTATAAAATGCTATTACTTGATTGCTTCCACTTATTTCTGCTCTCATGTGACTTCTTTTCTGTCCTCAGTCTTTTTTTCTGTTGCTTCTCACCTCCTTTCAGCTTTCTACTGTTGCGTTTTTGCTGGGTTTCTGTTGAAATACTTGGTGTTCATAATCCTTTGGATTAACAAGTGCTACACTGTATCTTGCTGTATGAACACTTACCATGGAGATAGATTAGTGCATGTTTGCAACATTAGTAGATCATGATGCAATTACAATGCTGGGACTTTTGGGCATAATTTATGTAAGACAATTCTTTATCTAATGTACTTAACAAACTGTTATTTAATTGACAGGTCTTGGAGGCTTTACTTCCAAATCTGTATGTTATCCACATCTTTAATAATGAAGAAAAACAAACAAGATCATGTAGTTAGATAGTTAAACCTAAAAACTTTAAAATAAAAGAGTAGGTAGTACCTTACTCTTTCTTTAACTGAGTAGTAGTATAGTAATGAGCTGTGAAAATCCATGGATTTAATTATTCCTGGAGCTGCTGAACTTCCTTGAAGATGAGCCATAGATTTTGTACTGGAAAAGGTATGATCATGAAAACTAGAAATAAACTAGACATAAACCTAGAAAAGTTGACATAAATTTTAGACAGCAAGGTGAAAGTAATACTCTTAAAAGTCAACATGGAAAGATAATTATTTATGCTGTTCAGTTCATCATTTAATATGTTTGTGTAGGGAAGTTGGGGTGCAAATAGATTTACATCTTTTAAATTGTGACCACAGATTTACACCTTATCTATCCAGTAGCAGAAATAATGTTCTTTTTGTTTTATACAGGTCTAGATCTATGACCTTGCTTAGAGTTGTGGAATACAAAACTATCTAATAGCTTTAGCTTCAAAGATTTAAAATATGAAAAAGAACTCTGTATAAATCCATGCTAAGTTTTACAGAGGCACTGGAACTACTTTGCTGAAATGAAGAAGATAAACCATGAGTCCTGAGTATTAGACAGGGACAGCAGTATATAAATACTAAGAAAGTACCATGAGTGAAAGAAGATAATAGGGAAAAAAATTCATTAGCGATAAAATTAAAGAAATAGGGAAGAAAAAAACCCATAAACTACAGCATATCTTCAGTATGCACAAGAGTATTCTACTTAAAAGAAACCAACTGGGTTTTGATACACTCTATGTACTTAATATTTTTAAGTCTCATAAAAGAAACCAAGTATAAAGATACTCTGCAAAAGTTTGAGAAATATGGCAATACGCATATAAATGCAATCTTTTTTATATTCCAAAAATTTTAATCATTTTAATCATGTGCTGAGACCTTGAAAATTCTTTCCTAGTTCTGGTTTCATAAGTAAAGTTCAGAACATTAGAACATTGACAGACATGAGATTATGTGGTTTGCAGACAAGCATGGTTGTTCCACCATCACAACCTAACAATTAAAAAAGACTCTAAGTAATAAAAGAATGGTTGGACAAAGTTGGATCATCAGAGTGAGCTGAATTTGACATTGCTAATTTATAGGGCAACAGTGACCAAATGTGTGTTTCAATGCTAACAGAATTTTTCATGGCAAACTGGGAATTTCAATGCCTCTAATAGATGCTGGTATTAGTGAAACTGAGAAAATATAGACACATTAAGACTAAAGCTGGAGAAGAAAAAATTCCCTGAATTCACTTTTGCTTAGTGACAAGCCTATCAGTGATGAAATTTCTTTTTCATAGGGGTATGATACAAAGTAGTCACTTTGAAGTTGATAAGTAATTCCTATAACAGGGAAAAAACCCAACATATTGAATCGCAAGCCATTTAGTTAGAAGACTGGGAAGAAGAGAGTGGACAAATTACCAAAAATGTAAACTATTGTTTTAGAGTGGGGGATTTTAATATGCAGTTTTTATTTCCCCTCTCAATTTCAGAAAAAGTCAGTGCTTCTGAGTATGTCTCGTAAGACAGCCAAGCCCATCACCCTCACTGCCTGAAAGTGATTTTGCATCTCTTCACAGCAGTAAGTATGAGTGGCAGACAGCATTGTGCATTTCAGAGGTCAAATGACATTAATAAATCCATTCATGTGGGTAGATTATAAATATTT
Source organism: Phylloscopus collybita (assembly GCA_027886175.1). Lineage (NCBI taxonomy): Eukaryota > Metazoa > Chordata > Aves > Passeriformes > Phylloscopidae > Phylloscopus > Phylloscopus collybita. The sequence goes on along the minus strand of JAJNNQ010000009.1, from coordinate 35,533,881 downwards.
TTAATAACACAACAGAGTTCTGTAAATTGTTGTCTTCTTTGCCTGGAAAAGTGTGACAGAAATTAAAACTCACATGCTCAACAAATGCCCTAAATGCCTTAATTCCATTTAAATTTCATATTTTTTGCTGGTTGGATTTTTTCTGGTACCTTGGTTTGTAAAGGGAATGTGAGCTTGGAGCCGTAGAAACTCATGAGAAGTTTGGAGTGTATGGGTCAAACTGATCATCAGTTAACAGGTACATTTCTTACACGTATGTTGAGTCGAAACTGATTTTCTATTCAGAGACAAATATCATAACATATGTGATACAAGACCTTACTAAACCGTCATAAAAGCAAAAGCCCCATTAGACAGAGGTCTTTGATAGCAGCAAAGTGCTCATCTCTCTGGGAGTGAGTAATTGAATTTCATTAAGAATATTCCTTCCTACATTCCTGCCCGCTGTAAGATGTAGAGAATGAGGATTTAAAGTCAAACTGTTTTCTGTGTAGACCCCAGTGAGGTCTTTTGCTCTGCAGTTAAGGAAAAGCCAGACTCACCCAGGCTTGTAGAAACTGAAACAAACTCCTGACTAAGTTAGTGTGACTTTTTCTCCTTGCAGTCTCAAGAAGACAGATGAATGAGCTAATTCATGCAGTCTACTAGAGATTTAGATTTTCACAGAGTGCACTGCACACAGCTGTAGTGTCTCATCAAAGCCAGCCCCTGCTCTCTGTGCTGCATAAACCAATCTCTGCTATAACTTCACTCAATTCCCTAGTCATCTTTCTCCTCCTTTCTACCTGATAAAGAGAATTGTGATGTGTTAATTACCTAATTAACACACCTTCTTTGTAATTAACCTGGCCTTCTCTTATCCTGACTATCCACACCATGAAGAATGATGTCAGGTGGATCAATTTACAGCAATCTTAGCTGTTTACAAGCATATAGGCAGCTTAAAACAAATGGTATGTTAAAGGGTGTCAATAGGGAAAAAAGATGTTTTGTTAGCACCAACTGAAGTAGCAAAAAAATGGTACTTTCAGTGGGATAAATCTATGTTGTACTCCCAAGTGTACATGAAAAGCTGAGGAGCATTTGCTGGAAGAAAAGATTGGGAAGCATTCCCACTGGACAGAAATAGGGAAAAAGAAAAGATTAGTCTGAAGCACTTGCCTGATGGAAGGGTGCAGGTTCAGGGAAGACATTTCCTGACAGCAAGATTTGGATGAGATATCAGTAATTTTCTCCTGCTTGGAGCATGTTGCTATGTGTAGGTGAGTCTCATGGGGAAAAGGGTGATTAAGAGCAAGCAGCTTTCAAGATTAGTCTATTTTGTTTATTCTACTTGATTTAGGTAGATATTATTATGGAGGGATTTTATTTTTAATTTGTATGGTTGTGAATGTAACAAACTTTTAAACAACTATGGCTAAATCAAAAAAGAGAGTTCTGTATTGTTACAAAATACTCCTAGTGCCTTGCTTTTAAGTCGTTGTTCTCCTGACTGGAAACTAAAACCTGTGAGGAACTTTTCAGTATAGAGACACACATTATATTCATTCCCTCTCTAGAGCATACTTATCAGACCTACCTAGCAGAGTAGGCTCAAAGTTTTAATTTTCTCTACTTTGGAACTCTGATATGGAGCACTTTGTTGACAGTTCTCCTTTAAAAAGAAACATTAAAGATAGGGAGAGGGGGAGGGATGAACCAAACAACCCAGTAATTGCAATTCTGTGATATCAATTGCAGCTGATCGCTGTAAGAAGTCTAGTGTGTAGTATTTTACATTTCTTACCCAGTTAATGTTTCATGAAAATGTATAAATAGTCTTGGCACCTAGAGCTTCCCTTCACAGGTAAGTTCTTTTTTTATTTTTCTACCAGAGTTGTACCTACTCTTTTTTTTCTATTTTTAGATGCTCTAACAGTTGAGTTGCTACATGAAGGTTCTTGATAATATTTTTTCCATGCAATATTTAGAAGAATTAAGAGACTTCTAGAATGATTTTATGGGTAGCTTTATTCTGAAGGCATTCTATAAACATTTTCAAGTGGTAAGAATCAAAGGGGCAGGGGAAAAAAAGAAACAGTTGTTTATATGGTATTAGGTTTAGGAGGGAGGTTGTATGGACTGTCTGCTCAGCAATGTCAGGACTGAGGTTTCTGTGGAAGTACACCGAACAAAAACTTTCAGCTCCTGAGAACCTATTGGGATAAAGAAGTGCAGGCAGCAATGACGATTTGAAGTGTTCTAAGTGTGCTGAGATAGATAAACAGGGACTTCTAGAAATATAAATTCTGACTTAAGTCCCCATCTTCTGTCTAAGCTGTGCTTCAGATGCTGAAGTTTTCTTTTAAATCAGGCTACTAAAGCTTAGGTAGGAGTGGTATAAATCCAAAAGAGTAATAATTCTGTATTGCTTGGGTGCAGTGAAGAATAGATTGAGAGCTGGGTTTAAAAAGACTTTCAGAAATCTTTTTTAGCTTATTTCTAGAATTTGGCCAGTGTTCAAATGCAATGTAGTAATTAACTCCTCCTCAAATTAGGTGATTCTTCAAATCCTTTCCAAAGATAAAATTCCTTCTATTGGAAATAAAATTTCAGGAGCACTCTCTTGAGTGCAGTGCACAGTGGTGATGCATGGCATGAAGGATGCAGTCCATATGCTGCCGTGTGACTCACAGGGAAACAGGTCCTCAGTGCAAGGGAATGCTGTCAGCTTACCCTGCTTTTTTTAATTTGAGTTTAGCTGCTCTTCTGGAAACATGATCAACATAAAATTAGTGCCCAAGTCACCTTTAACAGATTTCTGTCCTTAGCTGAAAGAAAGCAAAACCCTAAGACATTTTTCACTTTGTTTAGTAGCAGTAATCTGTCTTGGCCAGAGTATAACACTGAGCTGTAGATGTTAGGTGTGATCTTATCTGTGTGTCTATAGAGGCAGCTAGAATGAAAACACAGTCTCTCAGAAATCAGTTTGTGTTACTCCAAACTTTACCAGTTCCAGAACAAATACAATGTGCCTTTTGGAGACATGTCATCAGGAACAGATGTTAATGAGCCCAGACAATCAATGTGCTGCAGGACCAGACAACCAATCTCTTCTAACTGTAGGGGATGGGCTTGTTCAAGCATGCACAGATAATGTTCTCTGTGTGGCCTTTGAAAGTGCATCTGTGTGATTCTGAAAGTGCTTACCAGCTCTGGGCACCATGGCAGTGAGAGCTGTTGTCTTAGGAGATGCCGGGGGTGTGCACCAGCTTTTGATATCAATTCTTTTCTTCGTTAGGAAGGATCTGTACCTCTGAATCCTAGCTTAAGGGCTGGCTGCCTCCAGACAGGAAGAAATTGGCTTCCCAGTGCTCATCTAGGGATGTTCCCTGCCTTACAGCTCTTCTTGTGTGTTCTTCAATCCACTTTAAAGTAGCATTAGGAATTTTCATTCCTACTGGCACAAACAAATGTTCATTGAAGACAGTAGGGCCCTTCACCTGTACTGCCTAATGCTTTACAGTCAGCATCCAACCTCACAGCTTGAGAACAAGGTTCTCTGCAAGTCTTACAGTTATTTTTTTAGCAAAAACATTACTGTTCCAAAACAAAGGGAAGATATGACAAGAGTGGATAGTTGTGTATGTCTAAGTTAAAAAATCCTGACCAATAAAGAGTGAAATAAACTGCATGTTATACCCTGGACAACCGCCAACTAAATCACCCCTGATTATTCCTGACATCAGCCTCTGGGATTCCCTCTTTTCTCCTGAACTCTCTGCTCTATGAAGAATTTACAAAATAAAAAAAATTGCCAACTGCTATTCAAATGATAAGTGGTGCATGCTAATTTCATTTTATATGGTGATTAATTAAAAACAACCATGCAAATGTCTAATTTAAGAGTCACTCAATTCACGAAGTCTTCAGACACTGCCTAACTGCCCTAGGCATTTGGTGGTTAGGAAATTTATTCAAGCTTTCAAAATATTCTCAAAATGTCTGAGATAATGAAGGTCCTTGAAAAAGTTCCAGCTAGCTTGGAATATATAAACAGAGGTTTCAGAACAGTAAAATAGCACTGCATATATTTGCACTTTTTGAGACAAAGTACTCTGTGTATACACAAAAATAGACCAGGAAAGGAATAATAGAGATCCTAAATAATCTGAATATTTAGCTGCACAGCACATAGCAGACTAGTTCATAGATTATTTCAAGAGCTAAAGAAGGAAAATTAAATATAATCTTACTTATATGTTACTTCTTTACATAGAAAGCCTTTGATGGTCATGTAGATGGGGTCTTTGCCTTATTTGCACATATATATAGTTTTATCAGGATAGCATAACTGTGATTTGGTTCAAATTTACTAAACATTAATCAGTGGTGTATGCAATTTGCAGAACAGATTAAAATGTCCTATCATGTGGGAGAATATACAATATGAAGAACATTTTCAGAAAGTAATGAATAACAGAATAAAAAAAGAGGTATCATTTACCATTTTTGTTAATAGAAACCCGATGTTAATACCTCAATTGCTGTTTTATGATGTGGTTACATGTGACTATTTTTTTGTAGCATTTTTATTGAATTTGGTCAATAAATAACAAAAACAAGCAAAAAAAAAGTGTCCAAGAAAACCCCTGCATTTTATTTCATGTTTCTGCTTATGTAGAAAGTGGTACTCCAGTGAGTATTGCTATAATTCTTCCTAGACAAAATGCTTGATGTTTTTGTATCATGGTAGAGAATTTATGGTGTTCTACAGCATCATACTCCCAGAACTTACCTTTTTTGATTTTGAGTCTCTCCAAAAGGTACTGAAATATTTTCCTCAGGGGTGAATGAGCCTTGGTTTCTGACAAATGGTCTCAAAAGCACTGCACTGGAGCAGCTTCACTCCAGTGAAGGACTAATCAGTACAGCCATCTTGAAGAAGAGAATTATGTAAGGGCTTTAGCCATGCACTTCTGGGCTGGTTGAAAACTGTTTAATCTCTGACACATTTTTGTTAAATCCTGTGTATACAGCAAATTCATCTTCAGGAATATTCTGGTATTAAACCACAGAAAAATTAGATCTGTAACTGCTGACTATTCTGATCTATAACTGAATGTACTTATTTTTCCATGCATAAGAGATGTACCTACTGCTCTCCAAATATTCCACTTTTCAAAAATTAATTCAGCAATAACAGGCACTTATTTTCCAAGATTGTTCTGTTTACAGAAAGCTATAAATGGTCTTTAAAGCCTCTGTCTCTGCAGACACCCCTAACTGCATACACTTTACAAGCAGAAAAGTAAAATTAATTATTTGTAGTATTAATTATGAAGCATTTTTACAGGTTTTATAAATAGCAGCATTTCCTGCCACATACAGTGAAACACGCAATAGCTGAGACTATATAATGAAACTTTCTGCTAGTCTCTAAAAGGAGTTTTACGCACAGAATAAATATTTTACTTCTGAATGTTTAAATAGAGTTTACTGTTTAAACACTTCACATAGCAGCTGGACAGAATCATGCATAATAGAAATGGGAAAGACATAATGTGTTAGATTTAATTTTTTTTACTCTTTGTTCATACAAATTTGCTGCCCTTTTTAAAAAGGTAAGGTGGGGTTTTGTTTTTTTTTCTTGTGTCAAATAACTAGTATTTCAAGTGATGGAATTCAGGTTACTTTCTACTAGCAATACCCATTGTAGGTGCATCAACACTTGATGCAGGAGTCTACCAAACTCCCTCTTTGTGCATCCAGAAATTATGTTTGGTGTCTGTCTTTCTGGTAGAGGCCCCAAAATTAAGGGAGGTTTTCCAGTTTCCCAGTGACCTGCCAGTGGAGGTGTCTGGTATAGTTTGAGACTTTACTAGGTGATAGTTCAAACAATGCATTAATTACAGAGAAGTGTTTAATAAGCTCTGTCATCTCACAGTATTCTCTAGTCCCAAATGAAGTTACTTCATGGAGCTTAAGGTTCTGGGTTTCCATAAGGAGTACATTTAATCTGAAATTTCTTTAACTTTGGATGAGATGCCAGAATATATATTTATAGCTTTCTCCAGATTTGCAAATACAACTCAGACCCACTTTTTGGACTCTTGATCAAAAACTCTCGTTTCTGGATTGGCTGCTTTTTCCAATATAAATTACTTATACAAAAATAACCTAGATCTCACCCATAGCCAAATAATAAGAAGTGATTCCTTGTTTCTCCACAGCGTTTAAATTAGAAACTAAATTGAAACAAGGATTTTTAAAAGATCTATAAAATAATAAAATAATAAAAGGAAATATAATACGTATCTTCAGCAAAATAATCTTTTGCTCTCACATGTTTTGATCAAATTTCCTACTCTGAATGTGCCCCAGATAGGTCACATCATAATATTAGTCAGAGTAAGTTATGATCTTAGGTCAAAATATGTGACCGTCTATTGAAAATCTGCAGTGCGTAAACCAGAATATTTCTATCATTTCTCTTTTCTCATGCATTTTTGGACAGTCACAGGAAGTTTTTTTGCTTCAGTGTCATAAGTATGATTTATTTCCACTTGATATCTGGAAGATTGACTCTCAGCATGGAAATTATTTCCTGGGAAGCTCAAAAAGCCAATTGAACCGTTGCAGAGAACCAACGAAGTAAGGAATAGAGCTGCACTTTTTTGGCAGAGCACTATATATTCAACATTAATAAAGTCTGTTTCAAATTGGTCAGCAACACAAAAGATCAGGTTAGGACTGCAAAGCAGTCAGTGAATCAAAAGCATCAATGTCTTGTCTTGCAGCTGCTCTCTCTTTGTTGAAACAGTGACAAAAGACAACCCTCAGACTTCTCTGAACCTCACACCTCTGTGGCCCAGAAGTTCACGACTTCCCTCTCTCTTCCTTCTAGTGCCTCCTTCCACACCACCCTGGCAGCCCTACAGGTGTGGTTCCACCCAGGCTTGGTGTGAGCAAACACAGGCAGCCTGTGAAAGAATGACTGCACTGGGCAGACAGAAACTCCATTTGTCCCAGACGTTGTCTCCTGCGTGTGCACAAAGCTACATTTAGCTTGCAGAACAATACAATTCAACAGAGTTGCTAATGCTGATGAGCTCTAAAAACTGCTGTTAGTCAAAGCACTATTTCAACTGCCTGACTGCAACTGGACTTTTTTTTTTTTTTTTTCTATTTTTCAGGCAAATTTTAAAATGAAAATGAAGTGGACATCTGGCTAACAGGATATCTCGTTGAGCTTGTTCCCCCTTTTCTTTCATAGTATACAAATATTACATGTGTTAACATTTAAAGAGTGTAAGCAAAACAGCTGTATATATTTCAGAACATTAATGATCACTCCATCTATTTATAATTCTTTTGTTCCATACTTTATCTTCAGAATCAGTTCAAAAGAATTTTAATGGGAAAACTGAATATAAAAAATTCTGCAAAGAAAAATACCTAAACATTTTGTAAGCTCATTTACCCTTTTCACAGGCCCTGTTACCATAACAACTTGAACTGTCACTCTAGTAATATTTTTTATTATGAAACACAGTAATTTTTTTGTATGCAAGGTATTTTCATAGGCATCTACATCTCAAAAATCAAGATTATTTAAAACATTTTCTGGAATGTATTTCACAGTTTCATAGGATAGTATACGCAAGGGAAAATTTTGAAAAGAAAGTAGTTTGATTTCTATTTCAAAAAAACCCAAAAAGCTTCTCCTCAGAAATGAATGAAAATTTATAGACTTATATTATTAGGTCTTTACTATCTCCCTACAAATTTATTTTTCTACTGCCTTAATCTGTTGGTTTATGAAAAACAGAAAATATAAAGGTATTTTTAAAAGCTTATTTTTGCTTCTCACATGTTTCTCTTCTCACCTTTATATGAGTGATAAGTGTTACTTAAAAGGTGATAACTTCTTTTTATATATGTAAGAACCTAAGAATCAAAAAAAAGTGTTTAAAAATATCTTCAATTTAAAAAACAAACCGCCATTATAGTGAAATACTAATACATTGATTTAATTGATGTAAATAATAGAACATATATTATTTTATATCATATGTAATTTATAAATATTACAAATTTTCCCTTATGGAGTTTCTACAGGTTCTGAGAGAAAAGTCTAAATTTTCTGGATCCAAACAATGTATTGTAAGTATGTTATATTTTTCTACCAGGTTATGTTTACTTCTCCCATTGCAGTTCCCCAATTTTCTTCGCTTTGTGAAATTTTTTCTTGCTTTTTCTGTATAATGAGAGGCTGATTCCCAGCTCTCACCCTAGGTCCAAGAGTAGAAGACTGTAATCTGAAGAGAGCCCTGGCAGATAAATCAAAGCATTTATAAGTTAGGTTCTATAGAGCAAGCTGTTTTTTTAAAAAACAAACAAAACAAAACAAAAAATAACAACCCACACCTGAAACAACAGAACTGAAGTGTTGCAGTGCGTGCTTGCTCCGGCCTGGCTCAGTAGCCTGGCCTACCCGGCAGCTCCCGGCACGTCACACAACAAGTCACTTTGTGGGGTTCGGCTTTTACATCTGGGTTACGCTGTCAAGGCTGGTTCCAAGAAAGAGGGGACTCTCTCATAGTTTTCCAGGGAACAGAGGCTTTATTCGGGGGCGGGGGGAAGGGGGTCAGGATGATCCCCCCAGCCACCCCAGGCTGGTGCCTCTGGAGAGAGACCCTGAGCCTGGGGTGGTGGGCGGTTTAATACTACAATTTTAGGGTGGGTTCTAAGTTACAGATACCAATAAAACAATCTAAATACATCATGCTAAATTAAGTCATTTAGGTTTCAACAAATCCAGCACAAGTTCTGGGATGGGCCGAGGGCAGTCTGCGAGGTCACTGGCTAGCTCTACTGTACTTCAAAGATAAGAATTAAATGATGGACACGAGGGTAATTATGCATGACAGAGGGGGTAAGGCAGGGGAGAACCAATCAAAGAAAGATTCTAAGCAGGGGCAAAGCTGTCCTAGAAACTTTTATCAGAACAACAGAAAGATACATATTAACATAAGCAATACATCTTAAAACAAAAGGGCTTTTTTATAGTTGTGCAAGCTATTCTAAACTTAACAATAAAACCTTTCATGCGGTATTCAACGCCAAGGCCTGCACATATTATTTTTTGCAGTCCCACACTGAAGTTTTCAGAGAGAAGGTATTTTTAAGCAAGGTGTTTTGAATAATTTATATAGAAACTCCATCAGAATTCTAATGCCTGTTAAAAAGAAAATTGGATCAGGAGGTCAAGAACGCAAATTAGATATTTTAATTTCATCAGGCCTGATTGTATTTCTGATATCTATTGTTAGACTCATGCTTTCCCTACAGGTGTGTCCTGCCTGAAGGCCACCTACTTAGAAGAGCTGTCCTCAGAGGGGAGGTGAGAACTACACCTGTTTCCTCATGTTACTACCCATGCCTGAAGGGTAACTCTAGTCTTATTAATAGATTCCCTGGGGCAGATTAGAGTGAAACAACACTGAATTATCAGTGTTTGTAAGTATATATATGTGTGTGTGTGTATATATGTACGTGTATATATATGTGTGTGTGGTTTTATTTTAGAACAATCTGGTTTAGGGGTGAGGAAAGGCCACAAAAGGTAGAGCTCAGTAGGTTAATGTAAGTTCAGGTGTAAGTGGGAATGCCCAGGTGTCTCCCCTGTGCCCAGCGGGAGTTCTGTGCTGTCTCTTGCAACACTGTGGATCTGTTATAACACTGTGATCATGCACAGTTCTCTGGTGAGAAACTTCAAGATTAAAAGCTTCCTTAGAAGGCAGTGTAATTCAGCTGTGTTATAAGATGGGATATGAGACAATTTGGTGCTTGAGGCTTGAAATTTTGTAGTTGAACTGCTGGGAAACTCAGCCAAGTCCTGATCCAGATGTCTTCCCTCCTAGCGTTCGGGATTACAACTGCAGAAAGATTAGAAGTGTTGGTAAATTTTCTCTGTAACGTCATTTGGAGACTGCAGGATACCTGTGTTCTGATGTCAACAGAGTTTAACAAGTGCAGTATCTCAATATTGAAGTTTTCTGGTACTGAATATCTGTTTTAGATTACATTTGCTGCTCCAGTGTAGCCAAAGCTGTATCCTCCATAATGAAGCCAATAAGCTTGTTCATTTATTTTTTGTTCATATGCAGCTCTTTTCTTGAATTTTTTGTGGGGGACTACAGTCATTCATCAGACACTCTTTATCTGAGAAAATCTCCACTTCTCTTGTTATGAATGTATTGACCTATGCACATGTAACAATCGGAAGAATACTGGAGGTCATTTTCTAATGCATTTTGATGCTATAATTGCAAAATCTGCAAGTGTTCATTTTTCTAGAAAGAAGGCCTATAAGGTATTCATGTTACAAAGGATTTCCAAATTATGTTCAGTTATTTTCTGTTCACACATTTAACATTTTTTTCATACTGTACAGTCTTTTAAAAAATATTCACACTTTCAGTAATTGCATTGATAAAACACTAAAAGGACTACCAGTACTGTCTTTTGCTATTTTTCATTTTCATCTTACTATTATTATCTCATTTCTCACTGCTGTCTAGTCTGACACTATGTAATAGGTCTTTAGAACAGAGTGGGAGCTTTCAAGAAGATATGAGACCATTTTTATTCATAGTATTTATTTCTATAGGCACATATCTACTGTATAGACACTTGCAGTATGTGTGCATAACACATTATTAGTTATATGTATTTATAAATTCATAGTGGACACATCACGTGTGTCTATATAGTGTTCTATTTCTATATAATATTGTAGATAAATTCCTGGAGCACTACTTTAGTGGAAAATTTATGGTCACAACATAGACACTCTGAAGCAGTTACACTGATAGGTCTTAGTTTTAATAATCTGAAAATTCATCTTTTACATGTTGAGAGCAAAAGTTCAACAGTAGCTACTCTACTGCCTTTTCTGATAAGTTGTTGTAAGAGAGGTATTAAGTCTTTATTTTTAATGTTTGCAATAGGAGGTAGGCTACATTCAACAAGGGTTTAAGTAGTGTATATTTTAAAAATATTTTTATGCCTTGAAAGGGCCTGGATCATATTCAGTGTCAGTTATTCATAACCCAAAATATTTAATTTTTGGAAACAATGAAAGAATTCTTACAACAACAAAAATTCATGTACCTAATGAATTGTGGGAAAAAAATCAAGTCATCTCTATAAGATCACTCTGATACTAGTGGAAGTCTGTACAGAACTGTGTTTTACTCCCAATTCTTTCCTGTTCCCAAGTTGTTAGAATACAAAATTGTGCTTACAGTGCTGGAAGGGAAAATTTATGTGCAGGAGCCAAAAAGCACTCCTGCTTGTACAAGCCAGGCAGAGGTGTAACTAGCCCTAGCTTGCCACTGCATACTTACTCTTTCCCTGCAGAAGCATCAAATGATCAATGTCATGCAGAAAATCTGAAACTCTGGAGGGATTCCACTACCAGGATTGCAAAGGGTGATGAGATCTGTAAGTCAGCCTGTGCTCAGGTGGAACAGTGTGGCTGCTCTGGATGAAGCTAGACATCATTCTGCTACTAATATAGGTGCCTGGAGCAGGGCTTAGGGCAAATGCTATGCTGCAACCTGGTTTTTAACATACATAACTCCTAAATTTCCATGTTTAATAACTGGAGTGAACATTTGCAAGAGAAAGAAGTTTGACTTGATTTTTGAGTACTGTCATCTACTTATTCCCATAACAAAGTTTGTGTGGAAGGAATCTTCTAGGTTCCTTCATATTCTTTCACATCTTGTTTTGCACTAGGGATACTGTATTAATGCTGTTTAGAAGTCTGTGCTGTCCTTTGTGTCTGAGATACTAAAAATGCTAATTAATTAGCTTTCTTTCCAGTCCCACCCTCCTCTTCATTTGTAAGCATTATGTAAGCCTGCCAGAGCACTCATGCAGTACTTGTCAAATAGGTGCACTAAGAATTAGCTTGTATTTTCAGGGTCAGCTTGGGAATTATTTTTCTTTATGTTATGAACTTCCTAAATACAGTCAAGTAATTTTTTGGGTCTTGTTTTGCTCTCTTATCATGCCCATTTACAGGTTTCAATGAAAAACCTACTTATAAGTAAGGCTGTATTCACTACATTCTTCACAGCGTGAAGGGAAAAATATGCAAATGTATTTGGCTTAACAGGTAATCATAGGATTTTTCTACAAATAGAACTAAGTGGTTACACCTAAAATGAGTCCCAAATTTAAAGTTCTAAAAATTATGCTTTACCTTGCAGTGCTTGTGGAACTAAAGACACAGAGCACTAAATTTAGTACCATAAAATTCCACTTAGACTTCTGAAATTAAAAATAAAGTGCACTACTGTTGAAACCTTGATATCAGGATGAGTAGTGTAAAGGCAATAGGTGATTCCTCTGAAAGACCTACCACTTCTCCAGGTGGCCTGTGGAGAAGAAGATGATGTCTCATCACATTATAAATATTACAGTTGTGGGGGTCTTGGGGCACGGGTGTCAAAACCAGATGTATGCTGGCTTGATCCAGGAGAAAGTTAATTTTTGTTCTAGTAGTTGGTATGGTACTCTGTTTTGGATTTAGTTTTACCTTACTGCATTAAAATTACGATGAAGATGCTCTATAATTTATTGTCCAAGTCACTGTGAGAGTCATCTTTTCATAGAATGATTTGCATTGGAAGGGACCTTAAAGATCATCTTGTTCCAATGCCCCTAACATGGACAGGGACACCTTCCTCTAGACCAGGTTTCTCAAAGCCCCTGGCCTTTGAAGGCCAAACTGGCCAAACTGGCCTTCAACATTTCCAGGGATGGGGCACCCACTTCTCTGGGCAAGTGGTTCTAGAACCTCACCACCTCACTGTGAAGAATTCCCTCCTAATATCTAAAGTAAACCTACCCTCTGTCAGTTTAGGGCCCTTCCTCCTTGTCCTATTACTTCTTGCCCATGTTAAAAGTCCCTCTCCAGCTTTCTTCCCCAGGCAGTACAACCCAAATTCTCTCAAACTGCCTTCATATTGGAAGTATTTCATCTCTCCTTTTCTCCTGTTCTTAAAAATAACATCCTTGAATGCTAGACTAAATTACACTCCAATTCTACTTTTGTGTATTTCCCAGTAAATTTTTTTAAAAAATAGTTAAGTCACTTTAGCTACCCTTTCATAAACCAATATTAACAAGTGCACAATACAGTCAAGTTTATCCCTTTTTACAATTAAGAGGTTTATTGCAAAGTCTACATTATGTGGAAATTTATTAATTTACTAACATTATTTTCCTTAAAATATGTTTATCCAGGTTTAGGTAACTTAAAAAACATTTCTAGAATCAGCTTTCTGAATTTAGGAAATTCAGTTTCCCATTTAATAGTGCCCATGGGTTGCTAACTAAAGATTATCTGAAGCTAAAATGATGGAGGAGAACTGCTAAATTCTAAATCCTTTATGATTATACGGAAGACCTTTAGCCATCCAAAGCAGGCTAAAGGGGCTAATCTCAAACAGCACAAGTTTGCCATTGATTTCTGAAGGCAGGGGATATTTGGAAAAGGTGAACAGTCTTAAAATGCTTGTTAAGAATCAGAGATAAATTAGATTTTAAGGAATGCCTTAGAGGTGGATCTTTGTGAGAAGGGAATAGGATAAAAGTTACCTTTGTGATATTGACATACAAGAAAGAATTCACAAAAATAAAATATACTTGAATAATTTTGGACAAATTTGAATAATGCTAAATTGAAAGAGAGGTATAACAGTAAGAATTTGATACAAATAAACTCTCCATTTCTCATTACTCACATCCTTGATTCCTAATGATACCTAGCTCTATAAAATATAATGAGTAAGTAATGACAGCTCAATTTCATGCTCTTCAGCAGTAGTATCTGGGTCTTGCTCACAAATGAGAAAGCTTGAAGCCCAAATCATTTCTAAGCTCCCCCTGCCACAGTGATTGTGCACTTGCATTACTCCTCATGTTTTCTGTTGAGAGCCAACAACCCATTCAGTGCCTTCTGAAGCACAAGTGTGTTATTTTTAAAAGATTAATGGTTCTGCACAGTGGTAACATACATAATTAGGAAGCTTGTATTTCCACATTTAATCTGATTCAATGCCCTTCACGTCAAAGAAATGTATAATTTGGCATTCCAGTTGAGTTCTGTCAAAACATGAACCAAAAGCAATGTAGTTATAAAAGAAGGTAGAATGAAAACAAAACCAAAATTAACTTGATCTAGTTAGAATCAAAGGCACCTTTTCATCAGATAAGACAGGTGAAATTATGAAGAACAGTGATATAATTGTTAAATCTGCAAAAATTAGGAACAGTATCACATAAGGAAGGCTATGACTAATGGCAGCATTTATGATAGGTACTTGAAAGGTAATGGAGCCTGCAGTGGTTAGCATGGCAATAAGCTAAAGCTAAGCCATTATATTCAAAATACTATGTAACTGTAACCAGCAGGTACCCATAAATTCTAAGATTACTGAACAGGACATTTAGAGCTGTCTGAATAGTTGTTTCTTGTTTTACCATAAGAAATACAAAACACAAACACAGAGATCATCAAGTGTAGCTAAAAGTTTTCTTTATATTTGTATTTTCTTTGATTAGTGTGGGAGATGGCTTTTATTTCCCATTAATGTTTTATTTTTTCCCATTACGTCTATATCTTAATTGATCCTGAATATGTCTGAAACCAGGAATTGTAAAGGAATACAAATATGGGGTTATGGTATGCAAACATTTAGCAAATTTCATCCAAGAGTTATGGTTGAAATATGAATTATAACAACTTGTTATAAAACTTGCGTTAATCTTTTTTTATTACTATTCATCACTGAGACTATTTTAATGATTGAAAAGTAATCCTAACAGCGTAAAAAGTATTTAGTTCATATAATAGATTTCAGAGTAGCACATGTATGTGAGGAAAAAGAACAGGTAAAGCATACTCTGCAAAACCAGGATGTAGTAAGTAAAACACAGATGTCATGGGAGGTAAAGCATCTTGCAAATTGTAAGGACAAGAAATATTGGTTTGATATATATGCAGCCAAAACTCTTAGCTAGTTCTAGAAATTCCAATGAGAACTAGCATCTTTCCAAGTAATAGTTCTTTAATAATGGGTCTTGTAACTGCCAGGAAGTAAACTGCCAAGAAGTGCAAAACAGTATGTGTCCTGAGTTGTGGAGCCAGGGTTTGTATATTCTATTTTCATCTGTTAAAAAGCAGTTGTGGAGACACTTTTCTTTATCTCTGGTAACTCAAGGGGGGAGAGTCCTGACGCCTTATCGTAATGGGCCATTAGCACCTTCCCAGCCTGTACCTTCCCCCCCTTGAGCGGTGCATCTGCATTTCCATCATCCTATTGTGAGATGCATCACACCCCCCCTGCAGTAGCAGGTGGGGGTGGGGGGAGGCAGTTTTGCTGTCTGGATAAATGGAGACACAGAGACAGGAAAGCAGCTAGCTTCACTCAAATCTCTGGGAGGAAGACTAGACCCCTTCTCGTCCACTAGACCCTTTTCCTATCACCACTGGACTCCTTTTACCACCACTGAACCCTTTTCCCCCACCACCACTGGATCCCTTTTACCATCACTGGACCTGTTTTTCTACAGGATCATCTCTATTCCAAGAGAATCACGTCTGCCACTTCAGAAGGACTTTCTTTTGGTCTGCTTTCAACACCCTGACCCACAGGGTGTCAGGTTGTAGCTCTGACTTTGTCAGGTTTTTCCAAAATTGTTGTTTGTTCACTTGTTTGGTTGGGTAGTTTTGTTTCCTATTACATTTGTATTGTTAATATTCCTAGTAAAGAACTGTTATTCCTATCCCCAAAAATCTTTGCCTGAGAGTCCTTGATTGCAAAATTATAATTTGGTGGGGTGTGAGGGGTTTACATTCTCCATTCTAGGGGAACCCCAGTTTCCCTGGCAGAAACCTGTCTTTCCAAACCAAGACAGTATGTTATGCACTAAAATAAGGATATTGAAAAAATATAAAAAATAAAATTCCTTTTGAAAAAGGTTTTCCTAGTTTTTAATGGATAACATAGTAATCTTGGAAGCATGGACGATTCCTCTCCCCTCTACTGGTGAGACATGTCTGGAGTGCTCTGTCTAGGTCGCAGCTCCTCACTGGGACAAACTGAAGCCAGTGTGAAGCAAGGCACATGAAGATGATTAAGGGCTTGCAGCACCATTTGTATGAGAAATGCTGGGAGAACTGGGTCTGTTCAGCCTGGAGAAAAAAGGCTCAGGCTTATCCATGTGTACAAATACCTGATGGTGAGCAGGGAGGGAAGCAAAGACAACAGATGGTATTTACTATTGCTTGTTTTATGAGTACCTTTAATGGATGTTGCATGAAAAAAATAGGAGTCTTGGTAGATGTATGCAGTTCAATTTAAAAAATTAAATAATTACAAATACTGTAGAAGTTATATATGATTAGACTAGAAAGAAAATGTTGCTATGACTAGATTAATGAACGTGAAGAGACAGAGTTCTGGAAAATTCTTCTGTGTAACAAAATGTGCCATGATAAAAAAAATATAAATTTTGGACAACCTCTACTGCTACTGAAATAAAAGGTTGGAGAGGACATAATCTTCATAAATTCAATTCTTGTTGATGTCCACCATCTCTATAGTAAACACTCTGGTAAGGCATAGGAAGAGGGAAGGAAAAAAGCCAGTGAATAGTAATGATGTTTGACAAACTTGCATAAAAGGTCTGATAATGGCAATTATGAACAAATATCTACAGCAGTGGAAAAGTTCAGTGGACCTCTGATAGTAAATATAATTAGTAAGAAGTCCAGAATGGACGTTGACTATAATCTGTGTCCTAGGAAGGTTTTGCTACTTTCTTTGGTTTTGTTTGTTTGTTTGATTTTTGTGTGTGCATGTTGTTGTGGTTTTTGCAGGTTTTTGTGGTTTTGTTTGTTTGTTTTGTTGTTTTTTTAAGCAACTATGCTTACATTGGTAGTTTGCATGCTAATTACTCACAGGTCTTGCCTACTTCTTGACCCAGCCACTACAATGATTCAACTGCATTCTATTAGAGAGCATGAGGCTACATTGTATCACTGCTTGTTATGTGATCTTATTTTTAGTTCTCACCAAGATGTAATATTCAAACAGTAAGTCACACTATTTTTCAGTGTAAAACAGCCCCCACATTGATGTTATTTTCTCAAGACCACAGGTTTAGATAGCAATTCTTTATTCACAGAAGAGGTTTCCAGCTGAAATGTGCAGTCCAAAGGAGAAATGGTATCGGAATGCTTTCATATTTCAGCTGCTTGACTAGAGTGCTGCTTTTAGACCATTAGACTTTGCTGACAGAAAAGTACAACCGTACCTTTACAACAATTTAAAAGTTTGCAAAAAAGAGTCACAGCAAGGCACATAGTATTTCTTCAGCTTGCTTCCGAAGTCAAGTTCTTCCTAAATAGTACGACGATCCCTCAATGCCTTCAGTGAAACAAAAAGCAAGGAAACTTTGGAAGTCCACTGAAACAGCTGTATAATGAGCTAATATTCTTTCTGGTTATCAGTCGAGGAGAATGTATAGTAAGTTGAACTTGGGTGAACTAAAAGAATAGATTGGAATGATGGTGCAATCTGAAATCTGATACACAATAGATTGAAATTAGATAATTTTAATATTGTTATTTAGTGACTGTTATACCTTTCAGTATTTACTTATCACATAACACAGAAGAGGATTTTTTTACCATACTCCACAGGAAAAACACCTGAATATGACTTGCTAAAATTGACCTTTACTTACACATTGTGACTTTTACATGACAGTATTATGATAAACTGACTCTAGCTTCAGATTTATTACTCAGCCCTGACCTTTGGTTATATTAGAATATTGCTTTCAACCAGACTAAATAATAATGTCTCTGTGAATGTAAGGAACTGGCAGATCCAAGATGTCAATTGCCAGCTCAATTTTCCTTTCACCTGGGATTACAGCATGTCACAGTGCTTTATTGATCTAGGAGTCATTAGAGTTCAGTGTTATAACTCTTCAGTTTTACACACAGTGCAACACAGTGCACTGTAAAAGGGATGAGACATGAACTGGAGCATGACTCCAGCTCAGACTGGTCAAAATTTGGAATGTTTATTTCATCAGAAATAAGTATAATGATTTTGATTTTTTTTTCCTAACTTGGACCATGCAGCCAAAATATCTTTGGAAAGATATTCAAAATAATCCTTCCAAAATGATTACTGCAGGGTATTGTACTGGTTTGGGGTCACCCCAGGACAGGTATATACCAGAAAAAAAAACCCTGTTCTTGATATTTAAGTGCCTAGTTTTGAAGTTAATGGAACACTTCAAAAATAACATTGTTGAAACTACATTGCACTCCTATTTAGTATGGCATAGTAAAATATTTTTATTTCATGATTTAATGTAATATTCATTTTTAGTATAATATAACAATAATACTATAATTTTTATTATGTATAATATTTCAAAGAAACTTCTTGACAACTTTTTTCTTATATGCCAAAGTCAATAGATTCTGCTGATATGTTTTGATTTAATAAAATAAGTATCCGTTGTTAAAGACTGTTTAGATAGTCAGAAAACTTTCAATCTGCTGTAAACTAGAATATAGCAATGAATTAAAGCACTTTCTTGCAACTTCCACTCATACCTCAAAAGAATTAATGTAATGGAATGTCTTTCAAATGGTGCAGCAGATTCATGTGGCCTTGCTTTCTAGATCGGGACTGAAATTAGTTTGATTCTTTCTTTAGAAAGGACTATGATTATAATCCTATAGAAAGTTGTATTATTGAAATAATAACTCATTTATGAAACATGTACATAAAGATTAGAGAGCTTGACATACTATTTTATGCTATTGGTGCCAGGATTCTGCTGGATGCCAAAGCACGTCTCTGCTCCATTCAGGCCTCAAACAATTTTTAAGTATAGAATCATAGAACAGTTTATGTTGGAAAGGACCTTGAAGACCACCAAGTTCTAACCTTGTTGCCAGGGGTAGGGACATTTCCCGCTATACCAGGTTGCTCAGAGCCCCATTCAACCTGGCCTTAAACACTTCCAGGGATGGAGCATCCATTGATAAGGACAGCAGAACACAACAGCGTTTTACTCACTTGATAAGGATAGTGGAACAAAGCAACGTTTATCAAGGACAGCAGAACAACAGCACAGCTTTGGAGAAATAAATAAAGTATGCAACTTAGGCAAACAGAAATTGTGCAAAATGCAAGTAGAATACCAGCTCAGCTCCGCGAGGGTGACAAAGTAGAAGTTATTCAGAATGATGATATTGTGGTCACTTAAAAGCAGGGGTCAAGGTGCAGCCACCTAAAAAGGACACCAGACACTGAAGACAGGCCCCCAAAGAACCACATAAGGACTTCTGACTTATGGGTCAGACTTCTGTCATAAGGGTGTGACTATGTCAAATAAAGTCAGGGAATGGGGTAGCTAATGAATATGTAATCAGTGTGTGTGATAAAAACTGTCCCAATGCTTGTCACACTCAAGTGGAGGAAGGATCCCCCAAGTGGCCAGCATGCTGTAATAAAGAACTGCTTGCTTGCTTGCTAATAATCAAACCTGCTTGCTAATACTCAAAAATAGTGTTAGAATGTTTCTATCTGTCTGATTTCAGTATCACCACAACCTCCCTGGGCAACTGTTCCAGTGTCTCACCACCCTCACAGTAAAGAATTTCTTCTGTATATCTGGCCTAAGTTTCCTGTCTTTCAGTCTGAACCCATTCCTTTTTGTTCCATCAGTGCAGTTCCTTGTGAAGACTCTCTCTCTGCCTTCTTTCAGATACTAGGAGGTTGCTATGAGGTCTCCAACCTTTTCTCCAGGCTGAACAACCCCAACTTTCTCAGCCCATCTTCATAGCAAAGCTGCCATAATCCTCTTACCAACTTCACTGCCTCTCCTGGACTTTCTCCATGTCCTTTTTATATTGGGGACACCAGAACTGTGTGTATACTCATGGAGCTGTTTGTTGTGTCTTACAACAGCTTGTCATATATTTCTGCCTACTCTACTGCTGCATGAGTGTCTTCTCTATCCAAATTATTTTTAAGGTATTTGCATTCATTGAACATGTAACTTAAGTGGGTAGGTATCCATAATATAGATATAGACATATTTTAATGGGGTTGTTGATGTCTTCCAGAAGACATATTGCTGAATTGTTTTACTTGTTCAGTGAAATTTAGTTAACAGTGAAAAAAGAATGTCTCCATAGATTACCAGATATTTTCTTCAAATGAAATACATATTGGTGGGATTTTTTAATATTTTAGGCAATTCTGTGTGATTATTTTAAGTGTACATTTTCGTTTCTTTATTCATGGTGGATAGAAACATACTTTACAAGTTACCAGAGCAACTTAATGGAGGTGAAATAAAAAAACATTGATGCTGTCTTACAAATAGCAATCTCCTTCAAATTCACATTTGTTAAAACCTAATTTTGTAATTATTAGAGTTGAAGACATACTCAGGTACTGCACATAATATTTTATGCTTTTAAACCTCATGTAAAAAAATCACTGGTAGTCATTGAACCATCACACAGAGATCTCCAGTCATCTTGCTTTAAAATCAGAACTGTTTACAACAGATGCAGCATTTTACTGGTTTGATGGCAGCAACAAGGTTACCTTTAAAATGTTTGTGTTAAAACAAATGTGCTTTCTGGAATAAAACTCAGCATGTGATGCATTGAAAACAGCCATCAGTCAGCAAAATGGTCATAGAAAAAGATTCCAACAACTATTATTCACTTTATTTGACTGATCTGATAAGGCCTGTATGCCAGAAGCAGTTTGTTATTCCAAGAACTCTAACCTTCATCTCACTTAAGGAAAAAAAAAATTAAACAAATCAATTGTAATTTTCAGCTCTTTAGAAGACTCTGCATCTTATTTTACAAAGCAAATACTTGCTCCTATTATGATGGAGGAAATAAAAATGCAACTTCTGTCTAGAAATTACTGCTTAGCTTATTTCTATTTTATGAGCATTTCTTCCCCCTGACTGAGAATGCAGCTTAATTGCTCAATAAAAGTGTAAGGTTTTAAGACAAAAAATCTACTATAAAATGAAATGAGATTTAAAAAATGTATGCTAAACAATGTGCCAGTTCATTGCACCAGAGCTGGTGGCTTTAAGAGCTGAGAATTAGAAGGTCAGGTTCACTAAAGCTGTATTGATGTCAGACAAAATTAAGGCAGCATTTTGTCCTAAGTTTATAGCATATTCAAATTCAGCAAAACTGACAAACAAAAATTTTGTGGAACTGATCACTGCTGGAGATAACCACATCTTCCCAAATGAAAGAAAGGTCAGATTGCCACACTTTGATGTTTGGAGACCTTGGGCTCTGTGACGTTTTTTCTGTGAATTTCCTTTATTGGGCAGTGACAAGGTAGACAAACTGAATTCTCCCTGCATGCTCTGCTGTTCAAAATTAATGAGAAAAGACCGTAAGGCCAAGGTTTTAAAGCTCCTGAGAAGAAGATGCTGAACATGCACCACAGGGGAAGGATTTTTGCCTATAGCATTCTTAGAGATTCACAGGTTTCTGAATAAATCCGGTACTTGACAATTCGAGAAGATGGCACTCCACAAAAACTCCTGTCAGTTATTGCCTTCCCTTTACGAGGCACTTGGAATTTCTGTGCTGGAAGAAATGCTTCAGCTTCTTTAGCCTTCAAACCATAACCAGGGCATGTTTTCATACCGATTTCAGCACCCTGTCTAAACAAGAGTAGCTTTTCCGGGACTGTGACCAAGCAGTGGTCAAAGGGACAAGCCCAGGACTGGTGTCTAGACAAGGTTTTCCCATGCTCTGCTTGTGGTGAAGATGGACACTCTGGTTCAGATGGGACTTTGGTGGCAGAAGGCCATGCCTCCTGGCAGGCTGTCAGCAGGGAGCAGCAGTGCAGAGAGGCAGACCCTGAAAAACCATCCATGAGACAGTTTGAGGTTATGCAGAAGATTTCTATCCAGTTTTATTTTGATATAAAATCAGAGAACTTGGGAGTGATTGCTGTTGTGAGGTTTTTCAGAATTACTTATATAAACCAAAGCAAAAATCAGGGGTTTTAAAAGACAGTGTGATATTAAATTTTAAATTGTAAATCCTTTCTATAATCTTTGCCAGGATTAAAGCATATTGATGAATGAACTATTATGGACATTTTTACACATATTTGCTTTCAATTTTTTTATAGGTATTTCATTTTCTGTTAAACCCTTGCATCACTAGAGAGCCTAAAGTAGCTTGCTTCTAAAGCTGAAGCCAAATGGACTTCATTATAGTGGAAATGGCATACTTTACTCTTCTTTTTTGTTTATTTGGTGGGAGGTGGTTTGTTTTTGTTTCACTGTAAAACTTGTGCCTTGTAGATTTCTGTCTGCCACTTATCTTTGTCCTACAGGCTAGAGAAGAATTCTGTACTAATAAGTCTACATTGAGTAGTAAGTTAAACTCACTGGCTCTACCATCATCCCCAGACAGGGAGACAGGACTTTTTCTTACAGGTTGCACCCTTGAATCTCAGTCTTATTGTCAGAGAATTATAAATATTTACAGGAATATGCTGGCAGAATCTCTCACAGCTCTTATAATCTGTTAATAAAATTCTGTTTTGTGGATATTTCATGAATTTATGGATTTCCGCCTTGATGAATGTTTACACCACAGCTGAGCAGAAGGTGGCACAAATTTTGAGAGACTGACTGATTCAGGGTGAAACATTAACCAGTAAGGAACAGTTACTTGGACTCTGATGCCTCTCTTCTTCTGAGACTGATTCTGTTTCCAGGTGGCCCCTGAATATTTGCAGGGAAAAAGTGGAAAAATTCCTATTCAAGTAATGGAAAAGGAGAAAAAGATCCTGTGGAGGCCGGTAGGCCAGTCAGTAATGTGGAGGCTCTCCCTTGGAGAGAGAGCAACCCTTGGGTTTCAAGTATGTGGTAGCTCCCCAGTGGGAGAAACCTTGGGAGACTGCTCTCTCCCTCAGGGTGAGGAAACGTGTTCCCGCCATGAGGCTCCATGGTTGATACCTCAATCAATCACTTATACCTCATTGGCTCCTCTCCGGCTCCCTCCTTTTTACCCTGCCTGATTGGTCCGTTTTCGATCCTTCCCCTGATTGGTTCATTTCTCAATCCTCCACACGATTGGCCAAGTTGTGTAACCCCGCCCCCTGCCTTGCCTATATAAGTCCCTGCTCTCGCTGGTTCTTTGTCCCTGGACCGCTTCCAGGGAGCAGCAGAATAAAGGCCCTGAGGAACCTCCGGCCGAAGACTCCATCTCTCCTTTCTCATTGCCCTGAAGGCTCAGCTCACAACTGAGCTGGAATCACGAGGCAGCTGCAGACGTGCCTGTGTTACCAGCTGTGACCTTTTCAGGATGCTTCTCTGGGGACATCGCCGCACTGACCACCACCGCCCGCCTCGACACTTGGAAATGCCCCGGATAATGACAACTATTGTTGTTTCTCTCTGAAAAGAGAAAGATTAGATCCTATTTTATCTGTTGCAACCTTGTAAAATGCTGGTAAAAGTAAGCTGACTTTGCAGTTCATGTCTGCAGTTCCTCTGACACATATTTCATACCTGAAAGAAAAGAAAGAATATTTATTTTCATTTATGCTCTTTAGAAACAGTGGTTTTGAACATGGTAAAAATAATGATCTGATGTTACAGTTCCAGAGCAGAGAAGTGTTGCTGACTTGCATGGGAATTCTCAGATTGCCACTGAAAAATTGAATTTTGGATTGATCTGGTGCTTTTTCTCCTTCTAAATGTCACATTTCTTTGTATAAAAAAGTGATGACATTCATTTTTCTATCTACTTCTAGCACGTTAGAAAAACCCAAGAACATCTCTCTTGCTTTGTTTTGGAATCTGGCACCTTTCATTCAAAAAAAAGAAGTACTGGTATCCACATACTACATATTACAAACATTATTTGGATGTTTGTTCTGGGTTGTGGAGCCGGGTTTTGTATATTCTATTTACATCTGTTTTGAGGCCTGATGACCCACCTTGATAGGCCATTGTTACCTTCCCCAGCCTGTGCGGTGCATTTGCATTTCTATACATCTCATGCCCTGGCGGTGGGGGGTGGGGGGGAGGGGGGGGGGGTGGCCGGGGGTTGGCGGTTCGGCCCTGCTGCAGGAGTGGTTCGGCCCTGCTGCAGGAGTGGTTCGGCCCTGCTGCAGGAGTGGTTCGCCCCTGTTGCAGGAGTGGGGTGCGCGGCGCTTCCTTCGCGGCGGTGTGGCAAGAGCTTTTTTTTTTTTGTCTCCTGTGCTCGCCATCCTGTCTCCCTCCTGGCCGTCCCTGAACCGGTTTCTTCGCAGAATCATCTCTGCTCCAACAGGATCACGTCTGCCACTCCAGAAGTGTTTGGACTGTTTACGTTTGGACTGTTATCAACATCCTGAATCACAGGGTCAGATTGAAACTCTGACTTTGTCAGGGTTTTCTTCTGAAATTATTGTTTATTTGTTTATTTGTTTGTTTGGTTGGGTGGTTTTGTTTCCTATCCCATTTGTATTGTTAATACCTCCTAGTAAAAAACTGTTATTCCTATTCCCAACATCTTTGCCTGAAAGCCCTTGATTGCAAAATTATAATTCGTCGGGGTGCGAGGGGTTGGTATTCTCCATCCTAGGGGAACCTCAGTTTCCCTGGCAGATACCTGTCTTTCCAAACCAAGACAAATTTTGGCGCCCAAGGGTGGGGCACGAGGGCATTGAGAGAGAGGAATAACAGTTCTTGGGTATTAGATAAAAGCCCACTGGCCAGAATAATGTGGTCTAGCTTTCCCTGGTTTGGGTGGCACGTGGTGGTGGCTGTATTTCTGCCATTTGCTACTCCTTATGTTAATATGGGTCCTATGACTAAGGCTACTGTGGCTGGCATTCAGTTTGTTTTGTGGATTAATAAGGTGAGAAATTCATGGATTTTTAACTTCCTCTGGAAAGCAAGCACATGGATTCATAGCTATCATAGGCTAACTCTGTGCTTCTGGGGTTACTTTAACAATGGTACCTATTGTAAGGAAATGGCACCGGGGGAAATTTTCTCCCAGCACTTCACACAGTTTTTTGGGTCCACCCCACCAGTTTTTGAAGGGTTGAAATCTCTGAGTGCTAATGATATCATACAGTGGCTGGTGTTGCTGGTATGCCTGTTCTGTTTGGCATTCAGAGATAAGGGGAAATTGGCCTGGGTAAGCACCTTAATAAGTACCCCAGAGAATAAGAATGCAGCCCAAGAGTCCGCTCCTGCCCCACAGCCTGCCTCAGAGATAAACCACCCGGTTTGGGTGGGGGCTCTGATTAAGGAGATGCAAGAAAAGATGAGCCAGATGCTGAGGGAGTACATCTCCCCAGTTAGTGGGAAATCCTTCCCCTGCCCTGACAAAAGAGAGCCTGATGGTGCAGCAATGAAACCCACAGAGATTACAACTGCTCAGGTCCCAGCTGAACCACAGGGGCAGTCACAGCCAGCGGCAGTTGCCCCTGTGGAAACAAAGAAATCTAAGGTGAAAACAGCAAACCCAGACAATAAGAAAGGAGGGCCCTCACAACCTGCAGGGGAATCACATGTTCAGATCATCACCGAGTCCCTGTCGTATGAAAGTCTCCGTAACCTGCAAAAAGATATCGTACGGCGGGGGCGTGAGGCTTACACAGCCTGGCTACTTCGGGTTTGGGACCTCATGGGTACTGGTGTGCAATTGGACAGTGGTGAGGCAAGGAATTTGGGACCCTTGACCCAGGACTCAGGTATAAATCAGGTATTTGTAAGAGAGCCAGGACCCCTTTCCCTTTGGGAGCGGCTTTTAATGAGTGTGAGAGAGAGATTTATCCACAAAGAAAGAATGCAGGAGCACCACCATAGAATGCGCTGGAAAACTCTGGAGGAAGGGATCCAACAGCTGAGGGAAGTGGCGGTGCTGGAGGTACTTTTTGGGAGGAGTGGACAGCATGATAATGACCCTGACAAGGTTAAATGCACAGGGCAGATGTTGTGGAATCTGGCAAATCTAGGGCCATCTCAGTACACCACCTTTATTGCAACAATTAATGCTGAGGACAATCGAGAGACAGTGGGGTCTGTTGCCAATAAGCTTAGGAATTATGAAAGTATGATCAATGGCCCGATGCAGGCTCATATCTCTGCCGTGGTTAAAGAACTCAAAGAAGAGATAAGGGGGGTGAGGGAGGAGATGAGGACAAACAGTTCCAGTGTGGCACCAGTGCGAGTCACAGGCCCCAGAGTTAGAGCCCAACGACCCCCAGCTCGAGAGAGAGGGTACACCCCAAGAGCTGACCTGTGGTTTTATCTGCGTGACCATGGGGAAGACATGGGAATGTGGGATGGGAAACCCACTTCTGTCCTGGCAGCACGGGTGCGTGAGCTCAAGGAGAGGAACAATCACCAAGGGGGATCTACGAAAATGAAAGTAGCCTCAGCCTCCTATAACCAAGCTGCCAATGCTGTGTTGAATCCCCTTGAAGGAACCTCTAGTATGTATGCTCAGGAAGGGGATAACCAGTGCTAGAGGGGCCCTGCCTCTAGCCAGGTAGAGGAAAGGGATAATCGGATCTATTGGACTGTGTGGATCCGATGGCCTGGCACATCTGACCCACAAAAATACACGGCTTTGGTTGACACTGGTGCCCAATGTACCCTGATGCCATCAGGGTATGTAGGAACAGAACCCATTTCTATTTCTGGGGTGACAGGAGGGTCCCAGCAGCTGACTGTAGTGGAAGCCGAAGTGAGTTTAACTGGGAATGGGTGGCAGAAACACCCCATTGTGACTGGCCCAGAGGCCCCGTGCATCCTCGGCATAGACTATCTCAGAAATGGATATTTCAAAGACCCAAAAGGATATCGTTGGGCTTTTGGAGTAGCTGCTGTAGAGACGGAAGAGATCAAACAACTGAATACCTTGCCTGGTCTCTCAGATGACCCTTCTGCTGTGGGACTGCTAAGAGTTGAAGAACAACAGGTACCAATTGCCACAGCAACAGTGCACCGTCGGCAATACCGCACTGACAGAGACTCTGTGACCCCGATCCATGAGATGATTCGTAAACTGGAGAGCCAAGGGGTGGTCAGTAAGGCTCATTCACCTTTTAACAGCCCCATCTGGCCTGTGCGTAAGCCCAGTGGGGAATGGAGACTGACTGTAGATTATCGTGGTCTGAATGAGGTCACGCCACCACTGAGCGCTGCTGTGCCAGACATGTTGGAGTTGCAGTATGAGCTGGAGTCCAAGGCAGCAAAGTGGTACGCGACCATTGACATTGCCAATGCCTTCTTCTCCATTCCTGTGGCAGCAGAGTGCAGACCCCAGTTTGCTTTCACCTGGAGGGGTGTGCAGTACACCTGGAATCGGCTGCCCCAGGGGTGGAAGCACAGTCCCACCATCTGCCATGGACTGATCCAGGATGCACTGGAAAAGGGTGAGGCTCCGGACCATCTACAGTACATAGATGACATCATTGTGTGGGGGAACACGGCAATGGAAGTCTTTGAGAAAGGAGAGAAGATCATCCAAATTCTCCTGGAAGCCGGTTTTGCCATCAAGAAGAGCAAAGTCAAGGGACCTGCCCAAGAGATCCAGTTCCTGGGACTGAAGTGGCAAGATGGACGGCGTCAGATTCCCACTGAGGTCATCAATAAGATCACTGCCATGTCCCCACCAACCAACAAGAAGGAAACACAAGCTTTCCTAGGGGCCATTGGCTTTTGGAGGATGCACATTCCTGAGTACAGTCAGATTGTGAGCCCTCTCTACCTGGTTACCCGCAAGAAGAACGATTTCCACTGGGGCCCTGAACAGCAACACGCCTTTGCCCAGATCAAGCAGGAGATCGCTCATGCGGTAGCCCTTGGCCCAGTCAGGACGGGACCAGAGGTAAAGAACGTGCTCTACTCTGCAGCCGGGAGCCATGGTCTGTCCTGGAGCCTGTGGCAGAAGGTGCCAGGTGAGACTCGAGGCCGGCCACTGGGATTCTGGAGCCGAAGCTACAGAGGGTCTGAAGCCAACTACACTCCCACAGAGAAGGAGATCTTGGCCGCCTACGAAGGAGTTCAAGCTGCCTCAGAGGTGATTGGCACTGAAGCACAACTCCTCCTGGCACCCCGACTACCGGTGCTGGGGTGGATGTTTAAAGGAAAGGTTCCCTCCACCCACCATGCCACCGATGCTACATGGAGCAAATGGATCGCCCTCATCACTCAGCGCGCCCGTATTGGTAACCCGAATCGCCCTGGGATTTTGGAAGTAATCACCAACTGGCCAGAAGCTGAGAACTTCAGTCTCACTGACGAAGAAGAACAAGTAACCCGGGCTGAAGAAGCTCCACCATACAACCAACTGCCAGCAGAAGAAACACGCTACGCTCTTTTCACTGATGGTTCCTGTCGCATCGTAGGGATGAACCGGAAGTGGAAAGCAGCCGTATGGAGCCCCACAAGACAAGTTGCACACGCCACTGAAGGAGAAGGTGGGTCAAGCCAGCTTGCTGAACTCAAAGCTGTTCAATTGGCCCTGGACATTGCTGAAAGAGAGAAGTGGCCGAAGCTCTACCTCTACACTGATTCGTGGATGGTGGCTAATGCTCTGTGGGGCTGGCTGGAAAGGTGGAAAAAAGCCAACTGGCAGCGTAGGGGAAAACCAATCTGGGCTGCTGATGAGTGGAAGGACATTGCCATCAGGGTAGGGAAACTACCTGTGAAAGTCCGTCATGTGGATGCCCATGTCCCCAAGAGTCGGGCTAATGAGGAGCACCGGAACAACGAGCAAGTAGATCAAGCTGCGAGGATAAAGGTATCCAAGGTAGACTTGGATTGGCAACACAAGGGAGAGTTGTTCCTAGCTCGGTGGGCCCATGATGCTTCAGGTCATCAGGGCAGAGATGCCACCTATAAGTGGGCACGAGACCGAGGGGTGGATCTAACCATGAACAGTATTTCACAGGTTATCCACGACTGTGAGACGTGTGCTGCCATCAAGCAGGCCAAGCGGGTGAAGCCCCTCTGGTACGGTGGACGGTGGTCCAAGTACAAGTATGGGGAGGCCTGGCAGATTGATTACATCACACTGCCCCAAACCCGCCAAGGCAAGCGCTACGTGCTGACCATGGTGGAAGCCACCACTGGGTGGCTGGAGACCTATCCTGTGCCTCATGCCACCGCCCGGAACACCATCCTGGGCCTGGAAAAACAAGTCCTGTGGAGACATGGCACCCCTGAGAGAATTGAGTCGGACAACGGGACTCATTTCAAGAACAGCCTCATAAACACCTGGGCTAAGGAACACGGCATTGAATGGATATATCACATCCCTTACCACACACCAGCTGCCGGGAAAGTTGAACGGTGCAATGGACTGCTTAAGACCACCCTGAAAGCACTTGGCGGGGGGACCTTCAGAAATTGGGAAGTGAACTTAGCAAAGGCCACCTGGATGGTCAACACCCGAGGGTCTATTAATCGAGCTGGTCCTGCCCAGTCTACCCCTTTGCACACAGTGGATGGAGACAAAGTCCCTGTAGTACATATGAGAGGTATCTTAGGAAAGACTGTTTGGGTAAACCCCACCTTGGGCAAAGGTGAACCCACCCGTGGGATTGTTTTTGCTCAAGGACCTGGTAACACTTGGTGGGTAATGCAGAAAGATGGGAAAACCAGTTGTGTACCACAGGAAAACCTAATCCTAAGTGAGAACTGAGTGTGAGGGTTCATTCTGTATAGTGGAGTTTATTAATTTAGGTATGATACAGATGGTAATAGAATAAGGGGTGGATAATGTTCTGGGTTGTGGAGCCGGGTTTTGTATATTCTATTTACATCTGTTTTGAGGCCTGATGACCCACCTTGATAGGCCATTGTTACCTTCCCCAGCCTGTGCGGTGCATTTGCATTTCTATACATCTCATGCCCTGGCGGTGGGGGGTGGGGGGGAGGGGGGGGGGTGGCCGGGGGTTGGCGGTTCGGCCCTGCTGCAGGAGTGGTTCGGCCCTGCTGCAGGAGTGGTTCGGCCCTGCTGCAGGAGTGGTTCGGCCCTGTTGCAGGAGTGGGGTGCGCGGCGCTTCCTTCGCGGCGGTGTGGCAAGAGCTTTTTTTTTTTTGTCTCCTGTGCTCGCCATCCTGTCTCCCTCCTGGCCGTCCCTGAACCGGTTTCTTCGCAGAATCATCTCTGCTCCAACAGGATCACGTCTGCCACTCCAGAAGTGTTTGGACTGTTTACGTTTGGACTGTTATCAACATCCTGAATCACAGGGTCAGATTGAAACTCTGACTTTGTCAGGGTTTTCTTCTGAAATTATTGTTTATTTGTTTATTTGTTTGTTTGGTTGGGTGGTTTTGTTTCCTATCCCATTTGTATTGTTAATACCTCCTAGTAAAAAACTGTTATTCCTATTCCCAACATCTTTGCCTGAAAGCCCTTGATTGCAAAATTATAATTCGTCGGGGTGCGAGGGGTTGGTATTCTCCATCCTAGGGGAACCTCAGTTTCCCTGGCAGATACCTGTCTTTCCAAACCAAGACAATGTTAAAACTATTATGTCCATTTTTAGAACTATATGCTATTGGTTGTCTACGTATATATTTCTTTGTCACACCCTTGCATCACTGAAGCGCCCAAAATACTTTCATAAATAGATCCATGTAGGCCAAATATTTTCCTTCTCTGTTCAACAGTCTGTAGGTGGACTAGGGGCTTTTAATAGCTCATGATAATTGATTAAGTACAAAGACATAGTTTATGTTAGCCACTGGGATTGTAGCCAGATATTTGGTTTTGCTTAATTTTCCATGATTTTTTACATATTTTTGTGAGTCAGGTCAGCTAAATATTTATTAATGTAATTAGATATTATTGTAGTATAGGCACCTGAGTAAGAGGTGTATGCTTTCCTGCATAGAACCTTTATTAAGAAATGCTCTATGATTCTCTGCATAAATCAATCATTCAGAATTTCAAATGTTTTTTAAATAATATTTGAGTGACTCAGTGTATTACCAAAGAATTCTTTCACCTTCTTTGATATTCCCAAGTCTTTTGATTTCCTGGCACACAGAGAAAGCTTCACTGCAAGTGATCAAGGTTGTGAATGACTTAAAACATTGTGGGAATTACCTTCTATCCTGACAAAATCATATGGTAAGTAATGCACTCATTCATTTTGAATAAACTTTCAAAATCTGAAGTTAGTTGGCACTGATTCTCCCACAATGTCATTTTCTGAAGAAGCCTCAGTACTCAGCCTGAACCACTTTGCCATGCTTTTTGCAGCATAAATTATTAAGTTATATTTTGATGTTTTATTTCATTTTAGAAAATATCAATCACCAGTTGGAAGGAACCCTACTGTTCTTCAGTACATGGGACTCAGCAGACAGAAGTGAAAAAACTTTTTTATTTTCCTCTGCCAAGACTGGATCAGTCAATGAAGCAGGCAAAGTATTGAAGAGCTATCCACTTTCACCCTAGAGCAGAGAGAGATAATTCTTTGTTCTTGGCTGTTGTATTTTATGTAATTAGGATATATTTTTTCAATCATTCCGGATGCATTCAAGTTGTAAGTGGCTCAGGACGCACACAATGAATTATTATACTGTTGGTCTCTACTGGAAGCTTTATGAGCTGTTCTGCATCCTTATTTGTTAGAGGAAGATGAAACCTCATAAAAGTCAAGCTGAAAGCTACAAAAAACATTACTGCTTTGTTTTTCCTATTTATGAAGCACTGAACTGTAGAGTACTCTAATGATAGCTTGTATTAATTTTAACAAACTTGAAAATCTTGCTGAGTAGTCTAACATTTAGGTGCTTTTTCATTCTCTTTCTCATCAACCTTTAGCTTTTTGCTGGAGGCACCGCATTTGTTATGTTAGTGTAAGGAGATAATTACAAACATGAAAATAAAATCACCACTGGTAAAGCTGAGAGGCTTTTAAAAGTTTCATCCCACTCAGCTACAAAAAAAAACAAAAACAAAAACAAAAACAAAACAAAACAATTTAAACTAAAATAGATGGATTGTGAATATATCAGTTTATCATTAACACAAAACCCTTTTGGGTTTTTTTGGCTGCTTTTTAAATAGCTTCAATTCTGTTAAAAATACAGAAAACATTCTGTTTCCTAAAACTAGCGTTTTCCGGTTCTTGTTTTCTAGTTACACATGAACACTGGAATTTGCCTTTAGAAACTACCCATGGGATTTGGGGGAGAAAAATGTAATCCCTCTTCTTACAGATCGGTTTTTAACTAAAGGTTAAATGGTGAAGCAGTTGAAACTCAGGTGATCCTGAGTTGTCTGTTGCAGGTGATCTTTAGCCTTTTCTAAGCAGGACTTTATTTTGCAAAGACACAGGGATGTGTTGCAGGGGGAGTAGGTTATGATGCCTGATATGTTATACTGAAGACCTGAAGAAGAGAATACTAAAGAGGGAATAGTAAGTGTTAAGAGAATAGCACAGATAACTTTAGGACATGAAAAAACTGTTGGTTCATTTGAAACATTAACCTGCAGCTGCATCTACTGATGCTGCTTCAAACTTAATTTATGTCTAGGCAGAATATATTTTTAATATGTCCTATAAACATTACAGATCTTAATGCTTTCTTTGGCCTTTGTTCTCTATTCCATTATCCTGTGTGAAATCCATCCTGGGAGCAGGCATTGGGCACAACATTACATGAGACTCAATGAAGTTATTATAGTAAAATTTAATGGGATGTGGACTATGTGCTGGCCCTTTTCCAAGGATGAATTTTACTTTTTTTGGCATGAATTTCTGATTTCTTCCTTTGTGAAAACTCCTTTATTTCTGTTAAGGTGTCCTTATGCTGCTCAGAAATAAATACACTTTTTAGTCCTTTATTAAAAATGTGACAAGAATACTGGCAACAAGGTAATATCTTTTCTATTCTTTTATCTTAATGACACTACTTGCAGAAAAGGAAGAAGGAAATACAAATTCACTGTCACTTCATAAATATTATTTGTAAATAACTTTCTCAGAATCATATTCCTTTTTTTTTTTTTTTTCCTGTCCCATTTTAAGATCAGCATATGCCCCAGGGGACCTTACAAAAATTGGAAATATGTTATGACCACTTTTTATATTTTCATGCTATGCAAGAGTAATAATCAATATTGCAGCACTGTAGTTCTTCAATCCCCTGACTTTACTATGTGTGGTGAATGCATATTGCATCCACAGGTGTTAGCTAAGCTTGTCTTCATATGATTCTTGACAAAACTAAGAATAATATCCTGTCTTAAATCAGTAAATGGGTATTTTATAGTAACCATTTTCCAAACATCAAGGTACAGAATTCACCTTTAAAGTCTACTTAGCACTGACCTAGCAATACTTTTGTATTGTATTTTAATAATCTGCTGTCTCTTTCAACTATGGCAGTAATTTTTAAAGATTTTTTTCACACAATAAGTGTGTATGCAAGTATTTATGCATATTCAATTCTCTGTATGCTTCATGGAGGTCACATTTTCAAGGAGAGCAGATAGTTCAGGAAGAAATTCCTACACATAAACACATATACACAAACACTCAAGCAAAAATCCTATATTTATGATACAGTTTATTCTGACATAAACAGAAATCAAGTCTATTGAGTGAAAGGGAAATTTTAGGCTAAAGAAATAATACTTCAGTTGTTGTCCTTGCATAAGGAGAAACAATAATCATATGCAGTTTTCCAGGGTTATTAAAATAGCCTAGTGTTAGAACAGTGTAAGCAAATGTCAATTGCAATATAGGAATAAGGCAAAGTGGTTGAATACCTTATTGCAGGAGTTGTAAACTGATTTCTCTTTAGGTCAGTTATTGACATTCCCCAGAACTCAAACCATAGCTTCAACAATCCTTCTCTAGCAATATTCTGCATTTGTCTCAAAAAATGGTGTATTGTTTAGTTTTGGGGTTTTTTTTAAAGGAAAAATGCCCTTGCATTTTCAAAGTAGTTTTAAGAGGCGAAACCAAAAAGAAAGTGCTTTATATCAAGCTGAATAAATGACTGAAAAAGGAAAAAGTTGTTGCTTTCCAACTTCTTTCTTATGCCACAGCTTTAAAGTGTGATTAAATGGTTGTTAAACTGTGTAATAAATATGCTTCAACTGAAGAAGTGTTCAATTGGCTGTTAACACTTTAAATTAATCAGTGTGTACCTCACAGCCAGCTAGAATTCATTTTTGTGACTGTAAAGTGCCATCCCTGTCATCTTCTACTACAACATATATATAAACTGTTCTCTACAATACCTTTAAAATAGCTCTGAAGTGATCTCCAGGGACCATACTTGTCATGAGATAATTACTGTCCTGTGCTATATGAAACTCTTGACTGCTCCTCCTGTTTTAGGGTATCCCAGGAGAATAATCACTGTATAACAATGTCTTTTCTACTGTGATTTAGTATTTTCTTATGCTGATTGACAAAGCAGTCGAGATGAAATTAATTTGTCTTGTACCACTAGTTATGTGGCACAGTTTGAAGCCAAAAGACATTAGGTAATGCTTCTAAAAGGTGTACAACTGTCCTCCTCTCAGAAATCAGACTTCAGCTACCAACATTTAAAAAGGTATGAAACATGACATCTGGTAAGCTCATTTTTCTCAACCACTTGTTGTAATCAGGTTTAAAATCTCACCAGATATTTTCTAGCTGCACAAAGCATAGCTGCTGATATGGTTACTAGATCTTCACATACCTATGTGGTATATAAACACACAAGTGGAGAAGATGCTGCTATTCAGCACCAGAACAATTTGGGTTTGTTTGGGGCTCATTGGGCTCATTGGGATTAAGTCACCACTGCCAGGTGGGTTGGATTGTACAAGGTAATCCAGATCCCCAAATATGGGAGGAAGGAAATCAGGAGGAACTGTGCAGGCTGACTTCACTGAGCAGTGAGAGAGGGAAATTGCTGAGGAAACCTCTGGTTATGTGTGTCTTTTTCCTGGGAGAATGACACAACTGCTTCTCCTAGGCTCTCCAAGGGATGGGATATTCATCTTGGTCAGACTAAAAGTTGGAATACAGCTTGTGGGGCTAAAAAGTTGCTGTTCTGGCCACTCGCCACCAGCACAAAGGTTCTGGTTCATACACCAGCCTTTCATGGAACAGTTTTTCACCTCACTCCCCTCCCAGCCTCTGTGGTGTCTAGGCCCCAGAACAGCAGCTCCTTATTCAAGGGACAAAGCCTGCATTATTTTTTTTAAGACTTAATTATATATTTTTGTAATATTTGTAAGGATTTATGTCCTTCAAAAGACATGGTATTTTGAAAGGAAAAAGGAACCCTGTCAGAGGCAGCTGGAAAGCACAGAAGGAAAAAAAAATTCACAAATGCAAATTAACATGTTTAGTTGTCAAAGGAAGGATGACTGCTTCTTAAAGATAAGATATTAGTTTAGTGAAGGTTTTTGTGACTGCATGTTCTTTTGAAATACATGCACCTCTTCACAAAAAAAGTAACAAACCCCCAACACCTTAATTTTTATTTCTTATATAATTCAGCAAGGAAGCATATGAAAACAAGGCTGGACACCATTTAAATAATTGTCTGATTTATTTTGAGAGAAAAAAAAGTAAAGTTACTTGAAAATTTCTGATTTCTTACTCTCCAGATGAAAGACAGAGAAAGAGAATAATATACCAGTGATTCATGATGCAGTTTTTG
The DNA here is from genome assembly GCA_027886175.1 of Phylloscopus collybita. Classification (NCBI taxonomy): domain Eukaryota; kingdom Metazoa; phylum Chordata; class Aves; order Passeriformes; family Phylloscopidae; genus Phylloscopus; species Phylloscopus collybita. The sequence continues at coordinate 35,498,077 of JAJNNQ010000009.1, read as the reverse complement.
ATTTGTCCTTAAGATATTTATTACACTATTATCTTTATTTCCCCTTTTTCTTCTCATATTATTTGATTTGTGGGAAAATTAATGGAAGAAATTACATACACAAAAGCAGCCCATAACTGCTGCATACTCAAATTGATAAATGTGAACCATATCCGGTGTGATATTTAACAGAAATGAAAATATGAAGGCACTAAAGTTATATCTCTTTTTTTTCCTCTTCATTGGGTCTGTTACTAAATGAAAGGAAATCTGAATATGATGTATCTTGACAATGGAGTCTTACATAATGTAACACCATTTAGCATTATTAAAACGTGAATTATTCTTGTAATTGAATCTTTTTCAGCACTAAAACAATGATTGATGTACATAATATTCACTTGATAATTCACAGAAAATACAGTAACAGTAAATTTCTAAAAGCAATTATGTTGTCTTTCGTTAACATAGAAATTACAAGCAAAGAATGCTTATTAAATTAATAGAAGTGATGCATATATAATTGAGATTGAGGTAGAAGCTAATATAAACTGAATTAAATGCATTTTTACATGTAATAAGCTTCTAATAATACTGCTTGCCTAGATAGCACAAGTTCAGTCTATGCACCTTGATGCAGAAGTGTAAATATGTGTTTAGGTTAAGGAATGCTAAGTTAATGGTTATATTCAGTGATCTTAGAGCTTTTTCCAACCTCAATGATTCTATATCACTGGAAAACTCATGACAGAAAAGAAAGATTTATATAATTGGAAAAGCCAGCCCAGTGCTTCTTTCTTGCTTGCTTTAGCAGAGTGGTTTCTCTGTTTTCCATGTAGAAAATAAGAACTTTTTACCACCTTATTGTTATGTTGGTCTTCATCTGTGTAAGACTCTAAAGATCATAAAAGAAGGCCTCAGATGCTATGGTAACAGTGATTTATGAGCCTGAAGAATCACTAAAAATCACTTTATCATTTGAATAAAATGAAAAATATATTTGCTTGTAGAGACAAAGAAAATTAAAGAAATTAAATAAAATTCCAGAAAAAAACCTGGAAGGATGATGTGCACAAAGCAAAGACAAGCACAGAATGTAATTGAAGCAGTGTTGTGGTGATATGAATGAAGAGTTTCATAGATAATTTTGGAAGAGTGACTTCCAGAATCAACTTAAAAGCAGGAATTATATAAAGCCTTCCCATTATGGCCAAGAAACAATTTGCCATACTTTGGCAATGCATGTTCTATGGTTGTTGTTAATTTTACAGGAAAAAAATGTTTTGAAAATACTCTTTTAAATTATTTCTACCACCACTTTTTCTGATTATTAATAGCTATTCTTGATCATAAAGACTGAATGCTCAGTATGTGAGGCAAAATATACAATAAATATACTTTTGAAATCTCTGAAATTTAGGTGAAAGTTTTCCCTGCCCATGGCAGGGACATTGGAACCAGATGATCTTTAAGATCTCTCCTAACCCAGGCTATTCAATGACTCTGTGATGATTCTGTGAAAAGCTTTAGTCTTACTGCAATAATCCAAAGTTTCCTCTCTCTTTATAGGTTATAAAAGAGAGGCTTCTTGTGCTTTTGGGAACTTAGACTTCTTGGATTCCAATTATTGTAAGTTCAGTGAAGTATCACGTGCCAAATATTTCTCTAATGTTGCTAGTTTAGGATTGTTTCTTGGAGACAAAATTCCCTCAAGTCCCAAAGGGAAAGCAAAGCACTTTTTCTCAAACACTGTTGTTGTTTGAAGTTATTACAATTTTATACCATAGCTTTGTCAAATTTTCCTAGAAAACTTCTTAAAGTGTGTTTCTAAGTTAATGACGTGTCTGTTGTGTGCATATGTATGAATGTTATTTCTAGGTAAATAGTGGCACTGAAGTCCTGCTCTGTTTCCTTCTGGAATTCCAAATAATCTTCCTAAAGCAGTGTTTTCTATTCATGCTCAGACTTTTGGCATAAAGAGTAAGAGAACCAAAGTGCAGGAAAGGCTCTGCTTCTCTGAGATGCTAGGTTTCCCTAATTTGTTCCCAAATACTCCACATTAATTTAGCCAGATTAAGTGATAACAACAGGAATTTTGCCATTGTTCAATGGGATCAGGGCTTCTCACCAAACCACTGCCCATAATTCAACGGCAGAGTGTCAGCAGGAGAAAAACCCCCAGCCTTTTCTTCACATTGCCTACATCTTTGCTTTCTACTGCTTTGTAAAATAAGTGAAATATGCAGACCTGAGCATCCAGCTGTTACTGTTGGCAAGCCTCCACTTGCACAAGTTATAAAGGTGCAGGGTTACAAATTAACACCATCATACCTGGAAAGTGATTCCTGTGTTCTTTTTTTATTGTTATTCCAAGTTTCTTCAAGTGTAGCAAAGCATAAAACTATGTTTTTGTTCTCTTCTGGATGGCAGGACTGACCTTCAACCAAATATTTAAGGAACTCTGCAGAGCCTGATGTGCTCCACACTGCATGATTTGATGGGAAGGAAGCCTACCTCTACAGGAGGGCATCGAGAAAGTAAGATAAAGCAGCACTCTGAAAGGAACAGCAGCAGGACATATCTCAAAATATTATCAAAGGAAAAGTGTTTTCTTAAAGGGCAGCAGCCTCTATTGCAGAAGTAATACATTTGCCTTGCAACATTTTAGAAGGTATGTGATTTTCAGTGCTGTATCATGGCATTCAGACAAAATGCCACACAAAAAAAAAGAGGCTTTCATAACCTATTGTATGTCTTTAAAACCTGCTTGAAAGTGTATCTGCCACTATGAAAAACTTCTGCAGTTTAAAGAGAAGTTCTGCAGCTTTCTCACCCAAACAAAAAAATATTTCTTTCCCCTTTAAAGGAAGGGACACAGGTAAGTATTAGCAGTATTGGCTGGAACTTTAACTACAGATGTTGTATAGAGCGGATGTGATGACAGCACACCGTAAAAAAATTTCTTTCCAGTCCCATTTATTTTCTTCAGAATGTATTTCTGAAGGGGCTATCTAGGCTCTTACATATAAATGTCAGAAACAATATTTTTAAAGAAAGAATTTGTAAAAGTTACTTTAAATTTTGATAGTTACACACATACTGTCATAATAATATTTTAGTGTGCTTTTATAAAATGTTTGAATGTTCTATGATTATCATACTTGAATGTATAACATCAAGACTGAAGGCAAAGGAATGTCAGAAGAGATACATTATGAGAATAAAAATTACATAAAACTAGCCTTCTAAGTAAGTAACAGTCAGGCATGGCACTGGGAAATGTCAAAACATATAATGATTATCATGTTCAAATTCATATCTGAATTATGCTATTGAGTAACTGTGCCATGAACCCTGTACCTTGTCTGAATGTTATATAATCTTTCCCTTAGATTTAGCCAGAATTGTTTGCATTCCCCTGGGCTTTAACTGTAACACGATAAAATGAACATAAACACCTAAATTTAAATTATGCGCATACTAGGTGTCTTGCTTTTTAAAAAAGCTAATCCTCTCTCCCCCCAAAATAATAACCTGCCTCCCACATAATAAAGAATATAGCCATGACTAGATTTATTAAAAATATTAACTGAATTATTCCAGTTATTGACAAACATATTCTGACTTCAAAATCCAAATGCAAATATATGATATGACCTCTTAACTGTCCTGGTTTATCTGAGCATGATTTGATTGCCCTAGCATCCTCTTCTGCTGAAGTGCTGTAGCATTAGAAATGTAGCAATGTAGTTGCTGATGGTCCTACTTGTCAGAGCAACAGCCCCTCGCTGCTGAATCCCATCTCTGACAGGGGCCAGTCAGAGGTGCATAGGGAAAACACATTGAGCATATATCTAGAGTAGAGGCACGATCCTTCAGTATTTCCTCCAAGAGTCAATAATTTCTATTTTATTATAACTTTTTCTCCCATATCATATACACTAGCTTTTGATGGATGTTCTTTTATTACTTCTCTCATCATTTCTTATCCCATTTTGGTTACTGCTGAATGCCATGCCAAAATTATATGATTAACTGTCACTTGCTTTAAATCTGTTGCTTGATAGTTTAAGGGTATCAGATAGTTCAGGTGTTTCAGCATAAAAAAAGTGAATAGATTTTTTTCCACTTAATTCAGAGTCCTCATAAGCTCATAGTGCTCTCTATCAGATTCTCTCCAAGTCATCCCTTTCTCAAAATGGATAATTTAGATGCCTATATATTTTTATATAGAAGCTACTCAATGGTTTGCCTCATCACCCTTTGTTTGATGTGTAGAGGGTTTTAATTATTTTTTTTAATTACTAATTGAAGTGTGTGTAACAGAATTTATCAATTTTCTTTGTGTGTTGTTGCAGAATAACCTAAATTCCTCTAGGAAGCTGAAATTCCAGCAGTGATCTTCCTTTCCTCTGGCAGTAAAGCTGATTGAAAGTCTAAATAATCTACTTAACATGCTGGCAATTTCACATTGAAATATTGAGCAAATATCACATGATCTCTGAGTGATTTATTACTATTCAATTTATTGATCTCTTATTGAAAATGATTTATTAGCATGTCTGACTGAAACAATTCTTCAGACTTCTCCTCTGTAAAGAGTGGTCTGTGTACCAGCTTCCCTTAGCTTCTCGGTATTGAAATGCTCTAATTTTCTTCCCATACCATTCCTTTCTGTACCCACAGATCCATTCACCCCAAAATCACAGATATTTAGCACAGGATTGCAAGGCCATACAGGAAGATTCTATGCTCATGGTAAGTCTGTAAAATTACTCATAGCCTTGGACAATTTACTAAAACATTCCTCAGATCCCTGTTTTGTCTTGCATTGTTAATGGTTTCATATTAATGTTATGACAGGTAATGATTCTCCAGGTCTGATTTATTTGTAACTTTCCTATCTCTGATTTTTTTTTTTTTTTTTTTTTTTGCTGTAAAATCCTCCTCTTTCATTATAAATAGCCCCTTTTTTCAGAGACAGGGCGTTTTAGATGAGCTTTTGCTGTAATGTTATTTTTATTCTGATTGGCTAGTGTGGTGCCTTTATCTATTTTCCATTATCTATTTTATCCTCTCAGCTGCTCTTTTTCATTTCCTTGGGGTTTTTTTTTAAGCTTCAAAATTTTATATACCACTGCTAATTGAAGGCAAGCAACTATGAGTAGCTTCTAATATTTCTACAAGGATATAGGTGACTGTGACAAAGTCACTATTTGATAACCAAATCCTGCCCTTTACCAGAACTAAATCAGGGTGGTTTTTCTCTCTTTTTTGTAAGTTCTGAAAGTAGTTACTCTAAGTGGCAGTCATATATGACATCAAAAACATGTACTTTAAATTATATGCCATCTGACGTTTATCCTCTTCGGATTATGTTTTCATTTACAGTTTTATTGACCATTTGGAACAAGATATACTTTAAGGAGTCTAACTGGGGCTTTCTTCTGAACTAAAAATAGATCAATCAAACTTCTGATCCTGTTTGCTTATATGCAGTGAACTGTAGTTAGTACTGAAATGCGTCCCAGAATTACTTTGGGAAACTTAACTTCAAAAGGGATGTGGGAAATCTAGTCCTCAGATAAGGAATGAAAAGAAACTGCTTTTTAAACAGGGAGGGAAGGAATTTCTTCCATAGTCTGAAGAATCTGATACCAAGACAACACTTTCAGGCCCATGGTGTGATTCTTTGGGTGTCCTGTGGAAGCCCAAGAGTTGTACTCGACAATCCTGATGGGTCCCCTTCAACTCAGCATATTCTGTGATCCTAAAATATGTTTAAAGCAAATTTCACCAAAGAGCAGAAATAGGGATATCCCCCAGAGGAACTGTAGAGTTCTGTAAGAGCGAAATAAAGTTGTCTACAGAGAGTAATAGTGAATATTGTAAAACTTACTAGGTTAAACAAGACTCAGAAGCTCCACTTTCTCCCCAAACTGCAGGATGGAAAATTGCTTTTATGGGGGGAAATATAAGCTAGAAATTGTACTTTAATTTAGACTTTTGCCATGTGGTGTATTCTGTAATTTCATGTGACAAGGTTTCAAGATAAATAGAAGAAATAACTGTTTTCCCACATTACTAAAGTATCCCTGTTGTGCTGAGTCTGTGCATTTGCTGCACGTTAGATTCATAGTAGACTCTCGTATGTCTCCTCTGAAATGGCAAACATACCCATGGTACTCCACACAAAATGCCATTGTAAATGAAATTTAAACTAAACTACTCACTGTGAATTGCCTATCCATGTAATCTGTAAATTACTTTCAATAATCCATAAAAGGAATCATACTGTGCCATGTCAAAGGTTTTTGCTGTATCTCAAGAACTGCAGCTCTGCAGTTGCATTTATTCACTCTGGGAAAATTTCCTAATGCTTCAGGTGAAGAAAGGTCTTTAGCATCTTATCCTTGTAGTCCAGATTTCCAAGACTGCAAGAAAAAGATGTTCCTGTAGCTGTTCAGATAAAATAACCTCCTTCTTTGACAGACAATTCTAGAATGAATAGTTGAAGTCTGGGGCATAGCATGGCACTACTGAGCAGGGAAGAAATGGAAAGCGTATCATGTTATTCTGATTTACTACACAGCATAATTACACTTTTTATATGAAAAAACTCTGCAAAGTGAAGTGGTCACTTTGGAGCCTTTCTTTTAATGATGCACTTGTAGCTCAGGACTCTCCTGATGTCGTGCTCAGGGCAGAGTCATATGTAACACACACGTGCCATAATGCTTTTCCCCCAAAGAACGCAACCAGGATGCTCCATCAGAAAAGGGGTCTCTTGTAAAGCTGGTCTCAGACCTTATAGCTACTTTCTACACTAGTCAGCCTTGGACTTTGAGGGCTACTCAAGTGTTTACAGTGAATTACAAAAACTTTTACAGGATCATTGTGAGAGAGAAAAAACCCAAGATTTTTCTTCAGAAATCCTGACAATCACAATATAGAAAGACAAGTATGGGTGCTTTAAGATCCACTTCAGAGGGAGATTTCAGCATTGCTGATATTTTAACACAGCTACATAACAAGAGACAGTCAAAAGAATAAAACTATGTAGCTGAGATTCACATATGCTCATAAAGCACCGAGTTTGGACGCTCAGTGAGCTTCATAGCCCCAGTAATTCTCTCTTGTGTCATGTAAGAAGCCTTAGGCACTCCTGTCCTACGATGGCATCTTGTTAGCAAGCAGCAGACTCTAGCAGAAACAAAGACTTAGGGCAGCTCTGCCTAACTGCCCATGAACTCCAGTTTCATTACAATGCTGCCTAACAAGAGGCTCAGTTACTAATTTGATTTGTAGAAGAGAAAACCCTGGCAAATTAAAAGCAGAAAACATTCCCAAGTGATTTGCTGCAAAGTAGAATAAATGAGTAACTGCTTTAAAGGAATCATATTCCATTAATTTGACATAACAGCAAAACTAGTTGGGTTTTTTCCTTGTTTATGGGTGAAATTGTATAGTTTGAAAACATCCATTATTGGAGGTATTGCAAATAAATGTGTTTTACAGAAAATAGTTGATTATACAAGTCCTTGAAGTCATTTAAAAGTTGTCATTTCAACAGTAGTACCAGTGTCAGGGTACAAACAAGTCGTCATTGTCTTACTCAAAATTGCTTCAGAGTTCAGGAGAGAAATGTATTTGGAAAACAGTAGGAAGATTTTCATGCTTAACATCCTTACCACACCGTTACAAGGTATGAGAAATATTTCTCTCATAGATATCTCACAGTCTAGTGAAATAATTGCTCTAACAACCAGATTCAAGATTGAAAAACCTGGGCCTGGTCAAAGTATATTTTGCCATTGTTTTCCCCATAAGAGTTTTACGAGGCATTGTAACAAGAGTTAACTGGAATAGAAGAAATCAAACAGATGAAAACTGGAACAGATGGGTCTATTCTAGGTTTTGACATATAGAAGGATTTGAGAATCCAAGGTGCCTTGACCTATTTTTCAGGGCCACAGCTAAGGCAAAGATTCTCAATAATTCTTGAAATAGCAACATTCTCTTCAAATATAAAAAATAATAAAAAATAATAAAAAAAGAGGACTTCCAGTTATAATGCTAGATAAAATGAAACATTTCTCTTAGAACTGGCATGCTGTGCTTTAACTCATCATTCATTCACCACCATCTTAATGTTTTTCTCTGCCAGCTCCATCACTCTTTTGTAAGCAAAATAAAACATATGTGTCAATTTTCACATTTTAATCTCTGCATTTGGTGGTCAGCATCATTCACTGTTTTATTTCCCTTTCTTTTCAAAAAAATTATTTCCTGTTAAAGCTAAGCTAAAGCTTAAGCTGTAAAACTTATTCCCGTTCTGGTTTTAAAAACAGCTTATTAATCTTTACTCACTTTAGCAGTATCACTACAGTGTAACATTTAATTTACATTAATAATTCCAATTACTTTGTTTGGTTCCTGTTGCAGGCCTGAAAACCAAGCACACACCTTCAATCACATCTGATGAGCCCATTTGGTATTCTGTCCTGCAACAGGAATCAGATTAACTAATTTGGATTATTTGTACAAGTTAAACATGTAAGTATTTTCTGGACAAATAGCCAGTTGTACTTAACTATTTCTCACAGTCAGTAGAAATAACTAAAGTGAATTGTGATTATTACATAATTTCTAACAATTGTGGAAGCAAAACACGAGTTCCTTCCTCAGAGGCTGTTTTGGATCCTAGTACTTGTAAGGTGATAAGAATTACTTTAGGGCCAAATAACTGTGAAACAGCAGCATTGTTCAGACATGTATATTTGTATTTACTATGGCCATTGCAACACAAGAATGCATCAGCGAGAGTTGTTGATAGCTGCTTTTTAAATGCAGTTTTCTTGATAATCATTACCCACCACAGAGAGCTGCTCTAGAAATAATTGAAAAATAGTTTAATTGTGAATTTTGGCTTCAAGATACACTTCTTCTTCACCTTCAGCCTAAAGGAATAGGGATGTTTTATAACTATGTGTACTGAAGTGAAAGATCAATCTTAATAGATGAAGTGTGCCTTTTTATAACCATGTGTCATGCTTTTATCCTTTTTATAAACAACTTCCAATCCTAGGGTTCATGAGAAAAGCTAATGTGCAGGGCTCTGTGCCACTCTAAGGGCATAGTTATTAAGATATTATATTAATGGAAATGACCTCTGTCAGAAAGACAGACTAGGCTTTGCTTCTGAAGCCTATCTGGTCTTCACCAGTTTCATATTTCAGTTGTTCCCCATGGCCCATCTGTGCATTGACACATAAAGTTACAGAATTAAAGGAATGTAAATTCCACCAGTAAAAGTATTCCTATAAGTAAAATAAGTTAAAAAGCTCAAACTTGATCAAAATTTGTTGAGCCAATGACTTTTGAATACTAAAGACTTTATTTTCTAAATGCGAGATTGGATCTGCAAGAATCTTCAGTATTGGACTAATTTGATCTCCTGCTTTCCATGTGTAGTATCTTCCTTTTACTTTACTTCCCAATGCTCTGGAAAAATCCCTCCAGTTTATGAATAAATTTTATTATATTTATTTGCAATTAAAGTTTACTTTTAGGAATAACTCTATCAGTCCTGAAATGTAAAGACATGAATCATCATATGTTAAACTTGTTTGGCTTTACACCAACTATTTCCAAAATTCTCACTTTTAAGAGCAAATTACAAAGCAGCTTAGGTCAGGTCCACAGTTTTTAAATTGCGACTACATATCTCGGTCACCCTTTGGATTATTATTTCAGATATATGTAAATTACTAGATATTTTTTAAAAATTAGTTGCTGAGAGTGTTTGAGGTTGCTTGGTTTTTCATTGAAAGCAAATACAGTTATGTTTAAGGTAATTTTAGAGTTTTCGCTTCACACTTGAGGTGGACTGCATAAATATAGGACAAACTGAAACAGCCCTTCCAAAATATTACTATCTATATAAATTTTAAAGTTCTGTGTATGTAAAACAAAAGTAGAGTAACTGGGTGCATTATACAGTATCTATTTTATCTGTCTCACTCACAAGGAAATATAATTACCCATCTCTAGGGTATTACGAGAAAGGACAAACGCCAAAGTACTTTGAGAAATACCTTAACATCCTGGGACTAAATTTCTTGGCTTTAATGATAAGGATATCTTATTTCCTAAGCTTATATAAAATAGTAATATATTCTAAATATTTAGATACTTATTATCTACAGAAAAATCAATATTTTTACAAGCACCTGTTGACAGTCATCAATTGTTCATCCACATTCTACTTCAAAGCCAGTGAATGCATTTTTAACTAAAAGATCTTTTGAATCAAACAGTAGGCAGATTAAATGCAATTTATTAAGTTTGAGGCAGATTCCTGAGTCAACTTGCCAGCTGCATCTTTTTGAAAATCTACAGGTAGCTGAAGTGAGAGGCATTTAGAACTTCCAATAAACTTAAATCTAAATGATCAGCAGCATGCCTGGGGCTGTGGTGAAATACTAGGGCAGGTTCACTGCCTTAGAAGCCAATAAAGGCAAGTTTGCTACATGCTACAGCAACTGGCAAGAGAGTACATCCATTCAGCACCTGCTACAGTTCAAGCTCCATTGAGCTTCTTCTGGGCAGCTCATCTGATAGCCCTCAAGGAGAGTTTAAATTTGAGTTAAGTCCAAAGAAAAATCAAACAAATGTTTTGTGCCTTGAAGCACTAGATAGAAAGAAATTTTATATATTGCATAAAGTAGTAACTAACATAGATTTTTTTTTTTTTTATGCTTTACATAATTTTTTAGGTTAGTCTTCTGCTTAGCTGACAAAGGGAATGACAGCATGCCTGACACCACAGCTTTTTTTCACCACCCTAGCAGTAGATGGAGGCACTTTGAATGCACTGTGATGTGAACAGTTCTTTCCTGGTAGCATCCTTAGTGGTCACCACTCCTAAGAGTCCCAATCTTAGGAACTGTGGATTTTGGTCTTTAAATATAAATTTATAATAAGGAAGAGTTATATTTACTGTTGTTGTAATTTTCATTTAACAATCTTTTCTGCCTTGATTCATCTTATAAATCTTTTGTAAGTCTTCCACATTGTGAAAGATCATCAAAGCATGCACTATGAAGTTCAAAATATATTGATGCAGGTCACCCCCATCATAATGGCCTTAAATTGGGACAGGTTATCTTAGCTTCACACCAGACTATCAGCAAAGAATATAATTTCTGCCTTAGGCTTTCTTACCAAGAATCGTCCTTTAATTTAATTTTAGCATTATCAGCTTATGACATGGTAGTCCAGAGAAAAATGTCATGTTTCAGACAGAAGCTGTAATTTTTTTTAATATTATTTGTGTCCTGTTTTTTTCTATATTCAACAGCACAGATAAAACTGCATTAAAATAACATGGGTTTTTTTTTTTTTTTTTCCATTCCAACTCTCAAACTGGAAAGGTTACTGAGGCACTTACAGCAGAAAGGTATTTCAGGAAAAAAAATCCTTTTTCTATTGTTATTTTTCATAGAGGTAACTTTCTCTAAAGTGTTATTAGAGGTGAAGAAATAAGAAGAATTGAAAGGAACTGAAATTCTGGGAAGCAGCTTCCAAGTTACTGTAGAGGAAGGGTTTTAGATGCCTCACAAAAATTTGGAGTTTCTCTCCAAAGGTTATGTCTATTCTTTCAGATTTGAGAAAACTGAAATACGTCTGAAACCTTGAAATATTAAAAGAAGAAAAGTTATTTTCTCAGCACAGAGAAAAGCTATAGATGTTTCACAGAGATATAAAGGGGGCAAGGAATATTCTGAGACAGAGGCAGTTTAGTCAATATATTCTCTAAGGAAAATTACAAAGTGATTAACAACATGAAGCAGACCCGGGGCATACAGCCAGGGATTCATCTCCTCTAACAAGTAAGACATGAGAAGGGGCTATTGCAATGATATTATTCAAAGTTTCACTGAATGCAGGTATTATTGGAACATGTGGCCTGACCTTTATAGCAACTGGTCCTTCTTTTTCGTCAAGATACCCTGTATTGAATGAAAAAATATTCCTGAATAAAGCAAGTCTTCCAGAAAAGGAGCAGGTGGGTCTACCCATCCTACTAATTGAAGCACGGCAATGCTTAATCCCACTCATTGTTAAAAATGCATGCATCTACTCACACGAGTGTCTCTGATTTTTGATTTCCGGTGCCTGTTCCTTAATCCTGTGCTTTTTAAGTTTCATGCAGTGTTTCCTCCCTGTGAAGATACTTATTTGAATTACCACTGCTGATGATGGGGAGGGAGGGAGGCAAATGGGAAAAAGCCAGCAGTTGCCAGGTCTCTCACTGCAACATGTTAGTTTGCCATGTCCACTAGAAAATAAACCTAATTACTCACCAATTTGATGTGGTAACATTTAAATCTTCTTACTAGGATTAGTTAAGCCCATTCTACCATGCATTTTTCACAATGCCTTTAAATTCCTTTATCAGATATCTATATCCTGTATATTTTAATTTTCTATTCATTTATTTTCCATTTCCTTCTCATGTTTTCTTATACTTAAGTACTGTCCTCACATTGTGCTGAACCAGGACACGCTTTGGATGTCATTCTTACCTTGATATTGTTACCACATGATTCTTGCTATCCAGCAGCCACCTTTTTTCAAAAGAGTTTCCAAACTTCTTTGGACATCTTTCTCTCTAAATATATTTTGGGACTATATTATTTTTCTTTGTGGAGAAATAGTTGGGCAGCTGCAATATTACTATTGGTCTGTAGGGTTTGAAACAATATCCACTTCTGTTATTATTAATCATTATTGAACATAATGATGTCCCAATTAAAATAGAATTGCAGTAAAAACAACGTCTTTGGAGCTTGAATGTTACTTTTTTTATTTAGCATTGCTATAATTCCCCTCTTTGGCATTCTATATGCCTTGATCAAACTGCATTTCCCCAAATCCAATTTTTCTTTATGCACGTCAGAAAACCAGTAAAGAATTACCTTATCCTGGTAATGTTTTCTTTTAAATAACTTTTCAATTATTTTTATCATCTTTCTTAATACCACCATTTCCTATATATGTTTTTTAAAACCCTTTATCTTTAGTGATTCATATGCATAGAGGTTTTACATTATGAGTGCTTGACTTAGGTACAGATTTTTCATGTAGAGATTGATTCCCTCTGTTTGTTTGTTTGTTTGTTTGTTTTAATATCACCTTCTTTATCTTGGTTAGCAGCATATTGGTGACTTTTTAGCATTGCACTAGTCTGACTTTTCCTCACAGATTTCAGGCAACTCCTTTGCTATTATCATGAGTCATAACAATCCTTTTCCTTAGCAAAACAACTGGCATTGGTTACACAGTCAGTTTTATATTCCTTGTCAGCTCAGCTGAACTTGTTCAGCTTGTATGCTGAGTAGATGTTTGCATGACAGTTGTCATCTCAGCACACTTTTCTCCCTGTTGCTAATACAACAGCCTCCTTGATGTCCAACTAGTCTCTGAGACCAGTAGTTCATTATCAGTGGAAATGCAGCCTGATCTCACTGGCTAGCCTCCCTCCTCGTGGGGATGTGTACACTCTTGCAAAAACAGATCTTACGCTTTGCACCAGCTATGCAAACAGTTGCATGTCTGCAGCACTCACAATAAATTGTGCTGCAATAAAAACTTTGCTAATACCCTGAAATCTTCTGCTATTGAAGTGGACTCTGGCAAAAGTATGTCATTAGAGACAACTAGAATTTCATGCAATTTAGTGTTGCATTTTTACTTTTGCTACAGGCAATTAGCTCAGTATCTTGCACTTATTCCCAAGAGCCTTCACTCTCACCTGAGCTGTAGTAATGCTTCCAGCTTCTTATCTCCCATCTCTGAAATACTGCATAAGTAGATACATCTCTTAACTGAAGAGCTTACAAATTAGAAGGGTATATTTTAGTTCAAACAGTACTTCTCAGGATTGATCTTACTTCAGAGCTTACTTAACCTCTAACACTAAGACAAATGGAAATTCACTAGCAACTCGCAATGTATGTTTCAATATCTAGTGTTTAAATGAATGTTTTCCATGAATGGAGATGGACTGGGTATGATAGACCAACAGCTACAGATGAAAATATCCTCTGTTAGCATTCTGTATCTACCTCTGAATAGGAAGTACCCCTTCCAAAATGAGTAGAGGATGTGCATCCCTGTTGCACATGCAACCTGAAACTGGATATTCTCCCTAATTGCTAGTATATGCCTATCACACATACAAGCAAACACAACCCATTTTCGTAGCTCATTTGCTTTTATAAGTATTTTTAAATGTCACAGCCCTAAAAATTCTATCTCCAGAAAGCTGCAGAAGTGACACACTGTTACTACAGTGTTAAATGAGAAATAAATGTCACTGGTAGAGTGTTAACTACCAGTGAGGACACTGTCAGAGAAACATGGGAGGATACTGTTAATTCTCTAAATCAGCCAGGTAAAACTTGGGCTAAGTCAAAGGAATTTTCTCCAGATGTGACTAGGAATTGAAACCTGGGCTCCTCTCACTCCACAAATGAGTGCGCTCTTTGCTTGCTTTAGAACAAGAACTAACACACTGTAATCAGACAAAAGTGAGTTCTGCTGGTAAGTTTTCAAAGTGAAGGTTCACAATGCCCGAAGACTGTACTGTCCTGTGCAACAAGCAGCCCTCTCTCTTAAATGCCTTTAATTGGTGTAAGACACTATTCTCCTGTGCCTGCAACAAATAGGCTGAACAGTCAGTGGCACTCAGTGATTGATCCAGATTAATACTTTGCCATCTGAACTCTGTTTTCACAAATTCAGAACCAATGTAGTAAACTGGTAGTGCATTTTCTTTTGGGTATCCCCAATGTAAGAAGAAATACATTAGGAATAACCTATTCTCCTTCTAAGAATAATCTATCCTGAACTGGAGAGTACATATAAGTTCCCTGGTATGGGGAGCATATTCAAGATTCACTCATTGCTTTAGTTGTGATGGTTTTTTATTTTTCATTAAAGAACTGTACATTGCTGGCACAAAAATAACCTAGAATTGTTTTAATTTTATGTCATTATTTTTGTTCATATTATTTTAACGTGTATCTGAACATTGAAGTTTATAACGCTTAAAAAGTAATAATTTCAAAGAACAAAACAGCTTTAGGTTTGGAAATGAGATCAATGCTTCACTAAAAGCTGATGTATATGGTTCTTTGTATTTTAAAATATGCTTGTGAACAGGAAAAAAAACACCCTTTGCTTTATGAAGCTAATTTTGGAATGATAGTTTAGTAAATGAATGACTTACGCACTTCATCTCAATTAAGATGTTTTATCATGAATGATGCTTTTCTTTAGCATAAGAAAGTATTTATCTAAAATCAAAGATGCTGATTGTCCCCAGGACACTTGATTATAGTTTGAACTCTTTGTGAAATGGCTTTGTTTGTATGATTTCCTTTCTGAAATGGAAATTTTCCCCTTGCTGTGACATGATATAATCCACACTCAGCGGCAATGAAACTTGATGACTGGCACACTACAAAAACAACTAGCTATTTCAGGTAATGAAACAGACTTCCTGACACACTTCAGTTGCAGCTTAGTTTAAGAAATCACTGTTCTGTAGGGTATGCTGGAACTAAGTTACCCTGTAGGAAGCTGGATGCTCTCATGCATTACGTTTCTGATTCTCTCTCGGCAGTAAGTGTAAAGCTCATGCTTTTGGCTCCACCATGGAGCTACCAATTGTAACTGCAACTGCACTGTTGACACTCATCATACGACTTGAATCCTAAACTTAAATATCTTTATATTATTATCTCTACCCTACCTATGTGTAGTATAACTTCAGAGTCACAAGATTTTAAAAGAACATGATGTTTTATCCAGAAATACTTACTAAGAGTAGAAAGGCTGCTAAGCTATCAAAAGTCAGGTTTGCAAATTAATGCATTTTTGAGACATTATTTAGAAATACAAACATGATTAAAAAAAAATGTTTTACATGATAAGTGAAGAAGCTATTTTAATACATTCCTATTCATCAAACAACTCTAACTTTCTAAAGTTGTTTAACCTCATCATCACTTTCCTGTGTTTATGAACTTTTGCTAATCATAAAAACGTTCTCTTACTGAACTATCTCAGGATGTATATCAAAACTGCAGAATTGTGGTCTGCTTTGGTGAAGCTTTTTGTTGTCAATTCCATCTTGAAAGTTGTAATATACCATTAATTTCATGTTTCATACTGTGTCATTTCCTAACTAGCCTCAGCTATTAAATTCTATTGCTGTCTTCCACAAAGGGGCTAACTCCTTCCTCCCATGCCTTTAAGAAAAATACCTTTAAAAATAATCTTTAATGCAGTTTGATATACAACAAATGATTGCACATACTGACATGTTGCATATTACTCATCCCCTGGTATTCCCTCAAATGAGGACATAACACAGTTCACATTGTTAGCCTCACTGTATTTTAGACACAGGCAGCTGAAACAAGAGTTATTAGCTTTAGGACATGGTTTGTGTGTATGGGAAGGATTAATCAGTTGTTCTACCGGATACAGATTTGGGTGGGTACTAACCAAGGAATATTACTAACCAAGCCTGCCCATGATAGAGCATATTTCAAAACAGATTCTGCTCCAAAATATTGGCAATTCATGCATGAGTCACTTTATGAAGTTCAATTTTTCAGAATTTTAAGCATTTTGTGACTAAGCCATATGAATAAAATAAAAGTGTGTAAAATCTAGTTCCACCTTGCTTCAGGCACCCTCTTTCTAAAGTAGGCTGAGAGATAATTTTCTGAAACTTACTGTCAAGTAATGTTTTGCTGAACTTCACTGTAGCTTTGGCCATGCAGAATACCTGACATTCCAGCTGTGAAAAAACACAGTACTTGAGACCTTGTTAGACCAGGAACTTTATGAGGTGAATTCCCACCAAAAGTGGAATTCTCATGTTTGAATTTATCATGATATACACTGAGGAACTTTGACACTTTCCAGCCTATCAAGAGTGTCCTTCTACAGGACACTGAAACTACTCCAGCTGTGGACGCAGATTTCTTGCTTCAGAAATAAGCAAACAAACATCTAAAGAGCTATTTTGTCTTCTGATTCTGGACCTTTGATCTGAAATGAAATAGTAAACTTGTGGGACTCAGTATATAGTGAGTGACCCAATAGGAAGAAGCAGCACTACTGCTTCGCTGAAAAACCACTTTGACCCTTGGTTTCAATAGCATTTCAGTTGGGCAGAAAAAATATTTCTTTCTGTGCTATGCCTGCTTCCCTTTCTTTTCATTTAGCAGTTGATTTGTCAAAGGGACTAAGCCATCAGAACCTTCAATTGTAAGCATTTTCAAAAGGATCCAGTTTAGAAATACTAATTCTTAAAAGAACGATTGAAAGACTAGGTAAGAAAGTGCTCCTGGCTCTTGACTAGAAGGGCAATACAGAATTAGGAGTGTTTCAGAGAGAGGTAGGAGTAGCATTAGTCAAACAGATGCAACAAATTAAAAAAAACAATCAAGTTGCTTTCCTCTAATTCTTGATGAAATTTTAGTCTACTAGACAAAATTTCATTCCTAATTTTCATGATTTTTTTTCTGGACATTTTATATATGATATTGTCCCAAACTATATTCAACTCAGTTTCACTTTTATTATTCTAGTCCTCAAGGTATTCTATCTTTTTCTGTATTCCTCAACTTCTCCCTTATTGGTGATGGCTCTCAAAATTTCATTTGCATATACCTCTTTTTGTGCCAAGATTTAACATAATATTCAGCAGCATTTTTACCAAAGACTAATGCTTGGTCAGCCTCTACAAGAGCTGAATTTTACACAATGAAGAGAGATCTATGGAAAAAAAAAAACGTATATCTAAATTATAATCTGAAATAGTGCATACCCCCTAAAGAGGTAAGTATATTTCTCAGTTAACTTGATAGAATACAGTCAGAAGTTCAAGAATAGAGATGAAGGAAAAACAAAATACCAAATAATTCATGCCAATAGTAAAAAGTGCATCTAAATAGAAGTCTATATGCAGATTGGCTCCCCTTTTCTTTCATAAAAACATTTCATATGGGATGTGCCTGAGCTTAATAAACTGTTGACCAACACCAGACTGACCAATGACTGACATAGTGTTGCATTATTAATAACGAAACCTAGGTAAGCTTGGGGTGAGCTTTCCTTTCTTGGATTTTTTTTTTCCCATTGTCCTCTGCACTGTCAAAAACCTCCTTATTATCAAAGGTGTAGTTTTCCTGAAAATTAGGTAGTACAGATGTGCCTCAATAACTATATTTATGCAACAGTTTGTTAAACCTACCAAGAAAATCACTGATAGCAGCAAAAGCACTTTCTCTACATGCTCCCTTTGAGCATCTCCCCCAAAACATACCTCTCTGCTACAATTTTTTTTTAACACCTTTTCAAGGTGTTCAAAAACTGTGCTTAAGTAGCTTAAGTGCAGTTGCACCTGCATGGCCAAGAACTATGTATTGAAAGCTGTTGCAGCCCAGATACAGAAGAATCTTTCTTGTGAAAGCATGGGGTGTTGGTTACAAAGCACACTCGAGTGAAAACAGGTCCTTAGTTTCAGTGGCCTAGGTCAGCAATTACCTCATAACAGCAATAAGCAGGTTCATTGCCACACACAATGGCAGTTACATCTTCACTCAAAACCAGACAGAAGCAGTGCTCAGAAAACTCTTTAAACACTGAAGGATTTCCCCCCGCCTGCCCCGTTTTCATCAATAAAATTTGTGCCTCTCTGCAAAGAAGAGTATGTGTCATTGTTATTCATGGAAGCTGTCAGGCTTTTTAACTCTGCTAAGAAACAAGAAGAGTGAATGACAGATGGGGCTCGCTTTCTTGGCAAGGAAGTTCTCTACCAGCAGAATGTCATTGTATCAGTCCTAAAAGAGGGAAGAATGACAATTTAACTTGTTCTTATACATAAACGTCATCTGAAGAGGCCTTTCATTGTGAAGTAGCCTGATTTGTCATATTAACTCCTATGCACATAGGCTGATGTTGTCTTTGGCCTTAGCCTTAGATGCCAAATGGTCTTAAAAAGCTTGAAACATTTATATTAGGTTCTAATGACACTAATGCAAGCTGCTTTAGTGGCTTCCCAAAAGCTGGAAAGTATTTAACTCAAGTGTGAAACCTTGAGAAGATGAGCTTGAAGATTTTATAAGAAACTTCCAAAGTCCTACCTATTGCTGAGGTGTTCAAACTGTAGTGATCTTTCTTAGTATGATATGTTTTCCCATGCTTATTACCTACTCTTCAGGTCAGAAACATGAATCAGGCCAATACTCTCCAATATTGTACATTCATGATGTGCCAAGGTCCTCAATGCAAGGTCATTTAAAGCATGGGAAGGGCATAAGTGAAAACTCAACTACGCATGTGTGTATGGGAACAGAGGTAGGCAGGAGAAGGAGGATGAGGGCTGAAAGGAAAAACTGAAAAAGAAAATTAATTTTGGGCTAAGCAAAAGGGCTCATATACATTGAAATGGAGTACTTTCTTTGAAATTGGTTTTAAAAAGTCTTAAGATTTTTTGCTATTTCAAATTTTAAAAGTTCTTTTACAATGTTCATCTTTTAACCTTTTTTTTTTTTTTCCAGTTTGGTGAGGGTGGGGTTTCCGTTGTTTTGGTTTTTAACCAATCCATTTGCTTCCATATCAACTCAAATTAGGATTTTTTTTTGCCATTGAGTAGAATCTATAATTACAGCAGAAAGCGTCTTCCAATTTGATTTTTTTTCTCCTCTACTATATCTGAAATTGCAGATGCTCATACTTGGAAAAAGTTCTAGAGATTTTGGGATTTACTACTTGACAGACTTCATTAATCACTTCATAAAGAGCTCTTAACATTAGCTATTCTTAAATTTATCATTAACTTCAGGATGAATGTTTTTTGAAAATCCATTTGGCTCTATTCTTAGCTATTTTTTATCCTTGAACATCTAATGATTGTCTTGATATTGTACTAAAGGACTAAAATTAGCTCCCCAAGGTATGGAAGGTCCTCAGTATCCTAGTTAAAAAAATTTTTTCCTCTAAATAATGAGGTGGAAAACCTTCCAAATTACATTTATTAGGATGGGACAATACCATGAAAAAATGTTTATCTTTCAGAATGTTAGCTTTAAAAAAAAAAAGTTTGCCAAGCCACACAAACTGGTTTATCACCTTTACCCTGATTCACCTCTCATTTACTCCTAGTTGCTGTAACTAAAATGAAGGGGTTCTTGTTATTACTTTTAGTAAAGACCTCAAGCCATATGAATATGTTCAAGAGCTCTAACTCTGAAGTGATAGGACAGAACAAAATGCTTATTGATTTACATTGCAGCAGCAAAGGATGTTATTGGCTTTCCCCAGGTACATTTCAGTGTTGTCTAAACACTATCAGCTCTCAAGTAAAGTTACTGCAGTTCCAACAGTTGGTGCTGCTTCTGATCTTCTGGAGCCACAAATTTTCTCTGCCCTCAGTCTCTTGATAGTTATTAGCTAGTCTTTTATTCAGAGTATGAGGAGAACATTCCCCCTACCAAAAAATCCCCACAAAAAATTACCCGCCCCTCAGATTCTTGAAATTTAGGACTGCTTAGACACATGCAACATTTTTTACATCTGATAGTCATTAATACTTTATTTTCTCACTTTTTTGCTAATATGAAACTCACTGAAATTAAACATTTCAGTTCAAATTTTTCTATCAGCTTTTGATGAAACTCTTTGGTTAGCTTATATTTCCTTCATAATATTCAGTGATGTCTGTATGTCTTCTGTTTGAGCCTTTAATGTATTCTGAATCTTACTACAGTGGAATATCCTATGAGCCTGAATGGAGTCTGAGACTAAAAAGACAGCTTGTGATGTCTGAATTGCAATATCTGAAAAAGTCTTCCAGTTCTTATGAAGGCTATTTTGAAATATGAATAACAGCTTCCATGGGAAATACGAAATATATGGTTAGCAAGACTGTAGATCAACCTGACAGCAGCTATTGGTAATAAAGATACTAGTAAGCATTTTTTCTGAGTGGCATTCTTGCCCTTTATGTTCTACCTTGGCTTATCTCTGCTCTTCAACATTTGCATGTCAAATGTTAATCATAAAAAGCATAAAAAACTTAGTAATATCCCTTACAAAAATACTTTCTAATATACTTATCTTGAGCGTTGTTTCTTTCAGCATTTATTTTCTTACTTGAATATGGTAGAATCAATATTGCAAATCAGGTTCACACAGCTCATCAGAAATCACTGGATTTGGTGATTATAATTTTAAATAAAATGAAATTTTCTCCTTACTGATGGAGCACTATGCAGTCATTAGAACACAGGTTATGTAATTGCTGGGTTGCACCCAAAATAAAAGACCATCATCTTGCTTTCTGTGACATCTATTATGCCTTTCTACAGTACACGATGGAATTCAATGAACTAAAGTTATAGAAATGTGCTGCTTCTTATTTGCTTTATGTTTTCATATACATGTGATGGAACGGGAGCTGTCAGCATTATGATCTTCATTTAAATTCTCCTGACAATTTCTTCATCTACAAATGCAGAAGGTATTTATACAGCATTCATTGTCCTAGGTTGCCACAGAAATTGGCAACCATTGGTAGGCTAGGGAAATACTACATGTCAACTTGAACTCTAAGTAGCAAACCAACATTTTAGTGTGCCTACTTCTCAAGCTGTTGAGTTCTGTCTTGAGCTCTGACACAACAGGGAGAGGAGAAGATGCAGGCCATTACAATGCTTGAGGCGACACAAGGTCTCTGTGCAAGCCACTAAAGGGATTTTTTTTCAGACCTAAAAGACAGGTAGTGTATCCCAAGGAATGGAAGGAACTTGAACAAGGGTTTAGAGTGCATAATGCTCAGCAGACTGGGAGTGCATGATGACAATAGAGGTAGGAAGAACCTGGTGCCATCTATCCCATTCATCCTTTTAAATTTTTAACTGAAATAAATGATTCCCAGTGCAGGATCCAGGCTTAGTCCAGCCCAGCATCAGTGCAAAACAAAACAGAAGGCAAATGAACAACTAAGAAGCGTGCAGAACCCTCTAGCCCATTCTGCTCTCCTGTTTATCAGTGTAGACATCTCTGAAGTTTGTTGGCGACGCCTCTCGTGAAAAATCGGAACTGAAGGTGACATCTGCTACCTTTTGATATATTCTGCACATTTTACAAGTTTGGTGAGATGAGGCTTTCAATCTTGTTAAGGAAGCTTTGCAGAATGTACTGTTTTATTTCCAGTAATATGATGTTATTTTAGATCCAACCTGGATCAGATTGTGTGATAAAAGTGTGAAAGCTCTGTTCATTATCAGACAAAGGAGACTCTTGCATGTGGAAACAGTAATGTTGATCTGAGGCCTTACCAGATACTTTGAAAATGTATAGCAAGGTTTCTGAAATGGGACAGCAAGAAGATGGAAAAAGAGGGCTGATCTTCAGAAAAGCAAAATGCTTTTCCTAACTATCACAGAGCTGAGTTTTTTCTGTTCTTGCAAAGCTAATGCTTCTGTTTGTTGAAAAAGATGATCTAAAAGAAGATAACTTTTTTCATCCAAATTTCTGCAAATGCCATGTTCCTGTACTATATTTAGGCCCAAATTACTGTGGATTTGTGTGAAAGGAAGAATGAGCAACTATTTTTCCTGACATCAGTGTTTTATGATTACTGAGCTATTTAGAAATATTTGACATTGTACTGATTTTCTCTCTCAAAATAAACTTTTCTGATTACCCTTACATTTCAGTGATTTCTTTTGTGCAGTAGTGAATCTGCAGCTTGTGAGGTAACTGGCAAAAAGTCTGATCCATCAGCATTTTTGTTTGCTTTCTTGAGTTTGTAGTGGCACAGCAACAATGAAGAAGCAATCATCCATCATCCAGCTAGTCAAACAGAACAAAGTTCTGAAAGTGGAAATAATTCATGGTGTTATCATTACTCATTCAAGTTCTATGTGACTTTTCTGGAGTTTTTCTTCTGAATTTTAATAAAGCTGTTAGCCTTTTTTCTGGAATAGGAGTGATGCTGTTTTCTAAATGCCAGAGGTTTGGCGGTGGGATGTGGTATGGGACACACAATTTCCCCAATAATATTTTCATATGATTTAGTGTTTTTTTTTTCATTTTTATAATTTTTCTAAGGTAATGGATCTTTAAGAGTCCTATGGCTAGAAAATTTCCACTAATCTAAAAAGAAGATATCTTCAGATTTTAAAATGCTTCAATTTTAATAAATGTTTTTAGTATACTTCTCAAGTAAATTTTCTGGCTCTTTGCAATATTGACAAACCTAGTAATTTGAAAAACAGAAGCCAAATTCCAAAAACGATGATAAATGGAACTTCTCTTAAGTTTGCTCTGGGAACTGAATTCCTTGATTTCCTACAGGGGTAGGTGGGCTCCTAGCTTTCCCTTTCAGCTGAATTTCTCAGTGAACTTTGAAAATAAGAGCCTGATTACAAGAAAACCCCAACAGATTAGATTTATAAGACATGTTCCCACAGCAGTAGTACAAATATGTGATGATGATTTAGAAACTTGATGACAAAACTGGGGACAGAGGAGGACCAAATGATTTAGAAAGTCAATTTAAAAAAAAAAAAAAAAAAAGTTATATATATTGTTATTTATATCCAGAGCCTACATATAAAAAAGCATTTCATTTTTTGAGGTGAATATGTTGAAACTTTTCTCTGCAGAAAGTATTGAAAATAAAGATTCTCTGTGGGAGTTTGGAGGATCTTGAATTGTTACTTTTGTAAATGAGTACTTTTTGTTTCACATCAAATTTCCATTTCTACTATGCTATCAGCATCATGCCTTTCTCTTGAGATTAAAGTGATCTGAAGATAAGTGACAGAGGATGTGAGGTGCTCTGAGAGACACTTGGATGTCTGAGGATGAAAACCAGGTGTGATAAAGCATGTCAGCCCCCTAAATACCAGAATCACCAATTGTTTGCAACTCTGTTTCAGATCAGGGTTGTACTAGCAAAAGGACAGATCCCTTTGCCCTTCTTCCTGCCTTTGAAGAGGTTTGCAATGCTCCCTCCCACTAAGCAGATTGAAAAAATCATGGGAACAGACCTGGTTATTTTACATCCTGCTTTACCCAAAGGTAAATACTATAATCAAAGCAAACTCCCATTCCATTACCTTTATACACTCTTTTATATGGTAATATTACAGATGGTTAATCATAATTTTACTAGATTGATCCTCTGCTTAGAGCACATCAACCTCTGATGTTTGTAACAGTGAATGTGAAGGTGGGTATTTTGTCTTCCATGTGAGGGCAGAGTTTTCTTCTGCAATAAATGCACTGAATAGTGGATTTCCTGCATGAGGAGAATTGATTAGCCATGACCTCAGGTCCCCTTTGAGTAATTCTATACATATAGCCATAATCTCAGAAAATTTGCCTTGGAGGACTTCAGCTTCTCAGCTGGAAATGCATGGCTGAACAGCTTCTCATGGTCATCTTTCTTCATAGTTCTTATCCCTGCTAGGATGTTTCACACTCTTCTGTCCTAGGTTATATCAGAAATATTAGTGGAAGTTTTGTCTTAGGAGAACATGGGAGAGTGGAAATGAAAATATGTCCCAATACACTAAATTGTGGTGCCAATGTGCAAATGGTTTCAGGATGCTGCTCTTTCATTATTTATCATTTATGGCTTGAGACTTCAAACATTGAATACCTGAAGGTTTGAACTTATTCACACTGAAGAAATTGTATATTCTGTAGCTCCACTGCAAGTTCTTCTACGGCAAACATAAGTTATTGCTGCATGTCTCGTATATTTGCAGCTTTTAACTCACACAAGAGTGATGTTTTCTTTTTACTTCCTTCCTTTAAACTAGCTTAGTGCTTTGAAAATTCAGCACTGCCTAATAGGGCTAGGTGGCTTAAGACTATGTGAAAAAAAATATTTACTGAAAAACACGCCTTTAATTCTTTACAAAGCAAACATGAATTTGCCAGCTGTGACCTAGGACCCTTACTACAAAATTGTTCTCAGGATCCAGGAAATTAAATTGAATTTCATCTCTTGAGAGTCAATGTCTGCATTCACTTCAGCCTCCAGAGGCAGACATAACTGGCAAGCTGTGGAATTCCAGATGCAACATCTCCTAAATCTTTCCTGCCAGTAGTCCTACTTTTTCTACACAATTATTATATGATCTCATAGCAATCATTTCTATACTTAGGATGGTTTTAGCTATTATGCTTTTTGCACTGAGTGGAAGAACATCAGGGCTGAATGTCTTCAGACAAAAAGGCAGCTGAATCAAAATTTCCAATATGCTTGGTAAATTTCCTAACTCTGGATGATGAACTAAAAAAGTGGAATTTCTGACAAGATCAATGCCCTTTGGTTTTTTGAGTACTTTAATCTTTGGATGGATTCATCTCTTGAATGTAAAACCCAAATGCTTAAAATTCAGTTGAACTGAATAACCTCTTGGTTAGCTTCTTGCAACAATAAAAAAGTGTAAATACTTGCATAGCCATTTTGGTGATCTTCTGTGACATCCTTATATCCTGGCAGGGGTGAAAAAGTACCAATGAAGTACATCCTTTATCACCAAGACAATAGAACAAGTCTTCACATGACAGTCTTCTAAGCAAGATTAGTTTACTTAAGTATTTCAAATTGTCTGAAAACTACAGAGAGAGTAAAGTATCAATGGCATTCTCTTAAATGTAGGAACATACATTTTGCAGAGATCTGTGAGGAACTAAAGCTCTTGCTAACCATCTGGATTGCAGACTTGAACAAATTTATTACATTTGTACATGACAATGGAAGATAGGCTTAAATTCAAAGTGTTTTTGACAATCTGGATAAATATTTTGGAAAAAAATTATATTCAGTAGAGACAGTGCAAAATGGAGAAATATTCAGCCATAGAAATATGAACAATGGATTAGGTGATCTTGAGAGAAACAAAACCAACCAGAGCTTAAATTTTATCACTAAGTTATACTCCTGTTACAACCAAAGCTTGCATTCCATACAGAAGCAGGGAAAAAGAGTACACGCAGTGACACGTGCATGATTATCCTTTTTTTCTTATAAACAATTACAAGGTCTCAGGTAGCTTATTAGCTCCAGCTTTGGACTTCAAATAAGATACAAATCAGTTGAAGACAGTCCTGAGGAAAGCAGGAGGATAATCAGCTCTTGAAATGTCCTGGAGTGCCTAAAGAACAGTTCCTGGAAGTGGGCTTTACCGGTGTAAAGACTGAGGGAGATACTCTGTTTCCTGCCCCTTTGGTGGCTAATGTAATAACCTGAAATCACAGCAAGGGAGGTTCAGGTTGTAAGGGACATGTCATTAAGGGACAGTTTGCAATGGCAAGTCAAAACAGATTGCCTGAGGAGGCTGAAGTGATGCTATCGCTGGAGGACTTCAAAATGGGTTAGACAAACACTTGTCAAGAGTGACACATATGTGTAACACGCTGGTTGTGCCTTGGGGCAGAGCCATGGAGGAGCTGACCTTGCCAGGTTCCTTCCAGTCCTATGTAAAGAGCATTAGGCTGCTTCCTCCCATCCCACCTTCATTATTTAGAGTTTTTCTGTTCTGCCTTCAAGCTTTCCCTTATCTCCAGCTACTCTCCTAAAAATAATCTTTCTACTGCCTCTTTTACTATTTTATGCATATGTAGGATATGCTTCATGAACAAGACAGTTCTGTGGATGGACAAGACTGATCTCATCCATGGAAAAGGACAGGACAACTTCTCACTATTGGTAGCTATGTACTGTGGTTACAGAAAGAAAATTCTTACTGCAGGATTAAGACCTAGACATTCAGAAATATTTTAGGCACCAATAGGAACAGGGACTGTAGCTGAAGTGACAGCTTCCTCTATGCAGGGCAGAAGAATGGAAGTTAGAGGTAGCTTTATTTTTCAGTATTCGTTCTGGACATGTCAACGTTATGAGTCTGATACACATTTTCCCATGTTTGATGTGACAAAGCTGAAAGGGCAGTAGGTCCCAATAAGATTAACCGGAGTGTCCTGTTTTGCTGAGAGGAGTTAGTTCGGGAAGACAAGGTAATTACACTGCGTAGCCAGAACGAGCAGCTGAACTCAAACCAGGAACCTACGCGGGTCCGACTGCAACACCTTGGTACAAATCGACATCGCTTTGAACATCTCCTTCCCTCGGTGCTGCTATCGAAGTGTGGGGGGTGACCTCAGCCCCCCGCGGTTCAGGGAAGGCTGGAGCTGCTGAGGCTGCGGCCGGGCGGGCTCCAGAAAGGCGGCGCTGCGGGGGGAGTCCGGGGAGAGCCCGGCAGGTGAGCGCCCAGCACCGCCTGGCGCAGCGGGCCGGGCCCCGGGGCAGGGAGCCGCCCGCGGGCTCTCCGCGCGGTTCCCCCCGCATTTCACGTAGCGCCGAGGAGGACGGACCGGAACGGGAATTGCAAGCCCCGTCCTCGATGCGCGGCGGCGGCAGAACCAGCAGCAGCAGCATCGCCCGGCTCCGGCCCGCGGGCCCCGCATCGGGCTGTCGCTCACCGCCTCGCCCGCCGCGGGGAACGGCTCGGAGCCGGCGGAAGGCGCACACGGGGCGGCCGGGATGAGGGGGCGCGGTGGGGCGGGCCCGACAGCGCCCGTCCCCGGCCCGGCCGGCGCACGTGGAGGCGGGGGGCGCGGGCCGCCCCTCCCCGCCCGCCTCCCCGGCGCGGAGGGGAGCGCTGAGCCGCGGCGCCGGTATCAGCCCTCTTCTCCTGTTTTTTGGTTTTTTGTGTATCTTTTTTTTTTTTTTTAATTAACTCTTGCTTAGCAAATTGCGCGTGATGAGCTCATGATGCCGCACCCCCCCCGCCCGGGCTGGGGCAGGCAGGGGGACGTGAGGCGGGCGGGCGCGGCCAGCGGCGGGGGCTCTGCGCGGCCGGGAGGAGGGGAAGCTCTCGGTCCCACGCTGTTGACTGGACTCGGGTTGTGAGGTTTTTCCCTCTTTTTTTTTTTTTTTTTTTTTTTTTTAAATATATTTATATATATATATATATTTACTGCCCCTCTCCCGCTGCGTGGCAGGTTGTTTGCCGCTCTGTTCGCAGGTGGATCCATGAACTCCCCCAAGAGCGGCACCGCCGCCGCGCAGCGCCGCGCCGGGGCGGGGGGAGCGGCCGCCAGGTTCGGCCCCGCCGCCGCTGCGGGGGGCGGCCCCGCCCGGGCTCCGGGTGGGCAGGCGTGAGGCGGGCGAAGTTTCTCCGCGGCGCCGGGCCCCTCCGAGGGACTGCGGGCAGGGAAGAACCTGGCCCCGCGGTGCTGGGGGAGCTGACACCGCCGCCGCCAGCAGAGCAGCCCGGCTTTGGCCATGAAGAGGAAACAGAAGAGATTTCTGCAAATGACGCTGCTCTTCACCGCGGCTCTGATTTTCCTGCCTGACATCGGCCTCTGGTCTCTCTACAAGGAGAAGCACCTGGTGAAGCCGCCCGAAGCCGCCGAGCCGCAGGTAGGTGCGAAGCCGCCCGGGAGGGAGCACAGCCCCGCTCAGGGCGGCAGCCGCCCCTCGGGACACGGCCCCGGCGCTCGCCCCCTGAGGGGCCGGGGGCGCCCGGCGCCGGCCGAGGGCGCGGGGCGGGAGCGGCAGCACGTGTGCTTGTCCTCCCGCCGCGCCGGAAAGTTGTGAGAGCACTGGAGTCTGCCGGGCTGGGCTTCCCCGGGAAGGGCAAGGGGTGAGCGGGCACAGAGGCCGTCTCTGAAATTAGGAGGACGTGGCATTTTGTATGCTGCGTTGATGAGAAGAGGGGGATCTTGGGCTCTATTTTCATTACAAGAAGTGGAGGTTTTACTGCAACTTTTGTTTGCCTGCCTCTGCAATACTTCTCAAACCGGTGTGTGGCTGTAGGTCCGCTGAAATTGCTTGGGTTCCATGTAGATGTCTTGCCACCGAGATTTTTTTGTTTCCTCTTCTGTTGTAAATTCAACAGAAGTGACTGGCAGTGGTTTTTTTTTTCCTCTTCTGAATATTACTGTTGTGACCTGATGCGGCGACGCTGTGTTTAACTATTTGTCAGACTGATGTCACAAGGAACTTTCAAATTTTCGCAGTTTACAGTTTTCTCGATCACTGTTATTAATAAGACAGTTGACATAAGCTGTTTTTTGCTTGAGTTATTCTTCAGCTTGATGGGTTTATGTATGGCTCATAAATCATAGTATGACCTGTGTTAAGTGAAGTTTGGTTTTAGGGAGTTGTTGTAATGCACTTCTTTATAACCCTGCCTGTAATTTACCGGAGCTTGTGTTTGTTCTGTTCAATACTACAATGCTCCTACACTGTAATTGTTAGTGCAATTTGAACATAACAGGAATGTTTCATAGATCACGGGTAAGAAATTAAGGGGTTGTATGATCCTTTAGCTTATTTACCACTTACATAGCCTTCACATTAGAGTGTATTAGATGGTATCATTTATCATTTTAGTGTATTAGTAGCCTTCATTTCAAGGGTCATCTCCCATGTATGGTCAATGGCTTCAATTGCACAATAACATATTTGATTATTTGTTAATAAGGGTATCCATTACAGAAGTTAGTCCTCCAAAGTTTCCTAACTTTGGTTAATGAAATGTGCTGAATATTACTAGAAAAAGAAGTGAAGGATAGCTTCTTAATTTGAAGCTTTATGTTTCCATGGGTTTTAAAATGCCGTAGGTGTCAGGTGCTAAAATTTAGTTGGAAGTAATTTCTACTGAAGGAAAATTACACATGATCATAAGTGTCTGTCATTAGTTTACAAGATGCACACTGCAGTCTTAGCAGCTTCTAATTTACTTTGTGACTTAGGAAAGCTAAGATATTCCATGCAAATAATGATTTCCATGTGTGATGCATGGCTCTTTAGAGCACACATGCCTTAACAAAATTTGTAGTGTTCAAGAGTGCACTCTAAGTGATTTGATAACACTGAAAGGGAGCTTTTTTATTAAAAATAAAAGGTTATGGATAAAGTGGTGTAAGAAATAAACAGCTAAGCATATGTCAAGGACTAGCGAGGCTTGCTAATGAGACCCCCAAAATTTTTACATCCAAAGTTTTCTGAAAAGGTTTTTTTTTTACTAGCTTCCTTTTTTTCTCCCCCTTTTTCCCCCCTTCCCTTTTGTCCCAGTCTGAATAGTAATTGAGCAGTAATGGGACTATTTAATGGAAAACCAATAAAAATGAGCAGTGAAACTTTGAACCTTACAGCTGACTCTAATGTAATTCAGTTATCATGGTAGGTATTGAAATCGTGTTGGCAATGTCATTACCCAGTGAGGATGGAAGGTTGAAGTACAGACAAGTAATGCAATTAGGTTACTTAATGTCTTTTGATGTGCACATTATAACCCAAAATACTTACAAGGAACAGGGATTGAAATATGGGTTTGAGTTCAACTCCCTGAAATATAAAGAAAATTGTAAGACTTCTTTGCGACTGCCCTGGAAATGAGGTCATACTAGAAAAGACTGCATTAGAAATAGTATCCTAGTAGCAATGTATTTTTCCCTATTAAGTTAGTAGCAGATGCAAGAATTTAAACACTCAGCACAGTTATTCTTTGCCCTTGAGGTATTCAATTTCTTGATATTTAGTGTGACTTAAGACAAGTTTAGAGGTCGGTCCTACTGAAACTGCAGCAGACTTTTCTTGTATATTTTAGGATTGTATTAGGTTACAAAGATATGTGCGTAGAGTTAGTACATCATGCTAGTGATGTACAGTTGGACTGTTGTGGTGTGTCCTGACCATGGAAGAGAGGCAGAGCTGTCTGTGACTTCAATAATTTAGTTACAGGCTGAATTTGTTTTGACTTTGTGGGTAAAATGAGTGTCTAGTTGGTATTCTGACCTTGACAGTGGTGTTTATAAATGTGCCGTCTTGTTTTAAGCACAATTAAATTCATATTATAGATCATCAGGTGGTTTTAAGGAGATGGCATGGTTAAGTGATGTTTTGACTACTTAGGAATTAAGCTTTCCCATTCATTGCTGAAACAAACATCCCCAAACTTTCCTGTGAATGAGGGCTCTGTCAGCCTCTCCCACCACCTCAGCCGTTTGCCACAGCACCAGAGTGAAGGAGGGATGGCAGTCTGATGGAGGAGGTATTGATATTTTGATAGCAGTAAGCAGAGAAGCTGTTCAAAAGCAGTCCACAATGCAAAAATAGTCTGTTTCTATCAATGGTAGAACAGTGTCCCCTGGGGACTGTGTCATTTCCAGTGTCTAGAAGAGGCACTGTGTTCTTTACTGCTATCTAGAAATTTTAATATGACAAACTAAGTTGACTTTTTTAATGAAAATAGTGCTGCAATAAGTTACATAAGAATTTTTTTTCCATTGTGAAAGTTATGTTTCTGATTAGAGAAGCTCTTCTTTAGGAAAAACAGAAAAAAAATTAGCAAATGATTCAACTATGATTTCAGACAGCATTAATTATTTTGATCATTGTGCATTAATTCTATAAACATTATTAATCTCTATGAACCTTTGTTTCACAAACTTTTTAAAGCTTGTTTTTACTTGATAACTTGATAGGCTTGATTTTTATATTTTGGTTATTGTTATTTACTTCTGGTTTATCATATTATTTAAAGTGGTGCTTCAAGGGTGAATGTATATGTAAAGGTTCTGAGTTATGTGGTGCAACAAGATTTCTGTGAAATACAGTTTAAAGTAGACACAAGGGGAAAAAAATAAAGTTTATTTCTAGTTTAATCTTTATAAGACTGCTTTCCTTGCTATACTGTGGGAATAAGGGAAATTAAATAGGGTATTTTTATTGCCTTTTTAAAAAAGAAGTCTTAAAAATTCCTTAAAACATTATGGTGTTTTTGTGTTTTGATTACAGTTTTTACAGTTAGTTTAACTTTGGAGGAGGAGTTTGTTTGTTTCTGTTTCATCATTGAGATACTATGTATGTGATGTCAGTATCTTGTCTGATCTTTTGATAAAATTCCAAGACCAGGGTGTTTGGATACTAAGTTAAGCTGGTAAAACTTCTAATTTCAGTTTTGCTTTTTATGGAGGTAAACAATTTAGTGCAACCGGTAGGATGTAATCCTGGTCTAAACCTGGTTATCTCATGCTGTCTAAAGTTCCTGCTACTTTGTGTGGCTACAGTAAGGCTTTACCCTTGTCTGGTCCTCCTCTGTCAGTATACGAAGCATAACTTCATGTAAATGTACCAAATGTCTTGCAGGAGTTTTCCAGTGTCTGTTATGTAGATTTTGTGATATGTTTCTTTCTGTTCATATGGGGGGCCAGTGTGGGTGGTGACTGAAAGGAGAGCAGTCTAGTGAGGTAACCCCTAATATGTTTCAACTTGATTTTGTATTTTTTTTTCATTCGTCACATCCCTGCTTCCTGGTGTCAAATCTCCTCACTTAAAATTGGATTGAACAGCAGCATCTCTTAGTCACAGATGCTCTGTAATACTTATAGGTGTATTACTGAAATGCTTTATTATGTGTAAAGTAAGGAAAGAAGGTAGCTTTCTGGCTTTGTTTCACATATGCTCTGGCGTAGTGAGATATGCTCATATGCTCTGCTTTAACCTCCCGACTGAGGCACTTCTACTGGAGAAACTGGTGATGGTGTTGGCCCTTTTTTATTTTGGCACTTGCATGGTGTCCAGATCAAAGAGCAAAAGCTGTGCTGTGAGGGGGAAACATTGTTCCATGGGATAGTCATGGAGCTCTCTGTTGTCCTGTGAAACCTGTGCCTCCATCTGGTTAGCCCCAAAGTTAACACCTTTCTCATGGGATAATGAGGTATGGATTTAAATTAACTCCTTAGGATAAGGAGAACTTAGTCCTTACAAATCCTAGGCCTCTAGTGTAGTTGGCAAACAGGCACAAAATCGACTTACTAAGCCTGCTGAAATACCAACTTTGTCTTCTGAATCCAGAAAGCAACTTCAGCCTGAATTCTGTCTTGCAAACAGTCATTAGTTTCTGAAGTCTGTGAAAGAAGCGAAAATTTAAATGTACCCCAGTATGCAATGTTACCTACTGTTTCGCACACAGGTTCTGATAATCATAAACTTTCCAGGACAGTTAACCCTGTCAACTCGATATTGATGCCAGCAAAGTACAAAGCTTGGCTTGGTGAATTCTGTTTCTGGTGCATACAAACAGCATCTTGAGAGCACAACTTTCTTTCCCCCCACACCCTAGCCATATTTCCCTTGCTTTTCTGGTTGATTTCAACAGCTGCAGAATCTTGTACAAAATGTGGTTTGGTTAAGACATAAATATGCACCTATTTTCTATTATTACACTGTTAGGACACTGTCAGTTACTTATGTATTTAGTTCCACTGTCTCAATTATTTACCTTTGCTTTCACCACAAACTTATGAGGCTGGAGAGTTCTGTTTCTCTTTAGCAGAGGAGTAAATAAAATACAGAGTGACAAACAGGCTCAAGTCTAAAAAAGTAGCTGCTTGACTGCTGCTGACATTTATTTCTACTATTTTGGGAGAGTACCTGTCAGACCATAAAAAATACTGATAATATGAAACCTCACTGTCTCTGCTCGGTTTCTCTGCATGTGCTGTTCAAGCAAGTCATCGTTTCTCTCCTCAGGGCAGCAGCTAGGACCTCGTGTGTTCAATTCTCCTTTATTCTATGGCCCTGTTAATTGCTGTGCTGATTGCTGTGCTGGTGTGTCAGCTCCAAGAGTCCCTGTACCTGGCATGACAAAACAGAGCTTAGTGCCCTAAAATGCAGAGCATTGGCAACCTGAGTTTGCCTTTTAGGTGTTTTAAGTCACACAGTTAACGATTATGTAATTCAGTTCTTTCACCCGAATTGTTCATGTATAATTTCATTCCCTTGTATATATCGGAGCCTAGTGAGGAAAATATAATTTTAGTTCTAAAACCTTTGTTACTTTATTGCCAAAAATAGTATTTTATCTTAAAACAGTATGCTTCTGTTGTATTCAGTATACCAGAGGGAGCCCTCCTGTGGTTAATTTAATACCTATCAATTTTCAGGAGTGTTACTAAATAGAGTATATCTTACACGATAAAACAGACTGGTTTCTATATTTAATTTTCTTTCTATTTAACTCAGCATTTGTAATGTATTTCAGTTAATTTGTTGTGCATAGTCATTTTGGCTTAATCAAATCAAAACACAAGATCAAGAATGTGCATGCTGACATTTTGGACTTGTAGAAAGAGTACTGTGATGAAGGGAATTCCATGACCTTATTGAAGCAGTAGGGTACAAAATTACTCAGTTATTAGGTGGGCTGCACAAGCTATGTTTTGTCCCCTCACTGGGACTTGATACTCAGTTCTTTCCTAAACTTCCTCATCTCCCTGTGCAGGGAATTTTTCTTATGTCTGGCTGTGAAGGATTGCAGTGGTAATATAGGTAGGTCCTGGTCAGGAGCCAGACTGCACTGTATGTGCTGTGTGTGTAGGCAGGTGTCGGTTCACATTTAGAAGAAAGAACAATTCAGCTTTTCTCTTGTTTTTAATGCTCAGACAGGTAACTTATGGTCTTTGTTTAGCGATATGCTGATGCACACATTTATAGCAATTGACTGCAGCAAAACTGTGTGTGTACTGACTGTTTTGGTGGATTTGGGCCAGGAGCAGACATCTTGGCTACTTTAAATTAGTTTGAAAAAAATTAATTCAGAGATCAACAAGTTAAATACAATGCAACTCAGGAATCCCAAACTAAAAATTCTACTTGTATTGTAAATGTTCCTCATGGTCAAAAGACCAAACTATGCCAACTGAAAGAATTAGGAAACCTATTCTTTTAATGGTTTCTTTAAAATGTGAAAGGGCTTCATTAGGAGATGGCAACCCTTCTGAACCTTCTTTCTGAGAATTCCAGTGTGGCATGTTTTAACTTTGGCAGACAAGGAAGCACCACACCGCTGCGCTCCCACTCCTGTCTCAGTGGGATGGAGGAATGAACCCAAAGGGTAAAAGTGTGAAAACTTGTGGGTTGAGGTAAAGACAGTTCAATAGGTAAAGCAAAAGTCCCACACGCAAGCAAAAAATACAGAATCAATTCATCATTTCCCCCGGGCAGGCAGGTGTTCAGCCTTCCCCAGGAAAGTCAGCTCCTTTACGCGTGACAGTTACTTGAGAAGACAGATGCCATCGCTCCTGTTGTCACCTCTTCCTTCAGTTTTATTGTGACTCTGATGCCCTATGGTATAGCATATCCCATTGGTTAGTTGTTTTCAGCTGTATCTTCTCCCAGCTTCTTGTACAGCCCCAGGCTCCTCACTGTCAGGGCAGTACAAGAAGCAGAAGAGACACTGGTGTTGTGTGAGCCCTCCTCAGCAACAACAAAACCATCCCTGTGTTATCAGCGCGGTTTCCTGGGCAAATCCAAAATACAGCCCCCTACCAGTGGCTGTGACAAAAATTAATTTTATCCCATCTGCAATCAGCACGTAATGTAAACGGGTTTTTGAAGTCAAGCTCTGTAATGGTTCATTGATTTCAACCTGATTTTGACAATTGTCCCATTTGGAAGGGTTTCACTGTGTGATATACTTGTCTGAGTAGTCTTATTCAAAATATGTCTTCAACAGAGAAATCCTTTCCCTCTTCTTTATAAGAAACACCATGGGAGTGACCTGCTTGTGATGGTTTGCTCAAGAGGTAAAGAAGAGGTAGAAAATCTGTTGCAGAAATTTTACACTACTTCATCCTTATTTTTCAAGTTCTTTATTTTCATTCCCATAATTTTTGCACATTTTTCTGTGACATGGCTCCAAGTCTATGCAAACAGCCAGGGATTCAAGTCAGCTATTTAATCACCAGACTAATAACAAAGAGAATTGTAGGAACAAAAATGATGAGGTGTATGTCCAGCTAACATAGAAACTTATAGGCCAGAGTATCCCACTCTCTTCTGGATGCTTGTGCTCCACAGGGGCAGAGCTGTCCTGCTTCTGTTCAAGGTCATGTTTCACAGGGATGATGTTTCCTTATGCTGTCCTTTTATGACCTCTTGGCAGATACTATTGGAGGAATTTTCTACTACATCTTTCTCTGGTCAAATCCTATTTATTGAACACCTCTGCCCTTAGGAAGCAGTCACTAGCTGAAATACAAGGCTTTCTCATCAGATGTGGATTTAACAGATAAATACAGCATCCCTTTCCCCACCATCACCTCTAGCTGTTGGTTACCTTCTCATGCCAGAAGTTTTCAGCCAAAATCCCTGATGACAGTACACAATGGTATTTGACAGATGCTCCATTGGATCATCTGAAACCACCTCCAGAATAGTGTAGGCCTAACTGCCAGACTTTTCTCTGAAGAAGTTGAAGAATGTTTTTGTGTCATTGTCAGAGCCATGTGAACAGATACACCCAGGAGAACTGCAGCAACAAGAAGTTTAGAGATTGATGCCATTGGCAGTACCATGAATGTTCAGTGCCATGAAACTTGTCATGTTAGTTTCACCTGAGAGCTGCCATGTCCGGTGTAGTTTCCTGTGCATTGCCAGTTGTCTTTGGGGTGTTTTTTGTTGTGGTTTTTTTTTTGTTGTTGTTGTTGTTGGTTTTGTTTTTGTTGGTTTTTGTTTGTTTGTTTGTGTTTTTGTTTGTGTTTTTTTGGTTTTTTTGTGTTTTTTTTTTTACTTTGTGATGTGAAATTTATAGTGCAAATTGGATAAAGTAGACTAGAAAATCTGGCCTGTACAACTTAAACATTTCATTGATCAGTGATAAACCACTGATCTTCTGTGCTTAAGAAGCAGTGGCAATTGAACAATTTTCTTCTTTGCTACGCAGTGGTTTATGACAACATGCGGTACTGCTAAGAGGTTTAGCTAGGCAGAATAATTATCTAAACTAGAATTTTGTCAGGACACCAGTATTAGTACAAGGTGCTTTAGAAATTGGATTGCTCACTGAAGTGTGTAAGTGTAGATTTATCAGACTAACTTAAGGTGTTCATTTGCCTAAAGAAGTATAATTTTTCATACTTGTAACTAGAATAACAAATGCATTTATTTAGAAAATTTTAGCCTGTTTACTTATTTTTGTTCTCTGTAAATAGTTTTCTATCAGTTAAGTACTAGGAGAAGGCAAACCAATATTTAGGACAAGGAAGATCATTTCATAGGAGTCTATGACAAGTTCCATTTATAGATGAAGATGGGGAAGAGAAAGGACTCCTTGTGTGTCTTTTCAGAGCCAATGCCTGGGAAATACAGGCCCTGCAGCGTTAACGGCTCCTCTACTGTGAGATAAGTATTTTATCCTGTATGTTTTTACCTCACTGTGATTAAAATCTCCCAATTTTGCATGAGATAAAACAATTTTCTGTCACAGGCAGTTTGTCCTTCTGTTTTGTTATCCAGTCCCTGGGCTGAAATTGCCGGTTGTAGTGTAAATTTGAGTGAACTTTATGTAACTTTGCTGAAACTTTGTGGTTGTGTCCAAGGGGTCAAGGTCAAATGGTGCACATAGACTAGAGAGGTTTGCGATGTTCCCACCCACAAGAGACAGCTCCAGGAGATACTGGCAGATCAACTTCACCCTTGGCTTCACAGAAGCAGATACTTCTGTGCAGATTAACATCACCCTTGGCAAAACTTGGCTTGTCCCTGGCAAAGCCTGCACAGATGCAGTAGTAGTTAGCCAGCGATAACTACTAGGTAACTTGAGGAGAGACTATAAATTGCACCAAATCTAGTGCTGAAGCCCCATCCTTCAGTGGTTCTCCAGTTCTGAATCATCTGTCTTGAACACAATTAATACATGGTTTAATGCAATAGTTGACTTTTTTAAAAAAAAATTTTATATGAAAGCAGAATGCCTAATGTGGTTTTTCAGCTTTTATTTTCAACATAACAGCACACTTCCATCTCTTGCTGCTTTTTCTCTTTTTTATTTGCTTTTTCTTGGGGGGAAACCCTCCGTATTTCAGATTATTTAATGTTTTTGACATTCCACTTAGTTCCTGGGTAAAATACTGTATTGGACTGAGTTGTGGAAATTTTTAGATTGCTTTTTCTATAGAGCAGTAGTTTCACATTAGCATGGAGAATGCACTTAAAAGACACATTAATGCCACTCAACAAGCAGTATATTTATATTTTTCTCAGACTCTGATAAATTACTACATTTTGAGTTGCATTTGTTACGGGTACAAAATGAATGACAGACTTGAATTGATGTTGTCTTTGCAGAATTGCTCACTATAAACTAAAGTGACATTCAAATTGCTGATCAAATTTTACAATTATAACACCAGTATAAAAATGTAAATTCAGAACTTGTATGACATTGAGCAGCAAATTCTCCTCTGAAGTTACAAAATCATTAAAGATACAACACAGATGAGAATAAAAAATACTTGTGATGGCTCTAAAACTTAGTGGGGAACTAAAACATTACGTACAAAAGTCTTGCAGCAAAATATTCCTGCAGTATATGTAACCTGTTTTGCAGTATATATAATCTGTTTTGCATCAGATTAAATCTTTTCCAGCATCCTTGGGTATATCCTTGACATAATTTCCAGTAATGGTGAAGCAGTGGAAATTCCTTCAAGCACATGGAGATGCTCCTTCATGGAGGTCAGATTTTGAGTGATACTGCTGGAACTATATTGAGAGGAGTATGGTTTTATGGCTCTGTTTTCCATAAAGTAATCAATTTAAGCGATACAAGCACCCAGAACATATATATTAGCCTGTGCTTTGGTAACATGAAAGTGGTGTTCACCTCCACCAGCTGCTTATACTAATGGATTTTGGAATCTGCCATTTTTAGCAATGTAGACATGCCATGTGAGCAGGAAGCACTTCAGAGGAGAACAGGAAACTTCTGGAATTCCATCAGGGAAAGCAGCAAAGCTGCAGAGGGGTGGGAAATAAATTTGACTAGAAACAAGGTCCATTACCTTCTGTAATCTTTCCCTGTCTTCTCTGTCTTTTTGCTCCCTGAGGAGAGGGTGCAGCAAGAGAGGAAAGATGCTGAGACGTTGTTTAAACCATTCTTACACTAGGCATTGAGAGAAACTATTTGGCAAAGAGTTATTATATGGACTTACTTTCTATAAAATTGAGGTGGTTTCTCAGCATAATTCTAAGTGCTGTAGTGCATGTGCAGACCCCACAAGAGTGCAGTTGCTGAAGATGAAGGTATTTTCTTTGAAGCAACTTCAATATGAACATGTGAGAGACATTTTTCTTCAGGTGCTCAGGACTCACAACAGATGTCTCCTATAGAAGCAATGAAGAAAAAATGCATTTTATTTTGGGAACAAGGAAATGGAGATGGCATCATGCTAAGCAGCAACCTGCTTCTGCATCTGGAATGGATTTGAATGACAAATGAACATGGGAGATTTTGCTGGTTTCAGCTGAGACAATTTAGAGTAGTTTTCTTCATAGTTTCTGGTATGGGGCTGTATTTTGGATTTGTGCTGAACAACACCTTGAGCTGTTTTAGTTATTGCTGAGCAGGGGTTGCAAAGAGCCAAGGCCTTTCCTGGTTTTCCTATGGCCACGATGGGGAGGAGGGTGGAGGTTCATGGGAGGTTGGGAGGAGACGCAGCCAGGACAGGTGACCCAAACTGCCCAAAGAAATATTCTAGACCATGTGACATCGTGCTCAGTATGTAAAGTGGGGGGAAGAAAGAGAAAGAGGAGTTTGCAGTGATGGTGTTTGTCTGCCCAAATAACCATTACCCATGGTGGGGCCCTGTTCTCCTGGAGGTGGCTGAACACCTGCCTGCCCATGGGAAGCAGTGAATTCATTCCTTGTTTTGCTTGTGTGCTCAGCTTTTGTGTTCTTTGTGCACTGTCTTTATCTCAATAAAGTTCTATAGTTTTTATCCTTCTGAGTCTCTACCTGATCCTGCTGGTGGGGGAGTGAGTGGCTGCGTGGGGCTTGGCTGTTGGCTGGAGTTAGACCCCAACAGAGAGCAAGGCCAGGACTGTGCATTTTGTAACCCCTTCAAAGACACAGATTTTGGAAAAACTCGCCTCTTCCTTGTGTCATGGAAATGTTTGTTCTTTAATTTATAAGAGCAGAGTCTCTCTGAATTAAGTTTAAAGCTAAAATTCAGTGAGACTGGAAACTCTCCTTCGATGCATTTTAAAGAAATTATTAGTAGAATAGATTCTTCAGAGATAGTGTGGGTTTTGAGTTTTTTCTTTTACTTATATGAATCATATATACCCATACATATGTGAACTTTGTATGTTTGTTTATGGGCAGAAGGTGAAGAGACCATCTTTGCTTCCTACAGGGAGAGGGAATATATTTTTCTTAGTTTTAACGTGCCAGCAATCTTGAGAGGAATGGAACAATTTTGTGAAAAACACTATGTGAATACATGGAGAAGCATATGTTAATGACTATAAATTGGGCACAATCTACAGTGTCTTTGGCATTTTTAAGTTGGGTGGGTTTTTTTAATAAATTTGGAGTTTTTTGTTTTTGTCTCTCATCCCTCTTTGAAAACAGATTGCATGTGGGCTGACTTTATGTTCAGTTTTTGAACAGTGCGTAACGTTCAACAATCTACTGAACATTTTTTCCTTCTCTCCTTGAGAAGACTTGAAATCTGTAGTAAATAATGATGTTGGCTTGTTTCATTTATGCACTTGATTATTTCCAGTCTTTCCTGTTAGTCATGTCTACTCTTTAGACAGTGGACTCACATACAGATTTTTTATGTGTATGTTTATTTAGGAAACCATAGACAAGGTTGTTCAAAAATACTTGCCCAGGGCTGCTGTCCTTATAACACACTTTGCTAATCTCCTGGTGTCCTAGTTGGTGTGATCAAAAATCCAACAACTGACCTTCTCTTCCATTTAGTACCATTCTTCATATCACAGATTAATCTCCAATTTACTCATCTGGTTGTTTGAGAGACTATCTACTATCTTTTAATAAAAGTGGAGAAGCTGCCAGAATAGTAGAATGGAATGATAGAAAGGAAGCATGTAGGCAATGAAAATGTACACCAAGGAAAATATATCCCATCAAATATATTTCTTTAACTTCTAACTTGTGTTGCTGTTGTGTTTCTTATGCCTTCTCTTTAGTGTTCTAATCTGCATGTCTGGCATGTTTTGATATTATATTATTATTATTTTTAAATGCATACTGACTGCGACCTTGCTTCTCTGTTTTAATTTATTATAGCATATTAGTAAAGCTGCTTTGGAATACCCTGGATTAATGATGCATTTAAACTGTTTTAAAACGACCCTGGGCTAGGTCAATTGTTGAAGTAATGCCAGCAAGGAATATTTTCTTTTGATTACAGTAAGCGCTTAGTTTTATGCTAACTGCACTGTACAAACATGAGCTGTGGGCTTTTAATGTTACAGTGAACTGGAAATGTGAATAAAGCATGCTTTGCATTTGCATGGAGCAAACTAACACTCCTTCTTGAGAGGAGATTCCATCTTGTATTCTTTGGTTGTACATGGGGTCATGTTTTTGTGCAAGTGCTCTGAGAATGCAGGGCACTTACATCTTTTTGATATAAAGGGAAGGCACAGTGAGGTGTGGGTGCTGCTTATGGCATGTTAGGGGTCACTGCAATCACCCCTTCTATACCCCAAGTTTACACAGGGCTGTGCTGCTACATCTGTACTTGCCCTTTCTCTGCAGCCTGAAGGATGTTATTTCTGGTGTAGTTGGGAGAATTCTGTGGGACTGGTTATTTCCCAGAACTTCATTTGTAAAAGCAGTGCATTTAAATTTTTCTTGTAAAATTCACGTCCTTAGTTAGTGCAATGTTTCTTTTCCTTTTGGAAGTGTAAAGTGTTACTTGCTGTGTTCTGTTTTATACTTGATTTAGAATGAGGGCTTATTATATATTTTTCAAAATACAGGGATGTGTGTTTTCCTCATCCCAAATATGTCTCTGTGTCTTAATGTAGTCTACTTTTCTCTTCAAAACTGCACTAGATTCCAAGAAGATGGGCAGTTTATGCTGCAAATTAAAAAAAAAAAAACCTAAAAATCAGCTCTATATAACAAAATTTTAGTAACACGATCTTATCTCAATAAAACTGGTATGGACCAGTCTTCAGCAATATTGGGCTTCACAGGTTGGCAGTACCTGGGAAGCTTGACTTGCTCATGGAGTTTTACAAGTAACTTTAGGCTATGGCTGTTGTTTTTTGTTAAATAGGTCTTCTGGAAGAGGAGCTGAAAACTGGCTCCAATTATGGCCTGAAATTGCATCTATATCAAACTTCCAGAAATTTGCTTAAAATAAACAGTCGATACACTTCTCCAGAACAATGTTTACAAATAGTTTAGTGGCCTATTGTCTATTTAAAGAGGGGTAAAACCAGTTCTTAAAATGATGACTTTTACTTTGTTTAGGATAACACTTGATTTGGCAGTGACTGAGCTGCTCGAGATAAACAGAGATTATGAACATTAAGCCAGGTGCAAGGCAAAACAAAATGTAAACATGACTAAAAAGATTAATTCCAATTGCTTCTGAAGAATCACAGGGAGCAAAGTAAAAAACTTTTTATGGTTCAGGGTTGTTATTAGGCTAAGGTAATTCCCAGG
This sequence comes from Phylloscopus collybita, assembly GCA_027886175.1. NCBI lineage: Eukaryota > Metazoa > Chordata > Aves > Passeriformes > Phylloscopidae > Phylloscopus > Phylloscopus collybita. Next base: position 35,455,475 of record JAJNNQ010000009.1, on the reverse strand, counting down.
TGCTTGAAAACTGAGATATTCCATGTCTAGGAAACAGAAGCATAAAACAATGATCTGTACATTCAATGGCCAGTGTTTGGAAGATACATTATAGTGAAAAGACTTCATATAAGGGAATAGAGAGAAAATAAGGAAGTGGGAAATTTGGGGTAGAATTGGCAGAATTTTGCTACTGTGTTTCAGTATTGCTCCATATAGTCTTCATTCTTTGTCTAGCCCTCTAAAGAAAAATGTGGATAAATTATAAAATAATGTTTATAGGGAAGTAAATAATCTAAGGTTTACCTAGGCAGCAGTAACTTTTGACACAGTAATTGCTACTCAGGAAGGAGTTCTTGATGCTTATATTAGTCTTAAGAAAATGTTAGCTTTCATTTCAAAGAGAATAATGTTGTTATGACTACTGCTTAAATTCGTTGTGTACTCTCAAATGTTGTACAATTCTTGTTCAATCATAATCATCACAGATGGGATAGAAAAGATAACCTATTAAGGGAGACCAAATTAAGTAAAGGTTTCATTGTTGTCTGACTGATGAGAGGTCTGAGAATATGATAGAGGTACCTGAGAAAAGAGTAACATGGAAAAGATATGCAGGCATCATTTTATTGACTCATTCTTTCAGTAGAAATAATAGCATCAAATGAACTACTGTACTGGTATCAAAACAAATGGTAGGTGCATGTTTGTGTACAATAGATGATTATGCTGTGGAGCTTTCTGAACCAGGGATTGTAGATATTAAAAGCTTACATGGCTTCAAGAAACAATTGAATATATTGGTGGAGGAAAAATACATTAGGGATTTAGACGATGCCTCTGGCTTGCAGTGTCCTTGAACCATCAGTTGCTGGAGTTTGGAGGGGTATTGTAGGGAAGTGAAGTTGTTTGTTTGCCATGTATTTATATCTTTCTGTAGGATTTGCTGTTGTTTACTGTCAGAAACAGATAATTAGCTGGATGGACCTGTTTGTGTAGCTTACAAAAGTCATTCTTAAACTAATAATGTGGAAGTTAAAGTTGTCCGTAGCAGTTGCTGATGGGAAATCAAGTTGTGAAACAGATGATTTTGAATTAGTTTCTTGATGACAGAGAATGTTCTGGTAAGCCAGAAGGAGTAGCATTGCCAGACAGGTTCAATGTTGCTACTCCGCAGTGAATTTGAGGTGTGACACACTGAGAAAGTACATACCCTAGATTAAGTATAACTGTAATAATATGCATTTTCCTATCATAAATGTATGTCTTGGTGTATGAGTTAATTCTTGAGGGAGACTAAAGACACAATTTCAACATTTGAAACTTTAATGAATACTTACAGGGGCACTTGTCTCCATCCTCTGTTGCTTGCTAGCAGTAGGATCCTGGAGTGTTCTGTGTAGTTTGTTTGCATTTAATTTTTATGCAACTTTTTCTCAGTTCAAAATAATGGTAAGTTTTTCCTCCTCAGGAAGCAGGGATGTTCCTCCTCAGGTTGAAATGTTCAATATGGGCATGTTGAATATCATAAAATGTCATGAGGAACATCTTCAGTCTGAGATCTTGGTATTGTTCAATATGTCTGAAACAGCTTGGAGGGGTTGTAGGTTTTGAATTCTGTTTTTTTTGTTTATTATTGAAGGGAAATATTTTCTTAAAGATATATATTGCATGCAAAGAGGAGATTATGACCTTAAAATATTCAGATTACTCTGAGGAATGTCTGCAGAGCTATACATTCATTAGCCTATAACCTGAACTCTGAGTACAGATGGATATGAAAATGATGTAGTTCAGAATTTTTCTGCACTATTGTCATTGCTGGCTCATGACAAGTTTCTGGTCAACCAACATCTCCAAATCCTTCGCAGGGCTACTATCAACTGATTCTCTGCCCAACCTGTATTTGTACTTGGAGTTGCTTTCAGGGTCCCTCTGGATGCACCACACAGGTTGGTGGTGTTGGGAAGCTTGCTGAAAGCGTACTCAATCCCAACTTTGCCTACAAAGATGTTAAATGGCACCTAGTCTTGATACTGATCCCTGAGAAATGCTGCTTGTCACCATTTTCTGTTTGAACATTGAACTCTTGACCACAACTCTTTCTGTCCGTCCATCCATCCATCCATGCATGCATGCAATTCAATTCTTTATCTGCTGAGTGGTCTATCAATAAAACCCATATCTCTCCTGTTTAGAGACAAGAATTGTGTGCAGGACAGTGTAAAATGCTTTGCATAAGTCAAGAACCATTGCATACTTTCTAAAATCTGCTCCTAGACTGCACTTATATATATTGTGTAGAAATTGTTTTAATTTTTATATTTTTTAAGTACGTGCCAGCCATGTAGTCCCAGCTCTTACATACAAGTTGCAATATGATCCAGTCAACTATATTGACCAGGTGTTAGGGCTTGAATATAAGATCTATGCAAGTTCTTGTAGAGTATTCGATAAAGATCAACAGGGTTTTGAAAAAAAATAAACTTCGTTGGCATAATCCCCATTGCCAGAGTAAAGCTTCTGTTGCCTTCAATGGGAACTGCATTTTGTAATCAGTGCTGTCAGTCACCATCTGGACTGACACAATTTTGCCATAGAGAGAGTCCGTCTTTTCTGGGATGCCATCTGTTAGTCAGTTTCTTCTGACTTGTTTCCAGTATCAACCTTTATACTTTCTTTCATGTTCCCTTTTGTGCTCCAAGCAGCCTCTCAAATCCTCATTCTCCCTGCTGTTTTCAAAATATGCTTTTGAACACCAGTGAACACAATGAAGTACCCTAGCAATAATGTCTGTTACCAAACCCTGGGTAACATCACAATCATCTGAAGAAACTCTGTTAGGAGGCTGAGGCTTGGAAGGCGTTGATACCAAACCCTTTTCTCATCCTTGCCATTGATTTTTCAAAGCAGTGGCTGAGGGAGAAGTTTGAACCACTGATTACTTTGAGTCTTTGCTGTGGATAAAAGAAATTGGTTAGTATGACAGTTAACCTAATAATAGCTTACAAAAGTATCAGCTCTTTCAGGTTTAAAAATAAGATCAAGTAGCATTTATCTAATGGTATAACTGTTTTTGAAATCTTTTACTCAGTAAAGCCAGATTTATGAAGTCTTAAGAAATGATTTTGAGCTAATGGTTGCTAGCAGTCCTGCACTCATTGTTTTCATTCTGGCATAGTTAAATGACAACAATTTATTTGGCACTTAATAAGCAAATGGAATAAAAAGTGTGAACCTAAAACCTTTCAGTTGGAGAGAGAAAAAAAAATTAGAAATAATAATGACGTAAGGGGTACATCTTCTTAATAAAACAAAGAACAGTAGTTACCATGTAGTTTATTAATGAATTTTAAATATAATTCATGCGTGTCATTTATTCATGGGGGATATGTGTAAGTAATGCATGGAGGAGATATCTGTGTATCCAAACAGCAGCCTTTCTTTCAACTGGTTTCAGGGTTGTGATTTTTCAAACAAAATTTGAGAATACTCTTCTTGGTTTATGAATTTGATTTGAGCTGTAAGCAAGGATGATTTAGAGTTTCAAAGAGATAGAAGAAGCAATTACTTTTATAGTAGTAACCTTTTTTAGTGTGTGTGTATATATTTATCTGTGTGTGTATATATTTATCTATTTATAGCTCTAAAAAAACACCCACTTAAGTCTTTCACATTGTGATCTACCTGTATAGCCTGCAGGTAGAAACAAACCAATTGGTGTGTTCATATTGTATTCATTTTCAGGGGAGTAGTCCTGATTATTTTAAAGATGAGAAAATGTGCCACAGACAATTATGTAACTGATAATTCAAATAGATTTTACAGGATCAACCTTGCCAACAGCTTATGATGCTGTATTTACTCATGGTTATTTTGCATAAAAGCTAATAGTGGAATACTGTGTCAGGAAATTCTAACTATATTGCAGGTCTGATTAAAAATTGACATGCAGTACCTGTAGATACTCCCATTTGTTGAAATGTTTGAAATGAGAATGAGCAATATTCTTTCTGAGAAGCTAAGCTATCATAAGAGAGCTTCCTTTTTTTCAAATATGAAATCCATTTCTTGCTAGGAAGTAGTGTGGATGACCAAACATTGTCTGTTCCCTGATGACTGAGACTGTCTTTACAACTCTTCAGTCCCTTTGTTTGTGATGTTTAGCTTGTTATTTCATCTTTGTGCGATTAGATTCCCTTATTTTTAAGATCCATCTAGGAAGTCTTCTTCTGGAAAACAGTTCTTAATTGCAGATGAGAGTGCCACATAAGAACCAGATGACCAATGATTATTGTGTGACTGATGTTACTGCTGAGCTTTACCCTACAATGATTTCTTGAAGGCTTTTTCCTCTCTAGGTGTTGCACAGAGCAGGATATATACAAGCTTTTTTTTTCTCCTGCAGTAAGATAGTTGTGTTTACCTTTTATCTCCACATGTATGGTGTTATTCTTCCACTGTTCCTCCTTTAGAGCAAAGTGAAGAAACGAGTCTGACAGAAAACTTGGAGAGGTTTTTCATCCAGATTAGTGACACACTGAAGTATTTTTCAGTCTTACATTAAATTTTCAAGGTTACCCAAGCAATCAATCTGAACTATTTCTATTGTGGAAAACTGTCTGTTTCCTTCATTTTCCTTTTGCTTCTAAGCAGACAAGTAGATATGGGGGAAAACAAGTTATCATTTGAACTTTGTCACCAAGTTTACTTGAGGTGTCTTTCTGTGGAACAATAGTGGGTGGGAGCAAGCATGAAAAATCTGGCTGCAGTGTATCAGCTTTAAGCAGCTCTGACAGGTTACTACGCTCATGTTTTTCAAGGCAAAACTCCTGAGAACCAGAAAGTCCTAATTTGACTTTTTTTGGTCTGTCTTGGAATTTTTCTCATTCAATTCAAGCACTCTCAGCTGAAAAGTGGAAGAAAAATAAAGTCTGTGAAACAACCACTGTCCCGTTGTCACCCAGCTGCCTCCCTCTCCCAAGTCAAAATCCATAGGCTGGGGACTGCCCTCATTCAAGTGACCTGTGAGCTTGTCATGTCATAACCAATATAGAAGGAGCACATACATGATCAGGTTTTCTTTCCAAGCAGCATCTTAACCATAAACATTTACAGTGAAATGTTTATGGTTAAGATGCTGCTTGGAATTGTAATAAAGCAGTGCATGGGAGTTTTTCACATGCACCTGAAAGATTTTTTGGTGCTTCAGACTTTGTTGGATGTCTCTGACTGATCTCTTGAAGTGCATTTTATCAGTATGAGGGTTTTCATTTTACTTATTTGGGGGCACAATTCCATAATTTTATCACTTTCCTTAGACCAGGTGCTGAGCAGTTAAAAGCCATGAATCAGTCTTCCTGCAAAAGCAGCTGATTGCAAACACCATCTATGATATAGTTACCAATTGTACATGTAGTCATCAGGGAACTGTGGAAAAGGCATGTGATAAGGGGGGATCATATCTAGAGCTGAATGAGCTTCTTCATATAGTTTAGTAATGTGCTGTGTCTTAGAAGTCCTCTGAAGCAAAGGTTTCCTAGGGAAATTTCCCCACTTTTAAAAAGGTCACTTGAAAAATCTGGGCAGTATTAGGAACTAGGTAAAAATTACTACTGCTTAATTTACTTTGTAAACTTTTTAATAAATGTGGCTTATCTTTTTGTTTATGACTGTTAGCTTTTATTTGTAACTTTTTGTCCTTTTGACTTTATTTACAGTGAATAATCAACAGTATATCTACAAAATATGAACTTCTGTGTTGGGATTTTTTTTTTTGTTTTGTGGTGGTGGTTTTTGTTTTTGTTTTTGTGGTTTTTGGTTTTTTTTTGGTTTTTTTATTTGTCTCATTAGCATCAACTCCTCTCCAGCCCTGTCTAGTAAGAGGTGTTAGAAAGTATTATTTTTGTTCTTTTTGGTTCCTGTGATGGATGGTTATGGAATATCATGCTCACAGGGAAAATTATTTCTTCCTAATCCTTGTCAGTTAGTGGTTGGCTTATTTCCTGTAGTCTGAAGACTTACAGCCCATATTCTAGTTCATACAGTACTTCATTTTAGTCGACTTCAAATTTTGTTCATTACTGACTCCTAGTTCAGCAATGTTATTATTCTTTATTGTCTGCAGCTGGACAAAATCAGTCAAAAGGCCATCATTCTAACAGCAAACTGTGACCAATTGCTTTAAAAATAAATGATACTTGCACTGACACAAGAGAGAAAAACATTCATTAAAACTCATGTTGGAGAACTCTCATCACTCTTTTCCTATTGCATTTGACATTGCCTTGAAAGACTGTTATATATTGTGTTTATTTTTAGGGACTATTGTTCTCTTCAAATCTGCTCTACAACTTGAGGAAAGCAGTAATGCTTTTGAACAGAAATTTGCAGAAGCAAGACATTGCATCTTTCTGTTGTAGTAAGGGCCTATTTCATGAAATACCTCTTTTAAATAAATTTGAATTTGGCAGGGAAAAAACCTGCAAAATATTGGGGAGTCAGAGGCTTCTTTAGGGCATACAGATGGAAAACCTGTGTGCCTTTTCTCAAGGACAAAATAACATTTGTAAGTGAGACCTTTGGCACATCCTGCTTATTTTAATAATTTCTTTTGGAATGTTGAGAAAGCAAACTACTTTCAGTTAGTTTACTTTTTACCCCAAAATTGGCCTACTCTGCTGTGGAATCCCTGCAGCTGCTCATGTACAGAGCTTATCCAAACCCAACACTGTATTACACAAAAAAGGTGACCTGTCAGAATGACATAATTTGATCAGAGGGCTGGGACACCTCTCCTGCAATGACAGGATGAGAGAGTTTGAGCTGTTAAGCCTGGTGAAGAGAGGGCTTCAGAGAGACATTATGGCACCTTCCAGTACCTAGAGGGGGCCTGCTAGAGAGCTGGAGAGGGACTTTTCACGAGGATATGTAGTGACAGACCAAGGGGGGGATGGCTTCAAACTGAAGAAGGGGTAGATTTATATTAGACATTAGGCTCTTATACCAGAGCATCATGTCTTATTTTCACCTGAAATGAATATTTGTAGGGAAAAAAAAGATTTGTGACTAATTAAAAATTCAGAAAGTAAAGCTGTCATTATATATTCTACATTGCTGAAACAGGTAACACATTTAAACAGCTGCCAAATTACCTGTAATGAACTTCCACACAATAGAAGAGACTCTGCATGCTGATGAAGTTGTGATTAACACATATTAACAAGATGGAATTTGTCAGTGAAAAAAATAAAGATGATTCAGTTCAATATTCAGAGAGAATTGCTGTCTATGAAATTTCCTGATTTTGGGCATAGTATTTTTAGATTGTTGTTGGAAACCTGCTAATGGTTTGAAAACATGCCCTGGAAGACTTGTTCATAGCTACTAAGAAAAGGAAATGTGTTGCAAAATGATGCCTTCATGGAAAAAGTAGTGGGTTTCTCTCTTTTGCTTTTTCCCCCACCCGCCCTCTCAGAGTCCCTGCTTTTGACTGAGTTAAATGATCAGAATTAATCATCTGAATCTTTTTTTGGCATGTCAGGTTTCGAATTTCCATGGAACTGTCTGTCTACATTGTTTCTTTCTCTCTTCCCTTATTTTATTTTGCATTCAAGCTCTATGAAATTTGCTGTAGTGACCTATTATAGAAGGATACAGTAATTACTGTGATTCCAACCCTGTTAATACCCCTGGAATAATACAGAGAGTGCACTATTCTGCTCTGTAGAATAGTTAGGGTTTTTGTTTTTTTTTAAAATTTTAATGGCCCCAAAATCTAAGGAGATAAGCAGGGACAACGCATAGAGTATTCTAATTACTTCTCAAGTAGGACATGGGACTTCAGGGCACAAAAGTCAGCTTTGAAACCTTGCTTGGGTTTTAACCAGCTGGGAACCCCGGGGTGGTGTCTTGGCTCTGGTAATGCCATAGAAACCTATGATGATCACTCTATGAAATCCACCTTTGAAATTTGTGAGTTTATCCTTCGTTTGACTTAAGGCTTGATCTGTAAAGAGGTCTGAATGTTCAGAGTGCTGGGCTTTTCAACACTTAGTGCTTAAGGCAAGTTCAAAGTAATCCAGAAGCCTATCTCACCCTCAGGGTTAAATGTCTTGATCATACTCTTACTTGTGACCCACATGACTTAAAGAGTGAGGGAATGAGCCTGCGTGCAAGTAGCTGCAAAAAATGCTGCTCAAGGCTGATCAGCATGTGATTCCTTTATGGCACTCTTCTTTAGAAGCCAAGCTGAGGGAAGGTGTTGACAGCTTTCCTCAATGGTGACCCTGGAACAGTATTTTAACATCCAATTTCTAGAGGAGTTGTAGTGGCAGGGTTGTTTTTGGTTTTTTTTTTTTTTTTTTTTTTTTTTTTTTTTAATATATTTATTTTTATTTTTTTCTTAGTGTTTTTCTCTCAGACATTAACATAGCAATGAGAGCATGTGTAGATTGAACTTCAGTTCCCTCCTTTGCCTGAAGGGAGCTGAGGGTCAGTTTTCATCTCTCTGGAGATAGAAACTACCAATTTTCAGGCACTTCTAAGGTAAGAATGCTCACTTTTCTCCCTTCTGAGTGTACATATGAAGAGGATTAATCGTCTTTTGGTTATCACCCAGGGACAGTATGTTATTTCATTGTCTTGTCTCTCAAGTGGCTTGACTTTGAGTTTGCACAGTACCTGTGTTACCCAACTGGTTGAAGAGACAGCAGCTGCTGATCAGCTTCCACTCTGGATGTGGGAGTGCGAAGTTCAGTGCAGCTGGGTTAGCTCCAGAGCAGTCCAGAGGTAGGTGGGTTTCTGAGCTAAGGAAGCCTGCAGGCGAGGTCAGTCTATTTCACATCAGTTCTGGAAATACAGTATCAAATCTCTTAGGTTGGCAACAAAAAATTTAGCTTGTCTTCAGGGTTTTGTGAAATAGTAGGTATCAACAAAGCCTGTCCTGAAAGACCCTCGCTGTATTCTGAGACATCTTGTGTCAAGAGTTCCTGATTACCTCTCTTTCTTGCAATGTATTTTGTCAGATGCTTTTTTAGACCCATTCATTGACAAAAAAGGGCTTGTCAAATCTTGTCATCATGGTTTAGAAAAGGAATAAATTTAGTAGTTTATTTCAAGATTAGTCAGTGTGTGTGATAGTCTACTGTGTTCTGCCAGCAGAGTAGCATCATTAGCCAAATTTGGTCTTTGTTTCAGCTGTGTAATCCCTGCTAATGCTAACAGAGGCATGCCACTATAGCTAAGAATAACTTGAGCCAAAAAATGTTAAACCGTAAGTCATATGCAGAAAACTGTTACAGCAATGTTTTTTTTAATCATTAAATACTATGTAAATTTCTTTTGGTAGGGTTAAGAATGCAGCTTTTGAAAATAATTATTTGTTGCTGTTGGGGGACAAGGAACGAGGCAGGGAGCGATTCAGAGAGGCTGCGTGGCCCCCTCGCAGGGAAGGGACCACTGTTTATTTTTCTGACTCCTTTTGTACATTTTCAGATGTGCCCACCTTAGAGGTGGGACCTTTGGGAACCATTGGTCAGATCCAGAGACCATCACCGAAGTCCCTCCTCTGGGAACAGATGTGGGAACACACGGTAGTTTACATTACATGGCCTTTGTGTACCAAGACCGTGCCTGGGAATGGAATTTCCCAAAACCAAAACATGGTAGGCACGAAGCATGGCAACAATTATCTATGTAATTTTTTTTTTTTTTTTTGTTCATGGGGACAGGACAACTGCAAGACCTCATGTGGCTCTGATAAGACTTTGGAGATAACTAACTTGGGCTTTGGGCTTTTTTGGTGTATAAATCTGTCACTAAGAGCAAAGCTCAAAATTTGAAAAAATGTGTTTTATTAAGTTAGAAATATCTAAAATGTGTATAAGGAACACGGATGAGCTGAGTCTAATTCTATTAAGTTATTACACAAAATTGTAATGTAGTCCCTAATTTTTTTTATAGGTAGATGTTTTAAAGATGCAAAGAAAAATTATTCCTTGAAGTTAATAGGCACTCATGTGAAAGGAAGACAACTTGAACTTTATATATCATGTCCAGAGTTGTTGTATGAAAATGGAGGCTGATGTTTTTCAGACTTCAAAAATTTTAAAACTTGGAGGTCTTTATTTTATATGTGTAAAATCCCTTGAAGAGGCAAAGAGCACAATGTGGGGCACTTAAAAGCATGCAGCTCTGTAACTCAGCTATTTCAATGCCAGCAGGATGTAACACATAGCCTGAACTGCAGAGAACCTGCTGTCTCTTGTTTGTATGAGGTGTGCTTCCCTTGTACTGGACCAGTGACAAGACCCTGATGACCCCTAAAGCCTTGGGAACTGGAATCCCATTGAGGTTGTTGTGAGGTTACTCAGGGTGAAAATGGGAAGGGTGGTGGTGAGGCCACACCTCAAGTGCTGTGTTCAGTTTTGGGCCCCTCAATACCAAAGAGAGATCCTGAGGCACTGGAGTCTGTATAGAAAAGGGCAACAGAGCTGGTGAAGGATCTGGAGCACAGGTCTTATGAGGAGTGACTGAGGGAGCTGGGGTTGTTTAACTTGAAGAAAAGGAGTCTCAGAGGGACTGCACGGTTTGGTGGGGATGGTGGCCACTGGCTGAGTTGCAAGACTTGACTGAAGCTGAGGCTGCCTCTCCCCTCAGAGGCCAGTTAATCTCTGAGCAGTGCCCTGTGCTTTGCTGCTGTGCTTGTATCATTAACCTCCAATAGGAACGGTTTCAGAAATGGAATAGCATGATTTATATCTTCTACATAACTACTTAGGTAGTACTTGAAGGAACAACCTTAAAGTGTCATAATTTCTACAAACATATGCATTGGAATGTAATGAAGTTTCAGACCAAGCACAGAAAGCTAATGTGTCATCAAGGTTACTGTTTAAGTTTACTGTTTTCTGCTTAGAATCTGAATAATGTCAATAAAGCAGTGTGGTTGTTTGGAAAATAATGTAAAACAATGAAACATGAGATTCATCCAGCAAATGGAGGTAAGCATATTACAGAGAAAGTGTTTGATTTGGGTTTTTTTTTTAGTGCTTTCAAGTTTGGTTTTCACGGTGATTTTGCATTATTGAAACTTTTCTACCTCATTTTCAAGGACTAAGGGATTGAATATTTGTGTGCTGTGGGAGTTGTTTTGAGATTTTTTTTGTTGTTGTTGTTTCATTTTTGCTTTAATCTGCATTTTAAACATAAGGGACCAATTTTCCTGTGTGTTTTGGGGTTTGGTTTTTAACCTTGTGTTTTAACTTTTGTGCTTTTAAAGTGGAGATAAAATGCTATCAGAACAGAGCAGCAGTGTTTCACATATCCTTTGCACCTGGTTCGGAAGGTATAAACCTCAACATAGAGTCTTATTTTTCATTCTTGACTAGAATTCTTTTCTTTTTTAATGGGAAGTGGAGCAACTTAAAATATTTTTCTGTTCAGTGCTGCAGGGAGTTTCAGATAAATGTTGTTTATAACTATAGTGTAAGCCTTTGCTTTTGCTCACATGAAAATTCACATATATTAAAGTTAAATAAAATCCAGTCTGATCTAGGCATAGTTTCTCTTGTTTGTTTTTTGTAATGTAATAAACATGACATGGAAATACACCCAGTCAGCACTTCATTTCTGTGCCATGGTTTGATATATAGATATTTTGTCTGTTTGCACTGTGTGCTGACAAAACCAGGGCTATTAAAGATCAAGTATAGACTGAACACCCAGGAATTCTATCAAATTTGAGGAATTTGATAAATTCATATATTGCTTTTAGAACCCAATGAAATAGTGTTCATTTCCATTTTTTAATCCTTTTAATACTCTTTTAAGGATAGCATGGGAGTACTGCAATTATTTTCTCTTCCTGTAGTATCTGACTATCTAGACAGACTAACCCTGAAATGTTACTCACAGTGTTACCTTTTGGAAGACAGCAGCTGGTATTTTCTTCTCTCCTACAAGCTATGACAGTCTCTTGCCATATTGAGGTATTGTGTCTCTTGTTTTCAGATGGATTTGCTAGCCCATGAATTTTCTGCTCTGATGTCTGTCACCTCTCTGTAGCAGTAATCCTTCTACACCCATCTGTGCAGAAGTAAGAGGTTATTCAGGTATTGGAGTGAAAAGGAAACAAAATAGCAAGTTGGATTAAGTGTAATTCCCAAATTAATGTGAAATGAAAAAAACTTTGGAGGGCAGCTTCTGAGCTGTATGCAAGTCCATGATTTGTAGAAATTGTAAACAAAATCATGTATTTCAGGAAACCAAAGTTAATTCACACCATTGCTATTGCTGATTGTCTAGAAATAATGTAAAGGATGCAGAAAATTCATTACTTTAGGCTTTTTGTATTGCCACACAATGCAAGACAATAAATTAGTCAAAATAGTTCTGAGGAAAGTCCAAGACCTGCATTTACCTATTTGGAATGTGTTTTCTAGTGTAATTCTGTGTTGCCAAAGCAGTGTATTATACTGGATTCTCCTGTGAAAAAATAAGTCGTTATTTGTTGAGCTAGATATATTGAATAAAAACCCACTCACATTTGTTTAACTTGTTTCATAATTTCATGTTTTAATATAAAGTCAGAATTTATACAGCTGAAGTTAGTAACAAAAGTTTTGCTTATCCTTAGTCATTTTCTGTACCTGTTTTTTGTGGTTTTTTTCCTCTTCTTATTTTGTAATGAACTAGGCGGCTTTAGAGAAAGTTACACTGTTCCCCCTTGTCCTATTGATACATACCCTTGTGAAAAGTTCCTCTCCAGCTTCCTTGTAGGTTCCCTTCAGATACTGCAGGAAGGCTGCAATTAAGTCACCTGGCAGCCTTGCTTTTTCCAGTTTGAGCAATGCCAAATTCCCTCAGGCTTTCCTCACAGGAGAGCTGCTCCATTTCTCTGATCACTTTGGTGGCTTCCTCTGCGCTTCCAACAGGTCTGTGATCTTCCCGTGCTGGGACCCCAGAGCTGGATGCAGCACTGCAGGTGGGGTCTGAGCAGAACAGAGGGGCAGAATCCCCTCCCTGGCCCTGCTGGCCACACAGCATTGGATGCAGCCCAGGACATGTTTGGCTTTCTGGGCTGTGAGTGCACAGGGCCAGGTCATGTCCAGCCTCTCATCCACCAACACCCCTGAGTCCTTCTTGACAGGGCTGCTCTCCATCTGTTCATCCCCAGCCTGTGTTGAGACATAGAAATATGTGCACATAAACATATACATACATTCCCATTGAAATGGAATTCAGTGGCTCTGCAAACACTTGACCACATGTGTGGGTTTCCATGTGATCAGTCTAAAGGACTTCTTAAGTTGAATGTATGACTTGAATGAAAGATTGATCAAAAGGGGTATGAAGACCTGTAAACCATACTTGAATGTATTTTCCCACACATCTATTCAGAGACATTTTGTTTCATATTTTCTCAGAATTTAAAAGAATAACAACAATTATAATAATAAAGCAATTAAGATGTCTCTATCCTTCGCTTAAATCTAGCCCAAATTTCTGAACACGAGTTCTGTTTGCTTAGTTTGGCTCACTGGTCATTAAAGCTCCATGAAATATGAAAAGCATTTGGGAAAGGTCTCCATGGGGCAATTTGAATTTAGCTTATATGAACTACAATTTGCTTATTCTATATTGCAGATTTTGGGGGTTTAGTGATTATGAGGCCGCAGACTTGTGGCTGCGCTTATGGTTCTGGCTAAATAATACTTTGAAAATATGTTGATAAAATGAGGAACTGATTAAAGTCAGTTACTGATATATATAATTTATACAGGTTTTTTATTGCTTTAGTGTAGAATGTTAAATTTTCCAGCAGTTGCCCATGTTTTGATGTATTCTACCTGCCTCAAAAAAATTGTTTCCTGTTGCATATGTATTAGGCACGTGGCAAAAGAGATTTTTAAACCATGATTCAGGGTACTTCACAACTGCCTCTAGAAAAAAAATCTCAAATACTTTAGAATGACTTTCAGGGGTGATGATTTACTGAGCTCATGAAACATGAGTTTCATAGGATCTGTGCAGATGTATCCCTACACCATTTCAGCAATCTCTCCTCTTGTTTTTGTATTTTTCCATGTTTGAACAAAATGATTTGCCAGTGTTGAATCCTAGATTTAATAGTCTGAGCTTCTAGTGTTTAGCTGGGAATTAATTAATTTAGTTGACATCTGACAACTCAGTGTAATCACTGGTATTTTTTAGTGTTCATCTTGTTAGATGTCACCTTAGCTGTGGATAGTTTCCTATACTGTTCTAATGGCAGTAGTTGTGTTGACAGTGTTTCAGTGCAAGCCCAACTCAATCCTGTAGTGATGGGCCATCCTGAAGATAGGAAGTCTCTTTCACAAGCAGGAAGTCAGCTGTCAGGAACATGGCTTTTATGAGAAAGTGCTGACTCAATAACTTGTGGCTGTTGACCAGCTCCTGGAGAAACAGAGGGGGAGTGTGTGTCTTGTGGCTTCCTGCTTTCTCTCTGCCAGCTGCTTCAGGTGACAAGGAGCAGAGGTGTTTAGGGGCATTAATCCACAGTATGTCATCAACCATGCATAACTGGTGGAAAGCAGGATTTCTACCTGATGCTGTCCATGAAGGTGTTTGGACAGTGTGCAATGGTGTGCCAAGCAAAAGGAACACCTGAAGTTAGGCACACACACCAACCAAGGTCATTTTAATCAGGTATGAAATACCAACACCAACTTCAATAATCAGCAAGATGTGAATTGCCTTTCTGCAGGCAATACAGTAGTTGGTGATACATAAACCCCACTTCAGATAAATTCGTTCTAGAATGCAGGAGTGTTGAGTTAGTCCATAAGTGCACTTCTATTGGAAGACAATAAATATTTGTACAGAAGTATTTCATTAAATGAGTCCTGAGTGGGCTAAATCTGCAGTTTTTACAGATTTCTCCTTTTTCAGTATGACAGCACTAAATGCATTTTGCACAGCTATCAATGTACTGTCGCTGCACGTTTACTTTTTAAAGAAAAACTTTTTCCTGAAAATAACTCATCATTGGGGACTAAGTTTTTAACTCTGCTCTGTAGCTTGAAATCATCCTGGCACTACAAAGAAATTTTTTAATTGTCTTAATTGAACCCATGTAATTTTTTTTTTTTTTTTTTTTTGCTGTGATTCTACATTAGTACTTAAGAGCTCATCACTGGCATGGCCCTCACCTGCTGGCGAGTTGTAGTGGTTCAATCATTGCCAACAGAATAATGCACTTAAATTGGAAGATGCAAATGCAGTTGAGGCAGAATAATGAGTCAGTTCTTCAATTGTGTAGACAGTAGCGGCACAGTTGACTTCAACAAACCTGTGCCTTTATACATCAGTTGAGAATTTGACTCAAACCCTGACTAATGAACTCATTTAACTCCCGTGACTCAGAAATACGACTTTTTTTTCCTAGCTATAGCTTAAAGGGTAAGCTGTGTTTAAGCAGATTTAATTAACCTGTCTAAATTTAATCATGAGACTAATAGGTATTCCTGTTCACTTAGGAATGGGACAGAATCATTGTACTTTCTAATTAAGAACTAAATGTAAGGCTGTGTGCCCATTTGAAATATGCCGTGTTCGGGTTGGAAGGAGAGATTTGGAAAGAAAGACCAAATTATCTGAACGCTTAATATGAATGAGCTTGGTGAGGAAGAAAACATAGGCATTGCTGGTCAATAGTCCAAGATAACAACAGATTAGAGAGTATGCTTTTATTTCACGTATTTTGCAGTGGTCATGTGTGAGGATTTGCTCACCTGGTGCAAATTTACATCTTATTTGATTTCCTTTGTTCTCCTTGCAAGAACTGAAGCTGTGGAAGACTGGGTTTATTTCTTTCAAGAGAGCTCTGATTCATCTCACCTCCACCTCCAGCTTATATAAAGCATTTCTGATGCTTTATTAAAGTACATGTGCTTTTTGTTGCCATCTTCCCTGCTCGCCTTTGTTTTCCTTCCCTATTCCCCCCAGTTTCCTGTGCCTGACAGGGTCTCATTTTCTCCTCTACTGAATTTACCCCCTGCTTCGGTGCCCTTAAGTGTTTTACCAATTTCAGAGCTTCCATGGCATTTCTCTGAATCACGGAAAAATTCTCTTTACTTCTCTGCCTTAGGAATCTTTGTTAGCACTTCAATTCCATCTGAGGTACTGTTGTCTCTCTCTTTCTCCCCCTGCCCCCAAAACTGTCATCATCATCATCTCCTCTGTAAGCTGAAGTGACATTGAGAATGCTGTCTCTGTCTTGTTCCTGGTTGTTCTGGGGTCATTTCTTTGCCCCTGGTTCCCTCTGTGTGCTCTGACCTTGTTACAGCTACTCCTCTTCCTATTGTCACTTCTCTCCAGGATCCTATGGAACTACAAGAAAGGAGATTTAGGACAATACAGATTAGGCAGATGAGCATATCTTGGTGATGCTGTTCCTTTATAGGCTGATCATAATCAGCCTAAATTTCCTGATCGGAAAAGTACGCTGTCTTTGGCCTCCATTGCCACTATCTCTTATATTTGCATTTTTCTCGCATAAAGCCAATCTGAATTTCTGCTTTTTAGAAATTTCTGCTTTGGATCCCTGTTTGTCATGGAGCAGTGGGAGGACTTCTCTGTTCTCTTTAATTTCTCTCAGCTGGTGAGATTGATTTTATTGTACTGAAATTTGCTGTATCGAGGGCTTTCTAGAAAATATATTCTTTACAGTTTGTTCCTACTGAAAAAGTAGGAATTTAGATGAGTTTGAAAATAGTGGATAATCCTGTACCCTTCTTGTCCTCTGTATCATTAATGATTTTTTGAGATTTTCAACACCTGTATCTTTTCTCCTTAGTCATTATCTTCCCAAGCTGGAGAATCCCAGCCTGTCTGATCTTACCTTGTGTACTTGTGATCATCTGTTCCCAGTACTACTATAGTTTATTAAATTTAATGCATCCTTCAAAATGTAGTTAGACCTTGGTTTACCCAGCAGCAAAGTAATGTTCATTTATTACCTTTCTAGTAATTCTTGGCATTTTGCATTCTTGGATACTTGCTGAGCACTGTCTGTAGTATGTACTTCACTCTTCCCTGGCACATATGATTTGCAATTCTGGGCAATAACTGAGTACAATGTGTTAGTACATTGACAATTTCAGGTAGGTAAAAATGCAAAGCATGGGATCTGAGTAAAATACTGCAATTAATTGACTGGTATAACTGAGTTTGACTATAAATATATATATACACACATATACATATCAATCTATCTGTATATCAGAAAATGAATTAGATATCAGAATATGATATGAATATGAATTATATGAATTACATATCAGATAATGGTTGCTGTGATGGGAGTGTTTAGAAGACTGATGTATCAGGCCAGTTCTAAACTTTAATTTTAAACTTTACTAAACTAGGCAAACACTAACAGCACACCTCCTGTTAAAAGTTTCTTGTACATAATAAATCTTTGTCACTGTGTTGAAAGTAGTTAGCCCTTAAAGCGTGCCTTCTGTGTAAGTTGGGAGCATACAACACAACAGAGCTGGTGCACCAGGAGATGACAAATGCTGCTTGCACGAACACTGTTAGTGTGAGCCAGGACAGCTTTAGGTTTTCCCACCTTCCCATGCCACTCTTTGACTTCTCACAGCAGGTCTGGAGGAAGTTTTCATTTCTCGCTCTGAATCATAAAGAGGTGCTTGTCAGAGGGAAATGCTGGGAGAAGCTGGGCAGCTTGGAGGAGCACTGAGGAACTCAGGTGCAGCTGATCTTTGGATCGTTGTGACCTGACCCTATTCATGGCAACATGGCTAGAAAGATTATCTTTTCTTTGGTGTCATGTAGATCCTTACAGAGCTCTGCTGTGTTAGTGGTAGATCATATGAGTCAATTCACCCAAAATCACAGAGAGAAGTTCTCTCTGTGTTGGGGAAATCAACTCTCAACTAGGCAGCCATTTAAGGCCAGCAGGCACTGGATGCATGGTTTATGGCAGTGAGTGTTAACTTTCGCTACAATAATGTCTCTTAACACTGGAAAAAATTTGCTGATTTCAGGTTTGTGAGATTTAACAACATGAAAAAGCACCCCATTGTATTACTGATACATTTCTAGTCTTAGAAGAATTTTGCTTGATCTTAAGAACCAAAACACGAAAAGCCAAGCCCATGCCGTGACTGAACTTCCAAGCTTACTGTTTGTAATTCTAATGGAGCTGTAAAAGTTTATGCTGGCTGAGAAACTCCTTAATTTTTTTAAGTACATTCACATCATTAAGTTCTGTAAATATGGCATTTCAGCATCCAGAAATAAGAAGAGTGTAAGTTGATTTTCTGTACTAAACAAGTAAAACCTGCTCAGTGAGAATTCTGAATGTGATGAGCACTTCAGGATGAAAATCATATTTAGGCACTTTAGGTGTGAAATCAAAATAATTTGGCTGTGTTTCTTGATGTACACACAGACACACACGTATTCTCTGCCTCTTTCTCTCTCACACTGAATTCAGTTGCATTGTCTAACTGCAGTGTTTCACTCAAATTGCGTGGTTTGCATTTGGAAACTTAAAACTGTCAGAATGTATTTGTAAATAATATGTCCATATATATGCAGAAATAGATGTTATTGAGTAAAGATGCAAAGCTGTGTTACAAATTCTTGCTGAATTCTTATCAGAACACAAGAACTACAGTATACATAATTTTATATGTGCCCTTGAGAACTGAAGCTTTCAAAGTTAAGAGAAGAAAAAGGCAGGGGTGGGAGAGAGAGAAGTAAAGAAGCAGCAGCAGCAGATTGGCAGCAATACTTAATAATGTACTTAAAATTTTCACAATTTTTTTTAATTGGAAAAATTATACTTTTTTCATTTAAAATGAAAAAAGTGAGTTTAAAGCATCAGCTAGTGATCTATGGCATCTGGCAATATTTTAAGACTTGCAAGAAGGAGACTGAAGTTGCTGTGACTTCAAACAAAATGTTTCAGGTTTTGTGATTTGAAATACCTGGGTTTGAGTTCAAAACAATTGCTTAGAAAAAAATAATGCCGATTTTCTACTTTTTACGAAATCAACATAAAATTCTCCCTGAAGAATAGAAAAATTAGCTTATTGGAAAGCATTTTGAAAACTCCCATTTAAAGTTATATTTTTTTTAATGAGTCTCATTATGCATCTTTACAAAGCCATTGATGATATGCATATGCAGCCATTTTCAAACTCCTTTAGCGCTGTCAAATGGGTATTGAGGTACTTGTGTGTGGAGCTTATCTGTAGCTTATTCGGATTATGGTGTAAATTTTGTTGTTGGCATCAGAATTATTGTGGGAAGTGAGAGTTACCTGCTTTCTGCAAATACTATTAATTCTACTAATACTGTTGTAATTTTCCAATTTCTTTTTTCCTGTAGTCACACAGCACAAGCTCCACTACATATGTACATTATTTACAGCATATGTACATATGTACAATCACAAATGTTTGCAAAAAATTGATAATATGGAAGTACACCTGAAAATTACATGCACAAATTTTCTATTCGTGACACTGATAAACTGCTAGAACTGTATCATACTGATAATTTCAATGCCAAGTTGTGATGCTTCATAACTATGAAGGACTTAATTTTCTTGTAAAGTAATGGACTAGAAGTTGAAATTAAATCATATTCTATGAAGATATGTGTAAGGTGTTTTATCTCAAGCTTAAGAATTCTTTCAAAAAGGAGCTCATTGCCTGGAAGTGTCAGTTGGAAAAAAGAACAAACATAGTCTCATTAGGTTATTAAATAATTGAAATCTGCTGATGTGATTCTGCAGGAAAAAGGCATGTGTGACTGCAATTTTATAAGGAAGGGGTAATGGAAGTGTTTGCACAACCCTACACATTGCTGAGAATACTGTATTTCAGAATGATGAATGTAAACACATGTGCTCAGAGATCTCTCCTGGGTGACCAGAGGAGGGGAGATAGAGCCTGTGGGAGGAAATGAAAAGATCCTCTTGTGTTTTGTCATTGAGGAAAAAAAAAACAAAACCAAACACAGAAAAAGACCACAACCCACCTGCAAACATCCAGCGCAGCTGCAGACTCCAAAAAATTAAAAATTGCTCAGGAATAGATCAAGTTGAAAATGTGAAGGTTGTCCTTAAATATAAAAATCATGCATAAGTAGTCTGTCAGAGCAATAATGAAACAGTGAAGAATCCTTGAAGATATTGTTTAACTAGTTTAACTTGTAGACTAAGCAGTTTTTGAAGTAATAGGCAGCAAGAATCAGTGTCAGGAATCAGGGTTTCCTTGCTGTTTCTCACTTAAAAAGTACTTAGTTTTGTTGAACACACACTGAAAATATACTCCAAAAACTAGAGATTACAAACTCTAAAGGGCTTATTTATTTAATATTAAAGATTTGAGTTGGACAACAACTCAAAATGCAAATATTGTTTTATTTTTGAATGACTTTCTAAATCACTGTTTTGGAGCTTAGTATTGTAATGCTCTGGATGCTTCTAATGCTGCAGTGTTGTGGAAGTTCAGGGTGTCAGCCTCTTGCTTGGTTGTACTTTCTTTCATTTCTGATTTGGCTTGATTTAATTATGTCAGGTTTCTTTGAAACTGCCAAGTTACTCTGTGTGATAATACAGGTCTCTTATGCATAGGGGGTTGCAGACTTAGCATAAATATTCAGAAAGGGAATTTTAATAAGCAGATTTACTATGTGTACTGGGAACAATAATTTACAACCTAATACCAACCTACTGTGGTTCAGGACACAGCTAGTGAATTAGGTGTCAGCCCTCGCATATTTCAGTGATGGTAATGTACTTTTTAAGAAGTCTTCTAAGCTCCTACGTGCTGTTTAAATACTTAATTATTACAGGAAATCTGCCTCCTTATTTTTAAATCTATTCATTGTCATTCAGAAAAATCAGAAAAGAGGAGGACAGTTTGCTATCAGTCTAAATCTTCAAAATTAATTTATAAGAAGTAGTCTAGAGTGTTTTTGTCATAAAAGATGCAGCTTGTTTTCTGAAGCTCACAGTGTCATTCTGAAAGAAATATCTCATTAAAATGTTTCCAGGTGTACTACGTGAAAGTATCCCTTATACAGGTTTCCAGTCTCTTAGAGTGTGCTGGAAAGTATCCCAAGTTGGCTGTTTCTGGTGTGTGTACACAGGGGAAGCTACAACAAGGCCTGGGCAGTGGCTCTGAGGGCTTCATTCTGGTGTGGGCCAGCAGGGCTTGTACAGTTGCTCCTAAACCTTGTGTGCTGTAATGGTGGAAGCATTTTAGTACCCAGTGAAAACAGCGTTGTCATTGCTGGTAACTGTGCCTTCTGAGAAGAGCCATTCTGCTCACAGTGCAGGGCCCAGCTCTGGCCTTTTATTCAGCTCATTATCAACTAATTGTGATGACTTGCTGTGCAGACAGTGTCGTGGTGCCACTTGCTGTGAGGATGATGTACAGCCTAGAGGCTGGGGTAAGAGCAAAGGCTTTGAAAGCATGAGCATAGCCAGACCCTGTGCCCTGCTGATGGGCAATGAGAAGAGCACCCTGGAGATCTTGGAAAAGGCTGGTTTTGTTTAAGGATATTAGCCAAGCCAACAGGGTGGGGCAGTTTCTGTGCCCTGGGAAAGAAACGCCTGGTGAGAACCTTGCAGCAGGTGGTGCAGGCCAGGGGGTGACAGTTTTTTGCAAAATCAAATGTCTGACATAAGGACAAGATAGCAAGTGTGAGAGGGGACTGATCTAGCTCTTGACTCTCTCTCCCCTTCTGGATGAGCTCTTTTCAGTCTGTTTACCTTGCCCTTGGGGATTGAGACCATCAAAACTGAGATGACCATCAGCTCAGTGGAATCAGAATATATGTCTAAAAAATATAACCCACTTCAAAACCTTTCTCCTATGCTCTGAAAGTGAATGTGTAATGTCTCTTCCTTGATAGTGTTGTGTTTGTATAAGCTCTGTAATACATCCATGTTGCACCTTACTGACAGAATATCCATAGCTCATATATTGCAAATTGTGTTTGGCAGACTTCTGTTTATATCAAGCCCTGGGTTGCAGAGTAGCTGAGGAAGTGTGAAATTCAGCAAAGGCACATACAGAGTCCTGCACCTGGGGAGGAATAAGCCCATGTACCAGTTCAGTCTGGGGGCTGTGCTGCTGGAAGGCAGGTTGTGGAGAAGGGCCAGGGGGTCCTGGTGGACACCAAGCTGTCCATGAGCCAGCAGTGTCCTTGTGGCCAAGAGGCCAGTGGTGTCCTGGGATGCATCAGGAAGAACATTGCCAGCAGGTCAAGGGAGGTGATCCTGCCCCGTTAGTTAGCCCTGGGGAGGCCTCACCTGGAGTGCTGTGTCCAGTTCTGGGCTCCTCGGGACGAGAGACATGGAACTTGTGCAGCACATCAGTGAAGGGTGGTAAAGATGATTGAGAGAGCTGGGCCTGTTCAGCCTTCAGAGGAGACAACTGAGAGGGGACCTCATCAAAGTCTGTCAGTATCTGAGGGGAGGGTGCCAAGAGGCTGGAGCCAGGCTCTGCTCGGTGGTGCTGAGAACGGGACAAGAGGCAATGGGCAGAAACTGATGCACAGGAAGTTCCACCTGAACTTGAGGAAGAAATTCTTAACTGTGTGGGTGACTGAGTACTAGAACAGATTGTCCAGAGAGGTTGTGGAGTCTCCCTCACTGGAGATACTCAGAAGCCATCTGGACACAATCCTGTGCTGTGTGCTCTGGGAAGACCCTTCTTGAGCATGGAGGCTGGATCAGATGATCCACTGTGTTCCCTTCCAACCTGACCCATTCTGTGATTGGGGGGGGCACAGACATATCTGTTAGAGCAACCTACACTATAGTAGGCTGTACATGGGAACTGCATGACTGAGGAATAGTATGGACAAAATGCAGTAGGTACAGGTGAGCTGTAAGATTGACTTTCACCTTCTGTGGAGGGCTTTGTTCTGGTCCAATGCCAGTAACTGCAATTCAGAGCCTTTTACCTACCTTTTACCTGTAGGGCATTGATCATTGCTTGTTGGCTACTAGCTGTAGGGTTATGCCAGATCCAGTCTAGCTTCCAGCAGGAAAAACCTAGTTTGTGTGGACAGAATTGCATTTCCAAAGGTGAAGATACTCAAAATCACTAGAGATTACTCAATAACTTCCTTATTTTTTTTCTAAACATATTTTATTCTATTTTCAATCATTTCCCTGTCCTAGATTATAGAATAGAGAAAGGCTTATTTTTCAGCATGACTGAGAACCAGTTCATATTACTATAGGGAGTCTGACTAATTTGCAAGCAAGAAGCTGGAGTGATCTGAAAGGTTCAAGAAAACAGAGTACTTTTTCTTCATGAGTTACTGAATATAAGAGACTGATTATGTCTTTTGTTTTTGCGGAGGACAGAACTCATCATCACAACACTACCAACACCATCAATCTGAACAACCCGACAATTTAAAAATATTCTGTCATAGCTTGTGGTTGTGTAGTTGTTCAGCTCCTTTCTCTAGAGTGAAATAACCTGATGCAGTATTGAAACTGCCACCAAGAATTGTTAATGTATAATTTATCTTTGCAATTAAAAAGCATTTTTAACCAAGTGTCACAACACAGTGACAAGTAAATTAGGCTGTGATTTACATTACAGTACTTTGCAACTTGATTTAGTGTCACCCTGGAGGAACTGACAAACAGCCCCAGTGGAGTAAGACAGTGCTTTCAGTAAAGAATGAATTCATTTCCCATGTGTTAGCAAGGATTGAAAGATAGTTGCTGCCTGGTGTTGAAACAGTGATTCATATTTTTTGTTTGTTTTCTAACACATTAAACAATACAATAGCAAAAATTTCTAGACAGAAAGAACACTTGGGTCAGACACAGTGATTGATAACTCAGTGTTTTTATAAAAAAAGGCTTAGTTAAGCTTTTTTTTCCCTTGATATAGTAAGAGAGGAAGATGAATCTGGTTGTTTTATATTCTCCTTAGTCATTCTCTTAAATTGGGAGCTTTGGAATGTTAGAATATGAAAAGCATGAAGAAGAAGTCAGGTTAAATGTTGCTCAATATAACTCACCAAAAGTAAGTCCAACACCATTTGATTTGGAAAAAAAGGTCCCTTAATCATCAGTAATATCAAATACTCACTACATTAGTATTTTGGGCTACCATTCATTCTTGGTTTGGGACACTTTCATGTTTTTTTGTCGTATCTTCTTTCTAGTGAGAGAGTACTATTATAAAAAATAAGTGTGAAGCTATAATGATGGTGGGATTTTTGTTGAGAAAGACTCTTAACACAATGAACTAGATGAGTAATTTATTCTTCTCATTAACAGTTAGCAAGTTCTAGGGAAACTATATGAACAGGAGTACAGTGAGGTTTACCTGTATTGTAGACTTGCTTTGTTCCAGTTACTGAAGGTAACTGAGTGAACTCATTGTCCTGGCAATGTGAAAAAATATTCTTGCAGTTTGTGGGATAGTCACAGTCATTAGAGGTGGTTAAGCAAAACCATTCCTGCACTGGGAAGTAATAACATAATCATAGGACATCCTGAGTTGGAAGGGACCCACAAGAATCCACATAATGAAGGTATCCACAAGGAACTTGCATTATTGTGAGAGATTCTTAACCATCAATCCTTTAATCCACAGTTACAGAGATTTTTCTCCTGAAGTCCCTTTAGATTCTCTTCAAGAAAGGTGATGAAAAAATGAGAGCAGATCAATATCATCCAAACAGTTACAGACAAGTTAAAAAAGGTAACACTAGTTCCACATTCTAAGTGCATTAACTGCCTTTCACAGTGACTTATCACAGTGGATATCCATGTACAAACATGCAGCAGCAGAGCAAACTGGTGAGTAGGAGCTCTGAGGGCATGCTGTGACCTGCTTACTCTAAGGTCACAAACTCACAAGAGACTGCAAAGAAGGAGGTGTTTTTCACAGTTTATAAAAATTAGTTTCCCCATCATTTTTTTTCAAATCAAAGTCTGACCAAGTAGTGTCAGTTTTGGCAAAAAGTGTAATCTTTTGTATGACAAATTTGGCATTACTGTGACTTGGTCTCAAGTGCCATGTTGCTGTATGAAATGTAGGTAATAAGAAGAAAGGTCTAACATCCAGCGGTATTTTCAAGAGCATTTTCTTCTTGATGGGTTATTCCCCTTGTTCTTAGTCACCTGCAGTAGCCTTAGTGCCTTAATAAATACTGAAAGAAATAGACTAATTTGGAAGGTTTTTTTCCTCATGGAATATTCATAATTCATATCACACTAAATACAAGCTGTGATTTATAAGGTCTTGTTAGACAAATGTCTTGTCATCAAGCAAAAGAATGGTAGTGAGAAGGCCATCATCATCATCATCATCATCATCATTATTATTATTATTATTATTATTATTATTATTTTGGTAAAACTCATATGTAGTTGCTTCATTTCCTGATTTCTCCGGCAAAGGCAAAGGCTTGAGTACTTGGCACACATAAGGTGATGTGTGCCTTGGAGTTGTCTGCTCCAGATCACTGTAAACCAGAAATCAAAGCAGCATAGAGTGAATTTTCCTTCTTGAGGAAATTTACTTGTTCTGCTCCTGCTGTTAGTGGAGTCAATAACAGGACTGACTTCAGAGCTGGAAGTTGAATCATCTTTGGTCCTTGCTATACAAAAGTCAGAGAGCAGAAAAATGGTAAGACTGGGGCAAGAGGTGTTTATTTTATACTGACATGCCTCTATTAGGAGGGCTATGCACTCTGTCGCAGTGAAGAAGGAAAACACTTCTCTGACCTGGCCAGCTAGAAAAACCCTGATCTTCTGCACCTTTTGAAAGTATTGGAAGTTACTGACTTTCAAAGTTTTTCTTCCTCTCCCCATGCCCTCCACCTTTGAATTCTCGTAAGATTCTTTTTTATATGTTCATCACCTAATAAATACATTGAAAAGATCCTTAACAGAACTTGAACAGTGCCCATTTGGTGCCTTTTTTTTTCCTGGATGATCCAATTAAAGTAATTGGGGTCTGAATCCAGATGGATGGCAAGCTTTGTAAAGTGAGAGCCTCATACTGAAAAGCTGGATCAACTAATAACTGTTCTTTCCCAGTTTTACTATTAGAAAAACATTTTCTACTAAAAAGAAAGTAGGTAAGTTCTCTTTTCAAAAGCTATGAATTACTGTTTAGAGCACAGGAGCTAAGTTTGATGTTGCTGATTTTGAGAGATGTGACTTGAAAGGTAGCCACACTTTTGGATGTTCTCTGCTTCAGTTAATGAGTGACCTGCACTCATCTTGATTTGTGCCCTCCTTTCTTTTTCTCCATGGCATAGGTAAAACATCTTTTATGTCTGTCTAAAGTGGTTGTATTGTGTGATTGATTTATGCATGAAATATGTCTGTGCTGTTGTGCAATGTAAGATAGATTATAGGAGGGATATTACCTGAATGTGTATTGTTTTCTCAAGGTGCCTAATGATATCTTTGAAGTGCTAATATCACAAAGTGAAAAAGAAGAATATGGGTAGCAAGTACTACAGAGAAAAGGCACATCTTGTAGTTTGTTTTAAATACTGAGTAGAGGAGCTGCTAGCAGAGCAGGCCGAGGAAAGAGACTGATTTATTTACCTGTTTTGTGTGTGGCATGGAAACAGAGATGTTGGTGGACTTAGGTTTAGCACTGTACTTACAAAAGTAAAATATAGGAGATATTAAAAGTTAATCTAGTTGAAACGAACTGGAGGCACAAATGGGTGTTCACAAATTGCCTTTCTCCAAAGATCTGAGAACTAGTAAGAATTAACTGGAGCTGGGCTCTGTACTTTCCATAAGATTACATGTGGTTTATATGTTCATATACAAAATAACCTGGTTATCTACTGTGATTTACTTTATGAGTTTAACTAATTTTCTGATGCAGTTAGGGTGGATTAGAAACAGAAAAGAGGCAGTGGGAAGGGAGAAAATGCAAAAGTTGTTGGGGCAGGAGACTTCAGGAGGAGGGTGATGTGATATTAGTGGGAAAGAATCCTTCCTTAAAAAGGAAAACATTTATTTCCAGTGAAAAGGTGAAAGCCTGGGACTGAAGAAGAGTGTAAAAAAGAGAAAATCACAGTGCCTTTGAGTTTCCTGCTACAAAGGTGGTTACAGGACCTTCATCCCAGGATGCGGTCCAGGAAGAAGGAAGCAAAGAGAAAGTGAAGGAATTTGCTCTCAGAGTTCTTCTTACATATGTCTACTTAGTGTTTTAAAATACACACTAAATACACTAATTGCACTGTTACAATTATTGTTATAACCAACAAAAATCAAAAGGCAGATTTCTGTGATACGTGTTTTCCAGACTGGTTTGGGAAGGTGATAGAAGAAATAGGCATTTAAGAATTAAGGGACAAAATATTTTTACAAAGTATATTAAAGCACATATAATTTCCAAGGCAGTTGATTTTAATTGATTCAGACATTAGTAATTTTTACTTCACCTCAGCTCAAGTAAACTAGTGCATAATCTTTCCTAAAATTTTTTGAGATTATTCTTAAATTACAGGGAGATTTGCAACAACATTTGCCTATAATAGAAGGTTAATTTAGAATAGACATACTGTGAATATCTTGTTGCTTTATATAATGATACATCTTTGGAGCTGTTTCATATGTGGTTAACTATAGGGAATTTGGAGGCATTTAAGTTTGTACAGAGTAAAGGCAGACCAGAAAAGGAAAGGTTCTGCATTATTAATGTGTTTATTTTAGTAGGAAACAGCATAATTGTAGTGATTTGTAGGGAATAAAAACTGATAAATGTTGCGATAAATTGTGGGATTATTTTTTTAACTAGGAAATTGGTATTAGGTGGGATGAAATTGTGTTTCACAATTGTGTTCTCTCAAATTCAGTGTGTTTCTATGTTCTAGTCTTTCAGTCTTACCCAAATAAACATCTTTTGTCCTAAAATTTCTGTGCATCCTCTTATGGCATGCAGTGGAAGTCCTCAGCAGTGTGTTATAAATGCACAGACAAGTTGCACCACAGCCTTCACAGTGCTTCAAGTATAGTGAATAGAAAAGCACAATATTATGTCTTGGGCCATAGAAGGCTCCCAGCTGGGACCAAGGAGCAGCCTGGAAGGTCCTTCAGGGAGTGGTGTGCCTGTGAGCCACTCTGGCCTGAGAAGCCACTGAGTTCTACTACCAGAGATTGTTGCCAAGTGCGAAAATATGCAGTGAGGTAGGAAATACATGTTGGAAAAATCTGTGATGTAATCTGTTTGATTTTACATTGAGGCAGAGTAGAGAATTTTTGTCAAAGCCAACAGCTGCTGTTCAGCATGGAGTTGGAAACTACCAGCACAGCAGAGCCCAAGTAAAATGTTTGCTGTCTCAGCTGATAGCAGTGCCTGTCTGGATGAGTTTTTTTTCATCTACTTCCATCCAGCTCAGAGAAGTGCTGCAGACAGTGTGTGTTAAAACAATTTGACATTTTGTAAAGCAGAGGAGAACTGAAACAGGCAGGAAATAAAAGTCACTTTTTGTAGGAAAATACAAAAGTATACAAATGTGCATTCAGGGACACATCTTACTGGGAAACTAACTACAAGTAATAACAGAGAGAAAATGTTTGCCTGTGTGAAAGAGCAGTATTGTGTATTTTCAAGACCCAGACTTAAAATTACATTTGTTATGCAATCAAAATCATGCTTTTCTTATTGGCATTCTTTCCATTTGTTGAAAATTTATTGTTTTGTTAGATTCTAATTGTGTATCTGAAATCTCAAAGTGGTACTTCCAGCACTTGCCACTTTATATTGAGAAGTAACTGCAGTGTTTCATCCCTTTTTGGTCCCCATTTCTCCTTCTTTTTCTGCATTTACCTTTCTGGAGAAAACCGTGGTAGATTTTGTATTTTTGTACTAGGTATAATTATGTTCAACTGTGATCCTAACATCCCAACCAGAAGAGTTCATAATGTTTAATGTCACGGGGAGAGGGGACGATTTTAGCTGTTGTGGAACTGAAACTCAAAAGATAAAAGCATTTAATGTATAAGATGTCTGTGTTAGATATTAATGTTGGTGTATATAAATCTAGTAATCATTTTGTTTATAAATACAATTTATTTTAGCTAAGAGAAAGGAGAGAAAAGTGCTAATAGGAAGCATATTATAAAAATACCTGATCTCGAATTCTTATTTTTAATGTAATAATCTACTCATTGCAGTTGGTTGCAGAGATGTAAGTTCCAGCCATATAAACAGTTACAGTTTACATGATTCACTTTCAGTTAAAAATATTCCAGAGAGAGACAAAATTGCAGACAAACACTTAAAACACCTGTACCAGATTATAAGTTTTTAAGTGGTATAAAGTGCTTTAATTTTACTGACTTCAGGATTAATTCTAACGTGTTGAGGAACTTATCTCTTTGAATCTTCAATAATTTATCACACTAGCTGAGTTCAGGGAAAATAGCTGAATTTTTGTTTGAATTCCACAAACCTGAAAGAAAATGCAAAAACTCTAGAGGAAAAAACATTCAAATGAATGTTTACAGAAATGGGCATTTAACACCCTGTTCATAAAAATGTTTATTGATGCAGTTTATGTAATAGAAAAAGCATTGTATTTTAGAACTCAAAAGAATTTCTGAAACAGCTTAAGGAGACACTGAGCATGTTATGGTGAACCTTCTTAGGAGAAGGAATCCTTCAGTTTGATCTTTCAGCAGCAGCTTCGTTAAAGATTCATTTGCTGTTGCAATATAATTTTTGATACCATGTTAAAAAAAGCTATGATTGTAAACCCTATCACTGAATCAGATCCATAGCATGAATACCATAATAGAACTCATGGTATTTTGGAACCTACATGTTCCAAAGAGACAAACAGGAGAGTTGTTGAACTTAGAGGAAATCTGCTTGATGCATGGGAATATCTTGGTGAATCCTCCTACTCTGAAAGGAGACCCAATGAGCATTAGGCAGAGATGCTGAGTGGTATAAGATGCTGTATGTGGAATACTCAGTAAACAAAATAGGGAAATAAAAATGATCAGTGAAATGTGCAGTTTACAGGCAGGAAAATGGACTACATTAATAAGAATGTGTTTTTTCTTTCTTAGAAAAATTAAATAAAGTAAATTTACAAGTGAAAACATTCAGAATGTCCAGCAGAATCACAAAATTTTGTATGCCTCCATGAAGTGTTTTTCATGTAGTTTTGTCATTTTTATAGTTTTATAGTGAGTGGCTAAGCAATATAGTCCCTGGAGCTTTTAGACTGATTTATTTTATCCTAAGAATGATTAGGTCTGATAGTCAACAGAGGAAAGGAAGAAATAAGCAGATTGTTGCATTTGTTTTTTGTAATTTGGATTCCATAGGAACTCCAATGAGGAAGTATGTTTTATATAGACACTTAGAAGTAAGTGAAGCAACTCATAGTAAAATCTTGTAAAACTGTAAACTATTTAAAGAAATAGACAGAAATAAAAGAAAAAAAAATCCCAACTTTGCAGGCAAGGAAGTTATTTTGGATGCTGTGAAAATAAAAGATGATCTGCAGGAGAAGGAGCAACAGCAGTGCATTAAGGAGCTCTGAAGGAGAGAGAATGGCAAAAACAATTGTTAACTCACCATTGCACATATGTAGGACTTCTAATTGGGGCTGCACTCACTACTTTCAAGGACAGTGAGTAAGGGTTTAATTGTTGGTTTTATGGAGACGTCAGCTGGGATGCCTCAACAGTTTTATTTTAAATATCATCCCTGCAGTTTTGTGCAATTGGTAGCATTCTGTCTTTTCTTCTTGACCTTTTCATGGTGATGTCACTTCTTTCAGAGTGTACAAGGACAGCGGGGGAGACGGACACCTGGTGTAACGAAACTTGTCATTAACAAAGATACAAGTATTGGAAGATTAGCACTTAATATTTACATATTTTTGTTGTGTGATTTTCTTCTTCTCCACATTCCCCTCCCACCCCCAGTGGAAAACTTTACTGAAGCATGTTCACTAACTAAAGGTTACTTATTTATTTAATGAAGAAAATTTTTTTTTTTTCAGTTTGAAATGGGCTCTGCTTTCTGTACCTCAATGGTAGACAGACACAGTAGTGTGCATGGGGTTTTCTGTGGGCAGATACTGTTGTAGTGCTGTGAGATTACAAAGTTACATTGTTGCACAGATCACAAAACCAAACAAATAAATAATCCCAAGACAG
This sequence comes from Phylloscopus collybita, assembly GCA_027886175.1. Taxonomy (NCBI): domain Eukaryota; kingdom Metazoa; phylum Chordata; class Aves; order Passeriformes; family Phylloscopidae; genus Phylloscopus; species Phylloscopus collybita. The sequence goes on along the minus strand of JAJNNQ010000009.1, from coordinate 35,424,280 downwards.
GCAGTGCCTAGCCTACGTGATTATAGCCAAGGAATAGAGTTATGAAACTCTAATTCATACATTTGACGTGCTCGTTGTTGAAAATGTCTTAAAATGTCTTGACTTGTGGGTCAGTGAGAGAGATTTGGATGGGAATCCCAGTAAGAATTGGATTCCTTATTTCTAGTGGCTACCATTTTAGAGGTTTTTAGAGAAAATCAGCAGAGATGCAATTGCACATTGCTTCCAGTAAAAGTTCAGCCTTCATCTTTGGAGAGAGAAGGAAAATTAAAATCTCTGCAAACCATAATCTTTATCCCAAAAGAGTGTAAGAGATTTGCATGCTGTGAATACATTAACTATGCATGCTAATGCAACCCTATCAGTACAGTGATCTCTAGCATTATTGAAGTGCATTCCATATTCTGGGCTTATCTAAATTTGTTAATTAAATACTGCATTTAAAATTTGAAAAAGTATGTTTTCTGTGCATTAAGGTGTAACAAGTGTGACACACTGCTTATCTTCTAGTCATCAGCAATTTGTCTTAAAGCAAATTGTAATGGCAGTCTCTGCTCTTTCCTGAATGTTTTGAAAGGAGACTTTAAAAATAGAAGCTAGTAGCTGTAGCTAGAGCCACTGGTAAAAGCAGCAAGGAACAACTGAAGAAGTTTTGCCAAATGTGATGTTTCAAGGTTTGTATTTGTCATTGTAATTAGAAATACTAGATCTTTAACTTTTCTAAATGTTAGTAGCTGCAGAGTAGTAGCTGTAGAGACTTGGACTGTTAACAGGAGGCTTTTCCTTCATAATAAGGTTCTCTAGATAGGCATACTTTTTCCACTTGAAGAAAATCCCAATGACATCCACTAGCATACAGCTGGTCCATATATATGCTATTTGGCAGCAGGAGCTCTTTGGGATTCATATCTGATGAAGCATTCAAAGCCTACTTAGCTCTAAGCACAGGGTTTTAATCTGGTGCTTTCAAAATAAGACAGTGTGTCAATTTTGATAAAATGAGGCATGAGAAGTTTTAAATTTAAAAAAAAAAAAAAAGGTGAAATAAAGAACTTAACTGCTCTTCAGGTTCTGAAAGAAGCTTCTTTCAGTGTGTTGGTCTGGATATGAGCAATGCACCATTGCTGCAGCTGAGAGGGATCCAAAATTGTATTAGCTGTGTATAGCAAAGAAAAGAAAATTTCTGCGAATTGTTTGTAAAGTGACAAATCTCTCTCCAGTGTTTTCATTTTTACCTAGTGGTAAGGGTAAATCTGTAGCACAGGAATGTTACAACTTGAACAAGTTCAAGGCAATGTCCTGCTTGATTAAAATAAGCATCATTTCCCTCAGCAACCCACCTAAAATGTCAGATGCTTGAGTTGATAACTGCCCAAGTAACTAAATATAACTGACATCAGTAACTATGATTGGAGATTAGTAGTGATGTGTAACAGAAACTGCTTCTGGGTTTTGATGTTGTGTTTGCCTTGCTTGTTTATGATGTTGTTCATTTGGCTTCTGCTCTGGTGTTTTAGGCCCATACTCTGTAAACCTCACCTGAGCAGGAACAGTAAAGGCCAAAGTCTGCCCCAGGTGACAATCCATTATCACAGATCTTAAAGGACAGAGAGCATTATTTCAGGCATAAAACCAAACAATTGCATGAGGCAGCATGACTGTAAGCCTGTCATAGCAGGGTTTAGATACTGAGTATGGTTTCTAAGGTGTCTGGAGGGAAAGAACTCCTTAACAGAATATCTGTGATAATGGAAACACTTGCTGAATACCACTGAGTTGGATGGATGTTTTCCACGACTTGAGTTCCAGTCTTTGCGTGATAATGAGGGTACTCTTCCAACACTGAGATCCTGTATCCAACTGCTCTAAAGTGACCGTTGGAATTCCTTGTTAATTGAGGCCAGTGGAGATACACAAAACAGTGAAGTTACTCATGTATGAGAGGATTTGTTTATGAAATATATAATGTAAGTGTTGGGGCAGGGTTTTTTTTCCTCAAAAAAAAAAAATCAATAATTCCCTGATATATCTGTACTTTAAAAGAAAAGAAAAAAATGATTGTGCAAAGTCTAGTGAAGGTATTTTGGTTCTGAAGTACTGTAGAATAATCTGATCTAGTAAGACAAAGTAATTGGTGGCATAAGACATTTTGTCTAGACAAATGAAAATCTATTTCAGAGGTGTTACTTGCTTGAATATAATTTAAAAAGAAACCTCATACACATCACAATTGTCTAGTAAAATTTTAGACATATGACGCCAAATTTTCCTAAAGTTTGCAGTAGCTATCTTTTGTTGCTGATGATGTAATGTGTCTTCATGCCAAATGGCCAGGATTTACCCAGATAGATGTGCACAGCTGTTCACTCTGTAGGTAGTGACCTTCTGCGTAAATGTATTTCAAACTCTCACAGATGTTTCTTTCAGGACAGTGCTGTGGAAATATAAAGTGCAAAAGATGGATTTCTATCTAGGAAGTACTGTCACAATCTTACCATGTCCCAGAGTAAACTTTGGAAATCATTGCTCCAGCATTTTAAACCACTGTTTAGTTAATTCATTAATTCAGCTAATGGAAATTATATCAAATTATTTCTTAATAAATTTATTTGATTCATTTTGGTGGAAGAAATGGTGTGGAAAACCCCCATATCTAGTTATTAGTGCATGCTACTGCAGTTAAAATCCTCCTTTCAAGCAGGATACACTGTATGTCTTGAAACAAGATCTTTTCTTAAGAAAATTTCCTCTTTTCCTGACATAGAATAGAGTTGTCTTTGTAATTTGATGGACTGTGTGGATTTTTGTTGTAAATTCATACATATGCTTATCAGCCATCTTCCTAAAATGAAGTGCCAAGAGCATCAGCTTTGAAATACCAGGGACAGATTAGTGAATAAAGTAGGAATCTTTACAGTCCTTTCTAATATAGGCTTTAAAATTATTCCTAATGCTTCTTGTTTATTATCAGCTATAGAAAAAAACCCACAATTCTGGCGAAGTTTAAAAAAAAAGTTTTTGTGAATCATCCTCTTCTATATATGCATATATCTGTATATACATTTTGTGGTAAAAATGCTGTTTTGTAAAGTGTTCTGAAACTGGAATTAAAAGCAGACGCTGCATCTACGTATTGCTTAGGAGCACAAGAAAGTTACATTTTCAAAAAGCTACCCATGCTTTAATGGAAGTAGTGTATATTCCCTGATTCACAGGTGATTTAAACACGTAAGATCCACATCCCTAGAGAACTAAATCTTGATTTTTAAATTTAGCTTGGGAGCCTAACCCTACCTGAATAATGGAAAACAAGATCATATGTCAATCAGTAGGACTTACCATTTTAAGTACTTCCATTTGTATTTATAGATATTTTTCTATGTTTTATATAAACAATATACATTTACCTTAGAATTTGCTGAAAGATTGAGTATGTTTTGTAGCTTATAAATATACCTTTTCCAATCTGAAATCATGTTAACTCATTTAATATGAAAATTTTTATGCAGTTCTTGCTAATAATGGTTAATACAGTATGTTATAAGATCTCACCATTCTCTTCTAGCTGTGTAAAACTGAGCCATGCAATTTGCAGTGTGAGAGTTTAAATTATGAATTTCATCAGTTGATTGCAAATTATTGCTAAAATTATTTTTTGTAACCATGTATTTCTTACGTTATTAATTTTCTCAAATTGCTGGGTTCTGGCAATAAATTTCGTAGGAGCCTTAAATGCCACTTGAAGCAGCTGTTCTTCCAGAGTACTGATGCTCCTTCTTGCAAGTTTATCTTATTGTATCTCTGCTTAAACTTGTATACTGCACAGTCCTAGTATTTTAAAGGAATATGGCAAAGTGGACTGCTTTAAAATTGGAGGGTTCCCAAAGTTGCCTATTGTTGAGGAAAATAATGGGAAATGACATTGTGATGACTCCTATTAGTTTTATATTTGATAAGCAGAAAAATAACTGATAAAGATTTCATACTGCTGGCAATTTTTATCACCATGATAAGATTGGCATGGCTGTTATCTTACATGCAGGTGTGGAAGATTAGTTATCCAGGAAGTATCATTGCCAAATGGGGCCTAAGATACAATGAGGGCATCACCAGTGTTGCCATTCATTTCCAGTTATAAGATATTGTGTTCAATCCTAATTGACAGTGCCTTAAATTAAAGCTGAGATTTGGTTGCTTAAGTGGCAAAATCTTCACTAGGTAGAGACATCAAATATGGGTTCAGATGCTTGTTGCTCATTTGCATTTCTCTCAATTTTCAGTAGTAGTAATTATAAGGTGAAAAAAGGGTCATTTTAGTTATTTCTATTGTGGTTATGTGTACATAATTATGTGTATGTATCTATCAAAATTGTAAGAGTTAATGAATTAGAGTAACTGCCCATGCTATAGTGCGATATCCTTACCTTTAGCTGATACTGCTGTAGTTGTTGCCTGTTTTATTGTCTGGTAGAAAAAGAATGAATAAAATAAATGCAAGCAAAAGATTCTCAGGTCCAGAGTAAGTTTTACATGTTCGAACTGCAGTTCCAGTAAAGTCAATGACAATGACATGGTGAGAATGGCAGCATAGTGGCAACATGGATATAGTTTGGTTCATACTCCTAAAACAAAAAAGTCCAAAAATCTCAAGTGCCAGATTACCCTAGCAAAGGGTCTTAAATGTAATGCTTAAAAGCCATCTGGGACATAGGAAGTTGAACATCATTATAGGAGGAAGTATGATCCTCTTCATTGTTTGGTTTGAGCACAGTGTGTACGATGAGAGTTTTAACAGGAGGCTGGGCTATTGCACACTGTCAGTTTTCAAGCAAGCATGTCATTCCAGGTAATTGGGGGTAAACTCAGATTTTCTGTGTAAAGAATTAATGTTTTCTGCAGTTTCAAAGTATATTTGTAAAGGTTTTTGGTTTTGGCAGAGTATCTCTTTTCATACAGTATTTCCTTAATGGAAATAGTCTCTCTTTTCATACAGTATTTCCTCAATGGAAATACTTAATGGAATGTCCTTAATGGAAATACTCAATGGAAATCCCTGTGATGAATTATCTCTTCTGTGAGAATGACAGATGTTCATGTTTTTAAGAATATATTAAAATTTGGGGAGTCCTGACTGATAAATAGTGTTCATTTTATCTCACTCACTGATTTCCATAGAAGTATTGTCCATGATGCCTATGGCATCAGCAAATATGGATCCAGCAAATACTTATGTTTGGTACTTGATGCAAGACTGTAAAAAACTTTAAATTTAGATTAAATAATGTGAGATGAAAATTGAGGCGCAAGCAGGGATGGAGTTTCTGCTCCTTGAACTATTAACGAACAGGATGGAAATTTTGGCTGTGAAGTGTGAGTCTGCCTCAGTCCTTGCCGTGCCTATTGGCTTTCATGTGTTTCTTAATCTATCATAGGATTCTCCCACTTCTAATCAGTGCAGCATTTGTAGGGTGAGCTTGATGCCCCTGGCTTATTGTGTCTTAGCTGCTAACACAGCTGTGTGATCTGGGTTTGCACTAGAAAAGTCTAAGGAGTTGTGATGGTGTTAGATTTCAGTATTCAGGTGTCAATTTTACTGTGCAGTGAACTCATCTTGGATATGTTGGGACTAGGTATTAACACACACCTAGTCATGTGCTTATGTTTCTGTAAATTGTGGCTCTATCTTCTTTACTCCAGGCACGTTTCTGAGGGGAATAAAAGCAAACTGCATGTTACAGTTCTGACTTCAAACCCTTTGAGTGGTTGCATACATTTTTGTATTGTGAGCAAAATGCTCCTTTTTTGCAGAAATGAGCTGGTAGATATCAACAGAGAGTCGAGATGGCTTATTGTGAACTTTTCCTTTTGTATTGGGTCTGGCTGAGCAGGAAAGGTGTTGATAACACCCCAGTGCTTTGGCTACTGCTGGGCAGGGCTGGCAGAGCATCAGCTGTGTCTCAACAATCCCCCATCAAGAGGCTGGGGGTGGGCAAGATCCTGGGAGGGACAGAGAGTTTGTTGGTTGCACTGCTTCTCTCTTTATTTTGCTGAGCTTGGGAACATCTTAACACAAACTGACGGCTTAGTTATGTGGGGGGAGCTATCTTCTGTGGACAGTGAGGGAATAGACCTTCTCTTCCCTGCCCAAGGCTGATGTGAATGCTTTTATAATGCAGGCTCCCATGGTCATTACTCATCCTTATGTGTTCTGTTTAAAACTGTTAATGACACTAATACTGTTGGTACACTGTGGGGTTTGTGAGATCTGGTGTCATTCTGGTGTAAGAGAAAACAAATTGTAGGTGAGGACGTACTAAAATCTGCTCTGAGGCATCCAGTTCCTGGCTGGCAGGGTGTGTGGAAGGATTTGGGCAGGTTCCCAGAGTGGTTATCACCTCCTATTACCTGGGACTTTAAACCTGAACAGGTAACCAACCCTGGCACACTGAGACACGACCTGATAGAAGGCTGCCTTGCCTACCCCAATGAAAACCAGCAGCTTTTCGCCCTGTACTGGGCCATTGGCCTGTGCCTATCAGGTCAGAGTTCAGTACTCTCAGAGGACTGTAGTACTCAGGAGAGCACTGAACTGTTGTGGCAGTAGCTATGGCAAGCTACATGTCCATATCATCCATTAGGAAGGGGGGAAGAAGAAGCAGCAGCAGGGAAACGAGAACAGGGGTTGGATCAAGAAGCTGGTCCTTCAACAAAGAAATGGAAAGAAGTGAAACAAATCAAACAGGAAACCAGTTACCTGGTCCATGACATCATCAGAACTTTAAGACTTGTGAAAAGGTTACAGCCATTCACCAGGTGAGTGGATTTCTGCCTGGCTATTTCGATGCTGGCATAACAGAGCCAACAGTCAGCACTTAGAAGGTCATGAAGCCCAACAGCTGGGATCCTTTGCTAGAGATCAGAGAATTGAAAGTGGAATTGAAGAAGCAATTTGTAGTCTCTGGAGATGGCTCCTCTCAAGTGTGAGGGCAAGATACCTTTTTAAGGAAGATCTTGTGAACTCCCTAGGGAAGTGGACTACTGCAAATGACGGTATCCAGTACTTGAGAGAATCAACAGTGCTGGAAGTCATCTATAGCAATCTAAGAAGTAGTAACGTCTCTGAAGATCCAGGGAATGTCTGTTGCTCAATGGCCACATGGAGGAAAGTGGTTCCAAGCACCCCTGCATCATATTCCAGCAGCTTGGTAGCGTTGTATTACATGCAAATGGATTAATCCGTTATAGAGATGAGGCCCTCCTGTCTCTAACACAGAAGAGAGTGGGTACTTTCACATCCCTATGGACCAGCACCTCAGCTCTCAGGGGCAGCCCAAAAGATCAAAGAGTCAACCTGCCGCACATTTCAAGGCAAAATTTGGAACTATTTCAGTGCTCACTCGTGTCAAAATGTGATAGAATGGTTTGCTCTATGGCTTCAAGATCGCAGTCTAGGACACTGAATATTTCTGATGAGTAAAGAATTTTCCTATAAGAGGAAAACGTTTCTCATGCTGTCTCTAGATTTGTGCATAACTTTATTTCCAGGTAGATTGCATAACAAAAACAGCATAAGAAAACAGCCTTTGAATGACTTAGGCTTAGATTTGGGTTTTTTTTTTTATTATTATTATTTCTGTGAGGCATTAATACATAAAGAGTTAATGGGCCCACGTGTTTAAATTTTCCAGAACTGGGCATATATTTGAAAGGAGGTAGTCACAAGAGTAATACAGCTAAATGTCATAACAGTGAAAGAGGAGAATGTAACAAACCCTAAGTTGCTTGTGGGATGGGATGTAAAAAAAGCTGGAGGGGAGATGCATTTGAGTTCTTTGGTACTATCCAGATGTCAGAGGAAAAAAGAAGTGAAATAGGTGTGCAGTAGATTGGTTCCCCTCTAGTAAGTTTAGTGGAGACTGATCATGGAACTGAGAAATCTGGATGGGAATTTCTGATAATTAATTCTGATAAATAATTAATATTTTATAAAGTTAGGCTCTATAGTTAGTTTTATTTACATTATAAAATCTGATATAATTTCATTAGTCATCTGATAACTCTAATCAGCATCACTGTACTACACAAGAATGTGTATCCTGAAAGAAAACGAGATTCTGGTCAAAGTTGACAGTCACTGGAAGGTTTTTAGAATTATACAGTCTTCTAATTTTAAATGTCATCTCTGAGGGGCATTGAGCAGGAGAATAGTTTGTGCTTGACTTGCTGTATCTGTGGTTGTGCTGTGTATCCTCAGATGGTATTCCCTGGAGCAGAAGAGTTGTATCATTCTGTTTCTGAAAAGGGTTGAAATTGTGGCTGTTTCTGATACCAGAAGTAATTCTTTATTATAATTTTCAAACATTCCTTTCTAATTCACAAGTAGAAAATCTGAGGGAACATAGGATTAAAATGTCAGGATCTCTTCCTGATTTGGATATGACTTGGTGAACAGAGCTCCTAAACTTGATGAAGTTGCACTGTTACATCTCTAGAAGAATGGGTCAAAAAGTAAAATTTTTCATATTTTCAGTATAACTTAAGGTAGTTTCTTTCATCTTGCTGGAAGCAGCCAGAGATGGTATTAAAAACTTCCTCTCTAGCTTTCAAAATGCTTGAGGGGATTCAGAAGAACATGGTGCTGACCCAGTTCTCTTAAGGTGATTTGTAAGGAGATGTGAGATGTGCCTCACTGCTTTTCCTTTTGAAGCACAGCTGAGCTAGGTCAACTGTCTTTATAAGCACCACAATTGCCAAAAAGAACCCAAGGTTCTGTCTGCCTGATCTAACCTCTTCTGAGCAAGCACTCCTGCCCATCTTTGTGAATATACATCTGAGAGTTCCCTTTGTGTAGTGTTTTGTTTGTCAGTTAAATGGGTGTTAATATATTAAATTGTTAGGTGAAAAAATTGTTTTCTTTTGCTCTTCTTCCTTGCTCAATATCTGAAGAATTATATCCATCAAGACCATACTAATGTCCTGACCAATTAAGTGCTTTACAGTAATTCTGTTTAAACATAAATATATAAATACATATGTCAAGAATGTTTCCTTTCTTATGTAGGGACTTTATTTCCTCAATATTACATTTTGATTTAGAGGTCTTTGTTCCTAGGTTAGTTGTTCCTTTAGACCCTAGGCTAAAAATGAGAGTATTGGGGTTCCCAATCCCTCTGAGGGTCCAGCCCTTGCAGAGAAATGGCTTAAATCAATTAGCGAGATGGCTCTGTAGTGTCTTGTAGAGTAAAAAGGATTTAATAAAAGCAAAATAATAAACATTATAGAACAAAGGAAAAGCCGAGCACAGGTGTCAGAGACACCTCTTGCTAAAAACACTCCAGAAAGCCCAGAGCACCACTGTTGTCCCTTTAGTACTGGATAGTTCAGGGGGGCTGTTTGGCCCCTGGCCCAGTGAAATCCACAGCAGGCTTTGAGCTACACTTTACAAACCCAGTCAGTGCCTCTGTGCTGGCACTGAGCCAGTTACAATGAGAAGGGCACAGAACTTCTGGTTAAACTTCCTAAAATGTCTAGAGGAAAACTGAAACTCTTTCCTAATACAGAAATGTCCACTCGGGGTGAGGGATGCTTTCCTACATGAGAGATAGACCATTTTTTAAGATTTGAAAAGACTGTCATTATATTGTGCAATAAAAAAAAACAAACCCAAACTTCTGTGAAACACTGTGGAATAAGCCTTAACCTTAAAAGCGTATTATATAACTTTTTGCAAAATTGGAGACTTACAACCCCCAAAATTCTTGTCAAAACTACTTTCAGCTTGTGTGGCAGATGTTGGGCAATTTTAGATAAAATATGGTTATATCTTTGAGTAATCTTTAAGAGGTACTGTTGAAAAGAGAGGCAGGCAGTGTGATAAAAGTAACTTTACCACACAGTCAAATATTCGTTCTCCAAAGGTTAATGCAAAATATTTGATTAGGGAAGATTTAATTTCTGTGGTAGATCACTTGTTTACACATTGCTGACACAGTCTTGTCCTTGAGCTTGTTCCGTTCAGTCCGAGCTCTCAGAGTCAGCAAGGTGGCTCACAACAGCCTGCAGAGGTGGGATGTTACATGCAAATCCAGCTGACCTAAATTCTACCCAGATCCACACTTCATCTTTTTCTCTTTATTGACTGCCTGTAAGTCTCCAGAACCAAAGGTCTTGGGAACATAAATAGAATTCAGACTATCTGAACCTGAGCTTTTTTCCACAAGATAAAATGAGATTCATTGCATGCACCAATTGGTGTTTGTGTCCTCTAACTGCTGTTCCACATGCAAGTGAATTTCACCATTTAAAAATGCCTGAGCGTCTTCAGTTCTTAAAAGAGAGGTTTTTATCCTGAAGTTTTGGGTTTTCTTTAAGTAGCTCAATGCTAAACTTGTATTAAGTAGGGAAAATTCTGCTTCCATTGACTCTCGTGTGACTTTTTTTTGGTAAATATTACTGAGAGAATACAGAAGCTGTGCCCCAAACAGCACATTTAATAGAGAAACTTGGGATAGCTAATCTACCTACACATCACTTTTATTATCCCTTAATGTATTGTTTTTCTGGAGAATTTTGTGATAACCTGCATAAGAAGTCATATTAATTTTGCCTGTGAATTCTCTCTTGAAAATAGCAGATGAATTGTTATTTTGTTTTTTTTATATTTTAACTTACAGTGATTTTTTGAAAGACGTATACAGTCTTTGGCTTTTGCAGCAGGAGTAAACTATTTAGAGGAAAAAACCCACACTTTCCAAAATATTTTCTTAAAAACAATTCTGTGATCTCCCACTGGGCAAATGAAAAAAAGACTGAAGGCAGAATAGCACATAATTTGCAAACTTCTTTTAAATTCAGTGTTTAATTGCAATATGATCTGGTTTTGTTACTATTATTTTATCCATGGGAACATCTATGGTTAAAAAAATTATAATCACATAGTAGATTGTCCGTTTGTCTCTTTTACCTGTCAATTAAAATTTAACAAAATGGAGAAGAGATTTTGCTCATTTTTTTGCTAATTTGTGTTATTTATTGTTAAGATGGTATTTAACTTTGGTGTAGATGCCTCCCAGTATTTTTTTTTTCTCTGCCCCCTGCGATAGTATACTAGCCTTGGTTTTTGTTACCTGTCAGAGGATGCTCTGGGAAAGCCAGATAGGCTCCAGCTTTGCTTTGGTCTCATTTCAGATAGTTGCAGATAATTCAGTTGCCAAAAGTATCATCTTTCTTAGATCTTTTTGTCTGAAAACAATTTATTGGGTGCAAAATTTTGCACCAATCAACTCTAGAGCCTGAACCAGCCAGGAAGAAGACATGATTAAGCCAAGTGAGTTGGAAGTAGACTATCATACATTATCATATGATAGTAGAGATGTATGGAAATACCAAGAGGATGGTGCCACAGTTTTTTCAGTGGTGCCCAGTGACAGGATAAGGAGCTGTGGCCATAAACTAAACCACAAGACATTTCATCTCAGTGTGAGAAAGAGCTTCTTTACATTGAGGGTGGCAGAGCACTGCAACAGGCTGCCTACAGAGGTTGTGGAGTCTCCCTGGCTGGAGACATCCAAAGCCCTCCTGGATGCATTCCTTTCTTACCTGCCTTGGCAGGAGGGATGGACTGCATGATCTCTCCACAGGTTCCTCCCAACCCTGTCAATTTTGTGATTTGTGGTAATTTCTCTTTTTTTGCCCACTCCATACTCTTATAAAACAAAACCCCATGTGGTATCTTTTTTAACTATAAGATCTCTGTGCCTGTCCCTTTGTTTCAGTAGTTTATTTGTGTCCTTTTCCACAGACTCAGTCAGTGAAAATACCCCTATGGAATAACCTTTGAAAGAGAAATTATGGTCCTGTCTTACATCACCTGACAGATGAAAAAGGAATGCTGGAGAAATTGAGTATTCTCCTGCCCCTCTTGCATCCTTACAGGGGAGCCAAGCAGAAATCAGTTTCTTGCTAGTATTTAATTTCTCTTTATGTTGTAGTGGATAGGAGCAGATTTTTCTTGACTGAATAAAGGTAAAATGACAAAATTCCTTTTTTTTTTTTTTCCTCATACACTTGCAGTAAATACTGTCTTAATCTGCATTAAACTGCTGACATTAAAAAAGTCTCCTACTTATCATGCATCAAGTGTGGTAAAGTATGCCAGAATCTGTTTCAGAGATTCCAATGAATGAAAGGCTTTCATACAGTTATTTTTTAAACTGTGGTGCTCTGAAACATTAGTAATAACATTAGAAAATAATTTTATTTCCTGCTTCATCTTACAGAATGTTTCTTTCTAATGTGGGGAAATAAAGAACTTATAAAAATGAGTTACTATATTTTTTACAAGCAATAATCTGTAATTCTAGGTGCATGTGTAGTGGATACTACAGTGAGATTACATGTCTGTTGATAGAAGAGTAGCAGGAAAACAAACATGCCTTGCCATCCAAAGGTGCATGGCAACCTTTTCCTGGAAATCCTCAGTAAAGATCTTTGATCCCCAGATAGAAATAAAAGGGAGGCTTATGCCCAGTAAGATCAGCAAAGGTCAAGAGTACAAAAATTAAAGTGCACTTAATAGCCAAAGAGAAATGTAATGAATTGATGGCATGGAAGCAAAGACATAGAATATTAATAAAGATGGAATATTTTGAAACATGTGCCTAAAATGCTGTATTAATTAGAAATTGCTTAATCTCACTTTGGACCTAACTGACTGAAATTCCGTTTTTATTCTTCAATACTAATGGTATAGCAAGGTGTATATAAGCTTTGTCAACACAGTTGGATTATTGACAATAAATGGAAAGGGAATGATGAGAAGTTCACTTTATTAATCTCCCATTATCTTTTCAACTATTACAATGTATTGTCTTTGCCTCATAGTGTTCCTAACAATAAAGAATTATTAATACATCCTCAGTGAATAGAGTTGAAAAATTGGTCATATGCTTTTATTTTACTGTTGATTACTTGTTTCCAAATAAATCTGCTGCAGAAGGACAATTGCTGTGAATCAGCAGCTGCTGTTATTACAAAATAGAGAATGTTAGTGACTCTGAAGATAGTTTTCTAGTCTTTGTGAGACATGCATGTTTTCCTGAACATTTATAATCTAGACATTTGGTGTTTTCATTTGGATTTTCTAGTCACTCTCTTGTATTCATACTGGACCTATCATAATGCAGAGGAAATCTACACAAATAAAAACAAATCTTTTTCTTCAGTGGCTTGCATATATGATCTGGTCTTTCTCATCCAAGTCACTGGCTATGCTTAGAGGTAAAAAACTAAAAAAACCCCAAGAGCAAATATGGAATTTAAATTCACGTCCTTTGTTCTTGTTGCTTTAGTAAGTTTGTTCCACAAAAGGATGCATGGTCTGTACTCTCAGCTGGTGACAGCTTTCATAAAGAAGCTCTGGCTAAGAGTCATATAATTGGAGCTTTTACAGGAGGATTTGCTTTTCTCTCAGTGTGGCAACCCCACAATAACTGGTAGCAGGTAGAGAGCACCCTGGGAAGGTTCATGATCAATGGAGAGCAGCTGAACAAGGCAGCCCAAAGCCAGCAGGCTTGTTAAAACCTTTCAAAGGCAAAATCTGTCCTGCATGGGAAACAGCTGGTATATGGAATGCCTTGTTTTTATGAAGATCTCCTGTTATATGGCTTTTCAAAGAAAGGTAAATGCTTTGGAGGCAGAATGGTCATGAAGAGTTTTTTGGCACTGTTTGTGGGTTAAAACTCATGAGAAGCTGAAGAAAATGAAATTAATATTAAACAAAATGAGATTTAAAGAATATTTTAGTAATAATAGATACATAAAGGTAGTATGTGAAATACGATTTGATGTTTCTTAAATGTGTAATAAAGCATAGGTATTTTAGAATAGTGAAATGAATCATTACAGCAATACTTAATATTTGTGAATTACATAGTTTTGTTGCTCTGTGTTTCTCATCCCACCATAACTGTAAACAGAATAGTATGTGCAGAGAAAGATGAGACATATAGACTGTATGATGTACAGTAGTGTGATTATTACACATTTGAGGACTGTTGTCTCCCTAAGGAGACCAAAAAAACCTGTTGTAAGTTGTCACACACAGGTTCTAGGGATGAGAGCCTGTGATATATACCAGTGCAAAATACTCTTCCTTTAGCATCCAAGTACTTCTGTGACAGATGCCAACAATATTAATGATAACTAGGTCATTTCAAAAGGAAAAAGAGAATGCTAAATAAATGTGTGGCACAGCTGGATACATGAAATAATTGTACTTATAATAAAATTATTTGGTGTTTTCAGTATTAGACTCAGTTTTATCTTGACTCCTGGTAGTTAGCTATGTCATGATATTTCTTCTCCTTGAAAGAACATGCATGTTCACAAACAGTTCAGAAAGGAATCATGAGACTTTTCCATTATTTATTCTCTGGAGAATTTGGGCGGCTACATTTTCACAGCTTGTTCACTGAGGAGTAAGTTATTTTATGAAACATATGCACTTAATGTATTTTATGAATACACACATTAATTCCCCATTATTTCTTGGACCTCTGACTGCAGTGCTTTCTCTATTCACTGCACTGATATTTTTGTAGAGCCAAGCCTATAATTTTGGTTAGCTTCAGTGTTATAATGAAAGGTATAATTGTTGTTGGTGGTTATTAGTGTTGTTCCTTCCTTCCCAAATGTAGAAGTCCTGCTGAAAAAAAAATGGAGCTGTAGATTTTTTGTTTTTCTTGCTTACTTTTTTCTTTCTTTTCCTTTTCTATTTACCTACCACTTCAGTCTCTGTTACTTGAAGAATCAAAGCTAGAGCTAATCTTTGACTGAAATTGGTTTGTCTTTCCTAAGAAAATAAGACTTTTTTCTTTTCACTGTTCCAACCTGCCTGGGTATATTGGTCAATGTTTATTTCATAGTCTTTTTATTCTGAAACACAAGAAAACACATTTATTTTCTCAGCAAATTATTTTTTCCACAAAAGCAATGAATTAAAAGAAAAAAAGAGAATACCCGACAATATGCAGTAGAAAATATATGTACTTTGCAACTTCTGTCTTCTTTTGCATATGGCTCTTGTGTGGTTTTGTGTTATAAAATTGCAAATGTGATACAAATAAATGCTACATATGTAGCATTTTCCAGCATACTGGAAAAGTCCAATAATATTGGTGTAGTGATTGCAAACATTATTTTAAAGGGAAGAAATAGGTATCTCTTTTTACCTTTATGCTCCCATATATATATATATATATATATATTACTTTGAATAACCAAAATTTGAATTAAACCATTTTGATTAGCTGAAATATAGTCTCTTCCTCTGCCTGTTCTTTTGTTGTATCTCAAAACTTGTACCTAACTAGGTCAGAAATTTCTTTCACATTCCATGTGATTTCTCTATGCAGTAAACTTTCTTTGTAGAGAGTGAGAATTTGAACAAAGAACAGCTCTAAGATCAGCCTTCCGCTGTAGAAAGATTTTGTATCATTGAAGCAAAATAGCTGAGATGTGGCTCACAGTTATTAAGAGATTTTGTTGTGGGCCTTTTTTTGGTCTCAGGCAGCTCCATCACACTGTTTTAAATAAATCAATGTGCCATGCTTAGTAGTAATATAACAGATGGATGTAGAACTTTCATCAAAATGGACTGTATCAGAATAAAAGTTGTGTGGAACACCTTAGGCTAAATACCTTCTTTTTCTTTTGTAACTGCATATGCAAATATGTATTCCCCAATATATTTCTCTTCCAGCAACTGGGTTTTTTTGGCCTTTACGCACAAATAATTGACTCAGAAAATGTCACAATACTGATATAAAAAGGCTTGTGTGGAAAAAATACTGTGTACTATAAACATCTATACTGACAGGATTTATGTATAATCACTGCAGGCAACTTTGTTTATATTTTTTAAGGAATAGCTTTTGAGCAATTTACTTACCTACCACAATGAATCAATAAATGCGTTAGATCTGTGAACAGATTTTGAAGTGTTCACTTGAACATAGAAAAACTTACAGGTATTAGAAATCATTATGTTCTGAAACTGACATAGCTTGAAATTTTTACAAAAATGTTCTTAATATAATCAGAAATGTTCACTATAGTCACAAAAAAATTTAATGTTAATTTAAAAATTCAGTAATTTCCCCACGTACTGTCTGTAAATGGTTGAGGTTGCATTTATAATCATAGAAAGTTTTTGGAAACAAGTTTGTTTGTGTAACTTTGGCTGAATTCTGTGCATGTGTTGGCTGTATTCCTTTAAATGTGATTTGTGTTTTATGAATGGTTATTTCTCTCTCTGTTCTTCCCATAAGTGATTCTATGATTCCATGCAGTTCATTAATGGAGTAAGAGGAATAGTACCAGGTGTAGAAATATGTAGAAATAATGTAATTTCCTGGTTTTTGTTTTACTTCTTTTTTAATCCTTACATAAGAAAAGCGATGTTGTTCCACATATATGCATCGTAGGCTATACTATGTCTTTCTCTCATCAGGAGATTCCTTAATTTATTGTTGTAGAACTACTTTATTGTAAAAAGAAATTCAAGCTTCAAATGTAATGTTTTTCCTGGTGAAATGCTGTGTGTTTCACAAAGACAATGATCTTTGAGCGTCAGAATTTTATCTCTTTTTCATTTCCCTTGACCTTGTAGTATTCTGATTTCCAAATCACAGATGACAGTGTTTTTTTTTTACTACTAGCATTAGTTCTTTATTGCCAAACAGTTTACACAAGGTGATGCAGAGTCATTACAGCAACTCTAAGTCCCAAAATCTACTTTCATCTTGGCTATGATCTCATCTGGCAGACAAGGCAGAGACAGGAGCAAGACTCCTGTGTGATGCTGAGCTGTCTTAACAAATCCCAGTTTGGAGTTAAAGTGTAAATATGTGTATTCCTAAAAGCCTCAAGTATACTTTAGAAAGTGATTTAGGAACAAGTAAACTCCAAAATACAGTGCCATCTACACACTCTAAAACATTAAAGTGAAGAATCTCGTAAACACTCTATAAACCATAATATTTCAACCTGGACTTAAGCTACGCCAATTTTTTTTTCATAAATTTGCCAAATTTATGCAAATTTGCAGTGAGCTGGTCACTAATCCCTCTTGTGGATTCCAAATATGTGACTTTTTAAAGTTTTTTCTCTGTCTCATCTGGCAATTCTCTACAAGAAAAAAAATTCCAGTGTTTAATTAATGAACAGGTAGGTTTATTTTCATTTAATCACACTGTAAAGAGTCTTTCCTCCCGAGCGTTTTGCCAGGCATTGGGTAGAATGCCAGGGAACTGATTACAAAGGTATCTATAAAAGAAAAAATACCAGTCTCATAATTCTGTATTGATTACCTAAGCATTAGTGACTGCCACACATTGTGTAGCAGCACAAGTGTGAATACTCTTTAAAAATTTTGTTGGCTTCAACCTGACAGTTTTATTCTCGCATTAGTAAATTGTCTCAAGAGAGCTGCCTTTTTCATGTCTAGAAATTCAGTTACCCTTAACAGAACAAATGTTACAATGCAGGCATACTCTTACCAACAACTGAGAAAGCATAATCTCCATGTGCCTCAAACTGCAGAGGAGCCTGTGTGCGGGGCTGCTAAATAACTGAAAATGCTTTCTTGTAAATATTGTCAGTATTGTCTGTAAGGGCAGATGAAATCAGCTTCCCTTATTCCTCACACCTACTCATGCCCCAGAATCCTGTGGTATGCGGTTTCCAAATGGCAAATAAGGATATTTTTCATTATTAGTGACAGTTTGTGGCTGCAGACGAGCTTTCCTCATCTAATTCTTGTTGATTTTTATTCTTGACCTTTGCTGCTGTGCCTGCTGAATGTATATCTAAACTCTGGTTCATTCTAATAGCCTGGATACTTTTCATGATGTAGGGTCAGTTTTTTAAAAGTAGTGCCATTTGGGTTGTAGCAGCTTTCTTACCACTTATGCCATAAAAAGGTCTCCAGAAATGACAAAAATACTACTCCTTTTTTTCCCTGCTCCCCTCCGTTGGTGGGTATCTGGTCTCTCTCAGCTGACAGCAGGATAGCACCCACACGCTTCCTCCTGGAGGAGCAGAGCTTTCACTACCCATCTCCCTATTATTTCCTAGATGCTTTGTATTTCGATGTCAAGTCAGTTCTTTTCTAGGGCAAAGAATGCTTCAAATGAAACATGATTTATTTTTATTGGTGGTGCCCAACACACTACAGCACAGCTCAATAGGATTATAGTACAGTTCCTTTTATACTAAATCAAACCAATGCTCCAGCCATTCTTGGTGTTCACAGAGGTTTTGATCTAGATATGGCCAGTACAGATGCAGAAACCTAGTGAACAATTAAAAACCAGCATATCCGAAACCTCTGTGAAGCTGTGTTGCTAGATTTGAGCTGCATCATTTGTATTAATTTTTAAGTACCATTGTTTTTTCTTCTTTTTGTGTGTAGTTGAAGGGAGGAGTTGTCAGATTTTGTGTTGTTCTTTTTTAAGCTGGAGAGAGAGGCTTCTCCACGGGAAACTTATAAGTATTTCCTTTTTCCTCATCTTGTTTATGAAGGCATTACAAGGAAAGTAAGGTTAAAAATAAAATATAATTTCCTGTGAAAGTGACAGTAAATTAGAAAGATATTTTTATTTCTTTTGAACCAATAGGAGACATAAAAAAAAATGTTGCTTTGAATTGGCTTGTGGTACTTGTCTTCTGAAATAAAACTTCTGCAATGAAGTATTTTTATTTGTTCTGACATTACAGAATTCTTCAGTTTGAAACTAAAATAAATAGTATATATGCCAGTGGATTTAGTACTGAAATATTGAAACATTATAACTGAGATCAGAAATTGTGTGGTATATTTAGCAATGGTTAGACTCTTTAATAAGTTTGCTAAGATAGACTTTTTTTTTTCCTTTGAATAAAAGAGTTTTAAAACATGTTAATTCATTTAAATTTGCTGATAATATTAATTCAGAATGCCTGAGTCTTTCATTTGCATGGAAGAATGAATGAGAATATTAGTTTTGGAATGCACTTTTTAAAAAACATGCTCAGTTTCTAAATGTGCTTGCCTCAGTGGAGTATCAGCAGTGATTAAAGCCTGCGTGTGCATATGTGCGTGTGTGTTCCTTGTATCTAGGGAGCAGTTATCCAATTTGTGAGCAGAACTAATTTCAAAATGTGTGTCTGGAGCAGCAAGATTCTTCTCTCCCACACTTGTAGACTAGAAACTGGTTTGACTTCTCTGTAAACTGCTTTTCCCTTTGAAGGCTTTTCTTTTTTTTTCTTTTTTTGCATTTGTTGTGAGTGTCTGCCAGTGCCAGAACCTCAAGAGCCCCCATTGTTGTGAATGTTTGCTGTTCGTGTGATGCCTGCCCCTTCAGGGGCACTCAGTATTATCTCAGGTTCAGCAGGCTATCCAAATATCTCCATATTTTAAAATACAAATTTAGGAGCAATTTGTATTTTGTTTGTTACAAATTTGTAATTTGTATTTTCAAATACAGATTCTGTCCTTAAATAAAAACTGAAGTTTACTTACACTGTTTTCTAAATTGGTCTGTGTGCAAAGTGATAAAAGGAGATAGGAACCCAGGCCTGTAATGTAAGGTTAGTCTTTAGATCTTAGGGGTGCTCAGAAGATTTATTGTGTGATTTTTATTTTTTTTTTTACTACTTCTGTGGATGTTGATATTTGAAAATTTTATCTGTTTCTTACAGATTTCTTCGAAGATAACACTGATTAATATCATTGCTATAGACAGAAGTCATATGTGTAAATGTATGTATTTTCTATTACTGTTATTTATAATGCAGGGAAAGCTTTTTGAGAACTGAAGTGTCATAGTACTTTTAAAATAGTTAATGAAGAGAACATAGATAAAGCAAATTGTTATCACCGTCCTTTCAAGAATAGATTGGATTGTGATCTCTGAATGAAGATTTCAAGACTCGTTCATGTTATCTGTTCTTTTTTTAGAGACCTTTGTAAATCCTATAACTTTATGTCAAATATTATAAGTTGAATCATTTACCTACTTGCATGCTAGTATTGCAAAATAAGGAGCACTCTGCCAAAATGTTTAAGGATATTTTTCCTCTCTGTTCTTTTAGCTGACAAAATAGGTATAATTTAGGATGGATCAATTTCCTGGTCGTATCTGAAAATCCTTACAGAAGCTAATAGTGTTACCTTTTTTTTTTCCCCAATTTGTTGTTTCGTTTTGAAATAAAACAGCTCTAAATGCTTTGTTGCTGTTGTGTTTTGGTGACAGAGGTGCAGCGGAACAGATGCCTCCCCATCAGTATCAAGTTCTGCTGCAGAGGCTGTAGTTTGCTTCTTACTTTTAATGGAAGTAAGGCCGTAGGTCAAAATTTTATTCTTCAAAGTCAACTTTTTTAAGCATAATCCTTATTATGCTTAGAATCTACCACTATTACTATTTCAAAATGTTGATTACTTGGCAATTTAAATTAATTCCTTGTCAAAGCAATGTTTGGTTTGGAGACACTTTTTTTTTGGATCTTTTAAATTTCTTTATGGTAGCCCAATGACTATGTCTTTTCCCTGCAGTTTCAGCAAACCTAAATGGCAGCAGATTAGCAGTTACTCTGATTCTAACTAAGATGTGCTATGCAAGATGATATTGATGATTTAGAGTTGACTTCTTATTTACTAAGTGTAGTGATAAATGTGTTGGGTCTTTTTTCCCCTCTTAAAGTGAAGAATTGCTAACAAGAAGGGATAAATTCATTTATCTTACGTATTGTTGGTTTTTTTTGCATGGATTTTTCTGTGTCTGTATGGATGGTGGTGGTGGGTTTTGGGTTATTTTTTATAAAGCATTAACTTTTCTCTTTCCAATTTAATTTTGAAGTTTCTCTGCATTCACTTCTACTTCCTTCGCTGGTTTATGTGGATTGACTTTTACCCTCTAAACATTAAGATGCTTTACTCTCTCCTGTGTAAAGTAGGAGAAATCTTTTACGAGAATTTGTTCTTTTTTCATAGAAAGAAAAGCAACTTGTAAAAAGACTTAAAAAAAGAATGTAAAGTTAAGTTTCGTACATGGGAATGCTGCTTTTGAGGGTCACTCGAGTAACCTTCTGTAATCTTTTCTTTTGTTTTTTGGAATATCTGAAAATCTGATCTGAAAATAAATAGAAGTTTCCACAAAACATAAGAATTTTTACTACTGTCCAGTATATAGTAATCCTTTAGGAGCTTTCTAGGGATCTTTCCTTTAAGTTAAACTTTCTAACAGGCACCGTCCTTGTCTTTTGCTCAGTGGCAAAAAGGAAATAGTATCTATCTTCTTTACAGAGAATTTCTTTAACTGTAATGTTTACTGATTAGTCTGTTCAATGGTCCTTCTGCTACATTTCCAGAAACACTTTGAATCTACAAAATAGAATGAATTTCACAGTTCACGTGATGAGAAAGTATTTTGTTGTTGACTGGTTGGTTTTTTCTGTCACTTTAAGGGTGCTCTCCTATAGATTGCATTATGAGAAACAATAAATAGCTCGTTAGCTTTTTATAAGATTCATTTATATAGCCTGCTAAGCAGAAGAATCTTGAAGCTATTCTTGGTAGCTTTTCATGTCTTTGATCACCTTTGTTCCCTTCCTTTATACAAGGTTTTAGCTTAATTTTAGTTGAGTCACATTTCTGAGAATGGGATGAACAATCTACAGTACTCAAGGTGCTCAGTCACTGTAGTTATATAGTGGCATAATAATTTCTTCTCTCTTCCTTTAAAACAATTCCAGAAGTTTTTTATCCTTCTGGCTTCTACTGAAAAGAGATTACAATTCCTGTTTTTTTCCTAGGAGATAGTAAGATATTTACAACTTATCATAAAATTACCATACCTATGTTATGAAACCTCAGTTTTGTTTCTTGTTTTGTCAACCCTTCTTTTCCATTTAGCTCTAGTTTTCTTTATTATGAATAATTTCAAATCATTATTAAAATTTGATGTGACATTACACTTCTTCATACCCCTTTTTGAATTACTGAAGAATCAGGGCTCAAAAGTGGTACTATAAAACTTAGGAATGTTGCTTGTTATAGAAAGGACCATAGATTCTTCTCTCTGCTTTCCTATCACTAATACATAATGTTCCATAAAAATGTTTTTTATTTTATTTCATGATAAGTTAGTTTCTTTAAGAAATTTTTGAAAAAATAAAATAATTTTGGGAATTCTTCAATAAGGCCAACCTATTCTTTCTATAATGTTCAACTTTGAAAAATCTAAGCATATTTGTCAAAGACAACTTCCTTCAAGCCAATACTTACATCAAACCACTACATAAAACACCACCTGACATGCTTTTCTGGTGGATGAAATTTACCTTTACCAGACCTTTAAGTTATTAGCTTTCTTTAGAAGATACTAAAGAAGATAGTAAATTGTTTTCTAGTGCTATGTAATATACATGTGCTGTGATTATTGATAGAGGTGGTACTGCATTTCTGTTTTCTAGAGGGTTTCTGTCTGCTGGCCACATATTTGCCTAAGAATACCAAAACCCAACATTCTGACTTGACAGTTCTAGATAAACGCCGTGGTGAGGTCTCCTACTCCATCAGTGTCTCCAGTGAATTACACCAATGCCAATATAATCATTACCATCTTCAGTAGTTCAGGGAAGACAAATGGGTTCTCAGAGCTAACCTGCAAAAATATATGTTGTAGAGGGTCTGTGTAGAAGTTCTGCTGTAGAGGCACTATTTGAGTGCCTTCTGTGGTTCTGATGCGATGTTACTAAAATAACTTTGAAATCAGCTGGGTCTATATATTTATTACATTATTAGGTATTAAAGGACAGTGGTTATAACCAGTCATTACAACAAAACCCTCCACAGGATGTAAAAGACTCTGCCTGATAAAAAAATGCTCTTTAAAGCATTAAAGTGTTTAACAGAATATAAATAAGGAATTGTCAGGCTCTTAGTTAAATTTGTCAGCAGAAATAAACTCCTTTAACCTAATAAAGCATTAATATCTCCTCATTAACATTAAAGTAATGCGGTGAATAATTGAAAACTGTAGATTGTCATCATCCTGTAAAAGGAAAGTATTTTCTATTTCTTTGTTAATAAATAGGATTACAGTAATTTTTCTAGATTTTTTCCATTTCTCTCCATCCAAAGTGCTCTGCATAGCTTTCTCCTGGTCTAAATGCTGCTTTTTTTTTGTTTTAATAGAAGCTCTAAAGCAGTGTGACTAAGGACATAGCCTGAAGCTTAAAGTTTCTGTATCTCATTACTAATCTTTAGCACCAAACATGCATATAACATAAAACAGGTGTATTTTCTGTTTCACTGCATCTCTGCTTTATCTGGCATCCTACAGCTAAAGACAGCTTCACAGAAAAGACTATTTAGTAGATGTATTTGAAAATGTATCATTTAAGTTATTCTGAATACCATAAATATGTAGATCAGAACAAATAATTTTCCTGTATGATGTGTTTGTTGAGAGAGTGTTCTACATACAGATGGTCTGATATTTTAATCACTTAGGGCCACATTTAGTCAAAAATACAGACAGACTGTGCCATATTTGGATGGCAGATTAAGGCAGGCTTCTTAACTTGTTCAGGTAACTGTAGCACGAGAGAGAGTGAGGCACTGTGCCTTGTATTGTCAAAGCAGAGAATTCATCTGTGTTTGCTAGAATTTGTGAGAATCATCTTTAATCTTGTAATTCATAACAATATTGCTCATCCTGAAATGTCTGGTACTGCTGTATAGAGAGTTGTTAAAACTCAGCCTGTGAAAATGTCACATAGATACTGAATTTCTGATTTTCTTTATAAGCAAAGTCACGTATAATTATAATTAACACTGCAAGCTCATTTTAGTGCTATTGTTCTAGTTCAGCATTTTCACTGCTAAGAGCATTTGCTGTCTTCATAGCTTTTGGTTTCTGGCTAAATTAAAAAAAAATGTTACATGAAAGTATGTCAAATATATATATATGTCATTACCAGCTGGAAATCCTTTAACTTAATTAGCTTCTGTGCATTTCACTCATGTGTTCACACAGAGCTTTTCACTTTTTCTTGCTCATTGTATGAGACAGCATTAATTAGGTCAAATGATACCTGGGGATATAGAGAGGGACAGTAAAGTTGGAACCTGGGAAAAAGCACTTGCCAGCCCACACTGTATGGATGTTGCTTCAGGATCCTAGATACTGAGTGATGAGTCAGAAAATCCTGCTTATGGTGATCCTGCAATTCTCCAGGTTCACATCACTGTGATGGGTACAGAAATTCAGGCATGGCAACAGAAATATTGAGGTCAAAGAGGATCACACTGTCTTTGGGAAGATTAGCAGATCAAGATAAATTTGGGAAAGCAAAGAAAGTTCCTTTATGTTTCTGAGAGGCATAGCAGTTTTAACATTTTGTGTGGGAATACTTTGCTGATGTTAGCAGACTTCCTTAAAATCATAGAACTGAGGGAATTTTCCAAAATGTTACGCTAATTCTGTGGCCAGAGGGAAAACAAAACCAATTTTTTTTTTTTAATTTTGATTTTTAAATTATTTTATATTGCAGGACCTGGAGTGGGTGGTTTTTGATTTGTTTTTGATGCTTGGGTGTGGGGGTTGAGGATGTGTGTTTCATGGACTTTCTGTTTCTTTGGGCGGTGGGGGTTTTTTATGCATCTCTTGGATAATGTAGAAAGTATGTTTGTGAACTGGCTAATGAAATGCCATATGAGAAATGAACTTCTGCATTAGGGATATCTTGACATTACTGGCATTTTAAATATGTGTGCTTTAAATGTTTATGCAAAAATAGTAGGGCTTTTGCTTTGTATGGGGTGTTTTTCCCCTTTCACAAGAAACTACAATATTCATAGTCTGTGGTATTTAAAGCCGCTTGGAAGAGGAATAGAAGGGAGATGGCTACTCCTGCTGCTAATCATTAACAGGGAGTAAAATAATGTGACAGGGAAAAACACATGGAGGAAGCAGGACAAGAGGATTAGCATGGGATACAGTATGCTGGCAGTTTTTGCCAGCCCAAATGGTACAAGATGGAAATCTGTCTGCTTGAACTGTGAAAGAGAATAAAAAGATATAACTGTGTATAAATGCCACCTTTCCCACATGAGATAGGTTGTCTGTGTGTAATGGAAGCCAGAGAAACAAGAATTACATTAAAAGAGTTCTTTATCTTGCTGAAAACAGAGTGATTGGTAGTAATTCCCTTGCAAAGGGCAGTGAAATGAACACTGAGGAAACAGATGTTATAGCAGTAATCTGTTGGGAGTCCAGAAACTTGTCAGTGTGAGCAATAATCCATTGGAAATGACTGAGAAAAAACTGTAATTGTATTGCAGCACTCACTAAGGAACTGCACACAGATTTCTCAGTTATTTTCTCAAGTGTTGCCAAAATTTAGCAGTACAGTATCTTCTGTATAAGGTGTATTTCAATTTGATAATGAGCCGCTAGTTTATCTAAATAACCCCAACAGAGAATGTTCTGTTGGGTATCAACAGGTGAACAAGTTTCAGGATTTGACATAGCAATGTGTGATATTTTGGATCACACTTGTAAATAAGGAAAAAGACCCAACAAGTAGATTGTGTGTGAAGAGGCATTTTTATTTTGAGATTTGCAGAGATTTTTTTTTTCCCTGGTGATGTTCTGGTCCTCTGTTAGTTGTCCAAGACAACTAACTTCAGATGCTTTTATAATTTAGAAAAACTTAAAGTTTTGCTCTGATATTATTTCATTACTGTGTCAAGACTGGAGCCAGGACTGGAGCAAATGCTGTATCAGTAAGATTATTGTCAGTTCTTAACACTTCTGCTTGCCCATAGCTATTCACCCCTAATATTACTGCACCTGGCACGTATGGGCCTCTGTGTCAGTCTAACCAGAAAATAATGAAGTCCTCATATTTGTCCACACTGATAAACTAATAGTTTTCTGTTTCAGTATTTGTCCAGTCCTCTGTGAAGAACTTAATTGGGCTAATGGTACTTTTCTCATCCTTTTGCTAATGTCGTACTTGCTTTGCCATGTTTACCTGCTCAGGTTTTGATCCATGCAAAGACAAGAACATACTGCCATTGTTTGCACTTCCAAATTTGAGCACTGCTTATATGCTGACTCGTTTCCCTTGCTGCAGTTCTTGTTACTTGACATACATGAGCTGAGTTTTGTCTTTTTGGTTTGAATGTAGATTTTTAGTCCTATTTACTTTCCTTGCTCAGGAATATTTCTTGCAGTACTTTGCATTATATGTCCAGAGCATTGCCCATAGCATAGTGAGATTTCTGTCAACTTCTTCATACACATTAAACAAGAACTAGTGGCTGTAAACTGTTGCAAAAGGAATGTAATACGGATTGTATTTTTGTGTGAATTTTCAGACACAGTTTCAGGCTTTGCCGATTTGTATGGTATTACTCCAGAACAGTTTTTTTTACAAATCCTATGAACGTTTATTCCCATAGCCTTCTCTTATCTCATTGGGTCTCAGGTTGCTTATAAGATGAGAAAATATCAGCACACTTGTCTGGCACATTCTGATAGTTTTTGACACATAATGCCAGGATGTGTCTCTTGAAGTGTTTTGGGCCAGAGCAGTCTGGTCATGTTTCATGTACTTGGTAGTCTGGAAGATTTTTAGGCAGATGGCAGTATTTCTGAAAATTTTCATATTCTTAACATATTACTTTTAAGTTAACTGATACCTTATTGCCCATTAATAAAAAAAAACAAAAAAAGAAAAAGTGCATAAGAATCAGTTCTATCTTCACTAAGAAGAAGCATTATCTTTTTACTAGTGCTCAATAATAATTTGAAATGTTATGTCAATTTGCTTTTTTTCCCAAGAAATTTCTGTTCTTTCAGAGACAATTTTCCTTAATATTCTAATTGAACAGTTTCAGCTTTCTCTCTGTTTCCAGAAATTGCACAGAGTCATGAGCCTGACTTAATAGTGCCTATAATCTAATCTGCGTATCATGATTTCTGCATAAGACAGGAGCCAGTTCCAACAACTAGTTTAAATGTTCCAAGCCTTGTAATAGTTCTCTTCTTGCCTTATATTCTGAGTATACGTGATCACAGGGTCAGAAGTATAAAGTGTTTTAGTTTGCAGAGAGATTGTTGCTTAGACACATGCCAGTTTTTGCATGGTAATGAGGCAATTTGTTGTTGTATGTTAATCTGTTATTTTTCTATTTTAAAAGTATAATGAATGCTTGATAGGTTGAAATATATTTGCATAAACTGTTATGGGTAAAATTCATGGATCTTCCTCTTTCTGAGTTCGTAATGAGACATGAAAATTCTAATCAGACTTTCTAAATGAAAGAGGTTCTTAATATGATGCTATGAATGTAGCTGTGAAATGTGTTATGAGAAATGGAACGAAAACAGAACAAGATAGTCTTTCTCTAATAAGAGATTTTAAAAAAAAACCAACCAACCTTCCCTTTCAGGACAGCTTTCACTGTTTCTTTTCTTAATCCAAACTCCATTGAAGTCACCTTTGGAAATGGAGCAGTGGAGAAATCAACTCGGAATTTTATAAATTTTTTTTTATTTTTTATAAATAAATATTTTATTAGCTTGTGATGTGAGACAGGGAAGACATATACAATATTTCAGAGGGATTTGGTGACTTAATGTAAAGAAAGGGCCAAGGCATGGCTTAGGGAGCTGGCATCCACAATGTGGTGTTGGTTATGTCAGCTACCAGTGCATCAACAAGATTCAGGGCTTAGAATGGCTGCCAAATTTGTTTGGAAATGGCTGTGTTGATTCGAGAGTTTGGAGAGTTTCACACCTGGTGTATCAGTTAGTTTTGGGGGCAGAGAATGATGCCTCACCCAGTTTACTTACCAGTGTAGACACAGGTTAAATGAGGGACTGCAAATCAAATAATCAGCTCACCTTTCTTCATCTTTATTAGCTAATGGTGAATTTATATACTTCTTATTCTAGTTCAGTGTACACAGTGTAAATACTGGTTCCATTGAACTGAATTTAAAGCTTGGATCTGTCTCTGAATTTAGCTCGTAATTTCTGAAAGGTGTTGCTCACAGCATTAAGCACTTAAGCAACCTATTGTAAGAGAGAGAATAAGAAAATCTAGGTACAGATTATTTTTTAAAGTCATGAGCAATAGCCCAAAAGGTAATTTCTGTTATGAAAGACTTGCAATTATAAGATATCAACTGGTTTCTTTAATGTCATAAAATATTGATAGAACGGTTATTTTTTTTTAAATCAGGACATTCCTAAAGATGATACAAAATGAAGGAATAGAAAACCTGAGTTAGTGGACAATTTTCCAGAAACTCTTGTGTAAAAAGAACTGCTGAATCCATGCTGTCACCTCCTCTCAATGATGCCTGGTGTGCCAGCACAGCTAAAAGAGTACATTTATCTCCCTACACCTCATTTGAATCACTTATTAATGCTGACATCTGTTCAAATCTTAATTACCACATTACCACAAATAGTCCCTTGTCAAATCTAACCTAATTTAAAAATAGCTCAAAAACACAAGTGCAAAATGTGTCTCTATGTAACAGAATGATGTTTTATTAATAAAGTAAATGGATACATCATTTGCATAGTATCAAACTCATCAAGATTAGAAAACTTCTTATTCAGTTTATGGCAGTTTTTGCCATGAGAATTTATATTGTTGGTAACTTTTGTATGTATGAAAACTGACTCAAATGCATTATACTTGCATTTCCTAGAAAAATGTTTTTGTATGATACAGTTGTTTTGTAGTTATGTATCTCTAGCTGATATCTTGTACAGATCTGCAGACAGTATTATTTAAAAAACCCAAACCACAAAAATGAAAGTATTTTTGTGCTATTTTTATGATATGTAAATACTGAGTACATTATCACGTGTTGGAAATGAGGAACTGAGCAGCAGAACCAGAATGTTACTATATTTCCCCTTTAAAGAAAAAAAGACTTAATCAATGGCCTTTCTTGATGTGTATGTTTTCAGATGCATTGAAAGACCCTAAAGGTTTTTACCAGGTGTACATAACTCCAGAGGTGCCTACCAAAAGTTATCACACTGTTTATTTTTTTCAATTATATTGTTTGAGCCTTTGCACAGTATTGTAGCTTTTACCTATCAGGTGAAGTGGCAAAATCTTGGACAGTCAAAATGACAGCAAAAGTCAAAATTTGCCCCTCAGGATTATATAAATGAACTGTAATGCTTTCAGGTGCATCTAAACCCTTAATCAGCTGTAAAAGAGGTGTAAAGAATCTCAAAGATGTGTTAAGCTAAGAATAAGGATTGCCTTCTGAAATACTGCTCATCTGATTGTAACTAAGCAAAAACCAAAAAATGTGAAATGGACAGGGGAAAAGTATCTGTGTATATCTGAATTTCCTGCCTGGGTTTTAGAGATTGGTTACCAAGGCTAGTAACCAATCTGGTATTGTTCAGTATCATCTCACCCCAGCTGTTGGCAAAATAAGAGCAGTAGCTGAAGCTTATAAATTGCCCTTGCTACGTGGGTAGTTTTGAGTTTTTGTGAAAAGTTTTGAGGCAAAATCTACCAGATTGGATTTGAGACTTTGATAATCCATAAGGTTTGTTTTGGGTTCAGCTCATCTGTGCAGAAGGACTTTATTAATAGTTCTATCAAAACTAGGAATTTCAAAATCCAATCACTTTGTAGATTATGACTATAAAAGTCAGTCATTCTTATTAAATGAATTTCAGTCTATCAAGTTGAATGAAACTGCTTCAGAGCAGAACAGGAAATTGGTTGCTTCCAAAGGGGGTGTTCTGAGGAGTTGAAGGAATTCAGAAGTTAAAGCCTGAGAAGAAGTATCAGCAAACACTTCTAGCCACTGCGCTAAGGGAGTACTTTGTTTTGAAATAGTCCAAAAATTGTTTGACCTAGTGTGGTGGGTTGACCATGGTACAATACAAGGTACCCAGCCAAACTGCTCTGTCACCTTCTTCCTCATCTGCAAAGGGGAGAGAAAATATAATGAAAGACCCAAGTGTCAAGATAAGGCAGGGGGAGATCACTCACCAGTTACCATTACGGGGAAGCCAGACTCAGCTTGGAGAAATTACTTTATTACTAAAATAAACCCTTCCATTGGCTCAAGTATGGGATCCTCTGTCCATGGGACTACAGGCCTTGCCAGAAGCCTGTTCAAGCACAGGCTTACCGTGGAGTCATTGCCTCCTTTGGGCAGAGCAGATGAATCCTGCTCAGGCCTGGATTCCTCAGTGGGCTGCAGATGGAAACCTGTTCTGCAATAGACATGCATGGGCACAGCTGCCCCACTGTGATCTTCACCACAGGCTGAGAGGGAATCGCTGCTCCTGGACCTGGAGCACTACACCAGCTCCTTCTTTACTGACCTTGGTGTCTGCAGGGCTTTTGCTCTCAGATTTTCTCACTCAGCTCTCTGGCTGAAATTGGACAGTAACTCTACCCCCTTGTCACATCTGTTATCCCGGAGGCGCTATCACCATCGCTGATGGCCTTGGACAGTGGCAGGTCCATCAGCTGGCATTGGCCCTGTCAGACTTGGGGAAGCTTCTGGCAGCTTCCCACAGAAGCCACTCCTGTAGCTCCCCCCACTACCAAAACCTGGCCATGCAAGCCCAAATACACCCAAGTCAGATGCTGATTTCTGGTTCATAACCAGAAATGTGGTTATAAAGAAATGAAGATGTAAAGTATTTGCCCCTTCCTTTTCTGAAAAATCCCTGTAATACAGAAAAGCAATGGTCATACAGCAGTGTTGTTACTTTTATGCATCAGCATGTCCTTTTGTGCTTCTTCAGTTAAGGTCCAGCTGTCTCATATACACAACAAATTCTGTGGTGATGTAGGTGAGATTAAGAGGACTTCTAATGTGGGGATCTAAACATTTATGAGATGGGGGATGTCATCTCTACTCTCTGAGTTGTTTTCAATCTTTAAAAAAACAATTATCGGGTATTTTTTCCTATTGTTTTTAGTGAATTATATGAATGTGGTCGTCAAGAGACGAGCAATGTTGTTAATCAACATTAGTGACAATCAGTAAGAATTGTTCATGTAGTGTCTATGCTGCAAGAGCTTAAGACAACACATTGTAAAAACTTGTGTTTTAACACATAAGCACTCTTAATGACTTTTCTGGTTAACTAAGTAAGTTCAAGATATGTATCTTCCCATTGGGTGAGTTTCTAAATACATCTCTTTGTGAAAGTAGTGTACTGGAAGCAGCATAGTGCTGAGGTACTGTAAAGAGGTAAATAGAGGTAAAAGTTTATTGTGCAGTTTGAAGCAAGCTGTTCTGTCATTAAAATTTGTGCCCTCTGATTGCATAAACCTTACTCCCTCCTAATGCAAGTTTTAATTGTTGTGCTTTAATTTAAAGGTAAAGCACAAATAGTGTGTTGTGTTGCTTGTCCAAGTTTATGCATACATTTATTTTCAGTTTGCAGACTGAGAACATTCATGCATTCCTATAAAAATGTAAGTGAAAAACATCTTCAGGTAACCTTGAGAAGAAAAAGAAAACTTAAGCTTACATCTTATGTTTCCAGTTCTCTTCAATATGTTTTAACTTCATCTTCCACCTGACTGTTAGAGGACTTAGATGAGGATGTTTTCTTGGAAGGGCTTTTAGAAATGAGATCATGTCTTTCAAGAGATCTGATGAATGTTGTTATTGAGATAGTCTGTTGTGTATTGAGAATGAGTTTTATTTGCTGGCTTGTCAAACATCAATAATATTGATTTTCTTCAGTACTGCCTTTTGTGAATAAAAACTGGCAAGAATCTTGGAAAGTTTTGAATGGGACAAATCAGTGAGCTGCAAAATCAGATAATGCCTTCCACCTAAAAATTAGGGTTTCTTGATTTATTTGAAATACTAAATTATGACTAAAGCAGGCAGCTGAATTTGCTCTTTTCTCATCTCTGTCAGTAGAAAAAGAACACGTTCTCCTAATTTTCTCAAACTTTTGAGTTTACTGGAAATCAATGATTTTAAAATAGCTAAAGGAGCGCATATCTGCTGAATGTAAGGTGATCTATCTCAATCAACTCTTTTTGTAATGCTAAAATAACAAGCTTTTTCTTTTAGTTTTTCATATCTTTTTGTTCTAGACAAATTAACTTATTTCTATGATGCAGTGCATGCTAGATTACTTCCTCCAAAAACAACACAAAGCTCTGCTCTGGCTCTGCAAACGGATTGAAGGGTGGAGCATGCTAGAGGAACAAGGTATCTTTACCCTTGGGAAGCTGGATCTATGCTCAGTTAAATGCTTTTCCTTTGGCTCAGCATTCCTGTGTTGTGGACTACTTGTGTAAGAATGATACCCAGGGTATTGAGTACTTTTGGTTCTGGGTATTTTGTTACATTTTAGCAGTAAATTTTGTTTTGTTTGTTCTAATGCAGCTTACCACCACCGTACATCATCGTCTGAGCAGAATTCTCTTCTAGTCCTGAATGGCTTACCCACAACTAATGAGCGACATCTGTGATGCTCGAGCAAAAGCAGCTGATGCTTACAGTCCATTTTGGATTACCAAACCTTTACTATGTATAACCTCATGATAGCAAAAAATCCACTGACCTCTCTCGTCCCCAGCTGGCTGCTGGGGGAAATAATCTGTTTTCACATTTAAATGCAGCAGATTTTTGGTAGCCAGTGGAAACAGAATGTTCAGTGATGCAGAGTTTAAGAGTTTAAACATTCCAATGGATATGTAGGTAATTGCTTGCTTTTCTCTCAGAAGCCAGTGAATGAGGCAAGAATCAGGCAATCTGTACAAATTTGTTTTCTAATTGTTGAGCCAACTACCTCAAAATATACCCCCCAACTCTCAATCTCTTCTGTCACCTTGCATCTGCTTTCTTAGTCCTGTCAAGAGCATTTAAGAACAATGCCTTTTATCAGTCTCAACTTGCTGTCTGTCACGAGTGCTCAGATCAGTGCCATGTACTCTACCTCCAGAGAAGGTAGATGTATTTTATGCTGAAAACTGAGCGTGTTATCAATACTTTTGTTTTGGAAATGGTAATATAAGCCTGAAGCACTGAGGACCTGGCTGAAAGCTTAGACACTTGAAACAAGCAGCAAGTCTGCTGCTGTAATTGTAGTGTGTTGTTTCTGATTGTTATGCCTGTTGGGTGGGTTGCTTTAAATGTGTGATCCTTTTTCTATCTTTTCATGTATCAGTTTCTTAGAAGTTTGGAGAGGCTTTCAAAACGAAGTGGGATTCAGTAAATGTGTAGATCACATTCGGTGACTTTTGATGGGTTAAAAAGGATGTGAATTTCTAAAATGGAAAATGGATCCTCAGATTTTCTTTGCCATCAGTGAAATATTTTGGTATCCTGGTCCTATTTATTCACTTCTACCAATACCACAAGAAATTTCATATCAATGTATTGAGAAGTACAGTTTATATGTCTCAGCAGCTAATTGATTGATTATCTTCTCCATCTACAGTGATCAGAATTGATGATGTATGAAATCAAGTTCTGAATGTTTTCAAGATGTTTTGTTCTCTATGTTTTTCAAGACTGGTGAGCCAAAGGTTATTGCAATGGTTAGAGCTGATGATTGCAGTCCCTTGAATAAGAACAGGTTGCAGAGTCTGCTTTCCTGAGGAGTAATTGCTTTCTCAAGAGCTTGTTCTGGATCCATCACATTTTCCTAAAGATCTTAAAAACTGGAGTACCTTGATGGTAAATAGTAAAGCATATTCTTCCATTAGCAAATTAGCACAGTAGTTGTATGATCTGCACGCACTTTAGGAAGGCAAATTTGCTATATTCGTGATGGATCTCACTGGTCATGACTTTTCTGTAGAGTTGTCCTCAGTTGGTAGAAATGCTTGTGCGACCCAGTTGATTTTCTGAGTCAGCATTTCTATACAGGGGCATGCAATATCTGCTGTTCTTATTTCTCTAATGATGTTCACCTCTGTGTACCATACTGAAAACACTGTCTGATTTTAGTCCTGCCAATGATCTGTTTTCTATATCCTGATATTTTGGGTAATGTAATAGCACACACATTCTCATCTCAGTCTTCAACCATGGAACTTGTGTTACTGGAATTACTTTTCTGAAAGGACTGCTCATTCAGCATTGCCTACTACAAAAATAAGAGTAATTCAAAATAATTGTTTTTTGTTATTTGGCTGTTAGTTTGATTTGATACCACCTGCCCATGTTTATCATTTCTCCACATTTGGCATCTTTTCTAGATATATTTGTTATGTTTCTTTCCAATTCTGTGCTTTGCCAGTGCTGGTGAATATTCAGTCTCTTCATTCTCTTCTAATTCTTATTCTTGGCTATAAAGGGAATATCTACTCATTCATCACAGAGGCACAGTTGTCTCTGGCTTCTCAAGTGTATATTGCTTTTCTCTGAATATAGAGAATGTACATTCTAAATTCTTGTACACGGATGGAATTTTTTTTTTTGTATGATCATTGGATCCCATCTTCTATGTTTTGGATTTTTTTCATGAGTATTTACCTGCCTGTACATATGCGTTATTGTAATTTAGAGATGTTAATTCATAAATATCTACACACGGCAATTTTTTTCTGGGGCAAAATATTGCCGTAAGAATTCCATCTTTGCTTTGCCACAGTTTTTTCTTTGACTGCCTCTGGTCTTGTCACTCTTGGCGCTTCTTTTTAGCCTTTAAACAACATCCTTAGGCATAGGGAGAGAGATCTTCCACGAAATCAGATTAGGTTTATCTAATGGACCATCTGTTTATTGTTGCTGTTCATTAATTTTTTCACTGTACTTAAAAGGTTGGATTAGCTTTTCTTGTATCTCTGAAAGATGTTCATCTTTGACATTACAGTAAGCAAATAACCTCAGATTGGAAAGCAGCATCAGGTCCGTATCCCAAGAAGAAGTTTTCCACCCTAGGCATCAGATTCTTATTTGCTGCTGTCAAAGACAAAGTAAAGTGTTGGTCTTCCACGCAGTTGTATGTATAAGCTTATATCTTGAAACAAAAGGTGGAACTAATTTTTTAGAATATTCTTAGTAATGAAGTAGTAACACTCATTTGACAAGTTTTGACAAGAGAATCAGTTTTTAATGTCTCTTGGGCTAGAAATGCCATGTTTGCAGTTTAGATTAAATTCCGCTTTGTTTTCTTCACCTCTGAGAAAAAAGCTTCTGCGTTACATAGCCAAAACTAATTAGTTCTATATTCTCCTTCCATATGTAGAACACCAGTTTTAAGTCATTATTATTAGCACTAATCACTGAATATTTAAGTATTCCTATCCTTGAGTAAGTGTACAAATATTTAAAAGAAATGTGGAAGGAGTAGCTTGGTTCAAAATACTTTTACTTAGAAAAACATAGGTACACCAAAGCATTTTTACATGTGGTATTTTTCACAACCAATTAAAAATATAATTTTTGATTCCTAGAGTGTGTGTATTTTTTACTCCAAGTAACATACATTAGAATTAGTAGTATGGGAAATCATATGTTGCATTTAGGTTATTGAGATAACTGTTTAAATTTCTATAGCTTCAATATGTAGACAACACCATCCAGGTATGTTCTTTTCATTTCATTAGTGACATGAAGAAAAGTTATTTATATTAAAATACAAATAATTTGCTAGAACAGCATCACTGTATGGGCTGAATAAACTTAATTAAATGCTAACATTTTTGTTTTCATGCCTTGCTTATTGATACAAAATATTTTCTGAATTCTGTTTTATTTTAGAGATTATTTATTTTTCATATAAGGATCCAAGCCTTTTGCTATTTTTCTCTCTTCAGGTTGGCCATGATTAAGCAGTTCTGCATCCTATACAGCTGTTTTTAGTTGTCTTTGTGCAAAAAAATACTCTTTACTGACTTTATTGGTCTGTGATCCCTGATACTCTTATGTACTGAAAGCGGCAAGAAAATTTCCCTAGCTGTCAGCAGTCATAAGCAAGATCAAACAGTGTATCTCCTTCCTCCTGTGTATGAAGTGTTCTGTCTCATGGGAAGTCACAAAATAGTTTTCAACAGTTTAGAATGGACAAAGAGAGTTTTTTTGTCCAGCCTGCAGGTAATAGGTGTTCTTTTCAAGATAATTGTGATGCTTTTTTATGTCCCCTAAGCATGTGGTCACTCTTAGCTCCACTTGTAAAACTGTGTTTGTCCATCAGAGGAGGCTTTTTTTCTTGTGCTGAGGGTGACACTTGTGCTAAGTGCACACCACTGAATATAACCGCACTAAATCACAAAAAAATGTTAGTAACCTTTCTTTTGATCTGTAATTTACGCTAATCTGTTTCCCTTGTTCTCAGAATGTTGTTTCATTGCAAGAGGTTCTCCATCACAGGAAAAACCACTCAGTTCTGGATGTAAACTTAGGTTTGCGAGTTCAGTAAATAGCAACTCCCAATTTCTTTTGGACATTAAGTGTATGAAAAATTTACTTGGCCATGTCATAAACAAATAGAGCACCCATGGCACAGCTCTGTGGGTGCAGAGTTTCCCTTTAGATTTGCACCTACAACTTTAGTTGAGGTACATTATGTATTGTCATAGGTAAGGGTAACGAAGCTGGTGAAGGGTCTGGAGCAGAAGTCCTGTGAGAAGCAGCTGAGGGAGCTGGGGTTGTTTAGCCTAGAAAAGAGGAGGCTCTGGGGAGACCTCATCTCACTTTGCCTGAATGAAGCTAAGCTAGGTGAGTGTGGTGGTGTGGTTTTTTTGTGCATATTTTTCTAAACCCTTTTGAATGGTTTGTTCCTATTCTTGCCCTCGGGTGGACGGTTTTATCCTAAGTTTTCTCCTCTCTTGCCCAGTTGTCCATCACTCCCTAGACCCACCTGTTACCTCATTTACATAATGTAAATCCTCCCTATTCCCTGCCCTTGCTTCTGGAAGGTTTCTTGTCAGTTCTTGTTGTCCCAGCCCCCTGCCTAAACCTATCCCGGCAATTCCCCTATTCCAGGAAGCCCCAATCGTCCATATGCCCCTTTCCACTCCCATTGTCCTTCCTACTGGTTGTCATACTGTGAGCCCCTCCTTAATCTCCTCTCTGTTATATCCCTGATTGTTAAAGGATTGTCTCCTCTCCATGTCCCACCCTCGTTTAAAAGTTTGTGCGTTGCTTTGTCCGGTTTTTCGTCCTGCCCCCCTCGGAGCATGAGCTCCTCAGAGCTGCACAGGGACGGCTCCTGCCTGTTCTCTGCCCCGATCGCAGGCGCTGTCCCAGCGGCTGCCGCTGAGGGCGGGAGCGGCCCGGCCCGGGGCCGCCGAGGGGGCGGGAGCGGCCCGGCTCGGGGCCGCTGAGGGCGGGAGCGGCCCGGCCCGGCTCGGGGCCGCTCGCTCTCGGCGTGGCCCGGGTGGTGAGGGCTAGCTGGGATTCTCCGGCACCGTGTCAGTGAGGGGCAGCCTCTTCTCCCAAGCAACCAGTGACAGATAAGATGATACAGCCTGAAGCTGAGCCAGGGGAGGTTCAGGCTGAACATCAGGAAGAATTTCTTTGTTGAAAGGGGTTGTTAAGCATTGGAATGGGCTGCTCAGGGAGGTGATGGAGTCACTGTCCCTGAAAGCTTTCAAGAAATGACTGGGTATGGCACGCAGTGCTGTGGTCTGGATGACAGGGTGGTGATTATTTAAGAGTTGGACTTGATGATCTTGGAGGTCTTTTCCAGCCTAAATGATTCTGTGATGATTCTGTATGCCTACCTTTTTATGACAGCCATTGCATTTGACATTTTTACTATGTTGCCTGAAGAAAAAGAACGTTTCTGTTATGCTTTGATTTCATTACCTGAGTTATTTTAAAGAATAAAGGTAAATTGTGGTTCAGTTGTTGAGTATGTCACAGCTGACAGCATTTGATTCTGCTCTCCTGTTTCTTCATCACTTTAGCAGTAGCTGAATTATTTTATTGACGTTCTCTTTATATTACATTTATTTAAAAATCAATAAAGAAGCTATATTAAGTAGTTGGTGGGGGTTTTTTGTGTTTGTTTGTTTGTTTTAAACTGTGTACTTTCTTTACTCTACAATTCTGACTATGCTGACATTTCTCCTAGGAAGACAACAGCAAAAATGCTGTATTGTCCCTTGTTACTTTGCAGTAACACTGGTTAAGGTATTTATTTGTGAATGATATTTGTGAATGTTAGGAAGGCTTTATGTAGGGGATAGAATTGCTGATACTATCGAGGTCAGTTAAGTCTGAAGGCTTGAAAGTTGGGCAGTTTTATGTAAAGTGTATTCACAACTATTTTGTAATAAGTATCTGAAACAGTATGGGGAGTGTATAAGAGAGATTTGTTTTAAAACTCTAAAGCCTGAATAATATTTGTAACTAACCCGCGTCATACTGTCAAAAGAAGGGATTTTTTTTTTCTCTTAACTGTGACCTTATATGTTTCAATTGGCTTTTCCATAATTTATTTTTATAGAATAACATTAAAATGTAATGACTAATTCTTTTTTTAACTTACACCATTTTGATTTCATTAGCTGGCAACAGAATTTTGTCACTGGTGTTTCTAAAACATGTATCACAATTAAATGCTTTTTCTCAGGGCATTGTGTTTTCAGGAAATTGATTTTTGAGTTGCACGAACATGGTAAATCTGGGAAGCCTTTATATGCTTCCGGTGCTATTTGTTATCTGTCAGACAGGGAATGGACTTCCATGTTTTGGAAAGAAGTCAGCCTTTGCTTCCTGATTGAAGAAAACCCGGATATGGTGATTCAAAAGCATAGCAGCAGTCACATTGTGGTAAATCTTTTTGGTGCTTGTGCTTATACTGATGTATGGCTGAGAAAATTGCTTTATCTTTCTTCTTCTTGATCAGTAGGAATGGACTAAAAGAAAGCTCATTAATGCCTATTTCCATTCTATCTAGGAAACAGTACAGAACATTATTGTTTATTTTGGCAGTTTTTGGTAGCCAAGAATAACCACAGAGCCACCACTCTTTTTATTTATTTATTTATATATATATATATTTTATTTTTTTTTGGCAGAGTCTTTCTTATACTGGTGTTTCATTGATTTTAAAAAGTTCTCTGAAACAATCTAGTTTGTCTCTTGCTGAATCTTGCAATGTCTTAGGCTTTGTGATACAGTCACCTTTTAACAAACATTTCTACTTGTGGGATGTGTGTAAATGTTCTGATCAGTTTTGATTTGCCTGTGTGCAGTTCTTCATATGGTGCTTTGTATACCAAGGGAAGTTGTCAAGCTGTTTAGGTAATGGTCCATTTACTCTGGGAGTGGTAATGAGTAAGATACTTCAGGAACTGTATTAAATGTACTGGAAGTTCTTACCGTAAGCAAAGATGTGGGAGAGAAAGGTAAGAAAGGAGCCTGGAGTGGTCAGCAGGATCCCCAGAAAGGCACTTCAGGTGTTAGTCTGAGTCTCTGTAGATAGATCTTAAAGGTTGAGAGACAGCTTACTGAATGACAAGGGCCACCATGCTGTGCAGCATGTGAAATCCTGAACTGACTTCTCAGTAACTGGTAATGCGAGACATTAATGCTCTCTGTATTATTTCTTCTAGAATTATTTTGACCTAAATGCTACTGCATGGAGGAATACAAGTAAAGTGACTAAGCTAGATTAAACCCAAGTACAGTCTTTGAGTTTAAATCTTACCACATTTCTGGTTTCAAGGTATTTATTGCTTTTTGTCAGTTTATACATCTTGTTCCTAATTACAGCCAGCTATTAAGATTAATGCTTACCTGGAGCAAGCAGTATTTGCCAGTATTACCTTTTGTTTTGTCTGCCTGATGGATGTGCTGAAAAGAGAAGGTTTACAGGATTCCCCCTCAGAAGCAGGGAAGATTGATCAAGTGTAATGATAAGAACAGCAGCATCATTTTGGCTTTACATGGGGATAAAAGCTTATCAAAATGATACAGCTAAACAAAAGTGAAAAACAATTAGTCAGTGACAGTAGTTTTTCTGGAGGGATTTTATTAACCTTTTATTACCTGATTAAATATCTGTTTCATATAGCTGTAGGAAATGGAAAAATGTGCACTTTTTTTTTTTTAATACAGGGGCTATTATCTTTTAGCATTAACTTTTATTTTATTTCACTAACAGATTGTCACCTGCATTCCTAAAGTAGAGAACATTTGCAGTCATTTCAGTGCAATAAACACACGTTAAGCTCAGTGACTTGCACCACAAGTTGAGTCAGAGGGGTTTTAAAGTCTACCCTGGAGTAGACGCAAAAAAGCTTTCAGGGCACTTTTTAGTCTTAGAGCTGTGAAATTTGACGTTTCCTTACTTTAGGCTCTGCATGTGTACGGAGGTCTGTTTTTCCTCCTTTTATGTGAAGAGATACGTAGTCTGTAATAGGACAGTAATGCTGGTTTGTTGAGTTAGGTTTGTCATTACTTTAATTATGTCAGAAGTTGAGCTAAAAGGATTAAAAATCTGTTACTGTATTCTTCAACCTAAGAGATACCATTATCTTAAAGAAAGAAAAAAAAAAAAAACAACCAAAAGAAACCCAACAAAAACCACCAAGAAAAAAACTACTAATGGTAAATCATCTGATTAGGTAATGATGAGCAGAAATAGATCTTTCTCCCTCTTTTTTTTCCAAATGCTGTTGTTGGTACAACCGAAAGACTGAAATCAAGTAACAGCTCAATGTTTTTGAAAAGCTGCATCAACAACCCCTTTGCCTATACATTTTCATGAGCTTGGGTGTGGTTGTCCTGCTGATGCACATGGGTAGCACTCCAGTGACCATGGCAGGTTTTTATTAGGATTTGAGGGACTGCCCATAGTGCTCTTTGAGCAATGTGGGATTCTTCTGTCCAAGAGACAAGCAGCCTCTGTAGGGGCAGGCACTCTGATACTGCAGCATAGACGGGGCCATGCTACAATAATCAAAAAACTACCTGTGCAAGAGGGTTTGAAGAGCAGAGATGGAGCAGTGCTGGTGTGTGTTGCTCATCACCCTAATGCAAGTGTTGAGATACTTGGGATACTCCAGGCAAACATATTTCGGAATGTCTTGTGCAGGAAGCACCAAGTGTCCGTTGATTTTAATACTTCATGATAGGTCATAGGTGTTTCAGTTCAGGAACTTTTATCTCTCAAGGAAAAACAGTCTACAAAGTGGAGTAGGAGGCTACTTACCACTGCCAAGGTGGTCCTTCTTCCATTTATTGAAAAGCAGAGGCTCCTAGAAATCTTGCAGTTGTCATTACTCATCTAATATCCAATTTAATGAATTTTCTTGATTTCTTTAAAAATACTCTATTTTTCTGTTGGATTACAAAGCACTGCTCCCCTAAAAGTGCCTTGACATTGCCTCCAAATTGTAATGAGTCATAAATAAAAGCACTGAATAACATTCCGTCGTATTTTGTAAGGAACCATTTGCAGTGAGTTCCCACACTGCATATAATACATGAAAGACTTTGTTAATTAATTGCCTACCTCGTTTTCTAAAGGTTCTTCCCAGCACATCTCAAGACTTGCTGGGCAGCTATTTTTAGCTCTGTCTCTTATCAAATACATACTTAGGTAGCTGAAATTTCCAATTCATACTAAGTGTGGAATTTTGCATGCTTCAGTTTAATCATGTCAAACAAAGCTCCAACCCATACTGCCTTTGTAGATGATCCATATTAGAACCTTATTATGAATTAAATGTATCTTCTTATGTATGGGCAATTAAGTTGCCTTGATAGAAAAAACGAAGATGAAACATGTAGGATGGGCAAAGTTTGTTTTTCTGATTGTTGTCATTTTGATTTGATATGCTCTTTGGAGATTATATTTTAAAAACACTAGTTTGCTGAAAGTAGAATAGTTAAAATTCTGAATATTTAAAGAATGTTCCATCTGGAGACTAAATACTGAAAAAAGTTGGAAAAATATTCCCCAAAAAAGTTTTTATCTAATGCTTTATATTTCTTTGTAGGACTTCATATTAAACACGTGCCTTTGTATTGTAGTGGAGATGGTCAAGTAATAGTCACGTTTCCTGAAATTCAGGCAAATCAGAAGATGTGTATTAGAATAGTCTGTTAAATGGAAAGCCATGCGTTGGCTTGATGGTAAGACATTGTTTTATTTAACCCATGTTGCTACAAATATTATGTATCTTAAAACTGAAACAAATTATTTAATAAACTGTTAAAAAAAATGAGAGTTCAGAAAACTCTCAAAAGCTGAAATAAGCTTTTGAGAATTTATTCCAGCAACTATTCTTTCAACAAATGTTCTTAATAAAAATCTAATCTGCATAGTTCCTTTTTGTTGTCCTTTGTTTTTTTTTTTCCCAAAGCTAAATGTGCCAGGCATTGTAATGAATTCATTACACATAGATGTCAGAATTGGCTTTGGCTCTTCACATTTGCTAACAGGTAATGAACTAGAACAATTGGCAATCTATGCAGATTTCTTACTGTGAGGCAGTTTCTTTAATTTGAACAGATGATCTGAGGACAGGGTCCATTAGCATAACCACAGTTGGTGTGCAAAGGAGTATTTAGCAAGAGGAGTTTTAGTATTTTTCCTTTTCATTCATTGGACAGGAATAGATGACATTTGATTTTGCAATTAAAGCCAAGAGCACTTTTGTTAAGGACGGTGTTTCGGTAACAGAAAACCCTAAATAATCTTGACACCAAAATGTAGAAGTATGAATTTTTCATGTGCAGTATCTTTACTGGTAAGTTGTGTAATGATCATCCCACAATATACCACAAATAAGTTGCTTTTTGACTTAAAATAGTCAATACCAATTACAGAGCATAGGGATCAGAACCTGGAGTGTGGCACTGTCTTTTAAATATAATTCTGTAGGCAATGTAGACTAATTCATTTGCATCCTTCCCAGGCATCATTTCCCTAAAATTTTACCTGCAGTCATCTTCATAATTTTCTATTTTTCATTGTTACCTAACTGTAAGGATTTTTATCTCATGATCCCATCTATCCAGTTTTGTTGAGGTTGAAGACAATTTTTTAAATAGCAGTGAAAATGCCTGGCGTCACATTTTATACTGGAAGGGTCAAAATGTGGTGTGTGAATTGCACATTGCAAGAAGTATAAACATGGCTATTAGGATAATTTGTTAAGTGCTGACAGCATAATACAAAATAGGAAGACATGGTCCATGTTGTAAAACAGCTTGTAAGGGTTAATTGCTGCCTCTGGCTAAGCAGGAGTGTAAATGGAGAAAAAACCCCTACAATTCATCGTTTGTAGTTAAAGGTTTCCTTGGGTGGTAGATATCAGGTTTTTGTGTGTTTAGGTAATACAAAGATAAATAGGAAAAAAAGAAAGAATTGGAAGGAAGATAACAGAATCACAACAGTCTGAAGGATTGTGACACTTCTGTTTGGAACACTGTATTGTATTTTCCTCGTTTCTAGGTGCCCTACATGAGTTCCTAACCACTGCCTGTAAGCTGTGGTACTGCTTCCATTGCCTTCTTTGGTCGTAAATTTAAGTAGGAAAGTAAAAAAATGAAAGAAGGCAATACATTTTG
Organism: Phylloscopus collybita; assembly: GCA_027886175.1. Lineage (NCBI taxonomy): Eukaryota > Metazoa > Chordata > Aves > Passeriformes > Phylloscopidae > Phylloscopus > Phylloscopus collybita. The sequence continues at coordinate 35,380,713 of JAJNNQ010000009.1, read as the reverse complement.
CTTTCCATGCTGTATAAATGTTAGGATTGTGTCATCCTGTTCGTGCTAACCACCAAGCTTAGCTGTCCTGAAAGAGTTTAAAAAATGAGGGATTCTGTGTTTGCTATATCCCTTGTAAAGACGTAAAACATTTTGATGAGCGTAAGGGAGTACATTGTAATTCTGAAAATCACTGTAAGAAGACAAACTCTGTGTTTTCAGTTAGTTCCTCTGCTAGTAAACTACTAATGTAGGAAACAAGGAAATAGGATCTATTTCACAAACACAACCATAAAACTTAGGTCTGAAGACATTTTCACAAAGGCTGGCTATTTTCAGTTCTTAAGAAGTGCTGCTTGCAGGAAAAGTGGCCACCCTCTTGGTAAGCAGGCATATTTGAAGACTGATGAAATATGTTTTAAAATGGAAACAAAAACTTTTCATGAAGTCACAGTTTTAAATCTAGTACACTGAATCTAGCTCCATTTTATTCAACTTTTTCTCACATTCCTTTGACCTATAATAAGATCTTTTTCTCAAATACAATCTCGAGTGGTCTCTGTGCTTTCTCTTCTGGCTCCTGAGGGCTTGTTTGCACCCAGCAAATAATTCTGAGGTTTCCATTTCTTTCCCTTTCTTGCCCACATGAAGCAAAAAATCTGTTCACATACCCATGCTTGTGTCAAAGTTTAAAAGGAAGAAAATCTTCTGCTTCCATCTTTTACTGTCCTGAATTTTCTTGCATTTCTTCGTTCCAAACTATTATTTTTATTCAGCTTATTCCTGATTTTAAACTTTGCTGGATATGCTGCAACAACAGAAGACATTTATTTTTGTAAAAGAAAACCTAGAATTACATGTGCTACAGATGGAATGCTTGATTTAAAACTCCATCTCATTCAAATGTCTTGGTTTAGGAAACCTTAATATCAGATGAAGTCCAAAGTAGAGACAGGTGCTAACTAACCATTCCTCTGCTCAAACACGGTGGATAAACTGGAAAAAATTACTAGATATATGCGTTCCAGTTCTGAATAAATGGAGACTCAAGTAAAACACTGGACTTCATCAGAGTGTTAATAATCACTTGATAAGAGAAATGAGACTTTCTGCCTTTCAGCAAAAAACACGAAAGAAATCAATAGGAAAGTAATTGTGGTCAAAATGAACTCTGCAGAAAATAAGCTTCCTATGCATTTGTCTGTGGTTTGGGGTTTTTTCATTTGTTTGTTTGTTGGGGTTTTTTTTAACTGGGTCCCCATTGTGTATTTTCAGATCTAAATTTATCTCTACTTTGAAACAATTTGGTTTTTCAATTTGTGGCTGAACCAGTCACATTTCTTCTGAATACATAGTATTTCCTCCATGATGGTGGGTGTCAAAGATTTGTCTTTGGCACATTAATCGTAGGTAAAATAACAGAATGGATCTTGTAATTTCTGTTTGGTTCTTGAGTAAACAGTGGTAAAACACTTTACCAGAGATGTGGTAGTCTAGATTCTCCATACAGCCTTTGCAAATTTTCTAGTATTAATGTTAAAAATATGAGTTAAAATTTTCTGCCTTCCCTGGTGGTCATGAGATAGTGAAATGATGATCTTTTTACTGAGATAGGCTGAGATAGCTGCTTTAGTCAGCTGTGGCTGACTCACTTGTTTTTGTGATTGGGGTTGTTTTTTGGTTTGGTTTGGGTTTTTTTTTTAATCAACTTTGTAAATGAAAGTAGGACTACTGCTGATGAATTGTTTACATACACATTCAGAAAAGCTCATTGGTTGCTCATATCTTTCTGGCAATATTCTCATGAATATAGAATTTGTTAAGAAAAAGGCAGAGACGATTTATGTATTTATTCCTACCATGTTATGAAATGCAATAATTGCTTATCAACCCAAAGTTTAAATCCAGATCTTACGTTGAAATAAGGTGGTTATGTTACTTTCTCTGCTGCTGGTGGTAATAGGAATTATGCTGTCAACAAACTAAGGACAGATAGCAGCACTTAGGTGTGAAAACAAGCTGTCATTTCTCTAGGTCTTTATTTAGTGCATAATCACAGAAGGTCTGTTGTAAGGAGATTACAGAACTCTGTAAATGAAGCTAGAGAACATGAGAAAAAAATTGCCATCTCTACACCAACTGTTAAAGGAAGTTTAAGGTAGCTTGTCTTGCATAATTTTCAAAAAAACGAACATAAGGAAGTCATAAGAAGGATTATTCAGTTAACTGGTGCAAGATTTGTTAGAAAAAAGTGATTGGACTACTAATTCACCTTCAGGTTAATTTAGTAAACTAGATTCTATGCAAATGATTGATCTACCTTGCCAACTTTTTAAAAATAAACTGCCATGGGAAGCATGCATGAGTAATGCAAAATGTTAAACTATGAAATTCTTTTTTTTTTAATATAGAGATTACTAGAGCAGTTGTATCAAAGTGCACTGTATGGGATTGACTCATGATGGTAATTAACAAATGTAGAGACTAAGTGTGTGGCCATCAGTCATCCTAAAGAATTAAAGAAAAATCAATTAACAATTTAATTAAAAGTCATTTGATGACCTCAGTTATTCTGTTTAAATAAGATCATAAATTCACTTCCCACTTTAGAATTTAGACCAATTATTTAATTGAAATGCCAATGAAATACTGACCTGGTGAAACCTTTATTCTAGGTGTTTTAAATATAGATTATCAAATTATCTTAACAGCTTCATGTCCCATGAGATACGAACAATAGTGTTCCTTTTATTTTATAAAATATTTTTATTGATGGTGAATTATTATGCTATAATAAAGAGAACTTTTCTGGGAGAGGGGTGCTCAGGCTATTTTTGTCTGTTCTGCAAATTTTTAGCTTTTATCTGAAGGCTCTTTTACTCACCTACAGTTCGTGCACATTTTCCTTCTCTTTCTTCTTATGAGAAGGCACGCTGGAAGTGAATTTACTATTTTTTGTCAATTCTTTTCCAAATATCTTTGCTGCTGTGGGTTGTCCTTTCCTTATTTACAAGAGGAATCTCAGTGCTTGATTGAGTTCTGTTTCTTGTCTGTAGGGATTTCTGTTTTCCTAGATTCAGATTTTGAATCTGCAAGATGATATTTAGTCCTCTAGGTTGTTTTTTAAAGGCAAATAAATTAATTTTAAATAGAATGTTATACTGTTTAAAAGTATAAATTGGTTAACCAGTGTGTCTTTGTTTGATTGGTTTTTAACTTAATTTTTTTGGAAAGTTCCAGGGAGCTGTAGATTTTCCTCTTGCACTTCCATCTGCCCATATTTCCACTAGTACAGGTTAAAAAAAACCTACTTAATGTAAAAAGAAAGAAGCATTAATACTTTGAATGCTTTCATGTCTTGAGCAAAGAAAATGGATGAGAAAAATACAGTCTAAAAAGGAAAACAGTATATTATCAGTCCTGTCCTGCCACTGACATACTTAAGACAGTGGGAGACCTAGTATCAAAGAAGAAATTACCACCCTCCTTGCCTCTGCATTCTGCCCTGGCCACAGAATTATCTGCAGTGATGAACATGTGCTTCCCCATTGCTGAAGTACAGAAGGTTCCTGATAACAGAAGGTTATCAGCATTATCAGCAGTTGTCCTGGGTAAGAAGAGAGGAACTTGATCTAATTAATTCTCTAGATGTCACTTGGTGCTGGGACAAGTGCAAACATGTCAAGCAGAAATGGAGCATCCAAGCTAACAGCAGCTAGTTAACAGTTAGCAGTGGATCTTTGCCACTGTAAAATAGAGTACAAAACTTAGAGGGATCTTCATGCATTTCTCTTGAGTAAATTTCAGTTTGTCCTCCTTTGTATGCATATGTTAAGATATTTCTGACAGGCCCTGCTCATCAGCATACATGGGGGTGGGAAATAGAACTTGGGCTCACAGTCATCTACGTTTTAAGTGTCCCTTTATGCCAGTGAAACCAGTTTGAAGGTTCTGTTTTTCGCAGTGGTCCCCAGTAGGATATTGGAGGACATGGACTCAGTGTAACACTTAGTAAATTACTTGGAAAAACCACTGAATCGGTAATACAAATAGATCATCAAGTTCAGTGCCCCGTCTTCCCTTGTGCCTCTTGAAGGTGACAGAAGTATGCAGTCTTACTGCACAGCTCCTGTGTGTACAGGCACTCTGTCCCTGCCCATCATTCCACACGTAGCAGGCTTTAAGTAGGAAGAAGGCAGTTTATGCAATGTCAGTTTTACAACTCCCTTCACTTACACAAGAAAGTACCAATTGTTTTTGAGATTTATATTGCAAAACAAACTTAAACTATTCTTACAAAGTTCTAAAGGCTCCAGCTGATATCTGTGAGGACTTACACTGGAAAATTAGTAATTTGAACATTGTTTTTTTCTTATATGAAAGCTATTCATTAAATTGATCTTTGTGTTTACGCTGTTAAAAATGGGGAAGATGCATAATGTGGTATCTTAGTCACTGACCTGTTGAAGGTCACATTAAATATTTTCTGTGAACAAATAGAAATATTACTGTATAAATGTCATGGTCTTTGGCGATGAGGAGCCTCCATCCTTCAACCCATGCAAGCAAATTTAACTTTCATAGCTCACCTTTCTTACATTGCATTTGTGTACAAAAAATCCAACGGGTATCAAAATGTACAGCCAGAGAGCTAATGTAGTTTGTTTCTTTTAATCAAAGTCAATAGGAGTGTAAAATTTTGTGACAGTTGAATTTTTAACTGTGTATATGGACATGGTACGCTCAGTAGTTGTAATACAGAGTGTATAAGATACCTATGCCATGATACATTTGGTACTTCAGTTGCTAGTACATCTTGATGCCCACAGTATATGTAGTCTTAATGTACAAAAATGTACTTGAAATGTGAGTAAATTGGTTGTCATGTGCTTTGGAACATTTTACATCCTCTTGTCTGTCAATATGTCTTATGGATGTGATAACCTTTGAACACTTTTAAACATCTTGTTTCTTTTTAGCAATCATAGTCAACTGTTACTTGTCCATTTTTATTTTACTTGTAGACCTTTATATTGCATCTTGTCATTATGAGCTGCTTTACAATTTATTTTACAACACTCAACTGTAAGACAAGGACTGTATCTTTCAGGTATTTTGTACTAACCCAAAATGATGTACTGCCTGATTTAATAGACCAGGTCATGAGCCAGGCTTGGTTCTGCTTGGTTCTGCTAGCTGGAGTTTATTTTTGTTGCTATAAAATGTGCATTTATTCCCTTCTTTTTTTTTTGCCTCTAAATGTGATGATTTTGTGATTCCTCATTTTCGTTTTGACTGAAATGTTAGGTTTAAAGCTAATCTTACTATAAGAATGCAAACTCAGTTTTTCTTTTATGATTTTTTACTTCAATTCTATCTTGCTCTTAGATGATTGAAATTTTATATATATATATATATATATATATATATATATATTTCTTTTCTGTCTAGACCCTGTTGATCTAAGTTGTTTTAAAAAGTGTCTGGCTTCAGTTGACTAAAGATACCTTTTTACAGTGTTCTATGTGATTTTTATGGTGGTGGTTTGCTGGTTGTTTCTATTGTTCCGCTCTGTTGTAAATATATTTTACTTGGTTCTGTTAGTTTTACGTTAACTCTTGCAAACTGAGTTCTCACGGACACTGGGAGTTGCATTGGGTTCTTCTAGCAGAAGCATCCACAGCACTAAAGAGTGTAACCCAGCAATTCTGCTGACAGGCAATGGTTCTGTACTAGTTTCTGTTATCCAGACCATAGCAGCACTGGGAGCAAAATACAGCAATAGTTTATTGTTGGAAGAACTCAAATTCCTTGCTGCTGCATGTCAGTTACCCTAAATTAAATAGACAAAGATGAATTATCCTAAGGCTGTGTGTCCGTAAGTACCAGGTAGCATATTGATGAACAGGACCTGAGTCCTGCTTCTGCCCCATTTCCTGCTTTGTTCCCTCCTGTTCTGAGGCTGTTTGTCTATTATACTGCTAACACATGCATAAAATATCATGAAAATTTTCCCAAAGAATTTAGTTCTCCCAAATGCAGTTGTAAATCTTCTTTTTTATCTAGATTACTTAAATTTTGGGATGTTTTTTGCTGTACTTAGTTGCTCTGAGGATCTTTTACACACAGTTTCCTGAGATCGTGAAAATAATGTATTCTCTTCTAAACCATGTTCAAACACAGAGTTTAAAGCTTTTAGGTTTCCATAGATCACATTTTTTCAGTTTTTTTTTGTTTGTCTGTTTGCTTTGTTTTTAATGTCAAGAAATTATGAATTTATTTAGCAAAGTAAGTTTTAGAAAGATGTTTTTTTCATAAAATTGGGTGATTGTAGGAACCAGAGACTAACAGAAAAACTCTATTACATTCTGTGGAAATAAGAATCATCACTATTTGAGTAATTATCTATGCCATTTCCTTACTTATGAACCTTTTCCATCGCTTCTGATGGAGTCTGCATGTAGCTTTTATTTTGAACAGGTTTTGTTCTGTTTTAAGCTTAATCTTAGCTATTTATGTGTAATCATACTCTTCTTCGTCATCTTACAATGTAAAAGAAGGGGATTTATTTGTTACATAATCTTCTGCATTTCTTTATATTCCTTTTACCACTGCTATAAACTTTAATTTTGTAAAGTATTTTAGCATATGCTCTCTGTGAAAGATGTAATATTGTATTAAATTTTATTGTTCCCTTTTAGTTTGCGAAGACATCCTGTTAAGTGTAGTAAATTGTTTTAATGTATGGCCATGTCTATTAAAAATAATATGGGAACATAAACCACCAGGAACATATATTTATAGCAAAAAGTTTGGTGATAATTATCTTTCATACTGCGTGATGAATGTTTCAGGATATAAGTGATAGCAATTTCTAAGTGATAAATCTCTCAGGTTTTATAAAGGCTAAGAGCAAAACTTTTGCATCAAAAGCTGTCATTCTCTTCTGGTACAGCTATTTGTTAAGGCAGCCTGAAAAATAAGTCTTTCTTTATAATGACATCTGAAGTTTCACAGCATGATTATTTTATTAGTATTTCACTTTCTGAACAGACCTATGCTAAAGGTAGTTTATCTAGCTTCAGCCTTATGTGGAGATCATTAGTGTGGCAAAAAAAAAAAAAAAAGATAATGTGGAAAAGTCATCTGAGCTGTGGTTTGTATTTCTGCCGCATATTGAGAGAGGGTGACAAAAGCTTTGCCTTATCACTGCAGTTTTTCTTGAAGTCCATGTGAGTTTTATTAATCTGAAGTTTCATGACATAGTTTTTGCATCATCCTTCCTATAAGATAATACACATGAACATTTGGACATATTTAAAGTATGTATAACATGAGTAGAACTTTCTAGATGAAGTTTTGACCTTGAAAACTTCTAGAACCAGTAGGGCTTTGTTACACAAAGGCCACTGCTTTTGCCATTAATCATAACAGACTGTGCCTACAGCTATTGTTGCCTTTTCCAAGTGAATTATTAAAGATATAGGAACATGAGAGTATTTATTGCAGATCATTTTATCAAGCCAAAAGGGCAGAAGTCATTTGTACAGACTACAGCAATAGGGATGTTTTTCTTGTCTTCATTTACAGTAGGTCTCTAACGTAGTGCTTTTAGAATATGTCAGCTTAAAATCAGTCTGCTCTTAAAGGAGGATTTGATAAACCAATTGCTAAATATTAGTGTCTTCATTCAGAGAAGTATCTTAATGGTCCTTTATTCCAATCCATTTCATCTGAAACTCCTTGCATATTTAAGCAGTTCTTCTATTCCTCTGTATTTTTGGAAGCATACAGGATGTCATCACAAGTTCCTAGGGGCTATTTGTTATATAAAGAAACAAATACTTGGCTGCCTTTTTATCTTAATTAAATCGTCATTGATGGAATGATGTACTGATTTATAGCTCACAGACATGCCAGGATCTTGAGGTTTTAAGTTGAAATGCTAAAAATACTTTTTTAAAACAAAATGAAAATTGAATAGCAATGTTACTTTCCCAGAAAGCTCATTGTTCTCTTTCTGTTGGGTTTAATTAGTTAAACCAAAGGCAGAAGAAAAAAGTATAATCAGCAGTCATAAGAAATACATCATTTATATGGGAGATAAATATAGATAGTGAAGAACTGCTGAGACAGTCAAACTGTGGCCCCTTAATGATTCCTGCCCAAGTCTCTGAGCAGGGGAATAAGGTTTTCCTGGGGATGGTATTCATGAGAATGCTGGGTGCTGTACTAGGATGCACCAATTAGGAATTTCCAGTAAATTTGCAGAATTCCATTAACTGGAAATACTAATTGATGCATCCAATGTCTATTGTCATTCAGAATGGAGAATTGTAATTTGAGATTGACTAACAGGAGTTCCTGTGAAACACCAGCTTGTTTTGTGTATGTCTAAAGAGGAATATTTGCCTATTCAGCCTCAAGTACTTCAGAATTAGACTTGAGGGCAGAGGCATTGTAGGGCAGAGGGAAGACAGGTTCCTTTGGAAAGTTCCAGAACTGAGTGGAACCACAGAGGTGAATTGATTCCTACAGATAAGACTAGAGAAACTTGAAATCATCACTGCTCAAAGTGTTTCTGTTTCTTTGAGCTTGAAGAGTCAAGAGGTAAATGAGTACAAGTGCTAACTATATAATTCTCTTGTGCACCAGTGAACATGTTCAGATAGCCTATGCATGATATTTTATATGTGAATAAAAACATAAATATAGATAGGTATATGTTATATTATTACTTTCTGTTCAATCTTTAATCTTAATTGGTGGAATGCCATCAGTTCCACAATTAGATGCTATTTTTATTAGTCAGTCCTTGTTATCAGTCTAGGGATGCAAATGTTCCCCAAAACGTGTTTATAATGCCCTTTTTGTCAATGTCAAACCAGAAAGGTTTTAAGCTTACCATATATGCTAAACAATTAATTGCATAGTGACTTGCAGATTATGTTTCTGCGAGGATGCACCAATGATGTGACCTGAAAGACAAAGATACTACCAAGATGTACTCTTGTAGCATGGCAAATTAAGTTTTAAAATTTTTTGTGCCACAGTTACCAGCTTTATTCAGCCATTTGAAATTCAGTGCTTGGGTCTATAGGAGGATTACAAGTGAGAAGGTATCTCATCTTTGAAATGAACTGTGAAAATATAGTATTAGAATATTCATAGTATTTAGCAGTCCAGTGGCTGCTAATGCATAGATGCTCTTTGCTTTCTTTGTGTCAGTGTAGAACTTGAGTTTGAAAAGTTTGTTTGTGTATTATGTGTGCAGTGTCTCTCATAAATTCAGTTCCCTTTTTTAAGGTGCTTTTACTCTCAGTATTTGGCTAGCTTAGGAAGGTTTTTTTCCATGTCATCAGTGTGAAATCAAAGCTTATTTCTCTGGAATATGGCTACTCATGGAAAACAGGCTTTCAAGAACAGCATGTGGGTTTTTTTTCTCCCTGGAACAAGTGCAAAACGTATTTTTCTTTTCGAGGTGATAATTTATACGTAAGGTGCTATAAACAGATACTTATATTGCATATAATAACTTGCAGATTTTCTCTTAATCTGAAAACCCAATTAAGCATTGCCAGATAAGCTGCTAAACCCTCTTCTGGAGAAACATGATTTAAATTATTCTGCACTTTCCTCTGAGAAGAAAAATCAGGAAAACAAATTTGTTTGTATCTTGAAAGAAGAATGAAATGAAACATTAGAATACAGACATTGAAAGGAGAATATAATGATTTTATACATATGTAATATTTTAAACTGGATTTTTACAATTGTTTCATATTTTAGCTTTTACAGTTTTTATAGGCTTTCAATGAATCCTTTTACTAAATGAGAACAGTATACAGTGTTGGATGAAACATGAGAATGCTGTTTTTCTGAGGGAAAAAACAAAGGAACATTATAGAACTTCAATTTCTCACACAGTATTAGTTTAGGAGCCTCTCTTTCAAAGTAGTCTAAATACACTAAGTTTGAGAGCTTGCAACAGTATGTAGTTTACTCCAGAACTTCATTAGATTTTTCTCATGGCCTAACCATGCGTCTTACAGCAGTTTAAGGCTATTTCTTCTTGACCTGTTTATCAGATATGTTTTTCCTTTACATGTTTTAGAATGGCGCTTGAACTGCAGCTCAGCTTTTATTTGTATATGAGAGCGTTAGTTTGGGTATGAGAATAAATTAATGATGAAGATCTCCAGAACAACGAACAGTAGCACAAAGATGGTGACAGTGATTAGAGATGGTACCTTGAAGCCTGCTCTTGGGCCCTTGGTGGGATGGTCTGAGGTCTCTTGGAAGGATTCCTGTTTTCCAGGGTGCTTCCAGGCATGTGTGAACTCCAGGGAATAATGTCAGTCTTACTTAGTATTTCAGGTTTAAGCAAGTAAATTTAGGCCACCCAAGCTGCTGGGCCTGCATGGGCATGACCAAGGCACTGCCAGGTGGGGCACTGCTGCTTTCAGGGGCCAGGCAGATGCGTTTCATACTTCTGAATGGGAGTTTGGCAGGGATTTAGAATGTATTAAAGGTGTGAGTGACAAAGCAGACATGCAGATAGTTGGCAAGTTGCATGCTAGTATATAGATCAGATAATTATATTACAGGTCCTGTTATTGTATTTAATTCCTAATATAAATCAGGCGATTTGTTTAGGTACATAAACCAGGCAGACTCAATACATATATTTTTTATATTATTAAAATTGGGGGAGAAATCTGGTATTTCAGAAATACTTTGCAGATTGAGGCCAGCAGGTATGTTCTGTGATGAAAATTGAATTCTCTGAGAATTTTAGTCATCCAAAATGGGAGAACCAAAACATAGATAGAGTTTTAAAGAGCCTGAACTAAAAATTAAAGAAGTCCTCTCCTCCTGTTGTATTCTATGGTGGATTTTAATTGTAAAAAAAACAGTAGATTTTTTCAGAACTAGTTTAATGACTAAATGCCATGGGTAGAAAATATGAAAAAGAGCTGCACTAGAATGCTCTCTCAGCAGAGAATTCCATTATAAATAAACATATGCACTTGGCTTAGGTAAGTATATATATCAATATTAACAGGCATTTAAAATCTTGACTTTAATATGTTTCATAAATTTTTTTCTGCCAAAGGTGGAAGTCTGTAAGCCACTAGTAATGCTTTTGAAGCAAAGTAATACAGAAAATATAGTATAGTACTCCCAGAAGATGAAGGTGTGAATTTTCCCATACATCATCTTAATGGCAACATTTTCTACAAAATGACATGGGGCACTCCTTTCATATTTCATGACTTTTATTTGCCCAGCTTCAAAATGCCAAATGTGCCAGTGAACAGCACTTTAATATTCATGGATTTCTGGGATGTGTTTGACAGTTGTCAGCTAGAAAAATGGCTTAATTAGGAGGAGTATGACTTGTGATTTCTTCTTCACACTCAGCCACTTACACAAACATGCAACATATAACTCCACGTTTGTTTTCCACAGAAAATATAGTTCACAAATGAGAGTGTTCTTTTACAACCACACTTGACTATGTTGATTGAAAATGCATTTTCCTTTAATATAATTACTGTATAAATACCTTAGAGGAAAATATGCTATAACCCAGGGGATAAAAAATCCTGATCAGCACTGAAACTGATGATTTTAAACTGCAGATATGACTAAAGTAGCATTATCATTAATTTATGTTATCAAAGAGGCAAATAAAAGGCTAAACTTACAGACAGCCATTTTCCAGACAGCTGAGTTATTTGTGTAAGAAACAGATTTTTGAAGAGATTAAAGAGGAAGCCAGAGTGTTTTGAAACATCAGTTCTGGTGGGTGATCATGTTCATACTGTATTGTTAACAGCAGGAAAGCATAAATTAAACAAAGGTTCAGAAATTAATTGGTCTAGTATGTAAGACAAATCAAATACAGATTTGTGGCAGAAGATGTTGTTCTTAGAGGAGGAAACAGAGTGGACCTAAGACTTATCCTAGTGGATGAAGCCCTGAACAGTTTGGATTTTTCCTAACATTACACATGCTTTCAAGAGAAAGAAAAAGAATGTCAGTATGAAAACTTAGAAAGTATATATAATATCAACTCCTTCTAGTTTGTCAAGTACTCACTAAAAGTGAGGTGTGAACATTTGTGGTAGAGAAAACGCGTTGTTTGGATTACCCAGAAGTACCTGATATAAATTAAACATGAAAATGTAGGAAGTTAAGAATCTAAGCATCTTCAAGGAAAACATTAAGTGATCAGATAAAGTCAGATGTAGTGTATTTTTTAAGTGACAGTATAAAAAAGAAGCAGGAAGCTCTTTTTTAATTCTGGCACAAAATATTTTAAGAAGGATCCTGAGTTTCATGGCTATGTAAGTAGAACGACATGACTTTAGGGTCTCTCATATATCTCATATAGCCAGAAGGGAAAGCATAGTCTCTATCATTAGTGTAACTTAACTCTCTTTCAATGAAACAAAAAACTCTATGTGTGATTCTGTATGGATTTTTTTTGCACTTTGAGCTCTGGTTCTATCAAAACTTCAGGCAGACCGAAAAAGCTGTTTGCCTTTTTTTTTTTTTTTTTTTTTTTTTTTTTTTTTTTTTTTTTTTTTTTTAATTAGATCTTAGTTGAGTTTTAATTAACAGATTAGATTCAAACATAAACAGGATTTAGAGATCTATCATTAGAATTTCATGAGTTCCACTGTCCAGCTCAGACCAACAGCTAAATACTTTAAACTAGCAAATGAGAATTTTCTTTCAGCTTTAGGTCTCAGTAAGAATTAAGATCCCAAGGCAGTGCAGATTTTGTGACCCAAATTGCATAATGAGATGTATGCATTTTAAAGGTGTTCTCAGCCCAGGTTGTGATTCTGTTTCACTGGTGCCTTTAATAGTGTGCTGTACAGGGGTGGCTTTTTCTCTCTGAATTTTATTCAGTGCTTAATTGGTCCTCATATCACTTGTGGATTCCCACTTAAGGAATTCTGTGAAATCATGTATACGAACTGCAGATGCTGTACACTGCAGGCAAATTGCAAAATGGGGCATCTTTATCAATTCTTAACCAAAAATATTTTCTGCCCTAAATTGGCAATGAAATTTTTTATTATGTAGAGAATTCTTTATTGTTTCTTGTCCGCTACTGCTATGTAAGTATTTTTATTTGATGATTGATCCTGAACCAGTGGAGTTATGCATGCTCATGAGTAATTTCTTTGCCATACTGAGAGCTTTGTAGAGCTAACTTTATGCCAGACTCATTTCTGGAAAATAAATAGCATCCTCTTCAAATCCAACTGTAGTCAGAGAAGCACTTGACAAATTATTTAAAACATCCAGCTTTCTTAGTAGTCAGTGAAAAGGTAGGGCATCTGAATTAAGTCATGCATTCTGAACGCAAGGTTTAGGCTTAATACAAGAGAGAATCAACCATGAACTTTCTCCTCAGTGGCAAAATCTGCAAAACAAAAATCTGATCTTTTCATTATATCAGCAGTAAAGTCTGTGGCACTGGACATTAACCTGTAGAGTAATTCAGGGTTTTCTGGGTTACTCCATGGTTATTTATTTCCCTTGTAGCTACTTTAGCAATCTAATATATGTTTTTGTAGGTTCTGGAAATGTTTTGGCTTTTTATTATGCTTAATCTGTGCAAAAATGTCTTTCTGAAGAAAGACATTTGATTTGTTGCACTTGTTCTACCATTAGAGAACTTGTACTTGAATGCATGCATTGTTGTCAGTGCTACAGATAATTAAATCTTGAGAGAGAAGGACAGCAGGGGATTAATTGTTTTCATTAAGAAATTAACATGAAGTTTGATAAATAATGATGAGGGTAGCCATGAAGTGTTACTGTACTGACTTACTGTTGCCATTCATCAATAATTATTGGCTTTTTCTGGACTTAAATACTGATCCTCTGTATAGTTTTGTTCATGTGTATATAAATTCAAATGAACTTCCATTAACTTCAAAAGAGTTCTCATAAAATTATATATTCATAAGCTTTGCAGAAGTGGCATTTCAGATTATTAATATTCTAGATAGAAACCAGAGAATTAACTTCCACCTGGCATGAGCTGAAATAAAGCCACAGATTTCCATGATACTGAAGTGCTTTATGTCACTGGATTTTCTTTTCCTTAAAAGTTTTTAGATTTGATGATTATGAAAATTTAGATTTAGTCAGTCAGTATTAGCAGTGTTCAAGGTCAGCTTTGCCACAGGCAGAGATGGGAATTCAAGGAGATTATAGAGATACTGAGGTGGCTGTGTTTATCCAGGCGTCCCAAGCACGCAAGTACCCCGCCTTGGTCACGTAACACAGCTTTATGTTACAGAAATTTATGTTACATACATTTCATGTTCCAGAGTATGTTTTTTTTTTTTTAATATTGCAATTCTGTAGATGCTGTTGTTTGATGTGAGATAATCAAGACATTTTTCAGTGCTGTGGGACTTGAGTAAGGAATACTAATTGGGCTCTTTCATCATCTGAATGAAGAATAGGTCACTAGAGACTATAACATTCTCAGGAGACATGCCATTATGCAACAGGGACATCTCTGAGAAATTCTTTGACATGGCAGTATTTCATAACCTAATTTGCCCAAAGCCGTAGTCAAATTTATTGTATTCCAGCACAGCTAGTAAATCTGCCATCAGTCTGTCAGTTACATCAGTAAAGGTCCCTTTTCTCAGGTGTCAGTCCATAAATCCTTCATTGTATTTATTGATTGAGCCACAGATTATTTCACCTCTGGCCTTCAGAGCAGCAAGAATTTGGTTTTTTGTCAAAAAGAATGTTAAATGCAAATTATGATGACATATGATGAAAAAGTCTGCATCCTGTTGACACATATTGTCCTTGATGGAATTCATCTTATTTACATCCCTTGTGAATAAAGTTAGCAAACTGTGGGAATTGTTTGTGAATTTATAAGTGATCTTGTTAAAAGAAGTAGTATACTTCAGTGGAAACTGTTGAAGTTTAAATTATAATTTAGCATATTCCATTTAGAGCATGTAGTACTTAGTATATGTTCAGAAAACAGCACAAAAGTGAGTGCAGGAAAGATGGAACTTCCTGCTGTTATGTGATGTATACACTAAAAAGGCATGAAAGTGTAAAATGCACTGGACTTTCGCTCGTTTTCACTTGCTAATTTTAGTGTAACTAGAATCAGTTACAATAATCGTGAATTAAAGGGGGAAAGAAGGCTGCACCAGCTAGCTCTGAAACAAAAATATCAAAAAGATGTACTTTGAGAGCAGTTGATCACAGCAGTAACATTTTCAGTGATGTACATTGCCCATATGGCTCTTGCTTCTGTCAAGCTTCTGTCTTTCTTTATACTACTGCATCATAGACTTGGTCAAGTTTGATATTTTAGAATTTTGAACAGAGCTTAAATTTTAGCCTTTTTTATAGTGAAGGAAGGGATTTGATTTTTTCAATGACAGGCGTAATTTGTTGTGTAACTATTTTTGGATTTTTGAGTTTTATATAAGTAAGAATGTATTTCATTAATAATTTTAGTTAAGAATAGGACAATGAAACATAAAATTTTAGGAACATATACCACAGGCAGGTCCTTTTTCATATTATTTGTCCATTTTATTAGGAATCTTCCATATTATTAAGAAAAAAATACATTTGTGTGGATGTATTAATGTGGATATTAGCAAGCAGTGATAGATGAATGGAGCACTAACAGTGAGACAAGTCATCAGGCACAGCCTTCACCAGGGGCCGTTTTCAACCTTTTGTATAATGACAAGTTTCTTAAAACTGTATGAATGTGAGATTACAAAGGGAAAATTGCACTTTGCATGTAATCCATCTCTATTCCTTGGTAGCATCAGAAGGGTTCTTTGAAAGTATCTAAAATACTTAATTAATAGGTATGAAGTCCATGAAGATGAGAAGATGGACTTTAGGAAGTGGGCTGAACGTGTAAATCCAAGCCAACACATTTTATTTGGCAATGTATCAATTGTGATGAGAGACTCAACAGAATTGCACAAAAATAATGACATTTCTGTTTATGATGTTTGAGAAGTCTGTGCTGAAGACTCAGAAGAGAATTTTGATTTCCAAGTCTGGAGTTTAAGTAATAGTATAGGTTGTATATACTTTGCCTATGCAGTAATTTCCCGACACCTGAAGTATGTGCCTATTCTTCTTTACAAAGATATTGTACAGGTTTACATGTGCTGTGACTCAGTAAAGTACTATGCCATTTCAATTATTTATTGAGGTCCTCAGTCTTGATTGACTCCTCAAAGCTGCATCTCTTGGCACTTATTTCACCTGCTCTGCAGTCCTTATCTCCACATCAGCCATCTCTGGTCCCCAGTGTACCCCCTTCTCTGATGTCCCCCATCCCTTCACTCTCTCCCCTTTGATTATTCATGGCTTTTCAATGCCCATTAATTGCTGTGCTTCCCTGGCACATCCTGGTCATCCAAAGCAGTCTGCAAGCTTCTCTCTTTTTTCTAACCTTAGTTCCCCAAAACTCACATTGGCCCTTCCTCGTTATTTCAGATCTCCCTGAAAGTGTTGGGACAACCCCATTACTGCAGATGTGTCAGCCTTATTGCAAAGACATTCTCTGTCACCTACATGCAGAGATGTTTTTATGTGGCTGTCATCGAATTAAATTCAAAGCAATTCAAAGTAGAAAATAGAAAAAAAAACCCAATAAGCTGTTACCTTTTTTAATTACTGCAGTATGAAAAGTTTCTAGTATGTTCTGACTTAATTTATTTCTTTCAGATTGTATCCTAACATTGTAGCTGGTTTAACAGTAAATCTCTAGAAAAGCCCACTAGCTAACTACCTACTTAGCTGTTTGTATCTCTGTATTTTCAGTTAATTCAACTAGACTGTTCATGATAATTAAGTGACTTACTTGTTAGCAGGGCAAAAGTTAAGCATGTAAGTAATAAACAGAGATATGCAAGAAGTAAGTTAGAAGTAGAGATATAATTTAGAAATTTATCATAAAGCCCAGATCCTGTCATTATGCTGAAGAATTAAATTGAAAGGTCAATACTTTAATATTCTCTTTGCCTCATCACATATGCTATTAAATGTCAGGGCTTTACTAATGTGCATACTAAATTCATCTCCTGTATTTTGGTCTCTCAGTCTTTGTCAGGGGCTGTTGTTTTTCCACAGTGGCAGAAAGACAGTCCATTGTTTTAACAGTTCCATAGAAAGTGTACTCAGGGAATTTTGGAGGGGAAGATGACTCACAGATTTGTGTGACTGTAAAACCCTTACTAGGGACAGTATTTCACAGCATCATTGCACTGAGCTGAAGCATGGAAAGGGTGTCTGCTGTCCTCCTCTGCTACTCGCTGTCATTGTTTAATTGACTGACCCATCAGCTGCTCTTCCTCAGTTGCTGTGTTCCCTGCACCTCTATTGATTTTCTGGTAAAAAAAAAAGTTCACTAAGACAGCTGTGCTTGAGTCTAGCTTGGTCTTTTAAGTTTTGGACTCTGCTTTCAATTAATTTAAATTTGTCTGTTTAAAGAAGATAGTCTGTGGTCTTCTTTCTCAAGGGATATATATATATATATATATATGAAGCAATTATGGTGGCTTAAATCATTCATTAAAATTCAAATTGAGATAGAGTATACATTTATTATATAAACAATAGGAAGTATACCACAGGGTAAATAACAAATGTGTCAAAAAGGTGTATTAGTGGAATTTTATTTACCTTTTTTTATTACTCCATAACCTGGAAAAGAAATTCCGAATGTCTAAGGCAAAGCAACTGTTGAATTATTTGTTTAATGAATTACATTAAAAAACCCTGTATGTTGTTTTCATAAGAATACATAGATCGATTTTTGTTCGTTTTTAGACTGTAGCCTGATACTTTTGTAAACAAAAATGAAATTATAATTTTCATTAATTTGTAAGTTCCTTGGTAAAGGAAGTTCTAAACATTAATAGTTTATTAGTTAAGTGATTCAATTCTCTTCATCTCTACGTGGATAACTTTGGCTCTGTACTTACCTCTCTTTGCAGATGTCAAGCACTGCTGCTTACCTAGATCAAGAAGGCAATCAGGGTTAGACATGTGCAGTTTGCATGTGTGAAAGAATTTGTTCCTTATCAGTCCATGTCAATTTTTTTTCAATTTGCTAAAGATTTGAAAAAGGCCGAATCTGTAGAAAACCTTGCTCTGCCATCTCACATGCACTTTATTCTAATCGGGATTGGACACGTGATCTCTCAAACCAGCATTGCAATTTATCTCCTGGTGTGAAATCAGCTGTGTATCTAGGCCTTTAGATCAATAGAGAGTCTGAGCAGGGCAGGAGAGTTACTGATAGAGGGCAACCCAGATTAAATTAAATCAGGACACATTCAATTAGGTTTAGTAGAGACATTTGGAGAGAACATGGTTTGGAAAAGAATAGGAGAATTGTGACAGCATCACATTATTGCTGACAGCTGATATGCACCTTAAATGTCTTTCAGATTTTCAGAGTTTTTCATGTGTGTATGGGGTGCAGTAGTAGTATAATTGCATATAAAAGCAAACAGTAATCTAACATTAGTAGAGTAGCTGTATGTAAAACACTTGATTGTTTCAAAGATACGAGTTTATGAAGCCTGTCAAACAGTTCGGTTTTTCTCAAGCATAAAGCTCTGAGGAACAGGGCAGAATTATTTGAAGCTCTAAAACTACATGCTGTATGTAATATTTCAAAATAAATGAACAGAACAAAATGCAGCAACTGAAGCATTTGTTTGAATAGAGGGATGGAGTCTAGCCAAGAGTTTTTTCTTAACAAGAGAGTGTGAGACAAGATTGTCCCATTGGCATTGTGAGTGATTCTAGACTGAAGAATTCCTTGTCTCTCAATTGTGCACTGCCTGCTATGAATTCTGTTTTGATTTTAAAAAGTCACGTCATACCAATTTAAAATGTAGTACATTGGATGGAGAGAGAAACAGAATACTAACAGATGATGATTATCCTTTTTTTTCAGTTTATTTGTTTGTTTTGTGTTTTGTTTCGGGATTTTTTGGTACTTCAATGCTTGCAAACTAAGCCGATATATTATGTTATCATGTGTTTGAAGCCTGTTTAGTCATCAGCGGGGAGCGCTGTGGGCTGTTTAGTGGATATAAACACCAGCTCGCTGGCAGACTGAAATTTGGGCTTTTGGGCTGCCAGCCTTATCTGAGTTCCAGTCCCAGGAGTATTTGCAACTTCAGTCTCCCTGATCATACTGACAGTGTTTTCCCTTTTTACTCCTTGGTGCCCTTACTGCACCATGGTCTGTCTGGTAAAGCAATCTTACCTTCAGTGGCAGGCTGCCACAGGAGAGCTGGACATGGTCTTGGGTAAATGATGCTCAAATAAATTCTGTTACAGAGTTCCACATCGATTAATTACAATGCCATCTGTTTTTCCCAGTAGCCTGTTTCTGAATATGTTGAAGGTAAAAACCAAATTCCAAAAGAATTGGGATGTTACAAAATAATCTTCTTTCATCCTCTTTGCTGCTGGAAGGAAGAGCTCTGATCTTGCCCTCCAGCTGCTGCACAGCACACTGCTATCAGCTGGAAATGGAGATGTGATCTGTGTTTTACATATTAGCATCACATATGTGATAGTCAATCCTTGGTGTGTTGCTTAGATTCCCCTGAGCCTCTAGTTTCCATGCCAGGTTTATCAGCCCTTGTTTTTTAACCAACCTCTTGGAAAACAATTAATCCATGGCAGCAGTAAGCTGCATCTGTAATCTCTGCTGATGGTAAGGGCAGGAAACTTGGACTTTGGATTTTCATTTCAGAAATTTTATTCTGCAAATAGTAATGCACAAAGTTGCTTCTTTTTTGCAGCATGATTTTAAAGCTATTCTTCTAGAGATCTACTCAACTTCAAAGCTGAGGTTAAGCATTTGTAAGATTCTCTATTATCTACAGAATTTTTGATTGGAGACTCCCTGACCTGTACCACATGTGCAAATATTGAAAAATTAGCTAGATATTTTTGAATTACTGGCTCAACAGAGAAAAAAAAGCCCTGATGTCTGAAGTGTACACTGCTCACAGCTAGAAAGCAATTTTGTGTGATAAATGTAAGTGTGAAATGAATATGAAAAGATTAATGAAAATAATGGGAAAGTTTAGGAGCAGCATTGGGTTTGAATTTGTTCTGGGTAAAAAATATGTAATTATAAGTACTATAATCTTTTTTTGCTATAATTACATTCTAAAAATTAGAAGATAATTAGTGCTAAGGAGCATTCCATTTTATTAACTTCTTGCTACATGCTCTTTACAACATTCTCAAGTCATTACATGCAGCGAAGTACTGCATTTAAAATGTGTAATCCATAGTATTCTAACCTCTGTGTTTTTCATGAGCTGAAAACAAGGAAGGACATTATTCCTGCTTTTAAAACCAAAAGGAGGGTCTTGCATTATATTTTTCTCCTGAACATTGCTTTTTGGGGGGATGGTCTGTATTTAGAGTTCTTGAGTGGGTCAAAGGTAAGGAATTGTTCAAGTTCTGAAATGCAGCCAGGTCCTCTGTGAATCCTGCTCACCAATGTATGTATTTGTATCCCATGTACATACCTGTACAGTACCATCTCTGTTATCAGCAGGAGAAAAGGTCATTCAAAGTTAATTCCTGATTGAATTTGAAAACTGAAATCTCCTTATCCTTTTTCCTTACTCTTAACTGGAACAGGATTTGCCCCATTTTCCAATTTTGTAAATGAAAATTCTCAATCACAACTGAATTTTCTTTGGAAGAGTTATAGTCAGAAATAGAAAATTTAGACAAAGATACCTAGGAGTGCTTCGTGCTTCACTGCTAGTGACATCACTGGAAACTCATTTTGACAATGTTCCAGACTCGATGTTATGACATTAAATATTTTAAATACTAGAAAGTTGAAATTAGTTTAGAAATACTTTAAATTATGCAGTTGCATTATTCAGTATATTACTTTGAATTAAGTTATATTGTATTCATATACTATTAATATAGTGTAATTAGTACAAAGGAGTTGCTAACTATGATGTCTCAGTAGAAGAGAAAAGGTAAGAGGTTAAAGCATCAAGAGGAAAAATATGTGTGCTTATTGCTGATCAGAAAAAACCCCACATATTAGAATAATAGGATCTTTTGAATTCAGGAATTAATATGCTTTATTCACTTACTACATTGCATGTTAGCTTAGAAATTTACATATCTGTACCTTTTCTTGATGTTTTAACAGAGCTGGAATTGATGCTTTGCTCTGTTACTTTTTCATAGGCATGTCTATAAGCTGAGCTATTTGCTTGACCATATGATTTAGAAGACTGAAAAGAAAGAAAATTAATCTCTCAACCCCAACTTAAACTCCTTCTGACAGTTAGATATGATACTTTACACCTCACTAAGTGACTATTGAGTGGAGGCACTGATATCTGACACTACAAAGACTAAAATATTCATGTATATTAAAAATACAGAATGGAAGAAATAGTACTCTCTACTCACATTCATTGCTAGGAGTTAAGGCAAATATATTAATCATATCTTTGATATCCCTCTGTACCTTCAATCATTTGCCCCAAACCAAAGATATGACGTGCAGTTTTCGAGCAAATTTTCACCTTTGTTTTGAATGCTGATCATGTTGGAAGAAGGCAAAAAACCTCCTTTTAAAATGTATTGTATTCATCCAAGTCTCTTCAAAAATGATCTGTTAAAAGAAGGAGAAAGAAATTTTTTATTGTTTAAAAGTCATTAGTACACTCACTTACAAGTCTTAGTTTTGGCAAATTAGAAAATCTCACACAAAATAATGATTAGATAGAGCCATTCAGCATTGGCATATCCACTCCTCAAAAACATATGTATGAGAATTGTATCGATCTGAAGAAGGCTTCTTCAAAAAATAGCTGTTGTACAGGGGAAAGCTATGCTTTCTGTTCTGTGCAACTGTAGTTTATTTTTGGAAGTAAAGAACCAATATTTGTTCTGCATCTTTCTTTACTTTTAAACAGGCAGTGGGGCAAGTAAGGTAATGTACAGAGGCAGTGTACACTACAAACTGTACCAGAGCTGTAATTTCTGCTAACTATTGTTTCACTGCCCCAATAGAAATCTTCTTTTGTGAATCTTTCCCTAAAGTGGTAATACTTTTGGTTCTGGCAGCTCCTGTAGTGCTTTTGAAGTGCTTTACTATTTAGTATGCTTGTGGGGAGCTTCCATATGCTTCTGTAGGAAGGATCTGGAGTGAAGCGGGAGAGAAGGAAAGGCAGTTTTCTGTCCTCACTTGGGAATCTGTGTTTTTAGCTTAATGAGAGAAACAAACAAAGTCTGTGATCCACAAAGAAAAAAAAGCATTCATTTGAAATGGTATTTCAAATACAAAGAAAATATAAATCAATTTTTGTTTGTTTATTTCAGAAAGTTGTATTTCCTTGCCTTATCTGTGATTGAATAGAGAGGCAAATAATTGCTTTTTGATTTGTTGGATCAGCAATATTGTTTTTTATAAAACTGTTATTTTTTTTATGTCTGGTTTGTGAATTCAGTTATCTGATGGGTTTGTGCAAATGTCAGGTTTCCAAATGAATTATATGTGACTGGCTTAGCTATACCAAAGAAATGCATGAATTCAGCTGTATTGAGTATTTATTTCTCTTATAATTTAAATCAGTCACTGCCCAGTCAGTTGGTTTATCAAATTTTTTACCTTTTAACCATAGATAAAAAAGGTATCATTTTTTTGTCATAGTATAAGCAGTTTAAATAGTTAGAAAAGGGAAACAGAAGAAAATAAATTTACTTTGTTTGGAAAAGTATTTTCCAGATTGTACTGGTTTTGTCTGGGATAATTTTCTTCTTAGTAGCTAGTGTGGGACCATGTTTTGGATTCATGCTGGAAACAGCGTTGATAATTCAGGGATGTTTTAGTCATTGCTGAGCAGGGCTTACACAGAATCAAGGCCTTTTCTGGTCACTCCATGCCACCAGCGAGAAGACTTGAGTGCACAAGGAGTTGGAATGGGGACATAGCTGGGAGAGCTGACCCCAGCTGGCCAGAGGGAGAGTCCATACTGTGTGGCGTATCCTGGTGAGATACGCCATATGGTATGTGAGTTGGTGGTGTACTGTTGTCTTTCATTTATATCATGTGTCTGTCTTGGGTTTGATATCTTTCTTTTTTATTTTTTGGCCTGAAATTTTCCTTTTCATTTGAATTTTTATTTTCATCATCCTCATCATCATTTACTATCATCACCATGTACTATTACTCTTACCAGTCTTTCAGCTATTAAACTTCTTATTTCAATGCATATGTTTTCTCCCTTTTACTCTTTGACTCTCTCTCCCATCCCACTGAGCAGGGGGACCGAGTGAGTGGCTGTGTGGGGCTTAGTTGGCAGCTGGGTTTACACCACATTCACAGTTACACACCTAACTGACTCCCAGCAAATTTAAGGAGACATTAATTTTTATTTGTTTTGTGCAGAACTGAAAAATGCTGAGCTTGCCAGCATGATAAATTCCTTGGTGCCCTTCCCTTTCTTTGATGAATCCTTGAAAACTGGTACCTAGATTTAGTGTTGTTGACATCAAGTTAAACTAATAATTAACAAAGAAAACAATACAAATAAAATCCTTACACAAGTAATTTACTGTAATTCTGAAAACCAAGAGAACATTTATATTCAACTGAAATCCTGATGACTAAATAGAAAACACTCTTTTTTGGTTAGAAACTAAGAAAATACATTAATTTATTACTCAGTGGAGTAAAAAAAAGTAATACAAATAAATATCAAAATGAATAACACTTTATGAAGAACAAGAGCCATGCCACAATTATATTCTGATGCAAATTAAAAAATAAGATATAAATAACTCTGCATTTTGGAATAGAACCTTATTGGAAGCATAGAATTCTAGAAATGTCTCTCTGTCTGCTTTATTCCAAATGCAGGAGGGAACAATACCGTTTTCACCTGGAACATCTCCTTTGTGCTTCACACCACATTTTTTTTTTCTATACGAAGTGTCCTTGTTATTTCCTTGTTCTTGTTTTATTATTCAAGGAATCATAGATGAATGATTATCACAATTAGGATTGGGGATTTTTTTTGTGTGTGCGTGCGGTTGTTTTGCATTGAATTTCCGTCCCACCAAGTAGGAAGATTTTCAAAATATTAAGCAGTTTCTGATATTTTAGAACTAGCAGAGGAGCTCTGAGAGGTGAACAGAAATAGTAACAAAGCCTGGATTACAATTCTGAGATTGGTAAAACTATTTAAATGGGACTTTTAAAAAGCGGATTCTAATGTTAGCACTTAACATTGCAAAGAGAGTTTTAAAAAATTACTTTCCAAATTCTGGTATTTAAGGGCCAAAAAATACTTACTTTAGTATACATGTTTTTGCCAGATAATTCTGCAGTGCTCTTTGCTATATATCAAATTGACTTTGCCAAAGAAGTTTTAATTGTGGCTTGAAAATTTCTATTGAAAAGTTAAATCAGTACTTGAGAAAACAAAAAAAGAAAATTACTGCTAATATCTGTGCAGTGATTACTTAAATTTCTAGTTGTGCTTCTAAGATGTTTTCAGTCTGTCTCAAGGAAATGGGCTGAAATTCTAGAGGCTGGATGTGATGTAAACCTTTAGTTTCACATTATCTATAAAAGTGATTATCTTTCTGTGATCTGACTTAGTGTTATAGAAAATGCTTGGCGTGCATGGACTGTGAAAGTAATTAAAAGCAAACAAAAACCCAAGAGGTTATATTCTTTCCACTACTGAAGTGGTAACTGCACTGTAAGTTTGCTAAGTGAGACTCAAATAGCAATGACAGCACATTCTGTAATAACCATCCTGAGAGATGCAGTTTCTTTGTGATTCATGCTCTGTCAATGCAGTAATTTCATGCACTTCTGCCTTATAAATCCATTCCAAAACCACTTGCCTTGATTGGCAAACTGATTTGCTTCAGATTTTAAGATATAAGCTTGTGACTGTTAGTAAGTGTAACTAAGAAAAATGTTAAATAATCTTTAGCTAGAACATTGCCTTGAATGCCTCAGCAGTTTTTATAAGGTTATTTCCATTCCTTGTTTTTAAGTTATTTAAACTACAGAGAGTGAGGTTTTTTGTTGTTGCTATTTGTCTGTATGACAAGTACAAAAAACATGTGGGGCTTTTTTTTTCGTTTTGTAAGTGGTCTTGAAGTTCTTTTTAATCATTCTTACATAGCTTAAATTTCTTGGTAGAGTTCACAATTTCTTTTTCTTTTTCTTTTTTTTTTTTAAGTTTAGAGTTCTTGAATTTCTTTTTTTTTATGAGAACAAACATTATGGCACAAGATGCGTGGAATGTCCACATGATATTTGATCTCTATATTGTGTAAAAAGCTGCAAGATGAGATTTATAACTATGCAATAGTGTCTGTTTCCCCAAATCGTGTATACAAGTCAACATGAGGTGATGTCATAGTGACTTATGGGTCCAGGACACCATTTTCCTCATTGTTTATTTTAAGTTGCAGCAAAAAGAGCTGGAGGAGGGACTAGATCCTCAAAGATACTTAAAAACTTGTTTCTTCTTTAGTCACCTGCCTCCTGGATTGAACTCTGATCCTGAAATTCCTAGTCAAACTATGACCAGTATCAGAAAATTAATTAAGGCCAGATGGAGAGTCCAGCTCATTTGTGGATGATAAGGTTCAAAGGAAGGTCTCATTGAATGACTCAGTTCCAGTGGCTTTGAAGTTATTTATTGCTTTCTACAGAATACTCATTAGACTACCTCTACTTCTCTCCAGGTCTTTTGTGAACACTTTCCAAGATGGTGACCTGGTTGCCTTTCTTTCAGCAGAACAACCCAATTAGCCTCACTAAATGTACTTGCATTTATTTAGGCTTGTTTTTCTTTTCAGACTTCAAGGGCCATTTCTTCATGTGCTGACAGTAACTACTTTTCATTGTTTTCATTAGCTCTCCTTATGTATGTATAAAAAATTACTATACTCTTTCAGTAGTTTTTTTTTCTAGTGCACATTAACATGTTCTAATTATGATCGTGATTATTACTCTTGCATTACAGAATAACTCTTTACTGTTCTGCATTCTTGCTATCACACTAATTCAACTCTACAGGTTAGCAGCATATTTACAGTATTCTTTATTTACCTGTATCAATACATCAGAAAGTTAACTGCCCCATTAAAACTGCCTGTACAGCCTCTCCATGTACGATCTCTGGCATATAGTGCTAGTTTTGTGACTCGGTCTGCATTCAGTATATTGTATTTCATTTCTTGTATATTTTGCTGCAGTACTATTCCATAGTCAGTGTTTTCTGTGGTTTATATGTGGTCCTGTAGGGCTTTTCCTCTCTAAGTGAATCTCAAAAAGTCTCATGCAGAAGATGATTGTAGCATTTATCCAGTAATATTTTGTCTCAACACGCTAACCACTTTGAAGTGTTTTTTCTTCCTAATTCTTGAAAAATTTTGATTTTACCTTATCCTTGCTTATTCAACCTTCTTGTTTGACAGAGCCCTATTTAAGACATAGTCTTCCTTTTTATTACCTCTATAGTATAATCCTGCACATTTTTTAGGTGTTCTTTTGTACTATTTTTCAGATGCAGGGATTCCTGCTTCCTCTGGTTGTGTGACATGTGATCAAGGCTATATATATCGCCATAAATGTAGCAGTTGTTGATTTCTGTGACTATGGTTTTGGTTATACAAGCACTTCTTAGGGTCTTACTAAGATAACAGAGTACTGAATATGGATTTGCAAAATATTTTATCTCCATAATGCCTTTGTAAACCTTCCTATTTATAGAAACTCTTACTGTAGAGAGGAGGGGAAGCAATGCAGCTGCTGGCATCCTGAAGTAGCCAGTCTAATTAGGGTAAGGGTGTCAGCAGCACAGCACATGCAGAGGTGTTCCAAGCTGCAGTGATTTTGTGGGCTGAACATTTAAATAAGATCTCCTGCTTTCACTCTGCTTTGACACTTGGCATTGAACCTGTGTGCTCTTCTCTCCAGCTGCACTGTGCATTGGAGCTGGGTTAGATGTCTGGCAGTGTTGCCACCTGTTTCATGTCACTCTATTTGTTCTTCAGCAACTCTTCAGTACAGTGCAAGAGAGCTCTTGAGTCTGTTTAAGAATATAATTTGGGCTCTCTTGCTAGTAATCAGTGACATATTTCAATTGTAAATACAGTAGAAACAGAGTTACTTGTGGTCTAAAGGAGGAAATGGAAGTTTATTAACATAATCTTAAGGCTATTTAATGTCTGCAGCTATGGTATCATCGCTGGACATGGTAGGAAGTGCTGTTCTGTTCTACACACATTCAGTGCTTAATCTTTTTCTCAGCCTTACCAACATAAATATACAGTTCTTACAACAGCCACTGGAAAGAACCAAATATATCCTAGCTGAAGTCAGCTAGATAGCAAAATAGCGATTGAGGCAAACAGAACTGAATAATAGGGTAAGATTATGCCAGTAAGAGATGCCTTGTATTGTAAAACACTTTGAGGTGGTATGCAGAAGACCCAATTTCTGTTTTTTTGTTGTATTAGGTATTTTTTCTTGGATCATTAATTGACAGTTGTGATATTGCAACGTGAACTTGAAGAAGAAAAGGTAAACTACTGAAAAACTTCAGAATATTTATTTTTGAATAAAAATAAAACATTGCATTATTATAGTGCATTATCAGTGCAGAATTGATCTCTAAATGACTATTTTATTAATTTTTTTTCTCTTTTAAAATTTGGGAAGGTAACAGCTCTCCTTGGATGGTTACATTATAGAGTCATCATAGAACGGTTTGGATTGGACGCAACCTTAAAGTTCTGTGGTCAGGAGTGGCACCCATTAGATCAGACTACCTGATGCCCCATCCAAGCTGGCCTGATCAATTCCAGGGATGGGGCATCCACAGCTTCTCAGGACAACTTGTTTCATTGTCTCACTACAGAATGAAGAATTACTTCCTGATACCTAATCTAAATCTCCCTTCTTTTAGTGTGAAACTATTCACCCTTGTCCTATCACATCGCTGATGTGTCACACACTACAACACAGAAGTAAATGTAAAAGTAGGTCTCTCTCTGTAGTTTGTAAGTGTAAAGAGTATAGATGCAAAATCCCCATATTCATGTTTCTTACACAGTTTATGTCAAGTATTCAATTATTCCTGTTATTTCCAATAGAACAATCTATGAAGAAGTATTTAGTCTTAAAAATGTAATGAACTATATTACTACTTAATTTAATGTGACATAGATTACAGTAGGCCAATAAATCATATGCATCCTTAGATGGGCTTTGAAACATTTTATGGGCAAGATCAGGATGTAAATTGAAAAACTGACATACCATTTTAGAATAATGATACAGCTGCAGCAGAAAGAAAGATGGCTAAGGATAAAGAGGCAGACTCATTTTCTGAGGTAATTGCACCTGTGCTTCTTTCATGGTTTTTGACATTGCAAGAGTGAGGCCTTAGAAATTACTTCAGTTTATTGCCAGTATTCTTGTCTGGGACAGGGAAAGTGCAAACCTGGAGTCACATGTCTTATGAAGTAACTTGTTATAAAAATATTTCTATTATTACGGATTTGTAGCTTGCCAAGAAGCTGAGACTGTAAATAAAAAAAACTTAATGTTGAATTACCCAACTCTTTTTTAGTAATAGTTTGTGTGTCCTTGACTGACCGAGTGGTTGGTTTCTCACACAATTGTTAGCTTATTTTCTTTCTCTTTCCTCTACCCCTTTTGAGGTTCGAGGTCTTATATGACATTATAGGTTATATTTAGATTTAGATATTTTGACCAAAAAGCAAATTTTTTGCTTTAGGAAACTTGTAACTTGTATTTTTTTATTTTTGAAGAAGAGCCTTTCTTGTCTTTAATTCTGTAGCTGTGAGTCAGTTGAATGAGTATTCAATAAGAACATTTATTTAGGTCTTTTATCTTTTTTTTTCAGTCTTAAAAAAATCTGAATCTTTGAGTATGTCGCCAAACATGATATATGAGATTACTATGGAGCTATGAGCCATTTTAAAAGTACCAATATTGTAAGAGATACTAATGATAATCATTATGTTTAACAAGATGTCCATGTAAAGGTAATGTGTGTACAATTTTATTTGCCTTGGAGAACAGTTTAAATGCAGATGAGCAACACAACCTACTTGCATTTGAAATATGTAAGTGGAGTTGTACTATATTCAGACTTAGGAGAAGATATCAATATGGCATGACTGTTAGTATCTAATTTAGCAGGCTAAATTACCTCACTAATCTCCCTAGAATCTCTTCAAAGTGTATGAGAGAACATGGCTTCTCCAGAGAGCAATTCTTCGGCAAAAGCCTAATTTAAGGTGCTGAATTGTCCTCTGGAGGAGTTTATTGCTCTCCTTTGAATAAGCCAGGAGCTTGGTTAATAACTACTAATTATTTATCATCATGCTAAGGTAGGTATCAAAATAGGAAATCAGAATGTATATGAAAAGTTGACCTAGTTATGCGAGTTTGGGAAGGTCCATAATTTTAGCAGAAATGGCTCACTTTGGTCTCTTTTTTCTGTAACTCCAGGCTTCTTGTTGAGGAGCAGGAAAATAAATGTTTACAATTATTTTTACCAAAATACAAGGTATGAAAACAGGCCTCGCAACAGGAAATCACAAGAGAATTTCATAGGTGTTAGACCAAATGCAGGGGGGAAGACCAGAAACAGATTGAAAGAGGCTGTTTAAAAGAACTCATCAATCTACAAATTCCTGGTGGTTACCAAGGTGTATCTTACAAAGCTTGAGAGGCATGCCGTTCCCTCTGTGAACAGTCTTTCAAAGGCAGTCTTTCAAGAGATGCAGAGGCAGCAGCACAGTCATAAGTGTTACCTTCCTGAAGGGAAGTGTCTTTCCTGAGACCCATAAAGAGCAGCTGCCAAGAGAGCTCGTCTCGGGACTTCCGCAGCTGTTGCCTTGTAGCCAGCAGAAGCTGTACTGTTGGTGTGGGGATTTTGTTGATTTGCCCTGAAATTGCGTGGTGGTTGCATTGATTGAAATGAAACGTTTTCAGAAAGTCTTTAAATTGGTGTAATAATTATAGGTCGTTTTCTGCTTGGTAGGTGTTTGTTTCCTGAGCATACGCAATTTCATATACATGCAACATATATATATGCAAGTGAATGAGCTCATTGGAGGAACCTCTGAGGTGAGCTGTTTCCAGGCTATGAAAAGCTCTTAAGCAGTACTGAGCTTCCAAAAGCCAGAACAAGTGTCTTGAGATTGAGCCAGTTGTTGGCCTTGTAGGACCTCCTAAATTGAATTTGATTGAATTTGAGCTAGCTCAACCTTCTGCTTAGACTGTTTCCCAAATTGGAGTAATTGCGCTAGAACGATGAAGAGATTTATTATCCCTTCAGTTCTTCCATCTAATGAATTCTGGCCTAATTGTATCCACCGGACTCAAAAAGATTTTAAAAAAAAAAGAAAAAGAAAAAAACCCCCAGTAAATACAATAGAAGTAAAGAAGTAAATACAATACTAGATAAGTCTACCTTTTTTATTTTGTGGTTTTTTTGGATGCTTTTTCAGTGAGTGAGATGGGGGGTAGGCTTTATGAAAACATTCAAAGTATCACCTAGATTTTCCTGACTGTTGTGGGTATCACTGTACTGCAGTCAGAATGTATGACTACCAGATTAGTTAGGCTTGACTGTTCTGCCTTGAAGTGAGCTGACCTGAATCACTGTTGATATCATGACTTTTCAGATTTCTACATAAATTACACTGTCCTTATTAGACCTTGTATATCAATTTGTATGTATTTGCTGCTATTGCTCTTCATATTCCTATGATACCACTCATGTATCAGTGAAGTAATTAGATAAAACCTCCACTGATGAACTACTGGTATGTTGATTTGATCTTGAGATATCTAACAGATATTTAATGTGTTAATAGCCTGTCCTGTTCACTCTCTG
The DNA here is from genome assembly GCA_027886175.1 of Phylloscopus collybita. Lineage (NCBI taxonomy): Eukaryota > Metazoa > Chordata > Aves > Passeriformes > Phylloscopidae > Phylloscopus > Phylloscopus collybita. The sequence goes on along the minus strand of JAJNNQ010000009.1, from coordinate 35,349,709 downwards.
AAAAATGAGAAGCTTCTTGAGTATTTGTTTAGGTCTGTGTAACACAACAAAGCAGAGATACTGAAGCTCGCTGAACTACTTTCAGACGACACAAGATAATTGCATACAGCTGCAAGTTAGCAGCTAGCACACTACTCCACCTGGGTATATATCACACTGCTTGTAGTGCAGATAATTAAATAAAGCAGAAAAGATTAAATAAAATTTCCCTCTTTTATATCTCTAGGTTAATATAAGTTCTTAGTGTCCTGTTAAGTAAATGCATTTAAAATTGAAGTATTGGGGGCAATGAAACAAAAAATTGTCTAATAATGATATGATTAGTACCATCCTACATTGTTTTATGAGAAGATACTCCTCTTGATGCAGATGAATCATTTTGTCATTACTACTTTGGCATGTCTTGCCTCAAATAATCAGCTATGTTTTGTAATACAGGAAGTTGTATTTTCTTAATAAATCAAATATTACAACTTTCCTGTTGTCTAACTTATAATTTGAATTAATGAGTTCCAGTTCCTTATCACAATGCTTTAATTTACAGTTCTAACATGACCAATGCCAGGAAAATGTTCTAGTATATTATCTGGCAGTAAGTAAAACCTGTCAAAAAATCGATAAAAAGAACAGTGCTTAACAAAAGACATATGCCTCATAAATAATATGTCATGACAACTGGCAGTCCTAGTAACATATTTGAAGGAAAATGCTGAAAAAAGTAACCAACCATAAGGAGCTAATGGGTTATTTTTGCTAGAAATCTGTCATAGATGTTTCCTGTCACAATATTATTGTATTTGTGATAAAGCAAAAGGATTTGTACTGTGATTTTTCTAGCATACTATAGAAATTTCAATTAGCAAATATCATCTGACATTTATTTTTATAAAGAGCAAGTCTGTCATCCTATCAATAGTCCCTTCCTATATCAGTGTTCCAATATTAGTCCACTGTTTTAACCTCATATCTGGCTCTTTGTTTTTCAAAAAGAGATGATGCACTTGTGCAAAAGGCACATTTAACTACTTATGAATTATTGGTTCAAATCATAAAACATTACATTTTCGAATAAACAGGTTCTGATGGTTTGAAAATGACAGGTTAATGAATTTGAGAGTAATCTCTGTCACTTGAACTGAAAAACTAAACTTTCAAATCTCTTGACTCTAGTGTGTGGATTTGGGGATTTTTTTTGTGTGGTTTTGTTTTGTTCTGTTTGGTTGGTTGGTTGTTTTTTTGTGTTTTTGGTTTTTTGCTTGTGTTTGTTTTTTTTTGTTGTTGTTGTTGTTCTGTTTGGTTTTTTTTGTTGTTCCTTTGTTTATTAATGAGTATGCTGGAAATATTTGTAGTAAATGGGCATGTTTGCTGTATGATAGCAATGATAGCATATGATGATAAAGTGTAGAAATGGAAGAGCCACACCATCACCATCACACCAACACCCTGAACAAGGCCACCCAACCCACTGCAGTCCTGTCTCTCCAAAGCAAGATAAAAAGGTGTCCTGAAGCACTAGATCTAAAAGTAAGTAAGCTTTTAGGGAGATTTCACAGCAGAAGTTAATTGGCCACTGAAAGGAAGTGCAATTTGATGTCATAGAAAACTTTGACTATGAAGGCCAGATAGTTTTTATACAGAAGACAATGTAGGGGATAGGGTAAGTAGAAAACGGTAGTAAAGTAGTAATAAAATAGAATGACTAAGGGAGGCAATGTTGAAACTGTCATCTTGAAAGAATTTTTGTGCTTTACTCTTAATTTTTTGTCAGCTTTGCATTTAGCTGATAAATGTAAATGCAAGTCTTCCGTGTGTTCTTGGATGCAAATAAATTGGAAAGAAAGCTGTAACATAAATACAGAAGAGTTCCTGAGTACTTAATGGGCTGGTTTATTAAAAGTTCAGTGCTTGTCCAACTTATCTGCATTTACTTGTAGGGTGGCAGAACAGCTATTATTAAGTATTATCTTCCAGTATTAACATTCAGGAAAAAAAAAATCATGACATTTAAGTTAAATTTGAGTCTTCTTTAGTCTTAATACATTCATAGTTTTACTTAGTTTCATTTGTGATTTTGCTGTACAAAGGATTCAGTGCTCCTATTACTGCTGGTGAATTGAAAGTGTGTTATTATCACATCAGCCTTACAGAAGCTGGTATTTGAAATAATGGTAGGAGTGCAGCATCACAGCCCTCCTGATGTGTGAGGTGCAGAAGTTGTGCTATTTGCTAATTATGTACCTTTTCTTCTGTGAACAGATATACTAAATAAGACCAGAAATGATAAATGGCGTGGGCTACCTGTATCATGCTTTGAGGTGAGCAGTGGGTCACAATTCAAGCAGCAAAAAAGATCTTACCTTCTTAAATAAGAAGTTGTCCTTTAATGATAAGGAACATTATTTCTGTTATTTTGAGGAGAGGCAAAATGACCCACTAGCTTCAAAGGTTGTTCTAGATGCTTTTCATATGTATCTGCATCAGAAGTGCTGTCTGATGCTTTGGATGAATGGATGTTGGATATGGTTTCAGCGCTTCTGTATATTTACCTAGGAAGCACAGTGAAGAGAAATATATATTGAGAGAGAAAAGTAATTTGGGTCATGGGAATAATATAAAAAAGATCATCTCAGCACTCAAAGAATCTGGTCTTCTGTGTCATTTTGGAAAAAACCTCCAAGTAGACAGAAATTTGGAAAGTTTTAGTATATCTCTCCTTTGATGAGAAAATATAAAATATATGTAAGTTTTTTGATCCCCACTGATGAGAAAATATATGATGAATGGAAAAATATTTCCAGTAAAGTGTCACCAGGATACTTTAGGATTAGGATTTTCTGCTGCTACAGTCAGAATACAGACATTTGTTTTACTCAAAACATGATTGTCTAGATCAGATGGAAATGTTCATTGTCTCTTTTGGGATGGGACTGAGATTAATTATCTTCGTTTTGACTTGTGCTAGGCCTGCATATGCCTAATGTCACATCCCAGGAGTGCTTACTGGCACCTTCTACTATGAATGCAAGAAGCCTTGCAACATTCTCTGGGCCAGTATTGGAAATCTAAATTAAAATATGCTCTCAGCAAGCAGTGCTGCACAGGCCAGTATGTGGAATAATATCTGTTTGCAATTAGGGCAGCATGAGTGGTAGCCAAAGAAACCAGCTGTAGAAAACAAAAGAAAGTATAAGCACTTATTAAAAAATACAAAAATCATATTTAGAAGCCTCAAAGCACAGAGTGGAACCAAAGGAAGAGATTTATGATGTATCACTTCTAATTCTAATTTGCAGTCTGTTATTGTGATATAATCTGTGGTTCTCTTTGGGGAACAGCAAACAGCATCTGGTAGCTCTTTGGATTCCCTCCAAACTGCTTTGAAATAGATGTGACTACAGTAAAGTAGTGCGAAGGATAGGATATTCTGTTCTTTACATACTGCTGAAGTTTATTGTTATGAATGCTGAGTTTAAAATTTTAAGTAAACTTCTTATTTCAGGTGCTATAATACTGGTTTGCAGTGTGAATGTGTTCACAGCTCTTCTTGAAGATTTCCATAAATTGGATAACATAAAACTGTGGAGGCTGACTGAGCTTACCAGTCAGTCCTGAGCACTGTGCTGAAGTGACTCAACTGCTCTGAGACTGTCTGTTTTGGGTTCACTGTCTCTTTGATGTGCCATGTCACAGCATCACAACCAGGGAAGGCTGGCTGGGGATGAGGCACCATAACTGGGAAAGCTCATGGCAGCTGGCTGACTTCTGCAATTGAGCTGATAGCTCAGACTCTGTTGAAGGAAACCACAGTAACCTTCTGCAGATCGGTGTGAGCTGACTCTTGTCAATCATTTACACTGATGTGAATGACTTCTCTGCTGGGAATAACTGAAAACTCTTGGGCTGTGTTTGCAGAGTGCTGAATGCAAGCTGATGAATGCCATGCTTTAGGTTTGGCCTTTATGGGTGCCCATCAGTGGTTAAGCTTACATCACCAAACAGTGTCGATAGCACAGTAGATGTTGCTGAGCACCCAGTGCTTAGTTTACTGTGATCCAGAGGGGGAAGTAGCTCTAGACTGGTCCCATGGACTTGCTGTGAGCCAGTAAAAGACCTGGAAGAACTCAGTTCTTTGAGTTCTGGGCAGTTGGTTCCTCTTTCTCCCCCAAAATCTGTATAGATGTAGCCTAAGAGCCCAAAGAGAGGAATACTACTCTGTAGGTATAGACATATAGAGAGAGAGACATATATATATATATATATTATAAATTACTATTTCTTGTAGTAATTTCATACAAGTTCTCTGCTTTCCATAAGATGACAGTGCTTAAATCTACAATAAAAATTTAGCTTCTGCACTATATGTGATTTTTCCCATGTATAGTTATTTACTTTAAAAATATGAATAATTAGCAAGTGGCAAAGAAGTATATAACAAATGTAATTACATACAAAGTAAAGGCAATTTTTTTCTTGTTTTTATAATTTATTAATAGTTGCCTCACACAGAGATCCTAATTGTCATTTATTTGTCAGTATGCTGATCTCCAAAGATGCTGGTGCCTATTCAGTGGTCTGATGTGAGTGTCCAATATTGGGAGTAAGGTTCTTATGCTGAAATCTCTACACCTTGTGATTTGTTTTTATGTTCATAAGTTCCAGCCTGTATGCTTAAAACATATGTATCATAAAATTCAAATCAAAGATTCACATAAAATCCATTATAAGAAGGATGTACAGGATTTTTCAAGCCTTTTAGTGATATCTCTGTTCTCCAAAAGTCACATGAATCATGAACATGAATAGAGGAACAGTTAAGCTGTTTACTGCCACATCTTGTGAAAATGCTTACAGCAGTGGGAATGTTACATAAATTCTCATAGTGAAGAAATGCAAAGAAGTGGTTATTTAATGATATGAAATGTTACAGAAGTGAAATAGTGAAAGACACCAAGAAAGAGCTTATTCCTAATGCTTTTAAGAGTCAACTGCTTATTTTTTGCTGAGAAGTTGGAGTTCCAGGCATGACATCCAGATGAAAGATGTCCTGAAGTTAGTCTTTACTTGTAATATGAGAAATAGTAGAATAATTTACTAGTTAAACTGCACTCTTATAATTTCTCATCAGCTTCTTAAGATGTTCTTAAACTAGGAAATGTAACAGATGAGTGCTATTTGTAGTCTCTTACTAGGGAAGCAGAGTAACTGAATCCCAGCATGTGACTACTACAGTGCTCTTGCAGGGACAAGACATTGATAGTTACATTTTTACTCCCAAAACCCACCCACCCATATCAGGCTGAAAAATAAAGTACTTCACTTTATTGCAGTGTGAGCCTATTTGTTCCTAAAAACCTATGAAAAATAGATGGAAATCATTAATAAAGCAATTTTATGAAAACTTTGCTTGCAGAGCATTAGCAGTAATCACTAGAAGCTGCTGGGTCAGTACATTTGAAGTTTGCCCAGTCACTCAAACAGATACTGTTCTGAACTCTGTCAGAACATCTTACATGGGGACTTCAGTGGGTTTTTTTTTTACTCTTTGAAGTTTGTTTTTCTGGGGGGGTTGAGTTTCTTAGTTTCTTTTTTTTTTGTTTTCAACGTATAAAAGCATGAGTGCTTATAGTGTGCTATTACATTATGTATTATATAACCCCAGGCTGAAATGGAAGGTAATAAATCTTACCTGTGACAAAAAAAGCAATTGCTTATACTTTGTAAAATTGTTTTTATGTTTATTGTACGCAAGCAGTATAAAGACATGATAGACTTGGTGAATTATTTTCTCCCTTTATTTCAAGTACTGTGAATTTCTGAATGATGTAACAGGAACATTTATGGCTCTTAGTGATCTTCACCAGATTTTTAAGTTAAGCATTTTGGGGTTTTGTTGCCCTTACAGCCAACTGTATCCTGGGCTGCATCCAAAGCAGTGTGACTTGAAGGAGGGGATTCTGTTCCTCTGCTCTGCTCTTGTGGGACCCCACCCAGAGTGCTGTCTCCAGCTCTGGGGTCCCCAACATGAGAAGGACATGGAGCTGTTGGAACAATTCCAGAGGAGGGCCACAAAATTGGTAAGAGGTCTGGAGCATCTTCACTATGAAGACAGGATGGGAGAGTTGGGGCTGATCAGCCTGGAGAAGAGAAGGTTGGGTGGAGACCTCATAGCAACCTCCCAGATCTGAAGGAAGCCAAGGAGAAACTCTTCATCAGGAATTGTAGTGGTAGGACTAGGAGTACTGGGTACAAATTGAAAGAGGGGAAATTTAGGTTAGATATTAGGAAAAAATTCTATATTTTGAGAGTGAGTAAGGCACTAAAACAGGTTACAGTGTTCAAGGGCAGGTTGGATAAGGCTTTGAGCACCCTGGTCTAGTGGGAGGTGTCCCTGCCCATGGCAGGGAGGTTGAGACTACAGGATCTTTTGGTACATTCCAATCCCTTAACATTCTATGATTCTGAGATTCTTTTGTAATTAAAATCAACATTTTTATTCAGTTTAGCTGAAAGAACTGAGATAATTTAGGCAGATTAGTTGATGACATTATTATTAAACTCTTCAGATTCATTATTACAAGTATTGTTTGTCTGCAAATCTTAAAGTGTTTAAGAGACAAATTTGCAGGAGGGATGCTGGTGCCTAAATGTCCCTGCAGGCATCTAAATCAAGCATTTAAATGTCAATGTATTCATACCTCACCTGTCAAGTACCGAGAAGAAAACTCCTTTGGATTTTTAGTTTCAAATTCCGTACCTGTATAAACTGATAATTTGCTGCTCCTCAGCATTTTCATGGCTTACAAAATGTGACCAGTGAGTTGAACTGCAAGGAACCTTTGCACCAATTGCCTTATTTGTGAAAACAGTGGATATGTAGCATAGATGCTCATGACTCATTTTCCATGGTGATATGCAGATGATATCCTAAAATGAACTGATGAGGTTCCAGAAAAGATGGTGTAAAGTGGTTTTGCTTAAAATACTTTGCTGAAATATTTAAGAGACTGAAGTCACACTTCTTCCTTTTTTTTCAAGGGTTTTACATTCAGGTTACACAATTGACTTAGTCCTTTCAGAGACTTTCATTTCTATTTAGAATTAAGTACTTAAATATCTTTTAAGCCAGAGAGAAGAACTCTGTAACCCAGGGATTAAGGCAGCCCTTTGGGATGGGAAAGCAGCCTTTCAGATTCCACAACAATGAGCATTTCAGTATTCTGAATTAAGCATTCATAATAGCAGGGTCTTGAACTCAGTCCTCTATCCTCCCAAGTGAATAACCTAATCATGGAGCTATGGCAGTTCCTATGTGCCCAGTGTGATCCAGGGGGAATCTTGGGATTTCTTGTGTTGCAAGGGAAGTGTGCTGTGGGAGCATGAGGATGAGTGCAGAGTCTGTTATCACAAGCTGGCTGTGTCAGTCTTCTGGAAGTGGAGATCAAGTGGGCATTGGAATAGACACTCCTTCATTTGAAGGGGTTTCAAACCTGTGCTTTCTGTTATCTCATGTGTGCATTGTAACCAGTGAGTGACTGGGTAAAACAGCAACTCCATCAAATGTGTTTTGAAAGAATCAATGCTGCTTAGTTTTCAGAAGGAAGCTCAGGGCCCTGTATCAGCAAATTTCAGAGTTACATGTAAGGGGAATATCTGCTGCTTTCTGCCAGAAGTGAGCTGCCTGTGGAAGGGAAAGAACTCAGTTTTTCTTGACAGCCTTTTGTAGCTCTATGCTGAGTATTCGGACTGTAGTAAACTACTTACCTAGGCACACACTTCATATCTGTGTGTATACACACGTATACATATACACATGCATAAATTTGTAGCCTTCTCTAAAAACAGAGGTGTAATAGTGCATTCTGCATTACCATTACAGTGGTAATTTTTTTAAGAAAAATTATGCATTATTTATAGATAAACTTTGAGTTTTGAAATACCACATTAAAAAAAAAACCTTTATGCAATTTTTGCTGTCGTTAAAACCAGCAAATTAGTTAAGTGAAATAATGATAATGGAAAGTGATTTTTATGGCATAAGTGTGTGCTGCTTTGTTAAAATAATTGCAGTTCTTTTGCCAAATACTTTTAAATCTCTACTTGATTTTTAGTATTTTTGACAGAAGGTTCCTTTTGTCAGCTTTGACAATTAATATTGTAATAGAGCAATCTAGGGACTTCTGTGATTTAAGTCAAACAATTTATACTCTAATACATTGTAGAATTTTGCACTCAAATACTGTAAGTAGAACTGATGAAATATGTTAGGTTTGTTCAGTATTTCTCAACTGAATTTTTTATTTTAAGTGGCTTATGACACCATTGAGCAGAAGGCATAATGGTTGAAATTCCTAATATAAAATACTTGCATCAGGTTGAATATTTGGAAATTTTTGAGGCAAAATGCATATTTCAGAAACCTCAAGTAGAGAAAAAAGTATTTTGCTTATTTATACTTATTACTTTACTTTAAATAGTCTTACTGTCCTACTTAGAAGCAAGAAGGTTAAGTTACTCAGAGAAGGGGATTTTATCATATCCATCCTTATTGTCTGCTTCATAGGCCCAAAGTTGGATAAGTTTAAAAGCTTTCAGTAATACCACTTTTTTGCATTCCTGTTGAAAATGTTTCAGTTCTTCCTAGGTAACTAGATCTGCTTGTCGCTTTGCATTATTAACATTGGCCATTCTATGGAATATCAGAGCAGAATCTTGTGGACTAGTAGGTTGGAAACATATGGTGTTTGCAGAGGCAAGCTTAAAATTGAATATATGGCACACAAAATCTGTGTCATATGCAACATAGGAACAGGAAGTGAGAAAATCAGGTACAAAATCTTGTAAGATCAGAAGATGAATATGGAGGAAAGAATCTAGGATTGGGTTTAAGAAGGAAAGACAACAGAACAAAGAATGGGAAGAGAATCTGTACAGTTTGATCTGGTGATGATCACTGGGCTAGGAGAGGTATTTTGGAAACAGGACAGTGGAAGCAGGATGTAGTATAGAAATGAGGCAAATGACTTTGTGGAGTTTTGATTTCATCTACATTGCTGGAAATTACATTTGGAAGGTATTGTGAGTTAATTCCTTTTTCTCCCTTATAAGACCTGATCCAAAATACAGTCATTAGGCACAGAAGATCATTTACATTCCAGATAATATGAAAAAGCAAGTTTTAAGTTCAAGAATAATGTTGCCTCATAAGCAGGGCAACAGTAGGCATGGAAAGGAAAAGATAGAAGGGAAATTAACTTGATGAAATTTACCGTCAGTCCTGCCATTGTCTCTGGAGCAGTTAGGGACCATTAATATTGGGTATATATTCAAATGTGTGGATGGTACCTTATTGACTGATGGCTTATTTGATTGCAGATAAATCTGTAAATGTATTTGTATGGCAGAGATAATGGCTACAAGGTGTAGTTCTTTCATCATGAATTTTAATTTCATAGAGATAAAATGTCTTTTTCTTATTTGATTTTGGAGTAGAGATACACACTTGAAATTGATTATTTGGAATGTTAATGCTATGGGAATCTCAAAGTAGTTTAAAATAGGAAATAACATCTGTCAGTGTCTATGATTTCCCAGAGGAAACCATCTCTTTTCCTTGCCTAATTTTAGCGATGAGTTCTAGCAAAATTCTGTGTCCATCAGTAATAATTCTTCATTGTCATTAAATCTAGTGAAGGCTTTGACAACCAATTTCACATCTAATCTATGTATTTCGAATTTAGGGACTATGGTCCTTGAAATACAGGATTCAGAGGGTGAGTGTGTCATCTTCTTCACTTGGGAATGCTCATTCCAGACTTTCATCTGACAGAGGGTAAGCAATCCCTTGATAATCCCATGGTGCCATCACCTGGAAGCAAAACTGCCACGTTCCCTTGCTGTGAAGAGGTGTGTGTATTGGGCCACTTCCCTTCTTGTTACCTCCTCTTAGCTCAAGAGGTGAAGTTGTTTTTATTTGTTGTGTATCAGAAGCCGTTCTCAATAAGGTTCTTATGTTTCAAATGGTACATATTGTACAAAAAGAAATAGACTAAACATATTTTCATAAAAATCTTGTTTTTAATGAGGGTTAACCATGTAGCACTATTGACTTGTTACAATACCCTAAATAATGTTTCCTGCCAAGGCATCACAATCACCTTTGAATGTTTACTGTGTAGTCTTTTTTCTTAGTTGGGAAAAGGATTTTTTTTCCATAGAAGTTTCTTTTCCATAGAAGAGGTAAGAATGCTTTCTTTTCACTGTTTCTGTCCCTTTTCTGTAAGTCTTTGGAAGATATTAATTTTGCATGTGTAGAAAATTAGGCCAAGGTGCCTTTTGCATTGTAACATAAGATCTGTTGTAAAGATAAATTATGCTAAACTGCTAATTTTCAATTACTTCATCATTAGGAGTTGTAATAATGCTTTGGTTTGCAATTTACAGGTTTAGACAGATTCTCTTTTTCTTCATTGTTTGAGTCCTGAAAACTAGAAACATTTCATAAATGAGCTTTTGAACATAAGATAGAATTTTTTTAATGTGAAGGAAGCATTTTACAGTTGGAACAATTAATTTGTTAACAAGTCATAACAGTGGTTTTTTTAAGAGATAAAATTAAAGCAATTTTTACAGCACAAATCAATAAAGATGGGACAGTATGTCAATGGGCATTAGCTCAGGTCCTGGAAGACAATTTACAGAAAAATTATACTAAGGATGAAAAAAATGGAGGTTCTGAAAGAAAACTGCATGGATTACAGGTTTCCTAGGGAGACTGTGAAATACCCACCTTTGGAGATACTGAAAAGCTCTTTGGACATCGTCCTGGGCACCCTGCTCTCCGTGGCCCTTCTTGAGCAGGGGTTGATCCAGATGACCTCCACAGGTGCCTTCCCACATTAGCCCTTCTGTGGGTCTGTGATAACCCTATGGTAAGCTTGTATTACTTAGAGGCTACATTTTTAACTGGATAATGTCCTTGGAAGTGAAAACCACAGGTGCAAAAACCCACCACATTTTATTTTGTTTATTTTTAATGATCCTGCTTAACCAATATTCATGGCTTTTATTTTCTTTTGCAAGAGTTCAGAGCACAGGTGAATCTAATTCCACATCAGGGATTAATCTCTCTACTTACTCTGATTAATCTTGATTTTCTCAGTGTCCTGCAAGTGAAAGAGATGCAGCTGTAGCCAGACCGTGGCCTTATGAAAAAAAAAAAAAAAAAAAAAAAAAAAAAAAAAAAAAAAAAAAAAAAAAAAAAAAAAAAAAAAAAAAAAAAAAGAAAGAAACTGATTTAGTTTACTTTACAATTTATTTATTTTGGGAAATTGTATAGCTCAGGAGAATGGTAATGGGATATATAATCTATGACCATGAAATAACCAGTGTAAGATCACCATGATTAGTGATCACAGCTTTTTTGGCATTCCGCTGGGTCACTGAACAGCTTTGTGAAATGAGATTGGTGTCAGTCCAGTTGACAGAGTTTCAGTTTTGGTTTTTTACCTGAGGAAACATCAGCTTTTCCTGACAGCTTCCAGAGAACAATCAAAAACTTACACAGTTGGTCTGTTTGAGAGAAGAGTTGCATGTGTACATAAGTATGTTTGATGCTGCCTGTTGCTGTATCTATATAAAGGTGTTTACTTCATGGCCACCAAATTAGATGTTTGTGGTGTTTGTTTTTTAAAAACGTGTGTGTTACTAATTTTGAGCAAATACGTATAATTTTTAATAATGTCTTTATTTTTTTTATTCACTTTGAAGCAATTTAGTTGCAACTATGTTGCTAGCAGTGTTTAATTGCACACACACAGCTGATTGATATTCTGGGCTTTTCTGCTTTTCTTCTGCTCTTTCAAATATTTTTGGAGGTATTCAGTTTTGGGGTTTTTTTTAATAATTAGATCCTGTCAAAAATTTTGAGTTAGTAAACCCTTGAATTAGTAGAAATCAAAAAAAAAGGATGGAAACATTTCTTAATTACAGGGTGTGAATGTGCATGGGTTTCCTTAGAATTTTGAGATCTGTTAAAAATAATAAATCTTCCATATGTACTATGAGGCTGATGAAGTAATACATACTGTGAAGGCTGATGTGATGCATAACTGTGGCAGCATACTGGATCAAATCTCCATGACTTCTCCCATACCAACTAATAATTCATCAACAGAGAAGACATGAATTTAATTTTTACTTGTCACGGTCTAAAGTACCAGCTTGTACTGCTTTCCTGCTGCCAGCCATTCTAGAAAACAAAATGGTGACTTCTTTTTTAACATTTATAGCAGTAAAAGACTGTAATTTACAAGTTATGCATAGATATTTTTTTTATTTTGGATTGGAACATAAGCATATGAAGAATAGTTGTTTTTAAACTAAATGCTCCTGAAAAATTAAACTCATTTTGCATTTAGTTCATTCATTTTGGGTAAGAAATTAAAAACCTAGGGGGTTTTGAGTTTGAAAAATGATGTTTAAAAGCTCATAAAAATACTAAATGTTTTCTTCTCCTCTCCAGGCAGTATAACCTTCTCCTCCTGTAACCAAACATACTCGCTGTCACCTGTCACCTCATTCCTTAGCTTGTGATGAAGCCATTCATTCTTCAGCTAATGCTTTCATCTTACTTTGGACAAGACTGCTGTGCTCATTTCAGTACTCACCTTTGTATCTTAAGAAATACATAGACATCTTTAGGAGCCATAAGCTTTTTCCATGCAGACATAATAAACACTTGATTTAATGGAGGAGATTTTATTGCAATATATTATACATCAAATTAATTGGTAATTGCAACTTAGCTTGAGACCTTTCAGAATATAGTTAAGTAAAAAAAAAAAAATAAAAGCAAGGTAATTCTGCTTATATGTATGATAAGTATGAAGTATTTTTAAACTCTGTGCTGCTGATTCCACAAGTATGTGCTCTCCAAACAAGGTAACTGTTTGCATTGTTTTGGACTTTGCAGAAGGAAAATTTCAAGGGTTAGTGAAAGCTTCTTCATTAAATATTTCTCTTTACTCTCAATGTTAACAGTTATGCCTGTATCATGGACTGTGGCTTGGCAACTATGTCAGCCAGTTCCCTTCAGGACTCTGGGATGAATATCATCAGGTCCCACAGGCTTACATACATTCCTGTTCCTCAGGTGGTCGTGTAACCGATCTTTTCTTACAGTGGGAAGCACTTTGCTCCCCCCCGACTCCTTCCTACTGTTCATCTTCTTATGAGGTGTGGGAAGAGAGGCTGCCACTAAAGACTAAGGCAAAAAAAGTTGTTGATTACCTCAGTCTTCTCAGCATCCACCATTACCAGTTTACCATTCTTGTTTATTGAGCCTTCTTTGACCTTCTTTTTCTGGCTAACAAGCCTATAGAAGCCCTTCTTGTTATTCTTTGCGTCCCTTGCCAGGTTCAATTCCAGCTTCTCCTTGGCCTTCCTCACCCCTAAACTGCCAAACTTCATCTCTACACAATTTCCAGCTCACTTGTGCGAGTGAGCTCTGCCTGAGTGTTTACTTCTTTCCCTTCAGTTTGACCAGCAATTTGCTACTCAGCCATGACATACAAAGGCTCATATTGTTGTGCATAGTCATCTGTGGGAAGTGGGGTGGGTGAGGGATTGCACTTGCCACTCTGAGCATGGACTACCCTACATTTGCTCCTTTCTTTGCAACTTCTGCCTTTTCCTTGCTGAGAGATGGATAAGAGGATCCCCTTGATCACAAATTATTTCTAGTGGCTGCTCCTGTCTCAGGTAGGCTAGAGCTTGGTTCCAGCAGTCTATCTCCCCTTATTCTCTAGTACTCTTTACCATTTCTAACTCATCCCATAACTCTGCCACCAGGTTAAGCAGGTCAGTCACTGTTGTAACTGCTCTCTCTGCTACAACCCAGTTAAAGAAATAGGCACTCCTTGCAGCCTGATACTAGGATGGCCCCATGTGTTTTGGGGAGCTCTGGCTGAGGCAGTACATCCTTTTTGGCGAGCAGAGGTGACTCGGCTTCCCACTGAGTGGATACCATACCAGAGCTCCTCCCCAGAGGGTGATGACACCGGCTGAGCTCTGGAGTGGGTAGGTTATCCATAGTCTGCGTGTGCGAATTGCCTGCCCACACTCCATGGGGGTGGCTTATCTCCAGGTGAGGGTAGGACATGTCCCTTCTGGCAGCACCCATGCTGCTGGGTCAGACCTGCCTCTGAGGCACAGCTTCCCCACTGCTGCCTCAAGAATAGGGGTTTGGGCCCATCTCTCTGTTCTAGTGTTGAGGTCTTGATGGCTAGGAAAGCTCTCCTCTCTCCCTTGGTGGGATCCTCAGTTCCAGAGCACTTTTGTCTGTGCAGGTTGCCTCAGAGTCTTCACTGAAGAAGACTTACGTTTATGCAATAAATACAGCAACCATGGTATGTTCAACATTTTGGGGATAGAAGGAAGCATCACACATAGCTGCCAAAACATGTAAGTCTTTATACACAGAGCTCAAGTGAATTACAACAGTTTGAGTCTATAACAACATAGCAAGAGACAGTAATCCACTTCTCTGTCTAGTAGTCTGTCTCCTGACTGCTATTATCCAGCTATATGATTATCCAGATTTTGAATATAGTGTGTAGGAGTGAAATAAGGATTATTTAAGGCAAACTACTCAGGACTTTTTTTTTTGTGAGTTAAGTTGTAACTCATATTGTATGATATTTGTAATTCAATCATAGTTCTGAAAAAAAGGTGGTGCTCTTCGTTTTCTTCGAGGGTTTGTTCATTTCTCTGGAAGAAAAAGGCTTTTCTTTTAAGTCCTCAATGTGTGACAATGTTGCAGTTGCTGAGCTTTGAAAAGACAAAGTCCGTGCCAAGCAGAATGAAGAGCTAAAAGGTCCCTGAGAAAAACTTGTTAAGTGTCTTCTGTGCCTAACTAGGCTACAGATATCTCTGGGAATTGCTAGTTGGAAATATCTTCTTCAGGTTAGCTTCATTCATGTCGCAGTATGCAGCAAAATAATACCTGTAAAAGGGTCATTGAAGTGAAATCCATTCCAGATAGCTTTAATTACTTTGTTAGTACTGTACTATTGGCTTTGAAGAAAAGACTAACTGAAAAGTGGCAGTATCACTTCAGCCACCTTCACGTAATTCTGGATGTCTGTCTAGTCGAAGTTTTCTGTTAAGTAAAAAAGAAAAAAAACCTGTGAAAGTAATTTTGGTGGCATTTCTTTGCAGTACTATTTAAAATAAATACTCTGTATCAGTGATCACTGAGAGTACATAATTAAGATAAAGCAGTTACAATACTTTTAGACATAAACCTCACACTTACATAAGCCCACACATACAGACAGTCCTCTCCTAATCAATGTCAGAACCAGGGGAGGATGAAAAGCAAGACAGGTTTTTGTGGTAGTGGAAATAGAATGAGTAATAGCAAGATTTCTATTGAGAGATGCAGATTGTGCTATGGGGAATCAGGCTGTGGGAGGCAGAGAAGCAGCTCTGCGATAAAACTCCTTTTTATATTACTTTTATGTATACACAATCACAGTGCAGCTGTGTCACAGATTTTTTATGTATAGCCTCTAAGATGTAAATATGAAAACAGTGTAAAGTAAGTCTGAAGGATAAAATCACCTGTAGTGTTCATCCAGCAGTATGGTAAGATAATTCACTAATTTAGAATGAACACTAGAATAAAATATTATAATGGGTGTCAAAATTTTGAGGACCACTTCTACTGTTAACATTTACCAGAGCATAGCTGTACACAGTTCACTTGCCAAGTGCCTCATGTCTCTTTTTTCTGCTTTCATCGTGAGTATTTCTGATCTGCCTTTCAAGATAGCCTTTTGGTGGAGTCACGTGGAGTCACAGTGTAATAGAAATCATGTGCATTTAACAAGTAAATTACTTTGTCACTGGAGTCTCTGCTGGTATTTGTCCAATACCTGTATTCTTATCTGTGTCCACAGCTGTGAACTTCTTCCATTCTCCAAAGTCTCCATGTTAATAAAACAAATTAGAGCATAGACTTAGCAATTGAGTATTCTACTGAGAAGCACTTTATGCTGTTGTGAATTTTACTTTTTTTAAAATTGAAATAAGAATGCTGAATAGAGGCTGAAGCTCTGTTTTTTAGAGGTGCTTTGGACTGTTGTCTACAGATGTTGTGTTTCAAGAACCCTGAAATCCAGCTTTTGAATGTCAGACTTCACTGTAACAGCAGGTTTGTCTCTCTACACCTCAGTCTTTCCATTTGGTCACTTTTCACAGTGTCTTCTGGCCATAGTGGTCTTGTTTTGCTCCTGGTGGTCCATTTTGACTCCATTCTGGAAAAAACCACACCATTTAAAAAGGAGAATGGGATATGTCCCTGTTGCTGTTCCGCTGCTGAGATTTACCCAGTTCCCTGTCATCCGTTCCTGAATAACTGGATGTTTGGAGTTAATGGCCATGCTGGTAGGAAACATATTACTCCTGTACAGTGAAACTGTTAGGTGTAGAAAGCCTCTGTCACAGATTCCCAGACAGAGAATGGCTGCTGGCAATCAGGCTTCTGATACAAGATGGGTGCTATAATTTGCAGAGAGAATTTTGATCAGAAATAGCTCTCATGTGCTAAAATCAAATTCATAACTTAAAACAGGGTATCTTAAAAACTCCCATGAAGATTTTTGCTTCTTTGGATATAAGAAATTAAGTTTTTAGAACTCAGTTAAATGGTTGCCATGGGCAAAGTAATTTCTCTCATAGTTTGTGGGTTTGATTTTTTTTTTTTTTAGGCTTGCCATAGTGCCCCAAAGTCCCATCTTTGAAGCATATCTTTCTGTTGTAGCTAGAATAATGAAGGCTTCAAGGGCAACTCTTGCATTGTTGTATCAACTTCACTACAAATGCTAAAACATTTGTAATACTGATGTTATCCTATTCTTGTTGTCTATCATGATGAACTGTTTATACTAATTCTTGGTTGTTCATCAAGGCATTAATAACTGATTTTGAGTAATTTTGTTATTTCTGCAGGAAACATAATACTTTATTGTTCCTAAGACCTTGCAAGTAGTGTTCTTGGAAGTTATAATTATCACTATTGCAGTAAGTCATTACAGTTCTAATTATAATCCAAAAGGTATATTTTGGTGTAAGAAGCCTGTAGCACGAGATGTAATATGTTGTGGCATGATAAATTTTTAGAGTTGAGCCTTACTTCGAAAGGTTTAAAGAATTGCACCAGTAAATTGCAGTACCAGTAGTCCCTGTAAACAACAAGGTTTACAATTAAGGAAATACTTGAAAGCTGTGTGTCACAGAAAACCTAGTCCAGTATCCATCTTCAGTAGTTTTATGGTACCTGTGTCTTACATTTTACTTAGCATATAATTTCTAAAGATTATTCTCTTTATTTTTTTTTCTTAGTTTAGTAGACTGATGGTTCTTGCTGCTAATATTAGTAGGAATTAAGTATTAGAGTTAAACTAGTGTTTTATCCACTATATTAAACAGGGCTGAAAAGATCAGGGAAGATACCTAGTGAAAGAATCTGTAATGAACTTCTAACATTAATATGAGGAATTCTTTTTCAATATAGAGGTCTTGATGCGCTTGGAAGTTCTCATTTGTTTTCATTCTAACAAATGTAACTTTTCAGACTGGGCTGAATTTTAATATGAAGTTTTTTAGATTGAAATGTGAAAAACATCTTGATGATCATAAAATCAGTTAGAGATAAACAGATTTTTAAATCAAAGGACTCTGAAGTGCTAAATGTAGAGCTTCCTCAATAATTACAGAAAGGCATTATTTATTTTCATTAAATAAATCTGCATGAGATGGAATGGTGTGGTTTATACAGAAATTTCACAGCTAAAACTTAGAAATATTTTCTTGTGAGAGTATAGTAATTCTATCAGAGAAGGAAATAAGGCACCTGCAGAATTCTGATAAAGAAAGTGGTATATATTGATGATTTTAAGTCTGTGGAAAAAGCTTGTCTAATCTATCTCAACAGCCACTAAAGCAGCTGAACTCATTATTGAAAGGTTGACCTATGT
The DNA here is from genome assembly GCA_027886175.1 of Phylloscopus collybita. Taxonomy (NCBI): domain Eukaryota; kingdom Metazoa; phylum Chordata; class Aves; order Passeriformes; family Phylloscopidae; genus Phylloscopus; species Phylloscopus collybita. Next base: position 35,331,671 of record JAJNNQ010000009.1, on the reverse strand, counting down.
GCTGTACAGCCTTTTCAGTGCTCTATCTTCCAGGATTTTTTTTTAAAAGGATTATGGATGTACTCCATATCCCATGCTTCGTTCTCAGCATCACTGAGTTTTTGGTACAGCGATTATGACTGAAAGACCTAAACCAAAAAAACAAAAATGCAGTTTATCTCCTCCTGTAATTCTTCAGACACTATTAAAAAAAAAAAAAAAAATTACTGCCCAGACACTAATGACTCACTCACCATTTGTATTTGCTCTTCTGCAGTTCTTGTTACAACTGCTAGTGTATATTATTTACATTAATGGACATGCAAATAATAATATCAGTATTGTGGTGTATGAAGTTGGTACGTTTTCAGTTTAAAATATACTAGAGGTTGTTTCAGACAGGTCAAATTCTATTAGCCAGGCATCATGTATTTCTCTTGTTATTTGTTTATCTTCTTAGGTGTAAGGCCATGGGAATTTAGTCAACCACAGATTGGATCATGACATCCAGGTCTTATCTGAGGATCACATGAATTAAATTAAGACATTTTGAATGACTGTTTCAAGTCTAGAATCCCTTTGATTAAATGTACTTCAGTTTTGTGTTTCAGATTGCAATGTAAGCAATGTGATGTACAGCATTCAGAACAGAGCTGAACAAAATTGGTTTTGAAAGATTAAAATAGTTCATTTTGACACTCATCACCTCAAAGTGCTTGGTGTTACGAATTTTTTTTTATTATTATTTTTTATTTTTTTAAAATTTTATTTTATTTCAAGCAATCTGGAATTTCTTTTGTGTTATTTTGGGCATTGAACGGAGGAAAAAATGATCACCATGTCTGCATGCATAGTCATGTGTTTTCACACTTTAGTGGGAATATTCCTAAGGATGATGGCAGGAGTAGGAATAACAGTTTCTAGGTCAATGACAGAAAAATTTCAATTGGAAACAACATTTCCATATGTTCTCTCTTTTGTACTGTCAATGTGTGTAGGGCATATCCTTTTTTCTTTTTCTTTTCTTTTTTTTTTTTTTCCCTCTCCCTTTTTTTTCCCCTTTGATTTCTGAAGCATCCACTACATTTGGACTCCACTCTGGAACCTGATGTGCTCACTCCTCTTATCACTGTATTACAGGAATTAATGCTCGTGAGCAGGTGGGGAATTGCTGAAGGTGTCCCTTCACTTTTTGTCACACAGTTGGCTGCTAGGTCCTGGTGTGGCTAAGAACCTGACAGATGTCAGTCCTGAGACCTGAGCATGTCCAGTGAACTGCATTCTGCAGCATGACTTTATTGTATTGGCAATAATAGTTTGCTGTGTCCTGTTGACACTATATCAAATTAAAACTAAAAATCTGACACAATGAAGGAATATGTTCTTTAGCCTGTCTGTTTAGACAAAAGCACATACACAGAAATGCAATATGGATGTGTATGGAAACTGGTAGTGCAATTAATTTACATTACACCGAAAGAGTAGATTTACGATTGCTTGCTATTCTAGAAATACAGATTCTTTGCATCAGCAAGATTCATACTTTATTATCTTCCCACTCCAAGACTTTTTGCAAGGGCTTGTAATGACAGGAAGATGTAATGACTTTATGGTGACAGAGGGTAGGTTTAGATAAGGTCTTAGGAAGAAATTCCTTCTTGTGGGGGTGATGAGGCACTGGAACAGAATGCCCAGAGAAGTTGTGGTTGCCTCATCCCTGGAAGTATTGGAGGCCAGATTGGGTGGATTTTTGAACAGCCTGGTCTACTGGAAGATGTCCTTGCCCATGGCAGGGGAGTTGGAATTAGATGGTGTTTAAATCATTTCCAACACAAAACATTCCATGATCTTTGAAAGGTCATATTCTTGTCACAATGTATAGGATTTCCAGTAACACAAGAAAGCTGCCCTGCTTCAGTTTTAAAATGCAGTGGTTCATCATCCATTCTTGCAGACTTGTAATGTGCATTTTATAGTTCCATAAGCATTGAGCATGTGTAGATATTTGTTAGTTTACTGTTAAATATGCATGCCTTTAACAAAATCTACCAAGATGCAATGCAATACTCTATAACAAGTAATAAGAATAGAACCATAAATAAGAAATAACTTGAGAAATATTATATATACACTATATATATATCTTACATAGATACATTATACGTGTGCATAATATATCTATGCAACAGTCTGAAATAATTTGTTACATTAGGTTAATGTAGGTCTGTTACATAATTAATGCACTTTTAAAAGTAAAAAGATGTTTTAAGAAAAAACACAGTGGTCATGCCAAATGCAGCTTTTGATTATAACTGTCATGTTTCAGTGCACATTCTCTGAATTCTGCTCTTTGTCTCACCAGATCCTTGGAAGTGAGAGCACAAGTTTAGCTGTCCTGATACCTGCACAGGAAGACTATGCTGCTGTAAAACATTCAGAGGTGTTAAAGACAATTTGGAGGAAGAGCAGGTAGAGAGGTTGAGATCTGATAATTATTATTGTCACAGCCCAAAGTGGTATTAGCAGCCAAGATATGGCTTCTGTTTAAAAGCTCCAAATCCACTCTATTGCTTACTCACTTTCTTGGCACATCTGAAAAGTAACTGTAAGTAAGTTCTTGTTACTTGAATTTAATTCAAACAAAAAGAGAGGATTCCACAATATGATGTGACATAGTATTGCCCAATTCTAAGTAGAAGAAACATACTCCTATAGGTGAAACTTAACCTGACTTGAGGAAGGGCAAAAGTGATAAAAATCAAACTTTGACCAGACCTCCACAGGCTATGTGAGAGAAGCAGCAATAATATATGGCAATCTCAAATTTGTTATTCAAAAACAAGTCCATATATGTTACAGCCTGGCCTACAGCCATGTGATCACAGGGTTGTTGGTCTGAACTTTGCAAAATCCTCAGCCTAAGGAGAGAAGCATTAGCTGTTTCTGCTTGGAGTTTTTGGCCACTTTTGTAATCTCGGGACTCTGGTCCAACATCTTTTCTTTAAACAATCCGACTGGCATGTTGAAACTCTGAAATACATGGCTTGGGTCTCCCTGTCAGTCATCCAGACATTCCCTCAGCATTTGATAGCACTCAGGCATCAAGCTTAACCCATTCATGGATACAACAGATAGTAAACAGTGTAGGCAGAGCAGAGGAACCTTACAGCAAGCGCCAACTTCAAAAGCACTTGGAGAAAGACACTTTGAAAATACCCTTACAGTTCAAGCTGAGTATTTGGATTGGGCAGAGAGGACACTGCCCATTATTTTTCAATATATGTCATCAATACATGACATATGGTGTCAGTAGAAAACATCCTCTTCTTTTAAAAAGAATCTATTTCCATGAGTTCAGCTGGAAATTCGACTCTCCTTCCTTAGTCCCACTCATCCATCTGTGCAAAGAAAATGTACTGCTCCAGGGAACAGATGGAGTCAGTGGCTTTACTCTGTTTTGCTGTGGGATCCACATTCTGGATTAGTCACGTTTCTTGAGTAGGGTGCTTTTCTGTAGTGTAAGATAGCAAGGACTGTTATGTGACATTATTAGATACTTAGCATATAAGGAAAAAAAAGGAGTTCTCAGTGCTATTAATCAGGTTTCATTCTGGCCTACGAGAATTTCTCTTTCTGGATGCATTTGAAATTTCATAGTATCTGCCTTAATGCTATACCTGTGTTTGTGGTCATAGTTTTCCTTAGTTTTCCTTTTTAATTATGTATCTGCTCTGGAAAAAAAAAAGTTGACAACTGTTCTAAAAATAAAAAAAAATCCATCCCTTGCAGGTTGACTTTGAACCATTTGCAGTCTCAGAAAGTACAGTGTTCACCAAGCAGTAATTAGTTACAAGAGAGATTTATGACTCAAAGGACTCAAAAGAGTCCTTTTCAGCTTGTTGAACAAGGATAGAGTCAAAAGTCCTAGGAACAAATGTATAAGGAAAGCATGTGGATGGTATCACAGATGTAACATTCGTCTCTTGGGTGCAGTTGAAGTTTTTGTGAGTTTTGCTATGAAACTTGATTGAAATTTGCTATTGAGAGGAGCCACAAAGGAAACATGAAAAGCTTTCAACAGTATGTGAGTCATCAGTACCTGTGTTCCAGTGCTACTGTTGTCAAAAGAAGACTTAGGCTTTGTTATTGCAACCATGATATTGTTTTAAGATAAACGTCTGCGTCTTCTGAGCTTGGCTTAAGTATTAAATTTAAAACATTAACAAAATATATTTTCTTTTGTAGAAAAAAATGAATTTACTTTTTCAGTAGGATAAACTTCCACTGTTTTCAGAGCAGATGGCTTTATTTTTCTAAAAAATAAGGAAGATGGGCTTTGCAAAAAAAAAGATCAAGGGCTCGGGGCATGTGAAATGTTTAGATCATCGTGAGAAGTGAGGACACATAGCAAGGTCTGTCCTCTGTCCTCATTTCCTTAGACCAGATGCCCTGAAAGGCACGTCTTTTCTTGCATGTAGAGATCCTCTTTGATAATGGTGGTTAAGCAAGAAAAAACACTTTGGTTTTTTTTAAAAAATAAATTTTTCTCGATTTTTATGACATGCACTACGTAATGCCACTTCAGAAATGCTCTTTAGCAAAACCTTTTAAGGGTCAAGTCCTGTTGAAATGATATTCACCACTGTTGACACTTGCGTAAGCCATCCAAGAAGGTGACAGGCATTCCAATAACCTGTCAACACCTTACCTGTGGCGGACACTCACAGGTTGTATGTTTGTGAAACAAAGGTCACATTTTTCCAAAGGCAACTGTAATGTCAAATTAAGCTCACAACTTTGATACAGAGGTGTATAGACATGTGTCTGTTACACTAAGCTGTGAGAATTATGCAGAAAACAATAAGATGGTATTTAGAATCTGGTAGAGACTGAGAAGATTTTGTTCTGTCTGCAAACATTTTTGACTGTACAGTAGCTGTAGTAGTTCAGCATTTGTGATTGAATTGTTGTCATATTTGTAGTGCTGGTATTGGGTATGGCGAGTAAGAGGAAGGTACAGGAAACACCTTTGGTACTTCAATTAAATTCCCTCTACTTTCAGTAAATAAGCATCCAAGCTATGTAGTTATGTATAAGTGATAGACAATGCAGGCTTTATTCCTATGTCTGCAAAGACTGTTTTATAGGTTTAATTGTTTTTACCATTTTAGATAATATTGCCGTGTCTGATGTGTATTTACTGTACCAGAGTTGAAATATACCCACTGATGGTTCAAACCTTGTGAACTAACTGCAGTAATGAAAATTTGTTCGTGTACTGCTCAGTGCTGTGCTATACACCACGATAATACCTCTAGTCTCTTCAGCAGGCATTTTGAGGGTTTGATTTTGAGAAGCAAAATGAAATTTAAGAGAGTTACAGTAATGCATTTATAATTTTTTTTCATTAAGTCAGTCCACTGTATTTTGCGGATATGAGAGAGTTTTATATTTTTCTATTTTTTGGGGTTTTTTTTCTAACATGTCCATTTTGTAACAGAGAAATTGAATGATGCAATTTGACAGCTGATGTTTGACTGGTTTGCATTAACACTTTGTCCAAGCACTGCTTTTATTGCATGTAATACCCCAAATTATTGACACTTCCATGAATCATGACCAACTGTTACAGAGTAGCCAGGATCCTAACTGTGCAGCTCCTGGTTTCCAAAAACAAGACATCTGGATGGAAAACACTGGACGTGAATTGATGATTAAGATATAATTGCTGCAGAAATGTACGTGGGCTAGCTGGTAAGGGACAAAAGCATGACAGGGATTGTTCTAATGGTAACCTGTTATAAAAGGCCATGTTCCTTTGCCCAAAAGTACTCCCAAGCACTTTTAAAAGTGTTACTGCAGGTATAGCCTGTCACCTTCCATTATCTGCAACCCCCTGTCAGACTATTTACCCTTTTAAAAGCAACAAATTACATCATTTATCAGTGCTTTCATGTAGTACCTCATTTATTAATATCTCTGTTATTTGGACCTTTCTGATAGATGACAGGTTTTTTTTAAGTCCTGATTTTCAGACTTATATGAGGTGCAAATGATATTTCTTCATGACTTTTCCTTCCTTTTTTTTTTTAACCTTTTCCCCCCCTTTTTATGGCTGAGATGTGTTATGGCAAGGTTTTTCTGTGATGTCTGGTGTTTCTTTTGCTTTTTAGTACATAGTACTGCTTGAGTGTAGCCTTGTATTTTCCTCAAAGAAAGACTGCTGTTTATGGCATTTCTTTTCAGGTACGTTAATTTAATCGAGTGCATTATGGCCGAAGCAGTGTGGTGTTTCTCTTGTAAATGACTCGGGAAGTCAGCTGCCTGTGTGGTTTCACCAGAGGTGCTTTGAGAAAGCCTCTGGGTCACCATAAACTCAGGTGCCTCACCAGTCACAGAAAATGGACCTCCATCTGTTGTTCCCTGCTTTAGTTCAGCCCAGGCTTAGCGCTTCCCTGAGGTAACCTTGAACGAGCCACTCGAGCAGATGGTCTGCTCCGGGCCCTGCTGGGTCTTGGGTTTATCCCGCAGTGTGGATGGATGGCTCCCGGGCCTCAAAAACAGCTTTCTGGGGAGAACTTGTGACCTTCCTTAGTTTCCAGTCACCAGGGTGATCCTGTGGTGGCGGTTAGGTGGCCAAAGCTGTTAACTTTTTAGCTGACTTTATTTCACATTATGTAATGATTCATTAA